>CM046669.1:45089062-46399062 GCA_025594165.1 Tamias sibiricus | reverse complement strand
GACATCTCAGCCTCAATATGGGCTGAAGAAACTTCCTAAATATTCAATGAGCATGGTCAAAAGATGTATAAAACAAATCAATGTGACACCTTAATCTGGCTAGGCAGCAGTTGACTCAAGGGGTGGAGGGGATGGGATACATCATTTAACACTGCCGGCTTGCAAAGCTGCGAGCGTCTGTTCTTCAAAGCTGAAATGACATGGAATCTGTTGTACTTAGTGGTCTAGGAGTTATTAGTTTATACATTAAAATCAGCACCCAGTAGCGGACAGGAAGGCAGTACAGCCCACCCATCCTTGGCATCTCTCTCACATTTGCCCACTTGCCCTTCTGAAAGGATTTGAAGCCCTGACAAGCTGAGCTTTTTATCTGGCGAAATGTCATTGTGAGGGAATTAAGTTGGACTCTGGGTGAGAACACAGAACTTTGTTTAGATCCTTACTCCAGGAGATAAACTGAGTCAGCCCTGGTTTCACCCTTCTACTCCATTATCACCATAGAAGAACTTCTCTCCTCCACATTATAGGATTTCCCTTTACCTCTTTCTTTCCAAGGGAATTGAAAACGCTCCACCACCTAAGCCCATGGAAGTCACTTGGGGAGAGTAAGCACTGTTTCCATTCCTAGGGAAAAATACAAAGGTGTGGGCATCACCCTTGTTTAGCTCACCTTCTGGGGCTGGTGGATTTGATGGACAAGTAGGCTATGTCTTATTCATTAAACAAAATATTTTCTGCTCATGCTGGTTCCTGCTGGTTTTTACATGCAAACTAACCTCTGATGACTACATGAAGCGAAAGGTCTTTAAGATTTGGAAAAGTGTGTTTTACTGGAACTGGGATTTCTTTAGATCAATGTGACCACAATCTGGGATAGGCTAATGTGAGCATGACACATGTTACTTGCTACAGGGGCACCTGAATGTTTCTCAAGATACATGATATGGGCTTTATTTCAGCTAAAATTCTAAGGTCCTTTTCTCAATACTTAGTGATCTCTCTCAATTCTATATGGGTTTCTTGAATCCAGAACAAAATAAAACTTTGGATTATATGTTCATATAAAAGGAAATTTGCAAGGCTCTTTCAGCCTTGCAAAAAAGTATCTACATTTACATATTCATGTCTCCATGTAGCTATAGATAATGAGTATATACACGCACACATACAATATAACATAATATATATACATAGACCATATATATCTCATTATTTATGTGTGTGTGTATTATATATCTCATTTATGTGTGTGTGTGTGTGAGTGATCTTGATATGCACAATACCAACATTCAGGTTGGAATGATTCTTAATATTAAGAAAATCTCAGAAAGACCTGCCATTGTTTTCTGAAAGTTTCTGGGCTACCATGCCAGGACCACCTTGACCCTTGTGCGCACGACTTTTCATTCTCATCAGCATGAGCTCAGGGAATACAAATTAATTAATTGTTAGCCAAATAACAGACATAACTAAGAAAGTTAAAATGTATAATTAATTCCAAAGATAAAAGAGAAATGACCTCTGCTGATTTTCTTCTTTGCCTCCTATATCCTACTGTTTCCCTCCATTAGAGTGCATAATTGTCATTTAACCAGATTCACATATACTTTGATAGTCTTCTCTCCAAGTATGGTTAAGCTACGTAGGGAGAGAATTTATAATCTGAAAATTACCACTTTTTAAAATAAACACTCATGCAGGTTTTTTTTTTTAATTATTACTTATGTGTAACGCTGCACTGCTAGATGTATTCTGAAGAAATGGAAACGGCTTCTTGTTGGTTTCTATTGCACAGCATTTATAAAGCCACAGATCAATAATCTTCCCCGCCTTATGCTTTCCCCCACCACATGTGCACACACACACAAACATGAATGTACCTAAGTTCATGTCTACTATTGGGTAGTGTTGATGGCTTAGAATGGCTACTGCTGTCCACCCTCCATGTGGCTGCATTTGAATGGTGGGTGAGTAACGCTTATGTATTCAGTTGGTAAGCCTCTTTGACCTCTTTTTGGATGAAAAATGCTATAAAAATAATATAAGATATTACCATAATTATGTCACACCCCACAGATATTTGCGCTAAGGGGAGGAGTGAAGGAGGTGACGTGGACACACAATGCGCACACATGAGCTCAGGGAATACAAATTCATTAATTATTAGCCATAATCCTTTTTTAACCTCTCTTCTATCTCCCCCTCATGGAACCAAGATACTGGGAGGATTCCCTGGAAGACAAACTTTGCCAGGTTCTACCAAGTTTTAGAAGCCAGCAGTCCTCAACCCGCTGGCAAATTCCCTTCTACAAGTCTATTCTAGACCCCCCTCCCCCGCCCCACAAAGCCCAGCCCAGACCCTTTTCCTGGTCTCGGGTGTTCCTCAGCCTGTTCTTAGGCAGCCCTTTCTGTTCTGGACTTTTTCTGCCTTCCCCATCCTTCCTAGTCCGTTGGCACTGAATGAGGAGAAAACATGCCTTCCACTTAAGGAGTACAGCCAGGGAAGGGGAGAGATAAAAGGCTCAAGTTGACACACAATTCAAAAGCAAACAGGAGTGAAAACAGAACTTTTCTTATAAGGCCAAATCAAACATCAATGAAGGAAACTGAAATGAGTTGGCCTGCAAAATGGGGCCAAGGAAGCAACTCAGGCCTGGAGTACAAAACAAGCTATGTGGAGGGAAGCTGGAGAGAGAGAGCATGTTTTGGCAGCTTCTGAGTTCTCAGTGGCAGAAATAAGAACTTGTACATATGGGGGTGGGCAGTGGAGGGGTGGGGGAAAAAAACCCCAACCCTAATAAACTAATCTCAGCTAATGTAATGTTTATCAAGTTCCTTGGATAATGATACCATGTGTGCCATTATCATCATCAAAACCCAATCTATGTTTTAAAAAGTTACAGATGATTAACACAACATCAAGTTGATACAAACAATTACTTAAAGCCCACACACAACACAGACACACACACACACACACAGACACACACATACAGAGAACCAGGAGGTCCCCATATTCTGTAGAATGAGGGAGGCTGCAGCTGTAGGCCGACAGCTTTCATATCCTCATTTGAATAATGTGTCCTGAATCTGTCACTTTATTCATTCTCCTTATGCTCAGTGTACTCTACATCAACAACAAATTAAGTTGTAAATAAGAGACAATCATCACTTTTGTTTTTAAGCAGCTACTGCATAGAGAATTTCAATGTACGCTCCTTTTCGACAGGGGGAAAAAGAGGTGCTAGAGTTTGCTTTCATAGGCACAAATATGGGGGAACCAACAGAAACAAAAACAGAAACAGTTTACTGTTGCAGAGGGGAGGGGGAAAAACATTCTCTAAAGCACAACCATCCATTACCAGCGGAAATTTCTTCCAGGGAGCTACTAAAACATACAAAGACAGAGGCTAAAGTTTCCCAGACTACGGCTGGAAACCTATGTAACTTGGGAATACCAGTCCTTCTGTCTGAATACACAAGTGGCATCTCTGCTCAGCACACCTTTAGACAAAAGGACAAGTGCGTCCAATCCATTAAGACACAGGTGTAATAATAAGCTGATTTTCCATATTCATCTCCATTAACTTCTGAGAGTTCGATTGCTACCACATGCATAGAAAATGAAGAAAAAAAAAGTAAAAAGAAAGAAAACAAAAACTAATAATAAAAAATACCCCTACCTTTACATCGGAGAAGTAGGTCTTCAGCATATTGGAGCTGGGGTAACGGGTATAAAAGAACATGAGCTTTGCTTTTTTCAAGTGATTGGGTGACAATCCTTCCTGCATGTAGGATGCAATTGGTTAAGGCAGAAAATTCCATAAACAACAAGGATTTGTCACTCCTGCCCCCCGCCATGCACACATTCACCCCCAGAATGGAGGCCCTCCACACAACCCTGAGAACCCTGGACAGTCAATGGCCCTAGCTAAGGAATCCATTGCGAACATACTGCAGTTGGGTCAAAATGATCATCGCCAGTCAGGAATTGGCAAATGTACGGGTAAGGATGAATAATTCGCTGCAGATTCTTGGCTACTTTGTGGCGAGGGTGGCCAAACCTGTCCCCTGCTCTAGGTCCCGTATGCTATCCATACGTTCACTTGTTGCTAAGGAGATAGATGCACCCAGTGTGTTACTGCACAACTCTTATCATAAGAGTTTTTTCCTTCATCACAATTACAGTTCTGTTTGTTTTGCTCTCCACACCCTGTGGTTTACATTAAATTATTATACTGACACACATGAAAATAGAAAATGCACTATTTTGAACACTGTTACACAAGCTTCACATTTTACCTCTTAGTGCTAATCTAATGGGGCTTCGTGACTCAATTTCTTCCTATCGTCCTATTATCTCCTTTTAATTGTTTCCTTTAAAATAATGATTCTAACTTAGGAGGGGTAGTTTTGGCACAGGGAGAACAGGGAGGGGGGTGTCGCTTTTGTTAAAGCAACAACGGTCCAAAACCAAATACGATTTGCTTGTCCTGGATTTATAGTTAACTCCTTTGAGAGTGACACAGTAGTTGGGGCTAACAAATCAATAAATGTGGGTTAGTAGATCAATAAATGGCCACTTACCCCAAATAAGAAGGCCTATTTATCTGGAAACATCATTACCTTTTAGATCTGTAAACAGCAGCAACTAAAACAGTTCCCAAGAGAATGTGAGGCTAACCATAACAATCTAGGCTTCCTGATTCTCGCCCAGATTCTTGGCACTCCTCAGCAGACTCTGAGCTGGGATGGCTCTGGTCACATCTGTGCCGCAGCCTGGCCCTGCCATTTCCTCAGCAAATTAATGGCTTTATAATTTATCAGAAATGAAGATGCACGTGGAGAAAATCAATGTGGTCCCCCACAAGGTCAATTAAGGGTCCTTCCTAGAAGCTCCTCTAAGGATTTTTCTCTTAAAGGAGAGTCTGGGGAAAAAATAAGGGAAAAAAGAAAAGAAAAGAAAATGTGTACAGGTTCATGCACACCACACACACACACACACACACACACACACACACACACACCCTTGACTACCCAACAGAATTTCACATCTTATGAAGAAAAGGCAAATAAACACAGCCACACAGGGAAGATAAAGGCTTCCCAATGACCTCCATCAAGTATAGCATGACTAATCGTAAGAATGGAGGGGAACCAGAGAAGTACTAGAGAAGCATGATCAAATTAATATTGATAAGCTCTTGACTACTTATAACAGAGTGTTTAACCAAATATTCTGCTGAGAATTTGTTCAATTAACATTCCCTTTTATATCCCATGCCATTAAAAAAAAAAAAAAAAAAAAGATCACCTTGGTTGGCAAATAGAAAAGTTAAGCATTGTGGTTTTGTGTGTGAGTGTGTGTGTGTGTGTGTGTGTGTGTGTGTGTGTGTGCTGTAACTGAAAATAAACACTGAAGAAAGAAAATTTGATTTTATGTCTGTAAGCCAAAGCAGCTTAACTGAACTTGTGTTTTTGTTTGAGGTCCTTAATGATTACAAAGACGATAATTTATGACTGACATACTTCTTGTGCCAAGGAAAGAGCTGAAAGGCCCTCCAGTAACCTCCATTAGACTGATAGAGAAGACTAAAGGAGCCCAGCACACTTCAGGACCATCTGTCCAAATGGATAAGTGAAATAATAGCTGCAAGCTGTCTCCTATTGCCTCATGATAAGAGTTTTAGGGAAGCCCCAAGTTTGACAATATTCTCAGATCTGGGTTCCAATCTCTTCTTTCAGACGGGCTACATGAAAACAACCTCATATGTTTAATTACTTACGAGTCCCACATCTTTCAAAATCTGGTCTCACACGAAATACAACTGTCTTGCTGTATTCCTCAGATAGGCAGAGAGCTATTGAAACTTCCTGAAGCTTTCCTTCCATTCCAATTTTGCTACGATGTTGTAGTTTTTATTTAAAAAAATAAAATAAAATCTCCATCATATTTTGATCAGAATTGAGAGTTTTTTATTTCACACACACACACACAAAATCTCAAATTTGAATTTCTGAAGTTCAAAATGTTTTTGCTTCAGAATGTTTCCTGTTGGTCATATTTGGAATTGATCAGTTGAAATGGAACACAGAATAAACCTCTATCTCTTGCTCATTGTGCAATTAAGATAAAATTCCCATAAAATATATGTTTCTAATAAACTATTAAAAATAGCTAATGAAACATTTAAAAGCCAACAGTTAGATAATCCTTTCTTTCTCCTCAAAATAAATCTGAACTGACCAATTGGTTAATTTCCCTTTTAAGTGCGTGTGCTGAAAAGCAACTGTTCTTCCAAGAAAGCACTAGCTGTTTCCTGGATACTTACACACGCACAATGACTCATGATGGAATAGATTCAGTAAACATACAGCTGTACTGAACACGAGCTAAGCTCCATTCAAGGCCAGGAAAGAAAATGAGCACAAATAAATATTAAGGAGGTAAAGGGGGGGGCGGGCTGAGGGGGATAGAACGCAAGCAAGATCTGTCCCGGCAGCTCATGTGGCTTTGCCTCAATTCTCTTAGCCATAGCTTTGTGAAGACAGATGACATTCAATTCTATGTGTAATGCAAAATAGACAATAACTGCTGAAACTTGAGACAGCTGCCAGGTGTAAAAAAAAAAAAAAAAAAAAAGAAAGAAAGAAAGAAAAAAGAAAAAAAAAAAAAGAAAAAAAAGAAGAAAAAAGGAAAAAAAAAAAGAAAAGATGATAAATCCATAAATTAATGAAAGACATCTGCTCAGGAATATAAAAGATCAGAGAAGCAGGGTAGAGCAGCTGAACCTAAAGTGGTGTCCAAACAACCTGAGAAGCTAAGTGTTGTCTGTTTACCAAGCATAATACAACCTTACCTAAACAGCCCCAGCGGGAGGAGCAGCAGAGGCTGCAAAGAGGCAAATGGAAGAATAATGGATGGTGAAGGCTGGAGGAAGAAAATTCTCTTTTACCAACTGAACTCTGGATTGTGGCACAATGTTATATGCTGCAGTTCCAAGAAAATGGACTGGGACTACTTATATTTTCTAAAATGCTTTTAAACCTAAAGAATTTCAGTTTCCTCTTTATTGTCTGATCTGTTGTTTCTAAGAGGCTTCCTCTAGGAACCTGTGATGGGGAGGAAAGATCTAAATTCCCTCATTTAATGACAGTGACAGAGCAGTTGTTACTCCACTAAGAAGTTCAACTGAACCAGAGGGGTGTGTAGTTTACAGTGATTTCTGTGAAGAAAAAGATTTAAATTATAAAACTTTTCTGGACGCTGGGGAGACTAGAAGCTCATACTCTTTCAGTCCTTAATCTGGGTGTATCACTATAACTTAGATAATTATTGTAGATCCAGGAGACTTCTAAAAATATAAAAGATCAGCTTCTGTGGATTGTTTCACATTTTAGAAATTCATTTTTAATCCATGTTTCAGGTTGAATTTTAATTTCTTACCACTAAACATGTTTTTTTTTCCTTCTAAATTTCAAGTACTTTTAATATTCTTTCTAAAAGTCGAATAGGGGAAAGCTGACTGCCACAGAGATCAAGCTCAATTTCTTCACCTGCACATCTTAATGGCTTATAATACTACTCTTGTGCTTTTTAATTGGGTGCATGCAAATGTTTGAGGCCTAAACAAGGCTATTTTTCTTGAGATGCAAAGAGGATGAATGATGACAAGGAACATCGTGAAGAAAAGCAATTGGCTGGTTGTTTCTTTTGGTATTTGAATAAAACTTAATATTTGATTAAATAGGTTCATTTGCAAAGATACTGGACACATTTTTTATATCCAAGACATGAGCTCTTTGACCAGGTGCATTGACTTTCAGTTTAACATGCACACATTCATGATTTCCTTCCTACCACAGGGGATGAAGTGGAGTGCTCTATTATTTAGAACATATATATTTAATGTGTTCAATTTAGGATGGATTCTTCTCATAAGCTGATGTTTTTAATAGTGTTTATCTTAGCTACTTTGTTCAAAAACAAAACAAAACAACAACAACAACAAAAAAAAACAAACAGATAATGCCCTGTAGAGTAGAAAAGAATCATTCCTTAAAGATTTAAATTATTTTTTAGCAACTCAGTGATACCCTGTCTCTAATAAAATATAAAAAAAAAAGAAGGGCTGGGGATGTGGCCCCAGTGGTCAAGTGCCCCTGAGTTCAATCCCCGGTAACCCCCCCCCCCCACAAAAAAAAAAAGATTTAAATTATTTAAAACAACTTGGAAAACATGAACTAAAAATAAAAACACAATAATGATAATCATGGTGGTACAATTTCATTCTACTTCTGATCATTTCTATTGCTCTTTCCTCAAAATAATTGTAAAAGGGATTCAAATATGGCCCTGTATCCCTAAAACTAAAGTCAAACACCATTATGATTCCAAGATTTCTTCAAACTAAGCTTGAAAATTTTGTCTATAACCAAATGAAAAAAAAAAGAGTTTGTAGAAAAGTACAATTTTGTCTATAATCAGGTAAATCAAGGGAAGAACTCATTGACATGCAGTGATAAAGACAGGAGCAAAGTGAATCCAATCTGTCAATAAACAGATTCTCAGTTGTTCCAGAATTGTGAGGACCACAACAAAGGTGGCTTGTTTATCCTCTTCTTCCTGAGGGGAAAAAAAAAAAAAAAATCTACTAATGAGCTGACTAGTTAAGCATACAATGTAATAGAGAAGGAGAGAACCAGAGGTTAGTAGGCCCCAACACAGAAAATGTAATCATTAATTGCAACAAGAGGTGCCAAACTTTCTGTCATAATGATACCAGAGGACAACTCCAGGCGTAAGCCACTCACATTCCACGTGATCATGGGTATTTCTCCTCATCACTGTTCAATACAATCATATATTGGTAGAAATAGGAAAAGTTATCCCTATGCAGCAAAAGCAACTATATTTTCTTGACAGCATTTGGTATGTATAGAAATAGAAGAAACTTCTTTCCATTCAAATACTCAAAATTCCTCAGGGGATTTAGAGACAATGAACATAGCTGACACTTAAAGCAATCTAAAAGATTTTTCCCCTAGAATACCAAACTAACTTAGAAAAACAAAAAGCACAGGCAAATTGTAATTATCTGATTGTAACAAGAAGGCTAAGCTCGAAAAACCATAAACTGGCATCACAAGCAAGAGTTTATTCTCATATAGACTTACAGGACTTTGAAAACTGGCTTCAGATATTCATCAAAATGGGCATGCATGTCCCTTTATCCTTTACACTTGTGTGTGTGTGTGTGTGTGTGTGTGTGAGAGAGAGAGAGAGAGAGAGAGAGAGAGAGAGAGAGAGAGAGAGAGAGAGAGAGAGAGAAGACAACCCACTACTACACTATTTGTTTCACAACAAAGTTCAGGGCTCTCTGAAGTGCCTCGGGGTCTATCCCTAGACATCATCCTGGCAGGCACTTCAAAAGATCCTCTTCTTGGAAAGGGTAAAAAACCATTCAAGCCATTGCATCTCCTTGCTTCACCTTTTGCATCACCAACAGCTGTATTCCAACCATGAGAACCAAACTTCATTGCCTGCTTATCACATAAAAATCATGGTGCTTGTTACATTTTAGCTTCATGACTGGCAGGTGGAATTCAAGTTTTTTGACATGTTGAAGTTAAATCAGCGCCCGAATCGAGACTCAAATCTAAGACCTCAACCACCTTCTCACAATGTTCTTCTCTTCCTTATATAGAGGGAGACACCATGTTTCACTATCCAAAGCATCTCATACTGTGGATCCAATTCACCTTACCAAAAACTTCACCCCATCCTGAGAGTTGGCTGAAGGATGACCAAGGAAAACATATTTCTATCATAGCTGGGACTTTGCACTTATGTGGCAGCCTCTGGAGTGTGTTAGATACTAAAATGTCAATCTCTAGTCATCAAGACGATTGCTCAAAATCCTCAGTTTTGTAGCAGCCAAGTTAATTGCTAAGTTTTATATCCATCTGGTAACTTATTATACAAGAAACATGCTTCCACCTGCCCCCCAATGCTATTATTCTACTACCCCAAAAGACTAACAACTGCAAGATTTTTTTAAAAAAATTACTGAGAGGGGCAATTTACAGAGGGGGAAAAATGTCATCAGTTAAAAATAGCTGGAGTTCAGGATGGGTCTACTAAAAAATATATATATCTGGTATCGCTATATAAAAGCCAAGTTAAAAATTTAAAGGAGTCATTAAAAAAGTCATTTTTAAGTCTAATACAGCTGAGTTTTATATTTAATTCTGCTCTCTTGCTTTCCAAAATAATTTGCTTTGTGTATGTTAGGACAAAAGATTTCTGTGTATGGTTGAGCAGAGGTTAATCATGCATAGAGGCAGCTGCACCAGACCCAAAGAACAGACCTTGGGTGAACGGAGAGACTGATGCTGTCTGAATAAATCAGTACCTGTATATCTCCTATATAAAAAAGAGTCTCACTTAAATAAAGATTAAAGAATCTGACTCCCCATCCACATCCATCTTTTTCCCACCACCACAGCCTCCCACCAATAAAGCACTGTCCATAAAATTTAATCGGGCCTTCCTTAAATGGACCAGGAGACTTGCAGATGGGTTAAAGTGAGAATTCTTCTTAACAGAATCTTATGGGTCTGAAAATTTACTTTTCTCCTTACTCCATAATAAAATTTACCATCTTTATATAAAATATCTGAAAGGATTCAATATTTACAATGATATTTTTTTTCCATCTCTGAATCTACTCTTAGAAAAAGAAAAATAAGAAGGTATACAGGAAGAACAACATAAAGTACACTACTGAAAAAGCACAAGAAACCAGTCCCTTGAGGCAATTAACAACTGGTGAAAGTCGCAAAGATGACAATTTAGTGTTAAGCTTTTCTGGTATCAGAAATGCCACGTGCATGCTGATAAAAGCCTATGACATTGAGGAACAAGAAAGATTGCATTCTAGAGTAGATGCTGATCTACATTATTCTTTATATTGTGTAAACCTAACCTTTCAGGAAACTTTTTTTCTTTTTCTTTTTTTTTTGCTTTCTGTTGTGTTTGTTTCTTGAGGGGGAAATAAAAGGATATTGCACTTCCCGAATAAGGTGAGATTTCGGACATGTCTTGCAGATCACCACACTCGGACTTTATGAGCGACAAGGAGAGCCCTTCGGCGGTGCTGGGTGGGTGTGCTGGTGAACAAGGATGGTGGCTCAGATGGTGGGATGACATCTTGGTCCTCAGACTCGTCGTATCCCTAGTTAAGTCTAAGGATTCAGGAGAGGCTCTGTCTTTTCCAGAGAAGGAGCCAGAGGGAGCACCTAATGGACTCTGAAATGGGTAGGCCATCAAGGGAAGGGGGAAAGGGTGGCGGAAGGTGGAGGTGGTGAAGCCTGCAGTGGCAGAGAGAGGTGACTGGTGCAGGGGCTGGTGGTGGCCGCCAGCGGCCGGGCCGGAGGCAGACTGGTCAGATGAGTTTTTGCGGACAACCAGTGGCAGTGCTTCTGTCTGGTCTGTGGAACTGGGCATCTGCACGTTGCCAAAGGTGTCCAGGGGGTTCGGAATGATGACATCGCCAAAGCACTGCAGGCGCTGGTTGGCGGTGTGGAAATTGTGATTTTCCCCATTGACTGCAAATCTGGCCTGGGGGATCTGGAGAGGTGGGAAGACCTGAGGAACCTGACGGGAAGGCTTGGCCGAAAAGACTTTGACCACAGTGTCCACAACTTGTGACATGGCAGTGTTCAGTTCCTGTTTCAAGGTCTCAGCCAAATGTTTGCCTTCTGGTTGTAAGGAGTTTGGCCCGTGGTCTCTTTCTTTGTTGTTGCCTTCTCGCTTCGGCTTGTTTTCAGCCATCTCCTGCTCTCTGATCAGGGCTCGAGCCCGGTCAATGAACTGACCTGGGTCTAGCTCGCACATCTCATTATCGGACCTCCCAACCGAGTCCTGGGCCCGCGCATCCAGGATCTCCGAGCGCATGCTGTCTTCAGACAGGTTACCATCTTCATCATTTTCAGAATCAGTGCTGTCATAGATTTGGTAGAACTTTTCCTGCAGCTGGCGCAGCTGTTTCTGCATGTCCTCCAGCTGCTGTTTCAGCTGTCGGCGCTCCTCTCGCTTCTGTTCTTTTCGGGCTGAAACCAGCTGCTGGAAACTCTGTTGCTGCTGCTGGGGCAGCTTTTGCTTGCGTTTGTTTTCTCTGTAACTTTCTCGGGGACTCACAGACTGCGGGGCCATCTCTCTTTCATTTTCATTGCCCCTTAATGCCACACTGGGGGAATGGCTCATACCCCGAATTATATTCTCAACCCGGGCACGCTTTGCTCTCAGGTGCTCATCACATAAGCGATCCATATCAAACTGGCTCATAGTAGGCCTGCCAAAAGGGGAAAGACACTCTGGGGGGCTGTCTCTTGAAGAGTTGCTGCATATATCCTCCTGATGTACTTCGGAGCCTGTACTAGAGAGACCGCTGGCTTGGAAACTGGGCTCCGTGCCACCATTTTTGTTCATGTTATTTTTCAACAGCTGGGAAATTATGGTTGCTCCTGGAAAAGGCATCATGGCATCTTCATACGAGTTCGCCCTCTTCAGCAGCTTGCGGAGTACATTTGACTTTTCCCCATCTGCATGCTGCACCACTGAATACTCAACATCCTGCTCAGAACCTTGGGGATTCATGGCACTAAAAAACGTTGCTCTTGCCTTAGCAAAAAATGCAGATGCTGTCCCTACCGTCCTTTTCACTCCAATGTCAACTCTTCTCCTCTTGGTTTGCCGGCTTAAGAGGGCTGTGCTGTCATGGTCAGGCATCACTGGACGGTTATTGTGCCATCTTCAAAAGCTCGTCAGCTGGGCACAGCTCAAGAATCCCGGGACCCTGGCCAACAGAACAAAAGGACTGATGAATCATTTTCTTTAAATTTCTCCAAATTTCCTGACCTCAATCCTGAATCAAATGCAAAATGCATAGGCTCTGGGATTTATGGCACATTACAATTATTGCAATTTATTATGCACTCTGCTTGAAATGAAACATTTTTAAATATTTCTGCTCCACTGGTTTAAGATGGATTAAGATTAAAAAAAAAAAAAAAAAAGCAAAAACTGCTTAAGCACCAGTAATATGATTCTCTTTCACAAATGCCTAAAATGATACTGTTTATCTTCAGAAGAAACAGTAGATTATAAGAACACAGCCTCTGACAACCAATTGATTAAATTTTGGGCATTGAGATTCGTATTATGAAAAAAGATGAAAGTGGTCTATACTTAAGAAATAAGGTTAAATTTTGAGACAGTGTGAAATTTGGATGAAAAATTCCATTTCTGTATTAAAATTATTGTGGTTTTAATGCTATTGAAGGAAAAAGACTCTAAAATAAATGCAAATATTTTACACACACCCTTTATGACTGAATTTTAAAATATTTTTGTCATATGTGAAATGTGAAGAACATCCCAATCAGCATCTTTCAAACATAAATGGCTAATTTAGCATTGAAAGAAATGCACAAATACTCATTTTACAAGTCTGCTTATTTAGCATATTATGCATTTTTATTAGTGAAATCATATGTGAAGATGGTATCTGTTGCTATATCTTTATATAACCAAGAATATTTATAAATTTTCACAATGTCCTTTTGATGACTTTAATTATTAGAAAGTTGGGTTCTGCAAAAGAAAAATGTCACTTTTGAAATATCAATATGTGGCACAATAAACTATGGACTAGGAAAAGTACATCTTTAGTACTAGTTTTCTTCTGTTAAAATCTGCCAAAATTGTACTTCAAACACCTAAAGAAATGCTTTAACACACTCCATTTGTGAATCTTATTTCCTATGCCAAGTAAAAGAAAAGAAAAAAAAAAAAACTGAAACAAAAAAAATGACTGATTGAAGATACAGAAATAAAGAAAATAACATCAATCAAATATGTGAGAAAGGGAAATAGGTTCTTTGTATATGAACTTCCGTTGTTTCTTGGGGACACAATATAAAATGGGAACATCCTTGATTGCATTTTATAAAAGGCACTTGACATATTGTGAGACTTATTAACTAGCAATGCTAACCCCAAATTTTGTATACATGCAAGATGTCACATCTTTTTGTTTACAATTAGCATTTTTGAAGAAAATGAAAATATTTTTTTCATGCCGGATTTATCTGATATTGAACTTCACGTTTGCTTAACAGAGCACATCTTCACAATAACAGGGTCTATTGCCAAAGGCAGCGTGCAGAGTGTTTGGAACAGCTCCCATCTCTTTCGGTTCACCTGTAAAAACATCTACGTGCTCCCTAGGACTGCATCTGTGGCTAGTTTTAAAGAATGACTATCCATGCAAATAGGCATAATTTCAGCATGAAATAACCTGCAAAAATCAAGAAAGTGCTCAATGCTTACATGGCAACAATATGTATTTTTTTTTAATGCAACAAAGATTTCATCATGCAGCTTTTGGTGTACACGAAGATAAACTTTTAAAAAAGAATCTGCTTTAAGGTAATCATGAAAGCAAGATGATGCTTCTTTCTATATATTTTTGTATACTTGAGGATGAAATACTTTTTATATGCTTCAGGATAAAATTTTCTGAACTTGGGATGAAGACATCTCAATAACTATAATATTGGGTTCAAGACTGAATTCAGAGTAATTGAGACTCCTCACACACTAATAATGAAATTGGTTTCAGGAACACAAAAAAACAATGACAAATATTTCATTAAAACATTAGATATGATAAATCAGGTGTAGCTGTCAGGTAAGAGAAAGAATAAGAAAAAGGCTGAATTATTAGTCATAGGAACACTTGGATATGGGGGGGGGGCTTACAAAGAAAAAGTCTTTTGTGCATATATCAGCTTTCCAGAAATAGAGCTCACTGGCATTATTTTAAAATTTTACCTCTTTTCTTTCTGTGTGCAATTCTTTTTCTTTTTACTATTACCTGCAAAACACATGGATATCTAATCAAATACGGAAAAAACTTCCTGCAGTATTTTCTCTCCCCGTTCACCTTAACACACAAACTGGACTTCCTTGCCCATCTTACTATTGGAAGACCACCTCTGATGCAGAGCCTCAGAAAGGATAGACCAGTGTCATTGATGAGCACAAGGTCATCCCCAGGCATCCTCCTCTTCCAAACTGCCATTTACCTGTGTCATCTGCACTTCCTCTCATCCACCCTAGGTATCAACAGCTGCATCCCTGCCTCATGCCAGAGCCAAGAGGAGGGCCCTGTTCTTTCTAAGGTGGAGAGACAGGATACTTTCATCTTCAGTGGAGAATAAGTGTTAATTAAACATGCTCATCCAGTCTGCTAAGAACAAGATAATCCTGTAACTCTCTTTGAATTCACCAAACTAAACTGATTGTTTGAAATTATCATTCAATTGCTTCACATTTTAAAATTAAATCATGATTCCTTTCTGTTTTGGGCTAACAAGATTTAAACACTTTTAGGTCTTATTGTTAAATGTCCAGCTGGACATAATACATATAACAAAACAAATGAGAAAAAAATAGAGAAAATGATATAATCAAGAAAGACAAGACATTATATTAATAGGCACAAATAAATACATGTCTCTGTAAAGTTTAGACCTAAACTTAGAAATAAAGATAGAGTGATAGGGACCATTGGGATCATAATCCATGGAGGCTATAGGCAAGATAAATAATAACTGGCTGACAGTACTTTAATAACATCATGTTTCACAAACAAGACACACACACACACACACACACACACACACACACAATCACTAATATGTTCACCACATAAGAAAATTCTCTATCAAATGACCATAATGTAAATTAAATCACTTGAAAACATCTTCTAAATGTTTCCATGATTTTCTAATTCAGAATTTAAAGGATGCTATGGAATTAATTTATCATGAATGTTGTCTTGTTCATTAAGATTTTCAAAAACTCCTGAATTTCTCAACATATGTACTAAGCCATAATGTTTTAGCTATGATTATGATTGATTCTTACAATTTTTTATTTTAAGTTTAATTCTGGTTTAACCAGGCAATATGAAGCCTTTTGATCAGCACTGGCAAATATCAATATCAGCAAGGATAAAGAAAAACACTAATGTGGACTTTGAACCCAAATTATTAATGATCAAATACACATACTATATTTCTATAAAGTCCTCTTTAACTAATGTGAAAAAGATAGATAGAATTTTTAAATTATTAAATCTTTTGCTGCATCAATTGGCAACTAATCTACACAAATGCTTTAACAACTCCTATGCAACAGATATCTTAACATAGCAGATTCTTCCCAGAAAGAGATAAGAACAGACACCAGATAAGAGCAGATTTTAACTATTCCAAAAGATTTTTCATTAAAATTTGAATTATCTGACATTCTATTTAAAAGGGAGACTTCTAAGGATCCTGATTGACTTAATGTTAGTAAAGAAGAATTTTCAGTAAAGTATTTCAAAGGAACATTACAATATGAAGCAGAAAGTAGCTCAATGCTCCACTCTAATAAAGAAGCTATTTTGGGGAAGGGGATGCAACTTTTACTGCATCTATCTGGAGTCCAGATTCTGGACAAAGAAGTGTTTCATTATGGTAATTATCCAGATAGTTCAGACAAATCTTTTATGAGACAGAGAGAGTATAAGGTTGGCATGGCTTCCTGTTTAGATTTAGATTATCTGTCTTTGTTGATAAAATTATTTGGAAAAATTGCTTACATTTTACTTCTTTTAGAAAGTCATCTTTGAATGGATTTCCAATCTACTTGGGTTAACCTGGTTATGAAATGTTAAGTGGAATATCATTAACAAAGACTCTTTTTAATCAATCTGAAAATCAGTAATTCAAGGGGGAAAGTAATCAGATGATTTGATTTAGGTAGCCCCCCCCTCCGATATCACTAAGCTGTTCCCTTCTCTGTATTCAAGAGTTCAAATCTGCTAATTAACAACTTTTCCTTCAGATATATTTCTACTTACTGTCGGGTAAGAAAACCTTTGATATTTATTTTGAAGAACCCACTTGGCATAAGTTATACTTCCATTAACTAAGATTGTATTGAAAGGATTTACATTTTCCTATCATGATAGTTTATCATAATCATTTCATTTATGATTCTTCTATTAAAAATTCTATATATTTGTCACCTGCAAAATGAACACAGAACATTTTCTGAGATATGCCCAAATATTGATTTCTACTTATTTAAAAAGTAATAATTTACCAAGTTGGGTAAATAAAAGAATATGAAAAATAATCTTAAGAAAATACACTTTCAGTTTTTCCTTTTTGCAGAATTTTGGGATACTCTAAACATCCAAGCTTTGAGGCTTTAGATGCACTAAGAAAAACATCCCTTCCAATTTATGCAAACAATTAGAACCCTATACTAACACATCATTCATAATCCACTTTCATACTATAACATCAATACCATTTTATAATTTCCTTTTTATCCTAAATGTAAAAAGTTTGATATTAACATTGAAAATTTGAGATAATCCCTGAAATGATATAGGAAATTGATGAAAAAAGGCCTTTTGAATTTGAACAAATAAAGAATAAGTCTGGCAACTTATGAATCAAACTAGATTGGGTTTTTTAGATTGCATGTGCTGCTTACAGAAGAATGATGCTAGGGAATAAAGTGAGAACAAAAATACATGTTATGTATGCATGACTTTTCCCCCCCACAAAGTGGTTATTAAACTAAATAGAATTCTGCATAATGGACACATAAAATATCAATAAGTGCCAAGCACAGATAACCCCTATTAAAAATAAAGTAAATGAACATAGCCATAGATGACATTTTAATTACAAAAGAACTTCAAAAGCATCCAAGGAAAGTATGGAGGGGGTGGCTTTGATGTTTAAGTTTAAAGAATAAATGACACATATTATCTTATTTTCATGGAAACAATGATAACCACCCAAACAACAAAACAAGCCAACAAAAACCACTTATCATCTAACCTATTTCTATGCAACTCAATTTAAAGAAGGAGCCTGTTTAATGCAAAAATTTAAAAGGTCAAGTTTTAAGAATCCAGAGTCCTCATATTGAATTCACAAAATCCTCCCTCACACATCAATCTGCAGTCCTTAAATTCATCTATTTTACCATTATATAAACATATCCATGAGTAGGTTAACTAGAACACTCTCTCCTTTTTCTTCCTCACCACACACAGTCTATTTCATTTTGAAAATACTCAGAAGTTCTTGCAAGCAACTCTTCATAGAACTGGCCGCCTGAATCTTGCATCAAATAGAAAAGCACAGCTACCTCTCATGTACTTGAGATTTTTCTTCTCCATCAAAGTCATATCTAGGACATCTGGCACATATCTGGTACAATGACAGGTGAATTCTACTTTATGACATTATTTAACACATGACTTAAAAGTTTATTCACATACCAATTCTTTCTGGACAGGGAGAAAGCATGCTAAAAAGATAAGCTTTAACACCAGTAACACTTTCAAACTGACGTTGGTATTTTTGGCAGTTACACACACCCATCTCTATCCAACACACACACACACACACACACACACACACACACACACACAAAGGACTTCTCTCTCTTTCTCTGCCAAGCACAGACCTGGGAGACAGGCATAAACTGGAGGGAAGCAAAGGGAAAGTCAATCTCCCTCCACCTGCTGCCTGAAGTGGGGGTGCTTTTGGCCACTGGCAGACAGAAGCCTGAAACATGGCCTCAGCAGCAGCCTGCCAATGTCCTAAAGAAAAATAAACAAATACATACAGACTTGCCCCCCCATCCCTTCCCAAAGAACTCACAAGACAGGGCTAAAAACACAACAACAGCCCAATTCCCATTAGCCCAGACAATCCTATTAACCAGGATGACCATAAATTCATAAACCTCTACAACCCTCAAGCAAGCCTTGTGGTCTGGAACACACAGACACACAGACACAGAGGAAATTTGCACCTGTCTTTCTTGACACAACACACCTGTCAGGCCCTGCCCATGCGCACTCTGCTAATAGACTTCTGCCTACCTAGTTTAGGAAAGAAAATGTGTGTGTGTGTGTGGGGGGGGAGTTATTATTATTATTTTGGTAAGGGAGGGCATGAGTGGGGGAGAAAGGGGTGTGGGGGGAGAAAGAAGAAAAAAAGAAGAGACTCTCTAGCCTTGATTTTGAGAGGAAGCCACCTTGTACTCTGTTTTTATAAGCCTAAGGAGACAACACAGACCTTCTTGGAAAAATAAAAACAAGCAGGTGAGTTCCCAGCCTTCCCCCAGGCGGAGTAGAGCTCTGGGTTGCCAAGAACAGCAGTTTCACACTCCAACCTGCCTCCTTGGGCTATTTAAGACTATAGCCCAACCCCTCCTTCTGTTTCTGCTCTCTGCCTGGAGGACTCTCCACTTCCGAAGAAGCTGGGAAGGGGCGGGAGACCAGTGAGTGTGGAAAGCTACTCCCCCTTTACCCCCACCCCCATCGCTCCCTCCACCAACGCTCAGTGTTAGCAGGGGAACTAACTGGATGTCACACTACAAGAGCCAACAACTTGCTAAACTGGACTTTGGATGATATCTCCCGCCCCCCAACACTCGCCCCCCTCCCTGACCCTCTTGTCTGCTCCGGCAAGACAGCAGCTCTTCCCCTTCTTCCCGCCCTCCTCACTATTCTTCCCAGCAACAATTACTCGCACCTCTCCTCTCCTCCCTCCATAAGTCCTCCGAACGCGAAAAAAACAGTAGGTACCACCCAGACAAGACCAGACGGAAGCGGCCCAACACCATAGAATGCCAGCTATGGCTGTGAGATTCTTCGCCTCGGACATCCGCTGCCCAAGAACACCCCTAGCCCACCCCGACCACGATCCTCCGGACCTCCGCGGCGTTCAGGCCCCTCTCCCTCCACCACAGGACCCCTGAGGCTCCTGGTGCCGCCTTACCCTACTCAACTTGCCCCAGCTCTGGGCTCAGGAGAGGGGCGCCGCGCTGGTTTCCCCGGACCCATCACTCCACCGCTCCAACCCCGATTTCAACATTTCAGCTTCGACAGCGTTTTGAGAGGAAAGTAACAGAGCGCCCCCCTCCTCCCTTCCTCCTCCTCCCCACTCCCGGCCCTCTGCTGGGGTTAAAAAGGAGAAGTGAAAGGTATGCAAATGACAAGCAAATTGCAAGAGCCGGGAAGAAAGGCAGCTATAATAAACAAGACAAAGGGAAAGGACGTGGGGACTAGCCCCGGAGTTTTAAAACCCGGGAGATGGGAAAGATGAGGCTTGCCGGAAAGAGGGGATCCAGACGAACAAAAAGCGACCCGGTCCCCCTCGCGGTCCTCTTTCCCGAGAAGAGAGGCCAAGAGAAAGAAGGAAAGGAAGCAAACGTCTCCTCGCACCCCAGAAACAGTACACAAAAGGTGACAAGATCAGCGACAAGTCCAGCAACATCAGCCTCCCCCATCGCCAATACCACCCCCAGCCACCAGCAGGAAAGAGAAAGAAATAAAAGCCAAGCGGATCACTTACTCTTAGGAACTGGGAGGAGCGGGGCGCTGAGTTCCACTGAGGCTCCTGCTTAGAAACTGTTTAGAGGCTATTTTATTATGATTCATTTAAATAACACCACATTCTCCTGGAAAAAAATGTTTACACTCGTATGAGTAACGGGAGGCTCTTTTCTTTCCTTCTCATTCAAGAACAAGCCAGTGCAAGTGATTCTGGAAAAGGGGAGGGGACTCACGAGGGAGAGAAGATACTTACGCGGTGCAGAGAGCAGTGGGACCGAGTCTCTCTTTTTTTGCCGGCTGAGAGAGGAAAAGACGCGCGCGCACACACGGTGATATCTTGCGGGTGATGAATATGATAATTGGACAAGGGACGGTGAGTCTGTGCGAGAGCGAGCGAGCGGGCGAGTGGGAGAGGGAGAGGGGAGAGAGAGGGAGGGAGGGGAGGGGAGAGGAGAGCAGGAGAGAGAGAAGGGCGAGAGGGGGGAGAGGAGTGGAAAGAAGAGGAGAAAAAGAAAATGAGAGGAGAAAAGGAAAGAGGAGAAAGCAGGAGAGGAGAAGAGGAGAGAAGAAAGCAGAAGAGAAGAGAGAGAAGAGGAAAGAAGAGAAGAGGAGCGAAGCAGAAAGGGAGCAGGCGGACCCGGCGAGAGCTCTTTTGCGCCGCTCTGCTTTCCCCGGCTGCAATGGTGTATTATTTCAGAGCGCTCCCTCAGCTGAGGGCTCCGCTCCACAACAAGATTTACTTTAAGACACAGCTGAAGGAAACAGGAAGACTGCACGTCACAGTCTGACTGACGTACCCGGCCCCAGCACCCAATCGCGAGGCGCCTTCGGATTCAAGGGGGGATAGCGAGGCAAGAGAACTTGGGAGGAAAAAAAATATATATATAAAAAGGGGTGGGGGTGAGGGGCTGGGAAGAGAGGAGGGGAGAGGGGCCCCGCGCTTCCCCTCCCCGGCCTCCATCCCCGGCCCCCACCCCACCCCCGCCCTGCCACTGCTTCGGGGCGCCTGGATCGCCGCGCCGGGGCCGCAGCGAGCCATCTGCGGGCACTATGCAAAGCGGCGCCTGGCTCACACTCGCTCTTCCAGGACGCAGGTCTTTTCTTTTTTTTTTTTTTCCTCATTTCCCAGATATAGCTGATCGAGTTCGCCGAGTGGCCGAGCGTGTGAGCGCTCCTCGAACTTGGGTAGAGGAAAGCACGGAAAAGTATACTGGAGAAAAAGTGGGGGCTTTAGGGGTGGGAGTGGTAAAGAAGGAGAGAGTGGGGGGATCCTCAAACCATTGCACTTTTAAAAAAGATCATAGCTAGTATCAACAATACATGTCACCCTTGCTTCCTTTTGAAGAGGAGGTTGACGAAAAAATACAGGTAGGTTTTGGTATTAAAATAATAGGTGCCAGAGGTTTCACACTGGGTCCGCTGCAACTGATATTCAGAAGATCAACATTGGCTGAGTCCCGTCAATCACCCGTCAAAATTATTAGGAAGAAGAATTTTTACCCTCGTTTACTTCTGACAATAATATTTGGATTATGGGTGCAGCAGTCACTTAAAAAAAATGTGTTACAAACATTATCTCGCGATTATCCCTCACTAGATCACTCATCAGGGAATGACCAAAGAATGTACTTCAACACAGAATTTACACAATTTCGACGTCTGGGTAGCAAACTTTAAAGTTTATTAGCAAGCATTTTAAAAACCGAAGTGTTGGGCTCTAACATAAAGCCAGAGTAAATTCACTTTGGTTTGATATTTCTTGGATGAAAAATAACCAGTAAGTTTTTTTTTTTTTTTCTTAAAGATAATGTAGCTCTTGAAGAGCTCCTTGGGCTTTGTAAGTAACAAATGCTAAAGAGAGAGTCTCCAGCCGCAGCTAGAAGGTCCCGTTCACCCGCACAGTAAACGGCTTTTAATAAAGCAGTCCGCGTTTATGACTTAAAGATCCCATAAAAGCTAGGGCTTGCAAGAGCTTCGAAGCAGAGACACTCATACCTAGTCGTTTAGATGCTCATTTTTTTTTCAAGTTGGAAGGAACAAGTATTTTTCCTGTGTCCCTCAAATTTAATCATAGCAAAGGTTGAATCAAGTGCTGTGACAACAGAGTATTTATTAAGTGTGTGGCAAGTACACTGGTCGACTACTGCCACCATCTTCTACACACACACACACACACACACACACCCGCACTGTTTTCTGGGACATTTACAATTTCAGCCTCAAATTCATCAACTGTGAAGAGGATATTAAGTCTTCTCTTTTGAATAAGAATAGCGTTGGTAGTATGTGTCTGTCTATACCCTGCAGAAAACTTTTGGCACGAAATTCAAACATTGAAAAGAAAGGGGAAAAATATCAGGTCGACCAGGTTATTGCCCGGGATAAGAAAAGAGACTTACGTGAACATCCCCAGCTTTCTTTTCGTCCCTCTTTCACTGCCCCCAGACACTCCCTCCTTCCATTATGGAAACAACACAGACGGGTGCACACATACCAGTCACACCTCCAGTGAACGGCTACCGTATCATGTATTCTAATCGGGATGTGACAATTTAAGCTGGGTACTGAAATAATCTATCAACATGCCCATTAGATACAGGATGGAATAATGCTTCTATTGGTTGGGTCCCTTCGAGGTAAGCGGGTGTATTAAGCACGGAATTTGGGTTCTGAGAATAGATAAAAGCTACTTTCTTTTTTTCCCCCGTCCTATTATTTTTCTTTAAGAATCTATTTGTACACATAAGTTACCGCCAGTCCACAAATAAACTGGTAGGAGTAAACAATGTATGCCCTCCACACCTTAAAACCATCTGCTCAGTTTGACATTTAAAAGGGAGGAGGCCAGGGAAGGAAAAGGGGGAGAAGCAGGAAGAGAGGAGGCAAGGAGAGAGAAAAGATTCAGACTTTGGAAAGAAATGACTTGAACTTCAGCCCACAAGTTTGTGGCAATTGCACCTAGCGCTCGGATGCACGTTTTGCACACACCACTCCTGGGATCTGGCGGCGGGAAAAGTTTCCTGCGCACCCGAATAAGTCCTGTATCACGCCGAGGGCAAAGCAGGCCCAACTGAAGTCCGGGTAACCCACTTGACAAACAAGGAAACTCCCCTACCCCTAGTCTGGGCGGCGGAGGCTCGCGGCTCGCCCCGCTCTGCCGCGGCAGTTCGCAGCCCGCTTTAGGGCGCAGGAGCCGCTGTAAGAGCGCGTGCGACTCTAGGCTAGCGAGCTCGGTCTACAGCCCAGCTCCAGGAGCTGTCTACGCCGTGCCCTGTCCTGTCCCCTACTGTCGGGGCGACGAACAGGCCAGGCTGCTGGCAACCTCTCCTGTCAGAGCTGCGGCTCTCTCCCGGGTTTCAGGCGGCCCTGGAGCAGAGCGAGAGGCCCAACCCCCCATATCTCCGGCGACTCCTGGTTTGTTTTCTGATAGGGAACAAGCGATCAGTCAGCCTGGAGACGAGAAGTCGCCTAGATATTGGCTCCATCTGTGAAACCAGCAGCCAAGCCTTGGGTCAACGCAACCCCTTCCCCTGCCCCATTGCCAACACAATCCCAGTAACTTTAAAGTTAACCCAAGTTCTGACCGGCCTTCTAACAAACCCTCTCCCTGCAGGTTGCCTTTGCTTATTTATCTGAGAGGTAATCTGTGTGCTCTTAGTCAAATTCTTGCAGTTATCACTCAGACATCTGGTCCTGGGTTAAACACACTTGCCTTGACATTTCCTTGCTGTATTATCCCCTCTTGTTCTTTCTTAAAGCCCTTAGGTAAGGGTAGGAGGGAAGGCAGTGCATGTAAGTAACTTAAGACCTTACAAACAACTGTCATCAGATCCTAAAACTAATTTGGGGGATTTTGACAAGATCCAGTTGAGAGGCAAACACCATCGTGGATTTCAGAGAAGGATGCCCAAGAACCTTCATAGTCACCAGTTCACCAATGCAACCACCCACCACCACTACCACCAACCCGAGGAAGGGAGACAAAGAACAACCACCCCCAGGGTGCAGGCCGGCCTGCTGTAGGTTGCCTAGAGGCAGACTGACTGCTGGCCTCTCTCATTCTCATCCCCAGTGCCCTGTGTGAAGCCAAACCCAACCTGAATTTGTTCTGAATGGTGGGGGGAGAAAAGTGAAATGCCACAAGATCAGTAGCAAGTAGCAGCTGCAGCGTTTCTCTCTTGGGAACCCCATTGCTTAGAAGCCTCCGAGTGATGTTTGTTTAACCAACAGCTTTCAAAATAAACAAGAGAATCACTCCAAATAAGTTGAAATATAACCCTTACAAGAATTTAGACTCAAAAGTGCTGGCAGAAAAAAATAATTTTTAAAATAAAATAAAGCCCCCACCTCCAAATAAGAATCCTCCTTTTTACCTAATGGAGTGCAGTTCTCATAAAAGTATAAATCCATTGGAAGGAATCATTACAATAAGGTGACCTCGAAGAAAATCACGGGTCCCTCACAAACACATACGCGTGGGGAAGAGGGAGTTGTCAGTGATTTAAGGGTCACACAACTACTTGATTTTATGGAAGTGGGCGAAAACGATCAAAGGAAGGTACATTCCCTGCCCTGGAGTAATAAGGAGTAGGCTGGAAGCTCTTTGCCGCCAACCCTGGCTTTGCCTCAGGCACCGAACTTTCCAATATCAAGATATTAACAGATGGTGGTGAGCACATGGAGGGCTGTTACTTACATAATCCAGCCACTTCGCCCGGCCGCGCTGAGCCGGGCTAGGCGCCCGCCAGGCCGCATGCGAACCTTCCGAGGGGTGCTCTTGCTCCCCGAAATAACTTGCCTTTCTCCAACCCCACCAAGCTCTTTGAGGGCTACGATTTTGGAAAGGCTGTGGTTTCAGTAAAAGACACACATCGATCTGGTTGTGCTTTATCTTCTTCAACCCATAATAGTGAAAAAGCTGGAGACCCAAGGTCAGAGAGAAGAGGAGGGGATGCCTTCGGGGAGAACCCGGTGCTTGCTCTCTCCGTATCTGGGGCTGTCAGGAGGTGGAATTTACCAACCCCCCACCCCCCATATCACCACTAGTTCAGATCAGCACATCTTTCGCTGTCACCGAAATACAAAGGCAGGCTCGGGCCGCAGCGGAGCGGGAGTGGGGTGGGGTGAGGGTGTGAGTGTGAGGGGACGCCTTTGCACGCGGGGGCGCCGTGGGCAAAGTTACGCGAAACCTCCGGGTACCGCTACCCTTCTGAGTTGGTGCAGGTTTTTAAGCGCTCGTTCCGGCTTTCGGGGAGTTTCTTTCAGCAGTGTGGCCGCCTGCTGCCTTCACGCTCTCAGTCACCTCCCGAGAGTCCCGGTCCCTCCCGGGGTGCCTGTGTACCTCCGCGTGTGTGCCGGGGGACGTGTGTTTGTTTGCCAAGCCTCCTCCCCGATGGCGACTCGGGGCTGCCAGAACCTGCGAGGAATACTCCTGCGTTTGTTGGAAAACTTTCGGGATGGGCGGGAAGGCTCCTCTCCTGGCACTCGGCGGGAGCGGTGCTTCTCGCCTCGGGCTTCCTCCTGGTGTCCCCCTCCCTCCTCGCCCGCCTGCCCGCCCGCCCTTCTTCGCCGCGGCCCCGCACTAGGTGTCGCGGCCTCGGGGGCCGAGAACGCGAGCGCGAGATGCTGCTGCCGTGGCGGCGGCGCGTTCCCTGCGGAGGCGAGTCCTATTGCCTGCGCGGCCCCGTGGGGGTCCACGCCGCCCTGCCCGCTCGCCTCGCCTGTCCCCACCAGCTCCCAGCGGCCTTTGCCTCTTCCCAGATCGCCGCCGGGAAAGCAGCCGGGCTCCATTCGCCTGGGCTCGGCGCACGCCGGGGCACAGAGGGCAGCCACCTGCTCCCGGTGCGCTACTGAGCCGAGGGAACGTCGGTCGCTGCCCGGCCCGCACGGCCCCCGCGCCTCCCCTCCCCCGCCGCCTGCCTGTTGCTGCGGGGGCCGTAGCGGTGGCGGCGCGCCGCACTGGGTGGAAGTAGTTGACCCGAGATGAGGGGCTCGCTCTTGGGACCGCGGGAGGGGCGGGGACGCCAATCTCCCCTTCTGCCCACCGTCCTTCTTTTGTCGATTAATCTAAGGATATTTGACCATTACTCCCGTCTTCCCCGTGTCAGGGCGAGAATTCCGAGGAGGTGCTCTGTTTTCTGGGGCTTTGGTGATAGGACTTAAGTTACCCATACTGTCTATCTTAAAAAGCTTTTATTCAGGATGAGGAGCCAGTTCGAAATAAATAGGCATAGGCCAGAACAATGAGGGGTAAGAGAAGGAAGCTAGCTCCCAGTTTGGATTTATTCAGGGAGAGAGTAACTCTGGAGAGTTGCATTTTGTTTAAATTAGAGCAAGACAAAGTTGAAAGCCAGATTTCTATAATTTTTCTGGTAATATTTCTTTTATGAAGTATCTAAGTGTCTGTTTGTCATCATTTTGAGATCAAAAGGAAAATCCATATGCTGCATAGTTCTTCAAAATTGCTATTTAAATATGTTTTAAATGTTTTATCCAATGAGGAGTAGGCTGCTCAGAGGCAAGTCTGGTGACAGGGATTGCTGGATAGCTGGATGGTTTGATGTGGAGCAGTGGTTGCAAAGACCTGCTAACCATCAGAATCACCAGAATCACCACGGGAGCTTTAAGAAAATGAAATAAAATAGATTTCTGGGCCCAGGTAGAAGATAAGCAGGAGGACCTGCATCTGGTGGTCACACTGTGTCTCCAATTACTGCTTAGCAGTTACTGACTGTGACCTAGGGTGTGTTAACCTGAGCCTCAGTTCTCCTTATCTGTAAAATGGGGATAATATCCAAATCATAGAGTTATTGAGAGACTTCTTTTTACACAAGCAAAATTGGTGTTCAATATAGGGAAACTATTTTATTCACAAATGTGTGAATAAAATGCTTGTATTGACCTCCCTGTACCCTCAATGTTTTCTTGAGGCCAAGTGGACTGAAATGTTCACATTTTAGCTTATGCATTGTTGCTACCTGGAACATTTTATATGCATCCCCTGAACAAAGACCTTTTAGGCCAAAAATAGATAAATTAGAACTGGTCCATGTTTGGAAGCTAGGCCTTGTGCTCCCAGACCTAGAACTCTCCATAAGGCCCACTTGAAGACAAGGTGCATTTACTAATCTGAAATCTGCTTTTATTCCCCTTCTTTCTTTTTTTTTTTCTCCTTTCCTATTTTTGAACTTTTCACATCATCTACTTCATAGATGGCAGACCTTTCCTATAGAAGCTGCTGATCAGACCCATGAAACCACAGGACAAAAAGTTCTATTCAAGAAGAAACAACAAGCAGGAAAAAAAAAAAATCAATATTCCTAGGTAAAACAGAACAAAATGTATATCAGATGTTTTCATGTTTGAATACATAACTCCCCCAATGCATGTAAAGTAAAAAATAATTCTTCATAAAATTATGTTCAAATCAATGAATAGGAGCACCCCTAAAGGTAATGCAGGGAGAGCCAGCCAAAGATAGCTGTGAGAAGGGAAAGAAAGGCAGGAAGGTGCCATGCCTGGCTGAGACTCTTGCAGCAGTGTGAGTGGAAGACAGCCAAGAAAATGGAATGGGCTGAACCAGCACAGACAGATCAAGGAGGCTGACCATTATAGAACTGGAGGTGGCTGTCAGTGACTAATTCAGCATCCCAAGGAAGGTGTTTTGCTGGTGCACTCAGAAAGCTTGAGAGAAAATAATCATATATTCCTGGGGAGATCAAGAAGGGATTGCCAGCCAGGCATGGTGGTGCACGCCTGTAATCCCAGCACTTGGGAGGTTGAGGCAGGAGGATCTCAAGTTCAAAGCCAGCCTCAGCAATAGCAAGGCACTTAGCAACTCAATGAGACCCTGTCTCTAAATAAAATACAAAAAAGGGCTGGGGATGTGGCCCAGTGGTCAAGTGTCTCTGAGTTCAATCCCTGATACCAAAAAAAAAAAAAAAAAAAAAAAAGGGGGGGGGCGATTGCCAGCTTGGGGCGCCTATGGACCCACTCCGGCTGTGAGTGAACCTCAGGGGTGGGGATGGGGCACTATACTCCCAGAATGAGAAGAAGTGGGAGCATCTCCCTCCCCCCAATGCCTATCTTGAAATGTGAAATGGTGGTGGGTGTCTCTGGACAAGTGTGGAAGTTTCCTGCTCTCGACTATTCTCTGTGCTCAGGTGGAAAATGTCTGTGACTCTAGGCAACAAAACAAAGGACACCCAAGACAACCAGAGTAGAACACACAGATCTGGGGCCAGCCTGGAGCAGAGGAGTGGCAGCCTCTGTCTTCTCCTTCACAGGCACCATCCTGGTGGGAGGAGCACATTTGCCCACACTTGGGGGTGGGCAGGGGATAGAGGACAGTGAGAAGATTGGGGTGGAGAATCTGGATGAGCATGAGCGAGTGGGGAGTGACTGTAGGAGTGGGTGGCAGAATGGGGGAAGTGTGTGTAGGGTGGATGGAGCTGCCTGGTTGGGGAGCATACAACTGGGGGTGGGCTGAACAGGGGTGATTTGCAGAGCCAATGTGGGTGGGCTGGATTAATGGGGAGAAAGGGGAGGTGAGATGGGGGTGGGGTGCAGAGGAGTCAGGAGAGTGGGGGTTGGGTGTGGAGTCCCTGTAGGGGGGTGGTATGTGGAAGTATCTTTTGGGGGGCAACTGGAGATACCAGGGACAAGGCAGGTGGGAAGCTATATTTAGCCGCTGTTCCAGCCAGGGTGAAGGGCGCCTTGGCATCCTCTAACCCAGACTTTTGAAGTTGCTCGCTTACTAATCCCAGGTTGGCTGGGAGGACTTGGACCCGACAGCTAGGTGGTGGTCGCTTCAAGCAAGGACAGACGACAGACGTTCCAGGCTTTTTCCTGGGGGCTGCCGTGTGGGGTGATGCTGGCATAATAGCCCTGAGGGTACCAACCCCCTTCTCAGGGCGCCGGGCTCTGCTTGTGGGGGTGTCCCCCACCCCTGCAGCGTCACCTTGGTTCCTCTGAGGCCCCCTTCCTCCTTCCTCTCAGCTTCTCCTCCTCCAATCCCACCTGAGGCCCAGTGTTGCTGCCTTCCTTTATCCAGGTCCCCCCCCCTCCTGACCTTTTTCCTCTCTGATCAAGTGGGCGGGTTCCCCTCTTTCTCTCTTCAATGCTGATCATCTGGAAGTGATTCTATAAAGAGCAGGAGAAGGTACATAACCCAAAGGGACTCAAACAAAATGGAATCATTCCATTCACTAGATCATTTCTGTTTGCAAGACCCTGCTAACCCTTGGTAGTTGGTGGCCCTGATGAGAGAGCAGAGTGACTGGACGATTTTGATGCTGACCCAACACCAGCAGCTATTAGCTGTGTTTGATTTGGTCAGATTTCTGAAATCTCAATTAGGAACTGTGTTCC
The DNA here is from genome assembly GCA_025594165.1 of Tamias sibiricus. Lineage (NCBI taxonomy): Eukaryota > Metazoa > Chordata > Mammalia > Rodentia > Sciuridae > Tamias > Tamias sibiricus. The sequence continues at coordinate 46,369,204 of CM046669.1, read as the reverse complement.
AGAAGATTCTGGAGGTGGGGCAAAAGTGTCAATACCCTCTTCTGCTCTCATATTTCACAGTGATCTTCCAGTGAAAACACCACCAGGAGGCAACAGGCATTGTACTAATGAGCTATGATAGATCCTTCCAGATTTACTGAGCACTTCCTCTACATCAGGTGCCTGGTACTCTCTACTTCAGTTTTCTTCATTCTATAGTGTTATACATTATAACACAAGCTATCAACTTAAAGATGGCCTTTGGGAGAAAAGGGAAACATAATGACCTCACATGCACAATTGATTGTTAAGTCATCCTGATTTCAAGAGCATAATAAACATGAGAAAGAGTGAATCTTAGAAGTGAGGAAATAAACGTATTTTATGTAATTCTCCCAACAGCCTGGAAAAGAATTATCTCTACTGTATGGATAAGTCTCATTTCCAGTCTCCAGATGTTCAAGTCAGTAGGTAGCAGAGCCAACAGTGGGACCCAGGTCAGCCTGTGGTTTGGGCTGGAAGTTTCTGCTAGGCCCTAGAGGCCCTGCAGGAATTGAGTGTGATCAGCCTCCCCCACCCACTCCCTTCCCCCCCCCCCCCCCCCCCGTTTTGTCTTTTTAAATACCTCTGGTTTTGTCTTGACCCTTCTTCCTTCAACACCTTCACCCCCTAAAGCTAGGGACATTTCCCCGAGGAGCAGGAGCCATTCAATGGAGGAAAAGGTACAAAATAGTCAAATTACGTTTTTTTTTCAGATTCAAATAAAGTCTGTAAAGGGTAAAAACTATGCATGCCAGTTTTTGCTGTGCACCGCAGGAAGTCAACGAATTCAAGGATCTCTGTACTGCTGAAAATAGAATTGTAAAAAAATAAAAAATAAAAAGGGTGGGGGGAGAGAGCAAACGAAACTAATCCTATTAAACGTGGTAGCATGTTTTTGTGGCACGCAGGGAGAGATTAAGCACAGGAAAGGGGATAAGTACTGCTTCAGTTTCACTAAACTAATGTGACAACTTGTCATTGGAGATCTTTACAGCTTGTTAGTAGATGAGTAGCTGATTCAGAAGTGTTTTCTATCATTCCCTTTGTGTCCCCCATGAGGTTTTTTTTTTAAAGTTTTCTTTCTTTTCCTGTTTCATTCTTCCCCATGCTGCTCCATTTTGCTTTTTAATCCTTAATGTCTCCTTCAAGTCAAAACATTTAGCTGGCTCTAATCAAGATTTGGTTTTGAAGATGCCCCTTGACCTTGGGCTGCCCAAAGAAGCCCCTGAGAAGTCTGCTCTCCACCCTCAATCTGGGCACTGTCCTGGGGCTTGAGAAACTGAGTTTTTTGGGGGAAAACTCTCATTTCAGATTTCCTTTTTCCACGTCCCCTTCCTTTCCCCTTCCTTCTTTTCTTTTTTTTCTCTCCCTTTTGTCTTCTATTTCCATGCCTTGATTCTTTTAATCTGTTCTTTCCTCCTCCTTCTCTGTTTTTCTCTCCAACTTCCCTCCCTCTTCTTACTTATTTCCCCTCCCGTCTTCGCTTGACTAGATGATGATAGTGATGATGATTTGTGCTCTGGATGGAACCCACAGCTTTGTTCATGTTAAGCACCAACCTCTACCACTGAGCTACATCACCAGATTTGCTTTCCTGGAATTTATTTCCCCTCCTTAATGTTTTTCCATAACTACCCCCCCCAACCCCGCTTTACTTCAAATATGACAGTGAAATTCATAGAGAAAGATTACGAATGCATGATGATTTCCACATTGAAGAAACTCCTGGTAAAGGGGGCCCTGGTGAGAGGCTGGGTCAGGGGTCCTTTACTGAGCCCAGCAATGAAGAAAAGGCTGCTCTCAGTTCAGAGGAAGCAAGGGTTGTCATTGTCTTTCCAAAACAGGTGTCTAGCTTGTTTGGAAATCTGGCTGTCCCTCTCTCTGTGGCTTTGGCGTCCCTCTCACCCACGAACCCCTCCCCCCCTGCAACTTTCCCCACTGGCTTACCACCAGAGGCGAGATGTTGAGTCAATGGAAAAACAACATTCGCCAACATTAAAGGGAGACTGTTTGGAAAAGGAAGGCCCTGCTGAGGCGCAGAGGAAGCCTGTGCATTAACACGGGCCACCTCTTATCTGGGGCAGCTGGGCCTGAGCTGCCTGGGCTGATTCTCTGCCTTTGCCAAGAGGTCTTCAGCAGACAGTCCGCCTTGGGGAGTCAGGGGCTGATTCTTATGGGCATCACCAGGAGTTTTAGAGACAAAAGGTCATTGCTTTTTCTCCCCAGAGACTGAAAAACCTGGAGCAAGAAGCAAAGCTGTACAGAGGGAATACCTCTGTAGGCCCACATCTCTGGCTACTCCTTTCTGTGGAGCTGGTTCCTCTCATTCCCAGTGTGTTAAGGACTCCCAAGCACTATGGGCACTGGCCATTCTGACCTGAATGTGAATGATGGGGAGGGACAAGCTAAAGCAACCCAAAGGAAAAGAAGAAAGAGGCATGTGAGTAGGTTGCCCCTGGCTCTAAATTGCTTATGTTAAGTCTTGAGCCAGCTCCTGATGGAAAGATAAGGTAAATCCCTAATCAGTCAATAATTAACTGTAGCTCCATTAGTGGCCCAGTCAGCCAAATCCTGCTGACACCTTCAGAACCTTGCTTCGGTGGGAAGGGTCAGCAGAACCTTTTGAGAACAAGGTCTGTCTATTCAGCCCTCCACAGACCCACTCAAGGATCGTCTTTTAAAAAGGGTAAAGTTATACCTTGTCTGCCAGTGAAATCTTTTCTCAGGTTAAGTCCTCAGTATAACTTCTGGAAATTTCCCATTTGGAAATCTCAACTATGTGTATAACATAGAACAGCTTAGAGACCTGTTCTGGTTCTGGGGCACTTTGAATCAAATCCCAGATGTGTTCTGACTGTTGCCACATTATTCTTCTTCCAGCCCCACTCATCTTAGTTTGTAGATTATTCCCAGTATCCATAGACATTCCGGTCCCCTGTTTTCTTCAGTGCGTGAGAAAAGCAAACATGGCTTTTGATATAATAAGCAACCACAGAGCCCCACCAATGTATGACAATAATTTTTGAATTTTAAATCTTTAAGAAATTAAAAGATTAATAAATATTTGATTTGGCACCTGGTGGATCGAGGTTATTTTTACTTACGATAGAAGCAAATTTTGGGAAAGGTAGACTTAATATTTTTAGTTTAAATTTTCAGTTTTTGTTTTTCTTTGTCTTGTTGTTCTATGTGGCATTTATTGGTACCATAGCAGTAGTCGGATATACCATTAGGTGAGAAAAATCAGTTTGAACAATGTGGTTTGAATTTTTCCTGAGGTCAAGTTATAGGTTATGAACATTGTCAATCAATGAACTTTGCTTCTAATTTTAACAGTTAAGCCACTTGGAAAAATGTACTTTTAGATACTGGAGGAATGGGGTACAAGAATGTGGTTTGATGTGAGTCCATTTCTATCAGAAGAAAAATGACAAAAATCTTAGGTTTGATGGCTGGACCCCAGTACTGATATTCCTGTGACAGAACATGTAGCTTCACTTCTGTTGGTTCTGGGTCTCAGCCTCTGTAATCACCAATACATCATTGTTCTCTCTTCAGAGAGCCCAGTAGTCTGGGTGCTCAATTAATCTTTGGCTGCTTGGGGGAATTGCCAATGAGTGGAAATTCTGCCAATGATCTGTGACACCCTTTTCAACAAACATTAATTGAATGACATTTCTTTTTTCCCCCCAAATCATCCATCTGTCCTTTCTTATGCAACTTTTAAGTTCCGAAAGGGTAGAAAGCAAGCTTTCTTTCAATCACACATTTGGCTTAAGAAGACAATCTATACATCAGACAATATATAATCTACTGTAGCCTTGTAAGTATGTCTACATATTCATCAGCCCAAACCAACATACTAAATATAAAATAAATTCAATTTAGCTTTCTTTTTGTTGTGTTCATGCAAACTTCTTGCTTTTGTGAAGGCAGTCAGTAAAGAGTAGTCAGTGTTGGTCTGTGCGTCTTAATCATTTGGGGGTGCAAGAGGCATGAGAAAGTAAGAGAGAAACAGTGAAAAAAATTTAAACACTAGTCATTTTAAATCTGTCAGTTAAAAAAAAATCTAGGATTAGTGTTCTCAGTTTTTATATTAATTCTGATTCTTTTAAAACACCAAAAAGTATTTCATTTACAATGGTGGTATTAAGGTTGTATTAAGTAAATGTAGAACCTACACCAAGTTGTCTTTGAGATCCTGTTGTTTGGATATAAAAATGAGATTTTAAAAAAATGGAACTGGAATCTATTTTTCAATAGGTCAAAAGGCATTCATAATTATACTAATAATTTTGGAGTGTCATGCTAATGAGGATGAGAAAATGTAGGTCTTGACATTGCCTTGCTTAGTTGCATTCACTATGAAAAAAAAAAATGTTGTTTACCCCTCGAGAATTTCTTAAGGAAAAGAAAAATCAATCTCCATCAATGAGCAATATTTTTCTCCCCAAGGGATATTGATTTGAACATTGACTTCACAATGGGTGAGTTATTTCCCTCAGACCCCCTGTTGTGAATTGTGAGATGACATGTCATTTATGAGCCAATAAACATGTTGTTTCTAGTATAGTCATCTCATCAGGGAGATTCCCACTTCTGAATAGTGGTTGCTTTGGAAACTTTCACCTTTGGTACATATGTGCTAATTATCCCTATGGAACATATCCTAAGTTTAAAAAGCATCATCTCTCACCATTCTGCCTTTTTAAATGAGGGGGAGCCTTTGCAGTGCTTCTGAGGGAGAAGCAGGTGGCAGAGAACAATTCCCTTTTCTGCTTCCTCCCCGACTTTTCATGTCCTCTTGGCTTGTGCCTAGGTCCGTGACCCATGTGTAGTCATGTTGTGTTTATGATTGCCCTCTCCCTTTATGTGATGGTATAATTTTAGTATTTTTAATTTTGAAAATGAACCAAATTTTCAATTTACTAGAGAAACCACTACATAAAGGGAACCTTGTGATGGGTGGAGATGTGGGAAACGGGGAATGGGGTAGGTAGTCTTGTTAGCAGGAGTGATCATTCTCTAAACTTAACCTATTATCTGTTTGGATTTGTGTATGTTTTGTTTTCTTAATTTATTATCTTAAAAGGTACATTTGGGCTTGTTCATTCATCCACTTATTCTTCAAAAATATTAATTTATATCCTGATCATATATCAAATACGATGCTCAAAATTGATGATACCAAGGTAAGTAAGGACCATCTGAGGTGCTCACAGTGTGGGAAAGAAATTAAGCAGGACTGCTACAAACACAGGTTGACACAAAATGCTTTAGGAGTCCTGGGGGTTATTTTCACGTCCAAGGAGCCTTTGAGGAGGAGCTGAGCAAATGCCTGCCCACACCGTGGACTTAGGAGAGGAACAGATTCGAGTTTATGTCCCTGCTACATGGTGAGAGAGATCTCATGCAAGTCACCGTACCTCTCCGAGCCCTGTGAGTAAATCTAGAGTGGTTGCTGTACCTCTCTGAGCCTTGGTGTCCTTGTGTGTAAATCGGGGATGGTCACAATACCTACCTCAAGAGATTGCTGTGAAGGTTAAATAAGAATGCACGCATGTGTGTTAGTCAGCTTTTCATTGCTGTGACCAAAATCCTAATCGTAACAACTAACGGGGAGATATTTATTTTGGGCTCATGATTTCGGAGCTTCAGTCCATGGTCAGTTGATTCCATTACTCTGGGCTGAGGTGAGGCAAAACATCATGGCGGAAGAATATGGTAAAGGAAAGCAGCTCAGTTCATGGTATCTAGAAAGAGTGGGGTGGGGAAGAGGGTAAAGAGCGGCCAGGGACAAAATGCAATCCCCAAGGGCACACCCTCAGTGGTGTGCTTCCTCCAGCTGCACCCAACTACCTACAATTACCATCCAGTGATCCATTTAAATCAATAATCCATCAAATGGACTAATCCACTGATGAGATTAAAGCTCTCATAATCTGATCATTTCACCTCTGAACATTCCTGCATTGCCTACCACATGAACTTTTCTGGGAACAACCTCATATCCAAACCATAATGGCATGAAAGGCCTCAGCCCTGTGTCTGGAACGGTGTTCAGCACAGTGATTGGTAACCAATAAGTGTTCCCTAGAAAGGCCAAAGAGGAGTAACATTTTAGCTCCATTGCTACGAGCGATCCAAAAATATCTATTGGGTGTCAACTATATGTGGTGTCCTAGCGCTGGGTCCTGGGTAGGAGATCAACCATGAGTGGAGTGAGGGAGAGAATGACAAGTGTCACAAAAGGCCTGGAGGAGACACATTCATCCTGCCATTGGAGAGCCCGAGACGGCCTCTTCCTGCTGAAGTCGAGAACACCAGGGGAGGAAGAGCCAGCACAGGCTTATCCTGTCAGAGTAGGAAGGGCTGTATGTGGCAGTGATGGTATTCAAGAAGGAAAGCAAGGGGGCTGGGGATGTAGCTCAGTTGGTAGAGTGCTTGCCTCACATGCACAAGGTCCTTGGTTCAATCCCCAGCACAGGAGAGAGACAGTGAGACAAGTTTATCTGTGGTTTCTTGGTGTTCTCTAACTTTTCTGTGAGTGCACCTTGACTCTCTGTAGCCAGGCTACATTCTCTTCAGAGGCAGATATCTCACCTTTTCATTGTTACTACCCTCTTCCTGTTAGGCAGTAGAGTATGGTGCTTCTGGTATGTACTTAATGAATATGGCTATGTCGTCGTTGTTTTTAATTTTTTTTTTTTCTTTTCTACACACTGAAATACTGGCCCTGTTCTAAGCCTGGTCTGTTTCAGAATACTCAACTCAAAATGCTTTCTTCTGTGCTTATCACAAAGATCCATAAATTGGAAGTTGTGATCATGTCACTACTTTAGTACTGTTAGAATAAAGTCCAAATTCTTGAATGTGTCCTTTATGATTTTGTAAAATCTGGTTCCTGCCTGTGGCTCCTGCCTCCTCTCTTGAAACCTTCCCTTTCTCTCATATATTCCCATGTTGCTGGTCTTCCTTGCTTTACTTGAATACTGGGAACACCTTGATACTTGCTCTCATCTCTCCATAAAAGTCCCCTTGCTATGGTTTGTCTCCTGAACCCATGCAGGAGTTTAATCCCCAAAGTGTTATATTGATGGTATTAAGAGTGTGGAAACTTAATCCACTATGATGTTTAAAAGAAGGGACTTTGGAGAGTGATTAGATTAGATAAGGTAATTAGGTGGAGCCCCTATAATTTAGGCCTGGTGACTTTGTCAGGAGAGGGAAAGAGACCACATAGAGAAATACACAATGTTCCCACCATGATGTGATGCAGCCAACAGGGATCCTCACTAGAACCTTAACCATGCTGCTTGGACCTTCTGGCTCCAAAACTGTGAGCTAAATAAACCCCTCTTCTTTATAAAGTAGCCTACCTCAGGTATTTTGCTATAGTAACAAAAAAGCTGACTAATACAATACCCTTCTCCAGAGAAACTCCTCCTCATTCTTCAGGGTCCTACTTAAACATCATTTGCTTGAGAAAGGCCTCTTTCATTTCCTAGGCTAGAAATCCTGATTATATATGCTCATAACACCTATTTTTTAAAAATTCTGCTTATAAATTGAAATGAGGAAATACTTTTTCATTTAACAATATTCTTTGAGTGTTTCAAATAGCCTAGACATTGGGGATATCATACAATGGGAAAATAGAAGCCTCTGCCTTATGGAGCTTGTATCTTAGTAAGTGAGGCAATAAACAAGAGATAAATATAGATACAATGTCAAGTACTATAAATACTCTGGGAAAAAAGTTAATCTGGGGATAGGTGAAGAGAGGAAATTGGATGAGATAAGAATGCTAAGGAGAAATATTGTTCAGTGTAGAATTCCTAATACCCATCACAGAGCCCAGGGTCTAGAAGGTGACTGACACATCTACTGAATGAGAATCACATTGGTTCGAGTAGACTAAGCAGGATCAGCAAGCAGGACTCACTGGGTATATAGTGGTGCTTGTTTCCCTCCAGTTTCCCTGATTGCAGCTGGGACAACACAGTCTGTGCATTAACTCCATCTCCAGTCTAAATCCTTGTCAACCCTGATTCCCTGTTAAATTTGATTACATTCACACCTGTGGAGTGGTAGTATCGCATACTTGACTCTTAACCGCCATGGGCAAAACTGCAACTGGTTGGTGAATGAAATATTTATGCTTTGAAGAACTGGTGTTCTAATCTGTTTCTATTTATACCAATGATCAACTATTTTGCAGTGAGGAGGAGGGTAATTTTTTTTTTTTTTTTCTGTGATCTGCGTACATGCTTCTAAATGACTAATGAAGTCAATCTGGGCCTGGCAGATTTTGCCTCCACTTAGACAGACGTAACGTTTGTGGACGTTGTGTGATTTCTCAGCTTGCTGCTTCCCTGTTCCCACTGCAGTGATCTCATTATTGGCATTTTGTTTTCAAAGTGTTCTCTCTCATTTTTGCATCATGCCTCTTTGTGGCTTGGTCCTAACGCACTACCTACTTTTTTTTTTTTTTTTCTTTCACAACCAGGCTTATCTTTTTAAAGGATATTCTGAAGATTAGCCAGGTGTGGTGGCTTGCTCTAATCCAGTGACTTCAGGAGAATCATAAGTTCAAGGTCACGTCACTTTTGGCTACTTCATGAGACCCTGTCTCAAAATTTTAAAAAAAGTTAAAAGGGCTGGGGATGTAGCTCACTGGTAGAATGCTCCTAGTTTCAATTCCTAGTAACTAACACACACACACACACACACACACACTCTGAAGAGTAAACGTCTTTCATTAGCAAATTTATTTTAGTGGAGCTGGGAGAGGGGAATTCATATTCTCATAAGTATCTTCTTCGGTTGGAATGGGAGAACTGACTTTGGGGTCAATTTGAATTGAGATCAAGCCAGATTGGGTTCATTCTCTAGACCTTATGAGAAAAATTGAATAGCATAAAGTAAACGAGAAACAGAATTGGTTCCTTTCCTCTTCTCTGGACCCTACCTACCACATATCTTTTCTGCTGTCACCTGGCCCTACTTCCCTCTGGAGATAGTCCCTTTCCCTAAGGGCCCTTTTCTGGTGCTGCACTTGAGCTGCCAATCCATCATGCTATTTGAATGAGAAATGCCAATCAAAGTCCATCCTTCTAAATTCATTTTAGCTTTTTTTTTTTTTGGTACTGGGGATTGAACTCAGGGGCACTCAACCACTGGGTCACATCCCCAGCCCTTTTTTGGTATTTTTTATTTAGAGACAGGGTCTCACTGAGTTGCTAAGTGCCTCGCCATTGCTGAGGCTGGCTTTGAACTCGCGATCCTCCTGCCTCAGCCTCCCAAAGTGCTGGGATTACAGGTGTGCGCCACCGTGCCCGGCTTCATTTTAGCTTTTATCCATGAGATTTTTGTCTGTCCCACCTCTCTCTGTGACGCTCCACTTATTTCCGTGACCAGATTCCAGACTCCCCAGCAGAAAACCATATATTTTGCACCCACCACTACCCAGCTTCCTCTGCTACTCCATGCCGTCCAATGCAATGAAGTCGTGTTGCTGCTCGTGGGATGGGATAAGAAAAAGATCAGAGAGAAGTGGAATCCCTCCAGCTCCACAACGTTTCTTTCAATGCTATCAATTCCTAATTATACATCTATTTCTTTTAACGTATTGATTGCCCACCTTTCCCTCAAACCATAGGCTGGATGAGACCTGGGGAACATGCACACTTTGTTGATCAGGATGTGCCCGTGTAAATATGAAATATTTCAATCTGTGAAATATTGGGGTGAATGTCAGGGAGAGGAACACATTTGTGGGGATTTTTGCTCCCCCCTTGAAAAGTGAAATGAAAGCAAAACTCTGGTGCCTTTTGTCTCATTGTGGGCCAACTGGTATGGACTGAGAAATTCAATTAACTGTATTCATCAATTTTTGTCTCTGGGGTGGAGTCATGAGAGTAAGACCCAGAATTCTTGGTCCCACCCCTTTTGCGGCACTAAAGAGAAAACAAACTTGGCATATTTCATCAACCCGATTTTTTTTTCCCCTTTGTCTCCTGGGAAGCTCAGCTGAACGCTAGATCCCTCACCCAGTGCAACAATCAGAAACTCAGAAACCCTCAGCCGCCTCCAATGATGTCACAAAACCCTCAAGAACGCTCACTGCTGAGTTGGGCACAGCTCCAGCAAACACAATTCTTTCTGCCAGTTATTCAGAGTCTTTGACAGATTAGGTGGTCTTTTTAATTTTTTTTTCTTCTTCATCTTTTTTTTTTTTTTTCATCCTCTTAAAAGGCAGTTCAGTTTACCTCTAAGCAAGACATTAGCTCTGGCTGCCCCAAATAACATTTTAATTGAAGTCTCAGTCCAAACAAATGCTCGGCCTCTTTATTAACCCCAACAGTGTAATTTTTCAACCTAAGACTGATTCAGGGGAACTGTCTCACTTAAACTGCCATGCAGCGGAACATGGCGGTTTTCCTCAATCAGTCTCTTTTCTGACCTTAATTTGAACCTTAATCTCTTTTAACCATGTTCTCTTTATTAGCTGCTCATAGCCGTGGCACAACACTAATTTTCCTGTTTTTAGGCTCTCAGTTTACAGAGGTATTTCATTCCCCCTTCTGCCCCCAAATGTAACCATCAGGTTTCATGGACCTTTTGGGGAAAGGGAAGGAAATACTTATTCCTAACTTAATTTTTTTTTCCCATTTGGCTCAGTAATTTAAAGAGTTGCTTTACAAAATGCTCTGTAGAATTTTCAATTGTTTATTTCTGAGGTGCATAAGGTTCGTGTATCAAAAGAATTTACACTTGTCAGAAAAAAAAAAATGAAGAACACTTGAAAATGATGAGGAGAGATTTTTCTTCAATGGACCCACACTTATAAAATAAAGTGGAAAATGAAGACGATCATCTTAATGATTCAGGCAAAACCAATATATTTTTTATTAGAAAGCTCTAACCTTTTAGAGGGGACCTGAATTATTCAGATAATTACTTTAATTTCTTCCTTCATTTTTATGCTTAGATATATCAATGAGGAATAACACAGAAAATATTTTTTTTCTTCCTTATACCTTCCCATTTTTTGACATTGGTAAAATGATCCAGATTAGAAAGGAAAGAAACAGCACCCTTTTCAATAAAAATGAAGAAAAACTGTGTTTCTCTATTTGGAGTGTACCTTAATATAGCAGAAATATGTAGGTAGAAAAACAGTGCTTATGATCATGTGCTTAATTAAATTTATTATAGGTTTTTGTACTTCTTGGCATTATCATGAAAGCGTATTAGTTATTATTCTTTATAACCTAATTGGAGGCTTTGTATCTGGTTACCCCTCTGTTCTCTGCTTAATACAATAGTTTGTTGATTGCAAAAATTGCATTTCTGTGACTTTAAAGTCCTAGAACTAGGTTTGTCATTGGCAGTTGAAGATTCATGCCGGCATTTGGAGGGCAAGGGACTGCGTGCCCTCTGGGTGTGAGGAGGTAGGCAGCTGGGAACAATTGTCTCTTCCCTGTGGTGTTCTGTGGCATTAGCAATGCGTTTGCAGTGTTTGTATGATAAACTTTGCCTTCATTTCACTGGTTTTAACAATTAGTGGAATTGAGTCAGAGTTCTCCAAAATTCATTATACATTATTAAATTCCATTATTCAAGAAGTTGCTGCTACGATTATAAAACTTTCCAATATCTCCCATAAAAGTCCCATCTCCTTTCCCATGTATTTTCTTTTATGTTTATCATTTTCTTCTCTGATAGGCCAGGTTTCTTTTTCTTTGCTATTGGTACTTATTGGGAGAGCTAAGAGCTAATTTGAAAATACATCTTTGAAAGGACAGGAAAAAAAAAATGAGATGTGAAAAAAATGGGTGAAGATTCTTAATTAGTCCATTATTTGACACGCACGATTTAACATGGTATGCTTAGCATTGTGCATTCCCCAAAAGAACAAGGCTCTTTTTTTTTTTATCCCAAACTTTAACTCCCTCTCATTCATTATATCCCTTCTTGTCACTTTCCATTAGCTGATCATGACATCCTTTGCTAGAAGGGCGAGCAAGCAGATTACTTCCAAACTGGTGTAAGTGACACTCAAAAGACTGGCCTGAAGGGGGTTCTGTGATAGCAACAAGCTCTTCAGCCCCTGGAGTTGGAGAATGTCACTTCAATAATATATTGGAGTCCATTGTCACATCATTTCTGTAGTGAGTTGGCAGCTTTCCAGGAGTGGTAAGAATGGGTCTTTTTGCTGGAACTTATGGGTGATTGTGTCTAATGTTATTACTGTTGCTAATAATAATGATGATGATAATTATAAGAACAATATATTGCTCTAAGCCAACACTCCTAGCATCTTGCGTTTTACAGATGAGGAAACTAAGGACCAAAATTTTCAATTGTCCATGAGCATAGGTGAGGGAGCTGGGATTTTAATTGAGGTCATGCCTGTTTCTGTTAGAGCAGCATGCCAACTTCTAGGAGACTTCAGCATTTCTTCCTAAATCTGAAGAGTAAAGGGATGATCAAAAGAGTATTCATTTTGCCGGGCGCAGTGGCGCACGCCTGTAATCCCAGCACTTGGGAGGCTGAGGCAGGAGGACCGCGAGTTCAAAGCCAGCCTCAGCAACTTAGCAAGGCACTAAGCAACTCGGTGAGACTCTGCCTCTAATAAAACACACAAAAAAGGGCTGGAGATGTGACCCAGTGGTCGAGTGCCCCTGAGTTCAATCCCTGGTACCAAAAAAAGAAAAAAAGTATTCATTTTAATGCAACTGAAAAAATACCGTCATGGGGCACTTCTAAATGGGGGCAGAGGATGAATGAATCAGCCAGGGTTGAACAAACATGGATAGATTTTTTAAAAAATATTTATTTATTTATTTTAGTTGTACACAATGCCTTTATTTATTTCTACGTGGTGCTGAGGATCGAACCCGGGCTGCGCACGTGCTAGGCGAGCGCTCTACCGCTGAGCCATAATCCCAGCCCAACGTGGATAGATTTTGCTAAGAAAAGAATATATGATGCTCTGATCAGAGATGAGCCATGGAGATATAAATGCTCTACAGTCTGGCCTCCCCTAATCCCCCCCTGTTCCCAACAATTTGACCTTGGGAACAGACTCTCAGTCTTGAAATAGGTTTAACCCAGGAAGAGACAATAGCAGACCTGCATTTGAACAGCACTGGGACCAATCCTGGCTACCAGTCAGATCCGGACCCTAACTTCTGGCCTCATACGGCTTTCTGCTTCTGAGAAAATCAAATTTTCTTCCCTAATCAAGTTTCAGCTTCTTTCCTTCATTAAGCAAGTGCTAGCCTTTTTTTTTTTTTTTTTTAAACCAGTAACCTTTGAAAAGTTCTGATTACAAAATAGAGAAAATGGAAATACAGAGCAGTACATTGACTGAGATAAAAATCCTCTGTTATTCCATCACCAGATGTGCTAGCTTTCATCACTCTGATAAAATGCCTATGAACATCAACTTATAGAAGAAAGACGGCATGGGGTTTCAGAGGCTTTAGGCCATGGACACTTGGCCCTGTTGCTCTGGGACTGTGGCAAGGCAGAGCATCAGGTCAGGGAGCAAGTGGTGAACCAAAACTGCTTACCTGGTGGTGGCTATGCAGCAAAGAGAAAGGTGGCTATGAGAAAGGGGCTGGAGTTCCAATGAACCCTTCCAGGGCACTCTCCCACTCACTTACCTACATCCTAGGAGGCCCCAATCCTTAAGACTTCTACCATCTCCCAATAGCGCCATCAGCTGGGGACCAAGTCTTCAACACATGAGGTTTTAAGGGACATTTATTTTGTGGTTTTATGCCCACCCCTTTTTATTTTTTTTATTTAGAGACAGGGTCTTGTTAAGTTACTTAGGGCCTCACTAGGATGCTGAGGCTGGTCTTGAAGTTGTGATCCTCCTGCATCAGCCTCCTGAGTCCCTAGGATTACAGGTGTGCATCACTGCACCTGGCTTTGGGGGACATTTATGATCCAAACCATAACAGCAGAGGAAGATTGGTAAGGTGTATATCTTTCTAGTTCAGTCTATCCATACATATATTACCCAGTAAAAAACAATAGTTATAAGGACAGAGTCTGAAGTCAGACTACCTGTGATTATTCTTAATACCATCCCTAGCAGTGTAACCCAAATTGTCTGGACCCCAGATTTCTCATATGTGAAATACCTCCCCCGTTTGATTGTTGTGACAATTAAGGATCTAATCAACATAAAGCAGCTGGCCTGTAGGAATCACTTTATCACGTGGGTCCAAAGGTCTTGTCCTTTTCCTTGATTCTGACTGTGCCCCAGCCTTCTTCATTCCAAGCCCATAGATGATATCATCCTCAGCCACGCTCTGTCCCTTCTCAGTCCATTTGGTTTTATCAGACTTCTTCTGACACTACCTCAGGATGTTCCTGGTCTCAATTCCTGTACATTTAACCATAACTCTTAAGTAAGCATTGACAGAATCTTATTTTCACTCCTGTTATGTGCTGGAGGTATTTCTGCCTGGACGCCCTGCTTACTCAGCCTGGCACCAAGGCAAAAATCTGAGCAGCCCTTCTTATTCTTGTTCTCATGTGTCTCAAGCTCCTTGAAGTTGGTGCAGATGGAAGCGAGATCAGGGGTTTGTGATCACAATGATAGCAATGGCAGCAGCCCACATCTTGGACCTCTGGAATGTCAGTGACAAATTATATACATGTACACAACATAAGGGCAGGTATATGTTTCAAAACCATTTAAATGTAAAAATGGAAGGCAATTATAGAAGATTTTATTTATTTATTAGTTCCTTTTTTTTCAAAACCCATCTGTTACTAAGTCCATCTCTCAGAAATCTTTGTACGATTGGGAAGGCAAATCTGTCTATCTATCATCTATCTATCTTTTTAAGATTAGGAAGTGCATGTGACGGGAGTGTAAATGGCCAGCGACAGGGATGGAGGAAGGGGGAATTACATTTAATGAAGCTGGGAGTTCACATGGACCATTCAGACTTAGGGAAAATAAATGTTGATTTTATATGCCAAAGTCTTGAAAGGGGCTTGACGGCTCAAGGCTTTGGTGTGTTTTTCCAGATGGCAGATGCCATTTTGTGTTTTGCATAAACTGACTAAATTTGCTTGCTCTTTGTACTTATTTCAGAGGAAACCATTCTCTGCTTTCAATAGGACAGAAGAGCTCCTTGGCACTGGCACCCTCCTGGTCTGGTGAGAGGAATGGTGAAGGGACTATTCTGAGGCCGTGCAGGCATCATCCAAAGCTTCCTTCATTCGGAACCAGGAGAGGGTGACTAGGGCTTTGGATCCTTCTTGCCTGAGGATGGTTCTGGCTCTGTGAGCAACTCAGAGAAAGTCACCTGTGCTGGGAAACTCTCAAAGGTTATCTTTCCATTTTGCCCATTTATGATCTCCGGGGATGACAAATAGGTTTGTTGTGCTCTTATTTCAAATATTTTATATCCTGCTAAATGCTAGTTGTGTGATCCTGCAACTTAATTCCTCTGTGCTTTAGTTTTACACACACACACACACACACACACACGTATGCACGCACACACACACACAGAACTTAGGATGATAATAATAACAACACAACTCTTAGGGTTGTTCTGAAGATTCCATGAGTTAATCTATGTAAAGGATTTAGAAGGGCACCTGGCATGTAGTAAGTGCTCAGGTAACGTCTATGAGAATTCACATATTTTTTTTCTTATTTTCAACTGATTGCCCAATTAGTTCATTATTATTATGCTAACTCTTTAGGCCATGTTTATGGAAATAGACTGGTAATAGAGTAGTGAAACTACATTTTTGCATTCAAACTTTAGCCAAACTAAAGTTCTTGAAGTAATACTTTATTTTATATACATGTCACAATGTTTTCTTATTTATTTATTTATTAGCATGTGGGGGATTGAACCCAGGGGTGCTTAACTACTGAGCTACATCCCTAGCCCTTTTTATTTTTTATTTTGAGACAGGGTCTCACTAAATTATTTACTTAGGGCCTTGCTAAGTTGCTGAGGCTGGACTTGAATTTGTGATCCTCCTGTCTTAGTCAACGGAATCACAGGCTTGCACCAAAACCAGCAATATCACATTTTTTAAAACCCATTTATCCATTGATGTGCAATTAAGTTGTTTTTGTATCCTGGATATTTTGAATCATTTTGACAGATAGGTCTATTTTCAACTTTTTTTTTTAGTTGGGTTCTTCTTTTTTTTTGGCTGTGCTAGGGATTGAACCTAGGGCTTTGTGCATATCAAGCAAGCACTCTGCCACTGAGCTGGGCCCCCCAAGCCCCCAATTTTCAACTTTTTGAGGAATCTTCATGATGAAAAACTCAAAATTTCTGAGTAGACTGATTCTTGACCAATATACTGGGGATCATTTCAAAGGACAGTAACTATTTGGAATGGAACTTAAGCCTCATTCTTCTGTCCTAAACCCAAAATATAAAACATAGAATGAAGTAAAGAAATAGTTACTTGTGCTGATCACCTCTTCAAATGTGGCATTTGGATGTTAGAAAACATTCAAATTTTACATTTTCACAGATGTATTTTTATTTCCTGTGCAAAACACAATAGGATGGAAGGTCAATGAATGAAACAAAACTCTCTAACTATTGTGATTGTTGTTATTGGACAGTTGAAAATGGTCTCAGTCACTTTTGCTATTCTCATTTAGCAGTGGTGAGTGTTTTCTATTAATAATGAATAAAGAGCAATAACTCAGTACTTGAAATTTTTACCCCAAAGCCAGTATGAAACCTGAAAAACTAAAGAGCATGGGACACGAAAATATGGGAAAAGTCAACAGTATTGTGAATATTTATTTTATTTCCTGCGTTAGATTTATTTTGACCTCCCTCTTCCACTGCTCATAATTCACAACAGTAAGAACAAGATAGTATTCTAGTGGAAGTAAAAGGCACAGAAATGACTCCCACTTCTAAATTTGACCAGATGACAGCTCCATCTTTTTTGTCGTGATCTCACAATTAACAAATGGATCAGAAGCCAGGCACTATGGGGCACAACTGTAATCTCAACAGCTCAGGAGGTTGAGGCAGGAGGATTATGAGTTCAAAGCCAGCCTCAGCAATTTAACGAGGCCCTAAGCAACTCACTGAGACCCTGTCTCTAAATAAAATATAAAAAAAAGGGCTGGGGATATGGCTCAGTGGTTAAGTGCTCCTGGGTCCAAACCTCAGTACCAAAAAAAAAAAAAAAAAAAAAAAAAAAAAAAAAAAGGCTCAGGAAAGAACTTATTGGTAGCAGTAAAGCAGAGGAATGTGAGCTCAAACAAGAGACAAAAGAAAAAGGTAGAGAAGTTAGAAAGACCAGGAAGAAGCTGCATTGTGGTGAGGAAAATTTTATAGCAGCAAAAAAGAAAAGAAAAAGAACTTTATAGTCATTTGACAAAATGGTCAGCTGAGCCGGGTGCGGTGGCGCATGCCTGTAATCCCAGCACTTAGGAGGCTGAGGCAGGAGGATCACGAGTTCAAAGCCAGCCTCGGCAATGGCGAGGCACTTAGCAACTCAGTGAGACCCTGTTTCTAAATAAAAAATACAAAAAAGGGCTGGGGATGTGACTCAGTGGTCAAGGGCCCCTGAGTTCAATCCCCAGTACCAAAAAAAAAAAAAAAAAAAAAAAAGAGGTCAACTGACCAACGGAGATTTACCCTCCTCTTCTTCAGGTATACTTGTTCTCCAGAAGTAATTGCTCAGCCAGAGGTGACCCAACCCCTGCCCCTTCTGCATCTTTTGACTGAAAAATGCCAGAATATCCTCAATGCCACTCACTCATAGGAGATACAGAACAATAGATGGAAGAAATATATATCTCTGAATCACTGCTCAGAGGAATATCCACATTATACTTAATTTAAAAAAGTATTTTTTTTTAGTTGTAGATGGACACAATACCCTTATTTAATTATTTATTTTTATGTGGTGCTGAGGATCGAACTCAGCACCTCACCTGTGCCAGGCAAGCGCTCTACCACTGACCCACAACCCCAGCCCTACATTAGACTTTTTTTTTGACTGAGAAATTTACTTTTTTATGTTAAGCCACTGAGCTTTGGGGGGGGGGGTCGCTTATTATAGCAGTGAGCTTTCCTTATGCTGACTAACACACAGATTGTTACCAAAAGGGAGCTCTAGAAGCAGTTGCCTTTTGTTTTTCATCTTTGCTTAAAAAACAGTTAACTATTTCCTGATATCCTTATTTTTCTTCATTGCCAAAGGCAGCTAAGAACAACCAACACATGGTATTTATCACCCATAACCTCAAGAGTTGTGTGGTCTCTCAGGTTCTTAAAGGCAACAGCTTTGCTGGGTGCTTCCCCACAAGTGTAATGGAGCTCCAGCCATCCAGGCTCACATGCCTGCTTCGAGCAGCCCACAGTTTGACCACAAAGTCAATGCCACTTAATTTTTAGGGTTTTGTTACAGGACACAGCATTTTAGACCAAATATTACCATCAGGT
Source organism: Tamias sibiricus (assembly GCA_025594165.1). Classification (NCBI taxonomy): domain Eukaryota; kingdom Metazoa; phylum Chordata; class Mammalia; order Rodentia; family Sciuridae; genus Tamias; species Tamias sibiricus. Next base: position 46,350,701 of record CM046669.1, on the reverse strand, counting down.
TTAATTAGAAAATAGAAGCTTGATCCAATGTAATGGTTTTCCTGCTATTTCTTCTCTCTGGATACAGAGGGAAGAACATAAAGTCCAACCCTCCCTCACAACTTATTTGTGGCCATGAGACAAAATCTTTGTAATAAAATGTGAACAGAAGTACCATGCCACCTTTGGTCCAGGTACTGGAGAAAGAGTGAGGGAAAGAGAGAAAGGGAAGGAATATGAGTGTGTGTGTGTGTGTGTGTGTGTGTGTGCATGCACACGCACATGTCCTCCCTATTCTCTTCTTCTCCATGTAGATCTTGGAAGACAGGAGTTCTATGCTCCCAATGTATAACTGTAAGATGGAAGCCACTCAACCTACATCCTAAGCAAGAACTAACCTTTATTTTATTATGCTATTCAGAGTTTGGGGGTTATAGTAAAAAATATAGCCATCCCATTCTGATCCTAAGTGTTTCTATGACTAAGGAATTCAGTGCAAGAAATTAGAAGTTTTGCAGAATCATTGGATGGACTGGGGAATGAAAGTCAAGAATGTTGGTACTAACTTGCAGGAAATATGACCTGAGAAATCATGGGGAAGCCAAGTTGCTACTGATGATTTCAGCTGTCTGCAGCACCAAAGTGGGTGATTCTCGGGAGGATGCTCAGGCATGACGTATACCCAACGCTTTCCATCTATGAATGCACACACACCTGTCTTGACAGAGAAAAATGTTTTTTTTTTTTCTCTTCCTCCTTTTAGGGATTTCAAGGTTACCTCTCAATGGCAGATTACATCCATAACCCTACTGGCAAGGAAGCCTGGACGTTGTAGTTTCCAGGCTTTCAGCTCTTGTAGTATGGGAGAAACTTGGGAGGATAAAGATGGTACTCACTGTCCCAACAAATATGCTCTGGCATAGGTGCTCCTAGACCTTCCCATAGGAAATTCAAGTGGTCATCCTTCCATAGCTTACCTTTCTTTGAAAGCTACTTGATTGTTGCCGCCTGCAGCAACAATACTGCGGGAAAGAATTCGGAGGCAGACTGGAAACGAGTAGGTTCTTTATTCTGCTTTCTCTTCTGACTTCTCTCTCCCAACTCCAACAACCCCCAACACAACTCCAACCCTACCTGGTTAAATACTCTTCACCTTAACAAGTATACACGTGTCACAAGCTCAACTTACAGGTGCGTCACACAGTGTTCACGGGCACAAAAAGATTGTTAGTAGATTACATTAAGGTCAGGAGAAAACAATTAAACATTTCCTCTTTGGCTCTCAGTCAGCCGCCATCTTAGCTACCTCCTCATTAAGGCTCTTATATTTCCCCCCTTTTGTTTTAAAAGAGGGATAAATAGATGGGTGAACCCTCACCACATCAGGATCGACTGTGCCTGTCTTGGGCGCCCACATGTGCAACCAACATTCTTACCTGTCATCGGATAATCAAGGCTGTGCCCTTGACTCTTGTCTTAGGTTGATATGTCGGTCACATGAGACTTTCCCGTCATTGACTACCAGCTGCCCAATCGAGCCCTTACCACATCAGGATCGACTGTGTCTTTTTTAGGCGTCCACATGTGCAACCAACATTCTTAGTAGATTACATTAAAGTCAGGAGAAAATAATTAAACATCTCCTCTTTGGATCTCAGTCAGCCGCCATCTTAGCTACCTCCTCATTGAGGCTCTTACACTCGATAACAGATCTTAATCAATTATCTTTCCCTAGTGCCAGAAAGTACCAGACAATACATTGTTTAGCATTGATTTAAATGGAATTGTAACAGAATTAAAAGGAAATAACAAGGCCGGGCGCAGTGGCGCATGCCTGTAATCCCAGCACTTTGGGAGGCTGAGGCAGGAGGATTGCGAGTTCAAAGCCAGCCTCAGCAATGGCGAGGCACTTAGTAACTCAGTGAGACCCTGTCTCTAAATAAAATACAAAAAAGGGCTGGGGATGTGACCCAGTGGTTGAGTGCTCCTGAGTTCAATCTCCAGTACCAAAAAAAAAGGAAATAACAAAGTTGTCCCTATGTGTTTAAGTTAGATTTTGACATCTTCTGTCCATGGAATCTGGTAGGTCTCCCTAATAACTATCAGATTCTGTCCCAGTTTAAGCCGTTTTCCTTCCTAGCCTGCTCAGAATGATCTTAGTTTCTTGCCCAATCAATGACCTTGAACTTGAGCTCTAAGTTCTGTCCCCACAGTCCAAAGAAGGATTTTTCAGTGTTCTGGTTTTGTTGGAAACTGTCAATCATATTTTTGTTGTTGTTTTAAACTATGTTATCAAGTTGATTTACAGAGTTAGTCAAACATTTATGTTTTATTTATTTGATTCTGAACAGTCTGATGCTCTGACAATATTGGAATCTCTTTGTGAATCAGGTATGCGGGTTCACATTGGGGCAGAGTGGGGAATATTCTGTAGTTGAAAAGTGGGTGGGTTTGTGCAGTAGTAAGGGCCCATTCAGCCACTAGAAATGGGCACTCAGGGAGAGGAGGAACAGACTCTTGTTTCATTTCATCTGAAAAGGCTCACTGATTAAATCCATCCTCTTGATGTCTATTTTCCTCACCAAAAAAAGGGTAAAGCTATTGTTTCTGTGGCGAGAATGATGGTGGAGTGACTCAGACTTATTCACTGCCATCAAAGAAATTAAAGATATGGATCGTGTCATAATAAATCATCTTATCATAAAGTGGTGGCCGTATCCAGCCGAAGAGTGCTGGATGCATAATAGCACAATTATGGGGGATGTGATGATGTCACGGCTACTAGTGCCCAGCACTTAGCCTCTCGTTTTCCATTCCCACCCACCCAGCTCTCTGGCTATATTTAGTTGTTTTACACTGTTACCTGGACCAAAATCTGTTTTATGGAATTCAATGAATAGAGAAAAGGGTTAGAAAATCAAGCTCCACAAAGTCTATTTTTCTTGGTTACCTGTGTTTCTCTTCTTGGCTAATATGTTTTCTCTTACTTTGCACCTAGAGTCATAGCTAAAACACAATCATGAGTTTACTTTGTGTAAAGGGAAGTAGGACATTGAGCAATCATCTAATGAATGCCGTCAAGATGGTTAGTGAATTTGGAAAATTCCACTCTCAGAAAAATTACTTTCTCTATTCTGTAGCAGATTTCCTCTTGGCCCTAATTATCCACAGAGTTGTCCAATTTTCTGATAGTTTTTACTGTTGTTGACATCACCTAAATAATTTATGTAATGGCTTTCATTGGGTTCATTTGGTAACCCCTTCATCTATGTGGGCTGTTCTATCAGTCTACTTACTTATTCAATAAATATTGAACGCTGTCCCAGTTATCTAACATTGTTAACAAACTATTCTAAATCTAGTCATTTAATGAGACAATGTATTATTATCACTTATGGTTCTTTGACGGGCTCAGCTGGGCAGTGCTTGCTGAGGGTGTCTTACGGTGGTGGCAGTCAGATGGTAGTTGAGGCTGGAGCTGTCTAAAGGTTTCTTTACTTGTATGCTTGGTTTTGTGCTAGTGAGGAATTTATTTGCTTAAGCACTCATGGGTAAACTCAGATTCCAGGGGCTGAAGCAATAGATTCCCTCTCACCAGAGGGAAATGGTTTGTGCGTTCAAGGAAGGAAAGAATTAATGTGATAATCTTAATGAGGAGCTACCACAAGTGCCTACTTTGTGGCAGGTGCTATGTTAAGCTAAGCGAAGGGACAACATGTTAATGGAACAGGCAGGCAAATTCCCTGCCCTCATAGAGATTAAAATCCAGCTAAATTAGCTTTTGTTTGATTTAACTGTCTTCATAATCAACTGCTGAGCAATGAGTACCAATATTAAGCCTATTTGTTTAGCAAACTGGTAAAATATCTATTCTGATTATTTGTGGGCTGATCATTTTGACTTTATTAATAACTAGAGTGAATGAAGTTTGTGGGTATCTGATCCATAACCTAATGATTACCTTGATGAGCTGGTTCATTCCTGCATTTAAAAAATACATTCTTTAATACACAGAGCAACAATGGGGTATTCATCTGCTGTTCAATAAGAACATCAAGTTCCTGCTATGCATGGAGGTAGACAGTAATTTCTTTGACTTATAGTAGGGATTATTAAACAAGTTGAAATATCAGATTTTGACCCTGATGAGCTTCCATTCTTTTAGTAGTTCTGATCACATGCAGGTGGAGCATCTTGTGACAATGACAAAACAAGATGGTGAGCCCAGGCAAGGTATGATAAACAAGAAAGGCAGTATCTGCTTCCCTCCTGAGAATTCTGTTTTGGAGAGAAGTAATTAATTTTTTGCCTCAGTTTTCTTCTCCCTTGCACAATTCAAGGAAGGTGATATAAGTTTGTTATGTTAAAGGAGATTTCAGGACAGGGAATGTTGACACAAAAATTGGTGGTGTTCAGCAATTCTCAGGTCTTATCATTTTTGGCAAAGTTTATGTCCGTTCAGTGGGACCGTTATGAAGGGCTGGGGGAACAGCCTCATGATGTCACAAGAGATACCTTGACATTTCAGAAACAAAGGTCAAAGCCTGCAAAGGTGCAAGAGCAGGCAGAATTCCTGGACACATAGGTCAAGTCCTGCCACTAAGTTGGTATCACATGCCTTCCTGAAATGCTATATCTGTATAGCTACGTTGTTTCACTTCATGATAAAGGATATTATGGGAATATTTTAAGTCCAACAACAACACGTATTTTGCCTTATTTACCTGAACATTTCAAGCAAAACTGAATTTTGACTTGTCATAGCAATTGTCCTCTATTGCTCTGTGAACTTCAACTTCATGGCTTGTCCTTCACCAATACAGCTCCTTTTCTCACACTGGTGAATCTTGTGTCCCCAGGTATGATTTACTAAATTAAACTTCTTTCCATTTCTCAAGCCAATTTATTTATCTGAAGTACCTGTTTTTACTTTCTCTAGAAAGTTACTATCATCTGACTTTAATTATATCTCACTATTTCTTTCTTTTTTTTGGTAGCAGGGATTGAACTCAGGGGCACTCGACCACTGGGCCACATCCCCAGCCCTTTTTTCTTTTTTTTGTTGTTGTTGTCATACATAACCTTTTATTTATTTATTTTTTCAAATTTATTTTTTATTCTAAGTTGTTAGAAATGACAGCAGAATGTATTACATTTCATAATATACTTGTAGAGCACATTTTTACATATTCTTTTTTTTTTTTTTTTTTTGTATTTTATTAGAGACAGAGACAGTGCCTTGCCATTGCTGAGGATGGCTTTGAACTCACAATCCTCCTGCCTCAGCCTCCCAAGTGCTGGGTTACAGACACCACCGCGCCTGGCTTGTATCTCACTATTTCTCCAGCACACACTTGTTTGATATGCTAAGTTTTTTGGTGCCTGCTGTTCTATCATTCCATAATTTTTCATGAGCACCTGATTTGCCCAATAAGATGATAAGCTGAACGACAAGAACTTCTCCACACAAATGCACATTTAGCACATATGTACATTTAGTATATGTGTATGCATAGTACATGTGCATATACCCACCCGGAGACCCTTCTCAACAGCTGACCACTTCTCTCCACTTTCCTTTTGTTTTTATAAGTTAAAGTCAAATAGAGTACTTTGTAGTTACTCCATGAGTTGGATCAGTATGTATGTCCTAGCGATAATGCAAAACATTTTTAAAACTCTCAACTTCACATTCACAAAGAAAACTAATCTAGATTATTGTTCATCTTATCCTCTGCAAAACTCTTTTCATAAATTCAACACATTTAAGTACATGAGCTATGCAAGAACTTGTAGTTGGTTATTTGAGGCAAAAACCGAGTTTTTCTTGAATTATTCTAACTCCTCAACTTAAAGCTTCCTAAAAAAAACTTTGAATTTTATGCTAACCTTGTGGGAGTTTATCCAAGCTTGTTTTTTATTGGTCATGAAAGGGTCGCAGTGGTATGGAAGACTCAAAGCTCTTCCTCTATAAATGTCTGTCAGTATTTTCCTCCCTTCCGACTCCTTACGTGGACAAACAATTTGAATAGAAAGTTGAGACTGACCTCACAAAATTCTTTTTAAGTTAATGTGTCACCCTACTCTTTCCTCTTCTAATCCATTTGCTGTCCCTAAGACCTTTTTTTATTTACAAAGCATGGTGCTGCCACCCCGATTATTCAATCCATGAGGGGCTTCCTGATTTGTCTGAGATTAGAGCCGCCAAGAAACCTTTTCAGTCCTCCAAATACCATGAATTATTTTGACATTCCTGATATTAACACACACAAAAAAGCTTTCTTCTCATAATTAGACATATACTTAAAATGCAAATACTGCTAGAAGCATTAATATAATGATAGGTCCTTATTCATAGAAGCTGATAATGACTGATAGCAGATCATCTGACAACAGGTTTCAATTAGAACAAAGTAGTGACTGAGTTTGGGAGAAAGACAGAGCTCTGTATTCTTAAAGTAGTGAGTTCAGAAGTAGGGTTTCCATGCCCATTGGAGAATCCAAAGTGATTCATTGGTGCGCAGAAAAAGGATTTCACTTTAAAATGTAAAATTTCACTTTATTTTGATTTTATTTAATCTTAAACTAAGAGTTCTTGGTGCATTTATTCTTTTTTAATTAACCCATAACAATTCCACACATTTATGGGGTACCATGTGATGTTTCAATATATTTATATTTATACATTGTGTGACATTCGGATGATGATTTTTTTTTTTTTTCGAGGAGGTACTGGGGATTGGAACTCAGGGGTGCTCAACCACTGAACCACATCCGCAGCCCTATTTCATGTTTTATTTAGAGACAGGGTCTCACTGAGTTGCTTAGGGCCTCGCCAAGGCTGAGGTTGGCTTTGAACTTGCCATTCTCCCATCTCAGCCTTCAGAGCTCAGATGATGTTCTTGATGCACACAAAAGAGCAATCTGTATGTAATTTAGAAATAAAAATGTAAAGATTGAATACCCTTTATTTTTTTTTTGGTATTAATAACTTGTTTGTGATCTAAAAGTTTAGAAATCACTGCTTACAAAGGGAGAATGTGGATAAGGCCCTCGTGATGCTCTGGGGAGAAACGGGAAATGGTTACAGAACAAGTGTTTGTAATCTCAGATTTCGGACTCTGGCTACTACTGGTTCCAGTCATTTGATCAATAGGGAGTTCACTAGCTCAATCTGACGCCCGACTGTCCCTTTTAAGATGTCAAGAAATTGCTCAATATTAGGATGGATGTTGACCGAAGAAAGAGGATTTTAATCATGCTTTTTTTGTTGTTTTGTTTTCTCAAGGGTCTGATGGGAACAGAAAGTTTTGAGGGAGTTCACTGTTTCTGCAAGGTGACTGGTTGGATAAAGAAGTCCAAAGTTTTTTATCTGCAGAACAAATAAGGCCTGGTCAAAGGTAGCTGAAATGAATGTCTCCCACCTTGTCCCTTTTCCATGTCTAAGGGGATGTTTGTGCCTGTGGTTGCACAATGGAGAACCTGATCTATGTATGTCGAATGGAGAGGAGGTGCATTTTAGAGTATTACTGGCTAAAAATAGTCCCTGTCCTTTATTCTGAGTTTGAGAGGCAATTGATGATGGAGCTTATACAAAAATAAGTTAAAAAATGAAAAATCTATTTGTTGATGAGATATTGCTAAATATCCAGGATTGTTTTTCAGACAGCATCTGGGTGACTGAGTTAAAATTTTTTTTTCCTTCCCCATAGATACACATGGCACAACTCTATAAAATACTGAAATAAATTTACTAATTCATAGTTGGTTGTTTGTTAGCCTGAAAATTTGTTGTTGTTGGTGGTTAATGACAACAAATAGTGGATTGTCCTTTTGACCGCTCCATGATAATTACTGGCAAATATTCAGAATTGACAAATGTTCTGAAAATGTGATCCATAGCAAGGAGCTTGACTAGTTTTTTTTTTTTTGGTACCAGGGATTGAACTCAGGGGCATTTTACCACTGAGCCACATCCCCAGCCCTATTCTGTATTTTATTTAGAGACAGAGTCTCACTAAGTTGCTTAGCACCTCACTTTTGCTGAGGCTGGCTTTGAACTTGCAATCCTTCTGCCTCAGCCTCCCTAGCCGCTGGGATTACAGGCATGTGCCACAGTGCCTGGCTAGTTTTTTTTTAAACATATATTTTTTTAAAAAAACCTTTATTTTGTTTATTTATTTATTTTTATGTGGTGCTGAGGATTGAACCAAATGCTTCATATACGTGAGGCAAGCGCTCTACCACTGAGCCACAACTCCAGCTTCTTGGCTAGTTTTTTAGAAGATAACTTTCTATGAAAAAATATTGGTGGGAAAGTGGAATGTGACTGTATGGCTGAGAAAAGCACTTATTATTGGGAAAAATAATCTATAGAATATCAGATTAACCAATTAATGAAATAAAGCTTTGGATCCTAGAGATCCTTATTGTCCTGATGTGTACTTAATCATTATTTTGATTGTGGTTGTTTCTGTTGGAACTTAAGGCATGTATAAAGCCAGTTAAAGAGGCATTTTACACGGGACAGTCTTGAAGTATAATGAAGGAACCAGAAACCAATTATGGATAGAAGCTAAATAAATTAAAGAGATGAACTCTAATTTTTTAAATTAGGTCTTGGAGAAACTTTCTTCAACACCTTTTTTTTTTAAGTTCACCAATTTGGTAGACAAAAATCAGATAATTGTATTTAGCATTTCTTTTGTTAGTGAGAATCCAATAATGTTTATCGTCCAAGAATTCATCCTCAAGGAAATATTTAAGAAAGGGTTTAGACATTGAAAACAAACTTTCTGCCTAATTTTTGATGTTTGAAAACAATCTTGATGGGATTTAAATTGGAACATGGGAAATACACATAAAATTGTTTTTGTTCATGTGAGTATGCATGGATATATGACTAATAATTGAAACTAGTTAATGCCCCTATTTTCTGAATAACCATAACATTTATTAGTACACATGCTGAAAATTAAAAAGAAAAGCACAAATGTTTCAGGAAAAGGTAAGTTCCAGTTTCTAAGCCTAAACCCTGCTATGACATATGGCTTGGAATTTCACTTATGACCAATCTATTCAAGTAGAAAAATTAATTACAGTAAAAACTTAGATTAGTTATTTGAAAGTACTTCTACCATGGGCTGTGAGACATTGAACCAAGTGGTCATTAGGGTTGGACTCTTTCAAAGTCCACAGTAGATAATTATCTTTCTGAGGATGTGAATTTATAGTTTTTCCTGAAAACTATAACCTCTGGAGTTTCCATCAAGCTCTAGAACTCAGGGCGGACAACACCATGTATCACGAATTGTCTGTTCTGCCTTCAATATGGTTGCTTTGGCAGGAGGGTGGTGGACTATGGGCAGGTATGGACGTTGGGAGAGAAAGTGAATGACATGAGTGGATATAGAACAGGGGACCTTGTGATCCAAAAATGGGCTTCCATATCTGTAGAATATCAGATTAGCCAATTAGTGAAAATAAAAGCCATCATTTTATAACCAGACACATGAGGGCATTTGGTGAAGAAGATGACAGAATGGAAGAGAAAAGAGAGTTACAGAAGGTCAGAGACGGGAGCAATGGAGCCATAGTACGCAGGAGGTGTGTGGCTGGCTGGCCTCAGCTCGGAGGGCCTGGTTTTCCAATCTGGCACTCAGCTCATTGAGTCTGTTTATTCAGCTACAATATCAGACATTCCCTTTTCCTGCCCGAAGAAGTCCCCTTTGAAGAACTGCTCTGCTGGGGAGTAGTTTCCCCTTGGACGGGCTACTCCTGTTTGCAGTCCTAAAGGAAAAGAACTGGAAATGTCACAAGAATGCTCTTTAAAGCGATATTCCAGCACCACGTGAGGGGAGGATGAAATAGCTGTAAAAGATGTATTTCCTGGTTGAGGTATTTTTTTCCCCTCTCAAGTGAATTGAGCACTGAACAAAGGTATCACATGAATGGGATTGGGGTCAGATGTTCTTGGGTACCTCCAGATCTGTGTGGGCAGGTTGAGGCTGGGGGTGCGAGATCACTGGGCAGAACAGCAGCGTATCAAGCTTCTGTAGGCCTGGAGAGAGGGCACGCATTTGCGGGAGCCACAGAGAATTCAATAGGCCCAGCCAACCTAGTCTCGCAAGTCTTTATCTGCAAAGGACTCAGTGGTGGTGACTTATCAGAGGACTGGCCTATGTTTTCAAAGCAAAGCAGCAGATGGAACGTTCTCCAGTGAATTGGGGGACAAGGTTCATAATCAAATTAGATAATTTCAGAGGTCAAGAAGTTTACTTTGGGGCTTCATATTAATTTCTTGGATTTCAGAGATAACTTTTTCAAAGAAGTTTTTCATCTAGTCCACACATTAGCCCTGTGAAGGAGGTAGGGAGGATGTCAGTCTCCTGAATTTTCCTCTTTGGAAAAGGTCATGGCCAAAGCAAAGTGATGGTTTCCTAGCTCATTACTGGCAGGGGCAGAACGACAACCCAGGCCTCCTGACTCTTGGACCAGGTCTCTTTTCTCAGTGTTCTTGGGACCTGTACAAAGTGACAGTGGGAGTTTCAGAAAAAAGGGAAGGTGACATTTTCTATCTCCTCCCAGGCACGTAGAAAGTCACTGTGACTTTGAAGCCACTGCTTTGCTGTGCCCAAATGCTCTCTCGGGGACTGGCCTTAGGGAGGAGATTCAAAGTAAAACCTTCAGAGGGTAAGTCTCATATTCTAGTCACTGTGGCTGCCCATGCCTGTAGTTGGTTTGTTCAGTCTTTACCTGAACCACATAAAACAGGAGTTCTCCAGAATGAAAAGGGTTCTTTGTTCCATCTCTGAGATGAACCCTTTGAGGAAGAGATGTCACTTCATGGTGAGGCCTGATTTTCTAGGGGAGAGGATGGGATCCGCACACTCTCCCTGACTCCTGATTGGGAGTCTGTGACTCACATTGACTCTTGGCCTAGGCCTGAGGTTCATGTGTAAGGGAACAGAGGGCACTAACAACACAGACTTCATCCAGGAGCGAGAGTGACAAGAATTTCCTTGCAGGGAATGTGGGGCCTCTCTGGTTTCTAACTCAAAGGGGAAACATGAAGAAAGGTTACTTGCAGGCAGTTTGTCCTGCCTTGGTACACAGAGCTTTATAGTGCATCTCTTTCTGGATGTGTGTCTTCTCTCTACCTGTCGCGCAGAAGCTGCTTGACATTGGAGCCATATCTTATAATGATTTGTATCCTCTAAGGGTGCCGAGTGTTTAAAATATCTGATGAATGAATAGGAATGTGTTTTCAGCCAATCCCTTATCCAAGAGTTTCTCAGCCTACCGTTCAAATCAGAGTCACCTGGGAGACAGGCTTGTGTACTTTGAACTAAGTCCCAAGATGAATCTCGTGCACACCAAAGTTTGAGAATTATTGCTTTATCCGTTTTCACCTGACTTTGAAAAACTCTTTGTGACTTTGAGCAATGCTATAAGCACAAACACAATCTCAAATTTGTGTAGAGTTTTATGATTTACAAGGCTTATTTCACATTTTTGTCTAACTGACCCTAATTTAATAGGGCTAATTTTTTGGGGGGGGGTGTGTGGGTACTGGGGATTGAACTCAGGGGCACTCCACCACCAAGCCACATCCCCAGTCCTATTTTGTATTTTATTTAGAGACAGGGTCTCACTGAGTTGCTTAGCGCCTCGCTTTTTGCTGAGGTTGACTTTGAACTCGCGATCCTCCTGCCTCAGCCTCCCAAGCTGCTGGGATTACAGGCGTGCGCCACCGCACCCAGCTCCCCTTAGAGACAGGGTCTCACTAAGTTGCTTTAGGGCCTCACTATTTGCCGAGGCTGGCTTTGAACTTGTGATCCTCTGCTTCAGCCTCCTGAGCCGCTGGGATTAAGGTGTGCACCACTGTGCCCTGCTTAGGGCTAATTTAAAACAGACCTCTCATAGGGGTTCTTTTCCCACCCATTTTACAGAGGAAGAGACAGAGGAGTGATAGTCTTTGGATCACACAGACAATTTGTGACAGAGCCGGGACCCATGCCTTTTGGGTCCCTATGAAGTACTCTTTCCACCACCACCCCTGCAACTCCATACCTTTGTCAGCCATAGGAACCTTTTGTATGGGAGATGTTACTCCTTACTTGCTGTCCGTGAAGGTAGGGACCGTGACCATGATACATTGTGCAGTCCCTAGAAACTGAGATTTCCTAGTGGAGTCTGTTGTAGAATAAGAGGCTAAGATTACCAACGAAGTGTCCTATCATTCACATATTAGGAATTAGAACAACATTTTTGTTCATTAAGATCAATTTGGAAAAGCACAATTGGGAACTGGTGAGTGGTAAGAATCCTTTTTGGGAGTGACAGTCTGATTTTTTGGTGACCTGTGATTTAAACTATTCTTTCCTGATTTTTCATCTTATTGTACTGAGACTAATGGAGAAAGGGTGGGAAAGGGGCTGAGACCCTAAAACACACCCTGAGTCCTGGAGTCCTAGTGATGATGAGGCCAGCTTTTTTGAAGTTGGCTCTTTCAGTTGTCTGTGCGGTTGACAGCTTGAGCCAAACAAGACTCCTGAGGATGAGCCAAACAAGACACCTGGGATGCTACAAAGGTGAGAGGCTTGAATCTCACCTAATTCAAAGATCAGAATTTTCCAAAGATCACTTGATGTTTAAGGGAGCACGTAGTCTTGCTTTCAATGGCAATTTTGTGGTTGCTTGAGTATTCTAAACGGAATTTTCTGGATCACTGTTTATTATTTGATTACTTGCAAAGTACAGACAGCCATCAGAAACTGAGACTTGAAAGAGAAGGTGGGCCTGAAACTTTTGCTGGTACCCAATTCTCTTCCACTTAGCTGAGTGGAGACCTCTTCTTTAATCATGGAGTAATAGATGATTGATATGACTGTACCCTGATTAGAAAAGGTTTCATTTTACTTGTGCACAGTACATGGAATTAGTTAAGGGTTGCATAGGAAAAGAAGTGATGGACTATTGTTCACATTAAATTATAATGACAGCCTTCCTAACCACTGTGTATTTATTATGTAAGAAAAGAAAATGTCTGGTAAAATTCTGTATAGGTTAATAACACCTTCATAATATACTCCTTCTTTTCTATTGACTTGAATAGCCCTCCTACTGACTTTTAATGGATTATTAGAGTTAATTACATCAATTGCAATATAATTGATTCTTAAATACTATGTAGAAACCTCATACAATTATGGAAAAACAAAAGTTATCTAGACATCTCAAATCAAAAAAGATTTGGAATTCCTGCACATTTAATTTCTGATAATCACTAGTCAGTTTGGACATTAAGATTGCATGGTGTCTTGTTTTCTCTTTGCTAGGTTTTGACAGAATTGATAGTTTTACAACATTTAACTCAATATGCATGGAAATATAAGATTAAAGCTGTGAGTGCAATTTTTTTTTTTTCTAAAAAAAGATCACTTCATGGCTTAGAAGCTGAAATGTGTTACCTGCCTAACATTGACAGAAACAAACTCAAGGGAAAATCAAAAGTGGATTTGATATTGAGTTTTAGAAACCTCTTCCCCACAGGGGTAAAGATTCCTATGGGTCTTAGGGTTTGTTACCTGAGGGCTATAAAATATGACAAGGGATGATGAATTGCCTAAAGGGGCAAAAAAGTCTTTACCATTTTATTATCCAGACATGGACAATGTGTTTCAATGTCAAAAACACTGATTGAAGACTGCAACATCATTAACATCTGGTATTTGATGTTGTATAGATCAAAAGAAATTCTTGTAATAGATTGTTTGAATGCAACCTTTTCAATTTTAACTGATTTGGGGAGTCAGTTTTTTGGGTACTGACAGGTATAAATGTGATTTTTCTAAAAGACTCTTCTTTTAGAAAATAGGGATTTCTAAATTATTTAAAAATGGCCAGCAACAAAATGCATGAAGGAGAGGCAACTTGATGCAGTAGATGGGTCACTGGAATGGGCATCAGTAGATATGGTGTTTTCTGTTACCCCTTCTATAAAATGAAAGAGAGCTCCTAAGTCCTCTGCCTGACCTTGAACTTTTAAGGTTATTGTTGCCTGTAATAACTCATTTGATTCTTAGTATAAGCTGTTTTGTATCAACCCCGGGGGCCTTGCATATGTACATATTTACATATGTCATATCTTCTTAACTATAAGTTCCCAAGGACAAGGACCATACTGCCTATATCTTTGTATCCCCATAACCTATACTACAGTTTCCTAGCATAGAATAGTCTACTCTCTGGTTGAGCAGCCAATCAAAAGGAACTATTTCTATTTATCCCTGAAAGTCTTGATATGATATACTAAGAATATGACAATATATACCATTTACTATAATGGCTTGATTTTTGAAAGCTTTGTAAAATATATTCTATTGTTTTATTAATCATTAATGGAGTCAGATGCACTTAAGATGTAAAATTTCATTGTTTTTCCAGAAATAGAAATGTAATAATTTCCAGTGGGGTTTTTAATGGAATGGGAGCAATCTATTCTAAAGTTCATTTGAAAGGGAAACACATGAAAAAAAAATTTTTTTTTTTTAATGAGTGAGGATATGCTCTAGTAGTTATCAAAACAAACTACATGTTGTAAGCAACTAGATACACAAGGTATAGAGACAGAGAAATCAATTATCCCAAAATTTTAGAGTCCAGAAGCAGCCCTAGGAATACTGAGGAAAATAACAGATAATATGGAGGCATTTCAAATCAGTGGCTAAACAGTAGACTGTTCAGTAAATGGTATTAGGACAACTGGCTGTCCATCTGGACTCACACTATACACAAAAGTAAATTCCAGATGGAGCAAAACTCTAAACATAAAAATCAAATCTATACAAGTATTAGAAGGAAATATGAATGAACCTTTTTTCCCCCCTTTGTAAGTAATCTTGGGTTAGGAGGTGTTTGTAAACAAGATGGCAAATTCAGAGGCCATGCAGGAAAACTTGACAGATTTGCTTTCATGCAAAAAATCATTAGAATGTTGAAAGAGAAGTGACAGATAGGGACAAAATATTTTAATTATGAATTTCAGAAAAAAAGAGTTATCTTCCATTATTCAAAGAGTGCCCATAAATGAACAAGAAAAGAATAACTAGCTTTAAAAATGAGCAAGAGATGTAAAATAAGTAATTTCCAGAAAAAATGCAAATGACTAGGAAACATTTGAAAAATATGCCCATTGATGGCAAATTAAATTTAAAATAAAAACAGGAGTTAACATCTTCTATTTCACACTGGCAAAAAATTTAGGGAGTTGATTGAATATATCAGTTAATGAATATACCGTATTAGACTGTTAAGGATTGGTATCAATAATAGCTGGTTAGGTGGAAAAAGCAAGTTGTAGAATACTGTACATTATATTATGTCATTATTATAATAATTTTTAAAAGCACGTGTATATAAAATATATTTTAAGGATTATATATGCATTACAAATATATGAATATATGACAATAGTTATCTTTTTTTTTTTTGGTTCTGGGCATTGAACTCAGGGGCACTCGACCACTGGGCCACATCCCTAGCCCTTTTTTGTATTTTATTAGAGACAGGGTCTCACTGAGTTGCTAAGTGCCTCGCCATTGCTGAGACTGGCTTTGAACTCATGATCCTCCTGCCTCAGCCTCCCAAGTGCTGGGATTACAGACGTGTGCCACCGCGCCCGGCTAATAGTTATCTTTTGCATAACATTAAGATATATGTAAGTGTACATCTTTGTTCTTTGGATTACTTTTCAGACAGAAAACATTCCTTTATTTTGCTTTATTTAACACTCATTAAGCTGAATAACTGATCTTTGAGAAGTATTTATAAATAGCTCAGAGGATTTGGTTGAATCAAATATTATATGAATGTGATACATTATTTTTCGGAATCTCAGTCAATTCTGATCAAATCCTTTAAATCAATCTTGTTGAACTGGGTGAATTAAATAAGTTTCTGGCCCTCCATGATGGTTTCAGTTCTATCCTGTCAGGATATATCCAGTCTTTAGATCTGCAAGCTTTGTTCAAAGGTTGTAGTAGATCAGCCTCCTCTGTCAACTGTGCTTGTTCCACATGACATCCAAGGGCACTCCCACCTGCCCCCAAGTGTTAAATAAATCACAACATCCTGGAATCCAGGCCATCAGCAGGGTTAAACAAGTCAATGTAAACAAAGTCTTGTGATTAGTTTGAACTTGCTTCCAAGTTGTTTGTTAGCAAGGAGTTAACAAGTTCAGACCTTTGGTCATATGGGTCTTTAAGGAAAGCTTTTCTCCCCATTCCAATGACTTCCTGCTCATGGGAAAATGAGAGGAAATGAACCTCTAACAGAAGGATGGACCCACCCTTTTCCAGTCGTGTGGCTAATTTGTCAGGTGTAATATTGGCACCTGGTGGCTTGTGTTGGCTTCCTGCCTACCCTTGCTGGGGAAGTATCCAAATACTTGTAATAGGCGGTAGAAGACTTCAAAGCCATTTGTAAGAGAAAAGGATGTTGTCATTAAAGAACTTAATGGTGAATACTCCCAATCATTTAGTGATGTCAAGATAAAAGGAAAATTTTAAAAACACATTATCTAGAGTTTTCTCTGATGTATCATATGACCTGTTAAAACAAAGCAATGTACTGTAGTTGATTTAATGATAATATATATTCCAGAATACATACATCAAAATATATGCATATTTTAATTAAATGTTTAACTTCCTTATTTTTTGTGAGATTAACAAAGTTATCGATTATTTGTATGAAGGTTATGAATTATTTATTTAAGGATATAATTCTTACCCAAACTCATCTTTCAGTGTGTACTTTCTTTGTGTTTCCTAATGGAGCTGCTTCCTTTGAATCAAAAGGGAAAATCACAGTAACATCGAGTGATCTGATAAATGAAAAGTGACGATATGGGTTTTCAGAATTCATTAGGAATTTTGGATGGGCACAGTTGATTCAATTCCATACCTCTCAATTGTCATCAAGAAACAATTACTTCCTTTTGAACAATGATATCATTAATTTTTCAGCAATTTAAGGTAAATCTGTCAGTGGTCATCAAACCATGATCAATTCTACACAATAATGAAACTTCTTTTTGTTTTTATAATTAATGTAAGCTGTACTGCTTTAGTGTGTCCAAACCTCTCATAGAAGAGTCAGCATTCACGGATGTGGAAAACAAGAATGATTAGTCTCCCTACATTCATGGTGTCACCAACTACAAACTTCAATCAGCTAATTGTTTCTCTTAAATGATCACCAAATTTTATTGGCCTAACACAGGATCAGAACAATTTAATGTCATTAGTTGAATAGATATTCAATTAATAACATTAAATATCAAATATGTGTTCTATTTTGGGATAGCTATTTGGATTTGCTCTGGCAGGGACTGGAAAACTTCCAGAGGGAACAGCAAGAACGTGACCCCCAAGAGTTGATGGTGAAGTGGATCAAATTTTCAGAGCCCTTACAATTTTTCACAGTCTACCTGGCCAGCTACCATGGAACACATAAAGAATCAGAACTAATACCTGTGTGATATGAACTGTAAATGGGATAGGAGGTGAGAAAAGGGGATATAGTAACTTTTGAGGAAGGCATAGTAAGCTGAATCTTAAGAATGAATGGTATTTAGACAACCAAGAAGGGAACAAGTGGACATTCCAAGTGCATGGGAACAAGAAAGTGTAGAGTGACACAGGGTCTTTGGTGGGTGGGGGTTTGTTGGATGTCTGGATGACTACAGCATTGGTCTGAGGATTTCATGGGTAGATGGACCAAATGACAATTATATGAAAGGTCTGATGAGCTCAGCAGAGGAAATTGGGTTCTTATAGATTGGGATAATAATATTTAAGAAACAAAATAGGAAGATTTTTCTGACTGTGGTGGGGGGCAGGGAGAATTGTGAGGGGTTCTTGTGTGAAACAGAGTTAAAAGAGCCATAGGTAATGATGGTGGAAATGGACAGGGAGAAGAGAATTCATGAGACATTTGGAAGGAAGGAAGAATGGGACTAGGTGGCATTGGCAATAAGGGTTAGGGGAGTAAAAATAAGTAAAAAGTAATTCTAAGATTTCTATTCTAGAAGGCTGGATGGTTGCTGACACTACTGATCCCTTGATGAAGGAAAATGATGAGTCCTGTTTTCAGATGGGCTAAATCTGGGATCAATTGGAATGTCTGCCAGAACTCTTATACACAATTAGAAACATGAGTCTAGAAAGTAACCAAAGAGCCAAGAAAAGATATGAAGAATTGATAATTAACAGTTACTCGCCACCTGTAAATCCAAATTCCTTAGCCTGGTTTTCAAGGCTGCTGTCACCTAGTCCTACGCTACTTATTCAAGTCATCTTGAGCTACTTTGTAGCTCACACCAATCCGCCTGGTTCAGCCAGTCAACAAACTTTCTTTGTGAATGAATTTTTTCTTTGTGAATGAATTCTTACTGTTTTCTTTTCCAAGATCACTCTCCCTTGATAGCTCTGTAGTATAGTTTAAGGTCTGGTATTGAGATGCCTCCTGCTTCACTTTTCTTGCTAAGGATTGCTTTAGCTCTTCTGGGTCTCTTATTTTCTCAAATAAATTTCATGATTGCTTTTTCTATTTCTTTTTTCTTTCTTTCTTTTTTTTTTTTTGCTACTGGGGACTGAACTCAGGGACACTTGACCACTGCACCACATCCCCAGCCCTTTTTTGTATTTTATTAAAGACAGGGTCTCACTGAGTTGCTAAGTGCCTCACCATTGCTGAGGCTGGCTTTGAACTTGCAATCCTCCTGCCTCAGCCTCCCAAGTGCTGGGATTACAGGCATGCGCCACTGCGTCTGGCTGCTTTTCTATTTCTATGAAGAATGTCATTGGGATTTTAATAGGAATTGCATTGAATCTGTATAACACTTTTGGTAGTATGGCCATTTTGATGATATTAATTCTGCCTATCCAGGAACATGGGAGATTCTTTCCATCTTCTGAGGTTTTCTTCAATTTCTTTCTTTAGTGTTCTGTAGTTTTCATTGTAGAGGTCTTTCACCTCTTTTATTAGATTGATACCCAGGTTTTTTTTTTTTTTTTTTTTTTTTTTTTTTTTTTTTTTTTTTAGGCTGCTGCAAAATAAGCCAATCCCACAAAAACCAAAGGCCGGATTTTTTCTCTAATATGTGGATGCTAATTCACAATAAGGTGGGGGAGCACTAGGGAAGAATAACGTTACCTTAGATTAGGTAGAGGGAAGTGATGGGAGGGGAGGGAAGGGATGTGGGGATAGGAAAGATAGTAGAATGAAACAGACATACAGACATTATTACTGTATGTATATATGTGACTATATGACCAATATGATTCTGCAAGATGTACACTCAGAAAAATGAGAAATTATATCCCATTTATGTATGATATATCAAAGTACATAAATGCATTCTACTGTCATGTGTAACTAATTAAAACAAACAAAATAAATTAATTAATTTAAAAAATAAAAGCTCTAGTCCAGCTGGGCGCAGTGGCACACAGCTATAATCCCAGTGGCTCAGGAGGCTGAGGCAGGAGGATCACAAGTTCAAAGCCAACCTCAGCAACAGTGAGGCACTAAGCAGCACAGTGAGACCCTGTCTCTAAATAAAACACAAAATAGGCTGGGGATATGGCTCAGTGGTCGAGTGCTCCTGAGTTCAACCCCTGGTACCTCCCCCAACCAAAAAAGCTCTAGTCTACACCCTTTTCTCTCCTTTTTGAGATCCTGTAGCATTTTGAGGTTACATTATGTATATAAGCACCCAATCATGCACAAGTTCATGCTGTCTAATCAGGTCAAACATAAATGCCTTCTTTGTCAGTAAAATACGAACACTTTAAAGATAAGGATCAATGTTCCTCTTGCATTGGTTAGCAATAATATTTTAATATTGGCTAAGAACAGGGTTTCTGAACAGGGATGTAAAAAAAAATTAGGGGTTTTCTTTTCCTCATATTATGAAAATTATGAGGACAGGTAATCTGAAGCTGATTTGGCATATATTGGTATGAACAGAGACCAGACCTCTTGCTACCTTTTTACTTAGCCCTCCTAAGGATGGATTTGTCACTTCAGAATCACAAGCCAGTTGATCCTCTTCAAGTGGAGCACCTGTGCTGCCGGCTTGGAGAAGTGGAAAGGCCAAGGATAAGCCAGGCTGCAGCCCACTCAGGCCTGCTTCTAATGTGCTTGCCTGGAAGTTCCGTCTCACAACCTTGATTAAGGTTTTGTGGGTCAGTAGCAAGATTTAGGGCCACTCCTATTCACAAGTGATGCTGCAAATATTGTTTTTTAGTTGGACTTGTTGCTATCTCCAACAAAATCTGTGCTATTTTTTAAAGGGACAGGCTATTGATAACTAGTAGGCAGCTAATTGTGTTGTCTCTATGGCTACATGTGCACACACACATATATTTATGTACAGATGTGCACATACACACATATATATTTTATATGTGTATACTTATCTCCGCAGGGAATTGTTTAGGGACCCTGTCACAGATTTCAAAAGCTGAGGCTGCTTAAGTCCCATATATTTTTAAAATGGTGTGTAGTATTTGCATATAACCTACACAAATCCTTCTGCATACTCAACTCATCTCTATATTATTTATAATACCTAATACCGTGTAAATGCTATGTAAATGTTGTTGTATGTTTAAGAAATAATAAAAAGAAAATGTGTACACATTCAGTACTCATATGATTTTTCTTTTAAATAATTTTAATCCATGATTGGTTGAATCCACAGATGTAGTACCAATGGGTATGGAGGACCATTTAAATTTTTGCTCAGATACTTACACATATATGTATATTATATATAATATGTATAGAGAGATTATGTTCTATCTTCTATCTCTGTATCTATACAGAGATGCTATGTCTCTCTATTTGAGCAAGAATGTGTATGTGTATCTATATACAGGCACACAAGCAGTACATCACTAAAACCAAGAAAAATCAAATCAAGATTGCAACAAAATAACCTGACATATTAAACATTATGTTAATTACCATAACCATTATCATTAAAGTGGAGACACTGTTACAAAAATAACTATTGCTACTATTATTAAATTAAACCAATATTTTTCTACAGCTATACCAGCTTTATTCCCCTGTTGTGCATAGTCAGCCTCCCTGTTGACAGGAATCTCTGAAAGCATCCATACCCTCATATTTCTTAGAACTTAGAGGTACTGAATCAGTGATTTGGGGTTTAGTTTCTGCATTTTAAGTGTCCCCATTGCTTCTTCCCTGCCTCTATGATTTAACCTATGATTTTCAAATTGTGTTTGTGACACAGTCTTGAATCTTAGAATCGCTATCAGCATATATGAAAAGGTGCCAGGATAAAACCAGAAAAAGATGCCAGAACTTTGTGTGACAAGTCCACATCATCATGGTCCTTGGAACAGAGTCTCGCAGAGCCCCTGGAAGCACCCCCAAATATTGGGCCTTTCACTTTGTGCCTCTGGCTGCACTCTGTTAAAAACTCCTGAGGAAATGACTTCATCAGTTCATGAGTAGGGTTGTGATTAGGACTCAAGTCACTAACTCCAGTTTCCAAGCTCTTTCTACCATGTTATTCATAACAACAGCAATGGCAGCAGTAGCAGCGACTTACATTTGTGTAGAACTGTGCAGAGTGCCTCACCAACCATGCACTGTAGACAGAGTGGTGTGACTGATCTTCAGATGAGGAAATACTATATGCAATCATGGCAGGGAGTGGAAGTGCAGCAGTTAGGGTGCTGTCTCATGCTCAGTGGTCATTGGAGGGGCTTTCCTGGTTTGCAAATACCAGCTGGTAGCTCTGTTAACCAGGCCACAGACCTGCTTTAGTCAGCTTTTAGTTACTGTAACAAATACCCGAGATAATCAGCTTCTAAAGAGAAAGGGTTTATTTTGGCTCACAATGCCAGACGTTTCAGTCCATGATTGATTGGCTCTGTTGCTTTGGGCCTGTGGGGAGGCAGCACCATCACAGTGGGGAGCACATGATGGAGGAAGTCACTCACCTTGTGGCCAGGAAGTGAAAGAAAGAGGAAGAAGAAGAGAGCAGCATCCCACAATCCCCTTCCAGTAGACCTCTACCTCTTAAAGGTTCCACCGCCTTCAGTAGTGCCATAGGCTGGGGACCAAGCCTTAAACATATGGGCTTTTGGGGGACATTTATGATCCAAACAACAAAAAAGATCAGAATGCCCCAATCTGAATCCTTTGGATTGATCTGTTGGGATAAGGTGACATTTGCATTTCCTAACCACTTTTTCTATCATTTAACCTTAGCCAATGTATTACTACGTCATGGTAGTGAAACAACCAAATCATCTTGCAATACATAATTGCCTTCAAGATGGCGCTTGAGCTTCTAATTTTCAAAGACGACATTAAAGTATTTAGGGTTTAGGCACATCTTAGTGTGCTGACTGGTGGAGTGTGCGGAAATCAATTTTGTACCAGGACCATATGTGATATAATTACTTAACCATTACAAAGGAGGTAGGTAGAGGAAATGTTCCATATCTATTAAGAGCATGCCAGGGCTTAGGATAGTTAAGAATGGTAGCATGGACCCATGAGAAGGAAATAGTTAAAGAGGATCAACATTAATTGGAACTTCCTTGTTTGTTTTCTTTTGAAAGCTTAAAGTTATCCAAATGGAGTGTTAATTTAAGAAAAAAAGAAGTGTTTTCTTGGGAGAAGACAATATTTTGAAATGTTTTTAATTTACGAGAGCCTGTTTCCTTCAGTCTCCCATTGCTGCATGAGGTTGAACAAATGTTAGCTGCAACTAATTAATTAAGTTTGCAGAAAGTAGCAGCAGGGGATTGGAAACTTGAAGTGGAAGTGAACGTTTTGACTGTAAACATGTTGCCTGCCTGAGAGACCATATCTGAATTGAGTGGTTGCCGAGTTATCCAAAGAAATGCAGTATCTCTGGGAAAATCAGGCTTGGCATGAAGAAAAAATAACACTGTCTCTTGCTGGCAGCTCTATCCATTTATTTCCTGGGTTCCTCTCGTGTATTTTGCTTGATTCTAGACACACATTATTTTTCTGCTGTCTTCTCTGTGTTTGAAGGTGATGCTGTGGGCTTGCCCTCAGAAGAAAGGGAACTTATATTTGTTGAGTACCTTTTCTATGCCAGGCTCTTTAAATCCTTTCTTTCTGTGAGACTGATATAATTCTCTCATTTTACAGGTAAGGAAACTAATAAGAGAGACTTTAGGCATTTACTTAGGATCAGTTTATAGGCAACAGAATGGGAATTTGAACTCAGATGTCTAACACTGGAGCTTCTTTAGCTATACCCATGCTATAGGGTGGGGAAGGGCTGCAGGAGTCTGATTTCCCTTGGGAGGCTGGGGAAACAGTCCAGGGAAAAACGTGGAGCCCTGGAATATGGAAAAGGACCCTCAGATCTGAAGGTGAGCCACAGATCATACTTCATGAAGCCCCAGGTTAGAGAGATTCCTGAACAAGATTCCCTGGACAAGATTTCTCATGGCCTTCTGATTCCATTGGGCTAGTTATACTCATTTCAGCAATTTGAATCCAGACATAATATCCAAACCCACAACGGGATTAAAGGCAGAAACTGAAGCTGAAAGGTCATGATACAGAGAGAGGGGCCAGTGTAAGCTGCCCGCCATGGCCAGCCATAACGCTGCAGGAGAAAAACTCTCGGAGGCAGAGTAAAGCTATTACTACTTTTACTTCTACTTTCTTAGAGCTTAGAGAGGGAAAGAAAGATTTTTAGAGAGAAAGATTAGAGGGAGCTTTTCTTCTTGTCTTCTTAGCTTAGAGAGAGAAAGATAGAGAGAGCTTAGCTTAGCTTAGAGAAAGGTTATTTTTTAGAGCTTCTTTCTTCTTTCTTCTTTCTTCCTCGGGAGCCTCGGCCTACCTCTGACCAGCCCTCGGGAGCCTCGGCCTAACTCTGACCAGCAATTCTGGTTTCTCTTCTGTAACCGCTCTGCCTACGTTCTGGCCGCTCTGATTCTCCGACCCGAACTCTTCTTCTGACCGACCGAGTGACTGCACGACTGACTGAATGAATTCTCCTTCGTTCTCCTAACTCGGACCGCTTTCACCCGGTTATATACCTTCAGCTTTGCGGGTGCCTACAGGTGCGTCACATACATATCAGGTGGAACTTATGGCTTCCAGCTAGCTGCAACAGCCCTTCCTAATTAGGGCTCCTTCAGGCCAGGACAGCCATATTGGTTCCAGAGCTCTGAGGCTGTGAGTGGAACAGCCATGACTATTCAGAGGAGGCAAGAGCAGAAGCATGGAGAGAAGAAGGACATGGCAAGTGGAGGGGTAGTTAAGCCTCAGTCCTTGGAGCCTTTTGGGTACCAAGGTCTTGGTGTTCCACCACAATGCAAGGCTTGCTGATTACTCTGTTTTGGTCACCTTGCTCTTTGCATTACCAGCACTGACACTATTACTACATGAATTAGAGCAGGGAAGACATTTGTTAGAAACGCAGTAGACCAATGCACAATTCACCCTGAATAGGCCAATAGAAAAGTTCTGGACTCTCTAGAGAGAATTGTCGAGTTTTCTTAGAGATGAAATAAGACAAGTACAGATCATCAGTCTTTTGTTTAGCTTATAGTGGCTGTCACAGGTTAAAATGTCAATGCAAGCTGGACATGGTGGCACATACCTGTAATCCCAGCAACTTGGGAGTCTGAAGCAGGAAGATCGCAAGTTCGAGGCCAGCCTCAGCAACTTAGTGAGTTCCTAAGTAACTTAGCAAGACCCTGGAGACCCTGTCTCAAAATTAAAAAATAAATACAGAATTAGTAGTTAAGCACCCCTGGGTTCAATCCCCGGTACCAAAACAACAAAAATAACAATAAAAATGTCAAAGCAAAATCAAAAATACAATACTTAAAACTGTGCTTGGTAAAATAACATATATTAGAGTTTGAAACTTGACTGCAAAACATAATTTTGACAAAGTTTAGATATGAGAAATTTGGATAGGATAAAATTAAATTTGGTCACAGCTGAACATCCTATGGTTACAGATGAAAATTCATAATGGTAGATACAATGAATGATCAAATTTGTATGGTCAAAAATGCTGATCAATACATCAAATCTTGGTTGTAAATGTATATGAAAAAAAATTGAACTCGATAAAAATAATGCCAGTAAAATAAGAAGGACATGCAAAAATACTGGAAAAAGTTTGACTATCCCATATAGAAAATTATATGTGGAATTAACTTAGACTAATGGGAATTTCTGCTTTTGAGTAGTGAGTCGTGGCAAGGTATTTGTTTTTGCTGTAATAAGTAGAAAAGTGGATAAATTATAAAAAATTTATATTTTTAAAGGTATCAGAATTGTAGAAAGCAAAGGTAATAGATAAATTAAAATTTCCCCAACCTGAGGTGAGATCACTGGCCATTTTCTCTCCTGGGGACAATGGTAAGCAGGGTCACAGACTGAGCAACCCTCAGGCTTAGCCTAGACAGAGGAACTCTACTGGGGAAAGCCACACCTGCAGAGAAGGCTGGAAAGTTGGGATCTAGAGGATCTCCAAGTGTCTTAGCCAGCGTTCCCTGAGGACATTTGCTGAGTACAGAGGCGGGGATGTGAGAATGAGAGGCTAGGCTGGAAAAGCAGAGTGAAGTGTCTGACTGCCTCAAAGAGCTCGGAAAACCCTCTAGAGGGAAGTACCTGCACCAAGCCCACAACTGCCCTCGAGATATTTAGAAACAGGGGTGGATGGATTCCAACTGAAGATGCCGTCTAGGGCCAGGCCTGATTAATTTCTGATTGGATTGAGGTGATAGATAGTCCCTCTCTCTAACTGCCTTTCAGAGAAAAATGGAAAAAGTATTCATGTGGAAATGAACAAAGACTTCAGTCTCTAAGAGTCTTTTATACATAATGTTCACCATGCAATAAAATGTCATGAAGTATTCAGAGAAGCAGAGCAGTATGACAAAATCAAGGGAAAAAAGCAAGCAGGAGACAAAGCCATAGATAATCCAGATGCTGGAGTTAGTTCAAGGGTTTTGAAAAAACTGTGGTAAATATAATACATAAAGTGGAGGAAAAAAGACATTCAAAAGAGATAAGCAAATATTAATGTGATTTCAATCAGATAGTATATTACTTTAAGATATTATATCTGATATCAGGAATTCCCTGGACAAGTTTGACATAAGCTTGTCCTGGTTATAGCAAAAGACAGGGTTAGTGTACTCAAAGACAGGTTCAAAGAAAGAGAGCCAAACAGAATCACAGAATGAAAAAGAAAATTGAAAGAACGGAACATAACAAAAGTGATATATGGGACATAGTAAAATGTTTTAACATGTGATTGGAGTCCCAGAGGATAGAAAAAAGGCCATGAGGAAAAAGAAATATTGGAAGAAATAATTGTTGAGTGTTTTCTTAGAACTGATGAAAGTCACAAATCCATAGATTCAAGAGGCTCAGCCAACCCCAAGTTGGATAAATACAAAGAAAACCACCCTTAAGCTCTTCATAGTGAACCTGCTAAATCCTAGACACACACTGAACCAACAGAGTTTGCTTATGGAAATTTGTTTCTGAATGAAAAGTTACTGATGTGATGTTACACCTATTGATAGGTTTACATTTGCAAATATGAAGTCAACATGTTCTTGGAGTCAACCTGGAGGAGTGAAACCAAAACCAGACAAAAGTCATGGCATCATCTTTTTCCTGGCATGAGTGGGTGCCTTTGTTTCTTGCAACCAAGGAACCTGCCTGAAAGCTCCCTCTAGGTATTTCCACCTTACCAAGCCTCCTCCTTTTCCTGATCATTCTAGCTTTTCAGATGAAGGTGGGCCTTTTAGTGCCACTCTTTTGCTTGCTATCTCTAATCCTGGAATTTATACATTTTCAATTTTGCATTTCTTTAGCTCTTAACTTTTCTTGTTTGTTTGTTTGTTTTTCAACCAAGGGAATAAACAGTCTATGAAGTTCTGATAAGACAATCAGCTTGGTTCTTGATCCTGAAAGTCAGCATTCAGCACCAGTGATTATTGCCCTTGGGGTCTATAACTATAGTAAAAGCAGGCTGTTAGAAAGAACAGTGCAATGGTTTGTGCTTGCTTTCCTAGATTTACCTGTGACTTTTTTTAAGCACGTGCACACACAAACATTACCAAGTGGATTATCTCTAACTTAGAGACAGATGGATAGTGGCAGCATACTAAAATATCTGTAGATTGATAGATTTCAATCAGTATGCTATCTTTCATGCAGATCAAGGGATAGCTATGTTTTATCTGATTCAAATATTTGCCAGTGCGTATGTCATGCTCTATTATAGAACTTTAAAAGAAATTTTAGTTGTAGATAGACACAATACCTTTATTTTATTTATTTATTTTCATGTGGTAGTGAGGATTGAACCCAGAGCCTCACAAGTGTGAGGCAAGCACTCTTGCACTGAGCCACAACTCCAGTCCCACTATTATAAATCTTAAGGTGGATTTACCTACTTTGTTTTCCCTATCTGGTTCCTGATCAAATCCACATCAAGATCTCCATGACTATAACAAACACAGTCAGGAACTGTGGTTGGCTACTCAGATATGGGGTCAAGTGTGCACCTACAACCCACTTGAACATAGTCCCCCAATTATTCCAGTTCTCCCATAGTGTATGGGGGCATTATTATCAGATGTGTGGTCCTTGCCATTCCTTATCCCAGGAGATAGAGCCTGATCTGGTATCTGAAATGCAGTCCTATGTACAATGAGAATCATTCCTTCATTTACTTATTAACTTCAAGAAGCTCTTATTGATCACATCATTTAAGTTGTGAAAATACAGTTTAAAAAAAAAAGTGGTGTCCTTAGAGGGTTTATATTCTAGTAGGGAAGAAAGACATGAAATACGTAATCAGGTAAATAAATAATTAACTACAAAATGTGATAAGTATTATGAAGGCTAAGAATAAAATTCTAAGAAGAAAAAACAAGAAGGATCTAATTAGATTGGATTTCAGGTCAGGGAAGGCTTCCTGGAGTCAGCCAGATGAAGACATGAAGTGAAGGGGGAAGTGCTCTAGGTGGAGGAAAAGCAGGTGGGCAGGCTTGGAGGTGGCCTTGAGCATGGCCTTCTTGAGGATGTCAGTAGAGGCCAGTGAGATTGCAGTAGGGCTGCTGGCTGCATTAGTTTCCCATGGCTTCCATAACTAATTATCACACACTTAGTGGCTGAGAACAAAAGATTTATTTTCTCGTGGGTCTGGAGGTAAGAAGTCTGAAATCAGAATCACTGCACTAACATCAAGGTGTAACTAGGGCAGTGCTTCTTCCAGAGGTTCCAGGAGAGAATCTGGTCCTGGACCCTTCCAGCTTCTGGTGGTTGCTGGAATTCCTTGGCTAGTGACCACATCACTCCAGTCTTAAGGCCAGCATCTTTTTTTTTTTTTTTTTTTTTTTTTTGGTACCAGGGATTGAACTCAGAGGCACTCAACCACTGGGCCACATCCCCAGCCCTTTTTTTGGTTTTTGTTAGAGACAGGGTCTCACTGAGTTGCTAAGTGCCTCGCCATTGCTGAGGCTGGCTTTTGAACTCGCGATCCTCCTGCCTCAGCCTCCCAAAGTGCTGGGATTACAGGCATGCGCCACCGAGCCCGGCTTTAAGGCCAGCATCTTTAAATCTCAACATATTCCATTTCTATCACCTTTCCTGCTGTGTGTGCTACATCTCCCTCTATTACTCTTTTATAAGGAAGCCTAAGATTGCATTTAGAACTCATAGAAATAATCTTTTTGTCTCAAAATCCTAATCTTAACCTCACTGCATAATTCATATTTGCCATAAAAAGTAGCATTTACAGGTTCCTGAGACTGGAATCTGTTATCTTCAGGGACCATTATTCAGCCCACTACACGATCTTGCATTAGAACCCCCACAGGAACTTTTAAAGATGCAATGCCTTGGCTCTACCTCAAGCAGTTAAATCAGAACCTCTGGATGAGGCGTGGTATTTTTTATAGCAATCTTTTAAAAGGTGACTTTAATATATATACCTAGAGCTGAGAACTACTGTGTTAGAGCCTATGGAGGGAGTGGCAGTGGTAGTAGCAAATGGGGCCCAATCATCGGATACTTTTTTTGGGTACCGGGGTGCTTTACCATTGTGCTACATTTCTGGGCCTTTTTACTTACTTTTTTTTTTTTTTTTTAAATTTGAGACAGGATCTTGCTGAATTGCTCAGGGTCTTACTAAGTTGCTGAGACTGGCCTCAAACTTGCGATCCTCCTGTCTCAGCCTACTGAGTTGCTGGGATTACAGGTGTGCACCATCATGCCCAGCATCACTGGATACTTCTGCTGCCCTAATTAAGACCTCTTAGATATCAATGCTAACTGAATGAAACCCTCACCTAATATACCACTTTGAACTCTTGCAATCTGCCTTCCTTGATGTTCCAGGACCTGCCTTCTTCAGACCTTGCTCCTCCTTCTTCAACGAGTCGATGCTGAAATCCTGGAGTATGTCAGGGTTGGACTAAGTTATGAAAAATATATAGCACTAACAAGTTAATGGAGGTCAAATTTAGCTGGCCTGGTAGAAATAGAGATAGAGCTGATTGCCCTGGAATTATAAGTGAAAGTTTACAGAACATGCACTGAGATGCATCTGTAATTTGTAGAAATAAAATAAAGAAATAAAGGAAGAAATTAACTTTAATTTGAACTAAAAGCCAACCCTCAAGGCAGGCCCAGAATTTGGAAAACATGCCTAAAGCTGGGCCTTCCTGCACTCGCTACTTGTTTTAGCTATATAAGAGAACTGTTTTCTTTCTTTCTGTTTTCATTTATCTATAAAAGATTGTGACTGTTTTTTTTTTTTCAGTGACTGTATTTTTGGGAAAATAGGAATTTGGTCTATATCAAGATCCTCATGGTTATCAGCAGCTTTGGCGCTAAGGACAAACTTAGTCTCACAATTATAAAGGCGTATCACTTGGAAGCTATGAGGATGACCACAGCATTGGCTGCGAATTTGATAACCTGAGGAAAAGAGACAATTTATAAAGCCTAAGTAGCTATATGCTAGTAGATCAACATTTTCAAATGCCATTTTGCAGGAAATTCCCAAACCCTGATCACCATTGGGCCATCAGGGATTAATTTGAGGGCAGCCGAAGAAAATAAGCAATTATCTCACTTTGGAGGCTGCAGTCTTTTTATAGTTAGATCTACTAATAGACTTCATCCACAGGGGAATATATTGGTAACACCTGGAAAGCATGGGTTATGTTCTTAAGTACTGGCAGTGTTTAACTGGAAGTTCTTTGCAGATGGGTACAAGGCCTACGTCACATCATCCCTCTGACTCTGTGTAACATCATTCCTAGGACAGTGCCACTTTGCTCCCTGCTCCTTATTGCTGACAATTATTTTAATTGGGTCTGGACATAAGGAAAAGATTTAATATAATAGGATGCTTCTTTGGGATAGTCCCCTCTTTGTCTCCCCACACCCCTTTCCCTCTTCTTGTTTCCAGAATTACTTGTACCAGATAATTTCCTGTCTGTTGTTAAAACATTAAAATGTGTCTGTTTGCTAATGGGCCTCTCTTTGGGTCCCCTTTCAATTTAGGAATGCTGGGTGGTGGCACTCTTTTCTGGGTCCTTAGAGCTGAGCCTATTCAAATGCCCAAAACAGGTATGAATGAATGCTGATCTTCCTTTTGGTAGTCCTCTTTATTTTATTTTATTTTATTTTTAAGGGCACTTAAGCACTGAGCCACATTCTCAGCCCTATTTTTGTATTTTATTTAGAGACAAGGTCTCACTGAATTGCTTAGTACCTTGCTTTTGCTGAGGCTGGCTTTGAACTCATGATCCTCCTGCCTCAGCCTCCCAAGCTGCTGGGATTACAGGTGTGCTCCTGGTTTGGTAGTCTTCTTTTAAAGTTTCTATTGAACACATTCTTCCTTTTCCAAAATGGCAGATGCATATCTTGTGAATATCTTAGCTTTTCTCTTGATTCTCCCCGCTAAGAAACCCAGAAGACACATGGTAACTACTAAAAATTCTTTCCTGATAAGATGGTCTGGTGGGTGCTTCCAGTAATGCCTTTGTTATTTAGGAAGTGGTTTGATTATTTTTGCCTCTGACAAAACAAACTTCATCGTATTCACCCAAGGGGAGAGGAAGGAAGGAATGGAATTCCTAACTCTGCAGCCCCAATGTGGGGCCTGGCTGTCAGGCCTGAATTCCCCTCTTTCTCCTAAGAGCAGCAATGGCGGAGGCATTAGTATGCAAGTGCTTGGTAAAGTGAAAATGGATACACCTCCACAGCTCCTCATCTCTGGCCTCAGAAGGACAGCCGGCCAACCGTGCATGTGTGTTGGTTTGGCAGCAAGACAAATATTCCCTGGAGCATAGACTGAAACCACCAAACCAATATCACATGGGACACCAGCCAAACCCTGACCTTGCTCTCTGGAGGTGAGTGGCTGTGGAATTAACCTGTGACGGCCTCAAGCTCCTGCCTGGTCGGTGGCCTGGTTTATTGTTGTCATGGTTCTTGTTAATGCTGCATTTGAATATTGTTGCTCTCCCTCTCCTCTGGTACCTACCAGCCATAAAACCACTCCCCTGGTCTTAGCTTGTGAACAATGAGAGACTTGGTTCCAAGAAGTGAGACAAACATAAAATTCCTTCTTTCTTGGAGTCTCATCCTTGAGAGGGAAGGACCACCAATGGATTGCTTCACAGTTGTGCCCAGGTGGCAGGGCCCAGGGTCTGGCAGGACAGGGAGCAGGAATGGCTGTCTGCTCCTTTTGCAACCTCTACTTTTACAATTTTTTCCTGCTGCTCCAGCACCTCATTCCTTTTTTTTGTTTTGTTTGTTTGTTTGTTTGTTTCCAACCCTCATTTATTCAGAGCTTCCCATGGTCTAAGTTTTTCATGAATTCAGGACTTCAATTTAGCAGGGGTGGAGGATGGGGGTGCCTCTTCCTACAAGCAGCTTTGGTCATTATTTCCAACTTGAAGAATAAAGAGGCAGCAGGGTGCAGTGGAAGGAGTCAAGACCAAAGCCAGAAGGCACCAGGGACTGGTCTCGCTGCTTCTAAATAGCACTGGGGCTCTGGCGGCGACACAGGTCTCGGTGTCCTCAGCGATGGAATGAAGAGTTAGCTCAAGAAGATTTCCAATGTTTGTCGCATTCCATCATTCTAGAGCTTCCTCATTATGGGAAGTCAATATTGGGTTGTGCAACTCTCACCTTTCTTTGTCTTTTGAAAAACTTTATTGTCAAATAAACGAATGAGGAGTGAGATGCGTCCCTAAGCTAGATTTCCCAAATGTGGAGTAACAAGAGGAGAATCTGTTTTTTAACCATCAGTATCCAGAGGCTTATACCCTAGAAATAAATCCCCCTCTCCTGGCTTAAAGTGAAAAACTTTGTTTTCCACCAGGATAAGAAAGTGATTCAAGTGGTATTTATTGTAGTTTTCCAGGATCTTATTTCTGTACTGTAGCATAAGCACATATAATTGTTGGTCAAGTAAAATTGTACTTTTGGAAGGAAAAGGTTAAAGTTGGCTACTGATATTCATCAGGAGATGGATATTTAATCTTTAATCTCTTGTCCTAGCCCTCTACTTTGGATCAACTCATTATCCCGAATAAACGATGTGTCATTCCCATTATTTATGTTTCACTGCAGCCAAAGTATCTGGACCTCGTTTTAGTAAGCGCCATTCATTGCGACCCATTCAGTATTAATCTCCCTGCTAACATCTTTCCTGTTCTATGTGCTGTCCCCTATTTGCTTTTATGTTTTCTGCAGAGTGTTTATAAAAGGATAATCTTTTACAAAGCAGACAGAATTTTTGTGTATAAACTGCTCTGTTTGAATGCCTCATTGATATACCATCTAAAAACTGAAGTGTTCAGCAAGATTAGCAAAGCCCTGAGCTATTGAGCTGGGGGAAAACATGAGAACTGGTCCCTTCTCTATAGGAGGCAAAGGTGACAGGAGATGCTTTTGCTTTGTGGTAGTAGCAAAAGCAGGGACATTGCCCACCCAGGCCCCAACAGGCCTGCTTGCCTGGAAGTTACAGGCACACAAAGCAAACTGCTTAGAGCTCACTGGATGGGGGTGAGGAGTGTGATGGTCCTATGACTTCTTTGCTAGAATTTTCTCAGAAAATGCTGTGGCCCTATGAACACTGAATTCACGTGGAGTCCCCTAGTTTAGCTAAACCCTTGCAACTTTTGTAAAGTGCCCACATGCTGTTACTGGGTTCTCCTAGAGGTTAAATTATGTCATTTTCTGATGTACCCTGTGGAAAAGGCAGAAGGAACCAGGCGAGAACCCAAAGGAGGAAGACGCTCTCTTCCTGCCTATCTTCTCTCTCTAGGGATTGGGATCTCATCCAAACCACTCTCCCCCAGAGAGGAGGCAGGGTTCGTTTCATTTTACAATGGACAAAGAAGGTTCCTTTGTGGAATTTTGCATGGCATGGGGTCCCAAATATGCCACTGATGAAAAGACTTAACAGATGGACTCTGAGAATAGGAATACATTCAAGAAAAAAAAATTAAAAAATAAATATCGCGGAAGGGGGTTGCAAGTCTGGCCACTGTGGGAGCTGAGCGCAGGAAGCCGTACTGAGCAAATGCTTTGTACCTTAGACAGGGTGAGTTCAGCTGGTAGAGACGCGTGAAGCATCTGAAACGCAAACTGTGCTTGGGTTTTTTGTTGGCAATACGGTGGAGGAAAAAGCCCAAGATATGCAGTGCCAAAAATTATACGTGCCTTCGTAGAGTGTTTTTTTCCAACAAATTGATCACTTCGATTACTCAACAGCAAGGCTTGTTATTTTCTGAGGAGTGCCCTTTGTATACATGAGAATTTTTGCTCACATTTCCACATCTATCAGGAAAAAAGTTCAAAATAGACATGTGGTCGTGCCGTTTTAATGGCAGAGACCCTCACACGCGAAGGGCCTGCCAAATTTCCTCTGAAGATCTAAGCTATAAAAACACTCAGAATTTATCCAGCAAGACTCCATCAACAAGAAGCACTGTTTAGGATTTTGCTTTAGCGAAATGCCACTGTTTGTTGGCCATTGACTACAGCGTTAACTAGGATGGGTGCCCTTGTCCTCATCTGCAGTCCCCACCAAGATGAGAAGTGATACATCTTTGGGAAGAACTTGAATCCAGCTTCCTTGGGGTGCACTGTGTGGCCTTTGGAGAAGATGACAACCAAATGACAGCTCATCCTCACCACTTGGCAGGAAAGCTCTGTACTTGGTGGTGTGGGGAAGGACTGGGAAAAACTGGGGAATTCTTACAGGAAGCCTAGGTCAAGTGCAATGTCTGAAAGAATTAAATAACCAGGTCTCACAGTAGGGACTCATTCTTTTGATGGAGGGGAATTAATGGTGGTGGCTACTTTGACTTTTAAAGAGTCTCCTTAAAAATATACCAAATTCAGATGGGGCTGTAGCTTAGTGGTAGAGTGCTTGCCTAGTATATGTGAGGCATTGGGTTTGATCCTCAGCACCACAAAAAGGGAATAAATAAAATAAAGGTATTGTGTCCATCTATAGCTAAGGAAAAAAAAAAATGCACCAAATGCGTTTCTCTAGGAGGGAGGTTGCTTTAGTCACTTTAGGTACCTTGTTTTGAACTTTATTTTTTTTTCCCTTCTATGTTTTTCTTTCTTTTTTTTTCTCCTTTTCTTCTCTCCTTAATTTCCTTTGCTTTCCTCCTTTGCTCACTGGCTACTTCCTTTCCTCTCTTCCTCTTCCTCTCTATCTCCACCATTTCTTTCTTTCATCTCAGTGCTAACTGGAGACCATGATGAATATAGAAGACATGGTCTTGGCTTCAAGAGGTGTACAAGGTAGGCAGGTAAATATGGCCAATGCAGAAAGTGTCTAGTGTACGGCTGGCCCAAGGAGGTCACTTTACATCAGCATCCATCACTCATGAGAGGCTGCCGGGAGCCCTGTGTGGAGAGGATTCTGAGTTCAGCACAGGCCTCAGAGGGACTGAAAGCCCTGATCAACTGGATGTGACAGCAAAGGACACGGGGAGAGTGTCAGGGAGGAGCACTCATGACAGAAACTTGCCCATCCTGGGTC
Organism: Tamias sibiricus; assembly: GCA_025594165.1. Taxonomy (NCBI): domain Eukaryota; kingdom Metazoa; phylum Chordata; class Mammalia; order Rodentia; family Sciuridae; genus Tamias; species Tamias sibiricus. The sequence continues at coordinate 46,315,564 of CM046669.1, read as the reverse complement.
TAAATCAGGGCTTCTCTGCAGTGGCGAAGCTGACCTGTGGGCTGGGATGATTCCCTGTTGTCGTGGGGCTAGGCTGAGCCTGGTAGACTGTTCAGCGAGATCCCTGACCCTCTACCCACAGATGCCAGTAGCACCCCCACAGTTGTGACAACCAAAACTGTCTCTAGACATTGCCAAATGTCCCCTAGGGGGTCAGATTTTCCCTGTTTAAAACCAGTGGTCTAAATAAATACCACTGAACTAAATATAGGGGAATAAACAAGGAAGTTAAAGGGGCTGGAAGGATGCAGAGCTTCAGGGATGGGTAATTCTGTGTAAGAAGCATAGGATTTGTGGAGGCAGAGAAGAAATTCTCAGTCTCTCCTGTGGCCTGCGAGGCTGTGCATGGGCTACACATCTATGGTTCTAAGGTTACATCTATGACTAGACCAGGACCCTGAGGAACAGTGCCAGAGATCACAGCAGGGAAAGTTACACTACAGAGCGTTGATAGTCAGATTGGTGGAACTCTGGGCTTTGCTATCAATGCAGGTGAAATTTTCTGTACATGAAATTTCAAGAAAGAAGGACGGTAATGTTCTTCAGAGTGATTAGAAGATGGAGTGGCCTGGAGGCAGGGGGACAGAAGAAATTTCCCTGTGTGCCTCTGGAAATCTTAATGGGAATGTGGGACTCTAGCAGGTGAAGGACCCTGGACTGGTAGCCATTGTAAACTTTCTTAATTGAGATGAGTTGATTCCTTTTAAATTCTTTGGTTTGATCAGAGTGTCAGAAAGCACTGCACAAGCCCTGATAATGGTTGATGAAATAAACCAGTGACAACGAGACACATCCAGAGCATGTAAGTCAGATCTATGCTGTTTCCAAGTGTGGCGCTGTCATTGGAGCAGAGTCCCTCAAGGGGAGCTGATGCAGTGGGAGGTTTGGGTTTGACTTTTGAGCTCTGCTGCTTCTCTAGAAGCCAAGAGAGAACAAGCTAGCTCTCTCATTGGTATCTGTAAAGTCTCCTGGTATTTGTAAAATGGGGAGAGTATTTCCCAACAAGAATATCATGAAGATTAAGTGAGATGGCATTAATTGAATGCTGCCTTCAGGGACTGGCTCGAATTGAGGGCTCCAAAAGTGTTCATTACCTTCCTTCTTGCCCTTCCCAAGCCGAATCTTGTAATCCTTCTTCCCCAGTAGATTAAGAAAGTAGAAATAGACAAGAAAGAGACTTATGGTTTCCAATTAAGGTTTCCTGGAAGCTGCCTTTGGCCACCCTCTACCTACTTACGGATTACTCAGAGTGAGCAAAATGTTGGTAAACCTCAGATCAGACTGAAGGTTCGAGTGAGTGTGTATAAACTTATCTTGGGACAACAGGTCCTATGGGTATCACTGGTGTTTGGAGACAAAATATTCCTCTTTACTTGCTGGACGTGGTGGCGCATGCCTGTAATCCCAGCACTTGGGAGGCTGAGGCAGGAGGATCTTGAGTTCAAAGCCAGCCTCAGCAATGGCGAGGCACTTAGCGACTCAGACCCTTTCTCTAATAAATACCAAAAAGGACTGGGGATGTGGCCCAGTGGTCGAGTGCCCCTGAGTTCTATCCCTGGTACCAAAATTAAAAAAAAAAAAAATATTCCTCTTTGCTCTTTATAGTTCTATGCACTTAAGGGCAGGATCTGCCACCGTGTCTCCAGCACAATAAGGTACTTTACAGTGAATAGAACACAAGCCACCTCCAGGAACCAGAGGAGAGGATTCCATCCATCATCTTAGGTGACTTGCTCCCAGAAGCTCATAGAACAGAACCAGGAAAGCGTTGATATTTACACAGGAAGGGACTTTACTGAGGACTCCCTTCCCAGGGGCTGGAGAGCAGAGGCTTTCTTGATAAGCGTGGCTGTCAGGTCAGAAGTAGTCTTGGGACTGGCATCCAGGTATCTCTCGTCTTTTGCTCTGAGCACTCAGCCTGAGCTCTATGCACCATCCTCTCTGCATTTACCTGCCCGGCACTTAATCTGTCCCGACCAGATGAAAGCTGCTTCTGGGCTTCTGCCCTGCCTTGTGCTTCCCATCTTTCTTCATAACCAGAGCAGCCTCACACATTGAGCTAACACCATCTCGGTTATTTGCACGTCCACGGCTACTGTATTCACATCAAAACTCTATCGCCTACCAGCTCCGAGGCACTGGGCAAGTCACCTAACACATGGGAACTTTGTGGTAATGTTCACAGAAAAAAACACACATTGTGTGTATATCTCTATCTAGATCTAGCTATCATATGAGGAATACATACTCATAATAAATCTCTTTGTGTATAGATAAATCTTAATGAGCTTAATTATAATTGTAATTTATTATTCCTTATACTAAGCCTGTTTGTGTATAAATAATAAATCTCTCTCTATATAAATATACATCTTCTCATTATGTATATCGTGTGTTTGTATATATGTATATATGTGTGTGTGTATATCTGTATGTGTGTATATACGTGTATGTGTATTTATACATATACACTTGTGAGTTAATATAAGGAATGATTTTGGAAGCTAATAAGTTCCAAGCTCTGCATTTGGCAAGCTAGGAACCTTAGGATTGCTAAGGTAAATTTGTTTGTTTTTAGTACCAGGGATTGAACTCACGTACTCTCAACCACTAAGCCACAACCCCAGCCCTATTTTGTATTTTATTTAGAGACAGAATCTTAATGAGTTGCTTAGTACTTCAATTTTGCTGAGGCTAGCTTTGAACTCACAATCATCTTGCCTCAGCCTCCAGAGCTGCTGGGATTACAGGCGAGCGCCACAGTCCCCAGCATGCTAAGGTCAGTTTAAATTGAAAAGTCATCAGATTCAAGACTCAGGTAGAGCTGAAGTTTCAGCTGAAGTCTTTTTGTTTTTTTAATATTTATTCATTTGCTTCAGCTGTACACAATGCCTTTACTTTGATGTAGTGCTGAGGATCGAACCCGGGCCACGCACATGCTAGGAGAGCGCTCCACTGCTGAGCCACAACCCCAGCCCCTCAGCTGAAGTCTTAAGGGAGCAAAAGGCTGATGTCCCAGCTAGAAGGCAATTGATTAGGAGATTCCCCCTTCCTCATAGAAGGGTCGGTCCTTTTGTTCTCTTCAGGTTTTTGACTGATTAGATGAGGCCCACCCACGTTAGGGAGAACAATTTGTTTTACTCCATTTATCAACTCAAATGTTAACCTCATTCAAAAACATCCTCAAAGATGCATTTGGAGTCATGTTTGATCAAATGTCTGGGTTTCCCATGGCCCAAACAATTGGATGCATAAAATTAACCGTCACAACCTTCTATTTTCTCCTCTGTAGAATGGGGGCAATAGTAGAACTTATGGGTTTAATGAGAAGAAACCATCTTAACCTCAGGAGTTAATGAAACCATAATGCCTTCTTTCTATGCCACTATTATTGTTGTGGTCTTTACTGAAAACACACACAGGCTAATTTCCAGATAGAGGGAGATGAGGGTCCTAGGGAGGATGGAGAGAGGCAAGACGGACTCCGTCTAGTCACACAGGGACTCATGCTTGGTTTAATGCTGTACTCTTACTAATTCAACATATTTAATAATCTCTCTGAACAAGTGAGACCATGCATTTTCCATTTTTCACAGGACCCTGAAAATTATGTAGCTGATTCTGGAGTGAGGAATAGGGAATCTGTTAGAAAATGTCCCAAAAGGTGTTAGTGAGTTATCTGGGCTCTGTGACATTTCAGGTTCCCTTCCCTCCCCCACTGAATCCTGCAGCCATGAAAACTGCCACAAGACATTCATTTTTAATGACTTGTTATGGGCTTCTTAGCAATATATCTTTGGGTATTAAGGTGTGGAGTCAGAGACTTAAAATGATTGATGTCTTTGCTCCATACGAGGGGTCTCCCACACTTAGCTAGTGCCAGATATCCACTCGGGAAATTTATGGGAGCTCTTGGCAGCCTAAGCGGCCATCAAATATTAATCAAAAATATGTAATAACTAATATATACTTAAAGAATTGAAGAAAATTAATATTCAAGGGAAGCATTCAGGGACCCATAAAAATAACAAATGCTAAAGAGACTCAGTCAAGGTTGGCAGGTTCAGAATTCACCCTGTTCTTGTACTTGCTTTGAGCTTCTGGGTTTGCTGGCTGCTCTGCAGATGCTGAGATGGCAGGATGAGGGCTTTGCGTTTTTCCCATTGGATCTGGGCTCCTACTAAGGACAGGAGCAAACTTCAGCTTAAGGACACTGCATGTCTTCCCCCACCTCTCCCCGGTGGCCAGCTCTTTCTTTTGTATGCCTTTCTCATAACAGCAAGCCTGCCCAATTTGCAATTCATTCTTCATGGGATACTTTTCTGGCAGCCCCTTAAAGATAAACTGCCTTACCTCTTTATCTTTAACATCCAGGACATCATGAACCCCATGATAGTTCTATTTCCATAGGTAAAAAAATGAGCACCTACCAGTCATTTATATAAAAGCTAAATAGTAAAAATTGTTAAACGAGCACATACTAGTACTGAGCTTTTTAGGAAAATTACAACTGAATGGTCACCCTGAAGCAGGCTAGGAAAATTCCCATAATTCCTGTTTTCTTTTTTACTGGGGCTTTGCCTGCTCCCATGGGCTAGGCCCAGTTGTTTACTGGGGAAGTTTCATCCTACCTTTCCTTAGTGAAAACAAAGGGATGGAGAAGCAGACCTGCTTGGAGGTTGGCAGAGGAAGTTCCCTTGTCCAGGCTGATGCTTTCAGTTGAGAACTTCTACAAGTCCCTTCATGTTCCTGGTCTTGAGCTCTTTCTAATACAATGTTGGTCCTGCTTATCTTGATAACACTAGGTACACAGAGAAGTGATTTATTTTTAAAAAACTTTTAAATCTTTAAATTGACAAAAATCATATATATTTATGATGTACAACATGATGATTTTTTGGTATGTATATCATAGGCAATGGCTAAATTAAGCAAATTGATGGATGCATTATGTTACACACCAGTTTCCAGTATTTCTTTCTTTTCCGTTTTTTTTTTTTTTTTTTTTTAACGGTTAAAATCTGTCCTCAACAACTTAAGTGATTTGTTTTTATTTGCAAAATAAAAATTATTTAACAGCAGAACTCCAAGAAGTGGAGCTGCTTGTGTGTGGTTGTCTGGATTCTCAGCTTCACCAGGGACGGGGGACTGCTCTCTAGTCCCTAGGAAGGAGCAGATACGGGCAGATCGTATGTGCTTGGAAGAAGTAGTTTGTTCGGGTGCTGGCCCACCACAGCAGTTGCTGGTCTCTTCTGTTATTGTGGAAAATCAGGAGCGGAGCCTGTAACTTGTCATCTGTTCTTCGAGTGTAACCAACTTTTCTTCCATGGGCCATTTGGTGTGACTATGAATGATGGCTCTAGCTAAATGACACCATCCTGATGGTGGGGTAAACAGAAGTGAGGCTGGAACAGGCGCCTTGGATCCGGCCTGTGTTTTCTCAGAGCCACAGAAAGGGCCTGGGACTGAGAGGAATAGGCAGCACAGTTGGGCAGAGATCTTGCTTGTGCCCCTTGTACTCTGAGCTGTGCTGCCTGAGTAGTAAATCCCAGGGCTATTGAGCTCAATCTGAGCTATTTGTCTGAGAATGACTACATGCACTCACTTGCATTAGATTCTACCTGGAGATAAATGGTGTGCATTGAATGCCAGTATCACTTAGCCGAATTTCCTCATTTTTTTCTAAGTTGGGAGGTGGAAGTTCTGAGGTCATATGGCTGGTGCTGGAAGAGCAGAAATGAGAACCAGATTTCTTTCCTCCCAGTTCCATGCCCCTTCTACACTGCAATATATTCCCATATCTATTTCCTCTGCTCCCAGGTACCACTGTTTAACAAATAGCTGCTTGTTTTTTGAAGATTAAAAAAAAAAAAAAAACCCTGCTATTGTATTAAATGTATACATCGGTTAAGACTCAATTTAGAAACATCGAAGTGAGAAAATGTATCGAGAAGCCGAGTAGATTAGTGGATAGAAAACAGGTTCTGGATTTCAGAAAGATTGGGCTCAAATTCTAACTCTGACACTTACTTCTGATCTTGGGCAAGTTACTCTCTCTCAAATTCACCATTTTGGTGTTAAAAATAGTACCTGCTCCAAGGGATAACGTGTGATTAGTAATTGAGATAATATATGTAAAATGCTTGGCAGAGTCCCCAGCACATAGTACTCAATGTATTTAGACTTATTATTTTTGTGCAAGTATGTGTATGTGTGTGTATATATAGGTTGCATTTGAGCATGAAGAAAGTGAAGGAGGAGTACTTCAGAGTTGGTAGTAATGCAGTTCTTGAGTTATTTGCCTGGTTCTCTGTTTCAATTTGCTTATGAAGATATTTCTTGAGGCATAGCATGCTTCCCTGACCCTTGGTTTCCCAGAAGCATCTCCTGGCCAGGCCCTAGGCAATACTAAAATAGGAAATCTTGTCCATTTGTTTATAAGTTCTGTTATTTTACACACACACACACACACACACACACACACACACACACACATATATATAGAGAGAGAGCCATTTTTGGCATCCCCCTGTCCCAGGGTTAGATGGGAGCTAGGGAGATAATTCATTCAGTGGGTAACTAAGTGCACTGTATATGTACATTTGCTTGGACACCTACCATGTAGTAAATAAATACCAGTGGCTTTATATACAGAGCCTATTGTGGATTTGTGTGAGTGGGAAAAGAACAGAAGAATCCATTCTACAAACAACTTTTGGTTCACTTCTCTGGATGGCACATCCATTCCCACGCACACTCACAACCCAGTTGGTAGGAATGGGACGCGTTCTTTCCATTGTACAGATGGAGCAACCAAGAGACTGAAAAGTGACATCACCAACAGGCAGTGACCTAAGGAGTCAGGGCCAGAACCAGGTCTGGAATACAGACTTCCTGGATCCTGACCCAGGTTCCCTTCTGCTGTGCGGCCTTCACCAGGAGGCTGGAAGGACCAGGGAAGTATCTGTTTCAGCCCTCTCTCCGTTGCCCTTGGAAGTTTATCATCTATCCACTGACTGTTGACCGAAAACACACTGATTCCTGAGGAGACCTTACAGGATGTCCTGTGGAGACTTTTCCTCCTTTTTTGTCAGTGCTTTGCTGGCAGATTAAAATTCAGTGGACCCCATTTGTAGGAAGTCTGATAAAATATTCTCATCTCTACTGCAAACAATTTCTCCATCTGCCACTTGGCTGAGAGGATCAGACTCAAACACCCTCATGAGAGGGGAGAGTGATACTAGGCAGAGGAAGGTACAGGAAACAGCAAGGGTTTGTGCCCAGACACAATGTGTACCTGGTCTATTGTCTGATGGGGCTGATTAGTCAGCTGTTAAGCAGCTGTTTTGTCTTCACCAAAACGACTCAATCTAACTACAACTACATTGCCTGTTATTTAATATCTTGTAGCTGCAGCTCTATAAACATGATGTATAAATCTGTAAGAGAAATAACAAATTTGGGGTTGAGTCCGGCAGAGGTGAGTTATGGGAGGAAATAGTTGGAGAATACATGAGGTCAGATCAAAAAAGCTTATTTGGGGGAGGGAAAGCAGTGGAAAGCAGTGTCTTTTGACACTGGAGGAAAACTATACATTTCACCTAAGGAGGCATTGATAATATCTACTATTTGCAAAGAGATGTGCTGAAATGAATACAATATGAAAAAGGCATGATCTCAGATTTGCATTGGTGAGGGAAATATCCCTTCCTTCAACAAATACTCAGTAAGTGCATACTATGTGCCAGGCACTCAGCCAGATCCTGGAAACATACTGGTGAACAGGAAAAACATGGAGCCTAACCTCATGGAACTTGTATCCTACTGGAAGAGGAAAAGGTGGGATAAATCCTAAGAAGGGAAGAAGGATATTGTGATAGAGTGTCAGGATGGGTGGGGAGGGTTGGGGCTATTTCAGATTGAAGGAGTCCTCTCTTGAGAGATGGTGTTAGGTCACAGATGTGAAGAGCTAGGGGTGAGCATTATAAGCAAAGGCAATTTCAAATGCAAAATTCTGAGAAGAGAAGCCTTTGCACACCCTAGAAGCTATCAGAAGGACTATGTAGTTGGAGTATGGTGAGGAAGAGATATGACAAGGCTGATACAGGTTTGTAGATGAAAAGTGACGGGATTGGAGACAGAGATGTGGATGGGGACACAGGCAGATGCAATCAAGTCATTGTGGTGAGGGGCGTGATCAGTGTTCTTAACTGAGGATTAGAGAAGAGAGTCAAGCAACATTTGAGTTTCTGCATTAAGAATTTGGTATACAGTGGTACCACTTATTATGATAGGAAGCCCAAGGAAGGACTATCCTTGTAAAGGGTAGAATGATGAATTCCATCTGCAGACTGCACAACTGGATATGCTGTGTACATGTGATTGGATGTGTGATTGGTCTTAAACTCAAGAGGAGGTCTGGGTTGAAGACACAAACTAGTGTCTTAGTATGAAAAGAAATTGCGATAAGGAAAGTAAAGTGCTATGTTTATTTAGAAAATGAAGCAGTTAATTCAGACTAAGATGATATAGATGACTTCAGAAATATTCAAAGCTTAGCAAAAGACCATAAGCAAAGGAACAGAGACTGGATAGAGGAAGAAACAGGAAATGCCTTTCTTTGTGTGATGCAAAGAGAAGATCGATAGTGATATGAAAAGGACTATGCTTCTAAATCCTTACCTTGAGAAAGTTAACTGGGGAAATGGTCCAGGGATCAGAGGAAGTCTGTTCCATAATTAAAGAAAATGAATAGTTAAGCCATAGACTGTGAAAAAAATATTTGCAATACATATATTGGTAAGTGATAAAGGACACATATCTTTAATATATATAAAGAATGCCTGTAAATCAACAATAAAAAGACAAACAAAAAATATGAACAAAGACCTTGAACAGGCACTTCACAAAAGAACATTTACAAATAACAAGAAGTAGATAAAAGTTGTTAGCCATCAAGGAAATGCAAATTAAACCCACCATGAGCTATATTTCACACACATGAAAATGACTATAATAATACCAAATATGAACATTCAAAGCAACCAGAACATTGTTATATTGTGGGTAGGAGTATAAAATGACAAATCACTTTGGAGAACTATTTGATAGTGTCTTAAAAAGTTGAACATACATCTACCCTGTGACCCAGCAATACCAAGTTTAAGTGTTTACTCAGGATAATGAAAATGTATATGCACAAAATGACTTATATTATAGCTGTCCTAGTCACAACTGCTAAAGACTAGGGACAACCAAAACTTCCACTGATAAGAAATGGGTAAACAAACAATGGTCTCTCCATAAAATGGAGTACAACTCAGCTACACAGAGAGACAAAACACCAATAAATGTAACAGCATCTTAAAATCACTATTTGAGTAAAAGAAGCCAGACATAAAAGAATGTGTGCCGTGTGATTCTTATGACATTAATCTCTAGAATAGATCAAAATCAATCGATAGTAATAGGAATCAAGAAAGTGATTGCCTATCAAAGAGTATAAGGAAACTTTCTGGAATGATGGAAATGGGCCTTATGTGGGTATACAGTTGCTAAGATTTATTAAATGGAATGTTCAAGATCTCAAGGTCTATGAATCTTATTGGATATCAGTTATATCTCAATTTAAAAAATAACCTCAATAGTGTAGCTCCAGAGGGGAGAAAAACAGAGGGTGATAACATGGTGACAATGTATTGAAATTGAATGGATGCCCTTAAGTTAGCAGAGGCTAATGGTTTTCTTTTAGAGTGACAGTCTCTCATGTTGATCAGTGCGCATGAGCACCAGGTGCACATGGGGTAGGTATAGTTCAAGACAACCTACATCTCTCTTTCTCTCTCTTGCTCTCTCTCCTTCCCTCTCTCTCTATTTTGGTTCCAGGGATTGAACCCAGCAGCGCTTGGCCATTGAGCCACATCCCCACCTTTTAAATATTTTATGTTAGAGACAGGGCCTCATTGAGTTGTTTAGGACCTTGCTAAGTTGCTGAGGCTGGCTTTGAACTTGCGATCCTCCTGCCTCAGCCTCCTGAGCCACTGGGATTACAGGTGTGTGTGACCGCACTCTGCACAACCTACATCTCTGTAGCATTTGCTGAACAACAGGCTTTAGGTGTGCTCTGTTTTCTGTTGGCTTCTCAAGGACTGACCTCTGTTTTTGTGGCTTCTTCCATAACATGTAACACAGCACATCTCAGAGGATGATGTGTGGTACAAGTGGGTACCGAGCAAATATTTGTGGACTGAATGAAGAAATAATTTAATAACTATCAAGTGTGTGACTCAGTCTGTATGAATATGAACACTCAGTGTCTAATTTCTTTTGTGAAAACAAAAGAAGGTTTAAAAAATTCTCACCAGTTTCTTCCTACTCTCTGTAAATCAAAAAGTAAACAAATTAAAAAGGTACGGAAAATGAAGTTAATGACCTCATTTCCTGTCCCCTGCATTTCCGGTATAAAATGCCAGACTGATGACAACTGATCTAGTGGTTGGATTTTGGATTATTAAAAGTATTTTGCAAGAAATAAGCTTGGCTTATGGGAACCAACAGTGAGATAACCTCCTTCAGTAAGAATGACAGCAACAGTTGATATTTCTGGTGGAAAACACCAGAACAAAACAAGAACCAAAAAGTTCCCATCTCAAGAGGCAACAGGATGTAAAAAAAAAAAAAAAAAAAAAAAAAAAAAAAAGAGATTAATTTAGCTGCAAATGCCAATAGACCAAGCCTTTGAAATATGTGTTTAGTGAGGAGTTTTTGTCAAAATTTACTTCCTGCCAATTTTTTAATATGGCATATAGTGATAATAAAACATTTAATGATTTTATATTGAGAATATATTTATAGAAATAAAACAGTTAGCCTAGGTTAAAAAAAAAGCTTCATTCTGTGAATGATTAACAGTTCTACAAGAAAATATATTTATATAAATATGATGTAATAATTTGAGACAACAACCTTAACTAAAAAACAAAATCTATTCAAATTATATACATTTGATTTTAAATGGCAGGTGAAAACTTCTTAAATATTTGGAAATTTATATAAAGTTAAATTTTATGTTCTGATTCTAAAGTTTAAAACCCAGATAATATGCATTTATTGGATAGTTTAAATATTTTTGAAGTGTTAATAAGGAAAATAAAGGATATATTTCATTTGACACTATGTCTTTCTATGGAATTTATGATTTCTTGCAAAAATAAAGTCTACTAGAAAATAAATTTTATAGTTTTGAGAATAAAAATAGGACAGAGATCAAAGATAGTGAGCATTACAGGGTAGGGATGTGGTAAGACAGAGAACTTCAGAAGAGGGAGAATCCTAAATAAAAAGACTTCAAGTGTCTTATACTGTCTGACTGACATTGAACTTCAAATTTTGTTTGGAGTTTCCTGATGACCATGTCAAAAAGGGAAGCACAATTATTGATGTGATTGATAACAAAATTTACATTAGCTAAATTGGCTTTAAGCAAGAGTATCTTTATTATAAAAACAAACTAAATTCTTAGCATTAAAATAGGTGTGCACGTGTGAACGTGTGTTAGTGTAGTATGCATATGTGTGTTGATTTTTGAGGACTGAAAAAGAAAATGGACACCCTTCTCAACAATGTCTCTTTAATAAAAGCACTATAGAGTTTTATTCTGAAATGTTCTTTTCCAGTGTTACCTACATATGAGAAGGCCAAGACAAAAAGAGCCCAAATATTCTGTTCTGTGCCTGCTACTCAAAAATAAAACTTTGACATGTAGCAAAAGGATAGATTGAGCTTCAGACCCCCTGCAGGTCTCCTACTGCTGCTTCCCATGCAAGCTGAGGTGTCAAGAATGTGGGCTTGTCTTTACTGACTGGGGTCTTTTGTGATAGTCTTGTGTGGTCATCAGGTAGTTTTAAACATCAACTTTGACAAGGAGGCTGTTGGCAGGCCAGTTAAAAATAAGAAGCCAAATTAGGCAAGGAAGTGGCAAACGGGGGAAGGGTTGGAAATGACTGCTGGTGGCAGGGATGACGAAGGCCCTTGTCCCTGAGGGTCACGACACATAGTTTCATGGTATTCTTGGGCCTGGAAGACCACAGACTGGGAATCACATTTTACTAACTGGGTGTAATAAGAGAAATCTGTCAGTTTCTTCATCTCTGTGCTGATGCTGAGAATCTGGTTCTCCACGCCTGATGTTCTCTATGTAGAAGCCTGGCGTTCGGGACCCTCTCCTTCTCCTTACTGATTGTGCCAGGGGAACAAGTCTTTAATTGACAGTTAGAAAAACACACCCTTCTGGGGGTGGCAGCTGCCTTCAAGAAGCAGGAATTCTTTCCCTCCTCCACAAGGAGCAGTTCCTCCCCCAGACCAGAACCTGCAGGAGGGAGTCTGCCTAGTTCAGGGTTTTCACACTAAACAGCGTCCTTCCCGTTATGAAGTAATGAAGATTTCATTTTGGCTTCCATTGGCTATTCCTTTGGTTTCTTTATTCATTGGCTCAGCTCTCAGGTAAAGAGGGGTGCAGAGACCCCCAACAAGATAGACTATTGGTCATATTCATCTCACACTGGTGTGAGGCTGATCAAGATTATGGCACAGTGATGTGGCATGTAGAGTTCTACTGGTTGGCCAAGTCCTCTAGTCCCTTTAGTCTGGTCTGGAGGTGTCACTGGAGAATACCGATCACAGTAGCCAAGATGAGACAACTCTCTTGACACCACATGAGTCTGTGGAATCTTATATACTTCCCACCTTATCCCCACATCCTGAAGATGCTTGGCGAGTGCTCTTCTTGGACAGTTATCCTCCTGGGGTTGTCTGTGGTGTCTGGCTTCTCATTCATCCTGCCTCCATAGCTGGTCTCAGGAGTTTTTCCAATACTACTCTCAGGGCAAAGTGGACCGTGTACTTTTCCTCCTGTTGCTGGGTCTCCATTGAGTCTTCTTGTGCTCTTGGCTTATGCTGGCCTTAAGGTGACTATAAGGCCTGTAAAAGTAGGCACCAAATTAAAAAATATCAGCAACAGCCAAGTGTTAAAAGCTCCTGAAGGACGCATGTGTGGGATGCAGGGGTGGCCTGTAGACTCCCAGGGGGTTCTTGCTGTCAAAGAACCGGCTGACACACACAGTTCCTGCAGATGTGGTTTCCCAGCATGGCGTCAGATGCCTTCTTCATCTGCCCCAGAAACATATTCTCATCAAGGCACCTTGATGAGGGGAATCCAAATGAAAAGGGAATACAAAAAAGGAACTTTTAAAAATTTTTATTTATTTTTATCATCCCCACATACCTACAGCTCATGAACGTGAATGAAGAAGACTGACCTTGTGACCTTTCAGGCCTAATGCAGAAAACAAACCCCAAACCCGAACGATCAAAACCAACAAGAAGGACACCATCTTGCTTTGTTTCTGTCCTCGTCTGCTCTCTGTTCAAACAGGAATAAAAAAAGAAATCTGGTATTTCAACCAACCTGTTGACAGACGGTTTACTTTTTAATTGATTTAGACCTCATTTGCATGAATAAAAAGTAGAGCTAGAGTGTGTTTCTAATAGAAATAAAAACCATAGGAGGAGGCCTTCGTTATTAGCTCTGTCTCCAGAGCCTGTTCCCATCACAACTGTGACCAAAGCCCAGTCCGGATCCTAAATTTCTTCAAGGCTCATATCAGCTGTCAGGCCACTGCGCAGAATAACCAATCTTCCCCCACCAACCTTGCCTTGAGCACCAGGAGCTCTTTCCTCTATGTTTTATTTCACCACATGGTGCGTCTGTTCTCTGGCTCACACTGTCAGGCACTTGTTTTCATGTCAACCTGGAATTATTTCAGATCCCTTTGATATCATCCTCTTCTGACTATATTGTGAGCCTCCGAGGGACCTAATCCTGGCTGTGGCACCCCCACTCATGTGGATGTGGTCACACGCCAGATACTTTGATGATGTGAATGTGATCTTGCAGTGTTGTTGTGGGCAGGGGTGGTCCTCATGCTGTGTCTGATACCTGATTCACAAGGGCAGTAGCCAATCAGAAGAGACAATAGCTATAACTATCTGGAATGCCTGTCTCATGCAAGTTGCTGAATATTAGCTCTGACTAAAAAAAAAAAAAAAATGTGGTCAGGCATAGTGGAGCCTGCCTGTAATCCCAGCAAATTAGGAGGTTGAGGCAGGAGGATCACAAGTTCAAGGCCAGCTTCAGCAACTTAGTGAGGCCTTAAGCAACTTAGTGAGATCCTGTCTCAAAATTAAAAACAAACAAACAAACAAAAAAAGTAAAAGGGCTGGGGATGTGACTCAGTAGAAAAGTGCACCTGGGTTCAATCTCTAGCACCCTGAATAAATAAATAAATAAATAAATAAAATTAAATACATTGATGTGAAAAAAATTTTAAGTTGTACAAGATGACAGACATTCCAGGCATTAAAATAGTGCTTTCTATGTCTCTTAGCTGCCTTCAAAACCTATCATATTATTATGTATCTGGTAGGTACATAATAAATCTTTGGATTGATGGATGAAAGAATGGATAATCAACTGTCCATTCTCCGACCTCCCTACAGGCAAATATCAAAACCAATAATTTCCTATTTTGGTGGAATGATCATAGCCTGGACCATCTCTTTGTTTGTTTAGGGGCCAGGAGCTCATGGACTTCTGATTGTCATCCCACCATGCTTAACTTGGATTCACGTATTTGTGCACAAGATGATATGTCCTACTGTACCCTCAAAGCCATGGAGACTAGGGCCTTGCCATCAAACCAAGGAGCTGGCAGGCAAGTAGAGTCTCAGCTTTCCTAGGTGACCCGGCTCTGGTGAGTGATAGGTGTTGGGTCCACTCTGCCCAGCCCTAGGTGTGGCCTGGCTACCTGAGGGCCCTGGGTGCTATTCTTCTCCACAGAAGGCAGCAGCTCCCTGGAGCTCCCAGGGGGTCAGCCTTGGGTGCCTCTGAGCCCACCTACCTGCCTGGCTGGCACTCAGAGCCTTTGCCGAACGTTCTTTTCGTCCTTCTGTTCTGTCTTCCATCGCTAGCGTGCTGACAGCTGCAGGAACACATGGAGGTTGCTTGGCAGCTGCTAGACACAGATGCTGGGCTCTGTAATGCACTTTTTCTCCCTCTGTTGCTGCTTCTGAGTGTTTCTCTGGCTGCCTGGGTGTCTTCCTTATGGCCTAGGGGAGGGTGTGTACTTGGAGGTGCTAGCGAAGTGTGAAGCCTTGGGGGATTGGTGCTGCTGAGCAGGCAGGATGGCTTGTTCTTATGATTGTCTTTGCCTTTTTCTCACCAGCGTCAGTTTTTAAGCTCTTCTGCATGCCTAAAAATCTTTTCAAGCTGGCCTGCAGAAGAACATTTTCGTATCATGTTCTCTCTTCTCTTAGAGCCCCTGTCCTCATGCAGGTCCTTATTATTTCCTGGATGCTTTCTGGCAACAGTCCCCTAGCTTGCCTGGCCTCCTTGCCCCTAACTTGTCCCTTTTCTTCTACTTTCCATGATCCCATCACGATGATTTTTTCCTATAACCAAATCTGTCATGTCTCTTCTCTTCTTGAAATTATCCCAGCTTGCCAAGGTGAAACCTGAAATCGCTCAGAGTGACTCAGCTCTGCTCAACCCCTGTCTCATCTCTGCTTCAGCAGAGATGGTCTGTTTGGACCCAAACGAATCCAGCTGCTTCTTAAACTCAAATTTGCATTTGCATTCATCCAGACTAGAAGTTTCTTTCTTCCTCTAGTCTACCCACCTGATGTCTGAACCAGAGAAGTTTCCAGGGCACTCTCTTTTACTTTGGATTGATCCTCAATGGGCCAAACCATGGGGATTGCCTCTGGAGGTGTTGGCTAAACAGCCAGGGGCTGGAATGCACTTGTGAATGAGATACAGTGCCAGTCCTCAAGGATTTAACAGATTTGGGGGCAGATGCATGAGAAAGCACACAATCAAGGTAGAGAGAATGAGTTAGCCATCATTACCCTAAGTACATGTATGAAGACACAGTTGTTGTAAAATACTTTATATAAAACCAGGAACTTGAAAAATTGCACTCTTTATATGTAATATGAAATGAAGTGCACTCTGCAAACATGTATAACAGATTAGAATTAAAAAAAATGATTGCTGTGATGAGGGAAGTTCAGGATGTCCTCCGAGCTACAGGATGTCCTACAAGCTCCTGCAGCACCTTCAGCTTGCTGTTTTATTTTGCACTTTCAGTTACATCCCCAACAGCCTCTGAGGTTCTTGAGGGCAAGATCTGCATCCCTATATCCCACGTTTGTGTCCCTGTGCCCACTCTGTGTCCAGCACAAAGTAGGAACTCAAGAAGCATCTGTTGCCAAAGGCAGCTGAATGTGTCCACAGGGACGTGAATGACCTTGCTAGGGTCTTCTGCTTTGGGCCACTGTGTGTTTGTCCAGCCGAGCGGCAACCCCAAGGTAGTGTTTTGGAATCCTCTTGGTTGAAGGGCACAGGATAGAACATGTGGGAAATTAAAGATTTCTGTCTTGCTTCAGAAAATGAAAACATATCTTTCAATATGTGCTCTAGTCTAGGGATAAGTCCCTCTATTTCTTCCTTATCTTTTTCTTCTTCCTTAAGGACTCTTCTCCTCTGCTTTATTTTTCTTCTGGCCAGAGAGAACATGCATTAAAGAGTACTACATGTTATTTAAAAGTAATATTTATATACACTTAAAATGATATTGTTTTTACATCTGCATGGTAGAGAAATTAGAAACCTCTGACCAGCAAGAAAGGAAGAGAAAGGGCCTTGAGTAATCCCTCCACCCAGAGCTGCTCAAATTGCTGCTGCTATTGATATACTGGTGCGAACTTCTAGATTTTTCTCTGTATGTATGTTTGAGTGGACATTCTAGATTCAAGCTGCCTGAAAAGGAATCCTACTTCACCCCTTACCATTGGGTGACACTTAACCTCTCTGTGCCTCACCCAGTGGCTCAGTGGGTGACCTGGGCCATGTTTCTTAACCTCTCTGTGCCTCAGCTTCCCAGTGGCTCAGTGGAGTTCACAGTAAGCCAGAGCCCAGTGTTGCTGAGAGAGTAAAATATTATATCAAGTGTTTACAACAGTGCCTGCTGTGTAGTAAGCATGAGTTCATTTGATTAACAAATATTTATTGAGGGCTTATTCTATGCCAGGCACTTTTAAGACAGCACTTAACAGCCCAAAGACCCGCTGTCGTCACATAGCTTACATACCAATTTAACAACCTGAACTATTAAATAGAGCAACATGAACAATTTCTGTTATTACAAAGAGTATTTTTTTTTATTTATTCGAAGTTGTTGTATATATAACAGTAGCATGCATTACAATTCATAAAACACATATAGAGCACCACAAAGAGTATTTTATTACATATTGTGTGAAGCTGCTTTTCTTACTCATAACATGTTACTATGTATTACTACATTTTTCCAAGTCATGAAACCTTACATTATTACAATTAATGTGTTTCATTGAATGGGTATCATGGTTTATTTAATAAACTTTTTTGCTAGATATTTAGGTAGTTTTCCAGACTAACATGGTGAAAATGCTGATGTGTGCATCTTTGTGAAGTTAGCAGGGTAGTCCATCAGCCTAGAAGTGGAGCTGCAGGTCAGTGGGAATCACGTGATTAGGGCTTTTGGTAGATGTGGTCTGTGGGGGTTGTGCACCTGGTTGTAATCTGTGAAGGAGACCCCATCTGAAACCCAAACTGAACTTTTTAAATTTTTTCTCATTTTTGCAAACTAGGGGAAAATGTTATTATTTTTTAAATTTGCAATTCTTTAATTTCTGGTGAAGGTGAATTTGAATACATATGTATTTCATTGGCTATTTATATTTCTTATTTTCAGAGTTGACTATTCATGTCCTTGGAAGCTTTTGTCTGACCTTGATGAGATGATCTTGGATGTTGCTTGAGATCAAATAGCCTTTCTCTGTGACAGATCTAGATCTGGGTTAAACTTCGCAAGGAAATGGTTTCCAGAGGCATGTGCCCAACCCTCTCTGCTATGTATTTGCATTTCCCACTAAAAACGTCTAACATGCTGTAAATTTGACTTTTCTGCACTTTGGCAGCGACATGGTTTTAATGCTAATGAACAGTCTTCATACCCCATCTCCGTGAGAGCAGTGGCCAGATTCGCAGAGACTGAAAGATGCTAAATGGTATCTGTTGTGTGCAGTGGATTCAGTGCTCGTCTGCCTTTTCCTCAATGGTGGGAGGTGTTGCTATAGCTGAATGTTCATGTGTGTCTGCATATGTACATTTGTATTTTGAGCAGAGCTCTATAAACAATGTGTGTGTTTCTGGGTCTCTATATTTCAGTGTTCGGAATCTCTCTCCCAAGGAAAGTTAGTTCAGAATTATCTTCTTTTTGGAAGACCACCCTGCTTACCCACCCATGCTCCAGTTGCTTCTTTAACTCTGAACTTCCCAAGTGCAGGTATTTCTGAACTTCCTAAAGCATTGCTAAAAACGTATCTTCCGTGTAACTCAGGTCTTCCAGTTTTCCTCACGTGAAAACACTTTGCCTTTGCTATGATGCCCCTGAAGCTGGAATTAGGGTATAATTACATTCCCTCAAAACAGACCCAACCCTCAAAGCATGAAGATGGATGTAGAAGAGACTGCTATTATGGGCAATGAAGGAGAAAGCTACAAGATGCAACACCCAGCAATCAATGAAGGCCAAAGCTTAGCTGGGTGTGGTAGCGCATGCCTGTAATCCCAGCAGTTGGGAGGCTGAGGCAGGAGGATCTCGAGTTAAAAGGCAGCCCTTGTAACTTAGTGAGGCTAAGTTACTGGGGCTCAATTTAGTGAGATCCTGTTGCTAAACACACACACACACACACACACACACACACACACACACTGGCTGGTTGTATAGCTCAGTAGGCAAATGCCCGTGGGTTCAATTCCTGGGTAAAAATAAATAAATAAAATAAAGTAAGATAAATAAAATAAAATCTTTCCTCTTGAGCCATGGAACTCTGGTTCTCTCTCTCTCTCTGTATTTCTCTGAACCCTCCCCTGAAACAGTCACAGATTCCTCCTCCTTTTCTTCCAGAAAAATTTAACTCTCTTCTGAATTTTTCAAAGGCATCAGGTGACCCTAATGCCCAGAAGGACAGTATTTTTAAACAAAAGAGGATTTCCTTTTATTGGAGAGTGTACTGTTGTAAGGTCTTCTCCAAGTTGTTCCACCATGCCATTTCACAAGGATTTGTTTTGTCCCTTTATGTGTCATATATTCATTCTGAGTCCTACCTCAGGGCCTCCTTTTCTCCCCGGGCTTCCTCCAGGACCGTGTGCAAAGGAGGTTCTCAGCAAATGCTTGCAGACCAATCGGGAATCACCCATCTATCACGGTATTGGTGTGTGCAGGTCACATGACTACTTATCCAAGTAAATGATAGAAATTTTGTACGTGCACCTTGGGAATGCAGTAAGAGAGTGTGACCCAAGCTGGGTGCTGAGCTGCTGCTGGGGCCACTGCTGACCAAGGAGGGGGCATCGCTCCCCCTACTTACCTCCTTCTGCTCCTAGTGCATTTCTCTTTTTCTTCTAGTTGACTGGCAGAGTCTTCTTTCCAGTTCCTTTTATAGCTTTCTTCATAAAGGGCTGGGCCGATTGAGGAGGGATTTCCAACACCTGGTTCCCAGAAGGGGCTGGGGGCGGGGATGTAGGAAGGCAGAGAGGAATCTCCAGAGAAGAAAGGTGGGCTTGTTCCACTTGGAAGTAAGAATGACTGATGACTAGGGCAATACGTGTCTTGGATTTTTTTTTCCCCCCTAATGGATCCTTTCTCTGTGCTCTGGTATTTCCTATTGATTTCCTTGTGGCATTTTTTTTTTAAACATGCAAAATGAAAAATACCAAACAAATATGAGATGACAGGAAGCACCTGGGGGTCAGGAAGGAATTTGAAGATTTCTTTTCACCCAGCACTGAAGCAAGTCCAGAAGCTTGCCTACAAGATGGGACTCATCACCTGGTCTAAACTCTGGGTAGATAAAGATCTCTCTCTCTCCCCCCCCCTCTCTCCCCCCCCCCCCCCCCCCCCCCCCCCCCCCCCAGCTAGTACTCCATGAGGAGACCCTGTGCTTTTCCTTGTTCTGACAATAGTCAGGTCTCATGAGATTACAGGGCCCTTAACAGTCACTGAAAGAACAGGGAGGTTTTCTTTTATAATATTTCTAGAGGACTATGGAGGTTTTCAGCTTCTTTGCCAAAGGCCTCTGATTGTAGGAATTTTCTGGCAAGTCTAGCCAGCTTCTGGCTTTGCCTTTATCAAACTCATCCTGCACCTCTTTGGCTTAGGTCCAGGCACTGAGACCCTGCCCACTCACTCCCCTGTGACAGGGAGCATGAGAGAGTTCAAAGAGGCCTTGCCCACTTCTGCTGTGTCCATGTTCCAGTCTCTTCGTGACAATCCACTGGCCTCCTGGCCCCCAGAGTCTCGCTCCCTAAACCCAGAGAACTCCCCCTGACCTTTCCGGAAACACCCCACTCTGGCCTGCCTGGCCCTGGGCTTGCCTGTCTCTGGCCGGTCCAGCTCCCTGCCTCTCCAGACAGCCAACCTTCGCCCCTCCTGCCCAGACCTGCCCTGCTGAGGCCCCTGCCTGGCAGGACATGGCGCCTGTGATGACTAAAAATAGGGTTGTATAAAAGAACGGTGGGACCCAAATAAAGTCTGAAGCAGGAAATATAATGATCCTCCAAAAATATGGTCCTGGTGCTTCCACAGGAGCCCTGCACCTGCTTCAAAGCTTGTGAACTATCTTTATTTTGCATTCAAACTATCTTTTGGGGCCAGGTTTCCTTCATAACACAGCTTATTGCGAAACGGATCTGAAACCCTAGGGAGTTTATCTGTAGTTAGGTTTTTCTCTCTCTTTTTTTTCTTCTTTCCAGTAACTGTGGGTCGGAGGATTCCAGCCATTATTAACTAAAGGGCTACTCTGTTTCATGACATCTAATCAGGTGGATGTCCCACTGGGAGAACAGATTGTGTCCTTTTTTCCCTCCTCTGGACTGAAGAGATAAAGAGATAAAACTCATAGGTTGTTTTATTTTTTTAAAAAAAATCAACAGCCTAGTCCTCCCTTGAGACCTTCACATGCACCTGTTATGCAGAGGCCCGGGTTTAATGGGGGAGGCCTGGGGACTTGTGGGTAGGATGTTTTGTCCTCTGATTGACTGGCCTTGGTCCACTTTTGAAAAGTTCCCATTGGGGACCATCTTGGATCCTGGTGACTTAGATAAAGATGGAAAAATCTGAAAGCGTCTGTAGACCTGAGCCCTGCACTGATGCCTTAACTTGCCTGAGAAAACAAGTTCACCCTTCCTTTGGACTTGGGAGGGTGATGCTACAAATAATGGGCAAATAACTTCTCAGAGCTCCCGCCTCCTGCCACATGAAGTGGGCCTAATGCTGCCGGCATGGACAGTTTGCCAGGTTTCTGATGAACCTTCAGTCAAGGTGTATGTGAAACATGTAGCTCTACTCAAAGGCAAGGTATTATATTTGTTTTTACTGAGATAGCAAAACAGATGACTTATCATATATACATATGTACATATGTATATGTATATGTTGCATTTGGCCACAACTGAGAGCAGAACTAGTTCAGAAAGTCACAGATCCAGGGCAAAGGCCAACAGGTACAGTTTTGGTGCAAACAAGGCGGGTCTCTCAGAGGTGGTCTTGGCAATTGGATGGCAATGGAAGTTCTAGATCCATCGAGAGACAAATTCTAGTTAGTAGCATACTGTCTGGCAGCTTGGACCATGAGCTCCAGGCTCCAGCCTTGCTTCTTTGGGCTCCCTTGGCCTCCATAATAGTTTAGTTGGGCTTCTGCCTCATCTTTCTTCTTTTGCTCTTCAGCCTGCACATTCCCTTCTACCTCCACTTGACTTTTATGGCACACAGGTTTCTAAGAAGAGGGTGCTAAGGCCAAGGACAGGTAAGGTCGGGGCTTTGGTTACAATGCAACTAGGGCAACCTGAACTTCTCTTTAGCATGTTAGAGTGATTCCAGCATCCCTGCCTTTAAGAAGATGCTTCTTGAAGCTATATGTACTTATACCCATGTCACTTCTTGAGGCATACTGTGTCTTGAAGTAGGATTCCTTTTTATGTTGGGCATGATGCACATACCTGTAATCCCAGTGACTCAGGAGGCTGAGGCAGGAGGATCACAAGTTCAAGGCCAGCCTCAGCAAGTTAGCAAGGCCCTCAGCAATTTATCAAGGCCCTATCTCAAAATAAAAACTAAAATAAATAAAAAGGGCTGGGGATGTGGCTTGGTGGTAAAATGCCCCTGGGTTCAATCCTCAGTACCAAAAAAATTAAAAAGAAAAAAAAGAAAGAAAGAAAAAAAAAAGATTTCTTTTTATTTTTCCTGAAACTTCCTCCTTCAAACCAGGAGAGGTCTCCTAGTTCAGAGCTTTGGGGTTTGTGAACACATCTCTTCTCACTCTGCCTGCAGTTTTTGTCATCATGGAAGTTCCCCTTACAGTCCCTCGGGGTTTGCTTTTGCAGCAGGAGTAGAACTGCGTCCTTCAAGATGTGCATGCAAAGTTCCCTCCATTCCCACCATCGGTTTAGGTTCTGTCTGAATCTCCATCTGCCTTTGTAAGGACAGATTTCTGTAAGTGTGTCTGTGACTGTCTTGTCTCCCTCAGCCGGAGCCCCAGGGTCAGGAAGCGCCTTTTCAATGAAGTCTTTGCCCAGGGCCTGCACAAACTGTGCCTGGACAAACTCTTAGAGCTTGGATTTGGGTGATGATTCTGTGGCTGAGGACATTTGGAAACGTTGCTCAGCTTCAGTGACTCTAGCTCATCATCTCAGGACTCAAGGAACCCCTAAGAAGTTTCCCCCGAGTCTGCCCAGGCTCTTGGCAGAAGAGTAGGGGAGAAATTTCAGAGTGAGGTTTCAGATGCTTGAAAATGCACCCTGCCTATAAGCACCTTGCTATGAAGTTCTTTAATGTAAGGCATATCTCTTGTTAAAAGGTGGAGACCACCTGATTTATAGTGAGCAAACACACCCAGGCTCTGGGATTGGGCTGCCTGGTGGACCTCTCTGTTCCTCAGCTTTTGTGTCTATAAAACAGGGATCACAATATGGTTCCTACCTCACAGGACTATTATGAAGATGAAATGAATTAACATTTCTATGGTGTTAGAAGATGCCTGGAACAGAGTCAGTGCTCAGTAAACAAAAGTTCCTGGGAAGGGCACTAATGCTGAAAAATACTACTCTGTGTGTGTGTGTGTGTGTGTGTGTGTGTGTGTGTGTGTCCCAGCCCCACCACCACCACCATGCAGGAGACCTTGAGCAGAGAGCAGGGGCTCTTGGTAGCACAAACCAGGCAAGAGCAGCCCCTGGAGGCCTTTCTGCCTGAAGAGCAGAAGTTACTTTTTCAGAGATCAATGATAAAAATGGCAAAATGACTGTCACTTGTTGAACACCTACTCTAGGCTGGATCTGGCAATGATGATCCTAGGTCAGTCCTCACAGGAACCTGGGGAACAAGGTGCTGTTTTGTTCCCACAGATGAGAAAGCAGAGCCTGAGGTGGCTATTAACCTGCCAATGTCATGTGGTTAGCGAGAGATGACACCATGTGGCCAAGTCTGTGGTCCCACCCTGCAGATCCATCTACGTGTCTATCAAGGCAACCTCTGGTCTGAATTTCATTTCTCAAGTGAGTCATCACAGGATGCTGAAGTCCATATTATCAGTTAATATTTGGCTTATGGAAAGAGCACTGAATGAGGAGTCAGGGGACCCAGCTTCTGTCTAGCTCTGCCACTTCCTGCGCCAGCTTGGACAAGTTATTTACCACTGCTGTGCTATACAATGGGAGCCAATGTCTGCCCTGCCTACCTCAGGGAATATAGTACGGATTGAGTGAGATCATTCACATTTATATTTATCAAATCATGAGCACTTACTGAGTTTTTCCTTATTATAAAAAAAACTTAGAAAACAGGCTTCAAAGGCAAGATGGTATTGTTCCTGTGAGTTTGGGCCATGGTCATTATTTTTTCTTAGGGCCTGATTGGCTAAACATCTGGGATCCCAAACTGGGCAACCAAACCTTTTATTTTAGGGAGCAAACCTCATTGTTGAGGCCTTTCCTGTCTCTTGGCCTCCCTCTTGCCACCGTCATGTGAATTCTAAGTGTGAGCTTAGAGTTGCCTTGGAATGAGATGGCCAGCAAAGGCAGGCAGGCTACACTGAAGTCCCCCTGAGGATCTCTGCTAGTCTGGGCTCCTCCCAGAGCACCAGCTACTTCTGTCCCTGCGTGTATCCATACAGGCAATGTCTAATGAGTATGTGCAATGATAGCATGTTGTGTTGGTTCTTACTGAGAAGAAATGTATTGATATAGAAAGGAAGGATTTGAAAGGTAAGGGAATCATAAAATATAAGTCCAGGATTCATATTCAGCTGGTAGATCCACATTCCTGTTCAGTCCCCCCGGTGGCTGCCCTGGTCTTTCCCAGCCTGCATCTGCTCTGATTGATTGGTCAGTGCCCATGGTGGGTGACTTGTTCCATATTTCGACTCACCCCTGGGTAAAGCTTGCCTGTGTTTTGGCTTTGCTGAGGTCTTCCCACCTGCCTCCTGGGAACACAGAGGGAGTGCAGCTGATGGCATGTGGTTTGGGGCCAGGCTCCATTGCAGGGCACACACCAGACTGACACATGGTACTCACTCCCCTGATGTCTGGGAGGACCAAGGGAATGCTGAGCTCTAAGAACACAGTCAGATGGTCTGCAGTTCTTCATCAGCAACACCCTGTGCTGATGCTTGAAAGGTGCTTTGGAAGCATCAAGTGAATGACTGAATCCACTGAAAAGAGCCAATGAACTCATTTTGGTGAGATGCTGGGTAATGCATGGTAGAGAGGGAGTTAAAAAAAAATTCCTTGCTCAATTTCCAGCTTATGGTGGATGATTCCATCCCTGTGTGGCAAGTAGGCAAGACACACGGATACCAGCATTTTATTTATACAAACTTTTAATTAAAAAATAATAAAAGGTTAATCACTAAGTAAAACAAAAGAACCAAAGGATATTGAGTATGAATAAAGATTTTTTCTTGTATGGAAGGCCTCGGGAGAAGCAAATTCCTTTGGAAACAGCCCAACGTGTGGCATTTCTCATCCCTTCTTTTTTCAAAGGCTGGTTTTGTTGGGTTTTTAACTGAGAGCCTCAGGATGGAGGAGAAGCTATCTTCTCAGCACAGAGTTTTCCCCCCCTTTTCCAAAGGGAAGGCAGATTTGGGAAACTGGCACTGCCCCTGCCCAGATGGCAGCCAGCAGCTGGCTCTGGCAAGGGGAAGTTCCCACTCCCGGCTGCTGGCTGCCCAGCCCCTCCCGCTTCCCCACAAAGCAGGCCTGGCCATTGGAAAGGAGAGAGTGTGAGAGCCAGGCCATGCCAGCAGCTCCTCGCCACCCTGACCTGGCTGCTCTGGTTCTGGCACCCAGGCAAGGAGCAGGGGGAACAGCCCCGGCCAGCAGCTTCAGCCTCCCCTTCCTGCCTCAGCTGCTGGCTTGGCCCTGCGCTCAACTGCACAATGGCTTCGGACATGGATGGGGCTGCAGCATGAGGGACAAAGGGTGGCAGTGATTGCAGAGAGAGCATCCTGCCTGGCCTTGAAACCACAGGCAGCTTGGGGTAACAGACCCCCAAATGACCAGGCTGGCTCATGGCTGCCTTCTTCCTGAACCAGACACCTCCCTGCCTTTTGGTTGGCCCTACCGGTCTTCATTTTCTCTACTCCATATGCATTTTTCTTTCTTTTTCCTTCCCTTTCTTTTCACTGTCTCTTCTTTTTCTCCTTCCCTATCCATTCCTCTCCTCTCTTTTCCCTCCTTTCTTTCCCCTTTCTTTCATCCCTTTCTCTCTACCCCTCTTTACCTCTCTTCCTTTCTTCATTTTCTCCTACCCTCCCTGCTTTCCTCTCCCCTTCCTTTCCTACCTCCATCCTTCACTTGTTCCCATCTTCCTCCCTTTCTTTCCTCCTTCTCCCCTCCTCGCCTTCTCTCCATTCTCTCCCTCCCTTCCTTTGTTCCTTTCCTCCTTCCTTCCTTCCTTTTCTTCTCTCATGGCATATTTCTCCTCTTTCCTTGCTTCTCTCCTTTTTCTCCCTTATTCTTCAATCATTTCCTAGCTACACATTCTATAGCAATCCCTATAGAGGTTCTGGAACAACAAAGACATGGTCATGTTTGGCCCTGCCTTGAGGGGCTCACCTATGCCCCTACACCCCTGAAGGGCTCAAATGTGCATCTATGCATTAGGATGAGTGCGTGACAGCTGATGGTAATGGAGTGTGCACAGTGTAAAAGCACACAAATGAATAGTGAAGCTAAAAGAAGAGCCATTCCTTTCTAGCTGACTCCTCTTGGAGAAAAGTTAGCCGAGGACCTGCAAATGTTTTTCAATATAGTTGCTTACTCTGCTTCTTATGTTCCCAAGAAAAAGGTTTAATGTCTCCAGGTCTGGATGGGGGGGAAAATAAAGAAAGGTTGGCTCTTTGTTTCAGTTCTTGTTTATGACTCAGCTCTTGAGGTTTGAGTGGTTAGTTAGGATATCTGGGACCTGCTCTGGATTTCTGAGTAGTTTTAAAATCAGATACCTCAGTGGGTACTTGTTTAAAAAAAAAAAAAATTGTGATGTGTTAGTCAGCTTTAACCATGAAAGAAAATACCTGAGATCATCTAGTTATAAAAGGAAAGTTTATTTTGGTTTCTATTCATGGTCATTTGACCCCATTGCCTATAGGCCTGCCATGAAGCAGCATATCATGGCAGAAAGTGCATGGTAGAGCAAGCTGCTCACCTCATGGCTTCCAGGAAGCACGCAGAAAGGAAGAGGAGGGGCCAGGATCCCAACATCCCCTTTAAGACCTGCCCCCAATGACCTAACTTCTTCCCACTAGGCCCCACCTCCTGAAGGCTCTGCCCCCTTCCAATGGCACCAAAAGCTGGTGATCAAGCCTTTAACACATGGGCTTTGGAGGGACATTTCAGATCAAAACTTTGGCTCTTGGTATGATGGTCTTCAGCTAGGGTGTTTTTATATAAACAAGCATTTGGGCTTTTAGTGAAATGTGCTTGCTCTCCTCCAATGGTAATTACTGTTTCCTCTGAAATAAACTCTTTGTGTGTCTTTTCCTCTCCCCAGTTGGAAAAGTAATACCAAGAAAAAATATTTCACAAAAGTGATTACCTCCAACATGTTTTGGTGCATGAGTTGAAAAATCCTCTCTGAAATTGGAAACCCCAATATTGCAGTACCACCTGCAGTCTCCAGAAGCCATGGGGGTCCAGGGTTTGTCTGCTGCTGCAGGTCTTATCCTGGTGCCACATCTCGAATGCACAGGTGTCCTGTCCTGGAACTTTAGGAAGTAATGCAGATGCTTTTTTGTCATTAGCATCACCTGTGGTAATATATTTAGTTTATACAGTTAAAGTTGAAGGGTAATCTTTAAGAACATCAAATAATGCTTTTCACGGTTGGAGGGAATCAGAAGACTAGGTAGTTTAGAAATGACTGCCCAACCACTCTGTGTGTTTAAGCAAATCAGAAGACCAGGGGCATTTGAGGTAGTTAGTGACACAACAGAATTTGACTGGAGACTGTACCCCATTCTTGGCAGCTTTTCTTTCAGTTTGCCACTTTGAAATATAAATAAAACTTAATATGATTGCTTATATGAAAATTTGCTTATACAAACCTATACACAAATATTTGTTGCAGCTTTTGCTGTATGATTATTGTGATTTGTTTTAGTTTTTGATTTTGTTGGCTTGATTAAAAAATACAGTAAAAATCACTCGTTGGGGTCTACAGAGCTGAGGGTTTTGACAAACACATAGAACCATGTATCTACAGCTTCATCACCTCTCTTGCCCCCCAAATTTCCTAGGTTATATTCAACCCTGGCATCTACTGATCTGTTCGCCAGGTTTTTTCCAGAATGTTCTATCAATGGATCCATACAACACATAGCCTTTAAATATGTTTTCTTTCACTTAGCAGAGTGCATTGTGATTCATCCTGGAGCAGTAGTTTGTCTCTTGTCATTGCTGAATGGTATTCCACTGTGTGTATGTGCCACGGTTTCTTTCACTTGTTGAGGGATGTTTGATTATTTTTGCATTGGGTTTTTTATGATAAAAGTTGTGGTAAATAGTTGTGGAATGGGTGAGAGTTTCATGGGCTCCACATGCTTGGACTTGTTATGCCAATTAAAAAAAATTAACCATTCAAATAGACATGTAGTGGTCTTTCATATTTTAATTTGTATTTTCTTAATGACTCAATTTTGTTGAGTGTCTTTTCATATGCTAACTTATTGTCTATATATCTTCTATGGTAAAGTGTCCAGATCTTTTGCCAAAACTAACGATGTAAAGATTTTCTCTTATATTTTCTCCTATAAATTTTGTTGTTTTACAGTTTACATTTAGAACTATGATGTATTTTGAGTTAGCTTTTGTTTTTGTGTTTTCTCTCCCTTTCGCCTGCCTGCCTGTCTTCCTTCCTTCCTTCCTTCCTTCCTTCCTTCCTTTTTTTTTTTTTTTTTTTTTCCTTGTTGTTGTGCTAGGGATCAAACCTAGGGCTTTGGTTTTGGCTAGGCAAGCATTCTACCTCTGAGTTATACCCCCACTCCTTCTTTTCTTTCCTTCATCCTTCCCTTCCTCCAACCCCCACTTGGCATATAGACAATCTGTGATTCCAGCATCATTTGTTGAAAAAGACAACTCCTCCTTTTTAAAATTGTCTTTGCACAACTTTTGTCAAAGAAAGTAGACTACGTTTGTATATGTCTGTTGCTGGACTCGGCAAGGAGTACCCCTACATTTAACATCTCATCTCACACTCTGTTTCCCCAAATAAAGGCTTTCCTATGGGATGAATAGCACCCTGTGTAGGAACTAGTGTGTCTTAGAACCTGACCAGGCAAAAGAAAAGAAGTTTTGATAAATCTAGATGAGAACTAACTTTGCCATTGTTTGCAGTGTGTCTTTTATGGTTAGCACTTTTTGATCTTGAAAAAATGCAGGTGAGGCTCAATGAGAAGTGCCATAAAGATTAATGAAGGCCATGTCTGGGAGAGGACCTGTGAGCTGCCTCATCAGCATCCATGTATTTGTAGGATTCCTCTTGTCAGTCTCTTTTTACAGTGAAAATATAGGGTGGTGGGGGAGTGAGGGTAATGATGAGGGCATGTTATTAGATTATAAACTCTGTAATAGAAGGTTCATTGCCTTTTGTAAGAAAGAAGCTCTTTACTTTGCTTCTACAGTAAGTGAGAAGTAAACAGGTCCCAAGTGTCTCTGTTTACTTTCTGCTACATCAGGTCAAATATATAAATTATGCAGAAAATGTACTTAATGCCTGAGTACACATTACATTCCTTTGGTTCTCCTTTACCAATAGGATTATTCTTTTACAATTTTGGAATGAAAAGCATGCAAAATGGTGTCTTCATATTGCTTAGATGCTTTCCACTCATGCCACTCATTTCTAATTTTTCATGGCCTTAAAACCACCATCTGCTAGAAGGGTGGGAAGGACACTTGCAAGATCACTGTGTTCTGCCTTCCAGACTCAGGCCTGGCTGCTCTGGGGCCAGTGGGAAGCATATTTTTCTTCCTCAGAAACATTTTAAGAGCTTAGTTCCCATCTCTGGATGCTGCATCCTCTGGGTGGGCCTGACTCTCCCTCCAAGGAATATATTCCCTATTGATGGACAACGACCCTTCATTCAACTCCAAGACTTTGGAATGCTTGTACTATGATAATTATTTTGTTTTTGACCAACCTTGCTTTCTTTTCCTTTATAAATCATTCAAACATCTCAAGTTCAAATACTAACACTGGGGACAGCTTGTGATTAACCTCTCTCCACTCTAAGAAGTAGCCAGCACCAGTGATTCTTCCTTCTAAAATAGCTTAACCAGTTTTTAATACACCAGAAAGACTTCTGCCCAAAGCCCTCTGGTCATCTATTTTCCTTAATAGCCTTTTATGAGGGACCTTATCAAAAGCTTGCAAAGAAATCCAAGTAAATTATGTTCCTTGGTTCACCTTTACCTACTATTTCATTAACTTTTTCAAAAACAATATGACATAGTTTTCAACATAATTAAAGGGGTTGGGAAAAAGGGAACTTTAACTACCGCTTGACAGTTTCCGTAGTTGCTTCGGAGAGCAGGGTCACTGCTCATATTCTGCCTCTGCTTAAGGACACTAATTCATTTCCCAGGCTGTCTGGTGAGGTCAGCCACTAGTTCAAGGTGGAAATGACAAGTTTTTAGGCTTTCAAGTGTGCAGTACTCAGCTCTCCAGAGAGCACGGAGGAAGGAAACCACAAGTTTATCCAGGTCTGGCCCAGAGAAAGAGGAAATCATGGGAAGAGCCAAGACGAGGGCAGAGGGAGGTGCCTCTGTGGAGGGGAGAGCGACCCTGGGAGGGTCTCAGACATTCTCAGACAACTGTTTTTCATATGAGCAAAAGAAGAGGTGATAATAAAACTTGGGAAAACTTTCCACGTTCCACTGGAGGTATGCAAGGCAGAGAGGAAGGGCTTGGAAACTCTAGTAAGCTCACGTGACTAGCAGAGCAGTGTCAAAAAGGATGCCATAAACATCGCCAGCTGCACTTGTGGAGTGCCTCCTTGGTGCACGTGTGGGCTAGGCACATGCTGTGCCCAGTCCCATTTAAGCTTCATAACCAGGAATGGTGCGTATTATTGACCTCATTTACAAATGAGGAAAATAGAACTCAAAGAACATAAAGGGTCTGGTAAAGACCATACAAGTAATAAATGATCATGTTGGGGAGGAATCCACTCCTTGTACATAGATTTTCATAATACCAGCCAGTAAATTCTTAGCTCATTCAGTGGCAAAATTCATCCATAAGGCAAGTATGCTGCTTCAGTCAATGTCCTAAACATTCTAAATATAAATTACCAGTCTTCATAAACTAAGTACTCAACAGTTAGAAAAAAAGGCAAATGCTCTTTAATTTGTATTAATGACTCACAAGGGCATTTCAGGGTCACAGTCCTCAAAGCATCTTTCTGAATCTCCATTTGCGCTGGTTTGAGATTTGGAAGTGTTTGTTTACAAAAAGCTCTGGCTGACAAAATGTTAGAAATGTTGGCTCTTCATGTAGAAAGGAAGTAGTAAGGAAAAGCAGAAAAGCTTCCATTTCTTTCTGGCTTACTTCTTGGTTTCCACTGGCCCAACGCCTATTTTTCCTTATGTTCTAAGAAATGGGCCATTTTTTAGTCTTTTCTGCAACTTCAGAAAACCCATCATAATTGTCCTACCACATGCTTTATGCTTCATGGGATGTGATGCCTGAATGTTAGAAAATAATTTTCTTTTCAATATATATGTTGTAACTGTAGATGCATATGATATACCCTGTGATGTTTCAATAAGGCAACATCATGTAATGATCAAATAAGGATATTTATTATATCTACCATCTTGAAGTTCTCTCATCCAGCTATTTAAAAATATTCAGTACAATATTGTGAACCATAGTCACCCTACTGTACAATAGAACACCAGAACTTATTTCTCCTATCTAACTGTGAACTTTGTACTGGGTGACTAATCTCTCCCTATCTAACCTACCTCCCACTCCCCAGCCTCTGGTGACCACAATTCTACTCTTTGCTTCTATGAGATCAGTTTCTTTCAAATCCACTTATTAGTGAGATGATGAAAGCATTTTTTCACAAGCATCTTCCAGAGACCTGCATCTTCCCTCTAGGTGTTTCTTCTGGCTCTTTTGATCCAAATGATCATAACACCATGCCTTACCAGTTAGTAAGAATCCTTGTGGGGACACGTTAGTACCCTAAGGCACCTCTACCAGACTAAGTAGCTCAGCTAATAAGCTCCCAGCTCATGATTGGTCAAGAGAATGGCCCTTCAGACTAAGAGTCCAAGACCAGGAGCAACCAGCAAAGCAACTTGAGCTTTTCTTCAGCAAGTGGATGTACTAATTGGAGAGAATGCAAATGTAGCTGTCTGAGGAAAAGAAATCTATTAGCATGAGAACTGGGAACTTGGGTCATTATATTTCATCTTTTGAAATGTGTGCTAATTTCCTTCTATATGGGTTTATATAAACTCACTTTAAGAGTTGATCAGCAGTCTTTTGGGGGTCTCTTTTTTAGGAGGTGACCTTGGTAGATTGATTTGAAGACTATAAAATAATAATAAGCTGTAACTCTTTTCAGAACTTTATTGAGTTCATTTAACCAATATTGATTGGGTGGCTCTCTATGTCAAGGTATTGTTCTAGAGCATTAGCATGACTCTGTTGTAGCATGAAGTGTCGAAGAGTAGAAAGAGAAAATGTGAGAAGAGGGAAAACAGAAAGATAGGGAATACTGCATTGGAATAGCATCAAATATACCTTGCATCAAAATTATACAAAAAATATACATTTCCTTATTTGTTTTCTTTGTACAAAACTTTCACGAGTCATGAAAAGTTTTTACAACTTTGTCCATATTAATGCCATCTAAAAACATAGTGTTCCCCAAGGGACTGGATTATTGCCATTCTTAATTCATAAAATTAAGTATGATTTTACTCAGGTCAACTTCATCTTCCCATTAAAATTGTTTATTCATTTCCATACAAAATAGCCACATAGATTTCATCCCCATCCTCCAGAGAACCTTAGCTGAAAGGACACATGTAGTATATTAAGTATTGACCAGGTGAGTTAATTTTTATAGTTTAACCAATATATAATATGGGCCACTTTACTTGACTTGCCTTTGTTTCATTAATACTGTTGTACTAGAGAAAGAACTCACATTCAGCCTATCTAATTCATAAAATTGTTGAGCAAATCCATACATAACAAATGTGAAAACTAGTAGAGCATAACATGTATTTATAGTTTTGTTTTGTTTTTTTTGGTACTGAGGATTGAACCCAGGGATGCTTCACCACTGAGCCAATTTCCCAACCCTTTTTAATATTTTATTGGGGAAAAGGGTTTCTGTGAGTTGCTGAGTGCCTCACTAAGTTGCTGAGGCTGGCTTTGAACTCACGATCCTCCTGCTTCAACCTCCCAAGCTGCTAGGATTACAGGCATGTGCCACCATACCTGGCATATATTTATAGTTTTAAAAGGCAGTTCATGAAGGAGGGCTGTGTGGAATGGACCAAAGTCAGAGCAGTTTGTGTGCCATCATCCTAAAGCACACACACATTTTACTTTTTTCCTGGTGTACTTGACTGGTGTCCTCAAGCAGATCCTACTTGGGCAGGGGCACACCTGGTGAGAGAGCCACTTTCACAGGACGGGGGCTTGATGATATAGAGCAGTGCATGGGGCAGGGTGGACTCAGTGGGGTGTGCAGTCAGTGTGCTTGAGGGAAGTATAGCCAGAGCAGGAATCAGGATCTGTTTTAAGAGGGAAATAAACACTTAAGCCAGAGCGTGGCTGAATTTAAGAGTGAGTGGGTAAAATCACCAGATCTGAACTCAAGAGGATGAATGTAAGTGACATGACAAGTGGCTCAGAAGTAAGCTTTCAAACAGTGAAGTCATTGAGGGCCCACCTCTCATAGTGTTCCATCCTTCATAACCTGGGAGTGCAGCAGGACAGCACATTTTCACAAGTGAGGGGTTGGGGTCAAGGCTGAGGAAACAAGGAGATTGGAATTTGATCCTTAACCCGAACATCATTGTCCAGACCTTTGGACTCAAGAGATCAAGTGTTATAAATATTCTCGGTGATCCATGAGGGGGCTGTGATGTTTGCAATTTTCTAAAAGCTGCTTAAGCCTATACAGATATCATGATACATGAACTTGCAAGGAGACAAGTCCTTCTTAGTCAGCTACTTTGCGAAATAGAACTTCCGTGTCTTTGAGTTCTTCAATCTGCCTCATCAAAGCATAACTGCTCCTGGCATTTTGAGATCTTAAACCATTTCACTATTATCCACTGACACCTTCAAGGTTGTAAATGAGGTGCAGAGCTTTATTTTTGCAACCTTGGCCTATGTGACGTTACCTAACCAAAGGTTACCAGTGATGCCTCTGAGAAGCTTAGACCCACCGAAACTCAGCCTCTGGACTGGATAACGTTGAAGCCCAACCAACCCATCAGTAAATCCTGGAAGCCTTAGCTTTGCCCTCCCCTCCTGCTCCCCGCAATTTACAATTCCCTCTCTTTTAGGAGAAGGGTGGTAGAATTACTTTGCTTTGGAATTAATGGTATAAAGAGCTACCTTCTCATCTGAGTAATGCTAATTCGTCTCTATCCCTGGTCATTTGCTACCTATTAGAAATATCCTGACAGCCTGCATCTCATTATCATCGCAGCAGGTCCAGCTCCCAAGAATAACCTTCTAAGGAGGATGAGATGTACGCCAGTGGCATCTAATACCAGGGCATTCACATTCATATTTTTAGCAGCGTATATCAGTTAGCCCAACCTTTAGTGTACTGTATGTACTTTTAATAATCTCCATAAAAGCCTGATTTCCAATCCCTAGGCTCAAGCTGACAGTGTAAATAAAATCACCCAAATCCACAGGGTAAGAGAAATGAAAATGACATGGATTAAAATTTGGTCAAACCTCTTTCTTTTTAAAAATTCTGCTTCCCTTCCAATTGGATCACGACCCTCTGTGTGCTCAGCTTAAGACCAGACGGTGTGCTTTCACTTTTATTCCTCTCTGCAGCAGGCTTACAGTATTTAGTGAGAGTCTGTAAAGAATGTGTGCTGGGTAGAGAGTTAATACCATAATCCCCCATCGCTGGGGTCAAATGCTGAATAGAGCAAAAGAATTAGAAAACATGCTACATACAATGGCAGGGAAAATGCATCCGCACGCTGTTCTGCGAACACTGGTATTCGTCGCCCACACGCAAGGGCCACGAGGCAGTGGAGTGTGTGAAGAGCTGTGTACTTGAAGTCTAGCCGGCACACAGAAATGGGGATGGAAGACGAGCAGAAGTCTAAATGCCCATGTATTCTGGCAGGCGTGTGACGCCATTTTTAATTGCTTCTTTCCAAGTACCTGCCTGGATTTGGTTCCTAAGTAACACATTTAGCCACTAAGTTGTTTCACAGAGTGGAACCTTGCACTATCTCTTTTCGCTCTTCAGCAGTGGGTGTGAATATTGTTCGGAAAGTGCTGTAATACATCTGTCTCTGGAGAATTCTCTTAATGAACAAGTAGAAATTTGAGGCACCTCAGAAAAGTGTTGAACAACCACCTTCCATTGTGTCTTGGGAAAGTCAACCACGCTCCCCTGGAGTAAGATTTCAAGCAAATAAATAACTTTGTATGGGAGTTCTGGAAAAAGGAGAGGAGAAAGAGAGAGAGAGAGAGAAAGAGAGAGGGAGAGAGAGAGAACGTGTGTGTATGTAAATGGTGTGTGCGTGTGAGTGTGTGTGTGATTGTAAATGATTTGGCCATAAAGTGACAAAGTTGGATTTATTTTCAGCAATATCCTTCAATGTAGTAATCATTAGAGATTGGCATTTAAATGTTTTATTTATTGTGAAATTTACAAATAGTCAAACTCTGTGCTGTAGAGTTTCCTGGTTTTGACAAATGCATACAGTTGTGTAAGCACTGCCCCAGTCAGGACATAAAAAATTTCATGGCCCTCAACAGTCCCTTGCAATTGAACATTCCACTGCAAGCCTGGAAAAGTACTAATCTGTCTTTTGGGCATATAAATTTTTACCTTTTCCAGAATAAATGGGATCCCATATATGGTATTTGCCTGTTAAGTCTGGCTTCTTTCACTGAGCAAATGCATTTAAGATTAACTCATTTTATGGTATCAATAGTTAATTCATTTTTAATTGTAGAATAGTACTTTATTTTTGTAATTTTCAAAGATATTTCAAGAGATATTTGCTTTCCAACTTTATGGAAATATAATTTTTGTGCAAATTTAAGTGGAGTTTGGTAAGTTTTGATTATTGTATTTATCCATGTAATGGTCATCACAATCAAATAGAGACTATTTTCATCACCTTCCAAAAAATTCATCTGTGCCCCTACTTAGTGAGTCCCCACCTTTTCTTACACATTGCTGATTGGTTTTGGACCATGTAAAGTAGATTTGTGTTTTCTGGAGTTTTATCTAAATGGATTCTTATAGTACATTACACACCTTTTCATGCTTGTCTTCTTTCACTCAGCATGTTTATGTGAATTATCTGTTGTATGTAACATAGATAATTCCTTTTTATTGCTGAATAGCACTCCAGTGTTACATGAATGTACTTCAGTTGTCTATTCTCAATGGCCTTTTGAGAGTACCTTCACAGAGACTTTATGAAGTACACTCTCATTATGACCAATTATAAACAGGAACTTTAAATAAGATGAGGTCCATTTTCAGTACCCACCCTTCAAGGGGATTTAGTGATGACATTTTAAGACTTCATATGTATGATTTTGCATATGTATACCCTGTGCGACAATTAGAATGATGATCTGAAATATGCACACATTAGGCTTACATACGTATTTTAAAACAATTTAGAACAAGCATTGAAACAAAAGGGCTTCCTGACTTAAATAATAAAACAACAAAACAACATTATTTGCACATTTTAAATTAGGCTTTATGTATGTGCACCTTTGTAGATGTAAATAATCTTGTTAACTAGAGCAAGCAACTATTTATGGTCAAAAAAGCGTACTTGTTGCTCAGCAAGGTCATCGAGTGCAGAGGCTATACCCTACCTCATTATCATATCAGTGTGAACCAAGGTGCTTACTAAAGATATGCTTAACTGAATATGAACTGAAGGGACTGAGCAGTAATTTTCACTTAAAATGTTAAAAATCTCATGACAATTGTCACTTGAGATATTATACCCTTGGTGTTGTCCTTCTAGCTTAAGGATACCAAAAGAGAGGTGATGTGATAAGGAAGAAGGCAAAGATTGTGTGGGGCAGGGGAGTGTGTGCACCTGTGTGGGTTTATGTTGCAAATCTGCTGTTCACTAGGCTAATGACCGGCACTATATGTGTATATAACTAAATGAAAACTAGTGGCTTTCAGGAGAAAACTATCAGGAAAATTACTAATTAGGGCTTTGTTTATGAAAGATACTCTTGTGCTTACTGATATAAGACACCAGAATATGTGAAAATTTTGAATGAGGTTGGATTCTAAGAAGGAAATCCTCTACTTCCTTGTTAGAGTAATTCAGCATATTGTCTCTTTCTTACAGGGCATGTTGATTAAATTATTGAAGAGAGCTTAGTTCAAGTAAATGAATTATTGTTTAAAACATAACTATTACTATGTCTTAATTTTATACACTATCTTATTATATTTCTATTAGTCCAAAGTCAGCCTCTCAGCCTTCTTTACTGGCTATACCTCTCTATCCAGTGTATAAATGTCAATGTTCCTTTTCTCATATTGGTTTACAGGAGAAATCCTTTGTAGACATAATTAGAGGCCCAATCACATCTCCAACTGAGGTGTCCCCCATGAGTTACAGACACGTATTTCTAGTTTCTGACTTCACATTTCTTCCTTGGTATACTACAAATGACCCAAACTTACATTGCCCAAAATAGAGCTTGATATCTATGAACCCAAATGGTTCCTCTTCCATAGAATTTTCCATAGACTTCTATTAGCCCTTATCTCACTTCCTGTTTCTTCCACTGGGCTGAAGGGAATGAGCACGTGCCTTTCCCCTAGTGCCTGGCCCAGTGCCTGGCATGTGGTAGGCATTTAAAAATATTTGTAGAAGGAACGAGTGCACAGGATCCTCACACACCTATAAATAGGGATTAGTTTCTACTCTAAACAGTGTTTAGAAATGATTTTAAGCAAATAAGTGGATATGTATATATGATTCACATATGAACATAAGCATTCCCACTCCAACCACCAACTGTCATATCTTCATGAAATAGAGAGATCAGGCAATATATTTTATATAGCAGAGAAAATAATTAGCATATTTCACTTTTAATCTTGTTTTCTCACTGAAAATAATACTTTTAATTCAATCTTATAAGTACTCCCCTCATATCTTAAAAAGTTGCAGATATTATTTTCTCTGGTTGAATGATATTGCCTGAGAATCATATTGCATAACTCTTTGTGTTCCTCTGATAGACCCAAAGTCAAAATCTCTGATGAATAACAAAACACCCACATTTTGTTTCTCGTTTATGCTAGAAATTCAGTTTGAAGGGTCATGAGCACCTTATTATATAACTCCTATTCAATAGGCTAGACTGTATACCAGTGGTTCTCAAATTATGATCCCTTAGACCCCCAGCATCAACATCACCTGGGAGTCAATTAGAAATGCATATTCTTGGCCTCCACCAAGAAACTCTGGTGTCAGGCTTAGCAATTTATGATTTAACAAGCTCCTGGGGTTGAGAACACCATGCTGTATTCCCTAGTGAAAGTCTACCTGCCACATGGAATCTTCTGAACTATTTCTCCCTTCCGCCCACTCCCCTTATTCATCCAGCCCTCTTAAATCAGTTCCAGATTACATTCGTATTGAAAAAAGCCTGCTGCACTTGATAATGATTCTGTAGAATAGGACCTGGAGTGTTGTATATAAAACATAAGGCAATAGTGTTTTTCTAAAAAAACAAGCAAACAAAAAACGTAGTTTTAGTCACAGAATTTTCTTCAAATGAAATGTTATACTGAGGGTGTGTACGTGTGTGATGAAAAGGAGATTCCTAATGGTTAAATGTGGTTGAACTGGGGGAAGCAGAGTCCGCCCACTCCTCTGGGCTTCTTCCCACTGAACCCCTTTCTCTGTGTTGCCTCCAGAGCACAGAGTTTGGAGCCCTGAGTGGACTTGGGAACTGGAAGTTGGGAACCGGACCTCCAGCCTGTTTCTTTGGGCAATTCATTTATCTCTATCTGGGTCATATTTTCCTTGTCTGAAAATGATCATGAATCGGTAAAGTTTCTCTTCTAGTTGGTAGCTTATGTTTTTCTTTTATATTTTTAGCCTCTGATAGAAAGAAAAGGGTACTGTCTTGAAAGTTCTCTCTTCCTTGGAGACAGAGGCTCTGTCACTTGCTAGTCCTCTATCTTCCTTTTCAGTATTGACTTAAAGACATTAATGGATAAACAGGGCCAGGTTGCCACCATTCAAATGCCAATAAAGAGAAAGAAAGCTTCCACCAGAGTCACATAAACATTTAACAGATTTTCAACCCCAGCATTTGACTGGGAACGTCAGCTGATGATACAGGGTCATGATGAATTGGGAGAAGAGCACAGCACAGTCACACTGGCCTTCTCAGCCCCTTCCCCGCTCTCCTCCACCCTCCCTCCATTCTCTTCCCTCTGTCAGTTCTCCTACCCTTTTTCTTTCCCCTCCGTCTCCTCCTCTGAGGACTTGCAAAGTACTGGCCTAGAGTCACCCTTCTCATAGAACATCATCTAACTCCCTGTGTGTCTCTGATACATTCAAGGCCAAAATCTCCCATCGGTAATGAACCATCCAGTGACACCAAGAATCGTGAGGGTTATTTTTATACCATCCCCACAGGCTTTTCTGCACACTCATCCTCTCTTTCTCCCAAGTCCTTCTCTTGTTCCCTCTTGCTGCCTTTTCTCCCTGTTCAGATCCCTGACTCTGTCTGAGGCCTCTTCTTAGGGACAACTCTAATCCTGGCTGACTGACTAGCAGCTGCCAGAGTTCAAGTTCAAGTGGGAGGTGAGTCAGGTGGGAACTATGCTATCCTGTCCTTATACAACAGTGGGCTTTGCAGGTGTGTGTATGTATGTCTCTGTTTGTGTCTGTGTGTTGGGGGCAGGGCAAGGGGCAACCAGGGACCTGGAACCTGAAGGGGCAAATTGAACTTGATCTTATTCTCTGGCAACTTGGCTCCATTTAAAGTCTCCTACAGAGCTTTCTGGAAAGAAGTTCTCTCTGGCCTCAGTTCAGCAAATGGACTGATTCTCAGAACTTATAAGACTGCTACATCAGTCATTCACTGATGTGTCCAAGGTTTTGACAGAAATTCCAGACACACTTTAATTAAACTTGTGTATCAGAAATGGCCTGGTAGGGAAAGCACATATATCTATGCTATAGCCTACATTTTCCATTAAACTACACCTATTTGTGCACACAATTATTTTTTAAATGGGATATTAAAAATGAAATCTATGTCAAGTTTTTGTTTGTTCATTTGGCTTTTATCCTATGGAAACCTGTGGCACTATCTCTTTTTTTTTTCCCCATTTTTTAAAATTCTAATTTGTTATACATGTTTACAGAGTACATTTCATTTCATATTACATATAAGAGCACAATTTCTGAAGTTGCTGGTTTTATATAAAGTATTTTTACAACAATTGTGTCTTCATACATGTATTTAGAGTAGTCATGGATAACTCAGTCTGCCATTATTCCTATCCCCTTGCCCCCTCCCCACCTTTGTTCTATTTAAAGTTCTTTCATTCCTCTCATCCCCCCTCCCTTGCCTTTATAAGTTAGTATCTTCATATCAAAGAGATCATTCGACCTTTGGTTTTTTGGGATTGGCTAACTTCACTTAGCATTATTTTCTCCAACTCCATCCATTTACCTGCAAATGCCATGATTTTATTATCTTTTAGTACTGAGTTGTGTTCCATTGTGTATATATACCAAAGTTTCCCTATCCATTCATCCGCTGATGGGCATCGGGGTTGGTTCCACAGTCTAGCTATTGTGAATTGTGCTGCTATAAACATTGTTGTGGCTGTGTCCCTGTAGTAAGCTGTTTTTAAGTCCTTTGGAATAGACCAAGGAGTGGGATAGCTGGATCAAATGGCGATTCCATTCCAAGTTTTCCAAGGAATCTCCATACTGCTTTCCAGATTGGCTTCACCAATTTGCAGTCCCACCAGCAATGTAGGCTTGTGCCTTTTTCCCCACACCCTCACCAGCATTTATTGTTTGGTTTTTTGATAGCTGCCATTCTGACTGGAGTAAGATGAAATCTTAGAGTAGTTTTGATTTGCATTTCTCTAATTGCTAGAGATGTTGAACATTTTTTCGTATATTTGTTGATTGTTTGCATATCATCTTCTGAGAAGTGTCTGTTTAGTTCCTTGGCCCATTTATTGATTGGAGTATTTGTTTTTTTGGTGTTAAGCCTTTTGAGAACTTTATAAATCCTTGAGGTTAGTGTTCTATCTGATGTGCTTGTGGTAAAGATTTGCTCCCATTCTGTAGGTTCTCTATTCACCTCATTGATTGTTTCTTTTGCTGAGAAGAAGCTTTTTAGTTTGAATCCGTCCCATTTATTGATTTCTTGGTTTTTAGTTCTTGCGCTATAGGGGTCTTATTGAGGAAGTTGGGGCCTAAACCAACATGGTGGAGATTTGGGCCTACTTTTTCTTCTGTTAGGTGCAAGGTCTCTGGTTTAATTCCTAGATCCTTGATCCACTTTGAGTTAATTTTTGTGCATGGTGAGAGAAAGAGATTTATTTTCATTTTATTACATGAGGATTTCCAGTTTTCCCAACTCCATTTGTTGAAGAGGCTGTCTTTTCTCCAGTGAATGTTTTTGGTACCTTTGTCTAATATAAGATAACTGTAGGTGTGTGGGTTTGTCTCTGTGTCTTCTATTCTGTACCATTGGTTAAATGGTCTATTTTGGTGCCAATACCATGCTGTTTTTGTTACTATTGCTTTGTAGTACAAATTTGTACAGCTGCCTCCTTGGGAGTCCATTACCCTCCCTTCTTCTAGTTTTCCTCAGAGTCATTAATTCCTTCTCTCCTGCCTTTCCTAGTCTTGCAATGCTGGTGCTCCCTGCAGTTCTCTTTTGTCTTCTGCTTTTCTATGCTGTTTACTGCTCCTGAGAAAAACCACCCCCACACAGGATTCAACCATTACATACATGCTGATAGTTAGCAAAACCTATACCATTGACTCAGAACTCCTCTTGGGCTCCAGAGCCTATATTTACTTTGGAATGTCTCCATTACTTAGGCACCTCAAAACTAGGACTGTTGACAAGTTAAAATCACCATCTTACCATTTAACTCTGCTCTTTTTGCTTGAGGGACAGCATCATTCAGCCATATAAGTGACCACCTGAGATGTGTCCTACTCTGGACAAATCAATCAACCAGATCCCCCTAATACAACATTTGACATTTTCTCACCAATATCTCCACCAACCATTATCACTACTGCCCATGTATTTTGTTTGGGTTCTGATCGCTTTTCATCCGGGCTGATGCCCTTGGGATCCTGCCTTCAGTTTCCCACAGCTCCAAATCACTTTCAATGCACTCTCCAGAGGGTCTTTCTAGAATGGCACGATCCAATCTCATAATTAGCTATACATCAGCTGTTTACATTTAAATTCATTGAAGTTTAGTTTCTCAGTCACCCCAGTCACCTTTTAAGTATTCAACAGCCCATGTGGATAATGGTTACCTATTGATTAGGGTAGATAGAGAACATTTCCATCATTGCAGTAAATTTATTAGACATCACTGTCTAGAACATACCATGTTGCATCCCTGGTTGCTTCCCGAATGATTCTCCATAGATATCAGATTAAACTCCAAACTCATCAACGTGGCAGGGAAGATCCTGCTCTGCCCCCCAGTTTGAACCTTCAGTTATGGCCACCCTCACCACACTTTCATACCTCTGTACCTGCAGACATGCTATCTCCTTCACTCAGAAATGTTATGTTCCTTTGCCCCATTAGAATTCATGAATATTCTTCAAACTCTGTTCAAGCATCACTGTATCTGTGAAGCTTTTCCTAGCCTTTCTAAGCACAGTTTAAACTCACCTATTTATGATTTCCCCTGGCAGTTTATACTATTATGACACTCCTTGTCCACTCATTTAAAAAAATGTATTCATTCATGGTGGAAGGCTGAATAAGGACCTCCCAAATCTGCATTCTAATTTTCCAAAATCTATGAATATATTACCTGATATGGCACAAGGGATTTTGCAGATCTGACAGATGATCTTGAGATGGAAAGAGTATCTTGGATAATCCAGGTGGGCCAAAGATGTTATCACAAGTCCTTATGAGAGAGCTTCAAGATTGTCAAAGTCAGAGATAAGAGAAAAGAAGGATGAGACTATGGAAGCAGAGGTTGGAGCGATGCATTTGGGGATGAAGGAAGCCAGCAAATGCAGGCAGCCTCTAGCAGGTAGAAAAAACAGAGAAACATATTCTTTCCCAGAGCCTACAAAAGCAACACTGTCGTGCTGACCCATTTTGGACTTCTAACTTCCAGAACTATCATGCAATAACTTTTTATAGGTTGTGTTAACTTGTTACAGCAACAACAGGAAACTGTAGTAGCCCCTGCATATTATCCTTATCTTGGATATGTTCTAAGACTCCTCAAACCATAGAAAGTACCAAAGCTGGGGATATAGCTCAGTTGGTAGAGTGCTTACC
This sequence comes from Tamias sibiricus, assembly GCA_025594165.1. Classification (NCBI taxonomy): domain Eukaryota; kingdom Metazoa; phylum Chordata; class Mammalia; order Rodentia; family Sciuridae; genus Tamias; species Tamias sibiricus. The sequence continues at coordinate 46,272,038 of CM046669.1, read as the reverse complement.
TCGCATGCACAAGGCCCTGGGTTCAATCCCCAGCACCACCAAAAAAAGTTCACAAACTTGGTCAGACCAAATGACATAGTTGTGCTGGCCAGTTTCAGAGGAGACTGGCAAGCCAAATACCTGTTTACTTCAGTTAAGTGAGATTCAAGAGCCAGACTCTTGAGTATCCTATTCAGAACCTAGTCCTGTCCAGAACCTAGTCTTGTCCTAGTTCCTGGCAAACCAGTATTCCTGATTACTGGTGATCAGAAGACTCCTTGGTGAGGCATGGAATTGGTGAAAGAGGGAACTGCACATATCCCATTTGTGATCATTTTGGGGCTGGAGTTGTGGCTCAGTGGTAGAGTGCTTGCCTAGCATGTGTGAGGCACTGGGTTCGATTCTCAGCACCACATATAAACAAATAAATAGATAAGTAAAGGTCCATCAATAACTAATAAAAATTTTAAAAAAAGAAAGTACCAAACCCCAAATATTCTGTTTTTTACTGTATGTGCACACATTTGATAAATCAGGCTTATAAATTAGGCATAGTAGAAGATGGACAATGATAACTTACCATAGATCTTGGCAAGTTCAGCATATGACTTTTTTCTTTCCTTAAGTCAATAACGTTCACCTTTTTACTTAAAGGAAGCACACATTTGTGCTTCTGCTCTTTGGCTTATCTGCATTGCCAGCATTGCTGCTCTTGCATGTTGAGGCCATTATTAAGTAAAATAAGGGTCACTTAATCACAAGTACTGCAATACTGTGACAGCTGATGTGATAGCTGTGATGGCTACTGAGTGACTAATGGTGGGTAGTATACAGAGAGTGACTATGCTGAAGAAACAGATGATTGACATCCTGGGTGGGACACAGCTGGGTAGCACAAGATTTTATCAAGCTTTCAGAATGTCACACAATTTAAGACACATGATTTATTTATTTTGAGAATTTTTCTATTTCATATTTTGAGATTGTGGTTGACCACAGGTAACTGATACCACAGAAAGCCAAAATGAAGATTGGTGGGGGGGACTCCTGGAACACATTCTCTCTTCCATTGACTCATCCACACATCTGTGTCACATCTTGTTTGATGTAAATTTAGTGAATACCTGCTGTGTGCCGGACTTCGTTATGTGCCAAGATTGACAGTAAGACCCAGTATAATATTAGAACAGGTACAGTAAGGGAAAGGGAGATGGCAGGAGTTCTGAAAACTCAGAATGTATAAAGGCGATCAGGGGCTAGACTATGAAGTACCCTTTATGCCACTGTCTAAAGTTGGGGCGATTTTTTTTTTTTTTTTTTTTGGTAGAAAATGCAGAGCCACTGAAGGCTTTTGCATTATTAGTTCATGATCAAATCTGTGTCTGACCTAGTTTGGGCATGGATCAATGCTGTGGGCACAGGGAACATGAGACCACTACATTCTCTGGGTGAGATATGATGAGAAGGGCAGTAAGGCAAGAGTCCTGGTGCTATTTAAGTGACATTTCAGAGGCAGAATTGGTAGGGCTTTGTGATGGGTTTAGATACTGTGCATGAGAGGGCAGAATCCAAGATGACTCTGCTCCAAGATGACTCCGAGAACAGATGACTCTAAGCTCAGTGCCTGGCACACAGTGGATAAGAAACAATTGTCTTGAATTGAATTGTGCAGCAAGAAGACAATGGAGTAGATCATCACTGGGAGGAAAGGATGATGCCAATGAATATGAATAGTGGAGGGAGATAAATAGAAGAATAAGTGTGTGTGCGTGTGTGAGCGTATATGTGTGTGCAGAGTGCTGGAAATAGAGGATGTGAAACATGTACCCAGTTACCCTGGAAGATTTTTACTGCTCAATTTCAGCTTCTGCTCTGTAAGCTAGTACCATGCTCAGGGAGAGAGGGAATTTAGAAAACTGTATAGCCACTTTGCAGAGGCCAGGTTTCTCACAATGGCAAGCTTACCCACTGTTTTGATCTGAAATGATTTTGAGTAAGGGAGGGAGAACAAGTGTCCTGGATTGATTCTGTGGGCATTAGCTTAACACTCTGGGAGGAGGGTGGTGCCTCTGTTTTCTCCCCTCTTCAGCAGCCATGGCTGTGGGTGAGCCTGATGTCTAAACCCGGGAATGGAACATGCTGTGGTACTATTGGGGTTACACAGGCCTCCCTTGCCCAAGACCCTGCTCAAGGACATGTGGTGGTAAACACTTGCTCTATTGAAAGGGCCTTTATGATCTCTGTTCCTCAAAGTGGCACCCTAGTTCCACCACACTGATGCAGAAATTGTAGAATTATCTAGAAAAGGGCCCAAAGTCATTGTTTTCCACCAGCCTCGCTCTGCTGCAGATTGACGGTGGTCCCAGCACAGCAGAACAAGGTCCATGGTAGGTGAACAAAACTTTTCTTGGATTTGTGTTCCCAAAGAATATGGTTCTAACAGCTGTTGATTGTGACTTTGTAGACTGAGAAAAGAGGCAGGATCTTGGGCTTTAGTCAATTTGTAAAAGTCTGCAGAAATGGTCAGAACCTTTATGCTATGAATATGCACTGTGTTGTCTGAGAAAAGGTTTCCACGAACTTATTGGTCTCCAGAGCCCTATAAACATTGTGTTTAGCACCACGGTTTGGACTGTTGTCCTACCAAAGGAGAGGATGTCCAAGATGTTCTTGTATGCCTGGCACAGTCAGCAGGAGGCCACAACAGAGACATATAGCTATTATCCATCTTCAAAGTCCCCAATGAGCATCAGTCACCAAAGACAGACTGAAATGGTAATTGGACCAATCTTTTTGTTCTGACACTATTAGTTTGGGTTTGAACTCAACTTTGCTGGGGAACCAGGACACAGTTATAAATCAGAGCCACTTCTATCCTCAACCCATATCCTATCACCCAGGAAGCTCCATCCCCCTTCCCATTCCCATGCTATATAGTATTCCCACGATATATAGTATTTTGCAGTTGTTGAGGATCTTTATCATCTATAATCTCATTGATCCTTTAAACAACTTCATAAATTCTATTTTATAGAGAAATAAAATAAGGACAGTATTTGAATGCCTACTTTATGCCAGAGATTCGAAGTGTCTGATGCATATGAACTCATTTAAAGCCCTCATCTGCTCTATCTATACAGTGGGATGTGTTGTTCTCATGTTAGGAGTGAAGAAATTGAGGCCAAAGTAACTCACACAGGATCACATAACATATATAGGGAAGGTCTGATGTTCCAACTGTTTGCTTTGCAACAAAACCTACTTTTGTTCCACTCTGCCACCTTTTAGGGGAAATCTCAGACTAAGAGCAGTGAAGATTTGCCCAAGTGCATGCAAGATTTGTCCACGTGAGAGTGCAAGGGTGCACGCACTCTTTGATAAATCTCCTTATAACAATATCCTGTTGAAACAGGGCTCTACCCTTATGGCTTCATAACCTGAATTACTTGCCTAAACTAAGTCTCAGTACTGCCGTCCTGGAGGTTAGGGCTTCAGCATATGAATCTGGAGGAAGAAAAGCAAACATTCAGTCCACAACTCTGGCCCCATTCAAATTCATGTCTTTTTCACATGCAAAACACATTCACCACATTTCAGGGTCCCCCAAAGTCTTAAACACTTCCAGCATTAATTTGAAGTTCCAAGTCTTATCAGAACATTATCTAAATCAGAGATGGAGGAGAATCAAGGTACAATCGATCCTGAGACCAAATTCCTATCCAGTTATGAACCTGTGAAATCAGGTCAGTTATGCGCTTCCACAATACCACTGTAGGACAGGCACAGAGTAGACGTGTTCATTCCAAAAGGAAGTAATCAGAAAGAAGAAAGGGTGATGGGTCCCAAGTAAATCCACTACCATGCTAGGCAGATTATATTAGATCCTCATATTAAGGATCAAGAATAACTTGAGTCATCCCAGAGGCTGAGGCAGGAGGATCTCAAGTTCAAAGCCAGCCTTAGTGAGGCCCTGAGCAACTTGCGGAGACCCCGTCTTTAAATAAAATACAAAAAAAAAAAAAAAAAAAAAAAAAAAAAGGCTGGGGATGTGACTCAGTGGTTAAGTTCCCTGGGTCCAATCCCTGGTACAAAAGAAAAAAAAAAAAAAAGTGTAACTTTGGTTTGTTACTCTGCTCTCCATGACCCCTGGGGCAGCAGCAGCACCTATCATAGTTGTAGGGTGGTCCTGCCCCTTTGGCTGCACAGTGACATCTCATGTCTATAGCACTGGACCATGGCCTTGATCCTGGAGCACTTGGCATAGCTTCCTTGGCCCTCAAAACCAAAGAAAGGGACCTCCCTGGGCCTATGCTGGGAGTGGCTACCTGACTGATGGCTGAATTGCTATTGGTCACTTTTTCCCTTTTTTTTTTTTTTTTTTTTTTTAAGGATAAAGCATATTCTTGGCCAAATAGCTCTATTGTCTGGCCCCATAGAATCCCAGGTGTCCAACAGTTTTCTTTCATTCCATCTCATCTTCTTTGTTCTCCTTAGTTTTTCAGTTCTGGCTGGCTGTATGTCCTATCCTGGCTTCTGCCGAGGTGCAGGTATGGCTTAGCTGTTGTTTGTCCCCAGTGGTGGTGAGGGAGGTGGTGGGACCTTTAGGAGGTGAGTGAGGCACAGAGGGAGGTCCTTAGGGTACTGGGGGAACTACCCTCAGAAGAGATTGAGGTATTTCTCATGGGACCCTGGCTAGTTCTCTCATGAGGGCTGTTATAAAAGCCCAAGGTTGGCTCACTCAAGCTTCCTCTGTGGCAATGTGATCTCACCCTCACATGAACCCCCACCATAGCATCTGTCCTGAGGTGATGCAGCTAAGGAGGTTCTTGCAAGAGCCTATGGCATGCTGATTGGACTTTTCAGCCTCCAGAACTGTAAGCTAAATAAACCTGTATTCCTTATACATTTAGCCTGCCTCAGGTATTTTGTCATAATAATGAAAAATGGACTAATGTGGGTGGTTGACTAAATTTGTAAACCACATTCATACTAATCTCTTATCAAATGATTATTCAGAAATGCCCTTAGTGTTTTCCTTAGAATAGGCTTTCTCTCTCTCTTTTTCTTTTCTATGTACTTTGGATTGAACCCAGGGGCATTTAACCCTTGAGCCACATCCCCAGCCCCTCCTTTTTTTTTTTTTTTTTTTTTTTTTTTGTGGTGCTAGGGATTGAGCCCAGGGTCTCGTGCATAGAGACAAGCACTCTACCAACTGAGCTATATCCCAAGCCCCCCCAACCCCTTTTTGTATTTTATTTAGAGACAGGGTCTTGCTGAGTTGCTTAGGGCCTCACTAAGCTACTGAGGGTGACTTTGAACTTGAGATGCTCCTGCATCAGCCTCCTGAGTTGAGGCTTTCTCATTTTTTGCAATATAAAGAGGCTGAGAAATTTTCAAATTTCCCAATTCTATTTCAGTTTTGCTTAATAATTCTTTCCATTTATCTCTCTTCCCTTGCATTTTACTATAAGCAGTAAAGAGAAACTAAGCCACTCCTTCAGTACTTTGCTTTGAAATACTCTCAACTAAGTATCCAATTTTATGGCTGGCAAGTGCTATCTTCCACCAAACACCAGAAGACAATCTAGCCAAGTTCTTTGCCAATTTATAACAAGGATTGTCTTTCTTCTAGTTTCAATAACCGGTTCCTCTTGTCTATCTACCCCTCACCAGAATCACCTTTAGCATTCACATTTTTTACTGGCAGTACCTTCAAGGCTGTCCTGGCGTTTTCTAGCATGCACCTCAAAAGTCTTCCAATCTCTGCCCAACACCCAGTTCTGAAGCCACATTTTTAGGTATTTGTTACAGCAATACCCCATTTTGGGTGCCAAAATCCATATTAGTTTGCTCAGGCTGCCATGGCAATATATCATAGACTAGCTGCCTTAAACAATAGTTTTGGAAGCTAGAAGTTCCAACTCAAAGATCTGGCAGTTGGTTTCTTCATCACATGGCAAAAATAGAGTGTGTGAGAGAGAGATACAGAGAGAGAGAGAGAGAGAGAGAGAGAGAGAGAGAGAGAGAGAGACAGGCAGACAGATCTGGTATCTCTTTTTAGAAGGGCACTAATCGTATGAGATCAGGGCTCCACCCTTACCCCCTCATTTAAGCTTAACTACCTCCTTTGAGGACCCATCTCTGTATACAGCATGTTGAGGGTTAGACATTCAACACAGGGATGGCAGGGGGCAGGGGTGGGAGGCACAAACGAGGTGCCTAGCATTGTGGGAAATTATTCTGATGTTTTCCTCGCTCATTCAGGCTCCGGAGGTTGGACAGAAGTGGAGTAGCCCAAAGGGGAGATCTAACAGATGGAGCAAAGGCTGGGAGGAGGAACAGAATCTACATCTGACTTCTGTTGGACTATTTTACTATCCTTCTATTAGTTTCTTTAGCTGTTGAATGAGAATCTATAAATAAGGCCTTCCTTCTGTGATTCACCAAAGTTTTGAGAAGTATAAGGGAAATATGGAAAAAGGGCTCATGCTTCCCAAAGAAGAAAAGGCACAGTATAAATCCAAAGCAGTTACAGCCTTACAGCCTCTTGGGTTAAAAATTCCAGTGGGTTCATTCGCATTGGCCACACTCATGTGTGCCAGTGCCCAATAATTCTCCCTCTTGCACGTTTAGGCTTCCAGATCATTAGGCTGAGAGAAGCGAGTTCCTCCCTTGAGGAAAGACAGAGTCCCTACTTCCCCCCTCCCCCGCCCCCACAACCACAGACTCAGGGAGTCTCTGAGAATCTCTGGAAGGGACTTAAAAGCCATTTAGTCCAGCTGCCAGTATATTCCCTTGATAAGCAGACAAGTGGGAATATGAAATACAAGTGCAGTTAATTCTCGGTTATTTGGATGTAGATTCTTCACGGACATGGTGTGAAAGATGTGTGCGTTTGGAGGTGATTGGCCCTCTTAATCTTATCTTTTCCTTCTCCAAGCTGAACCATTCCAAACCCTTCCAGTGTTCCTTAGAGGACTGATTTCAAACTTTTGAAATCACATAAATTGAAGCCACCTTCCTCTGTGTTGATGCTGCCTTCATTTTCATTCCAGAAACTTTTGGCGATTCCCCATTCAGAAGGGATTGACTGCATTTGAAATAGGATGACAGAGGAATTACTCTCACTGATATTACCCTTCAGCTACATCCCAGTACTGACAGACTCTGCTAACTGCTATTGCCATAATGACTAGCAATCACGGTACAATCACTGAAATGAATTAAATTATTAATTTCAATAGCACCCCGTGGTGCATTTATAAATTCCACCATCTGGGGAACATAAATACGGAGGTCCACATTCTAAACTTGGAGGCATGGTGCTGAGTGCCAAGGGCTGTATCTTTGAAGGCAGTAAAGATTTTTCAAGATACTATATGTGGAGCAGCAAGCTGTGCATTTCAGAGAAGGCTCTCTCTCTGGGTCTCTTATTAGCGTTACCATTTATTTAAGGCTCTCATCTCTTGTTTTTTTTAACCAGTTCTTATAGATAGACCCAATGTATAAAAATCTTCGTTTAGGAAGGATGCAAGATGGGAAATAAAATAAAACTTTGACTTGAACTCATTTTGTCACCCATTCCTTTTCCTCATTATCGAATTTCCTTTCATCCTCTCCCAAAGTCTCTCCTTTTATTGAGTAGCTTCAAATATGTAAATCTCTGTATTAATAAGTATGTGATACCGAGACAGTACTTGGGTCTTGAATGTTTTCAAAATTTGCCTAAAATTTCAAAGTAATTAATTGTTCCTAAAGCAAAGGGGACAGAGGATCCGGGATGGGTGTCTAACTTAAGATTTAACTCTCCTTCCTTGTGTGGAACCATTTGACCAGATGTTGGGGTTCAGTGAGCCTTCCCTGTTTGCCATCTGTGATATCCCCAAGGGCTGTGAGAGAGGGGCACTTCTAAAGAGCATATGTAAATGACTTCCAAGGAGCCCTGCAGGGGCACGGTAGGCCAGTTCTTCCTAATGTTGATTACCAACTCAAAGCCAAGTCACAGCCCAGTCCTCCGAGGGTTTCTGTATACCCAGTGTCCTAATATCCACAGCAGCTAGATATCTAATGCATGTGTTCTCTGAAGGTACGAAGGAGAAAGACAGAGCTCTCTGCAGGATGAATGATTCTAGAACACAGGTGCAATTATACTGCTCTTGATCTTGTTCTGTGTTGTCAGGGATTTGGTGCAATTTTTGTGTCATACTAGCTGGTGATGACAGTGACTGTTGAACAGCAGACCTGCTCTTTTCAGGCTCTGCTCTACATGTGCATATCTCATGCAACTAGCCATCCCTGTAAATTAATGTAGCCTGCAAGCCAGTGGATTTCTAGTTGAGACTGGGAGCTTATTCTAAATGTGTCCTCCTGTGCCACCACTAACTGTTGGTGTTCACTGGCCATTCAATGAAAGATAGCTCTGGAATGTGAGGTTATGTAAAAGATGTTGGGGATAAGATGTTTTGGGGCTACCGTCTTTTAGGTAGTTTCCCTTTGATTTCCAGTAGAGTCAAACATCAGGGTAACTTGAGATAGGGTGACCAGGAGGCTTTGGGAATTGGTGGGTTTGTGCCTGATTTAGAATTTCATTTCTTCACTGTTCAGATGCCATTCTTATACCTTAGCCAAACGAGCTTGTTATTATCTTTGTTAGAACAAGAGAATAAATGGAACCTGCAATCACAGTGGATTTAAATGAAACTTCTGATCTTCATGGCAAAGTCCTTGCCCACAGCTTTCCCTCCCTCCCTGGGCCATAAACACAAATGTACATGGAATTTGAGGAGCTGGCCCTCTAGGGACTCCCATGTCCTGAGCTTATTAATGACAATGAAGGACTCAAAATCAGTGATTTATGCTATTTAGCCACGGTTCTCCCCAACCTCTGTGGGAGTTAGTAGACTGGAATAATTACAGACTAAATAGTGATGATAAGGAGGAAATGTACTGTAGTTGGAGTTAGTGGGCTGAGAAAACAAATGTTTCCAGTCTCGGGAGAATCCATTTGCTGTTATAAAGCAGGAGAAAACTACAGGCAAAGAGACCTTGCCCTGATCTATATGAGTTCAGTAGCTGGGAAAGTTTTTGTGAAGTTATGATAAAAAACACAAGGTGATAAACAGGAAAGACCCTTAAACATCCTGCTCTCTGCTCAGCCTTCCTGCCCATCACTGGAGAACAGTCAATATTGTCACTGAAGTGAAAGTCTTGAATAGCCACTGCTCTGCTCTCAGGGCAGGTGCTGGTGAGCCTGGAGGAACCCGAGTGACTCTTTTGGAGCTTGGATTTGCTTACTATTCAAACTCAGGAGAAAACTTCTCTCCCACCAAAGAAGTAAGAAAGTTCCTGTTTGGAAGCAAGCTAGAATTGTTCAGGGTGAGCCAGTCACAACATCAGCTCTTGGTAATTGGAGGGCTTCTTTTCTCTTTGGGTGTCCAAGTAACTCACCCTAAACAACCAGCAGTTCCATGTTGCCAGGCTGAATCCCTCTGAGGCCCAGGTCAAGTGGTCTGCCCAAGGCCATGGTGGAAGGCCCAAGTGTCTCGGGAGCCCAGTAAGCATGGCTTCCTGCTGGAGACAAGGCCTGTCTCCCGAAGGCTCCTTGAATCTCTCTACCTGCATAGACAACACTGCCTGACACTGCCCTGCAGCAAATAAAGGGAAAGAAGATAACCAGAACTTCTTTCTGAGATGAAAACATATGGTGCCATTAAGGACAGTGGGGAGAAGAATGCCTGGGAAGATTCAAATGTCTGCTGATTATGCCTTCAAGGACAAGTTGCGTAAGACAGAAGATGTTTCCTCCCTTCTTGGGCAATGTCTAAACAGCCTTCACCCTAGGAAGGGAGAATGGCTGTCTGAATTCTGAATGCCAGTTCTGAACCACTCAACACTTCATGTTCAAGGGTAATTGCTTATCCTGGCAACACCTTTTCAGGTGAATTTTTCTTTTATAATAAGATTTTGATGGCCAAATGAGTTGACCCTTGGGGCCATAGATAGAGAAACAATAAAGCTCTACAGAGAATTATTTAGGGATATCCATACAAAATACAGAGAATTCACAATTTGATCTCCTCAAATGTGGCAGCTAGAAGGCATGTGCAAATGGCAGACATCAAAATAAGATCTTTGAGGACTTGCATGGTTTCCCACACCCTTCATTCTCCCACCAAGATACTTACATAGTTCTCCATGAGACAAGCAGGAGACCCCATGGCCCTGAGGTGTGTTATGATCCACCTGTGGGGTTACTCTGCTTTTCTCCACCTGGGTGTGTTCATTGGGACTCTCCTAAAGAAGAGGAATCCTAATTTGCTAATGGTTCTGCATGACTGACAGCAAGTCTGTCCCAGACAATGTGAGCTTTAGGACTGCTTCCAAAACTCCCAAGTTAACACCAGAGTCTCCTACAAAGAATTCCATAACTCTAATTCAAAGAGTTATGTATGGATTCCTTGTAGCCTTGTCTGCGTGAATCTATGGGTATCATAGAAATCATTGGATTATCTGAATGATTATCATGTGGGTAGGTCAGGCCCACCTAGAACCCAGGGTCATTTGTGACTGTGAGCAGGGGGAGAGTTGATCTATTTTAGAAGTTATATGGCACAATATTTACCACTATTTGTGTTGACCAGAACAAGGTCCAGATATTTTGTTTTTGCCTGGATTGCTGACACTTGGTTCCCAACATTTTTAGTTGGGGTTCCCTGGGGAACAGAGTCAGATGGATTTGTGTGCACGTGGTGGTGTGTACCGCCTACAGCATCGATACTGCGGGAAAGAAATCGGAGGCAGACTGGGAATGACTGGTTCCTTTATTCTTGCTTCTTCTTCTCTGCTCTCTCTTCTGTATTCTCCATCCCCCTGTGCTTCCCCCACAGTCTCTTTAAATACTTTTTACCTTAACAAGTATACACGTGTCACAAGCTCAACTTACAGGTGTGTCACACAGTGTTCACGGGCACAGAAAAATTCTTAGTTAATTACATTAAGATCAGGTGTAAACAATTAAACGCCTCTTCTTTGGCTCTCAGCCAGCCGCCATCTTAGCTACTTCCTCATACAAGTCTCTTACAGTGGTGCTCTCAGAAGGGACCAAGGGAAGCACATTTGGGCAGAACAGGAAGTTGAACTGTGGCACAGTTATAACAGAGGCTTAGCCAGTTTTACAGTGAGCTCTAGAGTTAGGATAGCCCTTCAGAGTTATCTTTAATTGAAGCAAGGGTGCCAGGAATTTTGTACTTCCAGGTCCAATGCAAGCTGGAAGTGTTCATGTGAGCTAGTCACTGTGGTGGCTCTTGGCAATAGATGAAAGCTGTCCTGGTGAAGGGGGTGGAACCCTGGCAAGGCTACTCCCTTTAGTGGAAGGCAATCCTCATGAGGAACTCAGCTGTGAACTGTCAGGATCCAACTCCCAATTCCTGTGTCTTCGTCTTTACAGATTCTGTGTGCAGGTATGTATAGGTCTGAGTGGCATACCACAACAATGGTCCACCCTTGAGATATTAAGATATATTTCATTTGTCTATTAAATTTTCCCAGTCTGGGAATAGCCCTTTCAGGATTTTGGATGGTCTCTTTACCTGGGAAAATTAAGATTAAAAGGAGTAACTACATTTTCACAGATACAGGACACAACTGGTGGATATCATGGCTCACCTCCACTACCCATTTCATATTTCCACTTACACTCAGCACCACTACCCTCAGTTAGTACCCATGCTGCAATAGCTGCTACTCCACAGGCCCAGAAACCTATATTGGAGTTCTCCCAGCTACCAAGTATGTACATTCCAATAATACAATCAACAGCCCAGGAAGTGACCACAGAGTGGCCAATGACCCATTGAAAGACAGACCTGAGCCAGGGCTCCATTTTGTTCCCTGGCCTCACTATGTTCCTACCAGGTCCATGATGACGTTTTGCACTTCCAGGTACTAGCACACCACCAACCTGTGTGTGACAGTTTTAGTTTTACATGCCACCATTTGATGACTGGGGATTAAACTCAGGGCCATGCAAACGCTAGGCAAGCACTTTACAACTAAGCTGTGTCCCCAGCCTTCCTAACTTCTACTACACAGTCACTCTATCATCTCCATTGCTATCAGGGAGCCCACTGTTGTAATGATAACTCCTACTGTCAGCTCTGGTAAACAGAGGACAGCCATTGCTGAGTTTCTGAATGATGTTGGTGCCCCACTTACCAAGGTATTCCTTGTCATTTTGGTAAATAAAGTATGTTCTGGATTCTCCCATTGGTTAGGTTTTTTATACTTACCTAGTGTTGGAGACTTTCAGGTGAGACTTAGTATGTAGGCAATTGATTAGAACTGTCTTGGGATTAGCACACAGGGGAGAAAGGTGACCAAGGGAGAAAATGACCTCTGATACAGTTGTGAACCAGGCCCCAGCTGTCTCCTCATGGATTCTGAGGCTGGCCAGCCCTTTTGAGTGGTTCTGAGTTGGAACAAGTGAGCCAGATGGTCCTACCTCAAATAGTCAATGTGTGGACCTTACCTGGGAAAGGGATGTGATGGTGGCAAAGGCAGCTCTGTTCAGCTGAGGGCAATTTCTTAAGAGAGCATTCGTGGAGGGTAGTCAGTGGGTAGTAGGCCAAGCCCTTGGAGGAATAAGTCTTCCTGGGAGGTGCATCCAAAGATTTAGTACAATAGTATAGCCACTCTGACGTGCCCACTTCTGAGAACCTTTTGATCCCTTTGCTCACGGGTGCCACCATTGTCCGGCATTTCTACTTCGATTAGAGTGGGTCATCTCCAAGCTTCCAAAAGCTATCCAGCAGGGTGTCATTGCTGTCTCACGGGTTCTTGCCAGGAGTTGAAATTCTCTATCACAGAGGAGTGTTTAAAAAAATGTCCCTCGTTCACATTATATTCCAGTCACCCTAGATCCTCAGGATTTTAGCCCTTACAAAATTCTCTGGTTTCTGCTAGTGCAGTTGACTTAGGTCTTGCAGCTCCTTCACTGTCTATAGTCCTTTTCCTTCCTTAGCCGGCCCCAGCTGGCCTATGTTGGAACCTGATCCTAGATTTTGGCTTGGTGACCAGATGGGGAATAGGGCAGATTCCTTGTGTGTTGGTGGGGGGGGGGGGTGGATCTTACAAGGCAGAGACTTTAGTGCCATTTTTAAGCAAGTGCAGTGCACTATCTTCTAACAGGGAGGAGTGGGGAAGTTAGGGATTCAAGATTTTTGAGCTTATCAACACAGATATCTCCATCCCAAGTCTCAGGACTCTAAACTTCTAAATCAGAGCTCTGACCTAGGTGTAGAAGACTCACTAGAATTGAGAAATAGTCCCTGGAACTCCATTCCCCTTATAATTACACCCAGGGCCTGATTCTCTGCTTTTCCTGTCCTTTGGCTGCAAGAGATGAGAGTCTTTTTATATGTTTTCAAGTAGGACATTTGGCTTTTGCATTCCACCTTAAATCAGAGATTAATCAACTCAGCTTTTTGGTCTCTTTCTTCAGTGCATCAATAGCACTCAACAACCATCCGGTTTCATCCTACTTGCAATTATTACTTCCCAGAATCTCAAATACCTGAGATATTGTACCTATAGTTCATTCCATTTTATTAGCATCCCTTCTCAATTCTCCACCAGTAAAAAAAATTAACAGTTGTACCACCAGAGCATTCTGGGGGTGATCAGAACTAGACCGACCAACTTATTGGGTTCTTATTGCCAGCTGGACGGCAGATGACCCAACTTCAAACTCCCTTTTAGGGTCTTACTCCTTAGATCACTCCTGACACTGTCTTTAGTCATGCTCCTAGGGAAATCATTTCTGAGATGAAAATTTACATGCAGCCAGTTTATTGGGAAGTGCTTTTAGGAGCAATACCTGCAAAGGACTGAGGACCAGGATTGAGCAGAAGAGGTTGGCTATGAATCAGAGGCCTCAGAAAATTTCATGTGATGCCCTCCAATGGACCTTCACAGTTATTCCAAACTGACACAAGGGGGTGGGTTTCATACCTCCACATCAACTAGTCATTGGATTTAAGCTATCCAAGGGGAGAATGTATAAACTTGAAAGAAAACATACTTCAGTTGAGTGTAAATCACAAAGGGAAAATTGGTGATCAACACTCCTGGCAGCAGGAAGCTGCATGTCTTGGTCCTGAGGGGTTCTGGGCAGTGCACACAGCATTACCTACATGGCCCCTCTGATCTCCACCTTCCAGAGCTCCACTGTGTCTTCCTGTTTAGCTGACCTCTGACCTAAACTGCCTGTCCATCCTTTACCTAACAAGCTGAATTCAGATTGCGTATGTATTAAATGTATCTACATGGATACATTTTTGGTAAATCAAGCCAAATTTCCCCAAAACTCTGGGGCAACAATATTTCAGTTGTAGAAAAGGGGGAGGGACACCAAGATGGTTCCATAAGTCATGTGCACCATTCTCAAGGGTGACCCTTATGGTCTGGGTTCTGACTACTAGTCCCTCCATCTGCCACTGTGACTCTGAGAGAAGAGTGGGGAACCCATGGGAAAGGTGAGAGGGAGGGCCAAGTAGCTTACTTGTTCTTAGATGTAGAATATACCATCAAGATGAGACCTGAAAGAACAATCTTGCTTTGTTCCCCAGTGATAAGGTCCACAGTGAAAGAGCTTAGAGCAGTGCTTTTCAAAGAGTGTTCCAAGAAACACCTACACCAAAACAAGTTTAAGGAGCTTAGTAAACATGCCCATTCCAGGACCCACTTTGGATGCACTGAGTCACCGTCTCTGGGATTGGAACCTCATAATCTGTAGTTGTACCTGCTTCATAAGTTAGTTTGATAGGCTCTAAAGGCTGAGCACATGCCTCTGATCAGAGTTTCTGGGTTTTTGTGCTGGGGCTGATCTCAGGAAGACCCTTAGCCACCTTTCTGAGGTGGCTGCCAACAGCTGGAGAGGAAGTGCATTTGGTGAAATGGAAAGCAAGGTTGTTTGCAGAAAAGAAGGTATTCTTCCCTTAAGAACTTTAATGGGTGTTATGGTTCAGGTATTATGTGTCCCCCAAAGTTCATGTATGAGACAATGCAAGAACATTCAGAGGTGAAATGAATTGGGTTATGAAGAGGCTTAATGGGGATTAACTGAGTGGTATCTGGCTGGTAGGGTGTGGCTGGAGGAGGTGGGTCCCTGGGGATGTGCCTTTGGGGTATATATATATAAGGAGTCTCTCTTGCTGCTTTCTGATCTTCATGTGAGCTGCTTCCCCCTGCCACATTCTTCCACCATGAGGTTTAGCCTCACCTCAAGCCCCAAGGAATGGAGCTGGTTGTCTAAGAACTGAGACCTCCAAAACCATGAGCCTCCAAATAAACTTCCTCTTCTAAAATTGTTCTTGACAAGTCTTTTAGTGATAGCAGCAAAAAGGCTAACTGAAACAGTGGGGTTCCATTAAAGCTTTCTCAGAAGAACAGGCGCACATGTATCTAAAGGAAGAGGCTGAGCACAGTTTGCATGTTTGCTCACTTTGAAGATAACGTGGCTGCCTGGGATGAGAGAGTGGAGTAGGTGGTAGACCTCCCAGCCCCGCCCCACACAGAGGAATTGTGTTCATAGTTGAGCCTTCAGGGCTGCTAGACCCAAGCTCTTAGGGAGCAGAGTGTGCTCAGTCTACCATTCTCAGTCCCTAGAGTGGTACTAGTTGAGGGGCCAAGAGCCACCAGACAACATTCATTCCATGAGATGCCTCTTAAAATTGTCAAAACATGGCCACTAAGCGTGACTGTGAGGCAGGCTGATGCCAAAAAGATTTGGATTAAAAATGTTTCCCCAAATGTTCAGATATTTGCAAATTGCTAATGACTGAATAGTCAAGTAACTGATGGAATTTTCCACTTAAATTTTTAAAGTGAATTACACGATGTCTGTCACATAGTGAATCCTAGAATTCTGTCTTCAAGACAATAGACTCTTAAACCACCACCACCACCAACAACAAAAAAAACTGAAAAAATTGAAACAAAGATTCCCCTCAGAAACTTCCTAGGGTCTTTTTTTTTTTTTTTTTTTTTTTTTTTTTAACTCTGACCCTACAGGTTGTTTTTGATCCTACCACTGAAAACAGAAAGTAAAAGAAGAACCTTGGGCTCTAAGCAAGGATAAGAAGGTAACTTTCACAAGTGTTTAGGAACGGAGATCTGTGGTTTACGAGGTGGTTATGACGGTTTCCAACCTGCCATGGCCTCAGTATCAAGAAGCAGTCACTCTACTTACTTCATGGAATGGAATCAGAGTAGAGATACCTAAAGCTACATGGGTGGTTAAGTTATGGAGGAGCTACAGAGGACAGGGCAATTTCTCAGGCCCTGCTTCTTTCTAGTATGAAAGGTGATGGTTGAAAATGCTGAAATCCCGGGTCTCACTCTATAAGCAGACAGGCCTTAGGAGCTGCTTAGCATCGACTATGGTTTGGATATCATTTGTTCCCTCGTGGTTCATGTGAGGCTTGGTCCCTGATGTTCGTGGAAAGCTTGGTGCCACTGTAATTGTATTGAGAGGTGTGGTAGAAGTTGGACCTTGTGAGAAGTGACTAGATCAAGAGGGCACCATCCTCAGTGGATTAGTGAATTCTTGAGACACTGAATTAGTACTTTCAAGACTGGGTTAGGTCTTGCAGGATTAAGTTAGGTTTCACAGATCTAGAGCAGTTACCATGACAGTGGGTTGTTATAAAGCAGTTCAGGCCCCTTGGTGTCTCTCCACGCCCCCCCCCCCCCCCCCCCCCCTTACTCTCCCTCTCCCTCCCTCTTACATATGCTTCTTTTGTGAGCAACTGCTTCCCATTCTGCTCCTCTTCCACGTCATGATGCAGCATGAAGCCCTTACTAGAAGCTGAGCAGATTCTAGTACCACGCTCTTGAACTTTCCCACATCCAATGCTGTGAACCAAAACAAACCTCTTCACTTTATAACTTACCCAGTTTGGAGTATTTTCACTACAGCAGCTCAAAATGAACTAAGCATCTTTGTGGGACTTGCATCTGTTGATGTTGATATTAGATATCCATCAGACATTTATTTCTTGATACTAGGTGGATCATTCACAATCACTGTGTTGGTGAGCTTTCCGTTACCTTAACAGAGATAATCAGCTTATAAAGCGAAAAGGTCTATTTTGATTTTAAAAATTAGAGGTTTCAGTCTATGATTTATTAGCCTCATTGCTTTTGGGTCTGTGGTAAGGCAACACATCATGGTGCTGGGCATATGGTGAAGAGCATGTGGCGGGAAAGCATACGTGAAAAAGAGGGAAAGAAGTAGGGATTTGTCTTGCTATCTTCTTTATGGGCATGTTCCACACTGACAGGAAGTCTCACTAAACCCATCTCTCTCTCTCTCTCTCTCTCTCTCTCTCTCTCTCTCTCTTTCGGTACTGGGGATTGAACTTAGGGGCACTCAACCACTGGGCCACACCACATCCCCAGCCCTTTTTTGTATTTTATTAGAGACAGGGTCTCACTGAGTTGCTAAGTGCCTCACCATTGCCTAGGCTGGCTTTGAACTCGTGATCCTCCTGCCTCAGCCTCCCAAGTGCTGGGATTACCGGTGTGCGCCACCACGCCCCGCCTGGACCATCTCTTAAAGTTTCCACCACCTCCCCAAAGAGCCAATCTGGGGACCAAGCCATTAACACATGAGCCTTGATCCAAATTATACAAACGCAGAGGCACATATGTCAGGAGTCAGAATGCCCCATGACCAGCTCTCGGAGCAGTTGCTACTTTCCCATGGTCTCCCCAGTCTATGGCCTAGGTCCCCTATTGGTAACCACTTCTTTTTCTTTGATACCATATTCATCTGTGTATATTATTCTGCGGCTTTCTAATTTCTACCCCACCAAGTTTAAAACACTACCTTTCAACTTTTTGCTACACTCTGGGGGGGGGGGCCCACCTGCCCCAACTTATTTTTACTGATCAGCACCCCTATTCTCTCACCTGGTTGGTGCCTTGCTGACACACCTTACTTTGAAGACCTTGTTCATGTGGTTCCTCTTATCATACATACCCTTTCTGTACCCTCTCCAGTTTTTACCCTTCCTCCAAACCCTACATAAAATCTACGATTTTTTTTTTTTGTGTGTGAGTTCTTTGACTTTTTACAGTTATCTCTCTTTTTCTTTTCTGGAATCCTATGGTATTCTGAGGCATACCAATGCAAATTGACATTAAAGAATCTAGTGTTTAATAATGCTTCCATAGTGCATGCATTATTTATATTGCCCTAAAAACAAGAACTCCTTAAGGAAGAGGTCCAAATCTTCCTACACTTTTGGTGGATACACAATGTTCTCTTTGGACACTGGCCGATAATTAGAGACTGGTACTGTCTGTCCCTTAGCCAAAATAATTTAAACTCATTGCATTACCCCATTTACACCCTAGGAGGTGAGGGTATGCTAACATTCTTACTTAGCACCCCTTACCCAATCTAGAAATAGTCTATGTATTGAAAAACTTGTCAACATTTGTACACAACCATGAATTGTTAGTTGTTGCATGGGACTATTTCAATCTGTAATTTCTACTCCCTGCTTTGCTCCTGGGGCTGACCATGCTGCAATTGTGCATTGCTTCTGAAGACTGTTAGATCCTACTTGGTTCTCAGCCTCTTTGTCTCATATCAAGAGGCCTTAACCACCTCTCATAGATACATGCCTTTCTCAAACTCTAGGACAAACCTCATGTTCATCCATGAAAAATTTAAGGAGCTACATCATAGTCCTTTGTGATTCAGATTTTCCCAGTCCTCAGTCTAGAAAGCTGAATTATTTTGGAGAGTTGATACTACCTTGCCCACTTCCCCCATGCTGACTGAACCCCTGAGCCTCCAGGTATTGACTTCCACTGGATTTTCTAGTAAAGGTTCCCTTTTTATGCCATTTAAAGTTTCTTGATGCCAACCATTTGACTAATTTCTGCCTGGTCCAATATTCTACCTACTGGGTTGGACTTCTTTCAGGACTATTGTCAAAGTTGGTCCCTCCCTGCTCTACTGAAGGAATGGGATTCATTCTAGAACTTTATCCATCTCAGGTTTCCCTGGACTCTTAATACATAACTTAGTTCTATCCTGGAACATGACGAGAACAAGTGTCATCAAAACTTAGGTGGTAGCTGAGCTCGGTGGCTCACGCCTGTAATCCCAGCACTTGGGAGGCTGAGGCAGGAGGATCACAAGTTCAAAGCCAGCCTCAGCAATGGCGAGGCACTTAGCAAGTCAGTGAGACCCTGTCTCTAATAAAATACATAAAAGGGCTGGGGATGTGGCCCAGTGGTGGAGTACCCCTGAGTTCAATCCCCGGTACCAAAAACAAAAACAACAAACAAACAAACTCAGGTGGTTTCAACATGGGGTGCACCGGCCACTTGAAAAGTGGGAAGAGGAACAGGGGGAGGGGAAGTCTATGACTGAACCCTGTGAGGGAAGCACACTAAAAATATGAAGGGAGTGTGACAAATGGGGGCAAGTTCAAACCAGGTCGCAGGGAATAGTATCCATTATAAGTGGCAGGGGGTAAATTGCTAAAACTGCTTTAATAGTGCTGTTATTGGAGGGACAGGAGAATGCTAGGCAAGAATAGTGTCAAGTCCCCCCCGCCCAGGGGCTGAGGTTGAGGGAAAACTGAGGCATGAACCTAGTTACATAGTCAGGGCCAGTTCAGGAGTCTTCCCTTATCTGCAGGGGTTACGTTGCAAGACTTCCAGGGGATGCCTGAAAATGCAAATAATACCAAATCCTGTATACAGCAGGTTTTTTTCTATACACACATGCACAAATTTAATGCCTTTTACATCAAATTACAGCAACCTTGAACCTGTACTTTTTGCAATTTGGGTACAACAGCAAAAGTGGCATGAATTTCTTTTTCCTTATTCACAATTTCACAGGATATTTGTTCTTAATATAGATCTTAACAATGTCAACATATGATTTTTTTCCCTTACTGTCAAGAACTTTCACCCTTTTCACCTAAAGGAAGCCCCTTACAGCTTCTCTTTGGTTTATCTGCGTTACCAAAATCACTACTCTGGCACTTTGGAGCCATCATTAAGTAAAATAAAAGTTACTTAAACATAAACACTATGATTCTGTGATACTTGCTCTGATAATCAAGATTAATAAGTAACTAATAGGGAGGTAACCTATACAGTGTGGATACCATGGACAAAAAGATGGTTCACATCCCAGGAGGGACAGAGCCAGGTAGCAGGAGATTTCATCATACAGTTCAGAATGACATGCAATTTAAAACTTGGGAATTATTTATTTATGGAATTTTCCATTTAATATTTTCTTTTTAAAAAAAACATTGTTTTTTAGTTGTAGATGGACTTTATACCTTTATATATTATTTTTTATGTGGTACTGGGGATCAAACCCAGTGCCTCATGCATGCTAGGCAAGCACTCTACCACTGAGCCACAACCCCAGCCCTCCATTTAATATTTTGAAACCTCATGGGTTGTTGAGATTGTGGAAAGTAAAACTGCAGCTGAAGTGGATTATTATACTGTGTAGTGTGCCTTAGAAAATAGTTAGGTTCCCAGGACTCTTACCAGGACTTCAGATACCTGATCCAGGTGTCTGAAAGACTAAGATGCTGAGATACTTTCTTCTCTAGTGAGGATATACTATGGAAAGAAACAATCTCAAAGTCCCAGTGACTTAAAACAACAAAGATTGATTTCTTGTTCTAACATATAGTTGTGGATATAGGGTCAGGGGCATCTCTGTTCCAGGTAGGCATCACTTAGGATCTTAGAATGATTAGGCTTCACCACTTCTAGTGATGATTTCTCAACAAGGGGCTCAGGTTTGCCTATAAGTTTGTTGCCACTAAGTCTAGAGAATGGAATATAAGCAATAGAATAGTTTTGACTTTTCTGCTCACATTTCATTGTCCCAAACTACTCACTTTGGGTACCTCTGACTTCAAAATGTAGGGCAGTATAATCTTCCTTGCACCTGAAAGTAGAGGAGAAGGGAATGTTGGGACACTAGTAATACCTATCAAATTAGGTCAGTGATGAGTTCCTGAACCAGGATTTGCTATGGATTGTAAATTCCATGTGTATGTTTTATGGGAGGGGAGGAGAAGCTGCAGTGTTGTGCTGAGAAGAGTGGAGGGAAAGGCAGGGTTAGCAACAAGGGCATAGGGTCAACAAATATTCTGTAGAGTAAAACATACTCTGAAATATAGCTGCAATCTAAAGTCTGGAACTATGATTCACCTTTAGATGGATCAAATCTGGTTTCTGGGCATACATCTTCTCATTCATTAATTAATGCTGCCCTTAGACTATGAGGACAATATAAAGCTAAATTGTTGACATCAGGGTTAGCCACTTTATTTCCAGCAGAAGGGATGTTTCTTCAATGAATTATCCACACTCTACCTCTCCTTGTCATTATTGTATTAATCATACCGTGCATGAGCTGGTTGGCCCTGGTTGAGGCTGTGGCCTGAGGCTATAGAAAAGCCTTATAGCTGGTCTGGGAATCCAACCATTATGTTTGGCTTTATTAGAATCATGTCCTTTTTTTGTACTGTGAGTTGAACCTGGGACACTTTACCACTGAGCTACAACCCCAGCCCTTCTACTTTTTTTTTTTTTTTTTTTTAAATTGAGACAGGATCTTGCTAAGTTGTTTAGGGCCTTGCTAAGTTGCTAAGTCTGGCCTCAAACTTTCAATCTTCTTGCCTCAGCCTCTTGAGTCTCTGGGATTACAGGTATGTGCCCTGTACCCGGTTTAGCATCATGTCTTGAATGACCAATTCAGGGCATCCCAGGAGCTTATTAAAATAATTTAAATTTGAAAAAATAGATTATCAGATATAATTCAATACACACATAAATAGCTCTAAAGATTTTCTAAGCAATTACATGCACCTATAAACTCATACATACGCAAACACAAATTGCACAAATGGTCGTCTTTCAGAACATGGAAGTTGTATTTAACAGTTTAAGAACAACTTTGAAGAACCTCTGTACTGTCATAGAGAGTAACAGGTCATTTCCTTTATAAAATCCAATGTGGAAATGCCCCTGCCATAGATCCCTCAGCAGGCACTCCGAAGAAGTATCCTATTCCTAGGCAGAGAATCAAGGGTTAGGACTAACAATGTGGAAGAGATCCAGAGAGGGAGCTAGAGATGGGGATCACAGCTGCAAAAGATTGAACTTGGCCCAGACCTGAGGGTCTTGGTGAGAGGGAACATATCAGCATTTCCATCTGGGGTGATATTCCCCCAAACCTTATCACCTTCCAGACTGGAAACTGCACTGACAATAATCTCTGCTAAACCAAGCCATGTAGGGAATGGGGCATTCTTAGAAATGGCTTGTGGATATTCATACTGTGGTTTTTTGACTGGAGAAGCATTCTCTTCTTAACAAACCAGCAGTCGTAGGCTTTTCTTGGCATCAGGTGAAGAGGTGACCTCTCTCTTTGATTCAGTGTTCATAATTGGGCTGTCTGTTAGCCAAGGTGGCGAGAAAACAGTGCTAATGAGGTCAGGGGTTCAGTGCCCACGTGGGTCAGTTAGCGATCCTTTGTTCTTTGGCCAAAAGTCTATATCCTTTAACTGTGTCCAGTTACTCTGATGATAATAGAGCGTGGGAGACAGTGAGGGAATGTGGACGGCCCTCTGTAATCCTGCTTTCTTGCTGTAGAAAACAGCTCCAGTGCATGTCCTTTTGTCTGCAAAGTCATCTTCAGGGAAAGGAGACAACCCATGAAGAAGCAGTACAGGAAACCGAGGGTGTAGTTCTCTAATGTGTGAAGGAGATGGCAACTACAGGACTAATGGTTACAGCTGGAGCATCAGCTTGGCCATTTATGCTAATGAGAAGGTAGCAGCAACAGAAATAATTATTACCCACAGTCGATTTTCAGTTTATTATGAGACAAAAGTTTCAACACTTTCTAGAAATTTGTGTAAGGGGTCAAACAGATTAATTGAATTTCATCTTTCCTTCTTTTTCTTTTTCTCCCCCCCCCCCAGCTACTATCTAGTGGGGTTCCTAATGAGTGATAAATGCCCATGGCTAGCCAGAGAAAGAAGGCTTGAGTATTCCCACAAGTGGACCCCAGCCCTGGAGTGACTAAGGGCTTTACACCACAATTCACGATTCTCCTATGCTATACACTGTTTCCTCTGGATTACTTTATCTTCTGTAATGCTACATAGAAACATCATTTCGAGAAGTCACTAACTGAGCAGGATGAAAAACTATAGTGTCTATGGTGGGTGGACTTAATCTTATGATTCCTTAGCTGTGTGTGTGTGTGTGTGTGTGTGTGTGTGTGTGTGTGTGCACATATGCCCAGGCATGTGGGCACACCTGCATGCATTCCTGGGAAAGTTACTACCTGCTTTGAGACTCAGTTTCGTTACCTTTAAAATGGGAATTTTTTTAAAATGTTTATTTATTTACTTTAGTTGTACACAATGCAATGCATTTATGTTTACATGGTGCTGAGGATCGAACCCAGGCTGCGCACGTGTGAGGCAAGCGCTCTACTGCTGAGCCACAACCCCAGCCCCTAAAATGGGAATATTGATGTTAACCTCATAGGGCTGTTGGAAGAATTCCGTGGTGTGGCAGATATAGTGTGATATATATTTTGACCATTTTCCGCGATGACTAGTATTCCTATTAACATTGCACACATTTCATTGGTAAATTTCTTCACTTCATTGCAAGACCACACATGTACAACATTCATTACTAAGATCTCCTTAGCAAATACTGTTGATGGTCTTCCCTTAACTCTCAGCCCACCTGAACATATTCATCATAAGGCTCATACAACTACTCTTTTTTTTTTTTTTGTACTGGGAATTGAACTCAGGGGCACTCGACCACTGAGCCACATTCACAGCCCTATTTTGTATTTTATTTAGAGACATGGTCTCACTGAGTTGCTTAGTGCCTTGCTTTTGTTGAGGCTGGCTTTGAACTTGCGATCCTCCTGTCTCAGCCTCCCAAGCCACTGGGATTACAGGCGTGCACCACCACACCTGGCTACAACTACTCATTTTTAATTTTACAACTTATACTTTTGAAAAATAAAAGTAAAAACCCTTTGAGGTAAGTGTTTTAGTTTGTGTTTTCAAAGAAAAGCAAATCCTTAGATAAGCAATTGAACGCTTCCATTACACTGTAAGGTCAATAAGAAGGGATGAGCCACTCATGGCAGATATAAAGACTTTATCACCTAAAATGCTACCAGTTTGTGTTTGATGGATAAATGTATGTTTGCATGCATGAATGAATGAATGGACTCATGCTTTGTCTGAGAGTTCCACTTGAACCTTTCCTCTGAGCATCACCACATTCAGACCCTTAAAGACAGTCTTAAATTAGTGCCATCAACGGATGTCTATGGCTTACACCAGGATCCCGCTTGCAATCAGCCAAACAGACACTGCATCTTTGACAAGTTGGATGCTGAATGGAGAAACTTGAATGCTTTGCATCTATTTACTTTTACCACATGCCATAAAAATTAAAAATACATTGTACCACAAGCACAGTATTTAGTGTCTCACTTTAATTACATTCAAGTGTGTTGCTAAATAGTCTTGAGAAAACCTTAATGACCAGCTGTTCTACCCTTTTCCCATATGTCAGAAATGGTTTCTGAAATCACATTCTGGGACAGTAAGGTTGTATAATTAGACAGTGTATAGTTAACACTTCTAGATTTTCCTCTTAAACTGTGGACCCTTTACACTAACATATTGTGTGATCCTGCCAGTTTGGCACAATACAATTAAATGACGTGCCAAACAGTAACGGAGATATGCAAACTCCATCAGATGTGTGATGATCGCATCATTATCTCCTCATATCTTTTTCGTCGTTAGGACTGTATGCTTTTGTGTGTGTGTGTGTGTGTGTGTGTGTGTGTGTGTGTGTTATGCAATATTCAGCATGTGCGGCTGACAAATAAACTTAGTAAAGAGGGCTGTAAATTTTTAATATTCCCTTCATAGTGCCATTTATCTCATTAGACTTAGATGTGAGAGTGGCTTCTGCATCGTTTTGAACAAAGAGCTATCACTCAAATACACAGCAACCATATAAAGAAACAGAACAAAACTAAAATCCCCCAAGGTTGTAATAGATGACAATATTTTTATATTGCTTCTGGTGGGGGAAATGGGGATTTTTTTTTTTTTTATCTATCCCCAAACTGGCTTTGGAAGATAAAAAGGAGTTGAATTTAGAAAAACAATTGATTATTTTGAAAATAAGTCATAGGACTGAAGTTGTTTGGTTCTGAGTTTAATGAGTTGTTTTGAAAACATGGAATATTTTGTATAATTGAAATAGGTGAATTATTTGATTTTTTAAAGGAAACAGAACAAAACTAAATATTTCAGACAAGGACTGAAATGGAGAAAATAAGGAAAGGGGAACATTCTATCAACTAGTTAATATTCTTTGATTTTCTTCTCCCTCTCTCAAAGAAAACGTCCTTGATATTTTCCCAAATTGATACTCTGATTTTTTTTTTTTAAATCAGAGTTGTCCATATAAGCATAAGGCCAAGTCCTAGCTGGTGCCTTCCTGAGTCCTAATATATCAAACTCATTTTTAAAAAAGACTAAAAGAGCTTCATGTGGGGAAGACCGATTTACAGCATTTTTCCCTGTATGCTTAAATTTCCAATGACTTATTTAGATGTAAGCACTGACAGCTGTAATCATGTTTTAAATCTTGCTTTGTATCCTTGGTTATAATGTTGTTCAATTAATATTCAGAATAATGGAAGTGATGCACCATTTCAAAAAAGACTTGAATACAATCCAGTGCTTTGGGAAACTGACACTTGAGAGGATTAATCAGCATTTTTAAAACTTGCATTAATAAAAATCTGGGGCTGGGGTTGTGGCACAGTGGTAGAGCGCCTGCCTTGCATGTATGAGGCACTGGGTTCAATCCTCAGCACCACATAAAGATAAATCAATAAGATAAATGTATTGTGTTCATCTACCACTAAATTTTTTTTAAATAAAAAAAGCTCTTCCACCATGAGCCATGTGTAATACTTTTCATTTTAAACATTTTAGCTTAATAATATGTCATCTTTTGCCCTGATTTTTAAAGGTATTTAAAAACTGAGCTTCTTCAGATCAATCCTGCCTGTCCCTTGCACAGAATACGACATATGGAGTTTAAAGATATAAAAAAAGATATAAGGATATCTTTTGCATGGTGCAAATAACTATAATACCATTATTCAATAAAAGGGAAGTAGTAGACTACAACTTGATACTTAACATTTTGGTTTGTTCCTCCAATTTATATAAGAAGAGTTTTCAATCTTTCTTCAGGTGTTTCAACACTCAATTATCCAAACCCGATATCTGAGAGAAAAAGAGTCAAAACTTGTTTAAATAATGAAAAATGATGTATAGTAATAGATTTTTTTGCAATAAATGCTATACACCAAACAATTTTGAGAGTTCTCTTTTTTTGTTTTAAAATAACTATAAGTAACTCTGAGTTGTTTACAATGTAAATAAGGGTTTGGGTTCTCAATTTCAATTAAAATGATATGATGGTCAACAAACCAGGAAAGTGTGGACCAAATGCTATTTGGTTTATAGCTAAGTGGGAATGAAATAGAAATAGAGAAGAAAGATGATCATGAAAGCAGAATAGAAAAATTTTCGCTGTCCTATCCTAGTAGAGTGATTGATTCCTTTCTGACCAGAAATAAAGGCAAGCAAGAGGTTGCCTCTGCCCTGTTCTGTCTTCTTAGAGAGGCTAATTGCTCTCAGGCCCAGGGCTGGCTGTGCTGAGACCCAGTCCTACACTTCTGACCATCAGCAGAGAGAAAAGTCTCCTCCCAGCTGCTAAAGATAGCCTGAAAGGATTTTATTCTTCCCCTTGCATAGCTTTAGAATTTAACTTCCAAAAGCATATAGTCATCCCCTTAGTGTCTAGGCTAAAGCAAGAAATATCATGGAGCAAATTCCTATGATTGCTGGAGCCTACTTAGGATTTTGTAGCAAGCCCAGCAAGTGATCTACAAATGCTACAGAAAGATCCCATTTAAGAGCTCTTATGAGGTCCCTGTCCTGGGGTGCTGGTTCCTGTGCTGGGATCCCCCCTCCCCACCTGGCCACCTTTCTAGCCAGGGGAGGCCCATGGTTCCTTAAGGAGCAATGTCTTTTCATCTCCATGAAGTCTACTTCTGAGATGCATCATGAGGGACGTGCAAAGAGGGCAACTGAGGCCTGCAGAGGGATCTTTAGGAGAAATAAGCAGGTTTGGGGGCGGGGGAGCTGCGTAGAAACAGGAAGGACCTTCAAACATTTCTTTAAGCATTTCTTTTAAGATATGACTAGACAGTGAAGTACTTACGTTAAACAAAAACGACTTGAAAGTTGAAGACGTAAACTTTGAAAAGTCGTGGAGCCCAAGGTAAGCTGCAAGTCCAGGGCTACCTGTCCACAGAAGTGTTGGTGGCCAGTGCACATATAGCCACAAACTGGGCACATTTGCAGCGGTGATTGGGAGTGGCCTGGATCCAGACTGTGAGGGCCACAGCTTCTACTTTAATAGGATAGAACCTTGTTGTCTCTTTCTCAGATTGCTGTGGTTTTGGGTGTGATCTTAGTGACCCCCCAGGGTTCATGGTGATTAAAGTCTTGGTCCCCAGGGTGGCACTGTTGGAACTGGAGACCTTTGGGAAATGGGACAAGTGGAAGGTCCTTAGGTCACTGGGGGCATGAGGTAGTCTGAGTGCAACTTCAACCACTTGAGTACTCATAGGAGGATTGTTATAAAAAGACCACGCCTGGCCTCACCCATCCTTTTGCCCTCCACTCCTCAATGAGATGTAACAACTTTTCCCAACTTCCATTCTCACCATCACCATCCTCCATTCACCACAACTGAGCCAATGTGCACTCCATGCCCCTGAACCTCCAAATGGTGAACTAAATATTTTGTCTTTATAAAGTTAGCTGCCTCTGGTATTTTGGTGTAGTAATGTAAGGCTTACCAATATATAGACTATTGAAAAGATTTTTGTCAATGTCTGTTATCCTTGCTTTGTAACACTGTATCTCCACACATGCCCATACATGACTGTGGGTGACAGAGCTGGGTCCTGGGCCTGAGTGGGTACCCTTCCCTCTTCTAGAGTGACTGAGGTCTGCTCCTTGAATACACTTTCTCAGGATCCTGGCATTTGGAGGATTTGTTTAGTTCACTTGGGGAAGGGTGTCCCACCTTGCTTTGGGAACCAATTTTGAACATTTTGGAAGGCTCAAAGCCTGGTTTCACTCTTTGCCCAGCATTTTATTTCCAAAACTCCATGAAGATCAAATCAGTTCCTTGGTTTAAAGTTTATTGGTTTCCTCTAGCCTATTAAAAGTAGTACCAAAACTTTAGCTTTTGTCATCTGGTCCCAGATCACCCTTCTGGTGGCACCTTCTACTTTTCTTCCTCTATCCCCAGGCACCTTGCACTGAAATCAGGTTAGCCTGGACAGTACTTCAGAAACATAAAATACTATTCCTGACTCTGTCCTTGATGGAACACTCTCTCCTTTCCCTCTTATCTGCATAGAGAACTCCTACTCATCCTTCACTGTCAGCTAAAATGCCACCTCCTCTCTATGACCCTTCCTGATTTTTTTTTTTTTTTTTTTTGGTGGTACTGGGGATTGAACCCAGGGCCTTGTGCATGCAAGGCAAGCACTCTACCAACAGAACCATATCCCCAGCCTTCCTATGACTCTTTCTGAACTCCCATAGTGCTTTTACTTCCTTCTACTTCCTCCAGCTTACCTCCAGTCAATAAGAAGTAATCATTCCCATACCTGTGCTCCCTTACTATATAGCATTAATTATGTAAGGCTATGGATTTTTTTGTTTGTTAATTTCTCCCATAAAATTCTGTTATTCAATTTTTGGAACACTGGATCCAAAATTGTTTTTTCATAAATTTTTATTAAAACAAATTTGCTCTTCAAAGTATTTTAGAATCTTAGAATTGAAAAAAGTATCAAAGAATTTATAGTTAAGAGTTGGTTTGTTGGCTGGGTGTGTGGTGCACACCTATAATCCCAGCCACTTAGGAAGCAGAGATAGGAAGATTACAAATTCGAGGTCAGCCTAGGCAACTTAGTGAGACCATGTCTCAAAATAAAGTTCAATTACATCCCTGGGTTCAGCCCCTAGTACCACACACACACATACACTCACACACACACACATGCTTTGTTTTCCTTAAATCTATCAAATATAATAACATATAAATACACATTTATATGCTAGACCATAATAGGCAGTGATACAAATGCAATAATTTTTCAGAACTCAGAAAAAAATTGAATGTAATTAGGTTGACTTCTTGGTTTAGACTATATCTAGTAAAACTCTTAACTCTGAAGAGATTAGTCTTCAATGGATCTCTGAAAAGTATTTGATCTGATTTAATGTGAGTATACATAGATTGTATTGAGGACATGATGAAAATAAAGTTCTCTCTCCTCTGGGTACATTCCATGTGATGGGTAGAAGCAGTGTTACTATATTGACTGAAAAGGGAAAAGCAGCCTCTTTTCCACCCTAGATAGTGGTATCCTCCAAAGTCACAGTTCTCTACCCACGTAGATCTCAAGCCTAGTTAACAATGATAAGAATCATCTAGAATAGCAGGAAGAAAACCAAAGCCCACAGGTCAAAGTCAGTGCACTGCTTGTTCTTGTAATCGTGAAATTTTGCTGAAACTCAGCCTTGCCCCCTTGTTCTCACATGTCTACAGCTGCTTTCGTGACACAATGACACAATGGCAGAGGTGAGTAGTTGCCACAGAGACTGCATGACTGGCAAAACCGAAAGGATTTACAATTTGGCACCTTGCAGAAAACAGTTGCTGATGCTTGACCTACAAATTTCATTCTGTTTTGTTTTTAAAATAATTCAGATGTCTGAGCCCCACCTTAGAACTATTAGCATCAGAAGGAGTAAATAATGGTCCTTTGTATTTTTAAGAAGCTCCAGGAGTGATTCTGATTATAAACCCCTAATTTTTTCCCAAGAGTTATCCATAATTCATGCCAAGCAAATTCTCACTGCACAAGGAAGGTCCCTCAAAAGCAAGTACCATATTTTAGTTATCTTTGCATCTGTAACACCTAACACAATTCCCAACATAATTAGATGTCAATAATGCTTTTTTTTTTTTCCTTATTGAGTATGAATAAATGGGCAAGATGAGGATGCTGAGATTGCATATCTATCTAGAACCCACTCAAAATGATCATATATTGCAAATATTCTCTCAGGCCTGGGACCTGTGTCTTATTACTTTCTACTGAAATTTCTCTCATTCTTCCAAATTCAGTCCAACCTAGGAAAACACACATGTCACCAACTGTGTATGGGTCTGAATTTTTTTTTTTTTAATTTCCAAGAGTGTCAAATGATGTATGCCTTGGTCTGCAAACACATGGTCATATTCTCATTGCTTGGGACATGCAGAAAAAAAAATTCAGCTCATCATGAGGAATGGTACAGATGGTATATTTGGCATCACCAGCCCGCCTAGATCAGAGACGCATTTATTTACATGACTTTGTTTGCATTGTGACCATTTATCTGGGCCTTTGCTCACATTTAACCTTTTAAAGGGTTAAGAGGGAGTGAACCATTTTGCCCTTGGGATTGAATGGAGTGAGCCCTCTGTTGGGGGCCATGTTTGCATCTCCTTCTACCTGCAAAATACTCATTTCTTACAGCATCAGTAAACATTTGGTTATGTTATCTCGTGGGTCCAGGAGGAGTGTGGAATGTGCCAAATTTAAGAGCCATTGCCAAATGCCAGAGCCTGCATTATGTAGACAGAGCACGCCAGTGGAACTGGCGCTAACTAGTTGTAGATTCCAGCTCTTGCCTCAGAAGCAAAGAATCCCTGTTAGTCATTTCCAATTGAGATCATGCTGTTTGCCTTTGGTTGTGAGATGGCTTTGTTTCTGTGCAAAAACGTCGGCCTGTGGGCACAGCTGACGGACCACTGTTATTGACGTCTTTGGGTTTAGGACAATGAGCTATAAAAGCTGCACCAGCTTGTCTCAGACACCCCCTATGACTTGGAGACACTAAACAGGAGCATGGCAGAAAAGCATTGGAGAGCTTGGTGCTGGACCTGAGAAAATCACTCAGCAGGCTGGTCACTGGAGTTCTCATCTGTAAAATGGGGACAAGTTACTTCCTCTTTCTTAGCTTTGGTTTCCTTATCTTTCAACAGGGAAAATCATAGGGCGGTTATGACAAATAAGCTGTGGTTTTGATGTGTTCCCATGTGTTGGAAACTTAATCCCCTAGAATCACATGGTAGTGGTCATTGGAGGTAAGGCCTTTGGGCAGTAATTAGGATTAGATGAGGCCATGATTGCATTAGCGGCTTTTTAAAAAAATCTATTTATTTATTTATTTATTTATTTATTTGGTACCAGGGATTGAACTCAGGGACACTCGACCACTGGGCCACATCACCAGCC
This sequence comes from Tamias sibiricus, assembly GCA_025594165.1. NCBI lineage: Eukaryota > Metazoa > Chordata > Mammalia > Rodentia > Sciuridae > Tamias > Tamias sibiricus. The sequence continues at coordinate 46,240,486 of CM046669.1, read as the reverse complement.
CTTTTTGGTATTTCATTAGAGACGGGGTCTTACTGAGTTGCTAAGTGCCTCACCATTGCTGAGGCTGGCTTTGAACTCACCATCCTCCTGCCTCAGCCTCCCAGGTGCTGGGATCACAGGCATGCGCCACTGCGTCCAGCACATTAGTGGCTTTTTAAGGAGAGGAAGAGAGACTCAAGCTAGCCTCTTCACTGACTAGACATGTGCTGCCCTGAGTTGCCTTGAGACTCTGTGGAGAGTCTCCATCAGCAAGAAGGCCGTCGCCAGATGTGGTCCCTTGACCTTGCATCTCCAGGACCACAAGCTGAATCAACTATTTATAAATGACTGTCTGTGGTATTCAGTTTTAGCAACAGAAAACAGACAAAGACAAATTGAGATAATCTGTACACAGCCTTCGGGCTGGTAACTGGCATGGAGTGAGCTCTCAACAAAAATTTGTATCAATTATTACTATTTATCATTATTATTAATACATATCTCTTGCTTACTGAACATGATGGTTGAGAAATTCAAATGGAATAACTGATATTAAAGTGTTCTGTGAATATGTAGGATGTGACAGATGTGAGGAATTATTTCAGAGAAAAAGAAGAGGAATTGCTCGGATAACCTGTCTGGCAAAGCTCATTTCAACATGACATGCGCCTTTGACCAACAGTCCCCAACCTATTTGAAATGAGAAGCCACTGTTTGTTTTTCTAAACCCTTGAGAGACCAGTGCCTATCCCTGGGTGAGCCCAATGCTGATGGTGATGCATGTCAAGGTGGACGTAGCTTTGTGCTGGCAGGAATGTTCCTGAGCAGAACCAGGCTGGGGCCCAGATGTCACCAGGGCTGTACTTCCTGCTAGATATGGGGACATGAGCATAGAGAGTTCTTCCAGAGAGGTGTGCAATGACAACAAGCCTCAGAGCCACCTACCAGGAGCAGTACCAAGACAGAGCAATTTCTGGGTCTGATTGACAGTTTCCTCAGTTGGCCTGTTAGCCTCATGATTTCATCCAGCAGGTATGCATTGCTTTCCACTGTATCCAGACTAGTGCAAAAGGGCCTGTGATCTGAAGAGGTTCTGTGAAGTTACCTTTCTTCTGGGTGAAACTAGAAGAACTGACTTATCTTCACACATTTCACCTGCCTTATTCTAGGCTAGGCACATAATAGATATGCAATAAAAATTTAAGACTTGACTGGGCGCAGTGGTGCACACCTGTAATCCCAGCGGCTTGGGAGGCTGAGGCAGGAGGATGGCAAGTTCAAAGCCAGCCTCAGCAAAAGCAAGGCACTAAGCAACTCAGTGAGACCATGTCTCTAAATAAAATACAAAATAGGGCTGGGGATATGGCTCAGTGGTCAGGTGCTGCTGAGTTCAATCCCCAGTACCAAAAATAAATAAATAAAATAATTTAAGACTAATTTGATATCAAAGAATGATGGAGGCTTTTTGGGGGTGAGGTGGGGGGTACTGAAGATTGAACCCAGAGGTGCTTACCACTGAGCCACATCATCCCCACCCCCTTTTAAAAAAAATATTTTATTTAGAGACAGGGCCTCACTGAGTTGCCTAGAGTCCCACTAAGTTGATGAGGCTGGCTTTGAATTTGTGATCCTCCTGCCTCAGTCTCCCAAGTCACTGGGATTATAGGCATGTGCCACTGCACCTGGCTGGATTATATTTATAACAATGGGTAATATTTATTAAACACTAGAGACCAGGCTTCATTATAAATGCTTTATATGTATAAAAAGAAGAAAGGAATTAAGAGTGCCCTTGAGAATAATGAGAAGATGTGGCTATATCAAGGTCCACTCTTGTTTTCATAAGCATGTTACTCCCTGAGGAAAGTCTTGACAGTGTTCTCTACCAGTTTTTCATGAGAAGGCTGAAATTCAATTGGAAGAAGTTCCAGACACTCAAAGTGATAGCCACTAGTCACAACAGTATTGTTTCAGAAAGTCTGGTGTTACATGCCAGGACCTGGTTCATGCCGCCTGCAACAGTCACTTGTGTCAATCAATTCAGCAAGTCAGCTTAATCAACACTAACTGGCTTGTTTTCATACACCTCATCTGCCTAGTTCTAGGTACATAATAGGCATTCAACTAAAATTTAAGATTGATAAAATAATAATAATAATTTTTAAACACTAGAGGCAAGGCCTTGTTATAGGTGCTTTGTGTGTGCTGGTTAATTTTAGCCTCACAGTAAGCTAATGATATGGTTAACATTTTTTATCACCCATTTGGGAGAGGAAGGAATGGAATCTTGGAAAGCCTTAAACAACTTGCTCAAATTCACACAGCTGGAAGTGGTGGAGATGGAAATCCAGCCCAGGCCTACTTACTCCTCACTCCGTTGCCTCACTTAGGCTCAGGTTTAAACACAATGGTCAGCTTTAAAAAGAGGCACAATGTTGAATTTAAGGAAGTGTCCACTTAGGACTACATTGAACAGATTTCAGTTTCATTCTTGGTAATATTTAGATTTTTGTAGGGGCATAATTAGTTGCAAATTGTGCAAATCAAGTAGTTTGCAGCATGTAGAACAGAACTGGTGATTGGTCTGAGGCCATGAGAGAGAGCAAGGAGGGAGGGTGGGAGGGAGGAAGAGAAGACAGAGAGAGAGAGAGAGAAGCAAAAAAGGTATGGAACTAATTTGGTGGTATAGACAGAAGCTGTGTGTGTGTTTTCTAGAAACAGAAGAATGAAAGCATTTTTCCATTATAAGTTTCCATGTTTTTCTTTCCTTATTCTTCCTGCTCCTTTACAGAATGCTCTTTTCAGAGGAGTGTCTAACCCTAACCCAGCACATTCTAACTACCATATACTAAGCATTAAGCTCAGTCTATGTTCTCCACTGTGTGTGCTTTTGGGAGTGGGAAGGATCCACAGAATCACATTCAAAAGGAACTGATGACAGCACTCACCCTGTGAGTGACTTGACTCCAGGACCACAGGGAGAGCTGCAATAGGCAGTTCCTTTTGCCCTGGGAGAGGGAGCAGACCAGCTGAGACCCTCAACCTCATCAACCTATCACATCTCAGTGGTTAGGATTTCCTCAGCTCCCTGTAGACCTCTGCCCTGGAAGATAGAAAGATTTGGGGACTTTGCAAGCCTCCAGGAGCTCTTCCTGTATCCACCAGCACTTCTTCCAGTTGCAGAAGCAATGGATGTGGAAAATTCAGCCAAGATGGAGAAACCCTCTTGAACCTGAACTTAATATAGTGTTTCCTGCAAGGCAACTGCACAGAGGGATAGCAAGGATGTGTGTGGCCTTACCAGGGGAAGCTGGTTGCAATGTGGTACATGAGCTGAGAAGCTGATTGGTGATTTGCAGTGGACCAGGTACCAGCTCTTAGAGGGCATCAGGCTGGTCTCCAGCATCTAGAAGGGTTGCAAGAGAAATGAAAGGGGAGATTTCAGCCTGAGAGAAAGAAGCATGCACACACAAGCCCCTGGAGAAGAAAGAGAAAATGGAAGACTCTTAAGAACAGCTGCTAGGCTCATGAAGCAGTTTTTAGTGGTTCAGTTGGAGAGGGAGGTGAGCATCATGGGCAGAAGGAACTCATCTCATCTATTTTAAAGGTTCTCAGGCAGTGTCAGGTGCCAAGGTTGCAGAAAGAGTCAACCCAGCAAAAGAACTCCCCTAAAGTGCTTTGAAATCCGAGGGAAGTGTGGTCGACCTCTTCGAGCGGTCGCAGCAGCTTGGGGAGGAAACAACTTGATAAGTCTTTTTCACCGTTAATTTCTGACACCGGGTAATTGATTTCAATGTACATCTGCTGTGTGTTTTTGTCCATTTGACTTTGTTTTTAGTTTTTACTTTTTGAAAGTGCTATGGATTGAACTGTTTCCCCCCAAATTCCTATGTTGAAGCTCTAATCCCCAAGGTAACTATATTTGGAGTAAGAAAGTAATTAAGGTTAAATGGGGTCATCAGGGTGCAGCCCTGATAGAATTTGCATCCTTACAAGAGACCAGAGCTTATGCTGTCTCTCCTCCTCTTTCTCCACCGGGTGAGGACACAGTGTGAAGGTGGTTAGCTCTCCCAGGAGGAGAGCTCTCACAGAAACCAGATTGGCTGGAACTTTGACATTCAACATTCAGTCTCCATAACTATGATGAAATAAATTTTTGTAGTTTGACCCACACAGTCTGTGTATCTTTTTTATACCAGCCCAAACTGATGTCAAAGCAGGGGACTGGTGCTGGGGACTGTGACCTGGACTCAGGACGTACCTAGAGGCTGCTTGTAAAACTTTGGATTTCTGTATGGTGCTGAGCAGTTAACCCAACATAGTCTGAGTCCCAAGGTTTGCCTTTGGGGTACTGATATTTATTTTGAAAAGTCTGCAAACATTTTTGAAGATGAGTGGTGTGGTGTGGAAAGTAGCACTGTGAAAGCAGAGGGAATATAAGTAGAAAGGAGACTCCAGAAAGAAAATGAAACCCCTACATTGACGTAGACAGAATAGAATGGTGAGACCAGGTTTGGTACTGGATAGTTCCCTAAAAAAAAAAAAAAAAAAAAAAAAAATTGTATCTCTAAAACCAATTCCAAATGGAGTCATGCAAACTTTAGAATCAGGGGAATTTTCCAGTGAGGGGGAGCATTTGGTGGTGCTATTAGTAATTTAATTTTCTCATAAGCCATTTAAAAAAAAATTTTTTTTATTGCTACATAGAGTTAACTCTCAGTGAAAGGGAGCCCTGATTATTGTGGGACAGGTCCTGAGTGAGGCATTTTAAGTCACATTAGTCTTTCAGAAAGTCATTATCCTCACTTTAAGGATATAAATTTTAAAAAGGAAATAAATTTTGTGATTTGTTAAGAATACCCCAAATAAATGTGACAGTTGTTTGAATCCCAGAGATTAGTGGGGAATTTGTTCCTGCTGGGAGTAGTAACTCCCTGGTCTGCTGGAGGAGGTAAATTACTGTATTTTATTTGTGCTTCACGTGGGGCGTGACCCTTAGCTCCTGAGTACTTGTAGACTAATATGGACCCTGTCTCCTGCCTTCTGGCCTCGCTGATTTTCTATTTTCAGTTTCTCCCTTTTTTCCCTACTTCATTGAATTTCTTTGCTCTTTGCATCATCTTAAAGAATACAATGTGAATCATTTTTAATTAAAGACCCTAGGAAGAAACCCTTTCAATCTCCCTTCTCTCAGTACTGGTGCTATATTTGAACTGCTGGGTTCATTTGTGGTAAGGAAAGAAGAGGTAGTGAAGAGGCAGGTAGAGTCACGGGAAGTACGGAGATGAACCAAAGCAAGGTTATGTGTGCTGAGATGAGACTGTAGAGCATCAGGAGTGAATCCAGTCAGTCACAGCCACCCCCAGACTCCGGGCCAGCTAGGACAGGCAGTCCAACCTTAGCCCTTCTTCAGACTGGTGGATAAGATTACAATGGACCCTCAGTGATGGCAGATCATTTTGACGACATTGAATTCAATGTTTCTTACTTACGTCTTGAAGAGAAGGTAAGTGTTAAGTCAAGGAGTTGTAGAAGTCAGAGGCATCGTTGAAGGAAATTGCAACAGAGTGAAAAACAAACCCATGAAAGGGAGCCTTTTTTTGTTGTTTTTTTTAAATTGCAACATAGAGTTAACTCTCAGTGAAAGGGAGCCCTGACTATTGTGTGACAGGTCCTGAGTGAGGCATTTTAAGTTACATTAGTCTTTCAGAAAGTTATTATCCTCACTTTAAAGGCAGAGCCTTTGGAGCTGAAAGAGATTGAGAACCGTGAAGTGTCGCACCTCGTAATTGGTGGAGCTGAGATTGGAACACAGATCTCTGTTTATAAATTCCTCAGGAGCTGTGGACTTGAGAAGATCGTGAATCATCTTGGCTCCACTGGTTTTTTATGGGTGATGGATTCGGAGGGATGAAAGGAGGATGTGTGACCACATTGGACTCTACGGTGTGGCTGAAGGCCATGGCTTGATTAGTTATTTCTTGCCACACATCTGCTGGCTACGATTTCAAGAAAGGGATTTGAGTCCCAGGCAGAGGCGGAAGCTGGCAGCAACTTTCATAAACTTACTGGCAGAGTGTGGATTAACAGCCCTCCCCTTTGGCAACTGTCTTGGGCCCCTTGTCCTCCCAGAAGGGATGGTGCAGATGCAATATGGAGTGAACTCAAAGGTGTAGCTTGGGAGGAAAACGGTCAATGCCAAGTTTCCTTAGGGTCATTCCTTGAGTTGGCTGCTCACTCCCCTCTCTTACCCCCTAAATGACACTGTCCTCAAAAAATTGTAGTAACTATTTACTGAGGAAATGTTTCAGGCACAGTGTGAGGTGTTGGCAATCCTAATGGAACTAGATGGTCTTCCTCTGTGACTCTAAGGTAACTCACTAGTAAATGTCACTCTCAGGGCATTTGTAGAGTTATCCATGTATGTCCTTTCTCTGTGTGTGTTCCTAATGATTATCAGTGTTTAAAAGTGGTTTTGGGATAAAGAAATGAGGGAAGGACTATAACAACCTCATATACTATATTACAGGGAGACAAGTAGACCTGAAAGCAGATTTTTCTGTAAAAGGTGGAGTGACATGAATCTACATAAGAATGCCGAAGAAGAAGAAGAAAGAAGAAGAAGAAGAAGAAGAAGAAGAAGAAGAAGAAAAAAGAAGAAGAAGAAGAAAAAACTGATCAGTTCACAGTAGGGGGTGGTGGCAAGAAAAGGATTCAGACTGGGTAAAATATTTTAAATCATTTTAAAGATATATAGATGATGGCTTGCTGAATAGTTGGGAAGGTGGGGAGGAGGTTGAAGCATTATAGGTAGAAAAAAAAAGTTGAGTGCAAATATGGATCATGGTGACATGGGGCAGCAGTGTGACTCATGGGGATGTGGAGCTGGGTAGAAAGTTTGGTGATAGAAATTTCCAGAGAAGAGAGTCTGTGTGCTGTGCAAAGGAGTTTACACTTTCTCCCAAGGACAATGAAGTGCTGTTAGAGGGTTTTCAGCACAAGAGTGATTTAAATAGAACTACTTAAAAAAGAAGACGGAGACCTCAGTTGATGATTATGTTCAGAAATGTTTGACAAGGTCAAGATCAGAGCGGACACATTTTTTAAGGAGAAGGAACAGTGGGTAGTATATGGAAAAGCACAGAGGTCAGATAGAAGCTTGGTTCATGAGAAAATATTTCAGAGCAGAGAGGCTGTGCAGGAGTCTCAGAGAGAAACAATTAGGGTCAGAGCTGAAGCAGGGAGCATGGGAGAGAGGGGGTTGCTGCAGGAGAACTTGAAAAGACAAATGCAGGTATTGGCTGGATACATGGCTAAGCCTGAGTGACTGGAGGGACAGTTATGCCACTCACGGCAATGATGCAGACGAGCAGGTTTGGGGAAGGAGAGTTTTGTACATATCGTTTTGAGGTGCTTGTGGAACCCCAGTAGTGGGCAGTATGCAATCTAAGTGTGAGGTCTGAACTCTAAAAGAAGGCACTGGAGTCAGAAGAATATCCAGGGAATGAATGAGGCTAGCTGGGGGGCTCTCAATCAGTGTATCCTGGAATCAAAACTGTACCCACTATAAAACCCTGGGCTTGGGGAGGGTGTCTACATCTAAGAAGCAGGAAGTGAAGGAGGGGACAGGAGAGGTACTGCTGAGTTTCTGCATTTATGACAGGGAAAGACAGAGAAAGTAGAAAAGCACCTAGACAGAGTTAAATCTGAAGTGAAGACTGAATGGAATTTAAAGTTCATAAGCCAACAAAGATGGAGAGGTTGAAATACAGCAGAAGTCCCAGCAGCATCTTAAAAAGGGTGACACTGTGGGGTAAAGATCGGACGAAGGGGGTGATCTCTTGATCTTGTGCTGAATGGCAAGGGTTTGCTCACATGAAGCTACAGGAAGAGCACACCCTGAGGGAGAGTAGGGAGGCTGCAGGGTTTGTCATTGATTTAGGGATGGAAATGCTCACCTGTTCACTTTGGTTTTCTCAGGAAAGTAAAGTTCACTGACTGAAAATTCACTGGTCGATGGTGGGAATGAAAGAGGAAACGGATGGAGGGGTGGAAGAGCACATTTGGGACTTGGAAAAGGGACCCAGCAGGTATAGACACAATAGAGAATTGGAGGGGGTTTCCAAAGTACATGAAATCAGCTAAGAAGCATATTCTGGTTTAGTGAAGTATGAAGACCTACAAAGTTTATATGTCAAGATAAAAAAATAAAAGCCCATCAAACTAAGCATTGGGAGATGTTCAGGCTGGAATCAGTATCCAAAGAGCAAAGATAAGAAAAACAGCAAGATGGACCCAGGATGAAACACAAGATGATGTCAGCCGCCTGTCAGAGGAGCAGCCGGCAAGGATTGGCTCCTGTTCTGTGGACTCTCTCTTCATGCTCTAAATTGATTTCTTTGCAGTGCAGAAGTTTTTAATTTGATGCCGTCCCACTTACTGATTCTTTAGGGGTCTTGTAGGAAGCCAGTGCCTGCACCAGTGGTTTGGAGTATTGACCCTGTATTTTCTTCTAGTGGTTCTAGTGTTTCTGGTCTAATTCCTAAGTCTTTGATCCATCTTGAGTTGACTTTTGTGCAGGGTGAGAGATAGGGATCTAGTTAATTCTTCTGTGTATGGGTATCCAGTTTTCCCAGCACAATTTGTTTAAAAGGCTCTCTTTTCTCCAACGTATGTTTTTGGCACCTTCGTCAAGAGTCAAATGACTGAATCTATGTGGATTTGTCTTTGTGTCTTCTATTCCTTTTTATTGGCCTTCAAGTATGTTTTTTATGCCAATGCCATGCTGTTTTTGTTACAATGGCTCTATAGTATAATTTGAGATCCGGTATTGTGGTATACCATAAAGAATCTTGCTTCTATATATAATTATAATATATTAATTAAAATCATATTAATATAATAATAATAGAAAGGAGATCAGTAGAGTGCAGCAAGCAGATCAGGAGAAGGGAGAAGGAAAAGAAGAGGGAAATAAAATTGATCAAACTATGTTATATGCAAATATGCATAATGAATGCCACTATTATGTATAATTATAATGCACTGATAAAAAAAATCAAGGTGATATTGTTTCCCTAAGGAAAGAATATACACAATATTCCAAGCCCATGTGAATAGATTATATCATTATGCTTGTAACAAGACATGGAGACCATAACTTCGCAGTGACACACTTTTAAACATTTGTGCGCATGCCTAGCTGCTCATTCACAGAGTGGTGTCCGATGGCCAATATGGCCCAAAGCAGAGGGCTTCCATGTCCTGGGTAGCAGGAGGATGTAGCAGAGGCTGCTTCTCTGGAGAAGCAGTTGAGTCCTAGGAGGAAGGCCAGTGTCCAATTAAGAAAGGCACTAGGAGGGCTGTGGTTGTGGTTCAGTGGGAGAGCGTTTGCCGAGCATGTATGAGGAACTGGGTTTGATTTTTAGCACCACATAAAAACAAATAAATAAAATAAAGGTATTGTGTCCAACTGCATCTAAAATTTTTTTTAAAAAAAAGAAAAAAGAAAAGAATTGGCTCAAAAGCTTGAGCATCCTTTTCACAGAAAGACAGACAATGTCCTGGGAGGTCAAATCAAGACAAAACATATAAATTAGGTTTCACTCATCAATTTAAAAAACTTTATAATCTAATAATATAATGTACTGCCTTGGTATGATTTAAAATTTCTCTCTGAAGTCAACAGCCAATATTATTCTTCAGAGTAGAATAAAAAAAAGCATTTTTGTTACAGGTAGGGGTGAAATAAGATGACCAATATGACAATAATTTTCTTAATGCTGTTCTGAAGTTGTAGCCAATGAAAAGGAGTAGGAAAGAGAAATAATAAATGTGATTGAACCCAGAAACTGCAGGAAACCCCCTTTGCTTTGGGGAAATCCCGCCTTCTCTCCCTGAAAGATACTGATTGCTCCATCTTGGTCTACTCCGAGGGAAAAAAAAAAAAAAAAAACTGACCACAGTAAAGTTGTGACACTCCTGGCCATCTGGGAGATCCAAGATGGCGGATTAGAGGAAGCCGCACTTCAGGGCAGCTCCATGGAAAGAATCCAACAAAGCAGATAAATTGCCTTTCACCAGCATGAAACCGGCGATAAAAACCAGCGATAACAGCCGGTGGAATTGGTGCTGGGGGACCACGGGAGACCGCGGGTCAACAACACCAGTTCAAATCCACACTCGGCCGGACGCGACCCTCAGCAGTAGGGCCCCGGAGAGAGCAGCGCAGAGACCGGCGAACAGCAAGCAGGGGCACAATCGGAACGGTCCACAGTCCAAAGCAGCGCTGTCTGCGCCGCAGTTACAGTTGCGGCTTCCCAGTACCACCTCGGCAAGGAGACATCCACCCAACGGCTTTGAAATCGATCGGCGAGGACACGGGAATCTGCAGAGCTGCTGTTGACTGGGAGGAGAGCACCGCCATCTTTGAAAGGTGCAGTGGCTGACCCAGACAAAGGGGAGGAGATGGAGAGTGATGGCTGCAGCCATCCAGGGACCCTCCAGCTCTCTGAAGACAACGCACACCTGGGTGAGGCTCAGGTGGCCAGCAGGGGAGGGCGTGTCTGAGGCCAGCACAGCGGCCACAGGAGGTTGCAACTGTGGGCGTGGGGAGGGGGTGCCTTCTGGAGGGTCCCCTTCCCGGTGCCATTCATCAGCTGACACACAGACGCCCTGGGCCATTCCTTCACTGAGCCGTTCAGCCACTGGCTAAGTTGCGGCCTTGATTCCACTAACAGGATCGCAGACTGACTAGACGTGATCCAATAACAATTGGCTTGAACTGGAAAGGAAAAAAGAGGGGGGCTTCCCAGGGCCCATTTTGTTTGAGACTTGGGGTTCGACTTTTTTTTTCTTTCTTTTTTGTTGGTTTGCTTGTTTTGTTGGATTTCGGGGAGGTTTTTTATTTGTTTGTTTGTTTCTTTTTCTTTTTCTTTTTTTGGCTTTGTTTTGTTCTGCTTTTTTTTTTTTTTTCCTTCTGCATTGATTGTCAGTGTGTTTGCTTCCACTCCTTTTTTCTTTCCTTCTTTTCTTCCTTCTCACTCTTGCATCTTTTCTTCCTCATTCATCTTTCATGTTTACACCCTGCCAGTGCATACTAAACAGAGGCAAAAACAAGTTATACACAGAACTTGGGATTTCTAGAACCGGCGCAATTGAACTGGGTAGCAAAGCGGTGTTATATATACTTTACTCTCTATTTTCTTGATTCTCTCTCTCCTCTCTCTTACACCAATTCCTACTCTTTTATCATTTTTTTTCTTTTCCAACTTACTTTATATATAAATTGGTCTTTCCACTTAATTGTCTACTCCATTCTCTTTCTTCCCTCGTCTACTGATACTAAACCACTTTCACTAAACCACTTCAATAGAAATCTCTTTTCATACTTTCCAAGAAAGAACAATTCAAGACACTTCCTTCTTCCTAAACATAACACCTCTGTATCCAATACTTGAAGCTATAAAACCCCATCAGAAGAGTACAGAGTAAATTGGAAATAATATCTGGGTTAACCAAATCTGTACATTGTGATCAAACTTGGATTTTCTGAATAGAAAGTGTTAGGTTTTAAAAGTGTAAAGGAATTATAAGGTGATCTGATAATATTGTACTACAGGAACAACATAAGGCTTTGAGGTAAAATCGAAATAGTCAAGGTCCCACAGTGCAGGAAGAATAGACACACAAGCAACATGAAAACACAAGGGAAGAAAATGACACAAACAAATCAAGATACCTCATCAGTAGATGTCATGGCAAGCACAGTTGGTCAAATGCCAGAGATGGAATTTAGAAATTACATATGCCAAATGTTTAGGGAACTTAAGAATGAACTCAAAAATGAGATGAAGGAGCAAGTACAGGAGGCAAAAGATCATTTTGACAAAGAACTCCAAAAACAAATACAGGAAGTAAAAGATTACTTCAATAGGGAAATAGAGGCTCTAAAGAGAATCCAAACAGAAATTCCAGAAATGAAAGAAGCAATAAACCAAAATAAAAGCTCAATTGAAAGCATCTCCAACAGAATAGACCACTTGGAAGAAAGAACCTCAGACAATGAAGACAAAATATATATCCTAGAGAAGAATTTAGACTATACAGCAGAACTTGTTAGAAATCACGAACATAACATCCAAGAATTATGGGACAGCATAAAAAGACCAAACATAAGAGTGATTGGCGTAGAGGAAGGGGCAGAGTTTCAAGCCAAAGGAATGAGTAATCTATTTAACGAAATAATTACAGAAAATTTTCCAAACTTGAGGAATGAATGGGAAAACCAACTTCAAGAGGCATACCGAACACCAAACAAACAAAATCACAACAGATCCACACCAAGACACATTATAATGAAAATGCCTAATACACTGAGCAAGGAGAGAATACTAAAAGCCACAAGAGAAAGGAAGCAGATTACATATAGGGGGAAACCAATCAGACTATGTTCAGATTTCTCAACCCAGACCTTAAAAGCAAGAAGATCCTGCAATAGCATATTTCAAGCTCTGAAAAAAAAGGGATGTCAACCAAGAATCTTATATCCAGCAAAATTGAGCTTTAGATTCAAAGATGAAATAAAAACCTTCCACGACAAGCAAAAGTTAAAAGATTTCACAACTCGAAAGCCAGCACTTCTGAACATCCTGGGCAACATTTTTCATGAAGAAGAAGAGAAAGAGGATAATGAAAATCAACAAAGGGAGATATTAAACTAAAGGAAATACCAACCAGAAGAGAAACCAAATCAAGCTAAAGACCATAATCCAAATAAAAATGGATGGGAATAAAAATCACATCTCAATAATAACCCTGAGTGTTAATGGCCTAAACTCTCCACTCAAAAGACACAGATTATCAGAATGGATTAAAAGAAATGACCCAACAATTTGCTGTCTCCAAGAAACACACCTCATAGAAAAAGACATCAACAGACTGAAAGTGAAAGGCTGGGAAAAGTCTTATCACTCACATGGCCGGCGGAAGCAAGCAGGGGTTTCCATTCTCATATCAAATAAGGTAGACTTCAAACCAAAACTAATCAAGAGGGACAAAGATGGATATTTCTTATTACTTAAGGGAACCATCCATCAACAGGATATAACAATCATAAATCTATATGCCCCAAATAATGGAGCACCTACATTCATCAAACAAACTCTTCTCAAGTTCAAGAGTAAAATAGACCACAACACAGTTATTCTAGGGGACTTCAACACTCCTCTCTCACCAATGGATAGATCATCCAAACAAAAGCTAAACAAAGAAATTTTAAGCCTCCTTAAAACAATTAACAATTTAGACCTAACAGACATATATAGAATATTTCATCCCTCAGTAAACAAATACACATTTTTCTCAGCAGCACATGGTTCCTTCTTCAAAATAGACCATATATTATGTCACAAGGCAACTCTCAGCAAATATAAAAAAATAGAGATACTACCCTGCATGCTATCGGACCATAAAGGGATGAAATTGGAAATCAACAACAAAACAAGGAATAAGAAAAACTACTCCATCAACTGGAAGCTAAACAACATGCTACTGAATGAACAAGGGGTTGAAGATGACATCAAAGAGGAGATCAAAAAATTCCTAGAGGTAAATGAGAACACAGATACATCATATAGAAATCTCTGGGACACTATGAAGGCAGTAGTAAGAGGAAAATTCATTGCACTGAGCTCATTCCTTAAGAGGAAAAAAAACCAACAAATAAATGACTTAACATCACACCTCAAAGCATTAGAAAAAGCAGAACAGACCAACACCAAGAGCAGTAGAAGACAGGAAATAATTAAAATCAGAGCAGAAATTAATGAAATTGAGACTAAGGAAACCATTCAAAGAATTGACAAAACTAAAAGTTGGTTCTTTGAAAAAATAAACAAAATTGACAGACCCTTAGCGATGCTAACCAAAAGAAGAAGAGAAAAAACTCAAATTACTAACATTCGTGATGAAAAAGGGAATATCACAACAAATACCTCAGATATAAAGAATATAATTAGAAATTACTTTGAAAACTTGTACTCTAATAAAATAGAAAATACTGAATGCATTGACAGATTTCTAGAGTTATATGATTTGCCTAAACTGGATGTGGAGGCTATACACAATTTAAACAGATCAATTACAAGCGAAGAAATAGAAGATGTCATCAAAAAGCTACCTACAAGGAAAAGTCCAGAACCTGATGGGTTTACAGCCAAGTTCTATAAGACTTTCAAAGAAGAACTAATACCAATGCTCTTCAAACTATTTCAAGAAATAGAAAAAGAGGGAGCTCTTCCAGACTCTTTCTATGAGGCCAATATCACATTAATTCCAAAGCCAGGCAAAGACACATCCAAAAAAGAAAACTTCAGGCCCATATCTTTAATGAACATAGATGCAAAAATCCTCAACAAAATCCTGGCAAATCGGATACAAAAACATATCAAAAAGATAGTGCACCACGATCAAGTGGGGTTTATCCCAGGGATGCAAGGCTGGTTCAACATTTGGAAATCAATAAACATAATACATCACATCAATAGACTTAAAGACAAAAATCATATGATCATCTCAATTGACGCAGAAAAAGCATTTGACAAAATACAACACCCCTTTATGTTCAAAACACTGGAAAAACTAGGAATATCAGGAACATATCTTAACATTATAAAAGCTATTTATGCAAGGCCCCGAGCTAACATTATCTTAAATGGAGAAAAATTGAAAGCATTCCCTCTAAAAACTGGAACAAGACAGGGATGCCCCCTTTCACCACTGCTATTTAACATGGTGTTGGAAACTCTGGCCAGAGCAATTAGACAGACGAAAGAAATTAAAGGGATCAAGATAGGAAAAGAAGAGCTCAACTTAGCACTATTTGCTGATGACATGATAATCTACCTAGAAGACCCTAAAAACTCTATCAGAAAACTTTTACAACTAGTAAATGAATTTGGCAAAGTTGCAGGATACAAAATTAATACACATAAGTCAAAGGCATTTGTGTACATCAGCGACAAAGACTCTGAAAGGGAAGTGATGAAAAATACCCCATTTACAATAGCATCAAAAAAAAAAAATACCTGGGAATCAACCTACCGAAAGAGGTGAAAGACCTCTATAACGAAAATTATAGAACACTAAAGAAAGAAATTATAGATGAACTCAGAAGATGGAAAGACCTACCTTGCTCTTGGATAGGTAGAATTAATATTGTCAAAATGTCCATACTACCAAAAGCATTATACAGATTTAATGCAATTCCAATCAAAATCCCAATGTCATTCTTCAAAGAAATAGAAATAGCAGTCATGAAATTCATCTGGAAAATTAAGAGACCCAGAATAGCCAAAGCAATCCTGAGCAAGAAAAGTGAAGCAGGGGGCATCACCATACCGGACTTTAAATTATACTATAGAGCAATAGTAACTAAAACAGCGTGGTACTGGCACCAAAACAGACTGGTGGACCAATGGTACAGAATTGAGGACACAGAGACTAATACATATAATTTCAGCTATCTTATATTAGACAAAGGTGCCAAAAATGTACAGTGGAGAAAGGATAGCCTCTTCAACAAATGGTGCTGGGAAAACTGGAAATCCATATGCAACAAATTGAAATTAAACCCTTATCTCTCACCATGCACAAAACTCAATTCAAAGTGGATCAAGGACCTAGGAATTAGACCAGAGACAATACGCCTAATAGAAGAAAAAGTAAGCTCCAATTTCCAACATGTCGGATTAGGCCCCAAGTTCCTTAATAAGAATCCCGTAGTGCAAGAATTACTACCAAGAATTAATGAATGGGATAGATTTAAACTAAAAAGCTTCTTTTCAGCAAAAGAAACAATCAGTGAGGTAAATAGAGAGCCAACTAATTGGGAACAAATATTTATACATGCACATCAGATAGAGCACTAATCTCTAGAATATATAAAGAACTCAAAAAACTTTACACTAAAAAAACAAATAACCCAATCAATAAATGGGCTAAGGAATTGAGAAGACACCTCTCAGAAGAAGATACACGATTAATCAACAAATACATGAAAAATGTTCAACATCGCTGCCAATTAGAGAAATGCAAATCAAAACTACTCTAAGATTTCACTTCACTGCAGTCAGAATGGCAGCTATCAAGAACACAAGCAACAATAAATGTTGGAGAGGATGTGGGGAAAAAGGCACACTCATACATTGCTGGTGGGACTGCAAAATGGTGCAACCGTTATGGAAAGCAGTATGGAGATTTCTTGGAAAACTGGGAATGGAACCACCCTATGACCCAGCCATCCTACTCCTGGGTCTATTCCCAAAGGACTTAAAAACAGCATATTACAGTGACACAGCTATCTCAATGTTTGTAGCTGCGCAATTCACAATAGCTAGGTTGTGGAACCAACCTAGATGTCCCTCAGTAAATGAGTGGATTAAGAAAATGTGGTATATACACACAATGGAATTTTACTCAGCAATAAAAGAAAATAAATTAATGGCATTTGCAGGTAAATGGATGAAGTTGGAAGACATAATGCTAAGTGAAGTTAGTCAGTCTCAAAAATCCAAGTACCAAATGTTTTCTCTGATATAAGGAGGCTATTTCAAAGTATTGTTGGATGGGGGTACATAGGAGGATTAGAGGATCACTAGAA
Organism: Tamias sibiricus; assembly: GCA_025594165.1. NCBI lineage: Eukaryota > Metazoa > Chordata > Mammalia > Rodentia > Sciuridae > Tamias > Tamias sibiricus. The sequence goes on along the minus strand of CM046669.1, from coordinate 46,223,847 downwards.
TGGTCAAGGGAAGGGAGGGTAAGGGAGGGAGGGGGAGAAAAGAAAAAAAAAAAGGTGGTTGAATGAAACGGATACCATTTTCCTTAATGCATGATTGAAGACCTGAATTGTACGAATATACTTTGTATGCAAACAGTTGTATGTAAAAAGATACTAAATATATGCACTATGAGTTGTACATATTAAAAATTATAAAAATAAAATTTAAAAAAAGTGATTGAAGAAGAAAGAAAAATCATCATTATTTACAGACAATGTGATTGTCTTTCTAGAAAACTCATGAGAATAAACTGAAAAATTAAATAATTTTTAAATAATCTAAAATTTAAATAATTTTAAATAATTATAAAGTTTAGAAAGATGGTTATTTACAAAATGAAGATATAAAAAGTTTATCATATGTTGGAAATGATGTTAGATACCATAATGAAAAGAAAAAATTAGCCTGCCTAATAGAGTAACATAATTTAAAATATATAGACATAAATTTAATAAATGTTTGGCAGAAGCTACATGGAAAAAATTAGAAAATTTTACTGGGAGACATAAAAATTTTAAATAAATTGAAGATCCTGCTATGTTCATAAAAGAGAAGATATCGTATTATAAAGATAGTAATAGTCCCTGAATAGATAAATTAATGTGATTTATAAACAAATTCCCCATTGCTTTATGAAATTTGTTTAAATTCTTTTGATTTTACTTTCATACCTGAATTATGAAAATAGCCCAAAAAGCTTTGAAAAAAAAAAAAAGAATGAGAGGGAAATTATACTACCAGAGAGATAACAATTATTGTAGATATATATTTGTATATTCATAGATATAGCCAGAAATGAACTCTAGTAAAATTAAAGAACTTAGAATGTGTAAAGTTGAAATTTTAATTGGTGAAAAAAGATTATCTTTTCCAGGAAGCCAAGAAAAATGGTGGCATAGCCAAGTCATATTCTTTACCAGTCGCAGTTGTAAGTACATGCATTTGAGGCTCAATCCGCCTCCTGGTGAATCACCTAAGGATGCTATTCTCCTAGCCCTCTCTCACAGCTTCTCTCCCTATCTGTCTCAGTGATAGAGCTTCAGCAGCTCTAACACCCAGTTTCAGACAGCTGAGTCATGCAGCCCAGACTTTCCTAGCAGCTACCTAGAGTATTTGGAGTACGCTCCCAGAAGTGTAAGACTAACCACTGAAAGAGAGAGAGTTGATCAAAAATCAACTCCTCACTCCTTATCCCCACTATGTCATCAGACTCCTGCATTTTCTCCATCAGCATCTTGGTGGACATCATGTGTGACTGAGCTGTAGCTGTGTTTTCCTGTGAAGCTGTGCCCAACCTGGTAATGATGCACTGCCTCTGATTCCCTGTCCTCTTCCCTGTCTCATTTTCCCTTCCCCATATTGCTAAAGTCCCAGGATCCCTGTCCTCTCAAACCATAAACATGGGTATCACCTCAGGCTCTCATTTATAAGGAACTGAGACCAAGACATTCCTGTTTCCTGCCTCTTAAGTCATAAATGGATAAGAGCATTACAATGTAAAGATAAAATTCATAAAGTAATAGTTTCCTTTTGCTATTTTATCTGTCTATCCATAAACAAATGTTACTGAGGTGTGAAAAATCTAATGCAAGAATTTAATAGATTTGACTTTATACAAATCTAAAACCTTTATAATACCACAAATAATGAAATGACATAATGAAAAATAAAATATTTAAGATGTCTTTGAAAAAAATAAGATGGTATTTGTTAATACATTGATATGTTAATAAAGAACTCACATAAATCAATACAATTCACTAAAAAAAATAGACTAAGAACTGGAGCAAGTAATCCACAAAGAAACAACATAAATGATCCAAAAGCATATGAAAAAAAAAATTCAGGTTTACAAAAGTCAGGGAAATATAAATGAAAACAACAATGATTTCTTATGTTCTCAATATATTTGCCAAGTTTAAAACCAAAGGCAATCCCTAAAATTGGGGAGGTTGCTGTGGTTTTTTTGCAAACTACTAGGAGGTCTATAAATTGTTCTTTCAAGAAATATATATACATATATATATATATGTATGTGTGTGTGTACATATATTTGTAAATACATATGTGCATATAGATTTACATATATATATATATATATATGATCAAAACTTTAATAAAGTTCTTGTCCATTAAACTGATAACCATGTATAATGATTTATCTGAAAGAAATAATCAGGGAACTAAGACTTACAACTAAGGATATTCAGAGCAACACTTTTTATAGTAAGACACAACTGGAAACAAGATAAATTCAGAGCAATACTGTTTACAATATCAAGTAACTAGAAAGAAGATAAATATCAAAGAAAGGGACCAGCTAAATAATTTTTTTTCATATTAAGAAGACATAATTTTCTGCACCTACTTCACATTAAGATTTTAAAATATGAAAGGCTGTGACAAAATGTTTTCAAAACATGCAGAACATAAAAACATTATAAAATTATGTAAAATGAATGTTCAAGTACAAAAACACAAAGTGCTTATATGGCATGTGAAATCAACCCTCTTCTCTCTCTTCACATCCCAAGACAAAACCAAGTTAAACTAAACAAGAACTGAAACCAAAAAATTTAAAAAAAAATAATTAAAAGCCAGTCTCTTAGGGATGTGTTTTTAAAATACTTATTGTTAACTTCACTATCATAAAATATTATTAATATTATTTATAAATGATTTTGGACTGTAAAGTATAAAAGCTAAAACTATAGACTTCTAGAAGAAAGTACAAGAAAATATTTAGAGATTCTGAAACAACTAAATATTCCTTATGTAGAACATAAAAAACTCAAACTATAAAAGAAAAAAAAACAGATTGCAATTGAACTTTATCAAAATTTAAAACTTCTGCTCTTCAAAAGATACCATTAAGCTATGAAAAGGCAAACCGTGGAATGAAAGCATTTATAGTACTTTTTATTTGACAAAAGAATTGTATCCAGAATACATGAAGAGCCCTTAAAATCCAATAATAACAAAGCTTAATTTTTTAAATGAGAAAGTATTTGAACAGATTCTACAGAAGATATACAAATAACAATAGGCATATGAAAAGAAGGTAAAAATCATTAGTTATTAGGGAAATGCAACTTATACCACAGTGAGATATAACAGCATCTCCACTAGAATGCATGATCTTAGAAAGACTTGTAAAACTAAGTGTTGGCAAGGATGAGGATCAAGTGGAACTCTCTTGCACTTCTGGTGGAACTGAACAATGGTGGCATTACTTTGGAAAACTTTCAGTTTCTTGCAGAGGTAAATATGGAGTTCCTACCCTGCCAGCCACTCAACTCCTGAGTATTTTATCTTTTTTTATACCTTTATTTTATTTATTTATTTTTATGTGGTGCTGAGGATCAAACCCAGGGCCTTGCCCGTGGTAGGTGAGTACTCTACCACTGAGCCACAATCCCAGCCCTTGAGTATCTTAAAGGAATAAAAACATACCTTTATTCCTTTATTATCTTAAAGGAATGAAAATATACACCCTCACAAATTGTGTACAATGATCCTAGCAGTTTATTTGAAATAGCCCCAAATGGAAATAATCTAAACGTCCATCACCAGATGAATAGATGAAACAAATTGTGGTGTATCTGTACAATGTTACTCAGCAACAAAAAATAAGAACAAAAAATTCCTGATATACAAATCAATGTGGATGAGTCTCAAAATGCTTATGCTAATTAGTGAAGGGAACCAAATGCAAAAGAGCACATACAGTATAATCACATTTATCTTAGATTTTAGAAAGTACAAACTATTCTATAGCTGCAAAAAGTCTATGGTCTGAAGTCAAGGGGAGGGATGGCGCTCCACGGAATTTGGGGGAATTATGAACATATTTTCCATCTTGATTTTGGTGGTGATTTCACTAGTGCATACATTTCTCAAAACTCATTGACTGATACAGTTTAAATAGGTATAGTTAGTAATATATAAATTATATAACAGTGTATTTAATAAAAAATATTTTCCTGTATTTCTGCTGAACAATATCTACCCAATTCAGTTACTGATTTGCTTATTGTCCTTTCTACTTAATATTGTGTTGTCACAATAGACTTAAGAACGTAACTAAAATTACACAATTATAATTTCTTCTGTGTGTGTATTTGTGTGTATGTGCGCGTTAACCAGGGAAGAACAGATTGAAGATTCCCAGCTGTTGGATTTTTGGTAAAGAGAAAGCACCTAAGTTATGGGATCCAGAGTACAGATGGGACTGTGGCACTTGAAGCAGAGTCAAGACTGGACACTGAGAAATTTGAGGTGGCCTCATGAGAGGCTGAAGCAGTCTGATGGCCTCAAATATTCCACAAACATAAAATGTCACCTGTGAAGAAGGTCCTGGTTGGAGCTGCAGTTGAGGAGACTGGGGTTTACTGGAGAAATCAACTGAGAGATGAATGAAGAATTCACCTGAGAGAGTCAAAGGATAGTCAGAATGTTCCAGATTGAAGGAAGCCTCTGCATGCTCCCAGAGGGTTTCTGACTCACCTCTCCTCCAATGCACAGGAAGGATGCTGCCATCACTAATGGTTGGTCATCCTCTCCACCCTAGCTTCTCTTCCAAACCTCAGAAATTTTGCAATCGTCTAGACTTCCCATGTGGAGAGATTAGGAAATGGAGGTGCTCATGCCATAATTGTGGATAGGTCTTTATCTGGTTTGGGTAAGAAGTACCAAATCTGGTCCCTTTCCAGCTGTTGGAGGCTCAGTACTCATGGTGCAGATCTATCTCCATCAAGCAACCTCCAGGGTCCTCCCTAGCTAAAAGCGCAATTTTATTTTGTGTATAATGTGTCCATTAAGGGCCCTTTGCTTTCTACTGGCAGAAAATGTAGTCCTGCTAAGGAGAATCCCATGTGCCTGCTAAGTGGGTTGTGAGGTTGGAACTGTTGCTGAGAAGATCTATGCCAAATAAATTTTATTATAATGACTTAGGTCTGTATCATCAGTCTTAGATAATTGTGCTGCAGCAGACGTGACTTCTTTTCCAGAGGCAGGCTGTTAGCATGCATGACATAATAATGCCATGATTAATCTGACCCAGCCCCCACTGGAGGGTCAAGAGGTAGCAGTTCATGGGCTAACATAACTACTGCAAAAATTATACATCAACCCAGCATTTGGGGGTGAGCCATCTATCCTAAAATGTGTTGTTAAGAACAGCACCCAAAGGAAAAAAATAAACTTGGATCCCTGGACTCCTGTAAAGAGGACAATTAACAGATTATAAATGGGGTCCATTTCTGGTATTTTAATTTAGGATTTCAGAATGTAAACTAGGTTACACGAAATCATTACTGCATCATTATGGAGACTTCTGAAAGATTCCCCATACACCTTACACTTAATCCTCCTTTTAAAAAACTAGATAGAAAAACTATATACAGTATTGCTGAGTGACACTTTCCAAATATGAGAAACTGATCCGTATGCAATCACTCATGCACTTGATTAATTTTAATTGCCAAGAATGAGAGAAAGAACACCTTTCCTATTTTTTGATGTTTTGTTTTTGATCATGGTTGTAGTCAAACTAGGAAAAATTGGCTTTGGGAGAGCGTCATTAGCCAGCTAATTAGTTAAAGTCTGTATTTTTTATTTTCAAGTCATTTATTGGTCTTAACGTAAATGTTCTGCTTCCTCTGGAGATATTAGGGCCCACACAAGGGTAGTAAGACAACCAAGGAGAGCACTGGGTATGGATCCCTGCAGAGCTGACTTGAATTCAAGCTGGGCTCTCTCCTGTATTATTCAAGCAAAGAAAAAGATAGCAGTATCTAAAATGGTAGGGATTACTAAGTGGGGGGAAATTTCCTACGGCTCCTAGAAGCTTAGGAGCCAAGATATATAGGGAAGAACTAGGCTTGGAGAACCAAGTTCTAAAGGTTTTACGTTGAACTCTGACAGCAAATGTATGGGGTAGATAATATTACTGTCCCTGTTTTTCAGATGAGAAAACTGAGACACAGAGTAAGTAATATGTGCATATTCACAGAGCTAGAAAGTGGGCAACAAGGATTTCTATCCAGGCAGTGTGGGCAGTAGCACTTGTAGGTACATTAAGGTTAGGTGGTAGGTAGCAATAAAAGTTGCCAAGATGGCAACAGAGAGATGTGCTAGAGGTACTCAAAAAGTGTTAGATACTATAACTTTATTTGGATCTCATAGTAGAGACAAAGCCAGTTGATGTGTGTAGATTTTAAAGCAAATGATAACAGTAAGTGGGATACTAATTAATGAACAAACTCTTTGTTCTTCCTCAACCTAGTCAAGATGGTTAATATTGGACCCTAGTCTGCAAGCCAGAGTTACAGAGGTCTGTGAGGTGTTCAAAGCCACCTGGGGGAGGTGGCAAGGAAGAAGAGACTGTTCCCTCAAATCACATAAGGACCTTCGTTCTTTGGTTTGCTCTCCTAATTTTACTTTTTGATGTGTTACCCAGGACCACTGAGCCATATTCCTGCTCTTTTAATTTTTTTGAGACAGGGCCTTGCAAAACTGCCCAGGCTGGCCTCAAACTTGCAATCCTTTTACATTGCCCTCCCAGGTAGCTGGGAATGACAGGAATGTACCACCACACCCAGCTTGCCTTCATAATTTTTTTATTGTTATTTTTTATACTTTGGATTGAACCCAGGGGCACTTAGCCACTAAGCCACATCCCCAGAACCCTGCCTTTTTTTTTTTTTTTTTTTTTTTTGTATTTTTATTTTGAGACAGGGTCTCACTAAGCTGCTCATGGCCTCACTAATTTGCTGAGGCTGGCTTTGAGCTTGTCATTCTCCTGCCTCAGCCTTCTGAGTTGCTGGAATTACAGGCTTGTGCCATTGCACCCAGCTTTGCCTTCATAATTATTTTTTTAAATTATTTTTTATTTTAAGATGTTATAAATGACAGCAGAATATATTACATTTCATATTACACATATATAGAGCACTTTTTTACAAATCTCTGGTTGTATGCAAAGTATATTCACACCATTCGTGACTTCATATATGCATTTAGGGTAATGATATCCATCTCATTCTACCATCTTTTTTTTTTTTTTTTTTTCACCCTTTTGCCCCTTCCCTTTACCTCCCTCCCCATTGGCCATTCTAGTATTCCTCTAATCCTCCTATGTACCCCATCCCAACCCGACTGTGAATTGGCCTCCTTATATCAGAGAAAACATTTGGCATTTGGCTTTTTGGGATTGGCTAACTTCACTTAGCATTATATTCTCTAACTCCATCCATTTTCCTGCAAATGCATTAATTTTTATTCTCTCTTATTGCTGAGTAATATTCCAGTGTGTGTATATACCACATTTTCCTTATCCATTCATCTACTGAAGGGCATCTAGGTTGGTTCCACGGTTTAGATATTGTGAATTGTGCTGCTATAAACATTGATGTGGCTGTGTACCTGTGGTATGCTGTTTTCAGGTCTTTTGGGTAAAGACCAAGGAGTGGGATAGCTGGGTCATAAGGTGGTTCCATTCCAAGTTTTCCAAGGTATCTCCATACTGCTTTCCATATTTTGCCTTCATAATTATAAAACAACTAGTTAAATGAATAACTTTGGAGTGGAAGTGGGTAGATTCCAACTTGTTAAGCAACAAAATTGCAAAAGCAACCAACTGGATTGATAGCATCCGATCAATGATTGCAAAATTAAGAAAGGAATTTTCAACTGGTTATTTATTTTCTTGCAGAACCCCAATTCCCAGCTATGTCTTAAAGGACAAATGCTAAGGCCTAGTCTATTAATTTTTGGTTTGTGGGGTGAGGGAGGGGTGGGATAAAGGTGAGAAGCAGGAGTCTCTCCAGAGAAATTGAAGGGTTCCCCCAAGGCTAAATGCTCTATGGTTGCATTTTCCAGGGTAGGAGGGTTGGGTCTGCAAAGTGCCTTGTTTGGCTGGGGTCGAGGCAGATGAGGTGCACACCTTACTCAACACTGCAAGGTGCATCTTGCTGGATTGGTTTTGTCCTTGTTCTATGGTGCTGGGATTGAACCCAGGGCTTTGCACATGCTAAGCAAATGCTCAACCACTGAGCCACAACCCCATCCTGCAGAACTACTTTTTGAAGAACCATAGTTTGTGGTATGTTTGGTGAAGGAATCTCAACAAAATTATATCCTTTCTCTGTTCACATGAAATAGAGACTTTTAAAAGCCATTCCTTATTTGAATTTGATATCTCAGAGACCACCATTACATAAAGAAGGACTGTGATTCTCCAGCAAATTTCTATTTGATTTCTTTTTTTTTTTTTTTTTCTTTTCTTCTTTGTGGCTTTTTAACATTTCTGTCTCTGGCTTGTAACTTTGGGAAGACTGTATCAGGGCTTACATGGTTAATAACAGCAAACTAAAGCAAATAATCACCTTCTAGTACTTCTTTCAGCATATTCTAATTTTTTAATGGAGAAAATGCATTCTTAAATTAAATATGCATAATAAGGAATACTAATAATAAGAATAAAGTGGAATATGTGAGAATGAATCTAGTGTTGTAAGCAAAATGCATTTGATTTGCTAAGGATAAAAGCTGGCTTGAATCAGTAAGAATCAGTGCAAAAAAGAAAAGCCTCATAATGTTCATAAATTGTCCATAATTGTATGGATTTTAAATATAAAAGTTGGCAGTGGCAAAAGCTAAAAGCCATTAGGAGAGATACTATTGTGCAATACACCAGGAGCAGCAAGTCACAATCTTATGAAAAAAACCCTTGCTAGAGTTTTCTAAAATTTTGATAACCACACTTGAGACTTGTCTTGATGTTTACTACAATGCACGCATTGTTCCGCATGGCATGGCCTAATGCATATATGAATCATATTTGAAAAGAGCTACTAATTAACATGAATAGTCTTCTTCTATGAAGGTCGTTTATTGCAAAGTTCTTTCTTCTTCTTCTTTTTTTTTTCTTTCTAGCTGAATGTTGCTAAAGGAGTCCTCGACAACAGCCATTAGTTTAAGAGACTAGTCTGTTTTCTCTCTGACATTGGGTCAGAGTTTTAAAGAGTCTTTATCTTATGCCAAGAAGTCATAAAAATAATATTTAAAGGCAAGAGAGAGAGAGAGAGAGGGGGGGGGGAACAGAGCAGAGGAGAAGAAAAGAGAAGGAGGAAAGAGGGAGAAAAAAATAATCTTCCTCCTATTGAGCAGTTTACCACGCTACCCAATCCATTCATTAAGTTTTATTCTGCCATCAACTTATTGTTAAAATAGTATTTAAAAATTATTTTGCTAAACTTATTCAACTTCAAGTGAGATTAATTGGGAGATTTATCTTTGAAAATGGTGTTAGCCATTACTTTGCTAAAATTCACTATAATGGGTTTTTCATATATGTAAAAGAACTTTTGGGACTTCATTAGACTATTCTGGAACTTTTTGGCACCTCCCACTGTTGAAAGTTTAGGCTCAGTGAATTTTTTTACTTACCCAGGATAAAGGGATTCCCAAGATTTGTCAGGAAACAATATTACTCTGTGCCAAAAATATCTCCTAGCTAAATACCTTCAGTTGGTATTTAGCTTTTCTCCATTAAAAATGGTTGATTTTATGTGTCAGCTCAGCTAGGCTGTTATGATCAGTTGTTTGGTAAAATCCCAGTCTACATGTGGGCATGAAGATATTTTTAAGAGGTGACTAATCTTGGAATCAATAGACTTTGTGTAAAGCAGATTACCTTCCATGGTGTGATGGGTCCCGTCTGATCAATTGAAGGCCTTATGAGAAAAGACTGAGGTTTCCTGAAGAAAAGAAATCCTACCTTGAGACTGTAATATAAAAACACTGCCTACATTTTCAGCTACAGATTTCAGATTCACTTTGCAATACAAACCAACTGCTGTATGAATTTCCAGCCTGCTAATGTAGGTGTACTCTAGACTTGCCAGTCCCCACAATCACATACGTCAATCAATTCTCTAAATAACCAAATTATCATTTATCTCCATCTTATTGGTTCTGATTAATTGGAGAATCCTGAATAATCTAATACATCATTTAAGTACAACTATTAGTAAGCTTCTCATACAAAATGTGCTCTTTAAAATATTCAGTATCTAAAATAAAACCTGGATTTTGGACCAAGTTTGCCTGATGCAAAGATATGAAATAAAGTATTTTTTAAAAATGTATACTGGTATAGTCAGTTTTCCATTGTTATAACAAATTCCTGAGATAAATCAACTTAAAAAGAGAAAAGGTTTTTTGGGTTCATGGTTTCAGAGGGTTCAGTCCATGCCCAGTTGGCCTCAGTGCTTTGGGCCTATGACAGCATAGTACATCACGGCATGTGGCAGAGCAAGCCATTCACCTCAGGTGGCTAGGAAGCAAACAATGAGAGTCCCACAATCCCTTTGGGGGGAAATCCTCCATGATCTAAAATGTCCCACTAAGCCCTACCTGTTCTACCACCTTCCAATAGCACCAAGCTGAGGACCAACAGGCCTTTTGGGGACATTCCAGATCTAAACTCTAACACACACATTATTTTTACTGGTCAATCTGCTTAGAAAATAATCCTGAGATTTGCCAATTTCATACCTTTTCCAGTTTGGAAGTCTGTGAATGCAGTATACAGCTATTTGGGGAATTCACTTGATCATCCCTGGAAGGACTGACTTTTGGAAGTATCAGGCAGAAGTTCTTACACCCAGTTGGTAATGTATACCTTTTACTATTAAGTTTTCAACCACATAAATATTTTACAAGTTGAAATTAAATAAAAGGCATCCAACAGTCCCTTCAGCCTGACTCCCTACCCCGAAGACTCCTTCTCGTAGCGGTTAGCCAGGGAAAGGGACACCAATGTGGGGGAGGGAAGGAAGCCCCTCAGACATCACCTTCCCTATTTTCTTCATGTTCCCATTAATGGAGTCAATCTATAAACATCGACATATTTAAAAAATTTTTTTTTAATTTATTTTAATTAGTTATTCATGACAATAGAATGCATTTTGTACTTTGATATATGTAGATGGGATATAATTTCTCATTTTTCTGAGTGTACATGTTACAGAATCATATTGATCATGCAGTTACATATATATATACATAAAGTAATAATGTCTGTTTCATTCCACTATCTTTCCTATCCCCACATCCCCTCCCCTCCTCTCCCATCACTTCTCTCTACCTAATATAACACTATTCTTCTCTTAGTGCCCCCTGCCTTATTGTGAATTAGCATCCTCATATTAGAGAAAACATTTGGCCTTTAGTTTTGTGGGATTGGCTTATTTCACTTAGCATGATATTCTCCAACTCCATCCATTTGCTGGCAAATGCCATAATTTCATTCTTCTTTAAAGCTGAGTAGTATTCTATTGAGTATATATACCACATTTTCTTTATCCATTCATCTATTTAGGGACACCTAGGTTGGTTCCATAGTCTAGCTATTGTGAATTGAGCTGCTATAAACATTGACCTGGCTGCATTACTATAGTATGCTGATTTTAAGTCCTTTGGGTAAAAACCAAGGAGTGGGATAGCTGGGTCAAATGGTGGTTCCATTCCCAGTTTTCTGAGGAATCTCCATACTGCTTTCCATAGTGGTTGCATCAATTTGCCGACCCACCAGCAATGTATGAGTGAACCTTTTTCCCTACATCCTCACCAACATTTATTGTTTACCTGTATTCTTGACATATTTATTGATGGTGGTTCATCACGTAACAGGCCCCATTTCATATGAGATGTTGCCCTAGAGATCACAATATTGGGGGACAATGTCTACAACATGAGGCAGAGTGTGATCCGTGTCTGAAGACAAGAGTCTATGTGACTGTTAGAGATGGAGCAGGTGCATCCAGTCCAATGATCCGGAAAGGACACAGCCCTCTGGAGGGCAGATCCTCTGGGTTAAGCATGGAAGAGAAGAAGGACATTGGTCAGTGATGGGGTGAGGAGAGAAGTGGGGAGATGTTGGTTATTTTATAAACCTCCCTTCCTGGAACTGAACAGGCTGCCTCAAACATCTTTGCTGGAAAAATCTGATTTTATCATTAAGAAACTAGTCCCTTAAAAACTGGACCAGTCCCTCTCCAAATGGCATCTCGCCCTTGCACAGAGACATGTCTTGGCTGGGCGAGCCTGACCAGGGCTTGGGCAGCAGCGAGGCAGAGGAAGGAACAGTCTCGGAACCCAGGAGTTTCCTCAAATGTAATAGCAGCAAGGATGTTATAGTGTTTTCCTGTTTGGGAAGTTTAATTCTTTACGGTTTGCTTGGCTGTCAGAATGCTTCACGTTTTTATTTGTGAACATACATGGTGATCATCCTTAAGACAAAAAAATCTGATGGCAGGTCCCTGGATGCCCTTGTTCAGAGCAGATGTTGCAAACAGAGCTGGGCTTTCAATTCCCACCCCCGAGATGTTGTAAATTGCATCAAGCAGCATCGCTCCCCCATGCTTCACATGTACATCCGACTTAGGATGATAGTGTTGGAGGAAAGAAATTGAAAGAGACAAACTTGGTGATCTATAGATCTATAGATCACCAAGGTCGTCCGCGTTGGTGACCGTCACCCTCAGCTCTTGTGACAACAAAGGCAGACTTGACTCATCAGAGAGAGATGCATGCATTCCGATCACCACGTGGAACAGCCTCATGGAGCTAAGACTGGGTCTGCACTCAGGGACCACATGGCTCATGGGTACGTGGAGCCTGAAGTGAGAGGAGACATTTCTCTTAGCCGGAAAAGAAGTGCTCTCATCCCTCTTATCAGGGCGAGATCTCAGCACCCCCGACAGGGCCCTCTCACCTCTCGTTGAACTCCTCGCTGGCTGGAGTTTGGACATCCCGACTTCTTGTTTGGGCTTTGCTGGATACAGCCTAAGTCTGGATGGCAGGGTGGAAATTGGATAAACAGCCACACTGACTCAGGGGAGTTTTTTTCTTTTTTTTTAATGAAAACATCTGTTTCTTGAATTTGGCCATGGTAAGACCTAGGGGAAGGGGGAATGCCAACTGATGAACTAAAACCAGGAAGATTCAGCCCCATTCTTTATTTCTGTCTCAGGAGCATACAGCCCATCTCTTTCCAGCATTACAGAGGGAAGGACCCTTTCCAAGTTTCCTCTGATACTGGGTCTATGCCCAACTCTCACTTGGGTGAGCTCACGTGGATACTTTTTCTGGTGCTTTGTTGTACCACTGATGTAACTTGCTTTGAAAGAAACCCCATGTCTGCATCTGAAAATGCCATCTTAGAGTAGAGATGAGTAGAGCTGTCAGTGAATATTTACTAAGCACTTCCCAGCACTGGGCAATATGCCGAGTGTATCAAGAAGTATAGAAGAATAAATCTGTGTATCCATAAAGCTTTAAGCTTTTTTTATTAATTACATTTCATATTACACTTATAGAGCACACTTTTACATATCGCTGGTTGTATACAAAGTATATTCACAGCATTTGTGGCTTCATACATGCACTTAGGGGAATAATATCCAACTCATTCTACCATCTTTTTTTTAATTCTTCTTCACCCTTTTGCCCCCTCCCTTCCCCATCCCTCCCCATTGGCCCTTCTAGTGTTCCTCTAATCCTCCCATGCTCTCCGTCTCAACCCCACTGTGAGACGGCCTCCTTATATCAGAGAAAACATTTGGCATTTGGCTTTTTGGGATTGGCTAACTTCACTTAGCATTATATTCTCCAACTTCGTCCATTTACCTGCAAATGCCATGATTTTATTCTATTTTATTGCTGAGTAATACTCCATTGTGTATATATACCACATTTTTTAAATCCATTCATCTACTGAAGGGCATCTACATTGGTTCCACAGTTTAGCTATCGTGAATTGTGCTGCTATAAAAACATTGATGTGGCTGTGTCCCTGTAGTATGCTGTTTTTAAGTCCTTTGGGTATAGACCAAGGAGTGGGATAGCTGGGTCATAAGGTGGTTCCATCCTCAGTTTTCCAAGGAATCTCCATACTGCTTTCCATATTGGCTGCACCATTTTGCAGTCCCACCAACAATGTATGAGCGTGCCTTTTTCCCCACATCCTCGCCAACATTTGAATCAATTTTTTAAAAAAAAAATTTTAAGTTGTTGATGGACCTTTATTTTATTCACTTATTTTTATGTGGTGCTGAGAATCGAACCCAGTACTTCACACATGTGAGGCAAGTGTTCTACCACTGAGCCACAACCTCAGCCCCTCTTTTGAAATTAATTTTAACTCTTATCCAGGCTTTGCTCCCTGGAATTCAGTGAAGATATAGGATTATGTGGACCCTCTTTGCATATTTTGGTAGAACAGCTATCCAACCTACTGGAAAATGTTATGATGTCAGGTTGGCACTCAGAATGGACTGTATGGGGAGAGAGAGAAAATGATGTGGTCATAAAGGATTCAGGATAGCTATTTCTTATCAAAATGCCTCCCTCTTATACACATCATATTGGTAAAGTCTCATCATTAACCATTCACTTTCTTTAATAAAACCAAGAGATCTTTTACTGAAAAGGGCATCTGATACATTTGTTTTAAACATAGGGTTTTAACAAAAGAAGTTACTTTTCTCAAATGAATTCCCACTTAGAGTCTCAATATTTAAGACAGGAGATGAAGTAGACTGAGAAAAACTGGTATCAGTAAGACACAGGGGTCCCTTTTGCCATTGCCTTATCCTACCGGCATCTGAGGCATTGTCCCAGAATCTTTGAACCATGGTGCTTGATGAGAAGTACTTCATGTATCTCAGCTAGTATGAAGTATCAGAATACTAATAGAATACCAGTCAGAATAACCAATGACTTAAACAAAGGGTTTCATTTTTTTTTCATAAATATAAATGCCTGAAGGTAATGAATAGGCTTGTCAGTGTTGGTCCTATAGTTCAGAGAACTCAGAGCCAATTTCTTTGTGTTTTTTTCTTGATTTTTTTTGTTTGTTTGTTTTGTTTTGTTTTGGCTCATGATCTATGGAAAGCTGCTTCAGCTCTAGACATCACATTTTTGCCCAGGGAAAGAAGATGGAAGGACAGTGTCACTCATATCTGTCTCCTACCCTCAAGAAAATGAAGGCTTTCTTGAAAGCTTCTCGTTGACCTTTGCTTAGGTATTCTTGGTCTAAAATATGCCCCATGGTCACTCCAATCTGCAAAGGACTCTGGGAAAACAAATATTTAACTGGTCATCCTGTGACTCTAAGCAATACTGGGTTTCTATTCTTAAGTAAGGATGTAGGTGTGACTCATAAATCACTAATATTGTAAACCATAGCCTGATTGTACTTTGTGAAGGAACATACCACATTTTAAAGTTTTCATGATAGAAATGGCACATCAAATCAATTTATGGTAGGAAACAAATGACTTCCCTCTGGTGGGAGCAAGAAAGTTTAGGTTTTTATAGGTTGTTATAGAAAAAAGATTAAAATGTAAGAAACATAATAGAAAAACATCCAGAATAGATTACTGACGGTTCGTAGGTTTCTCCATGCAATTTTAACGGTGCGGACCTAATTCGTCTAGTTAGGATATCATGTTTTCTGGAACAATGAGCCTTTGTGCAGCTTCTTTAAACATAGTGTTTCATCTCAAGTGTAAACAGAGGAGTAGATTATTTAACCAAACAAATTCACCTAATTATCCAGAGAAGTGATTTGCTGTAGCAAAACACTTAGTAGATGATAGAACAGAGGTAAAAGTCATCTCAGGAGAAAGTGAAAATGTGTTCCCACACACAGGCATGCGTGTTTGTACGCTCACACAGAGCCATAAAGATAAAAAATCCAGCCAGGGCACCGGCTCCATGAGAGCCTTTCTGCTAACAGTGAATTCTTCTCCTGCGTGTCTTCCTTCCTGTTTCTTGGGCAGTTGGGGGACAGTGCATCATGCCTGTCTTTGGGTACAGTCATGAAATCTTGGCAGTGGAAAGCTTTAATGAGCAGGGACTTGTCCTGAAAGACAGAACAAAAAGAAATTATTTGTCGTGTTTCCCTTTATATGTTACTGTTTTGATTCTGAGGAGAGTATTAGTCCATGAAGAGATGTAAAATTAGGAAATATGCCAGATGGGTAATTAATGTGATTTTAAATTTTTATAGAGGGAGAACTGGGTTGTAGCTATTTTTTTTTTTTGAAGGTATTTTAGCTTCATGGAGTCAATAAATATCTTGCATTACTGGTTTACCATCTTTTGGGGATGAGATTGGGTAGGTTCTTTAATTCCCCTTTCTTTAAAACACACACACACACACACACACACACACACACACACACTTGGAAGAGTTGGAAAAATTGAAGGGAACTACCAGATGGGAGAGAAAAGCCAACCACAAGCACAGGTAGACCTGGGCTCCCTATTAGGAGCTGACAAGAGCTTTTTAAAATCATAATTGTCCTTTGAAAAGCAAGTAAACCATAAATCCCAGTCTCCTCCCCTTGATTCTCAGTCAGTTGAGATTTAATGGTTCTCTCTATTCTTGGGCTAGAAGGAAATAGAAAGGCAACACTTTCTAAATTCATATTTAAGCAAAGTGGGTGAAATGTTCAGGCCAGCTATTGCAGTTGGAGACTGAGATCACCTGGAAAGGCAGCAAGAAAGACAGGCCCCCCAGGGCAGTGGGTTTCAATTTGGGGTCCCTACCATTGGTGAGTTACAGAGTCATCGGAAGTTTCCGCCATAGTAATCTCTTAGCCAAATGGAGTCACATTGCCTGAAATAAAATACAATAAAAACATAAATATGAGGCACACAGTAAGGGTATTATTTATAAAGCTTTTGTTTCCATAATACATGTATGTCCCTCACAAATTATGTTTCTTTACACAATTCATAGTCAAAAACGTTTGAAAAACGTTGCTGCAGGGTTATGTATGAATGGGTGGCTACTCTTCAGGTCTCAAAGCCAACGGAAAGTGATATGGGAGAAGGGAGATTTGGGGGAAGGGAGAACAAGAGCTTGGAAAGAGGAAGTGGAGGAGGGAGAGGGAGAATCTGTGGCTCCTCCTGTCCCTGTTAATACACATCATTGCTCTGTAAGTATGGGTACGTGTATCTTCATTACTTTCACATAGCTATTCTTCCACATGAAGTTTAGAAAAATTTTGCCAAGTTCTTCATTGACAAACTCTCCTTGGAATTTGATTGGGATTGCATTAAATTTTTAAAATAATCTGGAGAGAATTGACATCCTAGTTGAATCTGCCAATCTAAGGGTATACAGCATGTCTTCACTCATTTAGGCCTTTATGATTTAGGCCTTTATGCCCCTTAGCTCTATTCAAAACCCTTTTATTTTTTACTTTCTTGTTACGATGACTCCTATGTGTTTGGCATATTTTGAATATCTCTTTTCTTCTTCTTCTTTTTTTTTTTTTTTTTTTTGGTGCTAGGGAGGGGCAGTTATGAGGGATTGAACCCAAAGGAGCTTTACCAATGAATCACATCCCAGCCCTTTTATTTTTTTATGTTGAGACAGAGTCTAATTAATTTGCTTAGGGACTGGCTAAGTTGCTGAGGCTGGCTCTGAACTTGTGATCCTCCTGCCTCCAGAGTTGCTGGGACAGGTGTGTGCCAGCCATCCTGCCTGGCTTTTTTCTTCTATTTTGCCACCTTTTCTCCAGGTACGCTGAACTTAGGCTCACCATGGCTGTGTTCTGTGAGATCTAGCCTCTGCTCGTGTTCTTCCTCTGTGCAGAGAGCGAGCCTTCCCTACATTCTTGAGAGGTGTCTGCTCAGCTGAGCTGCCAGGCAGGGCTTTTTCCACAGCAGCCTCTAACTGGACACTCAATTCCTTCTCTCCAACTGCCTGCTATTCTCCATAGCCTCAGAGGTGATATCTGAAAAATATCAGTCAGGTGATGTCCATTCCCTCCAAGACATCTAATGGCCTCTGTGACCTTTGCAAAAATCCAAATATGTCTCAAGACCCACAGGGCTCCCCACAACATGACCCTTTGGACCTCATTTCCTGAATGTTCCTTGCCATTCATGACGTATCAGCCACACTGGCTTTTCTTTGTCCCCTCAGCATTCCCCTGTCCACTCTTGGCATGTTGGCTGCTACCTTGTCCCAGGATACTCTTGCTTTCGATGTTTGTATAACTAGCTTCTTCTTGTCATATGAACACACACACACACACACACACACACACACACACATCTCCAATTTATATATATATGTACATACATTATATATATATATATATATACACACACATATATTACATATATATGTAATTTTGATTTTGAGAAGATTTTTCTGAGCCCCACTATAAAATGACACTGTGTACATCTAATCACTTCCCATGATTTTAAAAAATACACTGTAGAGTATCTGATATTTTCTTATTTGCTTCTTTACTCTCAGTTTCCCACTCCCTTAGCCCCAGCACACACATGGAGATGTCTCCATGACTACTGTCTCCTCATCCTACATAGACACAAAATGTAAGTGATGAATTCATGGATGGACAACCCCAGAGAATGGCTATCCCAAATGCAGAGTACAGAAAATATTCAGCCCAGGACCTTGTGCATGTTAGGCAAGTGCTCTGCCATAGAGCTACACCCCAGCCCTCTCAGTCCTTATCCTTGGTAAGCGTGTACTTTGAAGTCAGTGATGGTCTGAAAATTACCTACTCCGTTTTAGCAAATCCTTTTATTGTATGTGTGTGTGTGTGTGTGTGTGTGTGTGTGTGAGAGAGAGAGAGAGAGAGAGAGAGAAGACCACATGGAAGAAGTCCTTAAAAATGAACTCTTAAGTCAGGCATGGAAGGGGCAGGGCATGTGGCACACATCTGTAAACACAGCAGTTTGGGAGGCTAAAGCAGGAGGATCACAAATTTGATCAGCCTCGGCAATTTAACAAGGCCCTCAGCAACTTAGTGAGACTGTGTCTCAAAATAAAAAGGACTAGGATGTGGCTCAGTGGTTAAATGCCTCTTGGTTCAATCCCTGGTACAGAGAGAGAGAGAGAGAGAGAGAGAGAGAGAAATGAACTCTTAAGAATGTATATACAAGATGGTAGAATGAGATGAATATCATTATCCTAAATGCAGGATTGAAGACATGAATAGTATGAATATACTTTGTATACAAACAGTGATATGTAAAAAGGTGCTCTATATGTGTATTATGAATTGCAATGCATGCTATTGTTATATATACAATTCAAATAAATAAAAAAAAGAAAATTATACACACACAATGGAGTTTTATTCTGCAATAAAGAAAAGTGAAATTATGTAAAAAAAAAGAATGTATATATATATATATATATATATATATATACACACACATACACATACTCATACACATACTAAGGATTAAACCCAGGGTACTTAACCACTGAGCCACATCCTCAGCCTGTTATATTTTTTATTTTGAAAAAGGGTCTCACTAAGTTGCTTAGGGTCTTACTAAGTTGCTGAGGCTGACTTTGAACTTGTGTTCCTCCTGCCTCAGCCTCCCAAGCTGCTGGGATTATAGGCTGTGCCACTGTGCTAGGCAAGAATATATTTTAACTGTTAAGGTTGTATTTTAATTGTTAAGAATATGTTCTCTGTTAAGGATATATTTTAATTTGATCTTGCAATGTCTTTTGAAGACTTTGCTGTAGGTAAACTAGGCCCTCTGGAGAGATACCCAGATAAATAAAGCAATCTGCACCCTTGAAGGAGAATGCTTTTAGTAAGATAAAGAGACTTGTCAAAACATAACAAAACAATGGACTTGAACAGTGTCAGTGAGGATGCTCCCGCAAGGGCCAGTTAGGGGACACTGGTGACAGGGTTCAGCCTGTCCCAGGATGGTGGCCAACATTCTTTGCTTATTTATAATAAACCATTAGGGGCCAGTCAGACTTTAATTTATTTAAAATCATTTTGAAAATTATCATGAAATTAACATTATATGAAAATTATAGGAAATTAACATTTTTTTTACCTGAAAGAAAGATTGACAATTTGATCCAAACTTCAGAAACAAACCCAGAGAATGAATGAGCCTTTCTGAAGAAAGTCCTATGTCATTGCTATAAAAGTGAGTATAATGTGAATGAGACTAAAAAGCTTACTGCCCATAAAGTAGTGGTCTGCCTGCCTTGTTACACCTCCAGTATCTGAGATGGATCCTGCGACTCAGGCTATGGCACCTCGGACCAGCCCACCCTACCTGCCTTAGCTCTGGATGTGGATGTTTCTGAGCAGATGAGTGCCAGGGTGTGGCAGGGCCAGGTATATCTCTCCTTGGACCCTGAATAGTCTATCAGGCCTTCATGAAAACTACATTTGTAAGGGTCATGGAAGCTCCTGTAGAATAGATAAGATCATATGACAAATGAGGATGGAAATGTCCAGGCAGGAAGAGGAGGCCAAGGAATAGAGACAGAGAGAAACTCTCGCAGACAGCATGGAGGGGGTCATTGCCTCAGAAGTCTTGCAAATAAAAGCAAACAAATGAATGATCCACAATTTAAATAGGAATAATCTGAAATGATTTTTATTTTCCTTGGAGGGGCAATGAAGGTACAATTCCTGTCTGCTTGGAGATTACATACTGGCCTATCTTGGTAATCTCCCTGTGTCCATATCCTTAACTTAATTGCATCTGCGAAGTCCCTTTCACCACGAAGGGCAGTGTCTTTCACAAGTCACTGGAATTAGAACACAAAACTTTTATTTTTAGGAGATGGTGTGAATGGGCACTGTGTTCCTGGTATCTGTGGGGGCAGTTTTATAACCCTGGCCCACAGCATCCCTTGACCACCATCATGAAGGCGTGACCACAAGGGAGAGTCTCAAGTTGCTGATTGCTTAAGCATCAAGCACATAGAGAAGGCCTGCACTGTCTCCATCACAGCAGAGAAAAAAAAAATATGGTCATGACCTGGCCTTTCTAGACCACAGCTTCCCATTCTGGTGTCTGTGACTCCACAATGGCCCCTAGACTATGTGGGTTTGGTCTTCCCTTTCCTCTTCCCAGAACCTTGTCTGAAGAAGCTGAAGAGCCTGTTCTCCTTGGGAGGCGGAGGTCCTCTAGGCTCCTCCCCCCTCACCTGCCCCTCTAGGCTCTGACCCTTCTCATTACCATTCTGTCAGGCCATCATAGGTGTTCTCAGGAAGGACATGGCTTCATGGGGAGGCTTTGTTTGTAGCCCCTTGTACCTGGTCACTGGGGCCCAGGATTCTGGGCGTGATTTTTTTGTAGACTCGGTATATTCTTTTGCAAACCTAACTTGATAGTTCCCCTAGTAAAAATCAGTCTAATGCAAATGGCGTTAAAGAAATGAATATTAGGCATTTTCTAAGTAGGGCTTACCTAGTGAAATGAGTTTCTAAGTCTTTGAGCCACTTCTCATATCTTGATAGCTATAACTCAGAGCCAGCCATTGCAACATGCCGAAGGCAGCTGGGAATGTGAGGGGCGGAGCCTGGGGGGAGCTTGATGGCTGGGGGAATGGCCTCAGCCACACAGGTGGGTGCCCAGTTGTTTAGTGGTATAACAGCAGGCTTTAAAGTGTATAGCAAATACCACCACAGAGTGGTGTCTGCGGATGCACCTGGACTTGGAAGGAAAACAGCTTAATTCTATCTGCTTGCCCAGTGAAAGGCCCCACTCCACACCAGAAGCCACACCCCCTCCCCGGTCCACTAACCAGGGCCCTAAGATCCTCCCTTGAGGTTGTCCTTCTCTTTCCTGGGCCTATATCCTTCCTCTCGATTGGCAGATTTAACCACATTCTATCAGCCGCCCTTGGACAGATTCCTGGATGAAGACCCAAAGGCAGGGCTGGTTCATTCTGGAAAAGGTGAAATTCACTGCCGGTCTTTTTTCAACTTCTAGAGGCCACCTGCATTTCTTGGCTTGTGGCCTCTTGCTTAATTGTCTCAACCTCTTGCTTCCATTGTCCCATCTCCTGACTAATCCCCCTGTCTTGCTCTTCCAAGGACCTTGTGACTATAATGGGCCTACCTTGATAACCTCCCTATCACAAGATCCTTAACTTAGACAACTGTGAAATCCCTTTTACCAAGTAAGGAATGTCTTTCGTGGGTCATTGGGATTAGGGCTCTCTTTTTTTTTTAAGAAGATGATATTATTCTGCCTATATTAGGTGGGAATGGAGGGAAGTGCTTTGAGCTGGGGAAATGAGGTAGACAGACAGAAGACAGAATTTTGAACTTTTCCTGAGGCTGGTGTGGAGCAGGGGTAGGGAGTAGAGACAGGAGTCTCCTGGCATTCAGGAACCTCAGCAGAGGGTGGCTATAGGATACTGTTCATAGTGGGGATGGACCAGAGGCAGAGAAAGCTCTCAGCTGCCCAGAGCAGCAGGACCAAGACAGATGGCAGGACCAGCTCTCAGCTGCAGCAGCAGCAGCAGCAGCAGCATCTTTTAGCTAAAGAAATAGTCACAGAGGTAATGACCATCATGCAGAAGTACCTGCCTGCTCCCCTGACTTTCTGGAACCATGTAAGTCTTGATTTTTGTGTGACCCCATAGAGCAGGGAAGGTATCCCCCAAATGACACAGGTTGAATATCTGGTTGGGCTAACCGGTTGGAACTGAACAAGGTTTACTATAATTTCAGGAGATTTAAAAAAACAGTGTGATGTTGGACTTTCATATCATGGTTTAAAAAAAAATCATACTTCTGGAGTTATAAACTTGCTGTGGCCATTGAAGGTAGATGGCAGGTAAAGGCAGAGTTTTCTGACAATATGCTCCAAGCAGTGTTTACATGGGAATTAGCAGTGAGGAGACATCTCACTTCCAAATGCTTCTGACTTGGGGTCTACACCTAAACCAAACAACCTGCTAGGTGGTAGGGCTCCTTCCATGGCAGATATTATCTGAATAACAATAGCCGTATTAATAACTCTATCCAGCAGGGGGGATAAAAAGGTGGTAGGGTATTCCCAAGAGGAAAATTAATTTCTTTTTATAATCTGCCGTAGTTTATTTCACATATTTATGACCCGCCCAGTATGTTTTTTCTTTATGACGAGCCATAAAAATGACAAAATACATTAGCCAAGTTCTTCGTTTCTGCTAAAATGACCATATTCAAAAATAATAACAGAGACTTGTATCAGCGATGCAAAAGATGCATGAAGTAATTGGGGCTTAATTTGTACACAAACTGTCAAGGCAGTTTTCCTCACGGCCTGCATCTTCTGAATTCATTAGTCTCTAATTACGGCCAGTGGGGACCAGCAGTTAGAAGGTTAAAGAGGTTCTGACAGGCCTAATCATTGCTCAGGAAGCTGAAAATGTATGCAAAGTCTCGGCAGATGGGGTGAGAGCGGCTTCTGCCAAGTGATAACTGTTATTCCTTTGCACCTCCAAAGCTGTCATACTAATAGGCACATTTTAAATTTATTAATGCTCTAGTTACAATGCATACACAGTCTCTAATGGTATGTCATTCTGAGTATATAAACTGAGCAATTAACACATATTACCTGGTAATGGTAAAATTATTTGTTGCCTGTTTGATTTTTTGGGGGGGATATCTCGTTCTGGTAAGAATTGTCCCAGGAAAAGCTTCCCTTTGTTAAAATAGCATCAGAGCTACATTGTGGACGGGCTTCTCTCTGCACTCTGATATAGGAAGCCCATCTGAAATCACACAACATTCCATCTCCTCTTCACCAATTTCTGACCTCTCGTGTCAGAATCTGCTAGTTAAAAACAATTCAAGGGAGCTGCTTGGCTGGACTTTGGGGAAGAGTCAGAACTCCAAGCTTTGATGATAGAACCCTTTAAAGTGAGAAAAAACCCAGCGTCCTGCTTCACGTTTGTGACTTTCTACCAATTCATAAAAGTAGAGGAATGTATGTACTTTCCAATTTCCAATTCCACCATCCTCGATGTCATATCCTTCTTGGTGGCCTCCTTGACTTTAACCCTGATCACTTTAAAGCTAACTTTATCACCAATAAGAAGTACTTTTTTTTTTTTTTTTTTTTTTTTAACAAACGAGGTCTCTTTTCTTTCCTGTGACTGCTGCTATGACATGGGAAGGGCCTTTAATTAAATGCAGCACTTAGTGCCACAATTGTTTACATGTAGGAGGCTATAGAAATGGAGACAGCTGGAATGGATAGTCCCTAAATTGTAGGCTTCGTCAGGACTACAAGATTCATAAGCGGTCCTAATAGCATGATAAGGTGTTAATCTCAGCAACAGAGCAATTATCTGTCCAGTGACTGACCGCCACTCTGCACCCACTAGCCCGTTGCAGCTAATTGATTTACACTGTAATGAAGTAATGTTACAATAACGGCAACAAAAAAATGTCTTGAAGATTGTATGTTAATTAAAAACTATGATTACATTTTCCTGCTAGGTGATCTGTTTGAGAGTTTTTATACCATCCAGCAACAATATCACACTATTAGGTGATAAGTTCTTCTTGCTGGGGAAGAAATAACTCATCTGCTATGATTCTTCAGGGACTACAGGAATAGCTCTGGTTGATCAATAAACATGAGCTGTGTGACCTCAGGTAAGTGCCCTCATCTCTCTGAGTTTGGTTTCGTCACCCCAAAAGCAAAGAGTTGGCCTAGACTAGCCATAACCTCTAAGATCACTTTCAGTTCTTGAAGTTCATAATTCTATGAATTCAAGTGGCCTATAACCAGAACCCTACTAGTTAGGAGCAGGTCAAGTCTTTTATCTTCCACCAGACATTTAATGTGCTTTCTGATTGTTCTGTTTATTTCTAACTTGTTTTTCTATATGTGTACACTGAATTTTTCTGGTCCCATTGCTGTATTTTTTCCTTTATGAGATAGACATTCATTTTCAGAGATTAAAAAAAAAATGTTTTCAGCATCACTTTAATGAGAAATCCAGTGAAGAGAGTCTAGACATGCCCTGCAGTGGTGTCAGCTCACTTGGTGTGATGTGGCACCAAAGGAGAAGGGCCACCCTTTGGGCTCTGTGAACTGTGAGGGTATGGGGTCTGCTTCCATGGAGTCCCCTGTACAGGTAAGCATGGACCCCTCTCTATGTCTTTGCTCAGAAGACATCTGGCCTCTTTGGGCCTCATTTCCCTGTATATATCTGAAAATCCTGGGGTGAATCTCTAAGATCTACATCATCAACTGCATTTGATGACACGCATTCTGGGAAAAAGGAATTTCCTTGAAGTTAGAGCCTTAGAAGCCAAATAGTATGTAGAGGAACCAGCAGGTAGAGAGAGAAAGAAGAGCCCTGAAAATCATAAGAGAAAAGTCTCATCATTTTGGAACTGTCAGGTCATGGTGTGAGGTATAATTTATAGTTCAACAAAAAGAAAAAACATTAGTTATACTTATTAAGCAAAGTTTAAAAAATGACCTTGGACTGTCTTATCTACTTGAGAATCTTAGGAGCCACATTATTTAGACACATCGTCTCACTTGCTTAACCTCACCTAGAAAGGCCACTGCAGCTTCCATGGTGGATGAAGGAATGTGGCTGGGAGTGACCGTTGACCCTCCAGTGAACATCCCATCATGTTAAGGTCATCCATTTTGTAATGATATTTCCCAAAGAATGGAACACTGCATCAGAGATTCTGGAAGGTGGTTCAAAAGTGAGCATGGGAGGCCACATTTCTTAAAAAGAAAGCTCCTCGGGTGATCATTAGGTGAAGATGGAAAACCACAGTTCTAGAAATCAGGCCATTCTGGTGTTCCCTCCAAGAACAATGCAGTTCATTTTCCACTCTGGAGCTGACTTGCATCCTTCTATGGGTAAGAAGGCCTAGTGTGGAGGTTCTTCCTATAGTAACTTCTTAGGAGCAAGGTCACAGTCATCAGTTACAGGTCCAGGTTGTTGCATTTGAGCCCAGTTGTGCTCAGAGACCCCATCCTTCCAGCACAAACTGGTTTCCATAACTTTTGCCCATGGCCTTAGCCATCAAGCTTCCATAGGCTCTGATGTGGAGGTTCAATAAAGTGTGGGAGTCCTAGGAAACCTATTCCTAGCTCTCTGCATTTACATTTACACATTTTACCACATACACCCAGTCACACATGTGCACAAGTCCCCTGGCCATTGCAGTTCCTTGGAAGTATGACAATCTCAGAGTTCCTCAAGCTCACTGTTAATATTACAAGAGAAGAAAATGAAATGACTCCACAGAGTGGAAATCTGTTAGTAGAGTTCTCAGACTCGGCTTTGGAGAATGGTAACTAGATGCAGTATGGTGTACTGTGGTGACAGAACCTGGGCCCAGTGCTCCTGGATTCAAATGCTGGCTTTACCCCATGTCCATGGAGCCACCGGCAAACACATACCTCTTCTAATGCCTCAGTTTCCATGTTAGAGATAGAAAATAGTAGTTATTCTCTCTTAGGATTGTCCTAAGGATTAAATGATTAAGTTCTTAGAACAGGGCTCAACAGAGAGCAATTACCTATTAAATGTTAGTCATGGTTAATTCTGGATCATCTATCAGCAGGGTCTATGGAGATGCAATCTATTCAGTGGCCAAGGACCCCAAGTTTAGAAAGGCCCCTGTACTCGCCTTAATGTTCTGCTTCTATTGGCTTGAAATGCTTTGTAATTTTTGAACAAGAACCCCACATATTCACTTTGCCCTGGACCTACAAATTATGTGGTGGTTCTGTCTACAAGGTGGTTGTGGCTAAAATCTAGTCTACATAGTGTTGAAACTAAAATAACCTATGTTAATGTTCTCTGAGAAAGGCCAGATTTTTCCCTAAAGAAAGTAGGTCTAAGGCAAATATTCCAGGCACATCTGCATGGAGCCAGAGATGACTCATATTTAGTGGTACAATTTAGTGATAATATTGCACATTTTCATTTGTGCTTCAAAGACTTAGCATTATCTGGACTTCTGTAGTTGATCAACATTGAAATGAGTAGAAGTGAAATCTTTTAAGATTATAGTATGATTCCATATTTCTTGTATTAGTTTCTAGATTATTTTGGTCATAGATTCATTTTTTCTCCTACAGGCAAAGACAGTAGGAGAATTTTTCTGAATTCTCCAAAGTGTAAGTAATTTTAAAGATGACCAATAAGATGATCATATGTCATTCATCTCATGAGTGATGGTGAACATATCTTGGATAAAGATGAAATTGATATATGCTAAGCTTCTTCCTCTATCATGTATTTTGGTTGTTTTTAGTTCATGGGTTTTGATGCAACTTAAAAGCCCATGAACAGATACAATTAAAAGGTTATATGGGAACATTACTGCTTTATTTCTAGAATGACTCCATGATAAGTAAAGGATTTTTTTCCCCAATAACATCCCAGTTTTAGTCTCTTATTAAATGTTAGGATATTAGAATTGCATGAGACCTCAGGAATCATTTTCTCAGTGCCTGACTTGGCATTTGAGGAGACTGATGCCCACAAAGGTTGTGGTTTCTGAAAGTCACTCAGTTCATTGATGCTTGGCAGGTGTTTCATCATTGCCCTGGGTTGGGGGCCAGAGGATGATCCATGCAGTGGGGCAGAGCTTGGGGTACAGATGGGTCACTTCAACTTGGGCAATCCATGGATAATGAACTGGGCAACACTGGTTGGCATAGACTAGCTCCCAGGACAGCAATAAAGACCTCTGAGTCCTAACTCAGCATCCTTCTAGCACCAGGTTCTCAATGGAGCAGAGACTTGAGATTTCTTAAGCTAATATTTTCTCTCTTCCTGCTCCTTACTCTCCCACTTCCCGTTTTTATCCATGCTTTTCTCTGGAAAACCTGCACTACAAGTATGTCTTCGAATCTTTCTGTATTCACATTTAGACGAGCAGTTTGCATGTTGTACTAACCATCTCTGTTTCTGGAGTTACAGAAGGTGAATCCCATCCAGCTGTGAAGAGGGGACCCTGGGTGTACTGCTGAAAGTAATTAGTGAGTCCAAGAGAAGGGTGTGGGATGAATGCAAAGCACATTAATGGAAGTTTTAGAGCCTGAAATGGCCTCAACTGTTACTCAGGAGTCTGGTTTCCCCAGATGCCCAGTAACTCCTTTCAAACTGGGTGCATTTTTCTTCCCACTTTTTCTCTTATTTGAGATACAGTCTTCCCTCTCCCTAACTTATTTTTTCTCTGGCTTCGCACTGCCAGGGAGGGGATGGAGGCTTTCAAGGGGCAGTGCCCTAGTGCCTTGTCTGCTATTCCTCTGAAAGAAGCAGCAGCATCCAGGCAGCCAGTTGGTACCACGGCCAGGGCCATGGGAAGCAGGTGTCCTGTGTTGACAGGAGCCTGGGTTCCTCATTTCTTGGCAGTGCAAATGCTGATTTTTTTTCAGAAGGCATTTTCTTTAGGTGCTATCTGTCGGGTGAAGGGGTCAAGGACCAGGGGAATCAGGATTCCTATTTACCAGATGCAGCTGGGCTGACCAAGGTTGAGGGTAAATGAACTGTTCCATAGATTTCCGGTTATTCACTTGCAGGTGTGAGGCAATACATGCCTTTCAACGGGGCTGGGACAGAGTGCCTGCCCTGAGGAATGCACAGGGCCCTTAGAGGGTAAGTGAGGGAATAGATCCCCCTGTGTCACAGACTTACATTTTTGGTGGACTCACATCACGTCAGCAGGCCTGGGGGCGGGGGTCTAGGGTTTTTCTCGCTGCAACAGAGGACCACCTTAAAGCTCATTGCCCTTGTCTTTGCGGGATTTATCTGAGCCTTGAGTAGATCTATATAGGAGGATAGCAAGTCATTAATAGAACTACACCATGAATAAGCTCATCTTTGGGGGAAATTAGGAGAGGTATTCTTATTTTCTCCAAATGATAATATTAAAATAAACAAGATTCCTCATTGAGTGCAACTTTTTCCATCCAGCTCCTAGCTTTGGGTGAAGAGAGTAATCTCCATTTCTGTCCACCCCTATCACTGGAAGTCACATTTCCCTAGCAGAGTCACATGTGCATTTCCTGTTCTTGGTCACTTCTCCTCCTGGAGATGAATCATAAAGAACATGAGATCCATGTGGCCACAGTGACTGTGGACACAGCTACCTGCTACCCCAATGGGGGAATAGCAGGGACAGGAGTAGATAGGAAGGGAGAAGGGAGCGGAGAGGTATCTTTGTAGGGTATGAAGGTAACAGAGTGGTTGGTCGGGTTGCTTGGCCATGAGGGAGGCAGAGGACCGTTAAAGCGTAAATGAGGGAATGGCTCACTTACGCTCTAAGGGTAAGTGGGTTATAAAAGGAGAGAAAGGGGTTATAAAACCAATTCAGGAAGATGGAGAAAAAGTGAAGACTAAAACATGAAGGCAGTCTTCTGAGCAAAGGTGTGATTTTTCCATATTTATTGCCACACCGCATAGCGGTGGCGGTACAAAAGGCATTGGTATGAAGTTGGACTTTGGCTACAAGTTTATTTATTTATTTATTTTAATTTATTTTTTATGTTTTTTTTTTATTCTAAGATGTTATAATGAGAGCAGAATGCATTACATTTCATAGTATACTTATAGAGCACATTTTTACATATCTCTGGTTGTATACAAAGTATATTCACACCATTTGTGTCTTCATACATGCACTTAGGGTAATGATATCCATCTCATTCTACCATCTTTTTTTTTTCTTCACCCTTTTGCCCCCTCCCTTCCCCTCCCTCCCCACTGGTCATTCTAGTGTTCCTCTAATCCTCCTATGCTCCCCGACCCAACCCCACTGTGAGAAAACATTCAGCATTTGGATTTTTGGGATTGGCTAACTTCACTTAGTATTATATTCTCTAACTTTCATCTCTGGACCTTCTTTAATCAGAAATGTGGATGTATAGGTCTAGTTGGCTCCACTAAAGGATGAAGGTGGCCTGAGTAAAATGACATATTTCTAGGAGGATTTCTGACAAAATGGAGGCCACCAGCCACAGCTAATGCAGCCTTTTCATCCCTCACTGGGAACTTCTGCCAAATTCTAAAGGCAGGGATGGGGATACCCTGCCACAGATAGTCTGCATGTCATCACTTGGCACAATTTGTTTTACCTTCTGATATTTCTTATTCCTTTTCCCCAGGGCAGGTTCAGGGCAAGCTTTCTGTGGGAAGAGGGTAGAGTCTCCTCCACCTAGATTCCAGATATTTTGGAGGCAGCCTGGCATCATGGGTTGCACTTGAACTCAAGAGTGCCAGGCAAATGGAGAGCAATAAGGAAATGCTGGGCATGATGGGTCTACACATTATTTATTGCCTTGTCAGTGCTTCTGCTGTGGACTTTTTTGCAGATCACATCGACTTAAAGCCAGTTCTCAAGAAGCTCCTCCTGGCATAACCACAAATTGTCTCCCTTCCCTACCATTAATCAATGTCTGCTAATTAGAAAACAAACTCCTGTTTATCCAAACAGTTTCCAACATCCGCACCCAAGGCAGCTAAATGAGGATAAATGAATCAGTCTTATTAACAAAATGATTTAAATGTATCAAATCCTATTTATGTCTTTTTAGAATCAATTTTCTATAGATTTAATGACTCCAAATGAGAAGGTTTCCAGCTAAAGAAATTTCTTCCTGATGTAACACAAGACTGGGTTACACATCAGTAATACTTGTGACCACCACAGCAATAATGCTAACAATTACTAATATCACCAAGCATTATATATGCACTGTGTTCAGAACTTTACATGCATTATCTCATTTAATTCTCACAAGCACCTTGGCGATAAATATTATCTCCATTGGCATGTAAGGAAACTAATGTTCAAGAAGTTTAAGTCAATTAACTGAGGTCACACAGCTGGTATTTAATAGGATTCCATGACCCATCCTAGATTCTGAGTCCAGTATTCTCAGAATGTGACCCTTGAACCACTGAAATCGGAATGCTCTAGAGACCTTGTTAAACTGAAGATTCCTGGGCCCTATATTAGACCTAGGAAATCAAAGTCCCTGGGGATGTGGTCCTGGAATCTGTTAAGTTGTTGTGCATAGGGATAGGGGTTTGTAGTTAACCTTGGGAACTACATTGACTTCCTTCCTATGGGGCAGTGGGGGGGAAAATAGAGGCAGAGAACTGTTTTAGTCCTTGATTGAGCTTCCGTGATTTATTTGATCAGTCTTGGCCTCCCTTTCTTTTTTTCATTTGTAAACAGAAAGGCTACTTTTTCTCTTCCAGATGATTGTGAGGATTGAAGGAGATGAGAGAGGAATAAAATTTTAAACACCGAAAGCACTGTACAAATGTAATATTAATCATAGGTTTCCCCGGGCCTGGGGAGCAGTCACAGTTCTATGCATAATGTTGGCTCTTTGTATGGACGCAGAGGAGGGGCAGAGAGCAGCTAATCCCTTCAGGGACTGGGCATCTTAGGAATCTGACCAACTTCTTAGAAGGGACCATTTCCCCTACAACTCAGAGGAATTCATTTCTTCAATCCAAGTAGGCATGCTTTCTATCTGCTGCTGGCCTTCATTTACCAAGCTGTTTCATGTGGCATGAAGGATTCTCTTTTTTTTTTTTTTTTTAATTTTAGTCAGCTTATTTTTTTTAATTTATTTTTTATTCTAAGTTGTTAGAAATGACAGCAGAATGCATTACATTTCATATTATACTTGCAGAGTACATTTTTACATATCTCTGGTTGTATACAAAGTATATTCACACCATTTGTGTCTTCATACATGCACTTAGGGTAATGATATCCATCTCATTCTACCATCTTTTTTATTTCTTGACCCTTTTGCCCCCTCCCTTACCCTCCCTCCCCATTGGCCATTCTAATCCTCCTATGCTCCCCATCCCAACCCCACTGTGAATCGGCCTCCTTATATCAGAGAAAACATTTGGCATTTGGCTTTTTGGATTGGCTAACTTCACTTAACATTATATTCTCTAACTTCATCCATTTACCCATGAATGCCATGATTTTATTCTCTCTTATTGCTGAGTAATACTCCACTGTGTATATATACCACATTTTCTTTATCCATTCATCTACTGAAGGGCATCTAGGTTGGTTCCACAATTTAGCTATTGTGAATTGTGCTACTATAAACATTGATGTGGCTGTGTCCCTGTAGTATGCTGTTTTTAAGTCCTTTGGGTATAGACAGAGGAGTGGGATAGCTGGATCATAAGGTGGTTCCATTCCCAGTTTTCCAAGGAATCTCCATACTGCTTTCCATATTGGCTGCACCATTTTGCAGTCCCACCAACAATGTATGAGCCTTTTCCTCCAAATCCTCGCCAACATTTATTGTTGTATTCTTAATAGCTGCCATTCTGACTGGTGTGAGATGAAATCTTGGAGTGGTTTTGATTTGCATTTCTCTAATTGCTAGAGATGTTGAACATTTTTTCAAGTATTTGTTGATTGATTGTATATCTTCTTCTGAGAAGTGTCTGTTCAGTTCCTTGGCCCATTTATTAATTGGGTTATTTGTTTTTTTGGTGTTAAGATTTTTGAGTTCTTTATATATTCTAGAGATTAGTGCTCTATCTGACCTCCTTTCTGCCTGAATCTCTCCCCTACGTACAGGCTGGAGACACACACCTGCTCCTCCTTGTTTCCACCCTCTGCCAACATTATGACCTAAAGAGGACATATTAATGAATGTTCTCTATGTGCCTAGGTAAGTATTGCTATGGTTTGATAAGTATCCTTAAAAGACCCATGTGTTAAAGGTTTGGTCTCCAATCTGTGGTGTTGGTGACAACTGGTAGAACCTTTAGGAGGTGAGACCTAGTGACAGAAGTGAGATCATTGGAGTGTGTCCTTGAAGGAGATATTAGGACCTGGCCTCTTCCTCTCTTTTCCTTCCTGGCCTCCATGAGGCAAACAGACCTCCTCTACTACATGTCCCTGCCATGATGTGCTGCCACAGGCCCAAAGTAATAGGGTTGAGTGACCATGGACTGAAACTGTGAGTCAAAATAAACCTTTCCACTTTTTAAGTTTGATTATGTCTGGTATTTGCTATAGTCATAGAGAGCTGACTAGTACATGTATTATTTCATTTAATCCTCACAACAGTGCCAGTGAGTCTATACTTTGATTATTCTCATTTTGCAATAAGGGAAGAGATGCATAGAGTTTAATCTGCCCAAGCTACTAAGTGGTAGAACTCCAGGACTAACATTCTTATCTTCCATCCCACCCTCCTGGGAAAGGCTGGGAGGGCAGGGTTGTGATTGAGAGTGTATTAAACTTCACGCGGTTCTGAGGCCTCTCAAGGAGCATCTGTATTTGAAGCCACCTCTTCCTTTCCCTGGCCCTCTTTAATGTAGCCTAAGTTATTCAATTAGGAAGGCAAATAATTGGCAGTGGAGAATGCCTCCAGCAGTAGTAATTACCTCCAGTGCCTTGTTGGAATAGTCAAGCTACATTTCAGTTTATGCTGTAATACCTTAATTATAATATAAACAGCTGCCCTTCAGCCATGTGGGGCAGGCTTCCCCCACCCTCCTTCTCTGGTCTGGGAGCAGTGCTCTCTCATGAGTGGTCAGGGAGCTCTGGGAGTGGGAAGAGGCCTTGGGAAGGAGGAGAGCTAATGTGCAATGTGTGTGGTGATGGCACTTGAGAGACTAAACTAGAGGGAGGCCCTGTCGAGTCCCCATCTTCAGGTGAGGAAGCTGAAGGCAGCCTCACGCCCTAGGTACCACTCACACTAGAGCCCCAGAGGGGCAGAGGCTCTAGGACTTAACTCTCAGCCTAGCACCATTCTGTTTGAATGGAGTCTGGCAAAACGTAGCATCATTTCAGGGTAACATCTTTCTCTATTTTCTCCCCTGTGAAGGAGATCAAGTCCTCCCTTCTGGAATCAGATGCTGCACCTTGGATGGGGCCCTATTGAGCACCCACTGCATACTAGGTAGTGTGTTAGGCACAGTCCCTAGTGTTTCCCAGTTAAAACTTTAAAACGCTTGGAAACTCGGGATATTAATGACCTCATTTGCCTGTTGAGAACATCTGCCTTTGAAAATTTAATAGGGCATAAGGGCTTCCCTGTCTTGTTCCAGTTTTTAGAGGGAATGCTTTCAATTTTTCTCCATTTAGAATAATGTTGGCCTGGGGATTGGCATAGATAGCTTTTACAATGTTGAGATATGCTCCTGTTATCCCTAGTTTTTCAAGTGTTTTGAACATGAAGGGGTGCTATTTTGTCAAATGCTTTTTCTGCATCTATTGAGATAATGATATGGTTCTTATCTTTGAGTCTATTGATGTGATGAATTACATTTATTGATTTCTGTATGTTGAACAATCCTTGTATCCCTGGAATGAACCCCACTTGATCATGGTGTATTATATTTTTGATATGTTTTTGTATCCATTTTGCCAGAATTTTATTGAGAAGTTTTGCATCTATGTTTATTAAAGATATGGGCCTGAAGTTTTCTTTTTTTGATGTGTCTTTGCCTGGTTTGGGGATCAGGGTGATATTGGCCTCATAGAATGAGTTTGGAAGTGCACCCTCTTTTTCTATTCCCTGAAATAAATTGAAGAGTATTGGTATCAGTTCTTCTTTGAAGGTTTTGTAGAACTTGGCTGTGTATCCATCTGGTCCTGGGCTTTTCTTGGTTGGTAGGCTTCTGATGGCATCTTCTATTTCGTTGCTTAAAATTGGTCTGTTCAAATTATGTATATCATCCTGCTTAAGTTTGGGTAGATCATAAGACTCTAGAAATTTATCAATGCCTTCGGTGTTTTGTATTTCGTTGTAGTACAAGTTTTTACAGCCACATCAATGTTTATAGCAGAACAATTCGCAATAGCTAAACTGTGGAACCAACCCAGATGCCCTTCGGTAGATGAATGGATAAAGAAAATGTGGTATATACACACAATGGAGTATTACTCAGCAATAAGAGAGAATAAAATCATGGCATTCGCAGGTAAATGGATGGAGTTAGAGAATATAATGCTAAGTGAAGCTAGCCAATCCCAAAAATCCAAATGCCAAATGTTTTCTCTGATATAAGGAGGCTGATTCACAGTGGGGTTGGGATGGGGAGCATAGGAGGATTAGAGGAACACTAGAATGGCCAATGGGGAGGGAGGGGAAGGAAGGGGGGCAAAATGGACAAGAAAAAAAAAAGATGGTAGAATGAGATGGATATTATTACCCTAAGTGCATGTATGAAGTCACGAATGGTATGAATATACTTTGTATACAACCAGAGATATGTAAAAATGTACTCTACAAGTATAATATGAAATGTAATGCATTCTGCTGTCATTTCTAACAACTTAGAATTAAAAAATTGGAAAAAAAAAAGAAAAAAGAAAATTTAATAGGGAATAAGACTTGAAATGCAAACCATTCTATTAGAGATTATGGTTCAGGTAGTTGATCGATATTGGGTATTTTTGTTCAGAGTAGAAGGAGGCAGGGGAAGGGATGGTCACAAGTGGGCATCTGAGAGGGTCCATGGGCAGGGTGCTGGTGAGAGGAGGAGGGAATAGAAGCAAGAATAGCTGAAGCTGCTGATTGCTAGGTGCACAGATCTGCCTGGCGCTAGCCCTGGTGCTCCACAAGAGGCAGCTCTATGCCATCTGACAATCAGGTTTAGAACCTAGATAAAAGGAATCAAAGTCAGTATGGTGAGATAGATAGGGTCATTTGATGGTCAGGGCTTTCTCTCCAATCATTGAGGGCAAGATGGAAATATATGAGCTTTTCAGTGATCTTCAAAATTGAGTAAGCAATACAATCCTCTAAAGAGTAGGAATGTTTATTAGAATTTCTATTTAAAAACATTATTTCTTCCATTTAATTTCTGATTTCTACATGTTTTATAATGGAGCTGTTTCACGATAGGACACTTATCTAATTTATACACAAATATGCATATGTATATATGTAAATATGTATACACACATACATACATGTTCATGTTCAAGAATGTTCTAGAACTTGAGGTGTTTTTTGTTCATCAAAATTTTGTTCATCAAAATTTTGAAATCCATTGGGCTATGTAGATTTGATTATGTAGATTTTTTTGTTAAAACAACTACCACTACCTTTGAAGGGTAGCGACTCATTTGGATAACTTGGAGTCATAATAATTATTTCTCAAAGAGCAACTATGAGTTTGTACTTTCATTTGCTGAAGCAAGCCAAAGTAGAGGCCATGGCATAGCCTCTGGAACTGGACTGTCCAGCCCCAGACCCCTGCTCTGTCATCGTTAGCTGTGTGACATGGGATGAGTTTCTTAGCCTTCATGTGCCTCAGTATCTTCGAAAAGATTAGAACTGGCATTCTGTAAACTTTAACTCTAGTCTACATGGAAGGGTATCTATGAGGATTACATGAGTTAGTCCACCTAAAGTGCTTACCATAGTGCTTGGTCCTAGTGACCAGTCAGCAAATGTTAATGATGCAGGGGTTTACTGATAAGGAAAGGGAGCTTCAGGGAAGGGAGTGGAAGAGCTGACCTTTCAGCTCAGATCTGGATGATTCTAAAACCTATGCACGAGGACCCACAATAGAAACTATTCTACGTTCTCACCCACAATCAGAGGGGCCCAAGAAGGTATATCTACTTCTCTTTCTAAGAATCTATGATTCTTAGCCTCTAGCTACCCTAACTCTATTCATTTCCCAACCAGATCAGAGAACAGGACATTAGCACGTCTCTTGTTCAGTTAGACAATGCTCAGCAATTTGGTGCTTGCTGCCATCACCCCAACAGGTAAATGACTCCATCTTTTCATGGTCCTCCGGCAGGCCTCTGAACCCTTCAGGATGTCCTTGCTTCAAGAAGGGATTCTAGAGCCATCTAGAGCTTCAGTCAGGACCAGCAGGAGTGTTGCAGAAAGGAAGATGCTGCCAAGGACTCTAGCATCAAAGGGAGCCTGTAGGAGCCCTGTTTGGGGAGATGGCTTAAATTGCGGTTGACTATGGGCCATGGAGATTTGGGCATTGTCGCCTTCCGTAGTCTCACGGGACTTGGCCCGGGATCTCGAGTGACTTGAGCCGAGATTGCTGATCGGGTCAGCGCCATTTTTTGGTGGTGTGTGGTGTGTGTGTTAGTCGTTGTTAGAGCCAGAGAGAAAAGTTATCAGAATAAAAAGCTGTTTGTTTCCAGTTCGCCTCTGAACTTCTTCCCGCGGCTTCGTTGCTCCAAGCGGCCATCACTTCAGGCGGCAACAGGAGCCCATCTTCTGTGCACACAAGGTGGGGTCAGGGGGCTGTCTGGCTCAAAGATCCTGGACCAAAAATCACATTTATCACTGTCTCTTTTCTCTGGTTTTCCTTGACTGCCCTCGGATATGATGCTCACATGTCCTAATTCTGTATAAAATCTGGGAGCAAGGTGTCTTTGCTGTAAACACTGAGCCTTTTTGAGGTTGTAGTGATTTAATAGTATCTTGAGTCTTTAACCTTAACCTCCAACTCTGACAGTAGCTGCTGGGTACATTTTAGGCTCAGCCTATCAAGAGCTTCAGATTCAGGGACTTTGTGGTCACAAGAAGTGCTGATCACCACAAGAACAGTAGGAAGCCCTCATGATCTGGGGGTCCTTTGCTATAGATGCCCAGGAACACAGTTGCTGGAAGCAGGTCAACTCTGCCCTGCTCCTGGGGATTGGCATTCCTCCTTCTCTGCTTCCAGCACCATCTATTGCTCTCAATGCTATGAACGCCACACCCAGATTCTTTACTAGACTTTCCCTGAAGAATGTAGCCATTGGAAGTTTTCTGAGAGTTTTTAACATTAGAAGTGGTCAGAAACTAAGTCTCAGTAAGTAAAATTTCCAGAAAAAAAAAAAGGAAAACTTACAATGTTTCTAGAGACTCTAAATGATGCACTTGAAATGCATTAGGATAGAAATTAAAGTCCTTGAGTAGCTTTTTATATTTTTAATTTCACGTTAACCTGACGACAATTTTTTCTTCTTCATTCACTTCCTAGAACTCCTTCTTCAATGAAAAGCCAGAGGATGAAGCCCATGCTTGCTCAGTAGGGGACAGGCTGTGCCCGTTTCATCTTGTGAGTTCTCTCTCGGTGGGTCACAAGACGGGGGCAACCTCTCTCAGGAGACAATTAAGATGGTGCTTTAAGAAATCTTCAGCCAATAAAAAGTTGCTTACAGAGTTAGAAAGCCTGTCTGTGTGTCAGTTTTCTTAACCTCCTAATCTCAACTGTCCAATTATGGGTTTATAAGCCCTCTGGGACTGCTGTATTAAGTAAATTAAGAAGAATGGTCACATTCAGTGGAAGAAATACCCAAGGCTACTAGTAGGAAAGGAGTTACCTATTCCATATTTTATAAAATACAGTCCCTAAAGCAAAAAGAATAGTTCCCTTCAGATTTGCCCTGTGGGTGGCCTTTCATGGGCTGGTTCATATTTATAAGCCAATTTGTCTGGGAATAAATCTCTTTAACACACTCAACCAACTTCTAGAGGTATGTCCCAGAGGAACTGTCTCAATGCTTCAAAAAAAGCATTGTCAATCCTGAAATATCTGCCTCAGAAAACGATATCATCAATAGACTACTTGGGAACATAAAATGCACCAAATTTAAGAAATTGCCAAATTGAATCCAGGCACTTAAAAAAATGGTTTTGGTGTTAAATAGTTAAGGGGATAGTGATGGGAAGGAACCAATTCTTGTTATACAGACCTGAGGTTCAGCAACGGCCCCTCTGATGTGAGATTAACTCAGACAACAGCTGGGTTTGCATCTGCCACAATTTCTTCAGAAAAGAGGGCATGTAATCTTGAAAATATGAGATTTTCTTCCTTTCTTCTTTTCTCCCTTCCTATTCTTTCCTCTCTTTTTCTAATTTCTTCAGGGTAAAGACAGGCATACCGCAAAAGTTAAAGCTTTAAAATGCTATTTTTAAGGGGGGATTGTTTCTTCAACAGACCTTCTACCATCTCATCTCAAAAATGGAGGGTAGTATTTTTATTACCTATTTTTATTGAGATGTGATCAACCTACAATAAAAACATCTAATTTACAAAGTTGTTTGGAGTCATAAATAACATGAAATTGCTTCCCACAATGCTCAGCTTTGGTTAAATTTAAATACAGCAGAACTGTTAACAGGACTTCTTTGTTTAAAAACCTCAATGGTTCTTCATTTCTTACAGAACAGTCCAAAATCCAAAGCTCAAAAATTTAAGGCTCTTAATAATTCAACCCCAGCCTGCTTTGTAGGCTCAGCTGCTCCTACATTCTTACACACCCCACTTGGCAGATGAAACTGGATGAGAGGGAACTGTCCTATCTCCAGAATTTCCTTATGCTCTATTTCTGCCCACCAAGGCCCTTCCTATCCTTCAAGGTCAGAAGTCAACTCCTCCATGGAGTCTTTCTGAGCACTCCAGCTAGTTATTAATTTCCTTTTTCAATGATATTAGTCAGATTCCCATCACTATGACAAAATACCTGAGATAAACAACTTACAAAGAGAAAAGATTTATTTTGGCTCATGGTTTCAGATGTTTAAGCCCAGGGTCAAGTTGACCTTTTGCTTTGGGGCCTGCCTTGTTGCAGAATATCATTGTGGGGGTACATGGCAAAAGAAGCTGCTCCTCTGAAGGCAAAAGGAAGAGAGAGAAAGAAGGGGCCTGGGTTACAATTTTTCCTTCAAGGGCATGGCCCTATGATCTCACTTCCTCCCTCTGTGCTCCACCTCTTAAAGGTTCCACCACCTCCCAGAGTGCCACAGACTAGGGACCAAGCCTTTAACACATGGGCCTTTGGGAAACATTTTGGATCCAAACTCTAGCCTATTTTACTATACTGTTATTCGCCACATTCTGTTTTGTACTACTTATTGTGAGTGGCCCCTTTTGTCAGGTAATTTTGATAAGCATTCATTGAGCATGTATAATGTATGGGCAGTGAGTTAGACAAGGGGAACAGAGAGGTGCAGAGTTGAATGGCATAGTGTTTTCTCTGGAAAAGCTCATGGCCTGGTGGGAAGGCTTGAGGTTAAAGGTCCCACCTTGTTCAATTCTGGATTTTCGATAGTGTCCAAAGTGTCTAACCATAGCAGAGACAGATGCTGAATAAAATCAAAGAGTGTTAAAGGTAAAAAAAAAAAAAAAAAAAAAAAGTCAGTGTTAAATGTAATTGTCTCATTCTAGTACAAAAGGAAATTAAACCCTCAG
Source organism: Tamias sibiricus (assembly GCA_025594165.1). Classification (NCBI taxonomy): domain Eukaryota; kingdom Metazoa; phylum Chordata; class Mammalia; order Rodentia; family Sciuridae; genus Tamias; species Tamias sibiricus. Next base: position 46,183,762 of record CM046669.1, on the reverse strand, counting down.
TAGGTTAAATCACTTGTCCAAGATCACCAATGACTCCAGAGTTATCAGTAGAGCGCTATAAATAATCACAAACTGAGGTGGGAAGATCAGGCATGGGAACTGTTTTGCTTTGTGTGGTATGTGTTTTACTAAAATGTAGATTTCTCTGTGGTTATAAGAAGCCCATTTTTGTCCAATAAAGTGAACACCATTTCCTATGAAGTACCAACCTTTGGTCTTAATAGAACCTGGGTTTGAATTCTAGACCAGATGCTGACCAGTTGAGTGTCCTAGGATGAAAGACCTAATATCTCTAAGTTTCATTTTCCTTGTCTGATAAATTAGAATATAATAGACATATAATAGGACCATTATGAAGATTTTATTAATAACGAATTAAATTAATATATGGGAAAAAATAAGGTCAGGTCCCAACCCCTGGTAAGCTTTGGTAGCAGTGGGTGATAGTGGTGTTGGTGGTAGAAGTAGATAATATAATTCAAACACACCATCAGGGTGAAATTAACTTCTTGTTAATGGTGTTTGTGTCTGGAAGCAGTCATTTGTGAACTTAGCCCCCAGTGACTGGGAAGTATATGCATCTTAGCTTCCAGGATTCTCACTTCCATATTTATCAACCAATCCTTTGTAGCACTTAGAGCAGAAAGAAATTCATTTCACCATAGTTTTCTATCTTCTTATTCCTATCTGGCCGAGGTCTATGTCTTCATTCAGGTGAACTCTGCCAATGATGCTGTGAAGAATAAGAGTGATGCTCTTATGATATTAATAACTTTGACGCTTCTCGCCCATCCTACATAACATGTGTTTTTCCACTTGCTCCTCTTTCCTGGATTATTGACCACATCTTCCCACTGACTCCTTGAATCAACTTCCAGTTTACTGGATCAGATCCTCCTCCTCCTCAGTCATGCTTCACATGCACCCCCTGCCACAGTTTACTGCTCCAGGCAGCACCATACCTGATTCCATGTTGTCCCCGTGCTCCAGCAGCCAGTCTTCCAAGGCTTCTTAGTCACAATGATAATAAATCAAATGATGAGGGTAGAGGAGGCAAGTGCTGGTGTTTGTGGTGAAGAGAAGAGAGAGCCTGGCTGCCAGATATTTATACCCTCTCACACCAATACCTGTAGCACACCTATGTTCTAGATAAGCTGGTAGTGAAAATTTTTGACACTTCTCTTAATTCTACTTTTATTAAAAGAGAAAGGACAAGGGAGTATACTGGTAATCAGTATTGATTAAGAAAAACTTCTAGAGAATGTGTTGGAGTGCTAGTCGATTCCAACTCATCTATCCTCTCTATTACTGCATTAGTGCACCATGATTTCTGATATAGAGATCACTGTCTTGTTATTCAAAAGATTCCCCAGGTGCCTCTGAACCAGCAACAAACAAACTGAAAGGTCATATTGTGATATGTATACTTTTGACTTTGAAATATTTAAGTTACATATAGTTTCTTGAAAATCATTTATTTGTGAAGGCATATGTGACAAACTTTGATGAACTGGAAAATTCAGTTAATAATATTCACATAATTCAAAATTCTACTCTATGTTAGCTCTGTGTTAGATATTTCAGAATAATACCTCTTTTTAAAATTATTATTATTAATAATAATATTATAGAATAGCACTTCTTAATATAGGTCTGTGGAACTCTTGAGAAGTCTATGAATGGATGTTGGGGGTGTGAGCTTGCTGTATCTATGTGCAGAGTTTTTTACCTGTATATTTATGATCCTTTGGCTACCAGGAATAGCCCATATCCTTTAGTAGCACTGCTGTGCATGATAAGTAATCTGTATGTCAGGACCCTTGATGGATAGTTGTTTCTCCCGTGGTGTGTGCTTGGGAGAGCATGTTTTAGTATGAGAGTATTGAACTTCAAAGAATGATACCAAACATTAGCTAAGTCTCTACCAGAAAAATAAGTAATTCAAGGGCAAATTTCTGGCATCAACAAAATTATTCCAAAAGTGATTCCATTTTTCCTGTGTTGTTTGTTTGTTTGGGAAGAACCTTGCTCAGATACTGGAATGGTAGTACATCCCTATTCTCCCCCTGTCTCTCACCATGAAAATTCCTTTTCTCATTTCTCCTCACTCACCTTCACTTTTTCCTCCTACTTTTTCACTCCCATGCCCCAAATTCTGCACCCTGCTCTCGGTTCCTTTCCTCTGCCCTTGGCTGCAAATCTGCACTGTAATTCACAACAGAGCAGCTGTCCTTGGCTGGGAGAATCAGGCTCCTTGGTTTTAGACAGCCCCAGAACAAGGCAATGACTTTGGTCTCTGGGCTCCTCAATAGACTGTACAACAAAGCTGTGGTGAAAGAAGGTGTCTTCTAAGAAGTTCACATTACGGCCTATAGTATAAGAAAATGGTGATATTGTTACAGCCACCAGTTTCTTCCCATTGTCTTCCTTGTCAAAAACATGCCCCTCCAAAGGGATGGGATGTGTTTCAGTACAATTTGAGAATGTTCAGTAACCCAATATTATCTTCATTTCCCTCCTTGTTTCATGTTACTTTCTGATCCTTGAGTTCTCCCAAGTTCACAGCGGTCCATGACATTACGGTGACTCGCTCACTTTCCCATTATACTTACCGTCAATGGCAGGACAATAGGTTGTGTTATTCTGTATTTTGCTTCCCTGTCACTCAGTGTTTTATCTCCGCTGATACCCCGGTACCAGACACAGAAACCAAAGTAGGTTGTCTTGTCTTCAGCGAATCTTGAATGCCTTTTGTTCAGAGAGGCGTTTTGTATTCATCAGTCAACTGAGGACTCATCCTGAAGAGGCCCTCAGTCAGCACACGGCCCCAAGTCAAAAAGGGATATCCAGGCTGTGAAATATTCATAGCAAAAGGTACCTCGGTGGCGTTCACCTTTTGGCCCCACCAGCCTGAAAGGATCACCCACGGTAACTGGCGCGCCTTGTGGACATGAACATTTCCTGGATGAAATCATGTGCACGTCTCATATCCACTTTTGATATTAAACCTATTCACACAAGCACATTTATCTTCCTACTCGATCTGCCAACCGGCTATGTCAAACAGCTGTAATAAAAGTCCAAAGGTGAAATGATAGTGATCAAAGCTTAACCCAATTCCTTCCCCCTCTTCTTCGAAAGAGGTAATAGCCTTTCTCCCTCTCCCTATATGTTGCTTCTTTAAATGCCTCTCTTGGGGTGCTTAGAGACAACACAGAGGCCACATCAAATGGCATGTTGTTTATGTTTCTGAAGAATAAAATCTTACCAGATCAATAAACTCATGTCCAAACAGAAAGCAACTGAAGAATATAATGGCTGCTAATTCGATGCCATTAGTTGATGATGACCAAGGGTCAAGTTCAACTAGAAAACAGTCAACAGAATCCATAGCAATGTACAGAGATAGAGGGAAAAGAGAAGAAATGGAGTGGGGGTGCATAAAACATCACTGTCAAGATTTGCTCCCTCAGAGTTTCTAATAGAATAAGAACTGAATACTCCCAAATTTTGCAATAAACTTCTCTCTACATTTTTTTTAATATTTATTTATTTGCTTTAGTTGTACACAATGTGTTTATTTTTATGTGGTGCTGAGGATTGAACCTGGGCCGCCCATGTGCTAGGCGAGCGTACTACTGCTGAGCCACAATCCCAGCCCCTCTCTACATAATTTTTATGTAGATCTAGGTTTCAACAGCAAGGAGGACTGATTTCCATAGTAGAGAATGCAAGTGGGTGATAAACAGCAAATAAAAAGTAGTGAACGAACTCCATGCTCATCCCAGTTAACTCAGAGACTAGAAGGAGATGGTGACTTTTATTTATTGTCCATTATAGGCATCTCACATGCACACATAGGAAGGTTTTAAAGAAAGAGCAATAAATTTATTCACAGATTTAGAGTGCATTTGATCAAATACTCCTGTCTAGACTATGAATACCCAAAGTAGACTCTGGCCAAACCTATACTCAACGAGAGACCTTTAAGGCCTACAGACATGAGAAGTCTTTAGATGAAGAACAACAAGGAGGATTCTGTTCAAAAAACGTTTTTGTAATTCTAGTTCCTGCCTATGTTAAGAGGGTCTCTGAGACTGTTCTTACACTCAGAAGGAAAAAACAAAACAAACAGAAGAAAAACCCTTTATTTGAAATAGCAGCTTCTGCCCTGAATGTGGGATAGACTCGTGGTGTAAGAGCTGGATATTCTGAGTTTAGACCCAAGTGTTCTTGGTTTCTGGATCTTTTTAATCTCAGAACACTGGGAAGGCTGCGAAAGGGTTGCAAAGCAACTGACTTGGTGGGAAATCTATAGACTAATTTCCTATTAGGCACCTAGACCTCTCAGGAGAGAAGGCCTCTGCCAACCTAATGAATAAATAAAACGCAAATAAAGCTTCACATTCAAGTCTGTGTGCCCCCGAGAGACAGTCTCTTGGAATTCAGTAATCAAGATGCTTGGAAGTCTGTGCTAGACCCATCAGAGGCCAGGCTGCATTAGTGTCCAGGCTCCCACAGCCTATCAGGAACATATCTGGCCCCAAAGAAAGCAAATAATTAAGCAGGTCATTAGGAAGCCTATAAAAATACGGATATGCAGCTACGCCCTGCCGTTAACTTCAAAAGGTGACTGAAAGGCAGAAGTTCTTTGCAGCAAAGGAAAAAGCAATGGAAAAAGTGAAGTCGCATGACACCCAAAGGCAGCACCCCCCCCCCCCCCCCCCCCCGGTGGGAGTTCATTCTGCAAAATTCTGCTTCAGCCCAAGAAGGTTAAGTGCTTTCCCTATTTGCTTGGTCTGTGCTCTCAGAAGTCTCTGAGGGTTCGGCGAATCCTGATAGCTATAGCAGTGCTGGGGTGAACAGGGTACTTCCCAGGGAGCCAGCAGACCTGGGAGTCCTGGGGCTTCCACTTGGCCTGAGCTAGAGCAAAACTATAAAGTGTGCCTCTCCATTTCCTTCCTTCAGGGCCCTTCCCACTTACATGCCCGGTAACCTCTCACTGCCCAGGGTCTTGTTTGGGCAAGGGAGGAGGAGCTATTAAACTCACTCACACTTAAGGGTAAATGACCCAAATACCCTATGGATGTTCACTTGAAGTTTTAGCCATTCTGCATGAAGAGGGCAATATGTAATAGTGGAATTTTAGGCACAGTGGTTCCTATGTGGAGACACTGTTTCAGAAGGCCGTCTTATCTTTTCCCAAAATTAATTTTCCTATTCTGGTGATGGCAAAGTCATGCCTAGTTGCTATAATGCAGCCCCACAGCTCCACCTCTGTACCAAATTCTTTGGGTTTCTATGTTCTAGATTCTAACTGGACTCTTACATAGCTAGGTGGAACATATTGGTTCCAGGGCATTCTCTGGTCCCTCCCAGTTCTAATCCAATCCCAGATGGTCAGGGATAGTGAAAAAGAGTTTGAAATACCAATAATGGAGAATTAATTTGGCTGGGGTAAGATTTATTCTAAGCATCCATTTGGGAAAGTAGTCTGAATATTTTCATTAATTCTACCTTCCCTCTGTCCACCTTCCTGCCATCAACTGGAAATAACATTTTGCTGGGTACAGTTTTTCATTTTTACAAGACTTGTGTTCTTTTACTAAATTTATTTATCTAGCAGAGCCCTGATGTGATGTAATTTTGAGGAAGGACAACAGTGAGTTGGTATAATTATTTCTTAATATTTAAAAGCTCCCTTGGTTAATGTGTTTTCAGAGACAAGCTGTTAAATCATTAGGGATGGTGTTTTGCGGCCTTTTTCTAAGCAGCAGCTAATGCCGACTTGAGCTGTTGGGCCTGAGACCACTCGGCTGAGCTCCCATTAGCATGCTGGTAATGGGCCGGTCACTACCTAACAGGTCTTATTACTAGACCTGTATTTGATGGATGTGATGATAATTGAAAACTTTTATTTAAAAAAGAAAACTAAGGGAAGTTTTCCCTGTTAAACTTCATGGTGTGCTTTAGAAGCTGAGGGGAGGAGAGGAAACTTCTGGACGCTGGAATCCACAGCTAACTTACAGATTCCTTCAGATGTGCTTATTCATTGTGAGGAAATAAATAGTGTGAGTGAAGTTCAGGATAGAAGAACAAATGATTCTGGTGTGGTTCCAGAAAAGGGAACTTGGGGTGAGCTGGGGCGACATGGTGAGGGGAGTCTCAGCTCCATGCAGGGATGTCTTTTCTGACGGACAGGCATCTTCATCAGCTTGGTTGCTCTAACAAGATACCATGGACTGGGCAGCTTGACAGCAGACATCTTTTTTTGAAGTTCTGGAGATGAGGGTACTCGCATGGTCAGGTTCTGATAAGGGCTCTCTCCCTGTCTGCCTTCTTGCTGTCCCTTCACATGGCAGAAAGCAACAGCTCTGGTCTCTCTTCCCTTTCTTACATGGCACTAGCCCCTCCAGGTGCTCCATCCTCTTGATCTCTTCTAAACACAATCACCTCCCAAAGGCCACAGCTCCTAATACCATCTCATAGGGGGTTAAGGTTTCAGCACATGGACTTGGTGGTGGAAACAGGGGACACAGATATTTGGTCCATGACAAAAGATCTACTAGCTGGGCCAGATGGCACATGCCTGTAATCCCAGCAGCTCAGGAGGCTGAGACAGGAGGATCTCCAGTTCAAAGCCAGCTGCAGCAAAAGTAAGGCGCTAAGCAATTCAGTGAGAACATGTCTCTAAATAAGATACAAAATAGGGCTGGGAATGTGGCTCAGTGGGTGAGTGCCCCTGAGTTCAATCCCTGGTACCAAAAGAAAAGAACTACTAAAGAAGAGAAGAGATTCTCTCTTAATGAAGAATTTCATGATGCTTGTGTTCATTAAGAAGCAAAAAACTAGTTATAACTTACTAAAGAAATCCATATATTGAATATGGTGTGGGAGTGGTTTTCTCCAACATTCTCTTCCATAGATGATGTTCCTTCAATTATTCTGTGATTCAGCGGGAAAATAGGTGTCTAAGATTCAGACGGAATTATTGGTGGAAGGATCACCATCATGGATGATGTTCACAGTCAAAAATGGTAGTCAAATTGGACTAATCTGTTGATGGGAATAAGGATCAGCCTTAAGGATATGAACATAATTTCATACCTTTACATCATAACCTCTCTTTACATCATAACCTCCCATGTGTGGGTCATCTGTGACAAAGAGCAATTCTCCTCATGAACCAAGGTGGATAAGAGAGAAGAGCTACAGGTCTAAAAATGATGCTATCCCGGTCTCAAGAATCATTAATCCTTCTTACTAGATGCTAAGCAATGTCTCTCTCCTCTTCCTCCTCCTTCTTCTTCATAAATCTGGCAGTACCAAAATTACTTCAAAAATTTATTATCTATGATGATGAGAGATGATTTCAGCTCACAATAAAGTTTCTTCTCATTTAGGATCGAATTGAACAACTTGTGTGTGTGTGTGTGTGTGTGGTGCTGGGGATTGAACCCAGGGTTTTGTGCATGCGAGGCAAGCACTCTACCAACTGAGCTATATCTCCAGCCCTCAACAACTCTTTTCCAGACCAATGATAGTGGACCTCAGACATGGTAGTTGCATGACTTGCACATTGGGAGCTTTCTGAGAGGGGGAGGAAGCTCAGCCCAGCTGTTAGTGCCTGGGGCTCTTCTCAGGTCTAAGGTCCCTGTAGCCTCAACTTGTACTACTTTTGAGGAGCAAATGTGAAGTGCAAAGACACTTCTACTGAGCTGAATCTTTCTTCCTCACCTGGCTTCCTCCTGTTGACAATGTTGTCATTTTTTTTATCTTAGTGACATCTTGATGTAGCCCCATCTTCATGAACTGGTAAGACTGACATGCTTATTGTATTCTTCCAAAAGGTCAAACATATGCAAGGGAAATAGAAGTCAGCCTCATTCTTAAAGAGATAGACACAGTCACACATAAGAAGTAAGTCGAAAACTTTTAGTTTTTATTTTATATCTAGGACATCATTGTGACTCTGCCTCCATGCAATATTTTAAATGAAATTTTACTTAAATTTATGACTATTTGTACAAATATAAATTTATGATGATATCTATGTTACAAATGAAAATACATAGGAAAAAAGAAAAAGTAGATGGATTAATGTTATGCACTTGGGATTTTTGAAGCCTATTGTATGGGATAGTCTTCTCTGAGCTGGACCTTGAGGAAGAAAATAAAATGGCCAAGGTCATGACTTACCACAAAGAAAGTGTGTCCAAATAACAACTACTTTTTGTATTATCCCAAATTCAGCTTTCCAATAAGGCCAAGGTAAGGGGCATGAATGAAAATGCTTCATGTGTTCAACCTCTTTTATGGCAGTGGTATCCTCAGGTATTTTATTGGTCAGTGCCATGCTGCAAACTAGGAATTTGAATACAGAATAAATAAAGGTTCGGTCTAGCACGGCAGTGCTGTAAGCTATCAAGAAGGACCTCCTATGCCTCTCTAACATTTTTAAGAAACAAAAATCAGCAAATGAGTGGGAGAGACAAGCTATCCATGAACTGTAGAGGTACCCTGATGCAAGTATACCAGCCAAGGGTCAAGGAAACACTACATGAATTCAACTCAATTTCACTACCACTCCTCTTTGCATATTTTCAAATCACTTCCTGCTGAAGAAAGCAAATGCAGTGAACTCAAACAAGGGGTGCTAAGAAATCCAATCTACTGTTGCTGCTTTGTGAGTCTAAGTATACATGATTTCTTAGACCATTTAATACTAGAGATTCTTCTTACCAATATGACCTCCAATAGTATCAATCACAGGAAATGAACTTGGCTTCTCAGTAGACACGCATTTTAGTGTCAGGCAAGATGTGAACACTCACCTCCTGCATGGCAGATCTGTCTCTCATTTTTAAGGTGTAAATTTTTATGTTTAGGGATTATCACATGACATTTTTCAGGTGCAAGTCTTTATAATGGTGATCTCAGAAAAGAAGGCGTTTTTTCCACAGTATTTGTATGTGATGCTTTCCCTCAGAAGATCTTCAAAATGGTTTTATTATTATTATTATTATTATCATTATTGAACTCCCAGTTTAAAAACAGGACAAACCTTCAGAACTGTGGACTGAGGAAAGTGAAGGGTTGCCCGTCCTGGCCTCTATATCACATGATGCTCTGGGAGTGGGATGCACCCCAGCCACTGATCACTGATGTGGTGTCTACAGCTCACAATCAATATCTATGTTACGAAGAACTGGGTACAGTTAGCTTGGAGAAGAGAGAATTTCAGGGAGATATGGTTATTCTCTCTAAATTTGTGAGAGGAACAGTGAAGAGGATAAATGAGGGGTTTAACTCTTCCTGCAACCTCAGAGGCACCCTGTGGAACAGTTTTCCATATCTTATTTGGTCTTCACAACCATCATATAAGGACGGTCAGTAATTTAGACAAGGGAAATAACAGAATCTTAGCCATGGCCAAGCAAGCAGTTAAGTGGCAAAGTCTGAGTTATCAAAAAAAAAAAAAAAGCAAAACCTCTAAATAAAGTCCTATAACCAAATACAATGGTTGAATGCAAAACTGATAAGCACAACCAAGAGATAAAAGAATGAAAAAATGTTTATTCCTTGCAACGATAAGAAGAGCACTGGGAATAATTCTCAAAGCAGCGACTCCTTGAACAGAGAAAGCAAGGCCTTTTTATTGGGGAAACTCATACATATGCATATAAGAAAGACAAGTCGTCATACATAGAGGTGTGCACATTCCTGAGCATGCTCAGTTCCAGGTCATACGTAGAGTGTTGGAAAAAAATGGTGCATGGGAACACCCCTGGGCAGAGAATTTAGTATTACAATGAGCAAAGTTTACTCCAGGTTGTTTAAAAGGGTGACTCAGCAATTTTGACTGGTGCATTGTAAGTTTCTCTGGAGGGCTTATCTCAAGCCAAAAAATTTGAAGAAGCATTAATGTCATTTAAATGGGCAGCATCTCCCTCTTTCTCTCCTCCCCAGCTTCCACGCACATAGGTGACTGCCCCTAAAAGTACCTGCCTACCAGCTCACACTTCCATAACTCAGAATTACGTACTATAGTCCCATGGGTAAAACTAGGGTTAGTAGACAGAAATGACAAAGCAGTAGGTTTTATTTCACTCAATATAAGAGGGCAATTCTGAGCTTCAGAGTGGTTCAGAAATGACAAGGTGGGGTTGGGGAGGGTGGAGGGTAGGAGAGTGGCCTTTCTCGAAGCTGTTGGTTTCTGATTCCACATGGGTCATCGCTTCCCAACACCATGTCCTATAGAATCCTTTACTTGAGGAATGACAAAGGGACAGGGAAAATGTAGAGAGGGAGGAAGATATGGGCTTTGTGGTTGAATAAATGCTCCAAATGCTGAGTTGAAACATGCCGTCCTTGGAGAATTTTGCTAAGTCTTTCAAATACTAATTGTGATCTGTGAATCTACAAAATGGAGAACTTATCTGAGATTGGAACCTCTTTCTGCTGGAATAGTTCAGGGACTAATGTTCCAAAGAATGTGATCGTACATAAGATCTCATCTTCTGCCTCTCCTCTCAACCCTGATCAGCTTCCCCCATTGCCTGCAACCCCTCCCAGTCCTGGTCACTCCACTCCAGTCCTCTTTTGCACTCTGAAAACACACCAGGTACACACAGGCTTTTGCACCACTGCTCCTGCTGCCCTCAAGACTCCTTTCCCACATATCTGTGTGGTTAACATGGATGCTTCCTGCAAGGTTTGCTCACTGTTACGTGCGCAATGTAGCCAATCCCTGCTCCTCCCATGGGCATCTCAGATCCCTCTTGCATATTCTAATACATATATATACATATTTTTTCATAGCAGTTATCGCCTTTCAGCATTCAATAAAATTAACTTTTTAATTTTTATCAGTGCCTATCTTCCCCACTAGAAATGTAAGCCCCATGAGGGTAAATATCTTAGTCTGTTTTATTCACTGACACATCCCAGGTATTTAAAAAAGCTCTCAAGGCCATAATAGGTGCTCAGTAGATAGCAACCATATCAATGAAGGGTTCATCATTCCTATCCTCATAGAGGTAATTCTATGAATATCCAAGTGGACAGGAAACCTTTAAGATTTATTATTGGAGAGCTTATACACATAAACTGAATCTCAAAATAACCTCAAAAATGTAGATCGTGTTCCAAGCAATGCATGATGTAGATCAGATACTAAGGATATTCATGTGCTTTGGAGCCATCCGTAAACTTTAAATGTGATGCTCTTCATATCCAAACCTTGCTGACATCACCATATGAGGCCTGAAAGATCTAAGTCTGACCCAGAAGCTCATTTGTGGTCTCTTTATGTTTCACTATCTGGGAGACCTCAGTCAGGTGGCAGCGAGTTGAGTCTAAAAGTGTCAGGATGCTCCCTACTCAAAGGTGCCAGTTAAATAGGGTTAAGGTCACCCTGGCTTGAGTATCATGTAAGCCTTTATGTTTGGACAGGGACACTCTGGTATATGTGTCTATTCTCCCCAATGTGACAGTCCTAGTCCACCTTCTGTGTGCTGAAAGGACCCTGGGGAAAGATCCTCAGATGCAGGGAAGCCTTTACCCCTGTCTTGTTACTGGCAGACCTTTCATATTCAGAAATCCACCATTATTATAAGATACACATAGAGTGGTTTTTAGTGAAATTTTTATTTAGGCCAGTCTAAGTTTCAATACTGGAGCACTTTATGTGAGTCCCCAAACGACTGTTTACATCTGAAGCCATCAAGAGGATGCTGACCAAAACTCAAACCCCAGCCAGGCGTGGTGGCACACGCCTAGTAATCCCGGCACTTGGGAGGCTGAGGCAGGAGGATCACAAGTTCAAAGCCAGCCTCAGCAATGGCGAGGCACTTAGCAACTCAGTGAGACCCTGTCTCTAATAAAATACAAAAAAGGGCTGGGGATGTGGCCCAGTGGTCGAGTGCCCCTGATTTCAGTCCCCGGTACCAAAAACAAAACAAAACCAAAAAACCCAAACCCAACTCTGCCCAGACTTCTACTGCTTGTTCTTTTAATTACAATTCTCAGCCTCTGAGAGGAGAAAGGACAGAGGTGAAGGTTTTATTCCAAATCAGGAAATAAAAAACTCATGCATTGTGAGAAACAACAATGTCATTATTTTTACCTTTACAGAATGGTTGGTTATGTTCTGTCTTATCTATGTATGTGGCAATCTAAAAAAAATATAAGTAGCTGGCTTTAAGCAAATTAGAATACTTAATATGGGTTTTGAACTTCTGCCAGGAGTGGGCTCCAAAGCCAGTTCTTTCTATTTGCATTGCTGCATTTATCCATTTCCAAACATTAGAAGATCCATCTATCAGATTCTGTGTAAATCCAGCACACAGATAATTTGTAAAAAAGCTTTCTTTCAAAATGTTCTGCGGTTTTTCTAATCTCGTCGCTTTTCTAATTTTCTAATCACATAACCTTGAAGTCGAAAGACACAGCCTGTGATAATCTGTGTACACTGTCTTCATTATTATCACAGACATTTCTGGGGGAAAAAAAAGAAAACACACACACACAAAACACACACCAAAAAAACCTCTTTCTGCCCCACACACATTCAAAGCTGGCTTTAAAGTCCTACTTTAGTCACAGTTCAATCAGATCCACATTAGTCCTACTCATCAGACAGAAAAGTGTTCATGAGCATAAGGGGGATATTGACTTTAAAAATTTACTGGCGAGGCGTTCAGAGCCTGCAGGAATGTCAAAACTCCAACCTGCATTTTGATGTTTTTGCCTCCGGTTAGTCTTGACTGACAAGCTTGGAGCACTTTGGTCTGTGCTCTGGCATCCATTAACTGTCCTTGACTCAATGTTATCCAGGCCGTTATGGGCAGCTCGGTGCCTGCCTAATGGTTTCAGTGGATTAGATGCCCCAAGGTGTAAGGAAAACTCACACCCGGTTTTCAGGGATCACGTTGGCTATTCTTGGCTTCATTAGGGGGGCATTGTTTGATCCTAAATAATGAGAGCCTGTTAATTATTATTCTGATAATTGGGCCTCATGTGGGAGCATGGCAGGCTGGTGAGGTGTTTTAAAAGGAAGCAAGTTTGGAAAAGGAGAAAGAAATGTCAAGGTTGAGGTGTCTTTGAGGGGAGTTTGTTTATATGCAAAGCGTTTTCACCTAAGTGGGGACCTGGTGCTGGATGGAGGGGACAGAGGGGGGCTGGGGCGAGCTCAGCTCTATACTTATTTCAGCTAGGCTGGATTACAAAATTACTACCTTGGGCAATCTATTCGCAAAGGCTCACCTATCCCACGACTGAACCTGTAATTCCGTGTGAAGGGACTGGGAATTGGTTTGTCTTGGAGGAGCAAGAGATCGTACAGAGAACGGGGGCCTGGGTTCATCCCATCTGTTCTCTGGGGACAATAGTCAACTTTGTTTCTTTGTGTGCTCTTGTTTTGCTATTATTTCTTCCTCTATAAAATGACAACCAAGTCCATGAAAGGTATCGTGATAAGACTGCTTCCTGGTCAGACAGAAGGGGTGGCTGTCCAGGCCTCAAGAATGCTAAGAGTACCTGAGGTGGCAGACAGCAGATGACCTTTGGGTGGGGGAGGTTTCCTTGAGTAAGTCAGTCCCAAATGAACCCCCTGAGATACCAGGACAACTTTGCCCTTTCAGATTATCTGTAAATCCAAAGTACTGTTTTTCCATTAAATCTGAACTTGGTCTCTTTCCCCCTCAGTAAGTACTATATCACACCATTTAGACTCATTTTTAATTATTTATTACATCACCCATGTAATGGTAAGAGAGAAAATTCCATAATCTAGGAGTCTACAGAATTCCAGAATCTTTCCTGGACTCCAAGTTAAGAGCCCACAGTGTCTCTGTCCGCATAAAGGAAGGACTGGGTTTAAACAAATGTCTCAATTTAAAAGGAGGAGGGAGAGTTTGGGGAAGGTAAACTTGCATTTGAAGCTTTAACTGGGTTTTTGTCCAACTTACTTAGACTTCGGGGAGAGTCGGCCAGCTGAGATGAGAGCTGGCCTGCCTGTAGACCAGGTGACAGTGACCGACAGGAAGAGAAGAAATAGAGAGAAGGTCCATACTCATTTTGAGTTCCAGTGCTATGTTCACCTGACTTTGCTTGCTTCTAAATCGCACTCTTCCAATTAAACTGGAGAGACTATCAAAAGTACATGTTCAAAACGGTTATATACCCTGGAGTTTTGGACTTGCCTGAGCCTTCTTCATACGGCTCTGTGATTCTCTTTTGTAGGTGCGGATGTTCTTTGAGATGCACCATGGGCTGTAGAGCAGGAGGAAAGGGTGGGAGGGCCCGGGGCACAGTATTGGGGAATTGAAGAGTTACTGGCCAAAACAGGTGATCTTGTCTGTGATCTCTCAACTGCTCCCAGCAGCTTCAATGCATCTCATAGGCTCACCCAAATGGCACTGCACGTCACTAGAACACGGCAAACCAAGTGCAGAGTTAATAGACCGCAGAGCCATCTTGGACCCTGGACACAGGGAAGTATTAAAGTCAGAGTTGACCAACAGAGTCCAGGAAAGAACATGGACAATCAAGTAGAGACTGTACCTTGATTTAACTGCTCATTTGGTAGGTGACCTTGAACTTGAACATATAGGGATGTCCTCTATTAGTAAAGATTATGTTCCTTTTCTGCCCAGGGTTTGCCCTCACAGGTAAAGGACATGAGACAAATGACCCTAAATTCCCTTTTAAAAAGACTCTTTTAAGAGTTTTTCCAAACACTTTTTTGTATCTCTTTTTATTTTCAGCCTGTATCACTTCCCAGAATTTCAGGTTCTGGCTTTCATTTAGTTCTTATCATCCATCCATCTTGGAGAAGCTGCTTCATGCCTCTCTGAAGGACAATGAACCATATATTTCCAGGATTATTGGAGAAGTGTGACATTCCATATCCAGATCCTTGTATATTATAAATTTCCTCCCATGGTTCTCCAAGCTCTTAACTTTTGCCACTGAAAGATTCATAACCTTGATAGCCTGTTTTTAGATTTTGCATGAATAGCCAATTGGCACTTTCATAAGATGTTTTATCACCTTACAATTATCGCAGAAACCACAGTCTCTTTCTGGAGAGTTCACAATTTGTTAAATTAGACAGATGATATACATGGGCCATGGGGTCAGATACACTCCTGGGCAAACACATTATTTAAGACAAGGATGAGGCTTTATTCATCCCCAGGGCTTCCTTACTCCAAACAGGCAAACTTCTTCAGGTTTACCAGTTGACAGTGCCATAATCTTATGTCTTGACATTCACTAGGGTGCTTGATCGCCAAGGTCTTCGGTGCCTTTGAAACTCATACAAATATTTCCACTTCAGTGACGGTGACTCAGAAGCCAATTTCCATAGCTGCTCTGTCCTCTGGATGGGAGGGCATTTGTGTTTCACAGATGAACTCTGCATAGTGGACGTTGTAGCAAAATGCTTTTTCTCTCTTTTTGCTCTGTCTCTCCTTCTCCCTCTCAAAATATTTATGAAGTGCTTTCTTCTGCCTTTTACTGGGAGTGACATTGACAACCCTTTAAATTTATCATTTCCTGTGGCAGACAAAACACCTGTGGTTCAAAATACCAGACTGTTTTCCAATGGCAATGTTCCTGTAGGGCAAGGTCTACGCCTTCTCCACCATGCCTTTACTCTGTGTCCCTGTGTCCCACACACAAGTGATGAGGAAGAGAGAGTCATAAATACCACTGAGCATAGACTCTTTCAAGGCCATAATCACCAACTGGTCCAGTGATTAAAAGCTGAAGTAAATATTTAGAATTAGGCAATTTGAGCTGAATAAGGTATAAGCAATTTGCAATGTCCTCTGTAACTACCCTAATCCCTCCACCACCTCCACTTATTATCCACATGTAGATCCACTAGTATGTAAATGATCTGTGATGACTCTGGAATGATGGGTCAATTCTTGCCATCCCAGAAACCCTCCTTCTCTAGTCTGTTTTGTATCCCAAGGAAAACAGACTAGGCTGGTTGCCTAAAGAAGGAGCCCATTCCACAAATCACATTATGTGCTTGTACAAATGTCACAGTAAATCTCGTTGTTTTAGTCAGCTTTTTTGCTGCTGTGACTAAATGACCCAGCCAGAACAACTGTCGAGGAGGAAAGGTTTATTTGAGGGCCTACGGTTTCAGAGGTCTTAGTCCATAGAAGGCTGGCTGCATTCCTTGGGGCTCAAGGTGATACAGAACACCATGGAGGAAGAGTGTGGCAGAGGGATGCAGCTCACATGGATCTGACCAGGAATGAGAGAGAGAGAGAGAGAGAGAGAGAGAGAGAGAGAGAGAGAGAGAGAGATCTCCACTTGCAAGATAAAAAATATATACTCCGGGGGCTGGGGTTGTGGCTCAGTGGTAGAGCACTCGCCTAGCACGTGCGCGGCCCGGGTTCGATCCTCAGCACCACGTAAAAACAAATGCATTGTGTACAACTAAAGCAAATAAATAAATATTTTAAAAATATATATATATACTCCCAAAGCCACACCCCAATTCCCACCTCCTCCGGCCACATCCTACCACTTCAGTTACCACTTGGTTAATCCCTATCCAGAGATTAATTCACTGATTGGGTTAAGACTCTTATAACCCAATCATTTCTCCTCTGAACCTTCTTGCATTGTCTCACATGTGAGCTTTTGGGGGGCACTTCACATCCAAACCATAACAATTATGTATAACTACAATGTGCCAATAAAAATTATATTTTAAAACAAGAAGCCCATTCCAGAGCTCTTAAGTCACATGCTTTGGATTATCTATACTTCAATTTCCTCTTTCATTACAGATGATTGAAAGGTGTTAATTTAAGAGAAAATTTTTTCCTGGCCTAGAATACAACACTTTGATTTAATAGCTACAATCAGCAAAAAGCCTATCTAAAAGTTTGATTTGTTCAAAAGTTTACAGGACAGAATGGTGAGAAGTTAATGTGGATGGCATTTGACAAATTTGTGACAACATTATCATGAATTCTTTTATCATTTTTCTTGTCACCATTTCCTTGTCTCTGTTCTGTTAGAAGATTTAACAAGCAATCAGCCATATAGCACTATCGAATGGACTCGAGAGACTACCTTATCTTTTTAAGGGATGCATTTTTGTCCTGTCACCTGGGTCAGGATGGTTTTGCAAAGCTCCTGCAACTTTGGGAACACATTTGTCTAGGAATGAACTGAACAGGTATGTGGGCTGTGCGCTCTCATGGTGACTTCGTTACTAGTAAAGACAGATCACCTGACTTATAGCTGCTAAACCCAGGCATCTGACCTTTGGTTCCACTTGTGTAAGTTGACAGTTCAGGAAACAGCTTGGGATACTTCTCTAGAATTCCCTACCATTCAACTCTCTCAGAGGTTGAGCCTACATGCAGGGTTTCATTAATTCAATAAACAGTTAACATCAAATTAGAATATGCCAGGCTCTATCCTCGGTGCTGGAAATGGGATAGCTGAATAGTATACATGTAATTCCTCTCCTTTTAGTCTCTCACCATCTATAAGGGAAGAAAGACTTAATAATGGGCACACAACCAAAGAAAATAAATAAACACACAATTACTATTGACCAATTTCTTTTTCCAAATAAATCAGTTCTACTGAATTCTGCTGTTGGTAGTTATTCTACCTCACTTCCCTTGGCTTCTTCTCACTGGGTCCATGGTAAGGTCAAAGTGACTGCCCCAAAGAGTGGCTGAGCCTGAGGCTTCTAGTCTCCCATAGAAATGAGCTGACCACCCCTTTCCCTACAAAAAGTTGTTGGAGAGGCAGAAGGTTTTAGCATCTACTCCTTAAAAAGGACTGTGTGTGTGTGTGTGTGTGTGTGTGTGTGTGTGTGTGTGTGTGATTAAGGAATCACTTTTTATGTCTCACATGGAAAGTGGAAAGCTTATCTCTACCACTCCCCACTCCAAGTTCATGCTCCTCAGCTGTCCAGCTGAGGTCAAAATGCCTACTCCCCCAATTCAGAGGGATCCTCAGCAGGTTGGTTGGGGGGGTCATAGCCGGGAATGTTGAGAGAGTTTGTAGGTTGGACCATCTGTGTGGTTTACGATAAGTGACCAGAGCTGCCCTCTCTTGAGTACTTGTCATATTTGGCATGATGAACTCCGAAGTTTCCTGTACTCCTCATTTCCAACCCAGCTGCTGCATGGAGCTGATAAATGTGTGCCCAGGGTGTGGGGAGGGAATCATGGAATTTCTGTGATTTTGGTTTTGGTTTTCTCTGTTATTTTTAAACTTAGAAGAAATGTATCATAGGAAGTATGTCAAGTTTGGCGGGTATTTCTGATAGACCTAGAAGGCAGTGGCTGCTCTCAGTAGATGATAAGAAACAGCTTCTAACATTGTCGGTTTGCATGCCTCATTGATACATGAAATCGTTGGCACAGATTGACCACACCACTGAAGAACAAAGACCAAGACCATTCATCTTTTGGTCATAGGCTTTTTGTCATTGCTTCGAGCAATCCTTTTCCCTAGGCTGTTCAACATTGAGTGAAAAAAAGTATGGTGGCCACTACAGATCATTTCAACATTTTGGACCAAGGCAATCAGTTCTGCATCATGACTCTTAATATGCTGTTAAGTCAGTCAATTCAAGAAGAAAAATTTTTACAGAATGGAGATTTGATCTGGTGGCCCCTTGTAAATAGCCCCTCTGTTTCCATTATGCCACAGAGGGAGACTGAATTCAGGACTGGGGCACTTTAAAACCATATCTTCAGTCCTCTCTTGTTTCTCCTGTGTAAATTTAGTTCCTTTTTATTAGTGATCTGGCCTCCACTTCCTCACCATTGTCTAGCTGCTTGAGTATACAGGGATCACCCCACAATTTAGTTTGACATTTCTCTTCATTTTTCATATAGGTACAATGTATTGAGCTCTGTATCAGATCTTGCATAGATCCTTTCTATGCATGATCTCATCCACTAATAGATAGGTACTCTTTTTATCTGCCTTTGCTGAGTTTTCTAAATGTTCCAAAAATTTTACAAATGTATTGTGTCTAAAGCAGAATGACTGTCCCCACACTTCTGATGAATCCTGTCTCCTTCATCCACCTTGCTCTCAAGCAGACCCTCAGAGTCATTAATTCCTCTCTTTCCCTAATCACCACATCCAGTCCAGCAATAGGTATTGTCAGCCCCACTTAGAAAATCTTTCTTAAATATGATCAATTCTTATGAACTCCATTGTTGGTTCCTAAATTTAATAAAAGATTTTCCTTCTCCGTCCAATATCCTCTCCAAGACTTTCCCCTGGCTTACTCCATCTCTTCATCAAGATTTAGCCAAAATGTCACCTCCTTAAAGAACTTTCTTTGCCCATTCTGTCCCCCTTCACACTATATCTTTATTCTATGTTAGTTATTTTTAAGGTATCTTCCACTATTTTTGTCTCAGTACTCATTCTAGTTAATTTCTTTGGTTAGATTCTCCTGATAAAAGGCAAGCCTCATACAAGTGAGGAATCCAGCTGGTTTACCAGCCAGAACAGGGCCTGACACAAAGTAGATGCTCACTAAAACTTATGAATGAACAAATAAACAGATGAAGAAACACCATTAAACAGAGATGGAGTAACTTGCCTAAGGTATCACAGCTATCAAGTGGTACAGCCAGGACTGGCGCCTTTATAGGTCTGACTCTTAATTGCCACCAAACTGAGTTTTCTTCTTTTTCTCCTCCATCAAATCTCCCCTTTTACCCTAACCTCTCCATCCTTGTTTCTCAAGAAATTCAATGACAACCTAATTCTAAGTAAATGCCTTTCTTCTTATAGGACTGTCACTTCTTTAAAGGGATGCCTGAGGATGGTAAAAGAGTGCCACAAAAGAATAAAGTTCTTCATTCTACTGTCATGTATTAGAACAATTTTTTTTAAAAAAGAGTAAAGCTCTAATTCTAATGAGAATTCTAATCACTAAGGAGGAAGAATTGGGGAGAGGTTTTAGAGGGCTGTGGGGGCATGGGTCATTGGCACAAATCTTCAAGATTTGGTGAGATTCTTCAAATCTCATCAAGAAGGCAAGTCCTTCCATGCAAAAGCTGGACTAGCTGTCAGCCATCCAACCACACCTGCATCAAAATATATACTGGACAGGGTGTTCCACGTGTGTTTGCTTCTTGCTATGATTGGCACAACCCTTTCATGTTATCATGTAAGATTTTTTTCTATTCCTTTTTTTCCCAAAGAAGAAACAGAGTCTCAGAATGACCTCATCAATTCCTTCAAGGACAGTGGCCAGGGTGTGGCAGAGCAGGAGATGATGCCTGTGATTTCCACGTCCCAGTCAGGAGTTCTCCACTTGCTGTGCTGTGACAGGGTTCCATTCTTGTGTTGTGCTTTTGATGATGGGAGTAATAGAAAAAAGGAAAGATATACTAAAAAGGAGGATCTTGTTTTTATCCCAAGTAGAGTAACTTTGTTATAGGCCTGAATGATGCTATGGTTCCAAAAAATATCCTTCTGAAAATAGGTTTATAGTCCAAGAGTTCTGATGCTTTGTCCCCAGTCCTAGTTTTTCCCACCAACCTTCTCTCCCAATCTGTCTTCTTCCCTTCCTACTTTTTTATTACTGCACTAAAGTGAAGTAAAGAGTGGATGTATTTTCTTGTCTCAAAATTCTTCAGTCCTGTCCCCTAAAGAACGGTCCTAATTACTTACTTGGCTCTCCCATGGAGCATTAACCTCACAGAGGAGTTATTTTTTTAAGTAATAATAAGAGCTTTAATTTTATAGAGCATCTGCTACATACCATAAAGTGTGATGACGATGACTACCTATTGTCATTCAAATCTCAAAACATAATATGGAAGTTTTATGCCCATTTTACAATGAGAAAACTAAGTAAGACTTTAAAGGTTATGTAGCTAGTAAGTGACAAAACTCGGTTATAAACTTATGGATGATTCCAAAATTAATTTAAACCATCTTATTAAGTCTTGCTCAATCTTTTTGAATCTAGCTCTTCAGTCACTATTAACACTTAATCAAGAGTTAGCATGAAGATAAAACTAGGTAATATCACCACATCATTTCATATCATTAAACCAAGATCTTTGGGACTAAAGATTTCATGATTTTATTTTGGGTTAATTTTCTTATTTTTTTGAGCTGTCACAGTCCCAGTGTTTCAAGAACAGACCCACTGACAGGTCCAAGAATGTCCTCCTCATCTGCACACTGAGCTCCCTGTCCTACCTTCAAAGGTTTGTGAGGTGTCCAGGGTCACCGTCTTGCTCTGTAGGTGACCACTTAGGGTTCTTAGGCTGAAATCCCAGGCTACTCAGTAATCAACCACATGATTAATTTGATGTCACTACCTTTGTGAAAAGAGCTATTATGCACAGGAATTTTGATGTTACACCTGACAATGATTCATCATAAAGCAGCAACTTTGGGCTAATACTCTGTGGGGGTAAAAAAAAAAAAAAAGAAACAGATGAACAAATATGTTTGGGTAGTCTGAAGGAGGTGGTACATTAAATCAAGGCACAAATGAAATGTTTTCACTTGAAAACATCTCCATTGGCAACTTCATCTTTTTGGTGTTTCTTACTTCCACCAAGTTTGCTGATGATCAGTGAGTATTTCCTCCACCCTTAGTATCTCAAGACGCAGGGGATGAGGGAAGATGGTGGATAAGAGAAACTCATTGCAGACGGTATCCAAAAGTTGATGAAGAGTTGCACTGATTGAGGGTGGGAAAGCAAATGGGAAGAAGCAGGAACTTGGGTTATTGGGACTTTGGTCTTTCAAAACCAATGTTTAGCCTACTCTGTGTTGAAAAGCACCATCCAGTTAACACTCTCTCGTGTACATCTATAGGTCTGCCATAGAGATGTGGGCTTTGCTCTGGGCTTCCATAACTTGGTCTTGGTCCAGCTTGCTATAGGCTTGCTGTGCAATCTTAGACAAGTAACTTTGAGTTACCTGATTCTCAGGAGACCTAATCATAAAGGTTGATCTTAACCCTCTCTAGAAATCAGAATCATCAGAACTTTAAAAAATGCAGACACTGTTTGAGTGGTGGATTCAAAATATGGAAGTAGGAGCTCAGGGGTGCACCAATATTTTTACTAAGGTCCTTAGAAAAATCAAAATCACTGGACTGAGTGATGCCTAAGGTCCCCGTGGCTCTGACCAACTTCGTGTTCCCAAGAGATCTGAGATTCCCAACAGATTGCAAGATTAATCAGTGCACCTCATCTGGTAGACCCAGCTTTAACATATTCAATTAGAGGGTCTCCTTAGGTCCTGTGGGTTTGGTTAGAAAGCTCAGGGCTGCTAGTGCTTAGGAAAGAGCACAGCATCGGAGTGACCTCTTCCTTGGAGAGAGTTTGCAATGTTTGTCTGGCTGTCAGCATCAAGTGGGTGCTCAAAGTATCAGAAAGTCGGTGAAAGTGAGATGGTAATTAGCTGAGCCGCGGCACTGCCAGAGGTCATTGCAGACATTTCATGAGAGCAGAAGCTCTTTTTCTATCTGAGGTGGCAAAGCCTTGCTGTAGCTTGAGGTTTTTTTTTTTTTTCCTCCCCACAAGTCCTAATAACAAAAAGGAACTTCTCAAGGAAACTCTAAACTGAAATTCAAAAGGAACAATAGAATTGGATTTGATTTGTTTAATTCTGAAATCAAGGTCACTAGAAAGTACTACAGCTCTTATTTGTGTGGTTTGGGATTTTTTTTTTTTTTTCTTTTTGGCAACATCTTTCTTTTCATTTGATGGTCCTGTCATCCCCAGAACTGTGTATGTTACTGATCCTGCCTGTATTCAAAGCTGTTATTAAGTGGACTCTTTTAGATTTTAGAGAAATGATAATGGTTCCAAAGATGACAGAAAGTGGCAGCTGGTGACAAAAAAAAAAACCCTTGATAAGACGACAACAGTAAATCAAACTACCGCCACTTTTTCGTTTCATGTTTGTTAATACCACCTCGCCTTTTGAAGTTTAAAGCAAGGTTCAAAAAAGCCAGGTGCTGAATCATAATATTAAAGCAAGCAAGGAGCTCTATGAAAGGGAGGAGATCTGAGGGGAAGCAACAAACACAGCTTTCAACTGCCTTTTGTCGGCCTTTCTGCAGATGTCACCAGTGGTTGTCCCAGCAGAGGGTTCGGCTTGTAGCAGTGCCTCTGGCTGATTCCCGCGCTGCGTTTCAAGTGTCAATCAAAAAGGAAGGACGCAGCTTAGGTCCTGGTCATTGTCCTGTGAAAAGAGCCAAGCATTTAACATTGATTTAGCTCCCTCAATATACAAAGATAGAGCCAGCTTTGTGCATCGAAAAGGGCCTTTGGCAAGGTTGCTTGTAGAGCAATTCCATCGCATCGGATGCGCCTTGGTGTAGCTGTCAGACCGCGGTGTCTGGAGCCCTCTGAAAAGTTATTCAGGACTGAGTGAGCAAATTAGAAAGAAAGAACACGTTCCCGGCAAGAGCGGTGCCGGTTGTGGCGCCAGCCTTTCAGTATCTCGTGGTCATTTTAAATGATAAGAAACATCCAGAGCCTCTGACAGGGTGAGTCAGAGCAAGGTAGAAAGGAGGCCAGAGACCACCCGAGAACCCAGATTGGCTGCTGAGTTTGCAGCATGTTTTCCTCTGAGTTCATCCCAGCCAATCTGCGTCCCATGTGGCCTTCGGCAGGCGCTGAAAGTTTAGACCAGTTGGTGTTGAGTGTTACCCTCATTTATGTTTCCATTTTCTGAGAGAAGACATCAGTCTGGCCAGGCTACAGGGGTGGGGGAAACGCTAACAGCAAATTTTGAGTTTCATTACCTGGCCTTGTTGCATTTGTGTATGCGTTTCT
Organism: Tamias sibiricus; assembly: GCA_025594165.1. NCBI lineage: Eukaryota > Metazoa > Chordata > Mammalia > Rodentia > Sciuridae > Tamias > Tamias sibiricus. The sequence continues at coordinate 46,159,928 of CM046669.1, read as the reverse complement.
TTTTCTTCTCCCTCCTCTGCCCCTTCTATTTCCCCTCATCCTCCAGTCTCTCTTCTTCCTTTTCCTCCTGGACCTTCTTTCCCACCACCCCTCTCTTTTCCTATGAAATGACCAATTGCAGGATTATAGTTTGGCTCCGATTTTCACTTTTCAGCTGCTTGCTCTCCGGCTATGTGAACACTCCCAGTCCCAAATCATGTTGTCCCGATGGCTCCCCGCTGATGAGGGTTTTTCCACTTTACAACGGTGCAAAAGTGCTACTCATTCTGTGGAATCTATACTTTTGAATTTTGAATGTGAAACTTTTCCTGGGCTAGCAATATGTGGTACAAGATTCTGTTGTGATGCTGGGCAGAAAAATCACAGCTCGCTGCCATCCGTGTGATCACCAGGCGAATCATCAGCACTCCGTGGAGTGCTGCGTGGCTGAGCACCGATGTTCAGAAGGTTGGGCGTACTGAATGCGTTTCGTTTCCCACCTACGGTATTTTACACTTAGGATGGGTTTATTTTGGGATGTGACCCCATCATACATCAAGGAGCATTTCCAAGCTTCTCTTCCTCATCACTAATGAGTCGAGGTCCCTGAAATGATTCAGGGCTTAGGAAACGTGGTGGTTGAGGTAGTTCAACAGAGATGATTGATGCTCACTGAATGTCCATGAGCTTTCCTTCGTTTCTTCGCTTTTTTGCTCTTGAATGGGGGTCTTGGGGTGAGTTTGAGCTCATGAGAATGTGCTTCAATCCCTCTTTGAAGTCCTAAAAATTGGAATGCCTGGTCCATCCCTTCTGCCATTTGCTGATGATAGAACCCCAACATAGAAAAAATCTTTTATGTCCGAGAGTCACCAGACCAGCATGGACTTTGTCTGAACCAGAAATAAATCTCTGTTGTGTTACACCACTGATCTAGGGTCTCACCCATCATATTCGATATGCCCAGTGTGCTAGAAATATCCTGATAAGGCACTCCTCAAAAAGGGTGGTGCTGAAATCTTGGCTAACCATAGAGCTTTTTCCAACAGCTGCTCTAACCTGTGTAAATACAGCAAGACGATAAATGGAAACACAACAACACAAAATGGTTCATTTTTCCACTTAGCCAAAGTTCTGAGTCTTCAACAATGATTGTCTGTCATCTGAGGGACACCTCTTCTTTCATGCCCACCCACATCCCCAATTCCCTTGCCAAATTGTCCATTAGCTGCACATGCCTGCCCTCACCTTGACTAAGAATTAACTAAGCCATCTGCCTCTCTTATTCTTGAGTCCAGTTTGGTGAGTGTGACTTACAAGAAATAAATCAACCTTGCTGGTAAGGACCACTGCTGATTCTGTGTTTCCAGCCTCAGTTGAACCTCAATACCAACTGGCAGTTTCATTGCACATGTTTAATTAGCTTCATCTACTATCCTCTTAGCATATCCTATAACTTCCGTTTGTATGAGCACACACAAAAGACTAATTGACAGTTTCTCTAAAATTTCCATTGCTAACCCACAAGTTTTTCTGTGCCTCTCTCCCATGTCTCAAAGGATTCTACCTTTCATCCAAGGATGATCCACATACCTGCCCTCTGGATCCCATTTTCTAGGACTTTGCTCTATCAATTACCCTTCGTATTCCTGGAATTCCTGTCTTCAAGGATGCCTTCTCCCAGCACACAAACCAAGCTCTTTGTGTATGCCTTTGGATAAAGTGGTCTGTACTCCTGTTGTTATTTCTTGATCCATAACAGTCTGCCTTATGTGTTCTCTATTTACACTGCTCTGGTGAAAGTCATTAGTGGCTGCCATGTTATTGTGATAGGAATCTTTGGATCTTCATCTTGCCTGCACCTGTCTGCACCAGGTAGACCTTTTCACCACTGCCTTCTCTCCCTTCTTTCCAACCTTGGTTCCCATAATGTTATTTCCTCCTGTCCTGCCTCTTCTCTGGCTATTCTCTCTCACTCTCTTTTCTTAGATTCCTGTTTCTGTGGGGGAAACACCATCCCTCCTCCTCCTAACTCATGATTTTTAAAATAGCCTTCCTAGTACTGATTAGAATGGGGGCAAGCACTTAGTTAAAAAAAAAAAAAAAAACTCAAAATTGCCTGTAAGAAGAGGAATCCTCCTGAATCAAACTGTGGCTCTCTGACAGACTGCTGATTCCTCCAACGTGATTGGGTTGTACGATTTTGCAGGTGGATGTGACTCAGATTGTACCAAAGGCTGGATCCACATCTATTGTTAGGGTGTTAAGCCTCTGCTCAGAGCTTCTGCAGATGAGGAGTCATAGCTGTGACATCCCTGGTGCTACCTAGTGGTTATAGGAATAGAATTGGGATAGAGGGAGGGAGGGACAGTTTGGCACCTGGCTGCTGGTTTCTTGCCCAAAAGTCTTTGAAAATGTACTTATTCACCTGTGCACATCTGAACTCAACCATACACACAGGGATCACGCCCTAGGCAATTCCTTAAGACACAACACTATGTATCTTTTGTTGTATTTCAGAGGCACTTCTCTAAAGATTGTCTTGCTTGATACTTTTTTTTTATTTTTCATCTTCCCATTGAAAAAATATTCACTGCCTCTCAGTGATCATTAACATTGGTTCATAATGCTACATGTGAATGTCTTACTTCAATTTGACTTGAAACTCCCTGAGCCAGAGAGCCCATTCCCTTTCCCTCATAACCCTCTTGCCGCCATTCCTAGACACCCACATAGTCATGTACCTACATTCATACTAAGGAAGACATCATATTGAGGATGCTGAAAGAGTCTCCTTTCCAATCATTTACTTCTTGCTCTGGACATTCAACACTTAACTCTAAAGGCAATCTGTTGCTTTAAACCTGAAAAGAAGGAAGCGTATCATCAGTTCTGTCAGAAATTCAGTTTCTCCATGTCAACTCTTTTGACTGACATGGCTAGGTCATCTGGTATACCAGGTTGTCAACTTGAACTCATGGTCCAAGTGGCTACACTGGGTCTACAGAGACATGCTGTGATTTTATGACTTCCTCCCAGCTTCCCAGTCAGGGCAGCAACTTGGCTTTGATTCTTTGGTTATGATTCACTCTCAGCCATGAACCAAGGTTTTAAACCACAATAGACAGCAAAGGCCACAAGCCTGTAGTGTGGAAAAGGTGATGTCACAGGACATTAAAAGAGAAACAAGGAAAAGTACCATGAATCCGTGGATAAGCTAAAGCAAATGTCATATGACACGTGACTTTGTTTACATTGACTGGGTGTGTCATCCCTGAATACCCGGGGACTAGGCAAGCAGGATGGTGGGGACTAGTCTAGATACATGAGTCATCAACATATTGAGTTTTATTAAAGATTTAAGGGGCCCTTTGGGTCTTTCCATCCAAAGATTATTGTTTCCTTCCAGGCGTTTGGATACTATACCATCTTAGGGCACCTGGGGCCACAGTGTAATGACAGTGTGGTCTCTAGTGACAACTTCTCATCTCTCCATTGTGCTCCTCTAGAGGGGGAATATTCATTATATTTTTCAGCAGCACTTGATTATATTCTTGCTCTCTCTACACTCCTTTCTCAGATGCTCAGAATTCCTCAGATGCTTAGATGGCAAGACCTCTGAAACCCCAGGGAATGGTGGATGAAGAAAAGCATGAAGGTCATCACTCTCTTGACCCCTCCAAACTGAAAAACACTGAGTGCTTAGGAGAATGTCAGGAGTCTCAGGACCCTCTGCCACGGCACTGAAGCATCTCTGGAATGGGTGGGGCCAGCCTGGCAAGGATGCTCCTGCTTCAGGCATCTCCTGATCTTATCCTTGGTGTCCTTCTCTCAGGAAAGTGAACTTCTTGTTCAGAAGACACCAAGGGACAGCAAAGGGATTGCAAACCCTGTTCATTCTGCTCTTGGGCTACTTTGTTCTGAACTGTGCTTCTTGGATCACACAATTGCTGCCATTGCTTCATCTGCTCTCCTGGCACGCATGGGTGTGGTGCCCCTTTGGTTCAAGGACAATGCAACCTGTGGTTCCTACCACCAAGGAATTCTGTGTTCACCTGTCACCCAAATAATCAAAAAATGATGGGGGGTGGCGGGCGCCATGGCGCATGCCTGTAATCCCAGCACTTGGGAGGCTGAGGCAGGAAGATCCTGAGTTTAAAGCCACCCTCAGCAATGGTGAGGCACTTAGCAACTCAGTGAGACCCTGTCTCTAATAAAATACAAAAAAGGGCTGGGGATGTAGCCCAGTGGTCAAGTGTCCCCGAGTTCAATCCCCGGTACAAAAAAAAAAAAAAACAGTGGGGAGGGGAGAAGAAGAAAACGTGGATCAGGTCACATAGTCAAAGTCATGTAAATTTTAAAAAACCAAAATCTCCCTCTCCCTGGCATTTTGACTGCGTCCAACCTTTAGAGTCCCCTGAAGAGACACAAGGGGTGGTACAAGCAGGTGAAGAAGCAGAATGTGAAGAGAGGAGAAGGGCGTAAAGGGGGTTTCAGCACAAGCCTCCGTAGTCTGTGTCCACTCATACCCAGACCTGGCCTCACAGTAAGTCCTATTTCATTCACTGCAAGTTACCAGAGCAGTCAAAATTGGTAGGAAAATCTGCATACCACCTGATCTAGAATAAAATAACCACCAGGGAAGTGGACAGATCAAATGCTTTCATTCTGGTTTCATTTAGCCTTTGCTATATCAACATTTATTGAGACAATTCTCTTGATAATTCATTGATGATTCCTTCTACTTTCCACCTGTGAAAATCAACTAAAAATGAAGACTCTGAGGCTGTTGTGAAGGCAGCTGGGGCGCAGTGCTATGAATGGGATTTGGGGTTCATAGTACCAGGGAACCAACTCTGACTCCAGTCCCCACTGACGGAGTGATCTCAAGCCATTAGTCACTGCACACCTCAGCTCCTTTGGCTGTAGAATTAAAATGGTAGTAACTATAGCCCCTGCCTCAAAGTGGGGATTAAGTTAGATAATGCATATCAAGCATTGAAACAGTAGCGGGCCCATACCAAGTGGTCATTAAACACAGCTGTTACCGTTTATTTATATTGCCTTTGAGTAAAATTATTCAATGCTCAATAGTTGAGCACTTCCTTTGGGAGATTAAGAAGAGCCTGTGAAAGATGAGCCCATGATAAAAATGCAATGCAGGAGCCAGGCGCGGTGGCGCACACCTGTAATACCAGCACTTGGGAGGCTGAGGCAGGAGGGTCTCGAGTTCAAAGCCAGCCTCAGCAATGGCGAGGCACTTAGCAACTCAGTGAGACCCTGTCTCTAAACAAAATACAAAAAAGGGCTGGGGATGTGGCCCAGTGGTCGAGTGCCCCTGAGTTCAATCCCAGGTACCAAAAAAAAAAAAAAAAAAAAAAAAAAAAAGCAGGGTTACCATGTAAAATGTAGGTATACAGAAAACAAGAAAATTATATTCACTTTTATCTCATCATCAGTGATGACTCATATCTGAGGGCATATGTATATTTGAGATTTATAATTTGTATCCATATATTTGTGAATGTGTATATTCATATTTTTTTTCTATACACCAAATACATAAATATTTTATTTAATAGAGATTACACAATGTAACCTGTTGTTTCATTTAAGGGAAGAGCATTACTGTGAGTCCTCTCCCTTGCCATTTGGTTGACTGCACTGCTCTCTTCTTTCAGGCTCTCCATTTCCCCCAGAGACACCTCTGACTGCCCTAAATTAAACAGCGACCCCATCACCTATGTTCGCCTGGCCCACCTTCCTTCCAGTGGAGGTGCCTCTGTGTGTGCCGGCTCAGTTCCTATCTGAGCATGCGCCTTAGTCATCCCAGCACCTTCTGCGCCCAGCATAGGCAGGTGCCCCGGCAGTGCCCCCTGCCTATTTGCAGGATGAATGCATATTTCATTCTGGATTCTTCCTTGGCCCTTCACACCTTTCTAGTGATATTGGGACAGGTTTCTTTAGTCATCAGTTTATGTGCTCTGAGGAAATGTAAACTAATTTGAATCTTTACCCAAACAGCATGAAAGGGAAGGCAGCGCTGCCAGGACACACACAGGTGAGCTATCCCACGATCACCTGCAAATGATGGCTGAGGTCCGTGATCTGGGCGTTCATCGTGGGCGTGAGCTCGCTCACCCCGGGGGCAGGTAGGCACGGTACTCGGACTTCCATTTTACCACTTCTCAGGGGCCAGTCTACACTTCTGGGTTTCTGTTCACCAGTCTCTTTTGCTCACCTGTCTGTTTGCCTTAGCAGCAGGGTCTCAGGCATCCCTTCTGGGCTTCTGATAGAAAGATGTGTGGACGGGCACTCGGACAGCCCTTCACTTTGTGTCCTGAAGTCACCTCCTCTTGGGGAGCTCTGGAAACGAACTCACTTGGTTTATCTTTAGCCCCAAACTCGCCTCTTTCAAATACAAAAGGGTCACACTGTCACTGATTTACCAGAGCCAACGTCGTGACATATTAATTATGGGTTTTATTAGATGAGCTCACTGACTGGACAGTGAATTGCTTCTAGAAGATGAGATGTTGAGGTCACCCTCCCGCAGGGAACAGAAACCTGGAAGAGAGGATTAGAAAGCCAAGATGTTTGTGTTTGGAGGAGTTGAGTAAAGAAGAAACAAAGTGAGAGAAAATAGAGAAAAACCACACACATCCTGCAGTGTGAGGTGGGCATCCTGCTTAGAAATGCTTTTCCCAAGAGAGGGAGTCGTCCATGGAAAAGTCCATGTGATACTTTTCTGTGTCTACTTGGCAAGGCTATGGTACCCATTTATTTAATCAAAATAACTGTTGCTATGAAGGGATTTTTAAAATGTGTTTAACATCTACAATCAGTTGACCCTGAGTGATGATCACCCTCCATAAAGTGGGTGGGCCTTGTCTAATCAGTTGAAGCCCTACGGACAAAGAGTAATGTTTTATGGAGAAAAAGAAATCCTGCCTCAATACTGCAGTGTTAACTCCTGACTAAGTGGCAGACTGACAGCCTCCTCTACAGGTTTCAGACTTGCCAGCCCCCATGTCATAGAAAAACCAATCCCCTCAAACAAATGACATATTCTTGTCATATATGAGATTATGTACATACGTGATGAGGTACAGATATGTTTTTATGTATATATGATATGTGTACGTGCATGTATCTATATGATGTAAGTGCACATACATACACACAGGTATAGATATCCTTGTGTTGTTTCTCTGGAGGGTGCTGACTGACAAGGTTGGGAAGCAGGATCTGCCCAGAAAAGAGGGGAAAGAAATGGATGAGGATGGGTGCCAAAGGGGAAAAGGGAAGGAATCCGAAGACATTCCTGTTACTGTTGCCAAAACTTGAGGACGTGCGGAGTCCCCAGAGTAACCGGGACGTGAGCAAGGTCTGGGGGTGCAACGTTGAATGCAGAGTGTTTCCCTCAGGAGCCGAGGTGGCCGACAGCCATTGCTGGACCACGGGGCTGCCAGGGTGCCGGGGAGAGTGGCTGCTAGCCCTTCCTTCCACGTGCATTACCCTCCCCCACCCATCCCCCCTATTTCTTTGCTTGCGTCTTTACACCAAGCCTGCGAGTTGGCAGGGGCTCGCATTGGTATGCCCATTTCACAGATGAGAAAATAGAGAGCCACTGAGTACCCAAGCCTGGGGACTCATGGATGCCGCAGGGCAAGGTCACTTGGAAGACAGGGAATGGTGTGCGGAGCCCAGTGCAGCTGGCTCGGCTCGATCCTGAAGGGAGTCCTCACAGACCAGCAGCTGTCTCGCAGGAGGATCGAGGGGGTCAGGCTTTGGAGGACGTGGTCTTTGGTGGGAAAGTTGAGCGGTGACAACCAAAGTTACCCATCGGCAAAAACAGCTGGGGAGCCATCTGTCTAGGAGAAGCCTGCGACCCCCCTTCCTGCATCTGTGCGAGGCCTGGCCGCTGACTGAGGCGGTTTACAGCACAGGGAACAGAAGGAAACCAGTTGGCCCTTGGATAACCTTGGCCTCATTAGCATTGAACCAAAGCCCACTGCGCTATTGACTTCTAGTAAATATCCACCCATCAAGAAGATGTCCGGGAGCCCTGCCTCGGGGGTGTTCGGACACCAGACAGAGCCTTCTTGATCCTCCGCGGCCAGCTTTGTGGTCCCGGAGTGGATGTCAGAGCGTCCTCCTCTCTCCACCCACCGCCATCCAGTGCTCAGAAACCACTCCATCTTCCCGGGTGGGTGGGGACAGGGAGAGAAGAAAACCCAGCACGGCCACCTCTCTGAAAGTCTCCCATTCTCTCGCTCCAAAGGGCCAAACAAATAAACCCTAGAAAGGCGGTTCAGTACCTGAAGTGTACACAATTATATTTCCAACTGCTTTGAAAAACTTTTATTTTTGTACAGCAAATGACACATTATCTTTCTGGAGGTCAGGGAATAATGCAGTTGGATTCTTGCGACATTGTGAGAGTTAATGTTTCTATTTGCCATTGTGTCCTGTGCAAAGAAAGGCGCTCGGTCACCTGGGGTTACCACAACACAGCACGGAGATGGTGGAATCTCTGAGAAGTGCTTTGATAATATTGGACACTATTGTGCAGGCAGTGGCTCCCTCCTTGCCCGCGCTGCATAATGGGCTTCCGAGTGCTAAGGAGATAAACGATACTATCCTTGGAGTGTCAGAGGTAGAGCTCTCCAGGAGCTGCATTCATAATTCGCTCCAACTTAAGGACTTCGATTTTTTAATAGTAATTGAAACATATCATTCAATAGCAATGTCATTCTAATATAATAATTGCCAAGGAAATTGAACCACAAAGAACTCTTTTACAAACTGCAATTTCACTTTATTAGAGTACCTGGGAGCTGGTAGTGTTTTGTCATCAAGAAAGACCCCTAGGTATCTTCTCTTTGCATCTTTTGAATGTTCACCCTCATTCATGCTGCCCTCTTGAGCAGTAACTACTCTTCCTCCTGAATTTCCGATGGGCATATTTAGCCCCTCTTAAAATGTGTACTATTGCTAAGTGTTTATATTAATTGCTCCGGTGGGAGCTTCATAATATAGACTTCAACTCATCTATTCATTGTCAAATGTCGGCTTCCTCACATTCTACCTAAAACACTTGTCTTTGTTTCTGTGGATAGAAGTGATATAAAGATGTTTTATATGTTTGAAGGATTGTTACATATTGAAGTTGCTGTAACTGGATTCTATACCCCTTTCTTAAAGTGAAACAATCTTTAAGGAGGATGTAGTACAATATCAGTGAACTAAGTTCAGGACTTAAGCATAGAAAAACAACCAAATTTTTTTTTTTTTTTTTTTTTTTTACTATTCTTCAAGAGGCATGGCTTGGAGCTGGGCGCAGAGGCACATGCCTGTAATCCTAGCACTTAGGAGGCTGAGGCAGGAGGATTACGAGTTCAAAGCTAGCCTCAGCAATGGTGAGGCACTTAGCAACTCAGTAAGACCCTGTTTCTAATGAAATACAAAAAAGGGCTGGGGATGTGGCCTAGTGGTCGAGAGCCCCTGGGTTCAATCCCTGGTACCAAAAAAAAAAAAAAAAAAAAAAAAAAAAGGCATGGCTTGGAATCATCTGAATTATTATTGTCATTATGTTTTTGACTATTGATAGGCAGTGAAGTACTGCACCTCCTATTCCTGTGGAAATGCATGACCTGCTTACTTTTTATCCCCGCCTCCCAATTACTAAACTGCTCTGTTATCCTGTTTCTGGTCCTGGATTCTGATTCATTGATAACCACTGGGCCCCCTCTTTCCTGGTAGCTACCTCAATTCACTTCCAGGAACATTCTGGCATGAAACGGAGTCCAGAGAGGAGACCTCTCTGGGGAACTCAGTCCAGGCATCCCTGACAAAGAAACCATATGCAACCCAGCAGGAACCCAGCAGAGTCTTGATGCCCAGGAACCCCCGGAACCTGGGAACTTTAGATTCAGTGAGGGGAGGAAAAAACAGAGGAGAAAGAGAAGGAGACAGGGATAAGGAAAGAGCAGGGTGAAGGCATGAAAGAAAGGGAAGGGGGGAAAAAAACACCAGGGAATAAAATAAGAGACACTAACCACACTCATCCTGGAAAAGTCTCTAACCTCAAGCAGGAGAAAAGAGGGATGTGAAATATGTGCCCATCTGGATTATAACTATGTGACATCTTTATTTATGAAGACAAAGGATGGCAACAGAATTTGCCAAAGTGAAAGCAGGTTCTGATAGGTGGTCACGGTTATTAAGTATTATTTTCTCCATTTTCTGGACTTTCTATTATGCACTGTCTTTATAATAGAAAAATGGAAGAAAATGAGGGGTTTTTTTTAATATTTATTTATTTGCTTTAGTTGTACACAATGCCTTTATTTGTATGTGGTGCTGAGGATCGAACCCCGGGCCGCGCACGTGCTAGGCGAGCGCTCTACCGCTGAGCCACAACCCCAGCCCGAAAATGAGGTTTTAAGGAGGGAAGAGCAGAATCCCGGCCACATCTGCCTCTTTTGACCCCTCACCTTCCAGCACCTCAGACCCCGTCCTGCATTGTGTGGAGGTCCACAAGCTGGCAGCAGAGGGAAAGGAGACTGAAATTCTGTCCTTAGCTGGGTGACTTCTTCACTTACTATTGAAGGGTGAGGGTAAGCTGAAGAAAAGTAGAAGCCAGGAACCATGATATGCTGATCCAAAGGTGCCTGTTAACATTCCTTGAAAGATAGGTACTGTAGGAACAGCCCATAACAGACCTTAAATGAATCTTACTAGAGGTTTGAATTTATTTATTTATTTTAACTGAATTTTTTTCTCATGATTTTTTTTTCCTTTAAAAAATGAAATAGCCAGGTGTGGTGGCACATGCCCGTAATCCCAGCAGCTCAGGAGGCTGAGGCAGGAGGATCTCAAGTTGAAAGCCAGCCTCAGCAAAAGTGAGGCATTAAGCAACTTGGTGAGACTCTGTCTCTAAGCAGAATACAAAATAGGGCTGGGGATAGGGCTCAGTGGTTGAGTGCCTCTGAGTTCAATCCCTGGTACCACCCAGACCCCCTACTGCCCCCCCCAAAAAAAAAAAGAAAGAAAGAAAAATAAAAGGAATAGCCATTTCCCACGGAAGCACATGTAATGGAATTGATACCACACAAAGGAGGTAAGTCTGGCCCTGCAATAGGATGACATGAAGGACCAAAAGCATCTCAATATCAGATGAGGGATGTCATTAAGTATAAAAAGCCCTGGGCTCTGATGTCCCTCAGACTTGAATTGTCATCTCCACTTGGCAATTGAGTTAACCCTCCTGGACCTCTATCATCTCCACAGATAAATAGTGGGAGTTCCCCCTGCGTTGGCTTACTCTGAGAAGGCAAAGGGCTAGGGTTTGTCACCAGTGGAACACGCTTTGCGAGTCTAGAGTACTCAGCAAGTGCGGTTCTCATTTCCTTCTGACCTGTGTTCTCCTGTCCATTCCTGTTCATTTCATTGGACCACTTCTATGTCAAAAGAAGGCAGAGGGCTGGGTCGTGGCTCAGTGGTGGAGCGCTCGCCTAGCACGTGCGCGGCCCAGGTCCGATCCTCAGTGAAAACAAAGGCATTGTGTACAACTAAAGTAAATAAATAAATATTTAAAAAAAAAAAAAAAGAAGAAGAAGAAGAAGAAGAAGAAGAAGAAGGCAGAATGGTACCTGAGACAAAATCCCTTGTCACTGCACACATTCAGATATGCCGCTGGTTAAATCATGGTCTGTAACTACAGACAAAGTCTAGTTGCTTTGACAATTTCTAGTACCTGAAAGGGGTGGCTGGTTGCTCTGGGGCCCAGGTGCTCGTTGGCATAGGAACGAGGAGCTCGAAGCTCAGGTTCAAATCACCACAAACACACTGAGTGACTTGGGCGAGACACTTTGCTCCCTAAGCCTTCAGTTTTCTCATCTGCAAACTGAGGCAAATGATCAGAATCAGGACCTTGAAAACACATTTTAGCAGCACGTCAGTATTCAAATCGAATCTTACCCAAAACAGACACCCCAGTTGTGGCAGGGAGCAGTTACTCAGTTTGTGACCTCCCAGCTTGGTGGCCCTCACTCCCTGTGGTGGCCCATCTGCAAGACCACAGAGCGGAGCTGGAGACCACAGGTTTACCCTCTTCCAAACCACTTCTCAATCTAACAGTGCACAACATGTTGAACAGAATGTGTGTTTATCACTTTGTTAGAATAATAAACATCTGGTCACAAGACATGACTATTTATTTTAAAAATGTTGTTAACCTTTATCAAAGCATATTATCAAATTACTTTGTTTGCTTCCACTTAGGAACAATTCTTTTTAAGAAATTCTACTCGTGGCTGCTTTACTGAGCATCGGTCACTTTTTTCTTCTTCTTCTTCTTCTTTTCGCTTTACTTTAATTTCCACTCTCTTCCAAAAGGAATTCCCCACTCTCTATTATCGAATTCCTCAGCCCCCTTCTTTCCGCAGATTGACTTGTGCATTTGAGAGCAAGGGACGGATCGGGAAAGGTAGATTCTGGGAATGCCTCTCTCACTCCCTCTCTCTCCCAGGTGGCATTCTTCTTTCTGATTTCTGTTCCAAGTTCTTTCCTTCTTCCTCCAGACAACCTCTAAACTCGCCCAAGGGCCACCGGTAACACCATTACCTTGAAGGTACTTTAAAAAAAAAAAAAAAAAAGATTCCTGGGTCTCATCCCATATCTATCCAATCAAGATCTCCAAGGCTGGAAGTTTAGGAAAGTACAGAATCAAAATAGCTCCCAAAGTGATTATTTTTTTTTTATCTCTTCTAAATTTCAAAACCTACCTTCCAAATCCCTTTCCCCAAATCCCATCGCCCAATCTCCCTGTCTCCCTCTTCTCCACGACTCCCCCCCTCCCATTGGTTTTCATCCTAATTATCAGCCAACTGGTGGATGTCACTACTACTCAAATGCACTCCCACTCGGGAGCCCTAATCATGCCCATTGTGCTCCTCAAAGCTAAGTCAAGAATTGCTGCCTTTTTATTTCCCTCTCTCCATACATATTGTAGAAGGAAGCAGGTCCCTGCCGCTTTTGTTGTCCCTACTTCTGGGCTGAGCTCCATTTGCTGGTGAACGGGGCTTATCTTCGCTCCCCCCCTCTAAATACTGTAACATTCAGCATCCTTTCATGTCGGTGCTTTTAAAGTAAATCTTTGGACAATTAAAGATATGAAATGGCTAAATAGAGTTCTGCGGGCGTTCTTCTCTCCTTTTTAAAGGTTTAATCACACTTAATGGCTCTCTTCAAAACTTGAATTTTCCATTTTGGTGTTTTGACTCCATTGAAAGAGTTTACTAATATTCTTTCAAAAGTATTCTCTACTCAAATGAGCTATTCAATAAAGTTTTATGCCACGCTATAGGATTTACGCTAAATGGAAAATAATTTAAAGGGAGATCAGAGTTGGGGGTGCTGTTCCCCTCTACAGGTTTTGTTAGCCAAACTATAATCATCAATATATGGTGCCTGAAGAGTTGGTGTGAAGAACAAAAATTATTTAGATACACAGGAGAGTATTTCAAATGCAATTTCAATACCTTCCTTTCCTCGAAGAGAGCTTTGAGTTTGGCTTTGTGATTCTATAAATAGGAACTTGTGGTATATTTCCCTTTTCTGTCCCTCCCTTTCTTCTCTCTTCTCCTCTTATTTTGTTCTTCCTAAAGAGTAGCAAGCAATGAGTCCACTTTGTGACTGATCACCTGTTACAGGTTGTTTTAAACAAATTGCCTGACACTTTCCAGCCTTGGTCTTGCTGAGACAAATCTTGTTCTTACTTATCAGGGTCAAGAGTAGGAAGCTGGCTGGACACTGAGTCTCCCCTGGGTCATCACAGTCCAAATGAAAGAATTTGCCATTTGAAAGGCAAATTTAGTGGAAAATAGAAACCAGAACTCCTTGACAGCTTCTTTATGAATTCTAAGCTCTCTGGTGGCCTTACTGGTATGCACATACATGTGGCACTAACAAGACACACTGGAAAGGTAAGGAGTGATCTATGTCCATGACCAAACATGGATACCCCTTCCCCTGCCTGCCATCTCCCTTCCTTCATTCTTTCTTCCTGTAAGTAACCTTGATCATTTGCACCATACCCAGTAGTAGTGTGCTAAGTATCAGGCCACACTGAAGAGTATTATGACCTGATCTTGAGTTTAACATTTAGCTAAAGATATAAGTAATGTAGGTAATAGATGGGAGATGCTGTGATCTATGAGCCAGATGCTATCATTCACTAACTGTATGGTCACTGGGAAGGCATTTAACTTCTCTGAGACTCAGTGTTTCTCTTCCGTGGAGAGGGTTGCTGAAGTTGAGTAGAATTTGATGCTACCTGAAAATATCTCATTAATTTGTTGGGTTTTTTTTTTTGTTATCTTAGTCCTCCCTCCACCTCCCCAGTGCAAGTTCCACTAGAGCTGGGGCTTGGGCTGATAATTCACCTCTGTATCTTCAATGCCAGGAGAGTGGGTGGCACAGAGCAGATGGTTGATAGATAGTTGCTGAATGGATGCACATGTCATAAAGAAATCTTTATAAAGACTGAGCTACTGACCTTGACTTGGATTTGTAGTCCAGACAGACTTTTCAAGAAGATCACGCAGGGTGGACAGTGGAGGGAGTGAGTGGGGTTAAGAGATGCCAAAGACATTGTAATGGGCTCAGAGATGCAGAAAACACGGTCTGCTCAGGAGTGATGGGCGTGCCCCTTGGGAAGAATGGATTCAGCCTAAATTTTGAAGGGCCTTAAATGGCAGGATTAGCCTAGGGGAGAGAGTGAAAGGTTTTGGCCAGGAATGCTACTTTTAAAAAGTACTGTTTTAGGAAGATTAATCAGGTCATGATATACACATCACAGAGAAATAAGTTAGGAGGACCTTGTGATAACTGAGGCACCAGGTGACAAGCCCTGCTTAGAATCACAGGGAATGGGAATCTCAAGAAGAGAGAAGTAGGATGTTCTACCCAGCCAAGAATCAATGGAACTGGATAACTGAGGAGCCGTGAAGATACGCAGAAGAAGAAGGCATTTAAGATATGAAAGGCAGGGGAGAATCCATAGAACCACGGAAATGGGGAGGGGAGGCCATTTTGAGAGAAATATAATGAAACTGTTTTCAGTTATTTTAAGGTGTCTGGACTACCCAAGTGAAAATATCTAGTAGGCTTCAGAAAATGTGAGGCTGAAGAAAGAAATGGGGAGGTCAGCTGGGGCTGTACCTCAGTGGTAGGTGCTTGCCTAGCATGATGAGGCACTGGGTTTGATTCTCAGCACCACATGAAAGTAAATAAAATAAAGGTCCATTGACAACTAAAAACAATTTTTAATTAAAAAAAAAAAAAAAGAATTGTGGGTAAGAGCTGAAAATAACAGATGTACATATGGTCTTTCCCTCAGAGATGACAGGGAAAATCACAAGAGGAGGTAAGAGAAGGAAGAAGGGAGACACACAGAGCCCAAGAGAATGAGACATGGGTGAGAAAAGGAAGAAGAATGAGAGAAAGGAACAGGAGTAGCTAGGGAGGTAGCCCAGATGTGCAATTGGCAAAGGAGTCACTGCAATGAAAATCCTTCTCAGGTCTGAGGGAACTGCCAGTAATATCAAGCCCTTCAGAGAAGACATCATGGAAAACATAAATTAGAAATTAGAAATTATATCTGCTGGTTAGGAGGTCAATGAGGAGAATAGGAGAAATACTAAAAGATTTTCCTATGTGGGAACTTACTTCACAAGGTAATTTTACAGTTTTAGTCTTTCTGTCAGAGAACATGCTGGAAAACCTTGAATGTCTTTATCATTTTCAATCCATAAGGACGGTCACATGGGGATGGGGACTTCCTCACATTCCACGTAACACAACCCAGTCTGTGTTCTTGCCTACAAGCAGGTTGATAGAGTCATTGACTAATTTCATCCAATGAAACAAAAACAACTGATTTCTTACCCCTGACACTTTCCATCACCATTTTCTTTGTTTTGCCTTCTTCTGGGACTGAGATCTCACAAACTGCACATTTTCAAGACTGGGGGGATGGAGTGGAGAAAAGCAAAAAAAAAAAAAAAAAAAAAAAAAAAAAAAAGTTACAAAAGTCTTTGTTAAGTTCTGGGCCTCTGAAAGCTCATTTTCATCTCCAGAAAGATTTGGGAAGTTAGGTTCCATTATCTACAGAGCTAGCCTAATACTTAAATATGCTATGTTGACTGACAACTTGCTAACATTTTAGGTTGCATTTAAAAATATCCTCGTCTCCAAAATACTTGCCCCAATCTTCTCCTAATCTTTCCAATGAAGTTTTGGAATTCCTTGAAGGAACAGAGCCATTATCAGCCCACGAAGAACCATCAAGCTTAAAATACAGAAGTGGTACTGTGTCCTCACCTCCACCATTACTTAGTTTAAATTAACCCTAAAGAACAAATAATTTGCAACAAAGGATAAAAATGACAAATAACACTAAGATTTTTCACAGTGTCCCTAAAAGTTAGTGACAGAATGGTTTCAAATTTTATAGTGTAGCTGACTTCAGTTGCCACTTCTGATAAAGGTCAGGGTTGGGAGGAGGTAGGGGGAAGCAGAGGGCAGGTATGGAAGGAGTGGGATGCCTGGGGAGCATGGGGTAGGCTCAGGTACCTGAGATTCATTAGCATATTTAGTTGGGGGAGTTTCCTCAATTCAACAAACATTTGAGTCAATGACAGTCTGGTGCTGGGAGCTGGAGATACAGTGGTGACGGTAATGTTTTTGCCACTGTAATTCGGTGGCCCAGCACAGAACTTCAGGTAGGTCATTCCAAAACAGAGGGAGTGCTAGATGCAGACGAGCTATCCCTGCCCGGAGTTCCTCCTAGCCCAGCCAAAGGTGATCAGGCCACAAAGGTTTCATGCGTGTGGCTTAAAGGTACCCTAAGGCAAGATTTCTATCATTTTCCCTGAAGAGAGATTTAAGCAGAGATACTTTTGTGGGACACGAGGGAATGTTCTGAATCTGTCACCCCTATTCTCTCTTCTCTGAGAAATGGGTTTTCCCCATTCCCTAAGGAAGAATATGGTGCTGGTTAGTGCTTCTGGGCCAGTACCTTCATGTAGACTTTAACAGAGGATGTCGAGGACCTTGGGGGGCTGGGAACCCACCAACTTCCTGATAGAAGCCTGGTGCATGAGGGTAACAGCTTCAACAGGGTATCTGTGGGGCAATGGTGTCTGTGGGCTGTGGCCTAGTGCCCTTCAGAAGAGCTGCTTGCTAGACCACGTCAAAGAAAGGCAATGGAGAGCAGGAGTGAGCAGGGGTGAGAGGGGACTCTCCCACATACACACAGTGACCCTTCATGGAAGGAAAGGACCTACTTCTGATTGATATCTCAAGGAAAACAGGGAAGTGTTGGGAGGAGGCCAACCTGGCTTTGCCAAGTCAAGGGGAAGATGCGCATCCCACCTTTGATTTTCCACAGCCTTATGAGAGAGGCAGGGTCATTAGCTTGGGCTTGATTTGAGTCTCTTGCCCTTGCTTGCTCTGGTGTATGACCTTGAGAGGAACCAGTACTCTAATGTGCACCCAGAGGCTGCACTTTTCAAAGCTTTGCATTCACTCCCCCCACCACTGTCCCCCAAGAGTGTCCACTGTGCGGCTGTCAGAGGTATCATGCAGAGGGAGCACTGGAGGCCAAGGCAAGCTTGAATGGTTCTGCAGTGACGTAGTTTGACTTTCTTGGGGCTCATGAGCTATTGGAATCAGATAAAGAAGATTATTCAGGCCTTTTTAAAATTTTTTAAATATAATTTTATTTTATTTTAGTTTTTGGTACCAGGGATTGAACTCAGTGGCACTCAACTACTGAGCCACATCCCCAGCCCTATTTTGTATTTCATTTGGAGACAGAGTCTCACTGAGTTGCTTAGTGCCTTGCCTTTGCTGAGGTTGGCTTTGAACTGGTGATCCTCCTGTCTCAGCCTCCTGAGCTGCTAGGATTACAGGTGTGTGCCACCGTGCCAGGCCAGACCTTTTTTAAAAAACTTAATCTCTCAACTTTATTTTTTTTTGCTCTTTGGGCTCTGACAGCAGAGACGTGCCAATAAGAGGGTTTGCTGGGGCACAGAAAGCAGGTTGATCCTGGTCCTTGAGTGTTGGAAGAGAAGAAAGAGAGGGAGACGAAAGGGAAACAGAGGTGTTCTGCCAATAAATCTCACTGACTTCTCTCCCAATGGCCCCAGGCCTGTTATGCTCGACCCCCAGAGCATCCAAGACTGAGTAAGATCACTCTCTCGGCTCCACCAAAATTTTCATTTCCTAGAGAAATCGCTTCTCTCTCTGCATGTTTCCTTCAACTCTCAGCAAGACCTGAATAAGCACATGAAGGTGATAAACCTGCTACTTCACTGGGGCTGTTTATTTCCAGTCGACAAATATTGTGCCGATGTTCACTTCAATTAGGAGACACATTTGACAATCTGACTACTCCATCTGATGCCTCAAGGGCAAATTTCAGCTGTTTCAGGAAGGGATGGGCCAATAACGGGTCCGTATGAATAAAATATACAGAGAAGGAACATTTGCAGCAGTTTGGGGGAAACCACCTTCTGCAGCAAGGAGAAAAAAATGTCCACATGAAAAAAGAAAGAAAGAAAGAAATGCATATAAGTTAAGCATGGGGCTCAAATTTGAGGGAGGTTGGGAATTTAGAGAGGAGGCTACAGATCCTGCCTGGAGTTGGGAATTAAGAAGTTAGCTCTAAGACTCGAAAGATATTTGCAACTCTATGGAGGAAATTCTTTGCAGAAGTGTTAAACTCACTAAGAATCTTGCTAGTTTATTGCAGCTTTAAGAATTATTTTAGCAAGCCAGGCACAGTGGTGCATATCTGTAATCCCAGTGGCTCTGGAGGCTGAGGCAGGAGGACCACCAGTTCAAAGCCAGCCTCAGGAACAGCAAGGTGCTAAGCAAATCAGTGAGACCCTGTCTCTAAATCAAATACAAAAAAATAAAAGGGCTGGGGATGTGGTTCAGTAGTCAAGTACCTCTGAGTTCAATCTCTGGCACCCCCCAACCCACCCCCGCCAAAATCTTAGTAACCAGAAGTTTTTCTGGGTGTCTAATTTTATTCCCTCTGTTTAATCCTGTTTCTTTATCACCCTGAAGACAATGAGATAATCTGCCAAGCATTTCCTTTTATATCTTAGGAGGTGGAGGTCAAGGACCAGGCTTCATGTGGAGCAGTTCCTGCTCAGAGTTGACCCTGGATCCATCTTACTATTTTCCAGGCAGTCAAGGACTGGAGGGATGGGTGAGACCCTCAGCTGCATCTGTCAGATGCCCTGGGCAAGTGCCATGAGCTCCCTGGACTCCCGTGCTCTTGCGTCCCCATCAAGGAAGGGGAATGTCAGTTCTTTCCTCATCTTTCTGGAATGAGGGTCTCCTAGGAATAAAGTGAAGTGATAAGAGTGGAAGGAAGTGAAAGTTTGATAGAAATGAAGAGACTCTTATTATTCAGTTTCTGTTTTCCAAGCTGACCTGGTCAGTACGATGAGGTCACTCAGTCCCTGAGATCAGAAAATGAAAGACATCATTGCCTTGAGATTGAGGCAGCTTAGATTATTTACTCACCTAGACCCCTAGTAATATGGACAATTTAAAATACTTAAATGTGTATTTGTTTTTTAAAGAGGATCTTACCCAGCTTCTACTAGCTCGTTAGTAACATATGATTTATTTTATATTTTAATGTTAATGGTAGCTATTTACTATTTTAGAAGGGCATTATAAACATCTGTGGTTAGACTAGGAAGAAATCTCTTGTGACTGATCATCAATACACTTGCCCAGGTCTTATGACATTTTTATGTAGATCTATTATTATATTATGATTACAATAGCATCTAATTGAAACTGAATTTATTTTAGGAGAGTTCTTGGAGTTATTCTAGTACTTGATATAGCCCCAGTTGTTGGTCCCTTCTCCCATTCATTTCTTCATTCAACAAACATTTATAAAACCTAGCATGGGCCAGGATGGTGGGGAAGCTATGAGGGAGAGATATATTTCCTCACTCTAGGAGACAGCAAGCCAAGAGACAGCTTCCTGCAGGAAGCAACCAGACAGAGGGGAGACAGTGCCTTCAGCACTATGCAGAGCTGTCAGGAGCTTGACCTGAGACTCTGAAGGTGAATGGAAACCTACAATGTGGGTAGTGGTACAAAGCTCCCCAGGTAGCAGGCCTTGCTGTGTGAAGGCAGAGCCCCTACCTGCTTTTTCTCCTTTCCTCCTTCTCTTTTCCTCTTCCCTTTTCCTTCCCATCATTTCTCTTCATTCCCTTCCTCTTATTTTTCTTTTTTTTTTTTCGGGGTGGGTAACCAAGATTGAACTCAGGAGCACTCGACCACTGAGCCACACCCCCAGCCTTATTATGTACTTTATTTAGAGACAGGGTCTCACTGAGTTGCTTAGCACCTTGCTTTTGCTGAGGCTGGCTTTGAACTGACGATCCTCCTGTCTCAGCCTCCAGAGCCGCTAGGATTATGGTGTGTGCCACACACCCAGCCCCTTCCTCTTTTAACTTCTATTCTAACAATAATTTTGGTCTCACCTAAAACCAAAATATATCTAAATGAAAATTCAGAAAAAATAATCAAAGACATAAACTTCAGGGAACTCCCCCCATTCAGGCATGGTTTTATACCTCTAGTAGGACCCTCACCCACCACTGAGCAGCTCTGAGACAACCCTTCCTTCTACTTGGTCTCCAAGGGTCTGTCTAGGGAGACCTGTCATTCTCTCTTCATTTTTTACCACCTGGATGCGTATTTCCTACACACTTGAAAAACTTGTTTGTAGAACCCAGGAGCTGGCTGGACACCTAGAATGTGGGAGGGTGAGCAAAGGGGGCACTGAGCCATTTGCAAGTTGAACAAGGACCCAAGAGTACAGGTGAGAACCGGAGCCATGTAAGTGTCTGCCATTCCTGTGTTAACAGGAAAGTGTGTGGACAGCTCAGTCATGGCGGCCGCCTTTAAACAAATATGGCATCAACAGGAAAATGACTGTGGAAGTCTTACTAGAACAAAGCCCATTTTAAATGATTGGGAGTCCGTCCATCTGATCCATCCCATCCATTCCATCTTGAATATGAGATTATTAAAACTGTACTCTCCTGCTCTGGTTTTCAAAAGTTCATGGAAGAGAAATTGCCCCAGATATTGGCTGCTGTAGTCATGCAGTGCAACATTTCCTCTCACCAAATTCATCTGGCTGTGCTTTTGAGCTAAACAACATGCATCCTCAGACTTCATAAATTGTCATTCCTCTGCTGATCCAGAGAGCAGAAATTCATGACTTGATCTCAATCAAACAGTGTAAAAACCCAAACAAAAATACATCTGGACAGACAAACAGGATGCCAGGTTTTTGCTTGATGAGAAGGGAAATAGCTCAACCCTGGCCCCTTGAAATGAAGGCTTTATCTAACTAAAAAAAAAAAAAAAAAAAAAAAATGCTCATGGAACCTTAACAGAGTTACTGAGACCAGCTTCCCTTATAATATTCAACATAAACTAGATATGGAGCTCATTTTGTTCAGTGCTTTGTGACCTGGAAAACATTTTGTTGGAGCCTTAAAAAAAATTAGCTCATGTTCTTCCCCCACCCCCACCCCCAAATGCTATGATGATCATTTTCTGTTCCTTTAGCCCAGGTGAACAGCAGCCAGGGAGAAGGGGCAAAGAAAAAAAAAAAAAGGTGGACTTGCAATTTCCTGACACAGCTAACAAGCCGTTCGAATTCAGTCCTGCCCAGCTTTAGGGTTGGTGTTCAGGGAATCGGAAGACTAGAACCACAGGAGAAAAATAGTCACCACTTACTTTATTTTGGCTAATATCTCTGCACAAAGTAGATTGAAGAGTAGACAGTAGCAAAATGTGATTTACTGGTCAGTTAAACAGTGCATTATCCACAAAACTGGTTACTAATGCTAAAGTTTGTCTGAATATGTAATTTCCTGAAACAGAACTAATTTCTCTTGGGTAGGTAGAGAGAACTGTGGTACATTTTTTTTTTAATAGAGAGAGATATAAAAAGAGATTTTGCCACTGGAAGCAAAAGCAGAGATGACTTGAGCTGAGCTCCTACTAGACCAAGGGGAAAGTCTGCAATTATCAACTCCTATTCCTCCCTCCTTCTGCTCCTCCAATTCCTCTCTCCAGGGCTGACCTGGGGGAGGGTGTCTTTGGGCAGGGACCAGCAGCAGGATATATGCAAATGTTCCTTAATTGTGGCCCAGCCATTACTCCATTGTGGAGGCTTTTAAGATAATTTATTAATATTCTCTTTAACCACTGTAAATGAAACAGCATGCTGTGGGTTTGGTGGGGTGTGTGTGTGTGTGTGTGTGTGTGTGTGTGTGTGTGTGTGAGTGAGTGATTTCTTCCTGAGTTATTTATTTGATAATGATATTAAATATTAGAAACTCTAACAGCTGGTGTGTTTATCCTGACTTGAGTGTATTAACCTCTTTAGCCCTTTTTTCCAGAAGAAGGATTCGGCATCACAGATTTGACTGTCAGCTGTGGTGCCTGGCGGCCCCACCGATTGGCATTCTGACAGAATCTAAAGTCCAGAGCAGCAAGTAAACATGGATGACATTGCAGTGAGCGAGGGGGAAAGAGAGCGCATGATGACTTGAGGCACCTGCAGCTGCCTGCACCCAAATCAAAGTAAAGGCTGCGCTCACTGGAATGGAAAAACACGGAATTTGCTGGGAGTGCGCTGGCTCTGCACTAGGTGAGGGGGGAGGAGGGGGCTCGATGGAGGGCATGGGAGGGGAAGATGGAGGCCCCCAGCGCTGGCATTATGCCTGCTGACAATTCTCAGAGAGCTAAAGTAGCTCAGGGGAAATCCCTGGGTCCTAAGGACCATTGCCTCCCACACGGTGAGTGTGGATCAGCAGTGACATTGGGCTGACGGGTCAGGAGGGTGAAGGTTAGGCCTGGGCAGCCTGGGCTGCTGAATAGCAGTGTGGTCTTGGACAATGGTGATGTTCACTTAAAAATCATGGCTCTTGCCCTAGATCTACCTTATACTGACTGCATGACCTTTAGGAAGTTAATTTCTCAGCCTCAGTTTCCACACCTGTAACATGAAGATAATTAATATGTAGCCATGGGGACCAAGGTCGTGGTAGGCCACAGTCAAATGCAATAATGAAACACAAATGTAAAGTGTTAGCAGTTTCCTGTCTCTCCTTAACCTGTAAGAAGAATTGCCTTTGTACTCTTCCCCACTGACAGCCCCTAAAGTACAAGGCACTGAGGAATTGCCAGGCTTCTTCAGCTTGCTTTGCTTCTGAAGATTGAGTATAAGATCCCTTTCTGGAACCTGGGTACATGGTCTTTGCCCTCAGTGGGGCTTCTCCCTCCATGTTCTGAGCCTGAGCATCCCTGCAATGGGGAGGAGGGATAAGTAGTGGTGCAAGATAGTGTTCAAGTTCAAAGGGAAGAATTTTCCATGGAGGGATGCATCCTCTTCTAGGGCCATTTCTTAGGAGCAGGGCCCTGCAGTATAAGACTGGTAGGCATCTCAACACTTCCTGGTAAAACTAATGATGGCGATTGGCCCCAGTGAGTGGAGTGCAGTGTCAGGGGGATGGAGACCTAGAAAGGAAAACTGTGGTTGCTAGGACAGTAGATAAAGTGCTTCAGTCACTCCAGAAAGCCAAGGTAATTCCCTGTTTATCACAGTGTTGGGCATATATGAGGTGCATTGATTGATAAATGAATGAATGCATGGATGGATGGATGGATGGATGGATGGATGGATGGATGGACAAATGAAGAAACTAATTGTTGAATAAAAAGAAAGTCTATTACTGCAACAGAGCACAATAGAAAGTACACATTGGTCAGTAGCCATACTCACGGCAGGAGTTCCAGGGTATTAGAAAACTCCATGTGTAATTGCAAGATAGTCTTGTTTCCCCTGTATCCAAGTTGTGAGCCTCTTGTTCCACTCCAGCTGCCACTGCAGGGACCAGCAAAAGCACAGCCTCACCATGTCAACTGACCCCATAATGCATGACTCTCACCTTCCTACTGGGGCTTCCCTCTTGCCACTGAAGCATGACACAATGCAGGACCTTCTTGGTACCCATACATGTACAACCTTAAGTGCAAGGAAGTTAATGACCCATGGACCACTGGAGCTAGAACCTGGTGGATGTATTCTCCCTCCCCCACTTCCTTCCTCTGTAGGAGGCCTAAATAAGGAGATAGCTAAGATTGCGGTTAGCTGTGAGCCCTAAAGATGTTCAAGCATTACCACCTTCCAAGTCTTGTGAGATCATGGAAGGTGGTGACCCGATCCGCAATGTCCTAGGCCAAGTCTTGCGAGATCATGGAAGGTGGTAATGCTTGAACATCTTTATGGCTCACAACTAACAGAAATCTTAGCTATCTACTTATTTAGGGCTCCTACATTCCTCCATGGACTCTCCTGAGATAGTCGCTCACAGGACCAGTGGGATGTAAGTCCTGAGACATGGAGTGTTTGATACAGAGTACATTATATTGAGAAGAGGTTATTATTTTGTAATGTCCCTCATTTGGGCTCTTCCTTGTATTCTCCCCCTTTACCTGACTCCTGAGAAATCCTTAATAAAAACTGTGCCCTAAATGTCATGAAAGACTCCTAGAATATTTTTCGATCACTTCACTTGAGTACACAGAAATGAATACATTCTTAGCACACATTTGTACTGTGGATTAAAAAGTTAAACTAAACAAAAAGACAGTTTAACTAGATTGTTGAATCATCTAAACTTCCATTCAAAACCAGTTGGAAAACTTAACCCATCTGAAATGCCAGACAAATTTCTAAGCTACTTAATAGACTGAATGTTTCTGTTCCCCCAAAATTCATATATGTTGATGTCCCAACCCCATTAGTAAAACTAATGGTGGTGATTGGCTCCAGTGGATGGGGTGCAGTGTCATGGGGATGGAGACCCAGGGAGGAAGACTGTGATTGCTTTAGGAGAGCAGAAAAGGTTATCCCTGTTTGTCACAGTGTTTGGCATATATGAGGTCCATTCATTGATTAATGAATGAATGAATGAGATCCCTTCCTGAGTGTCCATTCCCCTGACACTGCACCCCATTCATTGGGGCCAATCATCATCATTAGTTTTGGTATTCAGAATGGGGCCTTATGGAGGTAATTTGGATTAGATTGTGTCATGAAGATAGACCTTTATAATGCTATTAGTATCCTGATAGGGAGAGGAAGAGTGGAAATACCCTTTCCACTATGTGAAGGCTAGCAAGAAGGTAGCCATCTACAAACCAGGAAAAGAGCCCTCTCTAGAACTGGGCCATGATGACACCCTGATCTTGACTTCCAGTGGTCAGAACTGTGAGAAAAACTTTTTGTTGTTGTTTAAGCCACCCAGTCCATGGCATTTTGTCATAGCAGCCTATGCTGGCTTGCACAGTTACTAGGGCTGAGGGCAGCATTGAATGGGAAGGAAAGACTGCTGTGGGCTTCCACCTGCTCTCTGCATTCACCACCCTCATAGGGCTTCAGGCATGGGGTGAGAGCATCAACACAGCCACCTTCCCAGCCTTCTCCAGTGCTTATCGCCAACCCGCCATTACATTAAGGCGATCATTCACATGACATAAGCATTAACGTTGTCAATTGTGAATTAAGCCTACAGACATTGATGTAGTATCTATGAATTCTTGGTGTTGGGTCATGTGCTGGGGTGATGGGGGTGGGAGAAGAGCAAGTTCCCAGAAGGATATGAGCCCGCAAGGCACCAGAGGCCCAGAAGAGAGGCCTACATGCGGTGCTATAGGGTCTCTGAGAAGAAGCCAAGAGGATGCTTCCCTAGCACTTCTGATGTTGGGCATGAAAAACTGGAAACTGATGATGCCAGCTTTGGGAATTGGTGCAAGCAGCTGCCCATCATCTCAGAAAGAAGCAATGAAGTTTCCATTTCTATGGTTTGCTGGTTGTGATGAAGAGATCTGAGCTTGGAAGTGCAGAATGCAGGAAGGGCCGGAGTCTGAGGGGAGAGGTTTGATTTTGAAGACCTCAAAGTCCTAGCTGGTTGTGTTCCCCTTTTCTTATTCTCTACCCAATTCCAACTCTCCTGGCTCCAGGGGATTGGTGCCCTCCTGTACCCCAAGTCAAGGTCAATGAATAAGGAAGGTATACTATATACCAATTCAAGGTAAAGTTCAATCTTTATATACTATTCCTTTTATTTGCATTTTGACAGACACTCTTCCTTTCTCCCTAGATCAACATATTATTCAAATGAATGACTTTCTAATAGTGGAATTTCTAGTATTTGGTTCCCGTGGGGGATAGGTGTAGGGGTATGAAGTTCTTTCCCACTTTTTGTCTAATCATCTCACATCTATGAGCATCTACGTGAGAGATTACCAGAGGTATAGGTTAAGAAATAGCAAACTATGACTGTAGGATAAAATTGGCATGCTGCTTGATTTTGGAATTTCTTGAAACACAGCCACTCCATATCTCTTTACATATTATCTATGGCTGTTTTTCACTCTATGATGGAAAATTGAGTAATTGGGACAGAGACCATATGGTCCAAATATATAAGTCTATATATTTGATTTTGTGGCTCTTTAAAGAGAAGATTTGTTTACTCCAATCTAGGTTAATATGTACTTTAGATTCACTATAGTTTAGAGATCTGGGTATGGTCCAATCAGAACCTGCTTTTGACCTATCAAAGTACATTTTCTCTGGAAATTTGAAGCGTGAAATGAGTCCTTTGTTCAGGTATTTCCAAAAGTAATACTAATTCTACTATAAATTAATACCTTTTACTTATAACATCTGATCTTAAAATCCACAATAACCAAGGGAAGCAGATATTAAGGATTATAAAACTGCTACTCTGATAAGTTATAGAACTTGCTGTAGGTCTCATAACTGGTAAATGAGGGCACAGGAATTTGAACCTGGGTCTTCGATGTGATCTTAAGCATTTCTCTATACTCCCCAATAAAGATACTGACTTCCATATATTGAATATTTATTAAATATTAGGGACTATATAATATTACTTCCTTTCATTGTCTTAGTTAACCTTTGAACCAACTCCACAAGTAGGGATATGCACCCACACATTGTATTTAAAGTGTCCATAGGCCCAGCATGGTGGTGCATGCCTGTAATCCCAGCTACTCAGGAGGATAAGGCAGGAGGATTGCAAGTACAAGGCCAGCCTCACAATAAAATAAAAAAGAGTTGGTGATGTAGCTCAGTGGTACATCTCTTGTCTTGCATGCACAAGGCCCTAGGTTCAATATCCAGTACTGCAAAAAATAAATAAAGTTTCCACGGCCTTTGTAAAGGGGGCCCCAAACATCAACAGTAGTGATCAATGATGCAACTTCATAAACCCTTGGGCTCTCTGACGGAAGGCAGTTATTTCCCCACAGTTAGTTCTGTTCCCCTCTGGGAGGTCACCTGCTCTGCTACCTTCTAGGCTGTGGGCAGCTTGGCTTCACCCTCCATATCCACATCAGGGCAGCTGGACCTGTTCTGCAGAGTGGCAGGTGGTATAGGCACTCTGGGTGTCTAATTGGGAAATGGGAGTGACAGAATGGACTGGAGCGTGGTTTGGCTGAAAAAGACAGAGAAGCATGGTTTCTCAGCTGTCACTGTGCTCTGGCTCAGGAAAGGGATCAACACTGGTGTTTCCAGCTTCCCAGCTTCCTGGTATGTTGCAGCCACCGGGTCACAGAGAAGCACCACTCTGGGCAACCGTGCCACCAACGCAACACACTCTGTGCAGGCTCTCTCGTTCCCAGCCATCTGAACTGCCAGGGCAATCTTATCATCTCTCCAACGACTCTGGTGTTAGCTCATTATGCCACCACGGGTGCTTTGGGCCAGATGCACTATGATAATCTATTGTCTGTGTAGAAAACTCACGGTGGCAAGTTGCTAAAATTGCTATCTATAACTTCCTCTAAGACCTTCAAGACGCCCAGTTCTGCCACAGGGCCAAGTAGGAGAACAAAGAGCTATTGTGACTGGCCCTACTGCTCAGCAGTTTGGAGTTATAATTACTTGGTTCTTCCATTTACTTCAGTTCTTCTCCAGTTCCCCATTCTTAATTCTTTTTATGACTTATCAATAGGTTGTTTTGTCATTCCTGTCTTTGGCAGCAAGACCAAAGGCAAATTTTGAGAAATTGATTATATCCCCACCTCTCCAAAAATGTGTTTGATGATGGATGTGACGACATTGCAGACTTTCTCTGAGGGAAGAAAATTGATTAGAACTCAATCATATGTGGGTATAAGTGAAGATGGACTCATATCTTTGGCCCTGTCATTTCCCACAACTGTGTAAGAATCTGTAAAATTGTCACCTAGTTGTTCTGATGTGACTGCAACCCAACAGATTCAGAAGAGAGTGACTCCTCCTCCCGCAGGGGTTATGAGCCTCATCATGAACGTAGCCTCCAAGATGGCCGCCTAGGAGTCGCCCTGGACATCCCCCTTCTCAGCCCATACATCCACTGTCATTCTCAGTGGCCTGGCTTGGATCTTCATCATCTTTCCTGGATTGTGGCAACAGCCTCCCAACCTCCCTTCTAGCTTGTATTAAACTGCAGACTCCTCGCCAAGCAAGTACAGAGATAAAGATGTCAATCAAGAAAATGAGTCAACAGAGAGAGGGATGGTGCCAACAAAGAATTGAAAACAAAGATTTCCCCTCTGACTACCGATAAAATGGCTGTTTGAAAACTGACCACAGTAGGAAGCAAAAGATTCAGAAGTTTAAAAAACATCCTCCCTCAGGGCTGCAAAGTCAGCTGGGTATCGCAGTTCCTTATAGTCATCAGTGATGTGTGCTATGCAGTGATCATTAGAACACTGTCCCTAACCCCCAAACCAGGAAATAGACACTTGAATTTGATAGAGTCTGATTGTCAATTTTTTAAAAAATATCAACTATGACTAAAAAGGCTATTTTCATTTGACATGTGTCTTACTCAGTGTTTCATGTTTGGGAAGATAAGGCAGGCTTTGTCTCTGCCGCTCCAGATAGAATGCTGAACTTGGGTAAACAAACAAACAGTGACCGAGGGATATTCCCCCCTCACATTCCCCCATGATCCCTCAACGTCAGGTTCTGTCACTCATCTCCTCAGCTTATTGCATTCGCTCAACCCACAACGCCATTATGATTCCAACAGCAAGTTTGGGGACACCAGCAGAGTCCCCTCTGGAAATGTTCCCTGAATAAAGAAGGTGGCAGTTAAAAGCACTATTGACAATAGTGCCGCAATACACATCTTACTGAAATGTTGGGAAAAGTGGGTAGAGATGGGAGAGAAGAGCTGAGATGTTGGGCTGGGGCTATAGCTCAGTTGGTAGAGTGCTTGCCTTGCATGCACAAGGCCTTGGGTTCAATCCCCAGCATCAAAAAAAAAAAAAAAAAAAAAAAAAACTGAGGTGTTTCCAGAGCAGATAGGGCTCTAGGTGCCCCGTAGCTCCTTTTCAGTTGTGGTCTTGGAAAGAGGGCTTAAACACACTTGGATCTGTCTCCCTCATAGCCTCTAACCTACAGAAATTCTTGCCAGTGGACACCTGAGAGATGACCAAAGCTTTGTGTTAGTGGTTGTATACCTTGACTCTGGCCACCACCTCTATCTGGAATTCCTGTGACCCCAATCACCAAGTTCCCTTCCACTTTCTGTAGAAATCTCCTCTTCATCTTGCATGTCTCAATTCAAGGTTGCCTCCCAGCCCCACCCCAGGGAGAGCTGACTCTAGGTTCCTTTGTTCTCCTCCCTACTCGGTGCCTATGGCTGTCTTGCCACCATGAGTGCTCTCGTTTGGACATTCGCTGTGAGTCTGAACCCCTGCCTAGACCACACACCACTTGAGGGTTTGTGCTTGATCCCAAACACCTCGTACAGGGCCTAGCAGGTAGCGAGGACTGTCTTCTGGCTTTTGAATCAATGGGTTTCTTTAGAATACCTCAGGAGAAGGGGAGCTGTAAGAGTTGTATTTTTCTAAGGGAGAGAGAAAATCTTGAAAATTCTGCAGGTTGTCCAGCCTGGTGGACATTTTCAGCAGCAGCACTGTAGAGGTTCTGGTTTATTCTCCAGACCATAACTAAGATTGCTGCCTAATGAGTTGTCCAAAGAGGTTCTCTTGGGAGATCCCAAACCCAGAATGTTATCAGCAAATGTGTTAGACAGAAAGAAAAGGGGAGACAGTTCTGCTTAGGCTGGGGTTTGGCATCATTCTGAAGGGTCATAAGAAGTCTCTCCTCTTGCCCAGAACAGACAGTGGAAGATTGTGATATTATTAGGAAAACAGAAATAACTGAGCTTGCCTTCATAATCAGCATCGTTTTTTGGTTTGATCTTTTTTACACTTCTAGAAGAGCAAATAAATTAATTTTCACCTGCAATTCTGAGACATATTTCAGAGTCTACTAGGAATAACTGAGTTATCTGTCTTTGGGATTACTAGTACTTCTCTCCCTACGTGTACATGATCAAGAGTTTTCTATTACAGTAGGGAAATTGGAGGGCCAAGGAGAATGGTAATTAACTGGACAGCTTCAGAATTATTCTGGCCATAGGGACCTGATGCAAAATCATCCAAAGCATATTCTGGATAATGTCTGGTGGACCCCATTCCAGACTTTGCCTCTCATAAGCCCACAAAAATATTCTCCTTCATATCTATTTCTTCACTAATTTGGATTGTGTCTACACAGGCTCGAAAGGGAAAGGAACCCCTAGAAATACCATGCTACTTTTTAGGATGCATCTCTCAGACTAACTGAAGGGGAAAGGTGAAATTGAAGTCCTGGTTCGGAAAGGAGGCAAGGGAGGAAAGGGCACGGGAGGCCAGTGTCCTGGGTCCTACAGCTCCATGCTTGCCCATCTATAAGCACTTCCAACATCGCTGATGCCCTTGTTTTGCTTCACTACTACACACTGAAGAGCAGGGATGGATTTAGGCATCTTTGTAACCCACTGGTTCATTATCTACAGTAGGTGTTCAATTAACAATTTCAAAAGTACTTAATACCTCAGCACCTGGACAACAGAGATGCAGAAGGAGCCATGAAAGCTCCCCACAAAGTTATAACATCATCTATAACATAACTAAGTGCTCATCTGTGTCTTCTGAAGCAGTTAGTAGTTAACCAGTTAACACCATCCACTGAATCTGACAAGGTCATCTACTCTCTCTTTGTGCTGAATTCCCCTCCACCAGCTGTTTCACATCATTGGCTTTCACTCCTGTTTATAGGCTGTTTCTATCCATTTCTAGAGCTGTCTGATTCTCTTTTCTAAATGATTTCTACCCCTGAGCAAGCTGTAAAATTCTTTAGTATAAGGATATAGTTTATATTTTCATTTTTTTCAGCATCTAGCATGGTATGGGATGCAAGGAAATCTTCCATATATTGGTTAGTTGACTGTTTATTGCTATATTTCTTCTGTGGTAAAATTAAGACAAACCACATGAAAACCAAGCCAAATAAGCCAAAAATTATCATGGCCCTATTTCTTCTTCTAGTTGATGCTCCAACTCTTTGACCTCCTTTGCAGGAAAATCTTTCAAAGGAGTTTTATTTACTATTAGCGACTCCTCTTCTCTCATTTTTCTCCTGGCCCCAATCCATTCCTCCCAAACTGCTCATGTCCAGGCCAACAATGCCCTCCATATGGCTAAAAGGAATGGTAACATCTTGGTATTCATCTTTCTTGACCTCTCTGCAGTCAGTTGAAACCAGTTGTTGTGATATATTCCTCAACCTGAATCCACAAAGTCCTACTTTGCAGGTTTACTCTTCCTAACTTCTTTTGTTGGTTCTCTCCTTTAAACTCTTAACGTTGGAACACCCAGCTCCCGTTCTCCACCTTCACTCATCCAGTCTTATGACATTTAAATATCATGAATATGCAAATAACTTCCAAATTTACATTTCAAGCTCAGACATTGCTTCAGAACTTTAGACGTAGATCTCTAATGTCATACTCCACATCTTTACTTGGACAGCTATCGTAGACATCTCGCACTCAATACACCTGAAACTAAATTCAGGATCTTCCCTGAAAACCTCTGTCTTTTCTCAGAAGCCAGAAACCTTTGCCTACCCACCGCCCATCACCATGAACCAGCTCCTTGACTTCATCTCCAAACTATATTTGGAAACTGACCACTTTTTCCCGCCTCCAACTATGCTGCCCCTTTCCAAGCCTCCAAGCCTCCATCATCTCCCTCTTTCTCCTAACTATTGTTGCACTCCCTTGCTATATATCTACTGTGTACATAGAGCTTCTCTCTCTCTCTTTCTCTTCTTCTGTCTTCTGTCTTCTGTCTTCCTCGGGAGCCCTCGGCCTTACTCTGACCAGTCCTCTGGAGCTCGGCCTAACTCTATCTATATATCTATATTAGCTAGTACACATTGAGATTGACCCCTTCCTAATTAGGGCTCCTTCATATATCTACTGTGTACATATCTCTCTCTCTCTCTCTCTATCTAAGGGCCCAAGGGCCTTGCACATGCCAGGCAAGTGCTCTACACTGAGCTACACCCCCACCCCCTTGCCCTCTATTTTTAAAATTTGTTTTTATTGGTTATACATGACAGTAGAATAGATTTTGACCCATAATACATAAACGAAGTAGAACTTCTCATTGTTCTGGTTGTGTACATGATGTAGAATCACACCAGTCACGTAATCATATATGTATACAGGGTAATAATGACTGATTTATTCTACTAACCTTTCTACCCCCACCTCCATACCCCCTCCCCTCCCTTCATTCCCCTCTGCCTAATCCAAAGTAACTCTATTTTCCCTAGCTGCCCCCCCCCCACATTATGAATTAGCATCCACACATCAGAGAAAACATTTGGCCTTTGTTTTTTTTGGGATTAGATTATTTCACTTAGTATGATATTCTCCAGCTCTATCCTTTCAATTGCAAGTTCCATAATTTTATTCTTCTTTGAGACTGAGTAATATTCCATTGTGTATATATACCACATTTTCTCCATTCATCTGTTGAAGGGCATCTAGGTTTTGCCCTCTATTCTTACCACAGCAGTGAGACTAATCTTTTTAAAAACCCAAGTTAGATCATACCACTCTTCTACTTAAAATTCTCCAGCGACTCCTCATGGCTCTCCAAATAAGAGCTGAAGATATTATAATGGCCCATAATATCTGTCAGGACCTGGCTGACTTTAACCATGACTCACACTCAGCCACCCCCATACACCTTGATGTAGTCATCCTGACCTCCTCCCTAGGATGCCCCAGATGCCCCCCCCCCCACACACACACACACAATAAATCCATCTCACTCAGCAGCTTCCTCGGGGTGGAGGTGCTACCTCTGGATTTCTGGATGCCTATAGCATGGGTCCTTTGCCTCCCTGCAGTCTCTACCCAGGTGTCCCCTTCTCAAAGAAGTTCACCTTGGACAGCTGAAGAGCATCCTCCTTTACACCTCTCTGTTCCTATAGCATCCATGACCTTATCACATATGAGAATTTGCTTATTTATTGTTTTTATTATTTACTGTCCACCTTGTCCCACTAGAATATGAACTTCTCCGGCCAGAGAACTCTGTTTTGTTCACTGAGGCAAACTAAGCTCCCATCACATAGTAGGTCCTCCATAACTATTTGTTGAATGAATGAATAATTCATTAGGCAATTGCCTGGAGCCACATAGACAGAGTGAGGTCCCAGTGTGGTCTTCAGAGATGAAGAAACTTAGCAGGCACAGGGTCCGGGGTCCAGGGAAAAGGAGGATTAATCATGTATCCACATGTCCCACTCCCAGTGGTGGTGTAAATAGAGATTTAACCTGAACATCCTTCAAAGCACTGAGGCTTCCTGGGAGAAAAGTGTTGACAAAGCACAGAAGGACAGGAGTCACTGAGGATGTGACTTTGATTTGCAGGATTGCAGTTTATTGGGAGAGCATGTTGGGGTCCTCCCTCATCCTGGGACTGGCCCCCTTTGTCCTTCCTCCTCCATCCACGCCTCACAGAGACACCCTGCAATCAATCCTCTTCCCTCCGGGGGCACAGAGGTGGGACTTGGCACTCAGACGAGATCAGTAACACAACCCCAATGATGCTGAGATCAATGCAGTGTTTGAAACCTAAATCCTCAGCATTCCTATCATCCAGCGGCATTTTCCTCAGCCGAGTTGGGACTCCAGGAGCTGTAGACATTTTCCCCTCTAAATTGAAAGTGGTTTCTTTCTTTCTTTTCTTTCTTTCTTTCTTTCTTTTTTTTTTTTTTTTAGTCACAGTAGTGGGCTTCAGAACTGCAAACCAGAGAGGCGTTTTGATTCCACAAACAGCCCCCAGAGGAAACCATTTCAAACCTAACATTTTTCTTCTTTAGCCAAGGGACCCATCGCATCATCTCAAAACTCTCCTCCCCCAGGTTTCCTCCACCCCTTACACACACACATAAAGAAAAGAAAAAAAATTTTTAAATGCCTCTCATTGAATTAACTTAAATGGGAAATAAAATCAGCTCCTTCAACCTATTTTTACTTGGTCAGAATGAGGGAGAAATGTATTTAAAGAAGAGTTCTAATGACCTTACCTGCTTAGTGCTACAAACACCAGAGGATCTTATTAGCTGGAAAATCTCCTTTGTGTTCTGTGGAGGTAGGGACACCACTGCCAGCGTGTTTGTGTTTGGACGGGGCCGCCCAGCCTTCCCATGGCCTGTGGTGAGAGGCACCTTGAAGTGCCTCATGCCGACATCACAGGGCCCTGGTCTGCTTATCTGGGTCAGCAGAGAGCCCGCTCCCCACAGGCAACTGAGCACTTCTGGGTAAATTGAGTATTTGTTAAGAACTGCATTTTTTTTTTTTTCCTGTGAAAAAATATGTGAAGCCTCCACAGTGACTAACAGTACTCGCTTTCTCTTCCCTAGAAAGGCAGAGAAATCTGGAAAGAGGATGGGGTCTCTTTCCACACTCACCCCATGAGCTCACAGGATGGGAAGAGCCCCACATGGGCCTAGCAGTTTTGCCTGGACCTTCACTGCCTGATCCTACATGCAAGCTTGCCAGAGAATTAGTGCTGCCTGTCCCTTTTCCTGTGGAGACAGCTCCAAGTTCCTACCATAGTGATAGGAGGCTGAGGATCTTGATAACCAAACCATATGTGTTCATTACCATGGTTTCTTTCAGCTAAAATATTCCCTCCCTTCTCTTGCCCAAGAAAATGGCGTACATTTGTAAAGGGTCTGCATTTTTTAATGGATGTTTCACAGGACCCAAGTTCCATGGAGCATTCTTTCGAAAAGGAGAAAAGAAAGAGTGTGCACCAATTAAGTTGCACACCACGGTCCCTCTCACTCCACGTCAGCTGATCAGAGCAATAAATCTTAACCTTAAATGAGCCGCAAAATCATCTGTGGATCTATTTCAAAACACAAATTCTTATACTTACCCAAATCAGGATCTCTTAGTACTTGCAAAACTATAGGGAAGGAGAAAGGCATATGTTTGTTTTTCCTGAGAACTTTTTCATTTTATTAAATCATTTCTTTAGGGAAAAAAATTTCCAGGTATTGGAATAGTACAATAAAGACTTTTAGTGGTTTCCCTGCGTAATGGTTGAGAACATGATATTTGGATCCAGACAGCCATTGGGTTTCCTATCTCAGAGTTTACTTGCTGTGCGATACTGAATAAGATGTTCAACCAGTGGAAACCTCAATCTCCTTGCTCATATAAGCAGGAGAATATTAGAACTGACCTCATAAGCTTGGGAAAATTAAATGAGATGATGCATGCTGCTGATTTGCAACAGCGCTGTGCTTAGAAATAATGTAGCAGATGGTGGCTATTAATAAGAAGGTACTTTATAGCAGGACTCTGCCTACCAACTGCATTGTGCCAGCCATGACAGTACAAAGAGTCCATTGTGTTGCCAGCATTAGGGTCTAGAAGGTGACTATATGGGAGTGATCTGGCTTACTATTGCAATAAAGTCATATTTCAAAAAGTTAATCTGTTTTCATTTTTATCATATCTACATGGGTGTTTGGCTAAAAATATTACCATCATCTATGAGGATGGAAAATGGTAGATTAGAAAAAGACTGCATTTCCAGTTGCTAATGGAGAAATACTGAAGCATTTTTAAAAAAAAAAAATCCAGAACAAGATAAGGATGTCTAGTCTCACCATACCTATTTAATACAGCACTAGAAATTCTAGACAGAGCAATCAGGCAAGAGAAAGAAATAAAAGGAATAAAAATAGGAAAGAGCTGGGCGCGGTGGCCCACGCCTGTAATCCCAGCACTTTGGGAGCCTAAGGCAGGAGGATCCTGAGTTCAAAGCCAGCCTCAGCAATGGCGAGGCACTTAGCAACTCAGTGAGACACTGTCTCTAATAAAATACAAAAATGGGCTGGGGACTTGGCCCAGTGGTCGAGTGCCCCTGAGTTCAATCCCCGGTACCACAAAAAAAAAAAAAAAAAAAAAAAAAAAAAGGAAAGGAAGGAATTGGGGTTGTGGCTCAGTGGTAGAGCGCTCACCGAGCGCTTGCGCGGCCCGGGTTCGATCCTTAGCACAACATAAAAATAAAGGCAGGGTTGGGGTTGTGGCTCAGAGGCAGAGTGCTTGCCTCGCACGTGCGCGGGCCCAGGTTCGATCCTCAGCACCATGTAAAAACATAAATGCATTGCATTGTGTACAACTAAAGTAAATAAATAAATATTTAAAAAAATAGGAAAGGAAGAGTCAAATTATCACAATTTACAGATGATATGATTTTTATAATTAGAACATCCAAAAAGTTCCATCAGAAGACTGCTAGAGTTATTTTAAAAATTCAGCAAAGTAGCAAGTCACAAATTCAACAGACAAAATCAATAGCTTTTCTACACACCAATAATAAATCTGTTGAGAAAAAAATCAGGAAAACAATCCCATTCATGATAGCCTAAAGAAAAAAAAAGACTTTAGGAAAAAAAATCTAACCAAGGAGGTGAAAAACTATGGAACATTTAAGAAATTAAAATTGAAGAGGACACAAGAAGATGGAAAGATCTCCCATTGTTGGAGAAATTGTAAATTAGTACAAGCACTACGCAAATTAGAGTGAAGTTTCCTCAAAAGGCTAGGAATGGAACCACTATATGACCTACCTATACCATTCCTAGGTATGTATCCTAAATAATAATGTAGGCAGCATAATGTAGTGATACATGCATACTCATGTCTATGGCAGCACTTTTCACATCGCCAAACTATGGAATCAGCCTAGGTGTCCATCAGTGGGTGAGTGGATAAAGAATATATGGTATATACACACAATGGAGTTTTATTCAGCCATAAAGAAGATGTGCAGTGGCACATGCCTGTAATCCCAGTGGCTCAGGAGGCTGAGGTAGGAGGATCACAAGTTCAATGCCAGCCACAGCAAAAGCGAGGCACTAAGCAACTCAGTGAGACCCTGTCTCTAAATAAAATACGAAATAGGGCTGGAGAGGTGGCTTAGTGGCCCAGTACTCCTGAGTTAAATCCCTGGTACCCACCCCCCCCTAAAAAAAAGAAGATTGAAATTATGTCATTTGCAGGAAAATGGATGAAACTTGAGAACATTATGTTAATCAAAATAAGGCAAACTCATAAAGTCAAGGGTTATATGCTTCTTTTTCTCCCCCACATGTGGAAGCTCGAGAGAGAAAAGGAAAGAAAGGTGTGGCAGGGAGATTTTACGGAAATCAAAGGGAAATTAGTAGAGTAGAGGAAAAGGACCAAGGTGAGGAAAGAGGGGAAGGAGAGGGGAAACACTGGGGAATGATATTAGCCAAATTATATTATTCTATTTGTGCATGTATGGATATTTAATGATGAATCCTACCATTATGTATAACTGTGATGCGCCAATAACATATGGAAAAGAGTCATGAAATTACGTAGTCTAGCTGGGCGTGGTGGCGCACACCTGTAATCCCAGCACTTGGGAGGCTGAGGCAGGAGGATCGTGAGTTCAAAGCCAGCCTCAGCAATGGCAAGGCACTTAGCAACTCAGTGAGACCCTGTCTCTAATAAAAATACAAAAAAGGACTGGGAATGTGGCCCAGTGGTCGAGTGCCTCTGAGTTCAATCCCTGGTACAAAAAAAAAAAAAAAAAAAAAAAAGCATAGTCTATTTAGAAGGGCTTATGAAGAAAGGCAACATTCCCTTGATTTCCTCCCTGACCTCCTAGCCATTCCTTTAGGTTCTTATGCCAAAGACAACCAACTTGAGCTGTTTCCTCATTCCAGGAATTTTGACAGTTACCATCCTGTGTCGATGCATTACCATGTGTCGATATAATATAATTCCTGTTGTTTTTATTTGAGTTATCAACTTTGGATACTGTCATGATGGATGAAGATTTGGGTATCTGTACCACTTCCTTCCCAATGATCCTGCTGCTCTTCTCAGTTACCTCAGCTCTGATATACCTCAGTTACATCAAGGCTATGCTTAAGCCTCTACTTCCTGTCCCATCCCTGCAGACACTGTGTAAGTCAACTTTGCATCAAAATAACTAAATACCTGAGGCAGTCAACTTAAAAAGAGGAAAGGTTTACTTTGACTCACAGTTCTGGATATTTTGGCCCATGGTTGGTTGTCTCCTTTCTTTGGGGCCTATGGTGAAGCCAAACATCATGGTGGGAACACATAGTAGGAAAAAAGCTGCTCATCTCATGGTAGCCAGGAGACAAAGAAAGGAAGAGGATGGAATTGGACTCTTAATATCCCCTTCAAGAGCATGTCCCAAATGGCCTAGCTTCCTGCCACCAGGCCCAACCTCTTAAAGTTTCCACCACAACCCAGTAGTGCCATGGGCTGGAGACCATGGCTTCCACAATGGGCACTTCTGGGGATATTTAAGATCCACACCATAGCTGATAGCACCTGCAGACCCCTAAGACAACGATCTGAGTGCTGGAGAGAAGGCAGGAGCACAATAATTGTCCATAAGCTGATTAAAAAGCTGAACACCAATAAACAGTATTTATGCCACGATGCTCAAGTCAGTTTTCTCCTCTGCAGAATCAGAACAGTGTGTTCTGCTGCACATGCAAGGGGTAAACAGGGTCCATGTCAGAACATGGGAGTTGGATTGGCTCACAGACAATCTTCTTTACTGTCACCCCAATGTTGGAATCAGTCAAATACGCATTTCCTCATAATGAGGGAGAAACCCTGGACATTGTATAAAGATCTTCAGAAAAATTAAAAATCTGGAGCAATGCCTTTTATCTATTCAAAAAGTGGGTTTAGTCGTTTCTATATTAAGTAAAGGATGGAGGTTGCAAATGTAGTTGTATTACCTGATGCAAAGACATTGCTTCTGATGACTGTAATATTAACACACTGAATATTTCAAAATTGTTTAAAAACTAGGTTTTAAATGTTCTCTTCACACAAAAAAATAAGTATGTGAGGTGATGGATATGTTGATAAATTTGATTTAATCACTCCACATATAAACATATATCAAAACAACACATTGTACCCCATCAGTATATACAATTATTGGTCAACTAAAAAAATGACACTGCCACTGTGTTTTATATATAAACATTTTATTAAAATGACTTCAAGGACCAGTGTGTCCAAAGAGGAAACAAAATCTTAGGGCATAAGAAAAAAACTGTAATTTCTAGCTGAAAATGTCAGCAAAGAGTTAACTGTCCTAATATTTTTCTTCCAATTGTTACTATTATCATTAGAACTATAGTCACAAAATCCCACAAGTTTTGAGTCACCTGCCAAATCCTATTTTCCCCCTAAGCCCTATTTTTATTTATTTTATTTTATTTTTATTGCCCAATGTTGTAAACCATGCAACATTTCAAAGATGTATATATGATGTTCTGGTAGAAATGCCTGATTGTGTTGGGTTTGTGTTGCCTTCTCAGCAGCTCTGATGTGCCCACTGTGAAACACAAAGAAAATATTCCTGGAGGCAATTTGAGTGAATTATTCCTTCATCATTTCCTCCAGTTTTTCCAAGCTCTCAATCATCACCATCTCTAGACTATTAGTGGCCCTTATTTCTGGAAATGTATCCCAGGCTCCTCATTCTGCTCCAGCCTAGATTGTCTGCTTTTGGGGCATCTTCATAGCTTGTCATCAGAGCAATCCATTCGTTATGGTTTGGATGTGAGGTGTCCCCCAAAAGCTCACATGTGAAACAATGCAAGAAGGTTCAGAGAAGAAATGATTGGGTTGCGAGAGCCTTAACCCAATCAGTGAATTAATCACCTGAGAGATTAAGTAAGTGGTAATTGGAGGCAGGTGGGGTGTGACTGGAGGAGGTGGGTCATGGGGGCGTGGCTTTGGGGTATATATTTGTATCTGGCAAGTGGAGTCTCTCTGTCTCCTCATCATGAATGTGCACTGCTTCCCTCCTCCACACTCTTCTACCATGTTGTTCTGCCTCACCTTGAGCCCTAAGAAATGGGCCCACTGTCTATGGGTTGAGACCTGTGAAACTGTGAGTCCCCAAATAAACTTTTTCTCCTCTACCGTTGTTCTGGTTGGGTCTTTTAGTCATAGCAGCAAAAATCTGACTAAAACAACATTCTTTTCTTGGATGCCACATTTTTCTCTTCCACAGTTTACCTACTTTCACTTACCGGCACATATTCTTATATTTTTGTCCTACAAAAGAACACAAGGGGCAAACTTTTGAATCCTTGAATATCTAAAAAGCCTCTATTTCTAGCACTTAACTAAAGTTTTGGCTGACTATAGACATCTTGGTTCAAAATTTTAGCCTCTGAATTTTTAAGGCATTGATCCATTGTCTTCTAACATCTAGTGTTCCTAAGAAGTATTATGCCAATATGATTCTTAGTTCAGTTTTTCTTCCCTGAAAGGTTTTAAGAGCTTTTTTCTTTATTCTTAGTGTTGTAAAATTTTGCATGCCGTGTCTAGTTGAAACTCTTCTTATTCATTATGTTCAGCACTTGGTGTCTTTTTCCATTTGAAGAATCTGGGAGATTCTCTTTTATTAATTCTTTGATAAGTTCTCACTACTATTTTCACTATTCTCTACTTCAATAACTCAATACTTCAATTAGTCAGATGGTGGGTCTCTTGAAATCAATACTTGATATCTCTTATATTTTCTTGTGTTTCTTCTAATAAAAAAAACTGTTCTGAGACATTTCTCCAACTTTATCTATTGAGGTTACTATAGAGATTTTCATTTTAGCTGTCATAATTTTAAATCCCAAGATCTTGTTCTTACTCTCTGTTTCTATGTATTATCTTTTTCTCATTTTTAGGGGCAACACATTCTCCAAATTTTCAGAACATATTTATACATTTTTAAATTTCTCGTCTCTGAAATATTGCTTCTGCTGACAAGACACAGGCTCCCTCAAGCCTCCGGCAGTTCTCTGGGGCTCATACAGTCTGTTGCCTCCTTCTTCCCAGCTC
This sequence comes from Tamias sibiricus, assembly GCA_025594165.1. Classification (NCBI taxonomy): domain Eukaryota; kingdom Metazoa; phylum Chordata; class Mammalia; order Rodentia; family Sciuridae; genus Tamias; species Tamias sibiricus. Next base: position 46,118,436 of record CM046669.1, on the reverse strand, counting down.
ATCCTCTGGTTGGTAGCCAACTTCATTAATTGCACTCCTACATCTCTCTTCCAAATGATTGTCCAAAACTCTTGTCTGTTTCTCTTTCTCCTTTTCATTCCCTTTATTCACCTAGATTTATACCTGTTGCATATTTTAATGAGAGCTCATGCAGAATGCGCACCTTCTTCTTCTGAGAGAAGTTGGCACTTAGATGTTTTAACAGCCCTGCAAAGATGCCCTCTAACCTAGCAACGAACCTCCAATGATAAAGTTGGCTATCTGAAGTCATGTGTAACTGAATATATTTTAATAGCTAAGATTCCAGAACTGTTCTGACTAGTGTGGTTGTTCTTAGGACCAACCACAGTGTCTAGGACCATGCGGAAGTTATGCCCAATCGCAAAGCTCTTCTACCAAGTCGCCTTGGACAAATAGCTTCAGACCTTCAGCGACATTATGTCCACCAGCACCTCAGGCTCAGTTTGGGGTTAATGAGGAAATGGTGCTTTTCACCAGTTTACCTCCTCCCAGTGCTTATGAACTCTGTCTCTAGTAGATTAAACACTACCTTGCTTTTATGCTGAAAAAAATGGAAAGTGCCTGTCATGGACAAAAGCTGTGTATCCAAACTTGGAAATTCACACCCATTTCCTTGTTGTTTTGATTGAAATAACATGTAACTCTAAGGTAAATCTACCTGTGTCCAGGTAGCTGAAATCACCATTTGACTCCTTAGTAACCAGTCATCTGTTGGGCATGTCTTAGAACTAGCCTAGATCTTTCCCAATATGATTACAAACCCCCTATAGGTAGTATTTAGTCTTTTCTTTAAAAACAAAACCAAACAACCAACAGACCCCCAAACTCTCCTGTCAGCCCTAGCATCAAGTCCAGAGTTGGTTGGCTAAAGAATGCTCAGCTCTTCTGCAGGTGGCATAGTAGAGCTCTGGCTGGATTCGCTGACTCCTTTGTAGATCTTGGCTTTTCATATGTGAAATCAGATTGTTAAGGCATCAATTTTTGGCCATGGAAACCATACGTCATGCAACGAATTGTACGAATCCTCATGCAACGAATTGTACAGAATCAATGTGTCTGAGCCAGCTGGGAGATGATTTGCTTGGTGGCAAGATGGTAGGAGGGAGCTAAAGAGCCACCTGATCACCTCACCATCTCCTTCAAGTCAGTGGCCTCCAAGGGCTCCCTGGAGAGCAGTCTGACCACCTGTGGATGAAATGTTTCAGTTTTATCTCTAATATCGGCCAGAGAGAAATGTAAGATTGGTAATCTGCTTCGGGTAGCCAACTGTCATGGTTTGCCTGCAACTGAGGAGGTACCTGGAATGCCAGTCTTTCAGTGCTAAAGTGAGGACCATCCTGCACAAACTGGGATAGTTGGCCACCCTACTGAAGATCACAGAGCTCAGATTCAGATCTGGGATTTGGGAGAGAATTCCAATAAGGTCACAGAAAACAGAGTGAACCTCAATGAACCCCACCTGTTGGTGTTCAAACCTTTATGTAAGCCTCTCTCTTTAAATGTGGGTTGGGCCTGTGGCTCTCATGACTACAGTTCATTAAAGGAGACTCCATGTTAGATGATAGAGCCAGAACTCTGCTTAAAGCTTGATGAGGTGAGCAGTTGAAGAAAAGCCACAGGGCAAGAAACTTGCCACAAAAGAAGGAGGACTCTTGGTCATACAGCCTCAGGGAAATGAATTCTGCCAGCCACCAAATGGGCTGGGAAACAAATTCCTCCCCAACAGAGCCTTCAGATGAGAACACAACCTGGTTAAAAACTTATGTTATAGTTTGAAGACCCCCACCCAACCTCTTGTTGAAACTTAATCCTCAGGGTAAGGTATTAAGAGGGTAACAACCAAATCTGACTATGGTATTTAGAAGTGGGACCTTTGGTAACTGAGATTAAATGAGGTCATAAGGGCTGATCCCTAATCCTACAGGACTGTGACTTCGGAAGTAGTGTGAGAAAGACCTAAGCTAAGATGTTCAATTGCATCATGTGAGACCCTGCACTACCTTGGGACTCTGCAGAGTTTCCCCCAGCAAGAAAGACCTTACCAGATGCAGCTGCCTGAACTTGAACTTCCTAGCCTTCAGAACTGTGAGCCACCCTCCCCATTCTGTATGAATTACTCAGTCTGTGGCATTCAGTTATAGCAACAGAAAATGGGCTAAGCTCTGTGAAGATAGCCTTGGGACACCCTGACCAGAGGACGCAGTCAGGTTGTGCCTAGATTTCTCATCTATTCTGACTTGGGTCTGGAGTGTCACCCAAAGTCTCATGTTGAAAGCATGGTCCCCAGTGCCACAAGGTTCAGAGGCGGAGCTTTTAGGCAATGATTGGATTGTAAGGGCTCTGACTCATCAAATGGATTAAACCATGGATAGCCGAATGGACTACTGGGAGGTGGGACTTTGTTGGAGGAAGCAGGTCACTGGGGACACAGCCTAGGATTTATCTTGTGTACTACTCCTTCCTCCTCCCCTCTCTACTTCCCAGCTGTGAGCTGAGCTGTTTCCTCCACCACGCCCCTCCACCACAATGTCCTACCTTACCTCAGGCCCAAAGCAAGGGAGTTTATGGATCATGACTGAATTCTCTGAAACCGTGATCTAAAACTAAACATTTCCTCCTCCTAATTGTTTATGTCTGATATTTTGGTCACAAGGATGTAAACCTGACTAAAACATCACCCATGAAAACAGATAATAAATACGCATGGTTTCGGGCTGCTAAGTTTGTTGCAACTTGCTATGCAGCAACAGAAAACTGTCCCAAGGTGGTTTCAAATATTTTGGGAGACCCAAGAGGGTTTAGTTCATTCAGGAAAGGGTTAACACCCCTGCCATGCAATGCGGTCTTCTCCTGCTACTGCTACTGAGATACTGGCACAGCCAGTGACCTTTAGGTCAACCTCTCTGAGCCACCTCCTCAAGCCCTGCTCAGTACTCCACAGAGAAATTGCACAGCCTCTGTGACTTCCTTCTTCATAAAGGAAGGTTCTCAAAATAAGAAATCCAAGACTTAAAAAACAGGTCACTTCTGACTAGAATCACCCCGCTAGGGCAGCAGTGAGTAGCTTTCCTTTGGTGTTATGCTCACTTTTAATAGGTTGTAATGTCAGGATTTAAAAATCACTCTACAAAATGATTCTCTTCTCCCTTCCTTTTCATTCTTGCCTCCCTCCCTTGCCTCCTCCTCCTTTCATTTGCACTCATTTCTCTTGTTCAGATAAGATGGTAAAAGGATTAGAACATGTAGCATTGTATCAAATTGGTCTAATGGAAATGAGGATCCTGCTACCAGAAATGTAGGTAGGACATAAAATAGGATAATTGACAGTTTTCACATTGCAGGCCAACCTCGGAGTTCCTTTGTTTGACTGGCCTGACCCCCATCTCGTTGTGATTATCCATTTTAGAACTTAGTGAGAGAAATAGAACAGGGCCAGCAGGGAAGCTCGAGACGCCCACCTGTGGCAGCAGCAGCAGCCTCTTGCCACCCTATACCTTAGACTGAACACCTCCAGGCAATTGACTGGGTCCCAGATTAGCATATATTATCAGGAGCTGCCCTGGATACTCTGAGCTTAGGTGCAACTCTGCCAGCAACTCGGGTCTGTTTCCAACTGGAGAGGATCAAGGAAGATTTCTCCCGGGGAAAGGCATGCACAGAGACTCCACTTTCACAAGAGCACTCACCTGACTTCTCAATTACAGGGCAGCCAGTGCCACGGGCAGTAAAAAAGAGACAGTTTTCCCATGGTGACCTTTGTTGTGCCAATGCCAGGGTGCAAGGGCGAAGAAGCTCCAGAGCTCGAATATTAATTATTGACTTTGAAAACCAATAGATTTGTGCATACCTTCTGATAATCTAAATATGTGAGGTAATCAGAGGTCCTGGCCAACCATTCTTTTTTTGCAATATCATAACTACTGAGTCTATTTCATGGTGTGGGCTCTGGGGACAACTCGGGGAGCTTAGGCATAGAGGCTCCCTAAGAAAAGGCTGAGGGCTGTGGCCATCTGGTTGGTTCCTTCCCTAATCGTCAGTCTCCTTGAAAATGGTGTACCTGGCTAGTTTCCAAAGAGAATTGTAGACTAGCAGTGATCACTTTTGTCACATGCTGAAGCCTGAGCTACATAAAAATAACTGACAGTCATTTTTCTGGTGCATTTTTTTTTTTCCATTAAGAAGATGGGTTTCTTCAAAGCAGTTTGCTATTTTAAGGCCTCGGACATTTCCAGCATTTGCACAGGGTTGCTGTGAGCCTTGGCTTATTTACAGAGAGATGCTGAACTGAGATAAGGCTACTTAATAATCCACCAATTCTTGCTAAACACAATTTCTCTCCATATCCCCAGTGAAAGTCAGGAGTAAGCACACTCAGAGAGAAGCCTTAGACACTGCTGTTATTATTTTAGAGAAAGGCTACTTGAACCGTGAATTACACAGTGGCTTCAGTGGACAGATTCTATCATTGGTCAATGGCTAAATACTTTGCAAAGGCTAAAATCTAAGGTGAAATCCATGAAAAGGGATTTAAAAGAAATTGTCTAATCTCCATCCTTTCAATAATTTTGTAAGATCAACACAGTTATTATCACTTAAATTAATATAGCTATTGTGAAAAACAGTGTGGATATTCCTTAAAAAAATTAAAAAACAGAACTATTGTATGATCCAGTTATCCCTGGGTGTACAACCAAAGGAAATGAAATCAATATGTCAAGGGGACATTTACACTCTCATGTTTATTGCAGCGCTATTCCCAAGAACCAGGTGACATAATCAATCTAAGTGTTCACCAACCAATGAATAGACAAAATATGGTACATATATACACAATGGAATTCTATTCAGCCTTGAAAAAGTAGGTATTTCTATTATGTGGGATCACTATAAGAAACCCAGAGACTATTGTGTTAAGCGAAATAAGCTAACTACACAAATACTTTCAACCTTACTTAGGTAGTGTAAAAAAGTCAAACTAATAGTAGAAAGTAGAATAGTGGTTACTAAGGGCTGAAGTTTGGAAAGGGGATTAGAGAGATTTAATAATAATAATAATAATAATAATAATAATAATAATATCCCCTATTGTAGTAAAGGGAATTGAGGTCAATTTGCTTATAGGTGGCAGAAACAGTATTTGGACCCAGGTCAGTCTTACTTCTTCATAACCTTATCTATTTCTCCCACTGTCCTCATCATGCCATTGACCCACAGGGCCACAAGGGTCCAGATGGAAGAGAAAGTGACACGTGGCCTGCAGGTACTACAAATTTGAGGCTCAAAAATAAATCCACCAGGCGTCGTGTCGCACTCCTGTAATCCCAGCATTTGGGAGGCTGAAACAGGAGGATCGCTAGTTCAAAGCCAGCCTCAGCAATGGTGAGGCACTTAGCAACTCAGTGAGACCCTATCTCTAATAAAATGCACAAAAAAGGGCTGGGGATGTGGCCTAGTGGTCGAGTGCCCCTGAGTTCAATCCCTGGTACCTAAATAAATAAATAAATAAACCCACATGTCAAACATGTATTGAGCTCTTACTATGTTCAGGTTCTGGATGAGGACCTGGGGGCGGGGGTTAAGCTATTGTCTGCCTTGAAAAGAGCTTGAAGAGAGGGTAGGAACATCAATCAGGTGTGATGTCACTGATCAAACAAGGCAAAGGGGTTAGTCCTTCCTGTCTTAGACACACACACACAAACTCTCCGCAGATTAAATCCTTGCATAATTTTTCCTCTTCAAATCTATGACTGGATTCATTGCAACCTGCAAAAGCAAAATTAATAAATGGGGGAAATATTAGTCTCTCCTTTGCCCCATCAGAGGTAGCTCAGAAAACTGTACCACCTTGATCTGGGAAAAGAAGCCTTGACAATACTCACCAAGGCATATTTACTTTTTTAAAAAAAATATTTATTTAATTGCTTTAGTTGTACACAATGCCTTTATTTTTACGTGGTGCTGAGGATCAAATCTGGGCCGCGCACGTGCTAGGCGAGCGCTCTACCATTGAGCCACAACTCTAGCTCCCATATTTACTTTTTACACATATTTGTTTTTTCTTTTTAAATCCTATCTTAAAAATAGGATTCATGATAGAAAAATAGAATATTGGAAAAAATTACATTATACCCTCCACCTCCATAAAACAACTAGAATTGACATCTTGCTGTTAATTGTCACAAACATTTTTGTTGGCACATGTTCATAAACATGCCGCTGTATTCCAGAAATTGTTTTGTCACTTGTCTTTCTCCTAGTATATCATAAACATTGTGTCATGTAAGTATATATAAATATGTAAAACATATATATTCCACTACAAAAATATATCCATTCCTCTATCATGATTTAGTTAATCAATTACTACGGTTGAACATGTTAGGTTATTTCCAGTTGGTTATCATTGCAAATGAGATTCTCCTGAACATTCTTGTTCATTCATCTTTGTGCCCTATCCGATCATTTCCTTAGGTTGTATTTCTAGACATGGAAGTGCTGTGTTAAACACTATGCACATATATTAAGGAATTTTGCTTCTCTTGGAGCCAGTAGTATCTTGCATTTTCTCCTGTGGAAGAAGGAGGGGTCCATTTTCCACACCTCTCTCTAACAAGCAATGAAAACTTTAAGACAGCAGTGAGGCAGGAGAAACCTATAAGACTAAACATGATGCTTAACCCCCCGTCAGGGATCCTGGATGGCCTGGGTCCTGCTGCAGAGCGTGGGCTCAGAGGGTTGGGAAGAAAGGAATCACTGCCTGGCCCTTGGTATCTCCTATGTCTCTTTTGGTTTGAAAATTCTATGAATAGACTAATCTTCCAGGAAGTTTTTCCTCTGCCCAGTCATTTAATTTAGCAAAACAATGGCTAATAAGAGAATCTAGGCCAATTTAAGTTCTAGGAAGTTATTTTTGTATCAGAGCACAATAAAAGATGCCACATTTGGAAGCATAGGTTCAGTCCTTGATCCCTTCTTACAAGGAGCACCCTGACCATAAACGGGAGTGTGATAGGAACTAAACGGGTTGACCCAGAGATGCTTGTTAGAGATGCTCTTCCAGGGTGGGTAATCCTGCAAGGTTTCAAGCCCTAGACTCGGGAAGATGGAAGGGGGAAGAAGTGGCCTGTTTCCTTCTGGAAAAGTGTATGGTCATGCTAAATCTTTCCTGGCTCCTGGGGAAATCCAGGGTCAATGTGAAAACACTGTAGGTGCCAGGACCTCTGGCATTGAACTGTTTGCCACTGTGGAAACCTAACTGTTGTCTTAAACTTTTACCTCTCGCTAGGGTCTCCTGGGCATATTTACTGATCTGCTCATGCTCTGCTCTGACCTTTGCCTGAAGTAAGTAAAATGTGCTTACCCTGCCCTGTGACTCAACAGGGTCCACTGGTACAAACCCCCTCGCACCTGAAGAGTCAGGAAATCCAAATTCTAGTTCTGCCTGGATATTTTTGTACCAGTCCTGTGACTTCACGGTGCCTTTGTTTCCTTGGTTGCCACCGAGGGCATCAGGCTGCTACAGAAAAGGAACGGGGCAGAGGAGTGACACATCTCCATTTGGCTGGCAGGAGTCAGAATCTCCATTCCCCTTCCTTCCCACCTGTCCCTCAAGTCCTCTACCCCTTGTTCCTTCCCAGGCTTGGCGTTCTTTCCCCCAAAGCCCTGTCTGCCAATGGATGACCCTGGCACTTGCCGCACTCTCCCTCTTAGAGCCCCGTGCAGTGGGTCTGCCTATCAATCATCCTGGTGGATAGATGAAAAACCTGAAGCCCTGAAAGGCAAAGACGCCACAGCAGATCAGGGTGGCTTGAAAGTTCAAGGCGTCGCGTGTGAACCTGGTGCACAGCTGTGCCATCTGTACCAGCTCTCATTTACCATTTGTTATTCCTCTTGGTTTTGGAAGCACAGCGACACAGATACTTAGACCTTAGGCTTAGACACTTAAAAGGTCACAATAAATGGTGACCGCTTATATTAACAGCATAGCCTGGGACTCAGATGACTCCCACCAACACTGCATTTTTCACAAATTTAGAGTCCCCAAACTCCCCAAATACCCTGGTCCCCACAGATAATTTCCTCCCAGACTTTTGGCCTCTGAGAAAGACTTCTTTAGGAGGGAATTGACTCACCCTCTCTCTCCTGTTTTTTTCCCTCTTCCCTGTGCATGGCTTATCGCTACTTTACTCTCCCGTTTCCCTCACCCCTCTGTTATCTCCTCAGGCGCCCACAGTGTCTCCCAGTTTTACACAGCCACTCCATTCAAGCTCCTTCTCCCTGGTGACTTTCTTCCCTTTGTCTCTACTCTCCCGAGTCTGATACACACACTGCCTGACAGTCAGGCATACCTTTTAGATACGCGTTTTATCACCAGCAGTTGGAAAACAATTACTGCTCCTCTCCACACTTCCGTTCACCACGGCTAACTTTCCCCTTCCTCCCTACAACTTTCTTGGCTGAAAATCACCAGTGGTTTTTTTTTTTTTTTTTTTTTTTTTTTTTTTTTTTTTTTCTTGGTCCTAAATACCAGCTTACTGATAGCTTTTTGCAGAATGCTTGAAGACAGAGGGGACTGGATAGTCTTTTTTAAAATTTTTCTTTCATATGCCATTGCCCTCTAGGAAATGCACACATCTTTTGGGCCTGGCCCCCTGCCCCTGTCTTGTGAACACACCCTGACACAGAATTACTTTAATGTTGTTGGCACTACCTCCCCAGCCTGACCATAAATCTCTCTCACGGCTTCTCAGCAGCCAGCTCCCTTGCAGACCTCGAGCTCCGCGTTTCCAGCTCACATGTGGGACAGCTCTTGTTGTTTATCTGAAATTTCTTGGGATTGTTCCTATTGTCTTGCTTTTGCTTTCCTTTGTGTTTATGCCCTCCCACCTGCAAAGCCACACATCTAGGCTGTACCTGATGTCTAATGCTTTCTCCCCCTTATCTCTGACAACTAGTCCATGCTTCGCTTCTTCCCCACCGCAACTCAGAAGTCATGTTTCCCTGTTACTAAGCATTCCTCTGTGTCTGTAGGGTATTGGTTCCAGGACCTTGTGGATTCCAAAATTAGTGGATGCTCAAATCTCTTCCAAAAATGAGCACAGTATTCACATAGAAACTTTGCACTTCCTCCTGTATGCTTTACCTCATCTCTAGATGACTTATGATACCTAATATAATATAGACACTATGTAAATAGTTGTTATAATGCATTGTTGAGGAAATGATGACAAGAAAAAAGTGTATATGTTCAGTACAGATGCATTTTTTTTTTCAAATAGTTTTGATCTGTGGTTGGTTGAATCTGTGAATGCAGCACCCACAGGGACAGAGGGCCAACTGTATTTTCATGCCAAGTATTCTGACCTGAAAGTTTTAAGAGAGATTCAAAATATCAGCTCTGGCCACAGATAATGCTCAATTGGTTAGGTGCAAATTTTATGGGTGATGCTTTAATCTCAGTCTGGCCTCCTGTGAAGCTTACCAAATACTCAATCTGCTCTCTTACATTCCCTTGCAGTTAGGTGGGGGCACATGAGAGAGGCTGACCAATGAGCTGGGGTGTAAGTGATGAGTGCTATTTCTAAGTCCAAGCATAGAAGAGCCAGGGCAATTTTCCAGCTGTCCTTTCACTTGCCCAGTGACTGAGCAAACTTCAGGTTTAGATGCTGGAGCTTAAAGATCAAAAGCATTTGGTTTGCCTTGGGCACCTGCTGGAAGCAGGAAATACCTCGGGTGTTAAGCCACTGGGCTCATATACAGCACATCATAACCTAGCCTATGCTAACATTCCAGCATTCTGTGCAACTGGACCAGGGTTGCCTCTGATGGAATAGTTTCCATATGTTATGAAAACCTACATTAATTTTAATATTGTTCCATATAAGCCATAAATAGAAAAATACCAATTCCAAGAATACATATAATATGTGCCAACCCCATAGCCAACATAGGTAGATAAATAGATATAGATACAGAGATTCCAAAGCATCGTGGATAGGGAATATGATGGAAAAAGTTTTAGTATTCTTAGATGTTTAGGCAACTGAAATTTTAATTGCATAGCTGAACAAGAAGAGAAAGCAAGAGGCTTCTATGAAAGTAAGACCGAGATAGATTCCAGAATCTGAAATATGCTCAGCTTCTCTAAGTCAACACCCTCATCAGAAGAAATCCCATGCTTAAGGAATATAATCACATGATCTAAAATTAGATACCTCTTTATTATGAGTTTGTGCCACCTGCCTTTTGAAAATTATCCCATGGAAGAAAAATGGATACATTTAAATTCAATTTTAAAATTCAAACTTTTATTGAATTAAGTAAAAGAATGAGTCACAAATTGAGAAAAGATATTTGCCAGCACGCAATGATCAAGGGATTAATCTTCAGAATGTGTATAAAGTACTCTTTAAAACAAGTAAGGAAAAGATTTTTTTTAAAATAAAGCAGAAAAATGGGAAAACGCTATGAACTAGAAACCCTAAGACATGGAAACTTTGTTAATCAGCTCTCTGTTACTATGATAAAATACCTGAGAATATCAACTTATAATTTGAACGGTGGTTTCAGAGATTTCAGTCTTATCATTAATTGGCCCCATTGCTTTTGGCCCTGAAGCAAGGCAGAGAGTGTATGAAAGGGCAGAGCTCCTCACCCCGTGGCCAAAAAGTGACAGAGAGAGGAAGAGTATGGTACTACTGTCCCAATAGCCTTCTCAAGGTCATGTCCCAGTGACATGAAGACCTTCCACTAAGCCCCATCTCTTAGAGGTTCTACCACCTCTCAATAGCACCAACCTGAGAACCAAGTCTTTATTTAGTACATGGGCCTTTGTGAGGTACTCAAGATCCAAACTATAGCTGAAACCAGGTGACTAAAAGTATATTAAATATGTTCAATCCTGATAAGGAAAGTTGTCCACCCATATTGGATTTTTATCTAAACTCTGTTCAACACATTAAGCAAAAGAAGATATTATTCCCAAAGCAAGGATTTACTTTGAGACAAAAGAGTAGAAAGCTCTGGATTTCTTTTCTAAAGCAATATCCACAGGAGGAAGGCAAGAGGGAAGACAAATCCCCAAGACAGACACTGATAAAATTTTGAAAGAACCAGGAATGGCTGTATCTTAGTCTATTTTATGCTGCTGTAATAGACTATCATAGAGTGGATAATTTATACAGAACAAGAATTTTATTTGGTTTATGGTTCTAGAGGCTGTGAAATCCAAGATCAAGGGGAGATGTCTGATAAGGTCCTTCTTGCTGTATCATTCTGTGGCAAAAGGGCAAAGAGAGCAAGAGATCCAACTAGCAGCTTCAAGACCTTTTGTAATCATCACTAATCATTCACATGAGAACAGAACCCTCACAACCAAAATACCTCCCATTAAGCTCCACCTATCAACAATGTTGCTCTAGGAATTAAGTTTCTAACACATGCTTTTGGGGGAACACATTCAAGCCACAGCTGCCTTTGAGAAAACAGATGTCTTAAAAAAGGGCTTCTGCTTGCTGTCAAGAGACCCTGAGAGCACCAAGAGGATGGATGTGTTAACACTCCCTGCCAACAGATGCCCTAAAGAAGACTTAATTGTAATTGGGATAGCCAGCGGAAACTTCCTGGAAACTGTTGTAAAATATTTCATGCTGTTGTCAGAGAATGTGTTGCTGGGCTCATGCCCAGTGTTTTCCTCATCACTGTGGACAGACTGCAGTAGTTCATGCCTCGTATTGAAGTAATGAGTTACAATTGTTGGGGAAATTTATATCGAAAAATTTTGCATGTTTTAATGTTGGCAGTCACTTATTGGAAATAAGATTTATTGGTCCTTTGGTAAGATGTTAAACTGGCAGCTTTAACTGAGGACAAAAGTGTTAGAAAGCCAATGGAAACAACTTCCAACTCTAGCAAAAACGGTGACCTACACTTTCCTAGACAGCTCAGGATGGTGCTAAGTGTGGCTACAACTCTGATCATCAGGCAGATTTTGGGCAAGTTTAATATTCTCTCTGAGCCTCAATTTCCTTATCTGTAAATATAAAAAAGAATAGTGCCTTTTGGACTGTTGGGAGGAAGAATAAAATCGGGCACAGCAACTAGCACATAATCAGCCATCGATCAATGTTAAGCACTTGTTAGTAATGGGATTAATGGAGTTGTCGGGTGTTTGTCCACAGAGGTGACTATGTTCCCAAACTTCCACATCACTGGGTGGACATCTTGGACTGTGGCCTTATTGGCAATGAATCAGCTTTGGCCTAACTCACAGAGCCCATTGTGACCGTGGGTGAGATCAATGACTGGGTTGGGAAGGGAAAAGCAGAGTTAAGAAATCACAAAGGCAGTATTTCTAGTCTTGTGTTTCCCATTGCTATTCCTCAGTGCACCCCGTCTCTGGGTGATTTGCTCTCAGTGCTACCTGGAGTCCAACCCCTGGAGGCAGGGGTTGAGTTGAATGACACTCCTTCTCCCCTGCTTTAATTCCCTCCAAAATCTTTATGGTTATTCAGCATGCCAAATATTTTTTGTTACTGATTCTATTTACTGTCTGTCCCTCTGAAGCAGGAAGTTCAGGCCACGGAGGTGTGGACTTGTTCCCTGCTGTATCCCTTGAATCCGACCAAGGTCTGGTGCGGTGTCAATGTTCAAAACATCTTGTTGAATAAATTGAATAAATTCAAATGATTCAAATCTGTTGTTATCCAAAGTTACTATTATAAGATGAATTATATCCTCCCAATTCACACATTGAAGTCCTAATCCTCAATCACTCAAATGTGACTGTATTTGGAAACTGGATCTTTAAAGGCGTAATTCGGGCAACATGAGATTAATATGAGTACAAATCGGATATAATGGTCCTCTTAAAAGAAGATATTAGGATACCTCCAGATAACAGGAAGACTCTGGGAAGATACAGCAAGAAGGTGAGCCTCTGCAAGCCAAGGAGAGTGACCACCCCTGCTGGCACCCTGATCTCAGATGCCAGCCTCCAGAACTGCAAGACAGTAAGTTTCTGGGTAAGTCTCCCCTTCTCTGAGAGCTCTAGCAAGCTCAAACAGTTAATGAGGAAGATTTCTGTAGCAGAACTGAGTCTGGATTTCATTGGCTTGAAGCATTAATTCTTGACTAGCCCATCCTTTGGAAACAGAGAGTACCCCCTGATGAGCTGAGCAAATCCCCCAATGGTCCAAGGACTAGAAAGTTTTCAGATCCAGCTCTTCTCTTCCTTGAATTCAAATGGCAGAGCCTCAGGTCTTGCCCTCTGGTATCCACTCTTCCCCTGCCAACAGGGCAGACACCTCCCATTACTGCTTCAGGACCCTGAAAAGGTCTCATGTTGGGCTGCTGATTGCTGTTCACTCTGGGTCTCACTCACTGGAGAAGAGACATGAAAGCCATTGCATCTGCCAGTCAGGGGGATGTCAGCAGTGCTACTGAGACTTTCTGTGTGCAGGATTGGGAGGCGATAAGAAATGCAGTTGAGCTCAGTCCCTTGGGGAAAACCTATAGTCTAGTAGGAATAAGATTTGCAAACTTGAAACAAACAGAAATACAAACACACCCAAGGCAGGACCTAGTAATTGCTATCCTAAACTGTAGGTAAACAGAGGCTATTATAATTCAGAGAGGAAGGAAAAATATGAGAGCTGGAATAGAGGGGAAGAGAGACCAGGAGTTGAGTGTCCTGTGCTTATAATATTGGGACTCTTAATGGCATTATAACATTGCAATATTGGGACTGATAGTGGGGAGAGAGTTTGAGTTGGGCATTACAACCCCAGATAATGGAAGAAATCAATATCAAGAAGAGGATTTGGGGATGGGACGGGATGGGATTGTCACATCCTAGTGAAGATTCAATACATGGTGAGACAGTCAGTCAGCTGTGCCCACGCGAGATTCCTGGAGAAAATGAGTCAAGCATGTGATCTAGGTTCCGTTGCTTTGTTTTAAACTGCAGGTCTTTTGTCCAAACCCCTGTGTAGCCTCCTGGTGAAATAGGGGAGCTGTCTCTTTCTGCCCAGGTTTCATACAGACCCTAGACCCATCTGCACCCTGGCTTTGGCAAGGATTCAAAGAAAAACTGAAAGAAATCCGAGTGGAATTCCAAGAAAGATGGACAGCACAGATTGACAAATAGTATGAATATTTTCCTGGGTCCTCTTCCAGCTTTATCAGAATTTTCTGGGTATGCTGTTGTTGGGGAGTGAGCACAGGCTGTGGGGTGCCATGATATGTGGCAGTAGTGACTGGCTGATCTGAAGGTAGGAGGACCACACTGAGGGATGACCTGCCAAAGGAGTAGGCAGCACAGGAAACCAAGTCCAATTTTAGCATCTGCCTCCATCCCTAAGACTCAGCTCCACCATCAGTACCCATCACCCTCTTCTCCGTGGCCGCACACAAGTCTTAGCAGAGCAGTCACCACATCTGCGAACCCAATCTCTGAATTCTCTGTACCTGTAACGAGTTCTTTGACGTTTTTATTCTTTATTACTGTGCTGGACAGTCGAAAACATGAATTTATTTGAGTTACTTCCTTCTTTCTGGCTGTAATCAAACTGCAAGATATGTGTTAGAATTCTAATTAAGAACCCTTGGAACTTTTTTTAAAAATTCCCTTAAGCCAATTTTTTCAACGTCAAGAAAAATTTGTGATGAGCCTCCAGGCTATCCTCCGTTGAGTGCTCCAATTCTAATGATAGATGGTGTTACTAGCTCTTAAACACTCCCCAGCCTCCCTTAATTGACTGACTTTGGCTCTGTTCCTGGAATCAGCTCCTTGGTAGCCTCTGACCGTGTAGATTGTTCAATATAGTAGAAGGAAGGTGGTGACTTTGAGTAACACGCTCCTTCCTTGCCACCCACTTTGTTCCAGCCTGAGCAACATATTAGGAAATAAGATCTCCCTCACTGCCGCCATATTTCTTCTTTGAAATAGTGAACATCAAACCTTCACACCACCCTTTTCCAAGCATTCAGTTCATTCTTCTCTCTGTAGTATGGGGCTTCTCAATCATGTGTAGTTCTCAGCTCTTCTATAGATTTATGAATCTTTAGGTGTAGGGTTTTTGAAGAGATGTGAGCAGATGTAAGAAAAAGTGAAGAGACAGGAGAGAAAAAACACAAAAGCAAAGGAGGATGGGACAGGGAGCACAAAAATGGGGCCTTTTAAGTCAGACCCAACATTACTTATAAGAAATCCATTTGGCTCTTTCCTTAGTGCTTTTTGATTTCTCACCAAAGGGTTTGGTATAAAAACCATAGATATTTATTTCCCAAACCGTCTTTGTGACTCTCTGACCAAGGGTGTTTGGTCCCAGATTTGGTTTAGCAAATATGGGACCTGAATATGAAAATACTTTGGGCTGTTCTAGAAATTATACCCCTGTAGACAGACCTGATGGAAGTCCCAGTAGCTGGGTCTTCCTTCTTAATTCAACCTTTAGTAATTCATGACATTTTCTAGGACTGCCTTGATCATTCCCAGGTCAGTGTTTTTAGGTTTGTAGATTTTATTTTTAACTGAAAATATCCATTTTAAAAATATTTGTTGTATAATGTGCATACTCAGAAATGTTAGTAGGCGGGAAGATGAGGTCAAGGATAAAAAGTCAATCTGACTTTGACTTCCTGTGCAAGTAGTCCAACTATGGGTTCCCTCAGCCATCAACGCAACCAACATTAATCATTGGTAGAATTTATACTCTCCAAATTTTATGCTTAAGACACACGTCAGGAAACAGACTTCCTGTCAGTCCTGGATTCTGAGTACTCTGTAATTTTTGCCAAGCAAAAGAGTGAATGCCAGTAGTGGGATAGCTGGGTCATAAGGTGGTTCCATTCCCAGTTTTCCAAGGAATCTCCATACTACTTTCCATAATGGCTGCACCATTTTGCAGTCCCACCAGCAATGTATGAGTGTACCTTTTCCCCCACATCCTCTCCAACACTTATTGTTGTTTGTGTTCTTAATAGCTGCCATTCTGACTGGAGTGAAATGAAATCTTAGAGTGGTTTTGGTTTGCATTTCCCTAATTGCCAGAGATGTTGAACATTTTTTCATGTATTTGTTGGTTGATTGTGTATCTTCTTCTGAGAAGTGTCTGTTCAGTTCCTTGGCCCATGTATCTATTGGGTTATTTGTTTTTTTTGGTGTTAAGATTTTTAAGTTCTTTATATATTCTAGAGATCGGTGCTCTATCTGACAGTGCATGTAGTAAAGATTAATTCCCAATTAGTATGTTCTCTATTCACCTCACTGATTGTTTCTTTTGCTGAGAAGAAGCTTTTAGTTTGAATTCCATCCCATTCATTAATTCTAGATTTTAATTCTTGTGCAATAGGAGTCTTATTAAGGAAATAGGAGCCTAATCCAATATGATGGAAGTTTGGGCCTACTCTATTCCCAAAGGACTTAAAAACAGCATACTACAGGGACACAGCCACATCATTGTTTATAGCAGCACAATTCACAATAGCAAGGTTGTGGAACCAACCTAGATGCCCCTCAGTAGATGAGTGGATAAAGAAAATGTGATACATATACACAATGGAATATTACTCAGCAATAAAAGAGAATAAAACCATGGCATTCGCAGGTAAATGGATGAAGTTGGAGAATATAATGCTAAGTGAAGTTAGCCAATCTCAAAAATCCAAATGCTGAATGTTTACTCTGAATTAAGGAGGCTGATTCACAGTGGGGTTGAGTTGGGGAGCATAGGAAGATTAGAGGAACTCTAGAAAGGTCAATGGGGAGGGAGGAGAAGGAAGGAGGCAAGGGGGTATAAAGGGGAAAAAAAAAAGATGGTAGAAGGAGATGGATATCATTACCCTAAATGCATGTTTGAAGTCATGAATAGTATGAATATACTTTGTATAAAAACAGTGATATGTAAAAAAAGGTGCTCTATATGTGTATTAAGAATTGTAATGCATGCTACTGTGTTATATACAACAACTTCTAATATAAATAAATAAATAAGTAAAATAAAGGTATTGTGTCCAACTACAACTAAAAAATCAATATAAAAATAATTACTCCCTGCCACACACACACACACACACACAAAGAAAATACTAAGTTGAAATCTTTTGTGTGAGTTTTTTATTTAATATACATATACAGTTACTACGTTATTATGGTTTTCTTAAGACATAATTTACAGATAAATTATTATGGTTTTCTTAAGACATAATTTACAGATAAAATGGTATGAAAAATATTGTGGTTGTTTATGTGTAACCTAAGTATATTTCCAATACAGTACCCATTTACATAGTGTTTTCATTGTATGTAAGAGCTACCATATCATCAATTCCTCCTTGTGGTATTAAAATGTTGATATTTGGGGGGGAAAAAAGTGAATGCCTACAGAAAAGGATGTCTCTGCAGCCTCTGCACAAAGATTCTATTCACTTTTTTTAAGTTCTCTCACATTATATCCCTTAGTATCATTTATTTTAACCACATTTATATATGACAGCCTTTTTCTCCTACTATGTGTCTGGTAAATTAATTTTATAGAAAGTCTCATTCCCTTTTTTCTGACTCTTCTCAGTGCCGACTTCTCTCCTCATACCTGTTAGTCAGCTTTCTGTCACTGTGACAAAATACCTGAGATAATCAGATTATAAGGAGGAAAGGGTTCAACACCACTTGGGCTGGGCTGACCATTTGAAAGGTGCTTGATCAGGGCTTGCTTCACAGAAAGCAGACCATCTGTGGGTTTAGCATACATCTGCCACTGTGATCCTACCAGGAAATTCCTATGGTCCTGACTTTACTTACATGTGCACACTGAGGTCCACAAAGACCCTCATTTGGGGAACTCCATTTTTGACATCTATTATAAAATCAGAATCAAAGTCCCCACCCCAGAACTACAGAATTTGAATATGCATTTTTACAAACTCTCCAAACAACTCATATGTGAATGCAAATCAGAGAAGCTCTTCTCCAATGCAAGACCAGAGTTGGAGGGTACAAGGTGTTCAAGAAATGCAGTTTGATTAAGTAGCTTTTGAGACTGGAGAAGATAGTTGCCAACAAATAGTGTGTGTGTGTGTGTGTGTGTGTGTGTGTGTGTGTGTACAAGGGTCCTTGGAACTCAGTTTCCTTAATAAGACTCCTATTGCACAAGAATTAAAATCTAGAAGTGAGTTTCTGATGGTCTCTTTTTTTTCTTTGTATTACTAGGGATATAACCCAGTGCCTCATACATGAGCACTCTATCCTACCCCTGAGCAATATCTCCAGCCCTTTTTGAATTTTTATTTTGAGACAAGGTCTTGCTAAATTGCCAAAACTGGCCTCAAACTTGAGCTCTTCCTGCCTCAATCTTCTAAGTAGCTGGAAATCACAAGTGTGTGCCACCAGGCCTGGCTGTAAGTCCAGTTTCTCGGCAACTATGGGGACCACAGCTCTTTCGGCCTTAGTCTCCCTCATGGAAAAATGGAGAAAACAATCATTGCCACCCAGTGACCCATATCTTCCCATCAGTTAACCTCTCATGATAATAGGAAGGCAGAATTAGGAAGGTCCCTGAGGTACTTCTGTGTTTCCCATAATGTGGGAACTTTCAAACAGGCTTCATATAGACAGAAAGAAACCAGGCCAAGACCAGAAGAGGGTGAAAGTGTTTCAACCTCATAGGGCCCAGTTTTCTCATCTGGAAAGAGGAAAAATAGTGTTTTATCTTGTTCACTGCTGTGCACACTGAGTCGAACCCCAGCTTTGAAAGAGGCAGGTGAGCACCAACCTCCTTACTGGGCAGTTGTAGCTACTGACTTGCTTGGGGCCAGCACAGTTCTACCTTTTGGCCATTAGTACCTGCTCATGTAGCAAAGGGTTTTCAAAGGTCTTTACAAAAATTTTACGTGCATCTTAAATAGAGAGCTGGGTAATTAAGCTCATTAGCAGAAAATAATTTGCTCAGCTTGCTGAAGGTCGGCAGCTCCTGCCAGTGGAGTGCAGGAGGCAGGGAAGAAGCAGCTGGAATCAGAAAAGGGAGTTGACAGACGGGGCTTGCCATGGCCTCCCTTTTGCCTTTTTTTAAAATTTTTTTGTAGGCACTGTGGAGGGGCTGGTAAGGGTGAAACAGGAAGTGGGCATCCATAGTGAAGGATTAATGGTGAATAAGAAAAATCTGGGAAATTGTGCAGAGGACCACTAACCTGGGGAAAGTGAGTTTCTGATGGTCTCAAGAGGGAAGTACGCACCCAGCCAGAATCTGTTTCCAAATTTAAAAACTAGCTCTGAGAAAACATGTCTCTCTACAATACACTCATTTGACGAATTTAATGTTTAATATCTACTCTTTGCCATGCGTCACCAGTCAGAAAATATAATGAGAAAGGAAAATTATGTTCTACCTTCAATGATTATATTTTATAACATTTATTCAATTCTAAAACCCTCAATAACTCTCATAACAGAGAATATTATGTATAAACTCTTTTGCTTGGATATTCAAAGTTTAGCCCCAATCCACATTTTTCGTTTCTTCTCTGGCCAACACTACCCTTGCTACACCTCCCACACGGTCTCAGCACTTTAACCAGCTAAAGGACTTTCCAACCTGTCCTCTCGGTTGGCATTTTTATGTGTTCCTTGCTTGATTTAAAATATCTTTTCCCCCTTCTTGTTTGCCTTATCAACTCCTATTTATCCTTCAAAGCCCATCTCAGAAGTTATCCCTTCTGTGTAGCCCTCTTGATGTCCTTGATCAAGGATAATCACTCTCTCCCCTGTGTTCCTGCAGTACAAGCCAAGTGGTTCTATTGTGCAATTCATTTTGCTACTAATTTGTAGCAACTACCATGGGACTGTGAGCTCCTTGAGGGCAGAGGGCAGACCATGTTTTTGTTTGTTTGTTTGTCCATATCACCAGCATTTGGATCAAAGGTAGAGCTGGAACCAGCACCCAAGCTTCTGAATCCAGTACCCTGTTAATTTTGCCATGTTGCTATGAGGATAGCCTTACATGTTCCCTGTCACCCTCTGGGAGATGGATTTCCACAGTTCTATGTATAGAAAGCACAAGAAAAGAAGATTCCGGATCAGGATATGATTTCTTAAACCTTCTTCCCAGTTCTCTGATTCTGAGTCTAGGAACTTTGTTTTTTGTCTTATCTCTGCCAGAGCAATTCATCTTGGAAAAAATGACTCACTGTTTCTAGTTTGCCTCTGTTTCCTTACAAGTTGAACAGACTGAAAGAAACTCCCAAAATCTTTCACATAGGAATGTTACATATTAGCAAGATGCTTCTTTAGTATCTATTGAGTTTCTCTATGTAGCAGGTGTGAAATTTTATCAGGGGCAGGGAATCAAAAAGGTATAGCTCCCACTCTGAAATAATTTATCATTTAATAGGTAGGAAGAATGTATACCTTAATGGTGATCATAAACTATGAGATGTGTTAAGTGCTATAAGAGAAGTACAAATTATAAGCTGTAGATCTGTGAAGAGAATTATGTATGTTCACATCTTTTTTTTTTTTTTTTTTTTTTTTTTTGGTGCCAGGTATTGAACTCAGGGGTACTCTACCACTGAATCACATCCCCAACCCTATTTTGTATTTTGTTTAGAGACAGGGTCTCACTGAGTTGCTAAGGCCCTTGCCATTGCTGAGGCTGGCTTTGAACTCACGATCCTTCTGCCTCAGCCTCCCGAGCCACTGGAATTACAGGCATGTGCCACCACACCTGGCTTGTTCACATCTTTTGTTATATTTTAGAAAGCAAGATTTTGGAGACTTTTCAAATAATTTTAAAATATTTTGCAATAGGATTCTGCTGAAAAAAATGAGGTACTTTATTCCCAAGAAGTCTGAAAATGTTGGAGGACACTGTCAACCTCCTTAAGAACTCTGAAGGAGAAGGGATCAATGAAGGGAATATTAGGACATAGTAAAGACACAGTAACCAGCCACTGGATTGAGTTTTCAGGGGATGGAATATTCTGGAGCAAGCTGTCTTTAGGGGCATCACAAGTGCTTCTCTTAGAATGAGGCAGGGGACCCAGGAATCCTGGCTCAGGGAAGCCAGCTGTGGTCCTGAGAACCATCCAAGCAGGTGCTTGAACCATGGCAGTGTAGTAAAAAGCCTCCCTAGATGCCATTCCCAGGATGCTCAGGACACATCTGCACATGATGGAGAGAGACAGAGAGTGTCCACACTTGGCAGACTCCTCTTTAAACAAACTTCTGCATGATAGAATTTCTCAGAGTCTGATATGTTGATGCATTTCAGAAATTTCAAAGAGGAAAACAAATAATAAAGCAGGACTTCCCAAACCCCTAAGATTATACAAAATCTTTTATTTTAACCAAGGCATTGCATGGAACTTACCTTCAATACAATAATTTAGAAAATGCCAGGAGAAAGAAAAGATATCTAAACCTTAGCAGTTCTGTCTCCTGTAAGTTTTTGTGTTTATGAATATTTAAGTATTCAAGAGAGGCATTTGGAGGCAACGGAGGTTCAACACCTGTACCTTACTGCTTCATAGGAAAAAAGAAGAAAAGCGCTCACAGGAGAAAGAATGACTGATTTTTAAATCTCAAATGTCTTTCCTGGCTTTATTATATTTTTCCTTCTTACAAATGCCAACAATGATGAAAACAGATGATGGACTAATCTTTCTGATTCAATTGCATTCATTGCAGGCTGGTTGCGAACAATTCAAGACAAACACACACTGCTCCGACTTTACCTCTTAGGGGAAGATATCTCTGTTTATAAAGCTCTACGTGAATTTTCATACAGCTGGGATTAAACCTGGAGTGTCACCAGAATTTGCTGGGGATCCATTTCTTACCTCATTCTGTTGGATTCTCTCCTACCTGGAGGACCTAAACGCGAGGTTAGAATGTGCTGGGTCCATTGATCTGGAATATCTTAGACTTTAACCATCTCCCCATTCAACTGACAAGCAGAAAGAACTTTCTAGAACCCAGTATTACTCCAGGGGGACAGAAAGATGGTCTTACCCACTACAAAGATAAGCTGACATACAGGGGAGGTCAGTTCACCGGCTGTGTCAAGCTCTCGGATCTGCCTCTGACTCCTCCCCGTATTAGAGAGAGTAAGTTCCTCATAAAAATGAAAAATGAGCTTCTGACATTTTAAAAACCTTTATGGCCACTTTTGCAAGCCACTACACAGACTGCTTTCAACTTCTCTCCAATTGTTCAGGTGTCTGACTCCCTGGCCTATCTTCTTGCCTTTCCCAGTCTTGCCTCACAGCTTAGGCCTGATTGCAGCTGCCTGGCTGTGGCCCCTGCCTGCCTTCCCTCAGGGGCCTGTTCTGAACTATATCCCTCTGATGGTGCAGCTCCTCTCACTCGCACTTGCCCTACGACCCTTCCCTGGAGGGGACCCTGCGGAAGGATGCCCCTCCCTCCCACACACCCTAGCACGGAGCTGCAGTTAGCCTCACTGATTGGCAAACAGCCTGTGAATGGCAGCACTGTTGGCCTCCTCCACCCACACCAGCAGCGACACCCCGTTTATCTCCAGGTTGAATGGTGGAGTACAGGAAATACTCTCAAAGAAATCAAGCCAATCTGCCTAGAAGGGCCTGGAGTTCCCAGGGTGGAAGTTGATGCCCGAGAATAGGGCCCTCCTTGTTTTGGCATTTGAATCAAAGAATGGATTCAAATTTCTGAGAGAAATGGCTTGAGCTTAGACTTTCACAGTTCACAATACCTCTCTGGGAAGCCCTCGAGATGTCATGGAACCGAGGAGGGCCAGACGAGGCAGAGGAAACCCACCTGAGCCAACCACATTAATCAATCGGGTCCTTCATCCTTAATATGAATGGATCACCCAGGATCAACAGACACTGAGGAAAATAAGCAGCAGAAAAGAGAAGAGAATAATCTATGGGTGTGGAGGTGCCATTTTATCTTTCTTGCTAGAAATCATCCCAAAGCAGCAAAGAAAAAAAAATTAGCATCCAACAAATTATATTTGTGGTAAGAAAAACAGTAACAACAATAGTTGATAACATGTATATAATACTTACTGGATTCTAAGTTCTATTTCTAGAAATTCACACACACTAACTCATTTGACCTCACACTACATGGTAGATACAGCTATTATATCCATTTTTCTGATGAAGGCACAAGGAATTAAGTAAACTGCATAAGGTCACAGAGATAACAAATTGACAGCCAGGCATAAAGCTGAGGGGTTTTATTATGAAATTTCTGGTCTTAATCTCTGTACAAGGTGCCCACCCTGAAAAGTGGATAGAGTACACACATTCTGAAGTATGTGTCAAACCTGGTCAAAGCAGCTTTATTCAAGCAGAAGGCCAAAGTTAAAAAAAGAAATACTGAGAATAATGAGAGAACTCAGTAGGGGCAAATGCCATGAAACACCAATGAAGAACATTTGTGGAAAGTAAGGAATGCACACTGAATTGCAAAACATATCTATAAATCTGCAATAATAAGTAAGGATCTAAGGTAAACTATTCTGGTGATGGAAGCCCTTCCAAATCTGGTTGGTTCAGAGGTACAGAGGAAGTGGTACAAGAAACAAACTATCCCATGCCTGACTTATTTTCGGGGAGCAAACTATCTCTGTGGCAGGAGAGAAAATTTGGGGTTGTGAGAAAACAGCTGGTTGGGGGCTGGGGTTGTGGCTCAGCGGTAGAGCCCTCGCCTAGCACGTGCGCGGCCCTTTGTATCCTCAGCACCGCGTAAACATAAATGCATTGCATTGTGTACAACTAAAGCAAATAAATAAATATTTTAAAAAATACAGCTGGTTGTAGCAACTTTCAAACACACACACACACACACACACACACACACACACACACACGCTTCTTACTCTGCCTGTAGGGACCTAATGCTGCCTTAGAAAAATGCAAATGATTAAAAGGTAGTCATTTAGCAGGAATTGTCAAAGCATAGAAACAATAATCATCAAGAATGAGAGCAGCAAACCTTGGTAGGTAATGGACAATACTTACTAAAAAACAGGTATTGCTATGAAACAGATAAAAGTTGCAAATTAGCATTTCTCCAAGAATTAAAAATGATTTATGAAGGTTTCATCTCTGTGAAGCAAGATTACAAAGCAGAAGTGTAAAAACACGGGGAGGGGAGAAGTGATATAACAATGGGAAGAAATAAACATAAACTTGCTGAATTTAGGGAAAGAGCATTCATTAGATTGGACTATATGAAATATTTTTACATCAAAAAGTGATCAAATGCCGGCGTGGTGGCACATGCCTGTAATCCCAGCACTTGGGAGGCTGAGGCAGGAGGATCAAGAGTTCAAAGCCAGCCTCGGCAATGGTGAGGCACTTAGCAACTCAGTGAGAACCTGTCTCTAATAAAATTCAAAAAAGGGCTGGGGATGTGGCCCAGTGGTCGAGTGCCCCCGAGTTCAATCCCTGGTACAAAAAAAAAAAAAAAAAAGTGATCATATATTGGCTATTTCATATCATTTACTTCATATGGCTTATTTCCTTCAACAATAGAAGGAAAAATACAAAATGACACCAAACCAAATACAAAATTAAATAGGAAAGAACATCAAAAGCTAGGCTGCGGAAAATAGAATAAAAGATAAAGAGAATAGTGATAAAAGAAATGAACAAAATGAAATTTAAAAAAAGTAAAGAGGAAATTTTTAAAAAGGTGATAAATAAAGAAGATATACAAAAGAGATTCAATAGTCACATAATTGCAGTTATCCCCAAAGAAAACCAAGCACAAAATAACAGGATAAATATTTAAAGATAAAATGTGGCAAGAAAAATTCCTGAAAAAAAGGAAAATCTGAATCTGTATATAGAAGGACACAAATTGGTCACCAGAGAAAACTGATCAAGAACAATCAACACCAAGTCATTCTAGTGAAGTTTCAGGCTTCAGAGAATGAGGAATCAGAGAAACAAAATGACCAAGTCACTTTTAAGCAAGAACAACTTCATATTTCTCCACAGTGACATTCAATAGCAGAAGATTAAAAATAAAGTAACATGACATTTAAGAAAGTGTGTCTCAAAAGTGTAATACCCAGGTAAACTGCATATATTTAATTATAGAGAAGGTTTGAGCATGCAAAGATTCAAAGAATATTATTTCAATCAGCCATTATTGAGGAAACTACTAGAAATGAACTTTGGCTAAGCAAGGGGTAACTGAGGAAATCACAGTAAAATGATATGCTGTGAACATTAAACAGCTTTACCTGTACAATCAAGACAGAATCAAAGGTGAGAATTAGAGTAACAAATCCAAATACAAATGTTATTGTTCTGGCAATACAGAAATGATCAAATTAATGAAATTAGGAAGGAAAACAGGAAGTTGGAGACAAATTTCATTGATTGAAAAAAGACAAGTTGTAATGTTTCTACAATAGCTGAGTCTAAAACAATAATGCAAAGGAAAAAATACTAGAAAAAATAGTATTGTTGACTAATAGCAAGTAATAAAGAAAAAAAAAAAGGTGTTAGGGAAGAAGATATATTAATTTTGTCATTGCTCATAATGAACCTAGCTGGGACCATGCAGTTTCCATTACAACCAAGCTCTTTTTGCACATTGTTGGTCTTTGTTTGGACCCTCACAGCTGCCACAAATGATCAAACTGCTCCTTTTGTATTATTCCATCAAGATTCAAACCCCCAGGTTTGCTCAGTGGCCTAGCTTCTGTCACATGCCTGAGCCTACTGTTAGGATACTGAGAAAGGAAATGACTGACCCCCTCCAACCTCAGTGGTGGAGGGAGCTGGTTTTCTTCTAGTTTTTGCATAGAAAGTAAACTAAACAAACAAGCATTTACAGAGAGTAACAACAACAAAAAAATTATCAACAGTAAAAATAATGGTAATTGCCAAGTGTGGAGGCTGTAATGTCAGCTACTCAGGAAGCTGAGACAGGAGGATAACAAGTTCAAGGCCAATGTGGGCAACTTAGACCCTGTCTTAAAATAAATTGTTTTAGAAAAAAGGCTTGGGGTGCATGCTTTCCTAACATGCATGAGGCTCCAGGTTTAATCCCCAGCACCACAATAAATAAATAAATAAATAAATAAATAAAACTAAAAGGTAATCAGAAACTCCAAAAGTTACATAAGAAAGTCCTGGCCCAATATGAACTCTAAAATAGATAAATGCTGTGGCTTTTTGACCACTAAGTTCAAACTTTCAGCTGCAGACATTGAAAAACAGTTATAAATCATAATGTAAAGGTAATTAACCATAGGAATAATATTACTGATATATCTATGGAGGTCAGGGAGGGGAAGAAAAGTGGAGGAAGGCTGGGTGCAGTGGCACACGCCTGTAATCCCAGCACTTGGGAGGCTGAGGCAGGAGGATCGCGAGTTCAAAGCCAGCCTCAGCAATGGCAAGGCACTTAGCAACTCAGTGAGACCCTGTCTCTAATAAAAATACAAAAAAGGGCTAGGGATGTGACCCAGTGGTCTAGTGCCCCTGAGTTCAATCCCCGGTACCACACACACAAAAAAAAAAAAAATGTGGAGGAAACTTGAGAGGTACTCATTTCTTCAACTTACTAAAGGGCCAAGACATGTTTTCTAAAATGAATATATCAAGGTATAAAGTTTTAAGCATATTATTAAAATATGTTTTAAAAATCAGTAAAACAAATCAGAATTAAAATGCAACAATATTAGAAGAAGAAAGAAGTGTGTGAGGGTAAGTTGAACCAAAGTTATTTTAAAAATACTTCTGGAAGTTAGGAAATGAAAAAAAAGAAGTAGAAGCCCATTAATCAGATTTATGGAATAAACCAGTAAAAGCAACAGACATTAGAAGAACTAGAGACTTGAGACAGGGAAAAAATTTTGCTTTCAATTTTGTACTGTTCTGCTTTGATCAATATAAGTGTAGCCCATGGGTAACAGTTCTTAGATTCAATCCCAGGCCTAAGGCAAGATCCAAACAAGGTGTTTTAGTCCCTTTTGTGTTGCTATAACAGAACACCACAGGCTGAGTAACTTATAAACAAAATAAATTAATGTCTCATAATTATGGGAGTCTGAAAAGTTCAAGATCACAGGGCTGGCATCTGGAAAGGGCTTGCTTGCTGCTTCATCTCATGGCAGAAGACAGAAGAGTAAGAGAGAGGGAAGGAACCAAATTCATCCTTGTTATATGAAACACATTCCCCTGATATAAAGCCTAGTCCCTCAATAATGGCATGAATCCATTCATGAAGACAGCTCTGGTGGCCTAAGTACCCCCAAAAGGTCCCACCTCAACACTGTTGCTTTGGAGTTAAGTTTCCAACACATGCTTTTTGTAGGACACATTTAAACATTGACGCAAGGATACAAAATTCAGGAAACACCACAAGGTAGGAGAGACAGTGATGGAGAGGGCGGGGATCCTAAGAGAACAAAGGAGATAAGACACACTGCCTCCTGACTTGCACCTGACCAGGGCTGAGGGGACACGGTTCTCCTTAGAGATGAGGAGCAGTGTTAGGTCACAGGCCCCAGTTCCATCCTATTGATTTGTCACTCTGGGATTACAGCTATTTCTTGTAGACAGGTCTGCCTTGTTTGGACTCTTTCAGGTGGAGGTCAACAGTTTGGAGTTTGGGTTTTAGCCTATGTAGTTTCAGTTTACACAGCAATTAAAGAGTCAGAAAATCAGGAAGTATTTAAACAGTTATTCATTTTCATGAAGATGAGGGGTTCCTCAAAGTGGCCCCCTGATGGATGCTGACCAAGATGCATTGGCATCATCTGAGAATAGTTAGAGATACCATTTCTCTGCCCAGTGCAGCAGAGCACACCTATCAACCTAGCTACTGGAGAGACTGAGGCAGGAGGATGGCAAGTTTGAGGCCAGCCTGTGCAACTTAGCAAGACCCTGTCTCAAAATGAAATATCAAAGTTCAGTGGTAAAACATCCCTAGGTTCAATCCCCAGGACATAAATAAATAAATACGGCTTACCAGGACCCATCTCTCAGTATTCTGACTTAATAGTTTTCAGTTAGAGATGGGCAATCTGCATTCTTGATAACTTCCTAGGTAATTATGATTCACCTCCATGTTTGAGAATTCTTAATATAGAACATTATAGCTTTTAAATTACTTAAATTTTTCTGTGAAAGATAACTGAAGTCAGATATGTAAACTTTCCCAAATGGAGCAACTTGCACTTTGTACCTAGTTTGATCTAGATGTTTCTCTGATTGTGTGTGTGTGTGTGTGTGTGTGTGTGTGTGTGTGTGTGGCTTCACTTTTACTCCTGTTTAGGGGAAAATATATGTGGTAATTGTGGAGATAAAGGGACAAGGAGAACAGGATTTGCCTCTTGATGTCATATGTTAAGCAATATTGAAACAACCAGCCAGCTCTAGTTTAATTAATCACTCCTTAGCCACACAGGGAGCTCTGGATCATACAAAAAGCTGCAACCTTAGGCATTATTTTTAAATCTTCTCCTCAGATTCCAGGACTCAGGTCATGATTCTTTTGCTTTGGTTTGTTTTTTTACCAGTTGTTGTGAAATCAATATGTTTACCCTATACAGCCATGCGTATTTATATCTGTTACATTATATAATACAGTTCTATATGTTTTTATTTAACAGTCATAGTAACATTTCAATTTAAACTATGTTCTCAAAACACTGGGTGTGTGATTCTTTTTTGAAAAAAGAGAATTCGAAAGAATTTCCAGCATATGTTGAACTATCCATGTTTTCAAGTCTTTATTATAATAATTTCTGGTTAATTGAAGAATCACAGTAAACATTAACGATTATCAGAAAAGCATGACCACATGAGGTCAAGGGATGTGCTAAATTGAAAAGAAAAAATAAAGGATTTTTAAAGTCCTAAGTAAGTTACAGATTAGAAACTTCCAAGTTCCTTCTTTCCCTTTTAGCTGCTTCCCTAAGAAGTTAAAGATATTGGCAGCAGTTTACAAAGTTGTTTGTTTATTTAATATGTTCTCTTTAGACTTTCTACTGCACCCTTTGATATACATACAGCTCTTTGATGTACATCCTTTGATGAACATCCTTAGCTGTTTTAATAAGTTGTGGTTTTCTTTGTTATTTTTTTATTTGTTTGTTTGGGTTTTTTGTTTTGTTTTGGTTTGTTTGTTTTTTCTTCTTTAAAAAATACTGATGTTCTTCCTATGTACATGGAGAGAACAAGATGGTAAAACTATAACCAATTATCTGATAGCAACAACCCATCCCGGATGAACACACACTCCCCAGGAGAGAAGACCAGTCTGCTGGACACTTGGAACTGCTGTTTTCTAAATCCTCAGGACAGAATGCTGGTCACACTGAAAGTACCAATAAACAGGAAGACAAAACGTCTTCTTTTGCAATGAGCTCCTCGCTGCTCCCAGTACAAGACCACTTTCCTGGCTCTTTCCATTTCTTTTTTTTTAATTAATTATTTTAATTAGGTATATATGATAGCAGAATGCATTTTGATTCATTGCCCCTAATTGCAGCACAACTCTTCATTTCTCTGGTTGTACACGATGTAGTGTCGCACCATATGTGCAGTCCTACATGTACCTAGGGTAATGATGTCCATCTCATTCCACCCTCTTTCCTGCCCCCTGCCCCCTCCCCACAACTCCCTCCCCTTTGCCCAATCAAAGTTCCTCCATTCTTCCCATGCCTCCCCCTCCGCCCCATTATAGATCAGCATCCACTTATCAGAACATTCGACCTTTGGTTTTTAGGGATTGGCTTACTTTGCTCAGCATGATATTCTCTAACTCCATCCAAATCCCTTCCATGCTAGACACCGGATACTGTCAGGCCAGCCCTTGTTCAGATTCAGTGTCTAGCTCTGTCTCTGGTGTTCAGCTGGGTTCCTTCTACCTCCCTGTTATACTTCTGGTGACTACATCAGTAGACCTGTATCTACCCTGGCATTTTCAATCCTCTTTAAATGTTAGCACCATGAAGGAATAACAACTCTTCTCTCCCACTTCCAAGACTTTTCCAAGACATCCCTGTCCTCTTTGCCTACTTATGGCATGTGTCTACACCACCAGCCTCTTCCACTACAAGGAGTTTTACTCATCTTTCAAGATTCATGTCAAGTGTCACTATCATTCATTCAACAAGTATTTATTGAGGGTGTCAGACACTCTTACAGACATTAGGTATACAGCAATGAACACATCAGGCAAAACCTCAGCCTCATAGAATGCACATTCAGGGGTGCAGAGGATTCACCTCTCTGGAACCCCCAGTGGAGGTTAGCTACCTTGACTCTGGGCCTCCCAACACTCTCTATTAAGCCATAATCACACTGGGCACCAATTTGTGTATCCACATCAGTTTGTGAGTTTCTCAGGAGAATAAACCTGCCTCCCTAGTACCTAGAAGGTAATAGATGTTCAATAAATGCTTATTAAACATACACATGTTCAGTAAAATGGTTCAGAACACTACTGGTTCCCTACTCAGCATTCATTCCCTTTATTCTTCCTCCTTTCTATCTGAACAAAACAAAATGAGTACTGTTTGAAGAATCTATTCTCTTCCACATGGCCATGTATAGCCCTAATCCAAAATCATCCAAATGATAGAAAATTCATACCAGACTTACATGTTGCAAGACATAGACCCTTCGATTACGCTGAGGGGAAGAGGCTATGGTGGAAGGCAGGGAGGACCCCAGCATGCTAGGGGAGAAGCTCATGACTCTTGTATGGTGGTAAATACATACACTCAAATTGTCACTGGCCAAACGCCAGGACATCAGCTATGTGATTACAAAGACTGTAGGGTGAGGAGAAATACTAGGTGAAATTCAGAAAGTTGACTTCAAGCAGGTTATACAGGAACAAAATAAATTCAGACTTAGGGTGGCCTATCTGAAAACAGAGAAGGGGAAAAAAAATGACAGGCTTGCTAGGAAAGGTGCCTTCTGTCTGTCTGTCTATACTCTGAGATCTGAACTGATTAACTAAATAAGAGTCCAATAACTTGAAGCCTTTCAGGATTGAAAAGGCAGAATTCTCTGTTCTTAGATACAGTCAGTGGGAGCGGAGGCAGGAGATGGAGCAGCAGATAAGATTTAGGCAAACTATAATCCCGGTCCCCCACCCCTCCCAATACCTCCTGTGAAGCATTCTCCACTGGACAAAGGAGACTCTCAGGCTTATTGTGAAGATGCTGGCTGGGAAAAATCAGATTATGGGTGGTATCACCAGCTAAACTATTGTTTCCCATTGCCTCAAGGCAGAAGCCATTGAATAGAGGGCCAGAGCTAGGGCCAGAGCCCAGGGGCCAGATGGAAGAATTCTCAGACTCAAGGATTTTTATCTAGATAAGATCTTTGCCCCCAGGGGATTGACTGAACACAAATAGATTAGAAGCAAACCTAGATTTCAAAGGAAATATATCACTGACTCTTTAGTATATGGGGTAATACCTTAGGCCCCAAATATGCCAACAGAAAGGATGCTGTTTCTGTAGATTCCCCAAGGGAGATATATATATATATATATATATATATATATATATATTTTTTTTTTTTTTTTTCTTTTCTTTTCTCAGTTTCCTTCTCTGATTTGGCTTTGAAAGATAATAGACCTCAGCGATTCTCCAAAAAGCCCCTGGTGCCCTGCTACCAGGACTGGCCTGACACTGAACCCCCCAGGGAAAGTGAAAGCAGGTCTTTTGCAAACCTCCAGTCCTTTTCGGTGTGGCTTGCCCTTGAGCCTTCCTGCCCTTTCAGGAAAGCTCTCCAAGCCCCAAGGTCAGTGCCTCCTGCTTGCGGAAGATCCATTCCGATAAAGACTTGAGTCCTGATAAGCTTACTTCCTCACCCCCTCACTTGAAATAGCTGTGAAAAAATTCCTTCCCTTGTATGCTTTCAGTACCCAGCTACCTCCCCGGTTAACATCTCCCCTCACCAAATACTAGGGGAAAAAAAACACAATTTCCCTAGAGCCATTTCGTCTCCTGGGTCTTCACCATCATTAGAACATAGAGTAATTTAATGTGGGCTCCTAGGTCAACCACACTGTTTAGAAGGCACTTCGGAGGCAGAGGTACTTCTCTGAGACTGTGATTTCAACTAAAACGAAGTATATCCTTGAAAAACTGTCTTCCCAGATAGCAGCAGAAGTTTCTAAAAGATGGGATCTAATAGAAACTCCTGCCTGAAATATTTATAAAATCTGCTTTAAGGGCACTTACCAACCCACTAAGGAGTCCCTTTGCACAAATGCGTAATGTACGATTGCAAAGAGGCCTCTCTACTGGGACCCCAAGGTCTCAGAAGAGGAGTTTGCTTCAGACAGGAAAGAAAAGCATGAAGATAAGAGGATGGCATATCCGTTCAAGTATTTGCATTTGGAGGTTTGCATTAAAAAGAGAATCTCTTTGTACTGCCCTGATTGGGGATTTTCAATTAAAGCTGAGTCCACCAGTTTCAGATTGACTTAGCGGAGCAGAGGATGGGGCTCCTTGAGATGGGGTGCAGCTGGGGTAGCCCTGAGCCTAGCAGGCTTCCATGGTATAAGCTGACCAGAGGAATGGAAAGGGAGATTGCCTGTTTCCTAGAGTTTGCAGACTCTTAGTTATAAAAGGGAATGGAACACTCTGGGAGTACAGGCCCCTTTGGAGAATGTTCCCCTTACACCGTCCTTTGCTCTTCCGATTATGTCCTCCAGCAGATGGAGAGAAAGAGAAGACAGTCAAGGGGGACTTAGCAGGATCACAAAGAAGGCAGCAGCCAGAAGTGTCCTGGACATTCACAGAAGCCGAGAGCTCTGTTCATGCTCCTTCCATGGCTGCTGTTGCTGCGTTCCCACTCGGTGCTCAACCCTGTGTAAGGTGTTTAATTGAAAACCCCCTCCCCAGCCAAACTGTGATACTCTTTTTATCCCCATTTTCCAACTGAGAAAACTGAGTCTCGTGGAGATTAAAGAATTCATGACAAGTAAGGTAGCTGGGAATAAGTAGTCAAGATTGGAACCCCCGTCTGTTTAGGCTCTAAACCTCCCAGGCAGACAGCGTCCACTTTAAATGAGAACCAGTCCACCCTCTTCCCAACTTTAGGACAGCAAGGCAGAAACTTCCTTGGATTGGCCAGTCATTGAATCTGGGGCCATATTATAGGAAGCCCCCGCCAGATAAGCAGTGATGTGCCTAGTGACTGATGAGATGATGCATTTTGGAGGGAATTGGAAGGACACGAAGCATCTGGTTCGCCTTCTCCCTCCCTGAAAAATCTACCAATTTACCTGCAATCGGAAAAATGGCCTGCCAGATAGAAGGAGAGTGTCAAGTTTCTCAGCAGACAAACAAGCAAATAGAAAATATCTTTCCTGCTTATTGTGCTGAGCACTATGGAAGAAACAAAAGAGAAGAAATAGATGCCCTCCAGGACTTTGTTGCCTGGTTAGAGAGACAAGATAAACATGCAGGGTGAACCATCCAAGGGCCTTTCAAAGCAACAAATGTGAGCCATTCAAACTGATGCAAAGGAAACAAAGTACAGAGCAGGAGATTGGCCTGAGTGTGTGGGGGGAGACGGGGAGAGTAAGATGCAGGAGCCAGGCCTGGAGATTTCTTGCAGAATGGATGCTTGTAAATAGGGAGCTGGAGCTGGGGAGGGAAGGTCCTTTGGGAAAATCCAATAGTTATCACACTCCACGAGACTGCCCTCCAGCTCTGGGCCTACAGTTGGGGTGGGGGGTGACAGGGGTCAGACAGGGCTTAAAGGGCTCCAGTTTGGAAATCTGATGCTGCCTTACTTCAGACCCTGCCTCCTCCCTAGTCCTCAGCTGACTTGGCCCCTCTGTTCCACACACCTTGAAGGATAGATGAACACACGCTGAAACCGCCATGTAGAAAAAAGGGGGGGGGGGTATTGATTCACCAAAGGGACACGTGGAGGGGATGGGGGTGAACCGTGAAGGGAACGAGCGGGGGGAGGAAAAAAGAAAGGAAAAGAGGGGGTTTGTTAAGGGAAGGGGAGAAAGGGGGAAGGGGGGAAGGGAGAAAGGGGGACAGGGAAGGGGAGAGCTAGTGAGAAGATGATGGCGAAAAGAGAAAATTCTGGACAAGCCAGGGCTTAAGTACAGAGGGGTGGGAGCATGACTTGTATGGTCCGGATTGGCTCAGAAAGGGAGAGCCCGCCCAGGGTTGAATTCCCGCGAGAGGCGAGTATTCCCAGGATCAGGAAGGGTGGGGACTCAGAGTCTGCCAAAGGTGAATTCTCGTGAGAGTTGGGCACTTCTGGGAAGGCGCCTGGGGGTATGGCCTGCCAGCCTGAATCTTGTCCAACACACCTCTCATCCCCTAGGTGTTGCAAGCTACTTCATGGCAGCGAGTCTGTGCTTCCCCAGGGTCCTGCACACTTTGCACAGAGAAAGTATTTCAAATGTTCTTCCCAGTGACCTCTGTCCTTGAACTCTATGAGAGTTCTTCGGTTGGTTAGTGTCAGCTGATGACACATTTCATGAGTATTTGTTTTTTAATAAGGATTCTTGAAGTCTTCAAAACTCAAGAGGATTTTAATTCCTAAAAATAATTTTTGGGGCAGGACTGGAGATGTAGCTCAGTGGTGGAGAGCCTGCCTAGCATGTATGAGGCCCTGGGTTCCATCCATAGCACCACCACTACCAACACCTCCACCAACAACAATAAAAAGAAATGGGAGAGCGGGTCTGGGGCTGTAGCTCAGTGGCAGAGCTCTTGCCTAGCACATGTGAGGCACTGGGTTCAATCCTTAGCACCACATAAAAATAAACAGATAAAATAAAGGCACACTGTCCATCTACAACTACAAATAATTTTACATTAATAAAAGGGGGATGTTGGGGATATAGCTTGGTTGGTAGAATGCCTGCCTAGCATGCATAAGGCCCTGGGTTCAATCTCCAGCACCCCCCCCCCCAAAAAAAAGGGCGAAAGAGACTGCCTGTCAGCACATAGGAGTTCACCCCTGCTGTTAGCCTTCTTCTTTGACTATATAAAATTCATCTTTGATGTTGACTCTCCCCTTACAAGAAAAATATCTAAATGAAAACCCCATCCCCTTTCCCTGTAGAATAACCAGGTTCTTGCCCTCCATGGGTGTTAGATGAAATCCAGCTGACAGGCCATCCCTGTCAGGTGCCTTAAATTGGCCACGCCCCAGGTGCCTTAGGTTATCCAGCGAGCCTGAGCTTTAACTTCCCAGAAGTGCCCATCTCTTGCAAGAATCCACATTGGGGGCTCTCCGAGTCCCCGCCCTTTCTGATCTTGGGAATACTCGCCTCTGGGGGAATTCACCCCAGGCCGGCTCTCCCTTTCTGAGCCAATCCCGAGCATTCAAGTCCTGCTTCCGCCCCCCAGCAGCCTATGGAGTCGGGGGTGGGGGTCCCTGGGACCACCAGAGTCGCTACTTAAACCCCCGCCAGGCTAGAACTCATTCCTTTTTCCTTTTCACCTTCTTCTCACTGGCTTCCCCTTCCCCTTCCCCTTCTCCCTTTTCCCCTTCCCCTTCTCCCCTTTCCTCTTCCCCTTCTCCCCTTCTCCCCTTCTCCTTCTTGCCGCCCTTCTCCCCTCCCCCTTCTTCTCCCCACCGATTTCCCTTCCCTCCTTCTCCTTCCCCTCGCTCCCTTTCCCTCCATGCACCCCTTTGGTCTGACTGGCAGTCAAGGCTGGTTAAATAAACCCCTTTGCTGCACAGCGGCTTCTGGTGTGGGTTTTTTGCCCTTCAATGGGGGCTCAGTCTCAGTGACTGCAGAAGAGACTCCTGTACATTGAGTCACAGATGTTTAATTCACCCAGCATCCTTCAAAAGGTGGTCTGCAGAAAGTTGACAGCAAAGTGCCCTGTAGATTTCTATATAAGACAAACTTTTCAGTCCTGCTGAAGAACTATGACAACATAATCCCTGGAACCAGGGCCCAGAATCTGCTTCTCAACAACTCTCAGGTGATTCTCATACACAAAGGAATTGAGACCTCTGCTTTAGCCCACAGCTTGCAGATGAGGAAACCAAAGCTCTGAGAAGTTAGTGTCTTGCCTTAGGCCACCCATCATTTGGACATAACCAGTGGATGGTTTCTTGAGTTTAGCATCATAAAATTTAATTGAATCTCATGTAATAGTCCAACATGAGAACCCAACCCTTCTAATAGCTATAGGGAGGAGACCCAAGAAGCAGCAAATGGTTTCATGGTAGTACAGGTGTATCTTTAGAGCTTGCCCTTTCAGTTAGCTGGTGGGATCATGAAAGCATTTCCAGAGGAAGGGGGTGGCAGATGGTAAGGACAGCATGGAAATAAAGAAGGCCAAGGAGGAGGATTTGAAGGACATGCAGAGAGTGGTCTTTCCTCTCTTCCAGCCAAGTGCCTACCCACCTATATAGAAGGCTAACCCAGGGTTACCTCTAGAGCCCAGAAAGAGAGAAAAGGAACTTCATGGTAGTGAAAAAGATTTCCTGTTTTCAGGAGCCCAGAAAAGGATATTCAAAATGGAATCTTTATCTTACAGTATAATGATTCCACAAAAAGTTCCTGGGATTCGCCTGTAAGGTGATGAGTCCCACTCTTCTTTCCTTCTATTTCTCTCTCTCTCTCTCTCTCTCTCTCTCTCTCTCTCCTTCCTTAACATGAAAAAAATAACATTAGTTAGAGGGATAGTAGACCATAGTCCTGGGGAAATTCCAAGCTTCATGATTTTCTGTTTTCCTATGTGGAGGCTGAGAGGCTCCTACAGAGCAGGTGTGGCCATACTTGAGCACCTAGATCACCAAGTACGGAGAATTGGGGAGTTTCAGAACAGGGAGGTGGGGGCTACAAAAACTCTCCTTACTTCACCTGAATTAACAAAATTTATATACTCCATGTATCCCTTCAATAACAAGAGAGAGGGATAGCAAGATGGTGAGTTTAGGAAATTTAATCAAAGAGTGCTTAGGACAGTTGTCTTAGAAAAAGGGCAACATCACAACATGGTAGGCTGCTTTACCATCAGGTCTGCCATTTACTCATTTTCTGAAAAATTTTGGAAGCAGAGACAACTAAGTTATTTCCTCCTAGCAAACTGCTTTATCTCTAGGCATTTAGAAGCACCTTCCAGGCTGTTCCCACGCTGTGGAGACTGAAATATCAGAGAATTAGAGATAGTTCAAGGAGGGGGGGGGGGGCAGTAAGGAAGAAGTTCAATTGGGCTTATAAAATGAGTGATAAGAATATTAATTATGACATCTGGGAGCCTGAGGACCATTCCAGGTAGGATAAAGCCAAGAAAGCTGTAGGTAACCTTGAGCTTGGGCAGGAGGAAGTAGCAGGAAACAGAAAGTCATACTGAGGTGGCCTCCTCATTCCATAGGGCAGCTTCCAAAAGGGTGGGACCTGGCAAAACATTTCTTAGAAGCAGCAAGAGCTTGCTTTCTCTGGGAAAAGCTTTAAAAAGGGGGAAGTTAATTAAATGGAAATTGAGGAAGCTAAGGGCCACCCACACACAGGCTGAGCAATCCAGGAGTGGTCATCAATCATCATAAACCAGATCTTGATCAGCATCTTCCCTCTCCATTCCCATCCCAAGGGCACATGGGACCAACTCTGGATAAGACTGAGACCACTGTGTTCCTTAACACAGAAATAGGGAATCATAACTGAAAACTCATACTATGACCACCAAGCATATATACTAGCATGAACTAGCTATGAATAGATATCTGTCTATTCTCAGAAAATAACAATGAGTTTGTCATTGCTTTATCAATAATAATGAGATTTTTCCCATTACAATTTTTAGTTGTATGATTTTCTTGTTGCAATATTTAGTTTTGAATATACTAATGCTTTCTCTCTCCTGCTAGATTGTAAGTCCTTGAGACCAGAGACCCTGTGGTATATTTCTTTCTTTTCTCATCTACCTACCCTCTGAAAATTGTGTGGCAATTTTCCCTATTGTTCTGTCTACTAGAATTGCAGAGCAAATACTATCCAATCCTTAACCTCGATGAGTTTATGGTATTATATTACATATAGGCACATACATGTAATATTAGACATAATTCATCCAAGTGCCAGTTGTTAAAAAAGGGACTAGGAATCTTGGAATATTGGAAAAGGCAAAGATGATAGCTTGGAAGAGCTTAGACCCTGGAATGAAAATAAAAAAGGGTCTAGAACCATCTTTGACATTTATTAGAAATGAGACCTTCTTTGAGGTATTTCAACTTTTCTATAATAGGGAATTAACAGAATCTTACTCAGGGTAGACAATTAAATAACACATTTACATGTTCAGCATGGGGTCTGATCAGCATGGATGCTGATCCATAATGGGGAAGACATGGAAAAAATGGTGGGACTTTGATGGGGCAAAGGGGAGGGAAGAGAAGGGAGGGGACACAGGGGTAAGAAAAATGGTGGAATGAGATGGACATCATTACCCTAGGTATGTGTATGAAGACATGAATGGAGTGACTATACTTTGTGTACACCCAGAGACATGAAAAAGTGTGCTCTATATATATACTATGAATTGAAATGCATTCTGCTGTTATGTATAACAAATTAGAAAAAATTAATTAATTAAAAAACAATATAATTTTAAAAAAAGAAAAAAAGGAAAGAAAAGAATGGAGGGAGGGAAAGAAGGAGGGAGAAAAAAAGAAAGATCATGACACAATGCCAAGTTTTGACATTTGCTTCTCCTGATCCTCCACATGAGATGATTTAACAAACAACATTTCCTCAGGGCATTTTCAAATTCTCTGAGTGAAGTTTGTCTGGGTGGATGGGTGAGTGACCAGGAATCTAAACAGGGCAAGGCTACCAGGAGGTTGCCTTTGAACTACTCTGACCTCGGTTTCCAACTCAGGAATTCTTTCTCAGCTGGAACCAACAAGGAGCTAAAGTCACAACACATTCCCCAAATGTGTATACAGAGTCTGTTTTAGCTGCCAAAGAAAGCCTGCATACAGGCAGTAGAAATGTGTGG
This sequence comes from Tamias sibiricus, assembly GCA_025594165.1. Taxonomy (NCBI): domain Eukaryota; kingdom Metazoa; phylum Chordata; class Mammalia; order Rodentia; family Sciuridae; genus Tamias; species Tamias sibiricus. Next base: position 46,079,449 of record CM046669.1, on the reverse strand, counting down.
GTATCCTCTAGAGGACAATGTTTCAAGTCCATCTCACTTCTCTGCTAGCATGTTTTTCTCCTTGGAGAATGATTGAAATTGGGCAGCTGTGGCCCAAGATGGCAGACACACCCCTACAACCCCAGCTCCTGCACAGGGACAGTGCTTGCGCCCACCTTGTGTGTGGACTCATTGGAAATGGGACATGGAAGAGATACCTCCTGTCTTCTGACCTTCCCCTAGAGGCTGTACCTTCTCTCACCTGGTTGATGGATGCTGAGCTAATGAGAAACTTCAGTGATACATTCGTAATATTAAATAACAACAACAACAAAATCACTGCAGCATCTAAATGCTTGTTCCCAGTTTATCATCAACTTGTTCATAAAGCAAAGGATTCAAACAGTAGCTGACAGCATACAACAGATGAATTCAACAATTATTTTTTTTTTATTTTTTCAATTTAACAGACACATTGGTGCTTATGATATGCCAAATACTCATCTAAGTAATTTCATATATCAGAACAGCATTTTATAGTTTCAAAAGGACTTTCATATACATTTTCTTATTTGATATTCATAATAAACCTGCAAGGTGCCTTTTTTTCTTACATAATTTTATCTTACATAGTTTTCAAAAAATGAGTTTCAGGGAAATAGTTATTCATGCAGAGACATGAAAAATTGTGCTCTATATGTGTACTATGAATTGAAATGCATTCTGCTGTCACGTATAACAAATTAAAATAAATAAATATATTTTTTAAATGATATAGTTTTTAAAAAAAGAAAAAGGGAAAGAATGGAGGGAGGGAAAGAAGGAGGGAGAAAAAAAGAAAGATCATGACATAATGCCAAGTTTAGACATTTGCTTCTCCTGATCCTCCACATGAGATGATTTAACAAACAACATTTCCTCAGGGCATTTTCAAATTCTCTGAGTGAAATTCGCCTGGGTGGATGGGTGAGTGACCAGGAATCTAAAGAGGGCAAGACTACCAGGAGCTTGCCTGGTAGCCACTCATCTTGTGGGAAAGATACAACGTGGATCAGGTGTTCTGATTCCAAAGAATGTGCTTTTCCCACTGCAAAAATAAGAGAAGAGAGAAGAGAATCAGTATAGTTCCTGTCCCTAAACTGCTTATGACAAATCAAGAAAAAGACCAAAGTGTGTGCTATTGACATTTTAATCCAGGGCAACCGATAAGCAGACCATACAAGGGGATGTAGAAGCAAAGTTTTTTTAAAAAAATATTTTTCACAGGGAAGGTAAATTAGTCTCAGCTCTGTTTTTTGCTACAAGTAACAGAACCCATCTCAAAGTGCCATAGAGAACTGGCATTGCAGAAGCCAGTGGATTGAGCATTCTCTTCAGGCCTTGTCTCTCCTGCATTTTCTCCTTGCTTTACTAACCCTTTGTTGGGCTTTATTCCCAAGCAGCAACTCCATACTTCCATTCTACAGGTTTATAAATCTTGCAGCAAGAGACTCTTCCCATGTGGCTCCAGCCAAAATGGGCAGTTGTGTCTCCTTGTGTTGGCTTTGGTCACATATTCTTTTCTGAACCCACTACTATGACCAGGGCTCCCCCTTCCCCACTACTCTGATTGGCCAGCTCTGATCACGTGCTCACCCATAAAACCAAGGGATGAGGTCAATTCTATCAAAATCACATTAGCTGAGGGGGTGGGGTTGGTTTTCCAATGGAAAATTGGTGAAGACCATAGCCTAATAGGGATGAAAGTGCTGGGTAGGCAAAAACAACCCAGGGGCTGACTTGGGGACAGGCTCCTAAAGGTATTCCTAGATAGATGTTCTAGTGATGAGAGGGACACAGGATGGGGTAGTGAAGAAGCACAAGGAAGCAGTCGCAAAGTCCTTGTTCCAATTCCAGTTCTTTCTGTAACTACTGATGTGACTTTGAACAAGTCATTGAGCCTCTCTGGACCTCAGTTCCTCCAATGTAATAGGGAATGATAATTTAAATAATAGTAATAACAAAAGCTCCCCAGGTTGCTGTGAGGTTCATGATATGATCCAATTGGATGAGATCATAGACATAAAAACCTTTTGAAATGCTAAGTGAAAAAGATTTATAAATATCAGAGCATATTTGAGGGACTAGCATCAGCAGAGACATGAAACAGTAATAAGTAGGGTGTGTACAGGGAATAGCAAGCAGATTGGATTCTTTGGATGGAAAAGTCAGGCCAGTGAATGCAAAATCGAACACACAGCAACCTGACACATATCAAAGCTGAACCGTGGCCAGATTCAGCAAGTTAGGGTCTTCTTTCTTTGGATTGTGCTCACCCGGAGGGCTCTTTGTGATGGCTCTAAGTTGGTGACCCAGGTAGTTAATGAAGACTTTCCCCTTAGAGAGCCAGCTTTCCCAGGCAGGAAGAACTGATCTTGGTTCTGCCCCTGGCCAATGTTTGGTTTCTGGGAGGCCCCTTCCCCTGCCTACTACCAAAGAAATCACAGCAACAGGTGGAGAATGGAGACTGGGGAGGGCCAGGCCAAGGTCCCTGGAGGGTGGGGCAGGGGGATGAGGAGGATTAGAATAGCAGGTGGAACTCGGACAGTTAGGGCTCCCATGTGTGACCAGCCCCGATTAAAGAAAATCACTTTTGTTTACTAACCAGTTTGTTGGACCCTCCCAAACTGAGTTAGTTAAATTGCTGGGCTTATACCCTCAAAAGTTTCTTCTTTACATGAGGGCCTGCTGAGGGTGCTGTACAGGGGCAGGAGGATGAATGTACTTTTCCAGACTCTGTATTTTGGGAAAAGAGCACTGGCCTGAGATATGGACTTCTCGTAACAGTTGGAAAGGGTTGGTAGGTCTGTTCACCTCCTCTAACATCCTTGGAATAAACACAGGGCACTGAAGAGCACAGACCATTCAGAAAAATATACCAGGTAGATACGGAAGAGATCCTGTCCCTTGCCTTGTTTGGAGATAGATAACCCATAGACTCTGGACCCCTACAATCCCAGACAGACTCTGATGAATTGACAAAGTGTTTTCAAATAATTTACCTTATTTGCATTTTCCTATGACATGTACGTCAGGTTTGATTACAGAAGTAGTTCAGAAAGTTGGAAATATTTTCAGGATTCCAGTTGCTGTTACCTGGGAGAGCCAAGACCAGCATCCAGTTCTCTTAACTCCCAGGATCAGTGTTGGTTGCTATGGAGTCTAACTCTTCTCAGCCCAGGATGGCTCTGCCCTGAAAGCCTGTTTGGAGTCTTCCGGGCTTACCTGCAGAACTGCAGAATGGCCAGTGAGGTGCGGGGGAATGAGTCTAGAGTTGTGTGTTATAATCTGGGTCTGCCAATCCTAATTTGCTCAGGGGCTTGCTCAGGGCTTTAACTTTGCCATCTGCAGAACAGAGCCCAGCCTGTAACACTATCCACACAGCCCATCCTACAGAGGGGCACTGAAGCCTCAGGGGCAGTGTGCAAGTCTTTTGAAGGTTCCCCATGCTGTTCAGTGTAGTAGAGCCAGGCCTCCCACTTTCTGTCCTTCTACCTCCTTAACAGTGGATGCTCCCCTCAGCTCCAAGCCAGATCAGTCAATCTGGGATCTGGACTGCCTGACTCTGTCCCAGGCAGCCTGCCCAGGGGCTGTATTTTTTTTTTTTTTTTTTTTTTTTTTTGCTGGAAGGATGAGCTGTAGGGGGAAGAGCAGCTCCACAGGTGAGCAAAAGAGACAGCCAGCCCAGAGCCTTTAAAATGTAAAGTGCTCTCTTGAGAGTGAGCAAAGACCTGATTTGTGAGAGATCAAAGTCAGGAAACGCATCGCTCCTCCAGAATCAAAGGCTCCTTGCTCTCAGGAACAGACAGCAAAGACTCCCCCTGCAAGGAGAGCCAAGCATAACAATGGAGAGTGGCTGCCACCCTCCCCCAGGCCAGGAGGAGGGCCTGGCTGTGTTTGCACGCATCTGCACCTGGGCTGCACCTGCCAGGCAGCCCTGACCTGGACGCCGCGGAGCGCACCTGCTCTTTTGATTTCCCATCATTCATCGGTGGTGGGGAGGGAGGGGCTCCCCTGAATGCCTTACGATCCTCCTTCCCTCCCGCTCGAGGGTTGGCCAGGGATGTGGCAGGGGAGGGCAGCTTCCAGTTCCAGCGCTACAGTTCCCTCTGTGACCTTGGGCAAGTCCCTAGCTTAGTTAGGTTTACTCAGCATGATTATGGATTCAGTTCTTCAGCCTTGTTGACTCTCAGGGAACTGTGGGTTCAGTCAGGACGATGGGTGGGGACTTGCTTTGTGTTCAGGAATGAGCCATTCATGTGGCTTTGACTGGGAGGCAAAAAGGAGGGAGAAACCCCAAACTTTTCATGGCATTCAGTTCCAAGTAGATTTTTTGTTTCATCAAGAAAATTAAGGTGAGCATGAGTGATGGTCCCTGGCTTTGCACCCCAGCCCGCACCTACACAGCCCACTCAATTCTAGTATCACAGGGGAGGTGTCCCCCTCACTTTCCAGGTGGAAGGATGCCCTCAACTCCACACACTCCTGCATCTTCAATACCTGGACCTCTGGTCAAGCACCAGCTTCTCTGGGCAAGCGCACCTTCTGACCTGTACACATACTGTGAGCATATCCTCACCTATCAAACAAATATGCTAAAAACTTTCTGCACATTCCACTTGGCCACCACCTGATCTCTTCCCTCCCTTTCTCATCAACTTCTTGAAAGACTTTCCTACACTCTGGGCTTCCCTTTCTGCATCTCCCTCTCACTGTCACTCATTTCAGTCCAGCTGCAGCCCTCACTACTCTACTGAGACTTCTCCTGACAAAGATACTAGCAAATTTTAATTGCCACATTCAAATCTTTATCATATAGTACCTCTTTACTGAAGTGATGCATTGAAAATGTCATTATTCTTAAAAAATTTGGATTGCATAAGCTTCTGTGATTCTGTACTTCTTTAGGCTTTTCGATACCTGATGTTTATATCCCTTAATCCCTTTGTGGGAACCCCTTCTTCTACCCACCCATGAAATACAGGCCTTCTAGAGTTTTATCTAGACTCTCTTATCTTCTCAAGTTATCCACTGAGTGTTCCAACTCCCACCTATAAACTAATAACTCTCAAATACCAATTTCCAGTCCCAGACTTTCCCCTGAGCTTTAGACTTGATAACTAACAACAGCCTAGAATGTTTTTACCCAGATGGGAAGTTCTCCTCAACACATCCAATATGAAACTCATTATCTCATTCACCATTTTCATTCTCAGTTGGTGGCATCTCCTCCCACCTGAAATTCCTGCCTCTGATCTTGTCCCTCTCACATCCTTGTCATCCTCTACAGAGCCATCAAGAAAACCCATTTAAATGCAGATCTGACCTTGTCACTTCCCTATCTGAAGTCTGTCATTTACTAATCACCTCACCGGGCAGGTTCCTGCTTAGTCTCATTTCTTAGTGTGTCCTGCCTTATACTTCCATGGACCTTTGCTCAGTCTAATTTCCCTAAGATATTTCCATCTGAATGTTAGAAGCTGGATATTAACAATGTCACAGAGAATTTGGAGCTAGGCTATAATAGGGAAAACTTAGGAGCCTGTCCAAATTCAAGGGTATACATTTATTTCTGTTTTGCTCCTATTTCCTTCTTCAAAGCAATATTTTCATTTTCTAAGATGCAGTATTTCTTATCCCATCAGTTCCCTCCTTGGGAGGATTATGTACATAAGGAGCCAGTCAGCTCACATCTGCTGCACTGAGGGTGGGTGGAGGGCAGGTCTTCAAATTCATCATCAAGCAGCTGAAAGCTCAAGTCTCTACGTCACAGAGATCCAGAGACCATGAGCCAGTGTTAATACAATGGGATAAAATAACGAATTTGAAATAAGTATTTCCAGTCTTTCCTCTGGCTTGGAGCAATCAATCAGTCTTTCTCTTCTTCCACCTTTTAGAAGAGAGTTGGGGAAAGGAAAGGGCAAGGACCAGGAGTTTAAAAAAAAAAAAAAAAAAAACCAGGAGGAGCTGTCATATATTAAAATAAAAAAGAGAAAAAAGGTGGGGCAAGGGACTTTGAATTTGCTTGGTCCATGGTTTGAATGCTTGGTTCATTAATCTTTCATTCATTCATTCATTCATTCATTTTTGGTACTGGAGGTTGAATCCAGAGGCACTTATCACTGAGCTACATCCCCAGTCCTTTTTATTTTATTTTTGACTTTGAGGCAGGGTTTTGCCAAGTTGCTGAGGCTGACCTTGAACTTGAGATCCTTCTGTCTCAGCCTCCTGAGTCACTAGGTTACAGGCATGCACCACCACACCTGGCTTATTCACTAATTTTAACCAAGACAGACCATGCATCGAGTATGTGCAGTTATTGTCTTAGATGTTGAGGATACATCAGTGAATGAGAAAGAAAAATGGTTTGAAAACACAAGTGTGAACTCAAATTACTTTCAAATTCTTTTGTTTGTTGGTTGCTTTTGAGGTACTAGGAATTGAACCCAGGTGTGGTCAGTCTACCGCTGAGCTACATCCCCAACCTTTTAACTAATTAATTACTGTACTTTATTTTGATACAGGGTCTTTCTGAGTTGCCCAGGTTAACCTCAAACTTGCAATCCTCCTGCCTTAGGCTTCCACATCACTGAGATTATAGATGTGTGCCACTGTGCCCAGCCTGTTAATGTTTTGTTCTGTTTTTTGTTTGTTTGTTTGTTGTTTTTGTTGGTGCTGGGCCTTGAACCCAGGGCCTTGTGCATGCAAGGCAAGCACTTTACCAACTGAGCTATATCCCCAGCACCCCCCTGCCTTTTTTTTAAAATAGCAATACAATACAGTACAGTGTACCACATGAATTGTGGTGATATAAAATTATAATTTAGGGGAAGTGATGTTTAGAATTCTGGGATTAAGGTACAGTAACCACCTGTACCCCAAATTAAAATGATCATATACATTGGTGCCAAACATATAATTTAACTGCATCTCTGCATGCTGAATTTATGGGTAAAATGTATACATGTGGACCCAGTAAGAGTCATGATGACTTTTGAAAAAACAAAAACAAAAAAAAAGTACAGGAACACTAAAGAGACAACATCAAAATTAAAATTGTAGTTTGTGCGAGATTATATTCAGATAAAGAATTTTTCAAGAAGAGAACTAGACTTATGTTCATGCAAGTTCACAAAAGCTAAGAAAAAAAGTCCTCAAAGAAATAACTTGTTAAGCTTATTTATTTATTATCAAGTCACCCACATTTTTATTTATTTATTTATTCTGATTAGTTACACATGATAGCAGAATGCATTTCAATTCATAGTACACAAAGGAGCACAATTTTCCATTTTTCTGGTTGTACACGAAGTAGAGTCCACCATACATGTACCTAGGGTAATGTTGTCCATCTCATTCCACCATCTTTCCTACCCCTGTGCCCCCTCCCTTCTCCTCCCTCCCCTTTTCCCTATCTAAGGTTCCTCCATTCCTCCCATGCTCCCCCCAGCCCCCATATGGATCAGTATCCACTTATCAGAGAAAACATTTGGCCTTTGGTTTGGGGGGATTGGCTTACTTCACTTAACATGATATTCTCCAACTCCATCCATTTACCTGCAAATCCCATGATTTTATTCTCTTTTAATGCGGAGAGTAATATTCCATTGTGTATATATGCCACAGTTTCTTTACCCGTTCATGTATTGAAGGGCATCTAGGTTGGTTCCACAGTTTAGCTATTGTGAATTGTGCTAGTATAAATATAGATGTGGCTGTGTCCCTGTGGTATGCTGTTTTTAAGCCCTTTGGGTATAAATGGAGGAGTGGGATAGCTGGGTCAAATGGTGGTTCCATTCCAAGTTTTCCAAGGAGTCACCATACTGCTTTCCAGATTGGTTGCACCAATTTGTCTGAGTGTGCCTTTTCCCTCACATTCTCGCCAAAAATTATTGTTGTTTGTATTTATTTATTTATTTATTTGATATCAGGGATTGAACTCAGGGGCACTCAACCACTGGGCCACATCCCCAACCCTCTTTTGTATTTTATTAGAAACAGGGCCTCACTGAGTTGCTAAGTGCCTCACCATTGCTGAGGCTGGCTTTGAACTTGCAATCCTCCTGCCTCAGCCTCCCAGGTGCTGGGATTACAGGCGTGTGCCACCGCGCCTGGCTTGTTGTTTGTATCCTTAATAACTGCCATTCTGACTGGAGTGAAATGAAATCTTAGAGTAGTTTTGATTTACATTTCTCTAATTGCTAGAGATGTTGAACATTTTCTCATATATTTGTTGATTGATTATATATCTTCTTCTGTGAAGCAGATATCCAAATTTTTAATATGCTCTTTCAGGTTGAAAGAGGGTTAGGTGTCAAGTATTCTTTTGGTGTCAAGTAATTTGGCTGACACTAGCTCCTGCCTGGTTCAACAGCTGAGAGTCTGGGTCCTGTAAACACTCAGGCTGTGGCAGTGCTGTGCAGAGAAAATGTATTATCTTCTACCAGTTCCTAGGAAAATCTGCTGAGAATATAATGTCAGGAAGGGAGAAAAAGATTTCAATAGCACAGGAACAGACAAATGTTTGGCAGACAGGCTCCAAACTAAAGATTTTTCATGAACATAAAGCCATAAAGATTGAAGTTTCAATGTGATTCTGATTTGGAACTCTCAAACAGAGTAGACAGCAACTGGGATTCCTAGGGTAAATTCATAATCATGGATCCACAGCTCAGTGAGATGCCCTGCATTGTGACTCCTAATTAAAAAGATTGCTTCTGCTTCTTATCTTCCAGGGGGCCCACTGGGATGAGTAAGGGTAGCTAAGTCCAGTCACCTCTGGAGAACATATAGTCATATTCTAAATGGCACTGGATTCTATTGCTTCTGCAAGGAATCACCTAGATTTTCACTCTTAGTAAATCCAATAAAGGTAGAGGAGAAAGGAGAGGTGAATTTGTTAGCCAGATAGGAACAGGAAAGATGAACACAAATTAAAGATACCATAGTAGAGGTTAGAAGACGTAAGTTATCAGGGTTTGACTCTACAACTGAATATGAAGATATAGCCCTGACAGCCAAGATGCCAGAGTGTGAGATAGGCATGTTCCCTAATCCAAGTCAGGTACTGATATGATTTGGATAAGTGCCTCCTGAAGTATATTAAAGGCTTGGTCCCAGCCCATGGGCCTATTGGGAGGTGGTAGACCCTTTAAAAGGTGGGTCTAGTGATAAATCTTCCAGTCAGTGGCATTGCACTCTTAAAGGGGTTATTAGGATCCCACTTTGCTTCACTCTCTTTTCAAGCCATGAGATCAGACGCTTCTTTTACTATGTGCTCCTGCCACGATGTACTGCCTTGCCACAGGTCCAAAAGCAATGCGCCAACCAACCATGGACTGGAACCTCCATAACTGTGAACCAAAATAAACTTTTCCTCCTTTTAAGTTGATTATCTTTGGGGTTTTTTTTTTATAGTAATGCAAAACCAACTAACACAGGCACCCTTATAATAATTATCAATACAAAATCTGAGGCCAGAGTGTCTACCCCATGACAAGACCTAGAAGCTCACAGAGAAAGTAAGATTACTAGCACAAAGGGAAATGGTCTGTGTATGTTATATGGTTTCATAATCCATGGAAAAACGTCTCCCTCTTAATCCTGTAGCTCTGTTAGAATAGCCCTCTACCTTTGAGTATGCAGTTGCTTTGTGTTGTTCTGTTTTTCCTTTCTCCAATCTTATCCCTTCCAATTTTTCCTGCATATTTCCCCCACAGTAATCTTACTAAATTGTATGTCTAATGTCATATTCTTCTCTAAGGCCTTTCAAAGACCCCCTTTAATCCTCAGGTAAAGTTCTAACTCAACTAAATCTACAACATGCTTCCTGATCAGGCCCCTTATCTCTCCCACTTCTCTTCCACCTGAGCACTTATTCCAACTATATTGGATGCAATTCCCACAATGGAACATGCGTGTCTAGGCCTCCATATCTTTGCGCATGCTTTTCTCTTTCTCTAGAACAACTTTCTTCTTGCTAATGTAAAAAATCAGCCTTGGCATCCTTCTTTACCTCCTGGATGGAAAGTGTCCTATGTTCTCAGTGCACCAAAATCCCTCTTAGCGTCTGTAACGTGCTAGTCTAATTGTTGGTTACCATTCTGACACTCAGATAGGGGGTCCATTGGAGTCCTTGGGAGAGTAACAGTCATTTATCTTGTGTTCCCACTGCTCAGAAGGGAGTCTGTCATGTAGGAGGTGTTGTATAAATGTCTCACATTAAGTTTTTCTAAGGAATGGAGAAGAAAAAAGAAAATGCCTATGTGGGAGAGAAGGAGAGAAGAGGCACTGAGAATATTTTGGTTTATGGTGGATTTGAAGGTTGGGATTTAATTTAGCAACACATGGTCATCCATCCCCCACTCCACTGGTGCTCAGGTACCCTCAGTCATCTGTTCATATCATCCAGGGTCACCTCCTCATTGCCCAGCTTTCCATTTTCCTTTGTCCTTTTAGATGAGGACAGTGGGTTTGACATATCAATCTATCCTTAAAAGTAGAACTAAAAATGAAACCACATCCATTCTTCTCCAACCAGACTTGTTTTCCGTACCCCAGTTGTACACCCGTTCATCTCTCCATGATCAAGTGTTAAAATGCATCAATAAAATGTCCTCCGTCCCGAGTTGATCCTTCCACTAATACAAAGTGGCAGCTTTTAAATAGGGTAGCCTCCAATTGTCACTTCCAATCACAGGCTCTGCTGAGGGAGACTTAAAAGGACTTAATCGTCTTAAGAAAACAAACAGAGGCACTCTGCGGAAGAGCAGCGTGCCCACAGATAGGCAGATAGGAGACAGGACGGAAGCTGGCGTGCTCAGGATCCTTTCTGTAATCCATGCGGTGCTATCCCAGCACTTACAGACCAAGTCCCTGTGAGTGAGACTGACAATGCAACATGTCCCTTATCCTTTTCAATTAGCATCTAGCTCCTGTTCTTTCTCTCTTCCTATCTGCCTCCCCATGGGCATCTGGCCCTTTTGGAACAAGGTGGCTGCTATTCCCTACCCGACTCTCCTTCTTCATCTCGGCTCACCTCAGACCACTAAAATTTAGAATGTGACAACTGAAAAAGAGAGAGAAATCTAGTCCACAGGAAGTCCAGTCAAACATCCTCATTTTACAGGTGAAGAAGAAAGCTCGGCCAGGGGAACCATTTTTAAATGGCTACGTAGGCCTGAGTTGGAACCCAGACCTCCTGCCAGTTCCTAGGTGGTTCTCTTCTGTGACTCCAGTGCTTCTCAACTGCCTGCACATTAGCATCACTAGGGGATTTCAACAACAACAACAAAAATAAATAAATAAAAAATAAGAAATAAAAAAATTAAAAACCTTTGTCCAGACCCCATCCCTAGAGTTCTGATTTCATTGGTCTTTGGGGCAGGGTAGACATCCATGCATTTTAGTGATTTCCCAGGTGGCAGAGTTCAGAATCACTGAATGTACCCTGTGCCTTCTCAGCCTCTTTCCCAGCCTCTGTCCAGATCCATTGGGTGTGTGTACTGTGTACGTGTGGGAAGTAAGAGGAGGTATGTATAACCAGGAAGGAGGTTTGGTTGTTGTATATTGAAAAATGGAAAAGAACTCAGGAAGAAGATCTGTTGATCAGACCAAAACTAAGTGATTCTTAATTCCTTCTGAAGAAGGAGCTTTCCATTTTGTTCAAACTCATGCTGTTTACCAATGATTGATAAACCATTTTTGCTAGGCATGAACTTGGCACTAGGGGTTAATAATCTGTATAGGGGGGTCATAAAAACACAGACAAAAGGGAAGGACCCTTGATTTCTGGAATAAATGATTTCCAGTGCAAGAAATGCATGCAAAATAACTTAAAAACCTTCCCAGGAAATGTGCTTGCAAACATTTTGAGACACACCAGCCCCTGGGCTAAGAGTATAGCTGATCCAGAAGCCATAACTCATTCTCTTAAGCCCAGGGTGTCCTACAGGGTCCTCCTAATAGCAGCCACTCTGTAAATGCTTGATGTGTGAACTAAAACTCTGAGCCTAAAATTGAGGAAGTTGCCAGAAACGAAATGGTCGAATAGAACAAGGAATTAGTGAATTTACCCATCTGTAAGGTCAGATTCTCCAGAGAGCAGCTGGGCATGTACCCTAAAGCAGACCTCTCATACCTGGTTGAACAAAAGACTCACCTGAGGGTCTTTAAAAATACAGAACTACTGAGTCATAATCTCCAAGGGCGGAAGCTGGGGCTGCATTATTTTATAAGTTCCTCAGGCAATTCTGGTAATTAGTCAGGTTTGGTCTTTTCTGCTTGAGGGAACCTTGGACCTGAACTTTAGTCACCACAAGGTGAAGTGATTTAAATTTCTATTTGGAGTCAACTGACTGATTTCACTCAAGATGTAAAAACAAGCTAGCTCTTCCCCTTTGATAAGTCACCCTACATCTTGAAGACAGTTTTGATGTTTATAAAACCCATAAAGAGCCAGGTACAGTGGCACACACCTGTAATCCCAGTGGCTCTGGAGGCTGAGGCGGGAGGATAGCCAGTTCAAAGCCAGCCTCAGCAACTTAGCGAAGCCCTAAGCAATTCAGTGAGACCCTGTCTCAAAATAAAATAAAAAAAAAGGGCTGGGAATGTGGCTCAGTGATAAAATGCCCCTGGATTCAATCCCCGGTACAAAGCATTATCACAAGCCATGGCAGAAAATGAACCCTCAATAATTGGAAACTATTGTTATTTAAGCATTTCTTCAATATTGGAGAAGGGGCCTTAAGTGGCCTGATATATAGGGAGTTTGAGACTGGGTTCTTCCCTCTGTAACCCTAGTCAGTTCAGGATCAATAACTGGGTACCAGGGGCTGGGATTGTGGCTCAGCGGTAGAGCACTTGCCTAGCATATGCGCGGCCCGGGTTCGATCCTCAGCGTTTTTAAAAATAAATGCATCGTGTACAACTAAAACAAATAAATATTTTTTAAAAAATAACTGGGTGCCAGGGGAAAGTATTGAGTATTTCTGTTTTATATAGTGTCTCCCAGTGTCAAAGGAACAAGGAAAAGTGCTGTAATTTTTGCACTCTTAGAATTTATTAGTTTGAGGGTTTTTTTTTTTTGTTTTGTTTTGAGCCACATACCCAGACCTTTTCTATTTTTTTTTTTTTTTTTATTTTGACAGGGTCTCACTAAATTGCTTACAGCCTCACTAAATTGCTGAGGCTAGTTCTGAAATTATGATCCTCTTGCCTTAGCCTCCTAAGCCACTGTCCCAGCCCTTTTTTTACTTTTATTTTGAGACCAGTTCTTGCTAAGTTGCTTAGAGCCCCACTAAGTTGCTGAGAACTAAGTTGGCTTTGAACTGGTGATCCTCCTGCCTCAGCCTCCCAAGGTGCTGGGATTATAGGTATGCACCACCGGGTTGGGCAGAATTCATTCGTTTTTATTCCTGCCTCACTCATTGAGGCAAGACCTTGAATTCCTGAGTTTCAATGTGCTCTTTGCCAGATGGGCATAGTAATATCCTATGTCCTGCCATCCTTATAGAGAAACCAGGAAGATTAAAAACACAGCAAGGCACAGGTCTACCTTTGTACTGATAGTTATGGAGTGTTTGTGGCAATCAGACTCCTTGCGAAAGAATTAATAGGCATATCATAGAACCCTTGCAATGCCATGTAGAGTTTCCATTTTATACCCATTTTACAGTTAGAAAAATAAAACTCTATAAGGCAAGTAACTCAAGGTCCCAAGCTGGGAGGAGGTGGAGCTAGCATTCAAAACTGCAGGATCTCAGACCTCAGAATACAAAACCATGACCACCTAGACCTGAGCATCATTCCACTGACAAACCTTTATATTCTTTACCTAATCCAATCCTCTCATTTCTTCTATTTTTGAGTATCAGACTTCAATTCAGTTTTTGAAGCTGAGGCCTGAGTCTTTCCATTCTCCTGCTTCCTTTTTCCATGGGGAGCTTAAAATCTCAATGTAAGGTGTACAGGAGAACTTGGTACATAAGATCGTGCAGAAAAGACCCATTTCTCAACAAATCAAATTTTGTGCATTTTTTAGCTTTGTATGTTCCTTATAAAATAACACAACTAATTAATACTTTAATTTACTGAAGTTCTTCATTGTAAATGTGCCTCTATTTAGGAAAGCATTGTACATAGGAATCCATTGTGACTACATAGATACATTAAGGGTGAATATTTGCATATTATAAAGGGCCTTCTTAAGTTTTCTTTTCAAGTGTTCTTTCCTAAATTGATTTCTTTTTCTTTCATTAAATATTTGGTGTGGAAAGAGAAGCAAAAGAAGTTCAGATATTAAAGAAAGAACAACCCAAAATGCCTCTAAATAATCATGAGAGGGTCCAGGCACACAGGCTCAGGTTTAACCAAAGGAATCATGCAACTTACAACTTTTCAGGAACACAACTCTTGCACAAAGAGACCTGAAGCTTCTTGATGTTGAATCGGAGGTTACAACTAAGACTCAAAGGGCTGGATCTGTGCCTATTAAGTGAGAAACGGGGTGAGATGTGAATCAGTCAACATCCTTCGAGTGCCGAATGCTGCCTTCTGAGCCCCAGTCTCGCTCTCCTGGTCCAGAGATCTGTTTCACATAACCTGAAAACCTGCCAAGTCCATCAGTGTGATGAGCAGGTGAGCAGAGAAACCCTTGATTTATGTCAAGCCATCCTAGGGGCAGAGCTGCCTTGCTAAAGGACTGTCAGGACTGATCAATGAATAAATGAAGTCACTGACCAGGGGGACAGCTCACTCTCTTCATTTTTAGGGATTTTGTAATGAGAAAATCACTAAGATCTTTTTCGGGACATGACGATATTAGCATAAGTTCCCCCTTTTCTAGACTTTTCTTGGGGCTCCAGAAGGGGGATGTAAGGCTAGGTGAGCGATTTTTGACTGGTGGTTCCAAGGGAAGATACAGTCCCCCAGCTGCCTAGTATAGGTTTGAGATGCTGCTCAGGGACTTTTTGAAGTTGGGAGGCCCTGATTTGCATGGGAAAAGACCAGACGTGTTGCACAGATACTCATTTGTCAACTTCCTCTGTGACTGGGCTCAAAATGGCTGTGTAAATAACTCAGCCAGGGAGGATGGTAGAGCAAAGCGCTGGCAGTTATTGTGCTATGAAATATGCATTAATTGCATTAAACATTCAGTCTGAACCTCAGCAGTGAGGCCCCTTTTGTCAGTTTTTATAGTGCGCAGACAGAGAGACCAGGATGCGGATGGCAACCGCCTTCTGCAGGACCCGGATGCCTTAGCACCCCGACCTTCTCCTCAGATATTCCTGGCATGTCCTGGGGCTCCCTACTCAGCAGCACAGTGCTAATGAGGCCAGGGCCACCGGCTCTCACTCCCTAGGAGCTCCCACTCTGCTCTGTTCCCCAGATGCCACGGACCATGTCTGAATCTCAGCCAGTCATCTCTTGCACATGTCCCCGGTCACAGAGGTGGTCACAGGATGTGAAGATGGACCACCCAGCAAAGTCTGTCCCTACCAGGGGAAAAGTGACTTCCCTGTGGCAAGGGAAGCAGTTCTCGTTTTGGATTGATACTGCAACAGGAAGCCCAAGGTTTACTGTATAAAGGGGAAGAAACCATGTCTGGAGATAGGAGCTACATGTGTTAGGATGTGTTTGGAGGGAGACACTGACTATAGAGACAGAGACAGAGATAGGGAGATGAAGAGAGGCAACGAGAAAAAAAAAAGTGTGCAGTATGGTATGTGCTGGAGGAGTGCAGCCTCAGGATGGGAAGTGCCTTTGATGTCACTGTTTGCACAAAAGTAAGAACAAGTGTCTCAGGCACACTTCAGGAATCCCGACCTAACCTCCAAGGTTTGCTGTCTGTGGTTTCCCTACTCTTAAGCCATGCTGTACCCAAACTGGATGACATGCTTCCTGGATTGGTTTTCTCTGTCTTTCTGCCCTAGATTATAGTGTTCCAACCACTTGAGTGGCCAGTCATCCTCGTTTGCAGAGCACAGTTCTAGTTTTAACCCTGAAAGTGCCACATCCCAGGAAACACCTCAGTACCATTCGCATCTGCTCAGTTGGTCACTACTGTCCCTTCTCCTCCATTTGGCATGGATGGTCTCTCTCTGCATCTTTGCCTACATAAGTCCTTCAAAGTCCTCGTTGTATATAAGCATCTCTATAACTGATTCCACAATTTTCGCACTAATTTCTCTCCCTCCATAAGCCTCTAATAAACATACTTTATTTATGCTTCTCTCTGTATCAAAGCATTCATTCAACCAACATCTATGGAGAGCCCATATGTGCCAGGCACCCTGCCCACAAGGAGCTCACAGCCTATAGAGGAAAATAATATTCGGCTCATTATAATACAGTGGAATAAATTTCAAAGGATATATACAAATTCCATCATCCAAGGACTAAAAAAAAGAAAGAAAATAGTGAACTATCAAAGATTTAGTACTAGGAAAATTGCTAAGGAGTGATGTGTCATTCTCAAAATTTGCACATTCACTTATAGGACAATAATTGGTAGCTCAGAAGTCTTCATTATTTACATCCCCTTTCTGGATATGTCAACATAGTAGCTGCGGATTCTTTTGTGTTCACATATTTGGTCCTTATTAAAAAGAACAAATAGAAATTAGTAATTCTATTTTAATAGAAAAATACATATTTTTGTTAATGTAATAATCATATAATAATTATACATGACCATTTTGGAAAACTTGTTATATATATATGTGTGTATGTGTGTGTGTGTATGTGTATATATATATATATATATATATATATATATATATATATATACACATAGAGAGAGAGAGAGAGAGAGAGACATAAAGATACAGAAATGAATATAAATGTATGGATGTGTGTGTCCCATACCATTGCCTAGGAGTAATCACTGTTCATATTTTGCTGCATCATTCATAGAAATGAAGATACAGATTTGTTCAGATGAGATATTACTACACACATTGTCTTATAACCCAGTTTGAACTACAGACTACATTTCCACACATTTGTGTATGTGTGTGTGTGTGTGTGTGTGTGTGTGAAAACACAAACCTGCCCCATCACATTTAATAATTGCATATTCTGGGCTGGGGATGTGGCTCAGTGGTAGAGCACTTGCCTAGCACATATGAGACCTTGAATTCAATTCCTAGCACCAAAAAGATTTAGTAATAATAATAATAATAACAACAATTGCATATACTTTATTAAATAAGTGAGCCTTTTGTCACTTAATGAATCCCCAATTATTGGAAAATTATATCATTTCTCATGTGTACACTTATAAACAATACTGCAATAAGCATTCTTAAAAATACATATTTGTGCCGGGCGCGGTGGCGCACGCCTGTAATCCCAGCACTTTGGGAGGCTGAGGCAGGAGGATCGCGAGTTCAAAGCCAGCCTCAGCAATGGTGAGGCACTTAGCAACTCAGTGAGACCCTGTCTCTAAATAAAAAATACAAAAAAGGGCTGGGGATGTGGCCCAGTGGTCAAGTGCCCCTGAGTTCAATCCCCAGTACCAAAAAAAAAAAAATATATATACATATTTGCACAGCTATCCAATCTTACCTGAAGGATAAAAATCCCAAATTTTTAGACAAAAAAAAAAAAAAACAAAAAAAAATGACACATTTTAAGGCATTCAACATATATTGATGCTTATCCATGTAATTATATGTTTTGAAAATGAGTTTCCCTGTACATTTTGCTAGCCAACCTATGTTTCATCAAGTTACAATATCTGGAGTTCCCAAAGGGTGTTTCTCCAAGCGAGTGCCAATTTACCTTATCACCAAATACACAAAAGCAAGAGAAATAAATCCAGGGGTGGCAGCAAGCTAAAGAAAACCCACAAGCAGCCCACTCTTGCGGCAAAGTAGTTAAGCTGTCTCCTTAAGCTCACTCTATCAGAGTTATTGCTGCTTATTCATGAGGGCGCCCAGCAACAGCTGTTCACCTGGCCGACCAAGCTCTCCAAAGAAAGATCCCCATATGTTGCAGGGAGAGGCACGTGAGCTGGTTCTTAGAGAGAAATGTCCTTGTTTCCTGGTCTGTGTGACCAAGCTTCAGTCAGAGAGATGTAAAGAAAAGCCCAGACCCAAGATAAGCAGAGGGCAAACTTGTCCTCCTGACTTTTCCAGGGTTCCCAGGGCTCGCTAATACTTTGTTTTATCTGTGAGGTGAACAAACAAAAGAGGTTTATTTGTGTTTTTTCCCTTTGGGCTTGCTCAAGTCCCAGAAGCAGTGAGTGACCACCAGACCTGGAATCCAAGACTGCTGGAAGAATCTTGTCACTCTAAATATCTGGTAAAATACAAAAGGGAAAAAATAAAAGTTCTGTGAAGCTATGGCAGAGAAAAATCGAGAGAAAAATTCTGATACTTTTGCAAATTTTCATGTAGGTAGTCACAATATGTCTGGTATTCTTTTACATTGGGGGAAAGCAATGGGCCACTGAGCAATGAATATATGAACGTGAAATCTGGAACAATGTGGTCCTGGCCAAGAACTCTGGGGGATAAATGTCAAGTACTTAGCATCACGTTATGTTTCTGATAAGTCTCAGTTCGGTCATTTGAAAAACAGGAGAAAAAACACATAATTCTCCCGGTTTTTGTGAACATGAGAATGCTTCTTTCAAGTACCCGACAGCTCTGTCCTATATTGTTTATCCAGTGCCAGGCAGCCTTATTTCCTCTTGGGGACCATAAACTCTTGATGATAGGGACAATATGCTACCACCCTCCAGCCCCATATACTACTGCAAATGGATTCTAAATACATGCTATTTTATAAAATTGTAATATAACATTACATATTTTATATTGTTATACATAACATTTAATGCATATTAACTAACAAATATACAGAGTAGTCTATTAGAAGTTTCTACATAAGTGGGTTCACAATATAGATATATTTCTTTAACTGCTTTTTCTTTAACCATGCAGGTTGGACATCTTTCCATGTTGGTACATGTCAATCTTCCTTATTTTTTTTGTATTGGCCACATATTATAGGGCTGAATAAAGGACCATAAATTTATTTAACTTTTCTTCCATTGATGGATTGTTGGATGTCTCAAATTTGTCACTTTTACAAACAATGGTGCAATGAAATCTTGTGTACATACACCATGGTCCATGAATGTGAGGCCTTCTTTGGAGTCAAACCTAGACGTAAAAATTTAGGGTCAAAATGATGTATTGTTCATATTTTGATAAACTTTACCAAGTTGGCCTTCAACAGACAATTCCAAAATATTCTCCCAAAGATATGAGCATTCCTCTTTCACCTAAAATAGACCAGACCTGGGTTTTATCATTCTTTATCATCTTTGCCAACTAGAAAAAAAATTATGTCTATTGTTAATATAATTTCAATTTCATTTTTTTAATAGCCAAGTTGATCATTTTACTGGCAATCTTCATTTGTGTGTGTGAATTGTCTATTTATGCCTGTTTTACATGTTCCTTTTGATATTTTCCCTTGCTGTCTTATTTAACTATTTGGCATGTTTAAGGATCTTAAACCTTTATAAGTTTTAGGTACTTTTGTTAGAGTTCTAATTCTTAAGATGTTAACATAAAGAAATGAGCATTTTTGTTGGTTTTGATGTCTCTTTACTCCTTCTGGATTGGCTTTGTGATTTAGTTGTTCTAATTTGTCATGGCCTAATTATGCATTCTACATCTGTAAAATGATAAGAGTTGAATAAGAGCATCTCTAATGTTCTATGAATTCCATAATTTTGCATGATGTGAATCTCACTAATTCAGACAAAATTCAAAGTCCACAGCAGCCAACATAAATGATTGAAAACAATGTGTACTGAAGTACATACTTTAATAAAATTGCTTTATCCTTCTTTATATAAAGTATAACTATGAATTTGGCTATAAATTTGGCCATTGCTACAAAGAAGTCTCATTCAACTTTTATAATTTAAAAAACATCAAATTCACTTTTTCAAATACATTTGTTGAGGTCCTCTTAAAGATACTAATTATCACTATCCTTTCCATAGCCCTCTAAAGCACTGGGCTGAGGAGGCTGTGTTTTATGAAACGCTGCTGCCCTCCAAGCTCCAAATGATTGGATCAGGAATGGTCATCTGACCCAACAGTAGCCAATCCATTGGCTCCATGGTAACTTTAGGCCTATACAGTTTTTTTTTTTTTTTAAAGTTTGTGTGTGTGTGTGTGTGTGTGTGTGTGTGTGTGTGTGTGTGAATGTGAAGTATAGTGAAAAGAAAGAAAAAGAATTGGGTTAATTAGATCTCCTTTTTAATTATTGAATTTTTGGAAATGGGAAGAATAAACCAATTAACAGTTGCCACTGCAGCAGGAGGGCCATGATATAGAGAGTTAGGTAGAGACAGATCTTCTCTTCCAAATGTATGCTGCTAATTTAAGAAAGTCCAGCTTCATTTGCATGTGATCAGTGGTCAAATAGGGGGCAATGCTTACAAGGGACCTCTTCTTGGATCGAATGCTTAATTTTATTTCTGAGCCTGAGTTTTGTTACTGAAGTTGATGGGAAAATGAAACAGGCACTTGCAGTCCTGCCCCAACCCTGCCTTGCAGGAGCCCTGTTTGGGGATTGGCTTGAATTGCGGTTGACTATGAGCCGTGGAGATTTGGCCTTTGTGAAATTTCGAGAGGAAGCACCTCTCATTGAGGCTGCAATCACATTTCCTGTGACAAAGGCGCCATTTATATCTTTACATAGTTGTATATATACGGAAAGATCCTTTTTAGTTCTCCATGGCCTGATGGCTGCTTGGCACCATTTATTTGCATTTTCATAAGCTAATTGAACAACTAAAGGCATAGCTTGGTCAACATCTGCAAACACACTACCTGCAGTTCTCAAAAGTCGATCAGCAAAGTCGGCATACGGCTCATTAGGTCCTTGAATCACTTTTGACAAGCTACCTTGTAGATCCCCAGGTCCTTGTACAGTTTTCCATGCCTCTAAGGCAGCTGCATTTATCTGAGCATATATATTTGAGTCATAATCTGTTTGAGCCTGTAAGTCTGCGAATTGCCCTTCTCCTGTGAGCATGTCTATATTATAGTTTTCAAACCCTGCAGCCGCGTTTCTTTTAGCCGTTTCTATACAAAGTTCTTGGAATTGCGATCGCCAAACCAAGAATTGCCCCCCGCTTAATGTTGCTTTACATAGACTTTTCCAGTCTGAGGGGGTTAAGCTAAAGGTGTTAAGGGACTCCAGCATACTCAATGTGAAAGGAGCTTGGGGCCCATAAGTCATTACTGCCTCTTTGAGATTTTTTATTGTTTTGAAATCTACTGACTGATGGACACTCTGTCCATTTTTCTTTTCAAATGCTGGCGGTTCCCAATGTATCTGTGAGTTGTCCTCGAGAGCGCATAAGCGATCAGAAAGACTTTTTATTTCTGTTTCTAGGGTATGCAAATGCCTAGTAATACCCTTCATATTTTCTGTAATGGATTCCACCCATGGGGGAGTAGTCACTTCCACAAGTGACTCCTCTGCCTGACGGACCTTTTTTTCGGTCTTTTTAAATTTCTTTTTCCTCATTTTCTCAGGATCACTTTTACTAGATTCCTCACCACTGCTAATTTCACTGACAGCAATATCCTGAGGCCCAGGTTCCAGTGAGAGCAAGTATCCTTCAGCTTTCGCCAATAACTCCCGAATAGCTTTAATAGCTTGGATTTTTGTCATTTTGGGGTCTCTTCTAATACTCTCTTTACTGGTCTCAGTTGGCCCAGTGGAATCTACACTTTTTTGATCACTTTCACTTTTGTCTATATACTCCTCACTGAGAACAGAGTCAGGTATATCAAGGAGTCTTTGCATAGCCTCTATCACTTGGGATTCAGTTATATTTGAACCCATCTTTAGAGACCTTTCAGTTCTTACCTGTCCGCTCCGAAGTTCCCCGTACGGGCCACCAAAATGCAGGAGCCCTGTTTGGGGATTGGCTTGAATTGCGGTTGACTATGAGCCGTGGAGATTTGGCCTTTGTCGCCACCCGTAGTCTCACGGGATTGTTGCGGGATCTCGAGTGACTTGGCCGAAATTGCTGATCGGGTCAGCGCCATTTTAGGGTGTTTTTTTGGCGTGTGTTAGTCGTTATTAGAACCAGAGAGAAAAGTTATCAGAATAAAAAGCTGTTTGTCTCCAGTTTGCTTCTGAAGTTTTTCCCGCGGCTCCGTTGCTCCAAGCGCTTCAGGCAGCAACACTGCCTGGTGTTCTCAGATCTGCGCCCCCTTCCCTCCCCTCTACTCACCCCCAGACCTCCCCACTTTCCCTCTACATGCCACTCAGCAACTGGTGCTGCCCTAGTTTTGTCAGAGAACTGGGTTAGGGCCAGGAAGGGTAGGGTTCTTATGACCTGCAGTTTCTGCAGATGGGGTGTGGTGGCTGCTGCCCTTGTTCTGAGCTGGTGCATCACAGCTCACTGGGAGGAAATTCAGCAGAGAAAGTCTCTGGCCCTCTCCTAATCCAGGTGCCCGGTGCACCATGGTGCAGAAGTTACAATGCCACTAGGCCTTGGGGATTGTTCATCTGCTTTGGACTGGGACCATAGGCTCCTGGGAAGTGGGGATGCCTGGCCTGACTTCCCTGCCCCTCACCAGTGCACAGTGCTTTGGTCTAGTGACCAGCAAGGAAGGGGAACCAAGCCAAAGGTGCCAAGTCCGATGACCAGCTCCTAGGTGCCTGTGAGGGGCTGAGGTGTTCCAGAAGTATCTCAATGACTAAGGAAGGATGATATTAAATAGCAAATAAAAATCACTATGACAGGTAGAGACAGAGGCAGAGAAGAAAGAGAAGAGGACTCCAAAGTAAAGAAAAAAGTTTACGTTTTAGTACTTTTAGCAAATTTTTGTGCTTTTGGAACAAGGGCCTCTTGCTTTCCTTTTACAATGGACCATCACGTTATATAGCTGTCTTGACTCTTAGAAGCTGTTATTAGGGAAGAGAGAACAGAAGAGCTGCAGAGAGAAACTGAGATATGGCAAGAGGAGGATCTACTCCAGAAACATGAAGCGTCCTCCATGCCAGACCAGTAGAGTCCCTCTAATGAGCCCTCCTCTCTATCCCTAACCTAAGAGGGTTTCTGGGTCTTGCAACCAAAGGAACCTGCTGAATGGTTAAAGCAAACATTTTTTGAGAGACAGATGCTGGAAGGGCACACAGGTTCATAAGTTAGAGCTTTTTTTTCGCAAAGAAAATTAAATGGGGCGTGATATAATAAACAATAACAATAATAGCAAGAACAATGGCAGATAACCCCATGGGCACAGATGCAAGGCTAAGCACTTCACATACATTATCACATTTAATCTTCACAAAAACCCAAAACCAACACCCCCATGAGGAAGGAACTTTTGGCTTGCAAATGGGGGAACAGAGGTTTAGACAATGCAGTTGGAAGTGCCAAGACCTGACTTGCAGGCTTTGATAAATCTTCTTAGAGTAGCATAAAACCCTGAAATATTAGGATGCACAAGCTCCTTCCAGCTAGGAAAATCAGAAAATATCTCTCAAATGCTGTGGCCCAACAACTGGTGGATACTCATCAAAGGTTTGCTAAATGAACGTGATTTGCTAAATGAACATGACTGAATGTGTGAATGAAAGTGGATTGCATTTACAGGACAGATTTGAGGAGGCAAAACCTTAGTAAGAGGTTTTGGAAAAGGTCTCAGAGAGTGTGGGCACTGGGAAATCCACCAGTTTGGTTGGAGCTGAGAATACTTAATAGGAACAGAAAGTTGATTACCACCACCCCTCCAACTGAATTCTCCAGGCTGAGAGGCTTACACTGTTTTTGGTGGTTATTCTTTTATATTTTTAAAAACATTTTTAGTTGTAGATGGACACAATACCTCTGTTTTATTTGTTTATTTTTATGTGGTGCTGAGGATCGAACCCAGGGCCTCATGCGTGGTTCAAGGTAAGCACTCTACCACTGAGCCACAACACCAGATTGTTGGTGGGTATTCTTGAGCCACTGGACATTTATAATCAGGAAAAGATGATCACAGTCATACTCGAGAAAACTTAATTATTTGTAATTGAGTAGAATAGATCTGAGGAAGCAGCTGCAGAGGGCAAGGAGATGTAAATTGCTAAGTCTCCCAGACAGAATGTAATGAAGCCTCCAAAAAGGTGGAGGGAAAGGAATTGATAAGATGCACTTTAAAGAAGTAAATGTAGGTGTGTGAGGAGGGTAATGATGAAAGATGGCTCTCAGGCGCTTAGCTTGCATGCCTGAGAAAAAAAGGAGCAGGCTCAGAAATACCAAAGCCACATTGAGAGAGGAGGGAGGGACAGAAAAATGGAATCTCAGAAAGATCTAGAAACACCAGTTTCATCCTTCCATTAACCTTATTTATACCAGGAACTGATAGGGTAAATTCTTTCTTGGAAGTTCAATCCAGTTCCAGTCACATTACTATGAATTCATTCAGATCTATACAATAGGGGTTTTCTGAAAATAGCTCATCAGAACCTTATGATGAAAGTAGTGACATCTTATGAATTCAAGCTCCATTAATTTAGAATTTGTGATCCTTCTGACTGTGCGAAAATTTACTTTTATTTAAGTAAATCCGTGTTTCATAAACTAACATACTTTGCAAGTTTTAAATATGTTAAGGAGATACCAATCACATTTAAGAGAGTGAAATATTTCCACATCTTCCTCCTACAATCTTATAAGCATTATTTACATATAATAGCTGATTTGATGTTCTGTATAAATCTCTCTTGTTTTCTCGTTCAAGGAGGTCCTTTCGATCCTAAACTGGACTCAGTTTGTGCACTTACGTTCTCCAAAGTAATAAAACTGCATTTCCCAAACTCCTCCTCCGTGTCTGACTTCGTTCTGACTCAGACTGACCTTTACCATACATCACTGTAAAGAAATCCCCACGGGGTTAGTTATCATGGCGCGATGCTAGTCGTCTGAAAGGCGAGGTCAGTGCCTCTTTGTAAGGTCTGCTCACACTCTGAAAGGGGCCGTTGGAGGCCTGACAAGGAGGCTCACCAGTACGTTCCACCCCACTGACTCCCAGGGAAGTCCGCCCCAGCACTGCGCTGAGTCGACTGCTTTTAACTCCCTTCTACCTGAGCTTCTGACACCAGCCCCCTGGTCTCCACAATGGGACCTGGTTGGGGCTCACCCACTGCACGTGCCTGTAATTGGGTCAGTCTTGCGGATATCGACTTATTTGTAATTTCAAAAAGGCTGCATGTCTGGAGAAAGATTCCCCATTTACTAGGGTAAAAAAAGCAGCAGTTTAAGCTCTGGGGTTGGGAAACTGGATTAAATTAATCAATAGCCTGAGGGACTTCAACCTTATATAAAGAATTTCCTTAAGATGAAAATTGTTCCAGGCTGAAAAACAATGCAGGGAAGGCTGGGGGAACTTCTGCTGTCAAGGTGCAAAATACAGAACACAGCCTCTCTGCTCTGGGCTAGTCCGTTAAGGCAAAATGACCTCTGAAGTCTAGCTGCAAGACTTGAGGGCTGTGCTAATTTGCACATCGGGTAAAAATGCTACAGAATCATAACCAATGAGAAGGATTCTTCCCATCGTCAAATAGGGGTTGCACTATTTCATGTCCTACTGTGTACAGTGGGTACAAGGATGTTATATTCTCTGCAGTGATCCCCTCATTTTTAGGCTCAGCTGTAAGATCAGTGTGCGACAGAATGTAGTCAATACAGCGATAAGTACTGTACACTGTAACTAGTAACTAGTGGACCTGACTCTTTCCATTCTCCCATTACATTTACTGTCAAAGCTTTTAGTACGTTGGCGTTATTTATACATGCATCTGTCTTTCTAAGCTCCTTAAAATGAGCCACTTGAAATCTCCCACAATGTTATCCAGTTAGCTTTGCTCCCAGTAGGTACTCAATAAATAAATTAAATTTGGTCCACAAGCAATGACTACTCTTGGACTTTCTAAATAGATCTTGCTTTTCTAAATAGAAATCTTGGGGACCCGCTCTCAAGTGAAGCATGTCACTGCCTTCCCTTGACATTCCAAAATGTGCCCAGAGGGTGGGGAATATTAAGAGCTCACTGGCATTACAACCCCCACAGCTTCTGGGCATAAAACTGGAAATTTTTTACATTCTCCTGGGGTACTGGCTTACCATTAAATTTCAATCCCTTCCCACTCCTCCTCTCTGCCACTCTGATTAAATGAATTACCTAAACACATCCTTCACACATTCATTTCAAAATGAATTCACTTCCTGCAGAGGGGGTATCTTTAGGGGTCTCCCATAGCCAGGCTGAGGGGCCCGCAACTAACGTTAAACCCCTGACCCTGGATCATGAAGAGAATGTCCAGGGGTCACCATGTCCCAGAAAGCTTGCTCTCCCAACCAAGATACACGCCCTGCGGTAGGTAGAAAATGGATTTCCCATGTGAAATTTTCCCTGATGCCCTGCCTCTTTTGCAACCTGTCCTTAAAGAAATAAGGTAAATGCTTAATTGGCGGACTTATTATCAGGTGTACACAAAGGGTGGAGGGGACAGCCTGGCTGAGGAGAGATAAACTACTTCCCCTTTCCATATCATTTTTGTTTTTTTCAGAATTTGATTGATCTAAAGGTATTTATTTCTGACTGGTATTGGGAGCAATATGCACTTATAGGCATATACTCATCTTTGGTAGCTTTACATATAATTATTATTTTAGGAATCATTTTTTAAAGGAATCAATGTAAAGGGAGGTTCATTATAGCAAATTTAAACTTGAACACTTATGTCAGTGAACAGTTACAAAAATCCCAGATAGGAGAACAACTCTTAAAAGCATGAAGTCATTCATTTGTATTTAAATTTAAAGGCTGGGTGCGGTGGCACACACCTGTAATCCTAGCACTTGGGAGGCTGAGGCAGGAGGATCACGAGTTCAAAGCCAGCCTCAGCAATGGTGAGGCATTTAGCAACTCAGTGAGACCCTGACTCTAATAAGATACAAAAAAGGGCTGGGGATATGGCCCAGTGGTCGAGTGTCCCTGAGTTCAATCCCTGGTACCAAAAATTAAAAAATAAATTTAAAGGTTGTAGCAACTTTCAGTCACTAATAATGTACTTAGACTTGATGACAATCCATTTTTTTCTAAGAAGATATTCTTTGGTGCCTGGTAGTCATAAAAGAAAGTCTGAAAGGAAGAAATCAGTCATTGGTTTCTCAAATCTGTATTTTCTGTCACTGGAAAGGATGCTAAAGGAAGATTACTGGTGGCATGGGGGCGTCTCCAACCAGGTTTGGAGGATTAAAAGGATGCGAGATCTCCATAGCCCACTTGCCCAGCCTTGCCTCTGTGATAATATCAATGGGATGAGCTGCTCCTTCCTACTCAGGCAGGTTTATCATCAATTGTGCAAGGCTGGAAATGCAGCAAACTCCAGCCAAGGTTAGACTCAGTGGACAAAAGCAATGAGAAAAGCAGGGTGGTAAGGAAGCCCGGGAATGAGAACGTCTTAGTGGACCCTTTCCCCGGTTCCCTTGGTTGAACACTACTCACTATTTCCTTTTACAACTCAGAGCTAATTACCTCGGACTTTTTCATGGTCCCTGTATTTATGCAATCCAGAATAACGTTTGATTTCTTTTATTGCTCCGGAACCTGGTGCCAAAGACATTAAAATTTTATCTGCCCCTGCACTCGGATTCATTCTACTCAAGTCTATTGCCTGTGACTGCGGAGGATCTGTGTACCTCCAGATTGCTTGTCCCTAGCCTCATTACTTTATTTGTCACTGCACTGAATTGGATAATCGAATTACCTGTGTCTCTTCAGTGAGTCTGATTGTCCTTCTTACTGGCCACCCTTGACCCACCCTCCTCCAGCTCAGCACTCCTCAGCTCCCCTCAGCTCACAAACACGGGCTTCCCTTGCACCTTGGGAGAGGTTGGTCTTGGACAGAGTGCTCAGCTCAACCCACACCTCTTTCCCTGTGGGCAGATCTCAGGATCCCAGCCTTATCCATGAGCAGATCCCCAAAGCATTTGCACAAGTTACCCCATGTAGCAAATGTGACATAAGGGGTTCCTAGAATCTCTCCCCTAAATAACACCACTGGGCACCTGACTTGAGGGCAACCCTTTCAAAATCACATGAAACAAACCCCAAAATTCTAGGAGTGTTGTTTCTTTTTATTCTGACAAGCACTGATGCTATTCTTTTGTTCCCTTAAAGGAGAAAAATCTGATTGTTCTAGCCCAAAATGACCTCCTGAGCCTTTATTTGTACACACCCAGCCCTGTGGCAAGACTTCAGCTGTGGCTGGGCCTTGGAACCATTCAGGATCTGAGCATGTCCACTCCACTGAGGCAAGGACGGGGACAATATCACATTCATCTATGTACCTCCCCAAATATAGCACAATGCCTCGCATTTTGGCAGGCTTCCAATAAATGTTTGTGAAAGGAAAATAGGAAGGAGAGAGAGAAATCTAAATTCCCAAAGAGCACCTGGAGACCACAACAATGATTCATTCTTCCAGTGTGTTTGCATGTTCTGCCTTGAACTGAATTCTCCATTTTTTTTTGTTTTGTTTTGTTCTGTTTTTCTTTTTTTTTTCTACTTTCCAGTCTTAATTTCTGAGTCTCTTTTGATAGCATGATCTCGTTATTCTGTATTTCTTTGGTTTCCCTTAAGAAATGTGTGTCCGTTTCTAACATTTGTCCCCTCATTTTCTTGAGCATTCCAAGGTAAAAAAAATTTTTTTTAAATGAAGCATTGAAATCTTTTTTAGCTACCTCTACCTCTTTTTTTTTTTTTTCAGTAAATTACCTTCCCCATGTCTTAGTCATACAACTCTCTCCTTCAATGACCCCTGTGTTCCTTACACACTTGAAATTTTTCCCATTATTTATCTTAACCTTCAGTACAATCTCGTTTTCATTCTCTACCTTTGCCTTTCTTATCTCTTTTTACACTCTCTGGACTTTGTTCCGTAATCTTCCCTGGCTGCTTCTGTACTGATGCTTAATGCCTGACATATGCCTCTTTCTTACTTTTGATTACTTTTTTCACTTATTCGTCCACATCGCAGACTCTCTTATTGCCAGGACTGTATGCAAGATGACCCCTGGGTTTACATTAATTTATATTTGAATACTTTTCATTTGCAAACATGTTCTTCATTTCTTCCCTGACTTCTGCCCACATAGCTCCACTGGCCTCAGAGCTCTGCAGACGTGCATGGTGCCTTTACCATATGAGAGAGTGACAAAGAACTCTGCATTTAGCTCCAGCTGTATACTTTCTTCCCCCAAAGTAACGTGCTGTAGAGAAGAATGTGCTTCCCAGAAGAATCTCTAGAAGGAAGTGAATTTTGTAAGCAGTAGGAAAGAAATTTTCTTCCACTGGGTCATTGTCTAACCATATGTCACCTGGCAGCAAACACTGACAAGGAAAACCACATGAAGAAAAGAGCTCCTTATTGCCGAGCTACCGCTGGCCCCTCAGTGATTCAGAGACCACCAGGATGCTATCAGAGGAGAGGACCAAGGAGTCCCAGTCCTGGCTCTGCTACTAAGTAGTTGTGAAATCTCAGCACCTTTTCTGCTTTATCCTGTCTGCTTTTTCTGCCTCCGTTTTTCTTATCTGTAGAAATGAAGGATTGAACTCCATCATCAAAGATCTTTCCTGTGGGGCTGGGGTTGTGGCTCAGTGGCAGAGCGCTTGCCTCGCACATGTGAGGCACTGGGTTCGAGCCTCAGCACCACATAAAAATGAATAAACAAGATAAAGATATTGTGTCCATGTATAGCTAACTAAAAAAAAAAAAAAAAAAAAAAAAAAAAGATCTTGCCTGTGATCCCAAAGGGTGTCCAGGTGCTGCTATCACTAAGATGATGCAAACTCCATCTTGATAGTTACACCTTCCCTTTTGCTTTTTTCATTCTCTTTTGGGCCCCCCTTCCTCCCCATCCCACTTCCTTCCCATGTGGTGCTATTATATTTTGTAATATGCAAGTCCCCTTTGCCCTCCCCAACCTTCCAGAGCAGAAGCCCTTCAGTCGGAGGTGCAGCGGGCTGAGAAGGCAGGGCGGCCGTGATAAGGGGAGCCAGAGCCAGACTGCTCGCTTCACCGAGGACTCCACCACCACCTTGGACGTGTTACTCAGCCTCTCTGTGCCTCTGTTCCTCAAGTGTAAAATGGGGACAACATTAGTACCTAAGTCAGAAGGTTTCTGAGAGGATGTTAATGAATACTCAGAAAGCATTAGAGGACTACTAGCAGGAAGTAAGCACCATAGGAATTCTAGCCAAAGACAAATGAAATAGCCGTATTTTAGAAATTTCCAAATCTTGAATTCAATCAGTTTCAAGAGGGTAGGGATGACTTCTGGGTTTCCCTAAAGTCACCACACAAAGGCTGCCATTCCTTAAAAGCCCACACTGGTCCTATGGAGAATTCATATCTTCTGTTTTATCCCATCTCCATTATTTTATATCAGAACTTCAGTTTCATATTCTTCTCTCCCCCCCCTCCAATCTTGAGTGTTGCAAGTAAAGAACATTTAGTCCCTCTAAAGTGAGTTTGTTTTTGGTTTTGTTTTGGTACTGGGGATTGAACTCAGGGGCACTCGACCACTGGGCCACATCCACAGCCCTTTTTTGTATCTTATTAGAGTCAGGGTCTCACTGAGTTGCTAACTCACCATTGCTGAGGCTGGCTTTGAACTTGCGATCCTCCTGCTTCAGCCTCCCAAGTACTGGGATTACAGGCTTGCACCACCGCGCCCAGCTCTAAAGTGAGAGATTTTTTATTGTTGTTGTTTGTACTGAGGATTGAACCCAGGGTTGCTTAATCACTGAGCTACATACCCAGCCATTTTAAAATTTTATTTAGAGTCAGGGTCTTCTAAGTTGCTTAGATCCTCAATAAGTTGCTGAGGCTGGCTTCATACTTGTGATCCTCCTGCCATAGCAATCGAGTTGCTAGGATTACAGGCGTGCACCACCAAGCTGGCTTAAAATGAGAGTTTTCAACTAGAAAATGTGTATGATTTCAGAGACCCTTGCTTTTACGGTATAAATGCAATTTGTAACCATGAAGTGACCTAATTTTAGATTTCTCTCTGCCATTAGAACTTCTTCTCCAGTGGATAAATTTGGCCAACTCACAAAACCTACCAAGCTTTAGAATGTTCTTCCGTACAGAGAAGGGGGTGATGGGGGAAAAAATACCAGGATGCTCAAGATTCCAAGATTTCATATTGTGATGCCTGAACACAGGGGAAGGACCAAAATGACTGTCAGAGTGTCTAGTGTGATTTAAGGGACTCTTGGACACCTATCACTTCCTCCATGGTGAAAATCGCCTTTTGAGAAGAAGTTGATGAGAATATCAATGTTATCATGAAAGGACCTCAGCTACCAACTACTCTGTCCTTCCAATATCTAAATAATTATGTTTGGGAACTTGTTAAGAATTTAGAGCTGTTATTTAAGGAAATAATAATGAAAAAGATCAGAGAAGCAGCAAAGACTGGGGACTCATTTTTTTTAAGGCTCACTATTATTAGAAATATGACTTTTTTTTTTTTTTCAAATATTAAATCTTTAATTCCCCTCTTGCCATCCAGAGTCTTTTCTACAAACATCTGGATAAAGGAATCACATCAAATCCGTGGTGTTTTGAGACATTCCTGGAGCCTGGATGTTCTTGAGATTATGCTTTTGGATTACTTGAATAGAAATAATAAATACTTTCAGTACTTAAAGCTGTAATGCTTTGGGTGGGATTTGGATTTTTGTTTCATTTTAGTAAAAGGTGGAGATTCAAAGTCGGCTCCTTAACCAGAGGATATATTGGATGTGAATATGGTTTATTGCTTTCTGACCTACATTTCCCCCCTTTTCTCATCATTTGAAAAGTTACTTGACAAGTTGAGTGCACGCAGCTCAGCATTTCCAAACATCTGCCTTGAAGGAAGCCGGTGCCTCCGATTTTCACATGATGATCAAAAGTGGGTTTAACTTTCTCAGGTTAAATGGGAACAGGGGGGATGGTCTGGCAGGGTTAGAAATATATTTAAGAGGAACATGAGAGAGAGAGAGAAAAAAAAAAGCAGTTGGAGCTGTCAGAAGCTTAACCCTAGAGTCAGGCTGAACGGCAGCCTTCAGCTGAATGGCATCTGTGGTCTGGCTCTGTCTCTGCCCCAGTTACCCCTGTGTTCTGGGGGACTCCAGCGTCTACCCACTTTGGATGAACGTAGAGTCAGGGGGCACTGAAGATGTGGCCTCGAGTCCTGACTCTACTGTAAACTAGCTATGAGACAATGGAATACTGTACTAGCTTTGAACTTCGTTTTCCTATTGAAGAGGTTTTCAAAGTTCTTACCACCTCTCACATTGTGTGATTCAAACTTGACAAAGGAAAACCCCCCCAAATGCAGATTTGAGTTTAATACCGATTCAAGAAAATTTAAAATAAATAAATAAATAAATAAAAATAAATAAGATAAACAAATTCACATTTTAAATTCATTCCATTTTAATATGAGCCAAAACAAGGTTACAATAAAGGGCAAAATCAGACAGATTCCCTGCCCTTTCAGTTTATAGTGTATGCGTGTGTGTGCGTGCGTGCGTGTGTGTGTGTGTGTGTGTGTGTGTGTGGGGGGATAGACATTGATAAAATAATCAAACATATGAAATTATAAGATAATGGTTGAAAAGCCCAATAAAGAAGAGAATACAAAGGAGAAATATTAAAATGTTAACAAATGACTATAACAAACATATTCTTAAATTAAGTCAATATGAACCCGAAAGCAACTGCAAAAAGTTAAGAGAGCCAGTATTTTAAAATTCTATGTGTTCTGAAATTCCAGAATGTGTCACATGGATGGATTCCCTCAGGTATTAGAAAATTAGCCGGCATCTTCCACGAGGTCTCCCTGGCTCAGTCTAACTTCTGTTAATCCATTCAGTCAGCACATTTTTCCTGTCCAAGTGTTATCTGCCAGACATCTTTCTAGGCATGAAGGGTACAATAAGAGCAGTTCTTGCTGAGTTCGTCTATGCTGCATGACAAATCTTAACAAAACTTAGAGGCTTGTGGCTTATTCATTTTCATGATGCTTGCCTTGGCTGACTGGTTCCCAGCTGATCTGGCCAGGCTTGGTCCTATGTTTGCATTCAGAGGGAGGGTCAGCCTCACTCATCTCTGGCCATTAATGCAGGACTGCTGAGTTCGTCTATGCTGCATGACAAATCTTAACAAAACTTAGAGGCTTGTGGCTTATTCATTTTCATGATGCTTGCCTTGGCTGACTGGTTCCCAGCTGATCTGGCCAGGCTTGGTCCTATGTTTGCATTCAGAGGGAGGGTCAGCCTCACTCATCTCTGGAACCCATTGTATATCCAGAATTGGAGGCAAGAAGCCTCCAATTGGAATCAGGCTGGCTAGTCTCCAATTCTGGATATACAATGGGTTCCAGAGATGAACCCATCTCTGGTTCCATTCTGGAACCAAATATTTCCTGGGCTCAGTGCAGTTCGGCTGACTAGACATCATTAGCCAAGCAGCATTGGGTAAGTTCTTTACCTCTGTGTGTCTCAGTTACTTTATCTGTAAAATGGGATCACTAACAGTGGCCACCTCACAGGAATATTTGAGAGGATTAAGTTAACACAAGCAGAACCCTTAAGACAGTGCCAGGTTTGTCATAGGTACTGAATAGGGGTTAGCTATTGTGATGGTGATTTTGATTGTTATTGTTAATCCAGTCTATCAGGGAGACAGACACTCATCAATATATTGCACACAAAGATATTTAATTAGCATTAAATATTTATACATTAATATGATAAAATTAATGTGAATTAATTAGTGTAAGTGCTAATTTATGCTAATGGTTAGCATAAATTAAAATTAATTAATCAGTGCAAGTACTCTAATGGAAAAATAGAGTACAATAAAAACAAACAGTACAGGGCAAATGGGGAAGCCTCTCTGAGAAGTGACTGTAAGCTGAAGCCTGAAAACAATCCACATGAGTGCAAATGAAGGTTGGAAGGGATTTTCAGAAGGCAGGCGCCAGGCACCATGGGAAAGAGCTGAGCACCTAAGAAATTGGAAATTCAATCTATTCATTCTTTTGTATCCTTGGCTCTTACTTACAAAAATTGGATATTATTAATTCCACGTTTTGCCAACCTTTCCTTGAAAGTCTAATCAAAGCTATTGGGGATGGTAGAAAGGACCAGAAAGCTTCTTGCCTTTGGAATCAGGCTGGCTAGTCTCCAATTCTGGATATACAATTTATCAGCTGTGCAAATCTGAAGAAGTTTCTTAACCTCTCTGAACCTCTGGCTCTTTATGTATGAATCAGAACACCTTACTTACAACCCTAAGGTTGCTAAGAACAGGGCATGATATCCAATACATTGAGAATCGCAACGGACATGGATGGGCAGACACAGACATCCTTCGGCCTGGTTGTGAGGATTAAATGATGTAACATATTTGAAAAGTCCTCAAGGATACCCAAGTAATAGGGCTAATAAGTTCTTATTGTTTGCACTTAGTCTTCTCTTTGGCTCCCCAGCTCCCTTGTGGGGCTCTCCAAGGACCATATATCTCTTCTCTCCTCCCAAGTGACCAGACCCAGCTCCTCAGGCCACCTTCTCACTCCTGACTGGGGTTTGCACCAGTGAGATAAACCTGCCCCAGCCCCCTGGAGACAGCTTTGCAGATCACAGCGGCCAGCCCGCAATGAGAGGTGGGTTGAAAGTTGAAAGGTTTTAAGAGGACGAGGCTGCCTTCCTGGGCATCTTCTCTATGCCCGCCCCCTTCTGAAAAGCACCCCTCTGAGAGCAGTTCAGCTTCAGGTCTCCAACCTGTCTCTCTGCCCCTCCGCTGTTTTCTCTTTCCCTCTCCCCCACCCACCCAGTCTCTCTCTTTTTTTAACATGCAAGTTGCCATGAAAAATTTGTTAATGAAATATTTGCTCAGAAGTCTGCTCTGGGCTAGGCTGATAACCTATCTGTGTTTGAGTTTGGCTTCCCATATTCTAAATACTCATCTTCTGTCTGTTTAGCTTATTGATTGGTTTGGCAGGAAAAGAAGCCTTGTCATCAGTGACCAAGGTCAAACTAAACAGAGAGGCAAGGGAGCGGGGAGGAGAAGATGAACCGATGGGCTTGGGAGGCAAGAGAGACTTGTCCAAGTTTCCTTGAAGGGACAGATCCCTGCTCCAAACCTTCCCCCTCCATCCCCAGGTCTCAATTCAGTTTTAGCTGGCAAGAGACACTCTTGGCAGAGGGGACCTGGAAGGGGACTTAAGTGCGAATGTGGAAAGGTGAGAGGCTAGCAGATGGTGTAAACTTAGAGGAGGCTGCTTGGACTATGTATGCCTGGGTGGGCATATTAGGAAAAATGAGATAGGGCAGCTCGTGCCTCTGCGAGTGGTGTTAAAAGGCTTTTCAGGGTATCCGTGCTGATAGTCCTGCTGAAGTCTCCTGTCTTATTAAGGCTGACTGTTTTGTTAAAGGCAGGATAGTAATCAAATTAAAAATAAAGCCAATGGACAGGTGATATGTGCAGCCCAAATGTATGGCCGGATCTTTGATGACCTGCTGCGTGTACGACTCTCCTGGGGTCTGAATGCATGACTTAATGCTTTCTGCCGACTCATCGTCTTAATTTTATTTCTAATGGCTGACCATTGATGCAGTGGTGGGCAATGAGAGGGTAGAGTTTGGCAATGTAGGGAGAGCCTGGGTGTACAGGAAGGGGTCCAAGCCTGGGCTGGGGTCCTGCACCAGGCTACTAGCTGTAGGACAAATTTCTCCTCTCAGAGCTTCGGTATCTGCATGTGTAAAGCAGAAGTCAAAATGTACACTCAGAGTTGTGAGGAAGAATGGAGCTGCGTCTACACAGGGTCCGTGTGTGCTAAGAGGTCTAGAAAATACTGTTTGGGATCAAATGTCTTCCATAAGGATGTCACAAAATTGATCCCCTCACCTCCTCGACCCCCACCTCTATGGGCAGTGAGAGTTATTTATGTCTGTGCAACTTCACTCACTCACTGAACATGAGTTATTGAGATGTATCAGGTGTTCTTGGCACTCAAAGGACAGGTACAAGTTGAGGATTCTTTATCTGAAATGCTTAGGACCAGACTATTTTGGATTTCAGATCCCCCAGCCCCACCCCCACCACCCCCACCACACACACACACACACACACACACACACACACACACACACACCGGATTTTGAAATATCTGCAGAAACGTAATGAGATATCTTGAGTTTGGGATTTTGGAACATTTCCAACATTTCCAATTTTGGATTTTCCAATTAGGAATGCATACTATGTGTAATGAGATCCAAGTCTAAATAAAGAATTCATTTGTTTCATATACATTTTAGACACAAAGCCCCAAGGTAATTTTATACGATATTTTTAGAGCACCTATATTTCAACTGGGACCCATCCCAAGAGATCAGGTATGGAATTTTCCACTTGAGAAGTCAGTCTGGTGCTCAGAAATTTTCGGATTTTGGAGCATTTTGGATTTTGACCTTTCAGATGTGAGATTAAGAGATACTTCCAGCTCTTTAGGAGCCTGCAATGTTTATTGGAGAAAATCTCAGAAACACGGAAAGTCAATGGTCACAGATGCCATGACTTAAGGGACAGCTGAGAGCATAAAGAAGAGTGGAGGAGGGAGGGTCCAAAAGAGCTTCTCAAAGAACATTTTGAAAT
The DNA here is from genome assembly GCA_025594165.1 of Tamias sibiricus. Lineage (NCBI taxonomy): Eukaryota > Metazoa > Chordata > Mammalia > Rodentia > Sciuridae > Tamias > Tamias sibiricus. Next base: position 46,042,669 of record CM046669.1, on the reverse strand, counting down.
AGGTGCTGCTTTCCACGTAGGCTAGGAGAAAGGGAGCAAGGGAACGATGACGTCGGGGCGCGTGCTGCACAGCCTGCTCTGAGACGCACATGGCCCCTCTGCTAGAGTCAACCTGATCCCACAAGTGGAAAATTTCACACCTGACCTCTGTGATGGGCAGGATGGGAAGACACAGGGGATGTGGGAAGAAGAGAGTTGAAGGGATATATCATAGTTTTGGCAAGAGAAGTGACGTTTCCTGAGAAGATTAACAAAAATGATAGAAGATGACTGAACCCATCTCCATGAGGTCAAACACCAGGTGGACTGGGGACAAGGGACTGTCCCACTGGCAAGGAGAAGAGTGTGGCTTCAGATCACACACTAGGGTCTTGGAGAAGGGTGGTGGTGGGTTCTGAGAGCTTACGATTCCTAGTGGGTGGCCTAGGAGTCATGGAATTAGGATGAAACTTTTGGTCTCTGGAATGTCACCAGCACACTTGACACTGGGGCACAGATAGGTCATCGCCTGGAAGGTTCCATGTACTCATTAACAAAGCAGGAATAGGCAGACACTGTACTGAGTTTTTGAAAACTGTCATATTCTGCATTTGAGCCATGGAGTCAAAAAATGTCTGCAATGGGGAAGTACAGACTGTTCCCTCAAAAAACAGGAGGAAGACGTTATACATGGATTACCAAGGCACCCAAGGACAATGCAGCAAACTCACAGGTGCAATGGATGGTTTTAATTTTCAAGGTGAGCATAGCAACCTCTATCAGACACTACACAACTATTAGTTTAAAGTAGTTCACAATGGTCCTATTCCTTTTTTTTTTTTTTTTTTTTTTTTTTTTGTACCAGGGATTCAACCCAGGGGTGCTCAACCACTGAGCCACATCCCCAGCCCTTTTTTTTTTTTTTTTTGGTACCAGGGATTGAACTCAGGGGCACTCGACCACTGGGCCACATCCCCAGCCCTTTTTTGTATTTTATTTAGAGACAGGGTATCACTGAGTTGATAAGTGCCTCGCCATTGCTGAGGCTGGCTTTGAACTCGCGATCCTCCTGCCTCAGCCTCCCAAAGTGCTGGGATTACAGGCGTGCGCCACCGCGCCCGGCAGCCCTTATTTATTTATTTATTTACTTTTAAATATTTATTTTTTAGTTGCAGTTGGACACAACATCTTTATTTTTATTAACTTATTTTTACAGGGTGCTGAGGATAGAACCCAGGGCCCCGCATGTGCTAGGCAAGCACTCTACCACTGAGCCACAACCCCAACCCCCCAGCCCTTTTTAATATTTTATTTAGAGACAGGGTCTTGCTGAGTTGCTTAGAGCTTCACTAACTTCCTGAGGCTGGATCTGAACTTGAGATCCTCCTACCTCAGCCTCCAGAGCTGCTGGGATTATAGGCATGCACCACCACACCCAACCACAATGATCTTGACAAATGATACCACATCTTTGCAAAAGCTTTTTTTGGCAGTTACTATAATGAAAAGCAAGGATTGGATGAAGTTAGTGTGGAACAGGGAATGAGAATGGTGGGGAGCCATTCGAGTCCAAGTTTGGAGAGACTGTACAGTGCTCAACAGGCACACATGACCATGAGCAAGTCACTGGTTATATAGGAAACAAATAGAAAATATCATTTTTTCTTTCCATCTGTGTATATTGATTCTTCAAATGGCTACAAGTTATTAGGATATAAATTGTTATGAAGGTGTTTGCACCTAACCACTTAATCAATGGGAATTGTATATATTTCTTTAGGTCTAAGGGTACCACAAAAAAAGTCATTAAGGCAGTAGGGATGCTATGAGCAAAGGAAGTTTGGAAGCTTTGGATTCATGAGCTAACTTGAGTTCCTTCTATTAAAACAAACACACATACAAGCAAAATGACCTCATAGGAAGGAACTTTGGGGGTCATTGCTATAATTTGGTAAGGGTCCTCTAAGGGCCCATGTGTGAAAGGCTTGGTCCCCAGCCAGAGGAATTATGGGAGGTGGTGGAATCTTTAAGAGCTGGAGCCTAGTGAGAAGTCTCCAGGTCACTGGGCAACAGCCTAATAGACCTAGGCTCATAGTAAGGGACTGAGAGAACACATATAGCAGGAATCAAGTTAAATTTATGTATAAAGAATTACTATTTAAAAGTCACAGGCCATTCCTCCCTGTGAGGCATTTCTTATTAATCACCAGGAACCAGCTTTCTTCCATCTTTCTGGCCACACATTTGTCTCTAGATCATCTCTTTCATTGATCTTGCAAAGTCTAGCCTCTCTCTCTCAGGCAGAACATTCCAAATCTCTCTCTTTGATAATTAGAGAATTTAACTCCTTCTGTTACAACTCACTAAACCCATCTCAGAACTGGTTTCCCCGCACAGCACAGTAAAACTCCAAACAAATCAACACCTACTCCAGCCAGCCACCCTTTTTAAGATTTGCCACAAATCAGAAACCTTCTGGGTTGCTTTCAAACATTCAAAACTTTCCCCATTAGGGGATAGACTTTACACACTAGAAGCAAATTATGAAACACAAAGTGATTTTTTTTTCCAAAACTTCAACTGCGAATTGTTGCCCTATGTGTCTCTGTCTCTCCAAGCTACCAGGGTTGCTGTTTCCCAAGAATGACTGAGCTGTCTATGAGAGTCTTGGACCCAAAAAATGACACCCATAAGTGTAGCCTGATTTAGTCCCAGAGGCTGGAGCAGCAGGTCTGGCATCTGCAAGCTTGATGACGATAAGTCAGGGCTGCTGTTGACACATGAAGCTTCAGTGGCCCAGCCAAACTGATCAAATATAAACCCAATTTCCAATTTGCAGGGTTGGGTGGGCTAACAGATTGTGTCAGAGGCTTTGCACTGAAGCCTTTAAGAAAACGGAGCTATTGCCATGGCCCCGTGACTGCCTGCCCCTCCCTCTGTCTCTAACACTTCATCATCACTATTAATACCCAAAGCAGGCAAAGTACAGACCTTGCCCCAGACCAGAGGATGACATGGGAATGGGTGACACTACCCCACTAATGACAGTAAACATGGGTAAATTTTAAGAACACTCTCTTTCTATGCACCGTCTCATTTTGTTCCCACCACAGCCACAAAAAGTAACTAGTGTTGTGATCCCTGTGTATCAGAAGAGTTTTATGAAATATTTGCCAAAAGATTTTTTACCTGTAATAGCTTTTGTTTTCTAGTCATCTGTTGCTTGCCCAAAATACACCTTGGCACTCATAGCTCTTGGAATAGAATTGGTACGGCAAAAATACAATTGAAAACAAGACCAAAAAAAAAAATGATCTTGGCACACTCCACAATCCACCTCTCTCTGTCAGTCATCTTCAGTGTGTGCCCGTTACCTTCAGGGCTGTGTTTGCTTCTTTCCAGACAGGAGAAGGCAAAAAGCAAAAGACAAAAAAAAAAAAAAAAAAAAAAAAAAACCACAGTTGCCAGGCTGAGTCGATCACCCTCTACGACTGCTTTCTTGCAAGCTATACCCAACGACTTCCCTAAATTTCATTGACAGAAAAAGACCACATTGTCAACCCTCTCTATGAGGGATTCAGCAAAATGTACAATTTTAGCTAGTCATCACGCCTTTCTAAAAGAGGAATGCGAATTAAAATTACAGTGAAGTACCTTTTTTGTTTTACTCACCAGACTGCCAAAAATCAAAATGTTTGATAACTCTGTGTTGGAAAGGGTATGCGTAAAAAGAAGATCTCAAATATTCCTGTGGGAGTGTAAATTTATTCGACTTCTATGAAGATCCATTTAGCAAAATCCATCTAAATTTTAAGTGCATATGTCCATTGGCTAAGCAATTCCATATCTAGGAATTTATTACATGTATAAGACATAATTTATTATATAAATGAGATATCTCATACGTATTATTTATCATAAAAACATGAGATAACATATCTTCTATGTGTGTGTGTGTGTGTGTGTGTTCACTTCTGTGTGAAATGATACATGTAAACATTTATGCTTTTAAAAAAATGCTTGTAATAATCTACCAGTAAGGAATTAAGGAATTAAATGAATTATACTTTGTTCATACAGTGGCATATCACAAAGTCATTTTAAAACTTGAAAAGAAGTAAGTTCTTTTTGTACTGATATGAAAATATCTCACAAATATATTGCTAACTAAGGAATAGTATACACACACATGTATGCACACATACATGTAATCATATCTATATAACATTTATCTATCATATATAAGGGACATATGTATTCAGGTATTTATGCACATACACAAATGTATGTATGAGTGCAAATATATTTGCTTATAAAAATAGAAAAGATAAAATTATATGTGTAAATAAAATGGAAATTCAAGCTGAAAACTTGAAGAAAATATCATATACTGTTTTCAAAATGTTCAAAGAATTCTTAAAACTCAACAATAAGGAAACAAATAATGCCATTAAAAAATGGGAAAAAGACCTCAGCAGACACCTCACCAAAGAAGAAGATACACAAATGACATGTAAGCATACAAAAAGATGCTTAACATTATATATTATCAGGAAAATATAAATTAAAACAACAATTAGGCACCACTACACACCTAATAGAGTAGACCAAATCCAGAATGCTGACAACATCAAAGGCTGGTAAAGACTTAGAGCAACAGTACTTCTTATTCATTGCTCATGGGAGTGCAAAATTGCACACCCTCTTTAGAAGAAAGTTTGGCCAATTTTTATAAAGGTAAACATGTTTTTACCATATGATCCAACAATAATGCTCCTTGGTATTTACCCAAAGAAGTTGAAAATTTATGTCCACATAGAAACCTACTTGTGGATATTTGCAGCAGCTTTATGTATAACAGTCAAAAAACTTAAAAGCAATCAATAGGTGAGTGGACACACAAATTGTGCTATATCTAGAAAATGGAATATAATCCATTGCTAAAAATAAATGAGCTATCATTTAGAAAGAAATGAAAAGAAGTCAATCAGGAAAGGCTACACGTTGTATAATTCTAACTATGTGACAATCTGGGAAAGACAAACTATGAAGATAGTAAAAAGATCAATGGTTTCCAAAGGAATGGGGGTGAGGTGAATATATAGAACATAGAGGATTTTTAGGACAGTAAAACTACTTTGTATGACACTATGGTGGTAAATACATGTCATTATACATTTTTCCAAACCCATAGAATATACAATAAGAAGAGGGAAGCCTAATGTAAACTATGGCCTTTGGATAATAATGTGTCAACGTAGGTTCATGGATATTAACAAATGTGTCACTCTGATGAGGGATGTTGATAATGGAAAAGACTATGTGTGGGAGGTAGCAGGGGGAACACTGGAAATCTCTGTTCTGCTCAATCTTACTGTGAACTTAAAAATGCTCAAAAAATAAAGTCTAGCTAGGTGCAGTGGTGCACGCCTGTAATCCCAGCATCTTGGGAGGCTGAGGCAGGAGGTTAGTGAGTTCAAAGCCAGTCTCAGCCACTTAGTGAGACCCTAAACATCTTAGCAAGACCCTGTCTCTAGATAAAATATAAAAAGGGCTGGGGATGTGGCTCAGTGGTTAAGAGCTCCTGGGTTCAATCCTAGGTAAAAAACAAAATTAGTCTATAAAAAAATTATATGTGTGTATGTGTTTGTATATGCTTTAAGTTTTATACATAGATATATAAGAGACTAAAATATTAATTCCATGTGATGAGGAAAATTCTGATGTTAATACCATATAAAAATAATTATGGAACAAGTTTATAAGCTAGTCTCATTTATAAAAATAGATACAAAAAGTAAATTAACAAATTGAATCCTATTTTGTATAAAAAAATTCATCATGACAAAAATTCATCATGACAAGGTATGGTTTATTCTAGGAGTATAAGAATGCTTTGACATAAGAAAACAATTAGTAGGTTTAAAACTTGCAATTATCTTAATGTTGAATTATCATTTGGTCAAATTTAGTATCCATTTGTGATGTTTTAAAAATGATCAGCCAAGATAAATACAAAACTTCTGCCTGAAGTTGATGACCAATATTTATTAAAAATCTGTACTTCATGGTGAAATCTTAGAAGAATTTTCAATAAAATTGAAATAGAATAATACTTTTTTCTCTTCTAACTTCATTTAACACTATACTGGTATTCCAGCCAACACAACAAAATAAGAAAAAAAGAGAAAGAGGAATATTGAAATAAAAGGAATAAAAACAGTCATTATTTATGGAAAGTATAATTATGCATCATAAAAATAAAATATGTAGTTGAGAAACTGTTGAAACTACTAAGTACATTTAGTAAAACCTGGACATAAGATAAGCATAAAAACAGACAACACTCCCATGTATCTACAATAGCCAAGCGTTAAAAAAAAAAAAAAAAAAAAAAAAAATAGAAAAGATGCCCTTCACACAACACTATGAAATATCTAGGAATACTTCCAAAGATGTATAAAACCTTCATGAAAAAACATAAAGTTTTCTTAGAAGACATAAAAGGAGATTTGAATAAATAAAGCAATATACTATGTTCATGGATAAGAAGACTCAAATTGGATTTATAATTTTTCCACAAATTAATTTATACATTTAATTTAATTATTTCAAGCCCTCAAAGATTTCTTTAAATAAACTTGAAAAGTTGAGTCTCAAATTCATATCAAAGAATATAAATATCAAGAATTGTGAGGATATATTTGAGAAAGAAAAATTGTCAGAAAGCCTTTGACTCATTAATTACTGAAGCATATTATAAAGCCATGTTTATTAAAATAATATAATATAGTTCAAAGAATAGACCAGTGAAACCAAATCTAATTCTGAAACAAAACACTAAATTATATGGGAATTTAGTATTTCATGAGTCAGCTGGTTCAAAAATAAACAATGAATGGTATTGGGAAAATGGTGAAATATTTGGGACAAATACTAGACAATATCTTCATCACACATAATTTACAAAAATAAATTCTAGTGGATAAAAGGCCTAAGTATAAGAAAACAAACTTACAAGTATTGCGCAAAATAGGCAAATATTACACTGACCTTGAAATCACAAAATTCAAAAAAGGCCTTCTTAAAAAAAAAAAGGAAACTTTGATTAATTTATAAACATACATAACTTCATTATGATAATGGACACTAACTAACAACCATTTAATACCAAACAAACAATGGCAAAAAAATTGTCACATAGAAAATAACCAAAGATAATATTTAGAATTAAAGAACTCCTACAATTAATAAAGATAAAAACCAACAATTCAAGCATTAAAATTGGCACAAAGATGAATAACATAATTCATTCACAGAAGTGAATGTATGAGAAGTTTAGAATGGAAAGAACAATATGAAAAGATGCTCAGCCTCTCCTCTTTATGACAAAAATGTGCGTAAAGACAATAGGAAAAGATGAAGCAGCACACTGGAAGTTTTCACATAGAACGGAATGCAACCAAAAACCTGCAGAGAATGCCTGGTCCAACCAACTACCAGAGGACTCTAAAGAGTAAATAAAAATAGACACACCAAGAATAAACACCAAAAATCAAAGTATATCAAAATGGCATTAAGCTTTCCATTTTTTTTTTTTTTTTTTCTTCTTTTCCCTTTCTGTGTCCTCCTGGATTAGCTGGAAAACTTTAAGTGAGCACTGTGGTAGATAGGAAGCCTTCAGGAGAAACCACAGTCCCGACTCAGAAGTCAGGGAAGTTCTAAAGCTCAGAGAGAGTGGAGTAAATTCTTCATTTTTCCTTTTCCTTGATTATCTTGCACACTGCCCCACAAAGCAATTCTGTGGTGACAGTGGCCACCAATAATAATAATAATAATAATAACAGCAGCCCTAGAAACCTGCAGCAACCAAACTCTAAGGAAAAAGAACTTTACTCTCCATTTAGTGCAGTGAGGGTTTCATGAAGGAAGAGCCAAACTCCTCTTTTTTCTCTTTCTCTCTCTGTCTTTGTTTCCTCCCATAATTTGGCCCCAGATACATCACAATTGCATAAGTGGATGATTTTTGCATTGAAGACTAAAAGGGAACTGATAATACTAGGGAGACCTCAGAGAGGGAGGAGTTCAGGACACCAAATCAATAAACTTTTTCGTTCACCCTTAAATCATCCATGTGTGAGTCTAATCTGAATAAATACATCAAAGACTTTGAGAACTGAACATACAAATTGACCTCTATACACGTCCCAGAATGACCACATGGTGGCGCACACACAGGAAAGAGCAATGCATATAGCATTGAAAGACAAAAACTGGAACTGACCTAGTAGCCACCGTCCAGCGGAGGCAGGTTGAAACCTGTGGTCTAACTAACCAGAAATTGCTCACTAAGGCAAAAAATATCAACAATATTCATATAATTCAAACAAGATCCAGTATCTCATAACTTACTATTCTTAATGTCAAGAATATAATCCAACACTATTCAGTGTATGAAGAACCATATAATTCTCAATTCATGTGGAAAAAGACAATAAACACCTACAAGGAGATGACATAGATATTGGAATTATCTGAAAAAGGGCTTAAGGCATTTATAAAAATGCTTGAGAACTTAACATAAACAATCAAGATAAATGTTAAAAGAGAACAAATCAGCAAAGAGAGGATAAAAAGAGAATGAAAGGGACATTTTAGAACTGAAAATAGCATACATGAAAATTTCCAACTAACTGAATGGGCTTATTAGCTAACTTGAAGATATATCAATAGATATATTTCAATGTGAACAACAGAACGAGAAAAGACTAGGGAAAAAGAAAGAATGGAGCCTCAGGAACCTGTGAGACAGTCACAAAACATCTAATGTTTGTGTCGTCAGAGTCATAGGTGGGCAAAAGAAAGAGTCAAAAGTTTTTTGAAGAAATAACGAATAGAAACCATCCAATCTTGTCAAATGATAAAAACCTAAAATTCAAGAAGTTTGGAGACTCCCAAATAATAGTAACCTAAAGAAACCCACACCCAACAAATTATAATGAAACTGCTTAAATCATCTTTGAAAGACAAACATTTGAAGGTGACAAAAGAAAAACACCTTACCTATTATGTTTATCAGTTTTCTGTCACTGTGACAAAATACTTGAGATAATCAACTTATAGGGAAGAAAAGTTTATTTTGTCATATGGTGTGTCAGAGGTTTCAGTCCATGGTCAGCTGATTCCATTGCTTTAAGGCCTGTGATGGGGCAAGACATCATGGCTGCTCACCTCATGGTGGCCAGGAAGCAGGGAAAGAAAGAGCTCACTTTTTTAACAAGGCCCTTCCCCCAAAACCCATTGAGCTGTGAATCCATGAATAGATTAATACATTCATGAAGTCAGAACTCTCATGATCCAGTGGCCTTCCAAAGGCCACACCTCTGAATCCTGCAGCTCTGGGACCAAGTCTTCCACACATGAGCTTTGGAGGGCATTTAACCACACACATATAGAGAAAAACAATCTGAATCACTTTGCCTTTTTCATCAGAAATTGTGGGGGCCAGAAGGAAGAGGCATAACACTTTTATGAGCCGGAATTAAAAAAAAAAATCTGTCACCATAGAATTCCATTTTCATCAAAAATAGCCTTCGGGAATGAATTTGAAGCACAGGCATTCTCAGACTGAAGAAAAGCAAAAGAATTCATAGCTCGTGAACATGCTCCAAAAGAATTGCTAAAGAATGTTCTTTAGGTAGAGAAATGATACCACAAGGAAACTTGAAACATTAGAAATGATGAAAGTATGACAGAAAGGATAAATATGTGGTTAAGTACAGTGAGCTCTTCTTCTCCTCTTCAGTTTTTTAAAGCATGACAGTTGAAAGCAAATTATAGCAGTGTCTGACAGTTTCAATGAATGTAGTGTACATACATATAGATATAATATATGAGAAGACTACAGCACTAAAAAAATGAAGGCACCTACGTGGTGGAAAGATTTCTACATTATTATTGAAGTGGTAAAATGTTAACTGTAAGTAGATGTGAAAAATTAGGGATGTATTTTTCTTATTCCTAGAATAATTATAAAATATATATTTAAAGAAAAACAGTTAAAATTGCAGTAGATAAGTTAAAATAAAATACTAAAAAATGTTCAAACAACCTAAAAGAATGTAATAAAGGGAATCAGATGAGCAAAAATAGAAAGAATGACTTTGTAATAGACCAATTAAAAGATAAAGTGTCAGAATTTTTAAAAATAATCCAACTGCATGCTGTCTATAACAAATTCACTTTAAATATAGGTAAATTAATAGCAAAAGTGTTGAATAAAGATATACTATACAAAGACAAATCAAATTTTAAAAATCTGGAATGGTTTGCTATTTATCTGTTGCCACATAACAAATTACCCTAAACTTGATGGCTTAAAAATACACGCATATATTATCTCACCATTTCTTTGAGTTAGAAATTGTTATAATTTTGCTGTACTCCAGGTGATTTGCTGTGAATGTGTCAGCCAATGATAAGATATTGTCCAAAGACATGACTGGAGAGGATTCACTTCTAAGTTCACTCACATGGTTACATGATTAGAGTCAGGATTCAATCCTTGAGGTGCACTTTATCTCCTTGCTTACTATTGGCTTGAATTGAGACCATCTCTATTGTCTGTAAAGGGGGTTTCTCTGTCATAACAGCTTGCTTCATCAAAGCCATAGAGAGAGAGAGAGAGAGAGAGAGAGAGAGAGAGAGAGAGAGAGATTGATTCTGTGAGCAGGATGGAAGTCACAATATTTGGTAACCCAATCATGGCTATGATCACCTTTGCTGTTTCTATTTGTTAGGACCAAGTTACTGGGCTTATTTCACAGTCAGGAGAGAGAAATTACATGAGAGCATATTTACAAGATCACTGGGGGTCATTTTAGAGTCTGTTTACCACATGCACTTATATTCACATCAATCAAAGTAGACTTCAGAGAAAAGAAAGTTACCAAAGGTAAAGAGGGACATTATATATTACTAAAAAAGACATAACAATTCTAAATTTGTATACATGTAATAACAGAGCTCCAAAAATGTATGAAGCAAAAACTGACAGAAATGAAAGAAGAAATAGATGAATTAGTAATTATAGTTGCATGTCAACACTCCTTTTTCAGTAATAGACTTACTAGACAGAAAAACAGTAAAGAAAACAATAAACTGTGAACATCAACCACTGGATGTAATTACTAAGCCAAACCAGCAGAATATACTTTTTTTTTTTTTTTTTTTTTTTTTTTTTTTGTACCAGGGATTGAACTCAGGGGCACTCAACCACTGGGCCACATCCCCAGCCCTTTTTTGTATTTTATTTAGAGACAGGGTCTCACTGAGCTGCTAAGTGCCTCGCCATTGCTGAGGCTAGCTTTGAACTCGCGATCCTCCTGCCTCAGCCTCCCAAAGTGCTGGGATTACAGGCGTGCGCCACCACGCCTGGCAGAATATACATTTTTTTCAAGTGAATATGAATTGTTCATCTACATAGATGATATTCAGAGTCATGAAATAAAAATTAAGATATTTAAAAGAATTGAAATTATACAAAGTATGTTTTATGACCATACAGAATTATGTTAGAAATCAATAACAAAAAGGTAATCAGAAAAACTCCAAACACTTGAAAATGTAGAACACTGAGGAATGATTCATGGATTGAAAAGAAACTTTGATGGAACTGCTTGAAAAGGGGAATATAACCTATGAAAATTTGAGGAATGTAACTAAAGCAGTGTTTAAAGGAAAATTTATAGCACTAAAATGCTTATAGTGAACAGACAAAAAGGCATCAAATAAATCAAATAAATAAATCAATCAAAAAGAAATTCAACCAAGCAGAAGGAATTAATAAAGACAAGGACAGAAATCAATGAAGCTAAAACTAAGCATAATAGAGAAAAATTAATGAAAGTAAGAGTTGGTCCTTAGGGGGAAAATCAATAATATTAATATCTCTAGCTAGACTGACAAAAGAAAGAAAACACAGTGTCAAGAATGAAATGTGGCTTATCACTGCAGACCTCACAGGCATTAAAAGGTTAATACAGGAACATTTGCAAGCTACTCTACGAACAATAATCTGAAAATGTATATTAAATGGACCAATTCCTTATAAACCACAAACTACTAAAACTCTCTCAGAATGAAATAGATAACACAAATAATCATACAATGACCTAAAGTTTTGAATTTGTATTTAAAACCTTCCAAAAAAGAATCTCCAGTTTCATATGGGATTTTTCAAACATTTAAAAAAGTAACACCGATTCTACACACTGTAACACAGAAAAATAGAGGAGAGATACATTACAGCTCATTTTATAAGGGCCAACATTATACCAATACCAAACCACAAAAAAAGAGTAAGAAAATGAAAATACAGACTGAACAATACATAATAAGTAAACTACAGCCCAGTATTTCTCATGAACATAAATGAAAAAAAAAAAATCCCCAACAAAATATTAGGAAATGGGATACTGAAATATATAAAAAGAATAATTCACTACAATTAAGTAGGATTTATCCAGGATTATAGGCTGATTCAATATTTAAAAATCTACCAGTATAATTCACCATATTTACCATCTGATAAAATGTGTCATTTTATCAATAGATGCAGGAAAACATTTATTAAAATACAATATCTACACATGATAAACACACTCAGTTTTAAAAAAATGAAAAATTCCTTAGTATGATAAAGGGTATCTACATAAAAACAACAGCAGCAAAGAAAAAAGAAAACACCTCAGTTAATATCATTCTTAATGTCAAAACAACATCTACCCCTCTACCCCTTTTTCACCTTAACCTCTCTCCACCAAGATGATCTTTCCCTAGGATCAGGAATTGAAAAGAACAAAGGGAATTAAGGGAAGGAGGAGGAATGGGATAGGGAAAGACAGAGGAAAGTATTGGACCTAATTTTTCTTATATACATATGTGAATATAGCACAGTGAATCTCACCATCATGTACATCCACAAGACACTAATTAAAAACAATTATGAGTAAATAGCAGAAAGATCAGTAGAGTAGAGGGTAGGGAACAGGGAGAGGGAGGAGGGAAGGGGAAGGGGCAGTAATGAGGAGTGAATTAGAACAAATTATATTGTCATGTGTAACTAAAAAGAAGCATTAATTTTTTTAATTTAAAAAAGGAACAGAAAAGAATCTAGGTGTTCATTCCCAATACTCTCTTTCAACATCATATTGGAAGTCTTATCCAGTGAAATGATTCCAGAAAAAGAAATTAAAGGAATACAGATTTTAAAGGAAGAAATAAAACTGTTCCTATTCACAGATGACACAATTGCCTATATAGAAAATCCCAAAGCTTTACCAGAACGTCCTAGAACAAATTAAGTTTGGAAGTGCAAGATACAATGTCAACACACACACACACACACACACACACACACACACACACACACACACCACAGTCTGTTTTATTTCTTTATACTAGCAATTAGAAACTGAAATTATTTAAAATAGCTTTAAAATGACATACTTAAATATAAGTCTCAGAAAACACAAAAAATCTTATGTTGAAAATTGCATGTTGATGAAAGAAATCAAAGAGGATCTAAATAAATGGAGAGACATATACTGTTCATGGAATGGAAGACTCAGCATACTAAGGACATTAGTTCTCCCTAAATTGGTCTATAAGTTTGATCAAGTTCCAATCAAAATCTCAGCATCCCTTTCTGCAGATTCTTAATACAAATAGAAATACAAAGAACCCAGAAAAGAATCTAGGTGTTCATTCCCAGTACTCTCTTCAACTTCATACTGGGAGTCTTATCCCAATATGGGATAAGACCTAATGGCCAAAAAAAGCAACTTTAAAAAATAATAAAGTTGGAGGAATCTAACTATATGATGCCAAACTTACTATAAAGTTGTAATATTCAAAATAGTATGATGCTAGTGAAGTGATAGACAAATACATCAATGAAAATAGACCCATTAGGGCTGGGATTGTGGCTCAGCAGTAGAGCACTCGCCGAGCTCATGGGCGACCCGGGTTCGATCCTCAGCACCACGTACAAATAAAATGCATTGAATAAAATGCATTGTGTACAACCAAAGCAAATAAATTAAAATATTAAAAAAAAAGAAAATAGACCCATTAATGATAGCCATTTAATCTTTGACAAAGATGCAAAAGCAACCTAATAAAGAAAGGATAGTGTTTTCAACAAATGGATTTAGACTCACTGGCCACCCATATGCAAAATAATAAGGCCAGCCCTATGCCTCAAACCTTACATAAAATTTAACTAAAATTGATTGTAGATCTAAATGTAAGCTAACAAAACTTTTATAAGAAAATGTAGGAGAAAATTTTCATGATCTGCATTATGTGAAGAGTTCTGAGACATGAAACCAAAAGCATGATCCATAAAAGAAACCCTGTTCAATTTGAGCTTATCAAAAGTAAAACCTTTTGCTCTGTGAATGAATTGATGAACCACAGACTGTGATAAAATATTTGCAAAATACAATTCCAACAAAGAATTCACATCCATAATATTAAGAATACTCAAAACTCAACAATAAGAAAACAAAAAATCCAATTAAAAAGTAGGAAAATATCTGAACTGACACATCACTAAAGAGGATATAAGGATGGTAAATAAAAGATGCTTAACATCATTAGCTATTAGGGAAATGCAAATTAAAACTACAACGAGATAACACTTATTAGAATAGCTACAAAAAAAATTGCCAGCATTACTAAGTGTTAGCTGGCATAGATGCAAAGCAACTAAAATTCTCATACATTGCAGGAAGGAGAGAAAAATGGCATAAACACTCTGTAAAATAGTTTAGCAATTTCTCATTGTTAAATATATGGTTATAATTTGGCCTAGTAATCCCACTTTCAGAGGAGTTAAAATGTGTGCTCACATAAAAATCTGTACGTAAATGTTTAGAGCAGCAATATTCATAATTGCTAAAAAACAATCCAAATGCCTTTCATTGGATGAATAGATAAATAAACTATGGTGTAGTCATATAGTATAATGCTACTTCTCAAATAATAAGGAATAAACTATTGATATTATGAAACAATTCTTATGAGTCTCAAAAGCATTATGCTGAGCAAAAGAAACTAACCTTAAACGATTAAATACTGCCGGGACTGGGATTGTGGCTCAGTGGTAGAGCGTTTGCCAAGCACGTGTGAGGCACTGAGTTCGATTTTCAGCACCACATAAAAATAAATAAGTAAAATAAAGGTATTGTGTCCATCTGTAAATAAGTGTGTGTGTGTGTGTGTGTGTGTGTGTGTGTGTGTGTGTATATACTTAGATTACATGTTGTAAAATTACATGCTGTAAAATTTTTTATTTATATGACATTCTCTAAAAGATAATACTCTAGTTGTAGAGGATGAATCAGTGGTTGCCAGAGGTTAAGAATGGGAAGAGAGTATCCTGATTGTGCATATATTAAGATCCTTAGACTATACACCAAAAGAAAATAGAAGCCAATTTCACTCTATGATAATTTTATAGGACCAAAGAGAAAAAGTACAACCATATTTTCAAAAATTATATTTTCAGTGCACTCATGACAGGTGCACAAAAGGACATGGTTTTTGCAACGAACTATTGCACTGCTTAGTAAATTATTTCAAGTAAAAAAACATCTGATCAGATCCAGGTTGAGAATTATCATTCTGGAGGTGGGGATTCTAACATTCTCTGGTGGGGGAAATGCACCAGTGACGAAACATACTGGTAAGCCAGCCATCTAAGGAGCAAAATCCATGATTTGTTGCATTTACTAATGTCTGTAGTATAAATATCCCACTGTGGTCAATTTCAAGTCACCATCATGATGTCATGTGAATGCAAGTTGAGAAGAGACTCACAAAACTGGCTCTTTCAAGGGGGTATGAGCTGGTCCAAGCCAGCGCAAGCCAGCTCCAGCATGACACCCAGGACCTCCTCAGGGTTTCCCAGCCTCTTGGTCATCCACAGCAGCAGAGGCTGGGCCTGTGAGCAAAATGCAGGCTGAGGCAAAAATTCCCAGCTCAGGCCCGCACTCTCCTGCCTGATCATCCCTGTCTGGCTACTCCTGAGGGACTGTGCAAAATTCATCTCCTCCAAGAAGCTTTCCAGAAATGCCTTTAGCCACCAAGAACCTCCTTGATATCTATGAAGTATGTTCGGACTGCAACACTATCTTTTCAGATTCTCACAGCTCATTAATATCTTACAAGTATACTCTAGCAATTGATGTTGTATCATCCTCTTCTTTTTTTCTTTTCTATTTCTCCTACTTTTCTCAACTCTCAGGACAAAGACCATTACAAACAGTTTTGGGGGGTCTTTTTATCACTTGGCACAGGGCTGAGTACAGGAGTGTTATGCACTTGCTCTTGAATATTATTAGTGCCAGGCCTAAGTGTCCCTCTGGAGATTGAGTCACAGAGATTCACTGGCCATATCTCAGATGTCTGCATCCAGTCACTTCATTTGCCTGCCCCATCTCTGGCTCTTGGCCAGTGTTTTTGGTCCTACCTCTACTCCCAGGAAACTGTCATATCCCATTCAGTTGGTCCCCCTTCCTACTGCTGCTTCTTAGTCTGCAAATATTTTTTGAGTTCTTATTCACTGTTTCTGCAGTGTTAGTCTCCCTGATTTCACCTCTTACTAGCAAGTATGATGGATGGATGGATAGATGGAAATTTGATGAATGAATAAACAAAACACTTGCTGTCCTCCATAGACCACACTACCAGTAGTAGTTGCCTCCTGCCAGTCCTTCTCTTTGCCTTACCTCTGCCTATTGCATTCTTACCAATCCTCCAAGGCCCAGATTCGAGCCTGCTTGATTTGACAATTTTCAAAACATGCTTATTGAATACTTAGTATGCCTAATAATGAGTCTTTAATCAGGAATTATGGGTTGCCATTCGTCCAGCTCAGAGGGACAGCTCCCTTTTCAGCATGTCTGGAACATCTCGCATCAACTTCTCCTGGTTATATTTATCACTGTTCGGCTAGTCTAACCTATTTATGTACCCGCTTTTGCCACCACCCATTAGTCGATAATCTCTTAAGACTGACTTTTTATACACAGCTACCTGTTTTTATATTTCCAGCATCCCTCTAGAGCAGAGTTTTGTGGCTAGTAAAGCTCAGTGGGTATGTCTGATTTGACTCAATTCACTAAACTGAATTAAATGTCTACATAAAGGATGGTTGAATCAGACTATTAATACCTGGTTCTGCAAATCTCCCTGCAGTGCCCAGTCCATGTTCTTCACAGAATAGACCTTCGGTCCTTGCTGTTGACAGACTGATTGATGTGTTTGAAAACGAAGAGTGATTCCTGGTGAGTGAGAGGTTTTCATTTGCTCAATATGTTTTGGCTTCAAACCCTAAAACAGTCATGCCCGAGGTTTCAAAACCACAACTGCAGTCGCCTTCCGTCTAGCGCCAGGTTGCCACAGAGAAGGGGCCTAGAGAATAAAATGCTTCTGAATGGATCGATGGAGGCATATCTGAAGATAGGAAATTCCAAAGGCTTTCCTGGACTGCCCCTAGGACTGGCGCTATTATTAACCTCCTCTGTGAGGCTGAGCAGCCGTCTGGCCCTGTGCAACTGAAATGATTTGCTCCTGGACTCATGCCGTGGCTTTGTAGGCTACAGCCACTTCCTAGAAGCCAAGTCAATTTGAGAAATAAGGGAGGCCCTAGTGGTTTGTGGTGTCAGAAGGCGTTTCCTGTGACATTAAGCCTGGGGAAGGACAAGCAAACCACAGCAAGCCCAAGAGAAAGAAGCAAAACCTGGTTTGGGATGCCCAGAGGTGACTTCCCAGCCCCAACCCCTCTAGCAACAAGACCTCCACGGGATCAAATGCACGTTTGGGGGCAGGAGGAGGGAATGTCCAGAGACATATGTGCAGCCTACTCCAGGGGTGCCTCAGTATTCAGAGTGTCACAGAAAGGACAGCTCAGGACTGCAGAGTGTCCTGAGGTGTGCACTCTGAAGCAGCTGAGTGGGCCCTGGGCAGTGGGGGGAGCAGCAATGGAGGAAGAAACGGAGATGACAAGCATGCAGCCACAGTGGAATGGGGTCTACAGATAGCTCCCGGGTATGCTGTTCACTCGGGTCCTGATGCTGAGCACATGGACAAGGGACAAATGTTGCTCCTGTGCCACTCACAAAGAAAAGGCTGCAAGCTGCACCCTCTAGACAAGAGCCCTGGCCTCCAAAGCTGGTAAAATGGGGTGCCTAGTAATGTGTGATCTCAAAAGATCTGGGCAACCCTTCAAGCTTAAAGGGAAAAAAATTATTTTCCCTAGGAGCCAGATAATGCCTAAGATTCTACCATTGCTTTTCCTGAGGCTTACATGTCTACAAAAATACCAACATGGAGGGGACTACTCCAAATGTTACCAGTCATTCACACCTCAAGGGATAAAGCCTTTCTAGAACACTCTCCTGCAGCAGGTTTTCAGAAGGTGAAGGCTGGAGAAGATGAGAGAGCCAGGGAACTCTGGTCAGGGGAGGAAGAGGCTTGGAGCACGGAGGAAGCATCACAGAGGAGACCTACTGAGCCTGAACACACTACCTCCTCTGTGGTTTTGCCTGGGTTCCGCGTATGGGTCAATTTCAGGTTCACTCTTGGCTGCCCAGACCATGAAAAGAAATACAGGGTCAGGATCTCTTATCGGGGCCAGGTTCAGGGACATGCAACCTGTGGAATCACTCAGGGACCATGCTCAGAAGGGCCTTGAGCTGGGTTTAGTGCTCTGCTGTTTTAATAATCTTAATAAGTTTTAAGGAAGGGACCCCACATTTCCATTTTACTTTGAGCCCTTTAAATTATGTAGCCGGTCCTTCTCTTATCTTTCCCCTGGCAAATCACAAAAGCCCTCTGAACGAAGGTCGGTCTAACCTCACAATTCTCTCTTCATCACACGTGTTATTTCCTTGAGTCTATTTTTACACACAGGGAATATTTGAAGAAATGTCCTTAATTCCTAGCACTTTGATTCACCTCCACCTCCACCAGCTAAGCCTCTTTCTAGGTGACTTAGGCACCATGTGATACCTCCTATTATTAGCACATGCCTAAACAGTCCTAGCCTCCCAAACCCCTGCTTCCCTTGCCCTTGTATATATCTGTCTCTTAGCAAAAGAGTAGCCATGACCTCCTAACCTCAAGAATACTTGGCGCAGGTCCCTGTTTCTCAGTTGTATCTATTGTTCTAGTCCAGAATGACACTGGCTTCTATGCGTCTTGCTGACATTTCTGACTTTTCGTGGGGAACGCCATTAATCAATCAGCTGCATCTGTTTTGGAAAAATTAAATAGCTCGAGTCAAGGCAAACACAGTAAATAATCCCTCAACAATCCAGGAGAGTAGTGCAGGCAGCAAAGCCAGGGTTGTGTCTTCTCATTATTTGAAATGCATTTAATCTGCTGCTGGATCCTCCACACCCAGGGTAAGGTTACTTAGTAGACCCAGAAAGAAGAGATCAAAAGCTCTTTTAAAATGTAGGACTCAAACCAGGGTATTAAAAGTGTAAGTGGCCTATTCTATACATATTGTAGAAAATGAGTTAGCCAACAGGAAGCCCATGAAATGGGTTTTCCTTGTGATTCAAAAGTCCAGAAACATTCTCTAATTCTTTGATAAATGTGGCCTTCCTCATGAGAGGCAGTAATGACACTATTTTGATTAGCTTTTTCATCATTGTGACCAAAAGACTTGATAAGAACCACTTGAAAGAGGAAAAGTCTACCTTGGCTCACAGTTTCAGAGGTTCAGTCCATGGTCAGCCAACTCCATAGCTCTGAGTCCAAGATGAGGCAGAACATGAGCACAAAAGAAAAAAAGAATTAAAGATGGTGGTATAGAGGAGGTTGCTTTCCTGGCTGCTCTGTTGTGTGAAATCAAGAAAGCAGACAGACAGCTTCTCAGCAAGGTGGGTGAACAATAAAAAAGGGTAGGGGACTTTATTGGAATTTAAAACTGGACATTCAAAGCAAATTGGGGACTCAGGAGGTGGGATATAATAATAAGGAAGAAATCCCCAGCAGTACAGCCACTGCTTTGGCTGGGCCAGAAGCACCAGCCAGAGCAAAGTGGAGTGATAAGGGAATTAAAGGAACCACATTTTTAGGAGACCTGAGGAGCATCTGGGTACTGAGCATTTAGAGATCGAGGACATTGCCTGACTAAACTGAAAGATGCATTGCACAATATCCTTGTGCAGGAAAGAAGCCACAATCTCTCAGGTGGTGGGCAGAGGACAAATGTAGGAACCATTTTGCAGCCAGAGTGTGGGGGCTGGCAGCTGAGGGAGCCAATTTCTGGCAAACCTGAGTTTGGCCCAAAATAAAGTCCCGGTAAACACACACTGCTTGACATAGAGTCTGCTTAAATGACAATGAGAAAATCAAATGTGGAGAGAGGTTTACACAAGGAACAACTGGTCATGGAAACTCACCTGGCTGTACCCCTCCCCCTCCAATCAGCTGCTTGCAGGACCAAACATCTCTGAGAGAGATGCATCTGGTCAGGAACTCAGAAGGGCAGGGGTAGGAGAGAGTGAGTTTGTAGACTGAACCCAATACCAGGAAATGTGGGGTATGCAGGTGATGTCGAGGACTAAGAATTGGCTTCTCCTCCCACAAGTAGAATCCAGAGGATACACCTGGGGTACAGGCTTCCAGCATGGACCTGCAATTGCTGGGCCCTGGAGGGCTGATTGGAAACCTCCAGACTAATTGACATCAGCGTAGACATTGGAGCCCACCTAAGCCTAAACCCTGATTCCAGGAATTCCATCTACAGGATTACCTCTCTCACTCTGGCAACCAGAAGGTAGAGCATCACATTCCAGAAAACCCCACCTAAAACTGCTGAGATGAGAAGCTGAGAATCTTTTGAACTCCAATGGAAAGAATTCTTTAACTTCTTATAGAGGCAGAACATTATTGTAGATGGGCATTACTGAGAAAAGCAACTCAGGACATAGCAACCAGGAAACAGAAAGAGAACTTTGCTCACCAGGGACAAAACATATACCCAAAGGTATGCCCCTAGTTGCCCATCTCCTCCTGCCATACCCTACCTACCCATTTACCACCTAGTTAATCCTCTGATTAGGTCACAATAGGATTAATCTGCTGATTAGGTTACAACTCTTACAATCCAACCACTTCACCCCTGAATATTCCTCCATTGCCTAACACATGAGCTTTTGGGGACACCTCATATTCAAGACATGAGAGGCACTATGATTAAATGTGGTTGCTCCTGGAGTCAGACTGGAGTCCAACCTGGACCCTTATGAAACATTGACCTTGAAGAAATTACTGTACCACACTGTGCCTCCATTATTTATCTGCAAACTAATAACTTGCTAACTTCCTCAAGGTTCTTGGGGGAATAGAGGAATTAGTATCCATGTGTTGAACTGAAGATGGCTGCAAATTTTTTGACATTCCTCTCATTGAGAGGAGGTAGTTTACTCACCCTCCTCTTGATTCTAGTCTGACTTATTAACATCTCTAATAAGGTAGGGTAGAAGTGTAGTTTGCCAGTTTTTAGTCTAATCTTTAAGAGAATCAGAAGTTTCCATCATAGTCTTTTGGAATTCTGAGCCAAGAAAACTGATTATTTCACTGGAGAAGTCCCACGGAGAGGCAGTGAGACCACCGGAGGAGAAGAGGGGCACAGCCTTCAAGCCACTCCACCAAGGAACCAATCATGTGAGTCAAGCTATCTTGGACTCCAAAGACCAGGCCAACCACCAGGTGAATATCATTGAAGGAGCCCAGATAATACATGTAAAGCAAAATTATTGCCCAGGGAGCTGGGGTTGTGGCTTAGAGATAGAGTGCTTGTGTATGTAGCATGCGTGAGGCACTGGGTTTGATCCTCAGCACCACATGAAAATAAAGACATTGCATCCACCTATAACTAAAAAATAAATATTTAAAAAAAATAATTGCCCAGAAGAGCCCTGCCCAAATTTCTAACCCATAAAATTGAAATATTGTGTTAGTCTCTACTGCTATAAAAAAAGATGTAAGATAAACAACTTAAGGAGGAAAGTTTGTTTTGGCTCACAGTTTCAGAGGTTTCTGTCCATGGTTGCTGGGGCCACATTGCTTTTGTGCCTGTGGCAAGGCAGGACATCATGGCGGAAACACATGGTGGGAGAAAGTTGCTCACCTCATGGTGACCAAGAAGCAAAAAGGAGAGAGAGGAAGGGGCCAGGGTCCCAGCATTTCTTCAAGGGCACTCCAACAATGACCTAACTAGGCCACATTTCCTAAGTGTTCCACCACCTCCCAATAGAGCCACAGACTGAAAACCATATTTAACATATCGCCCTTTAAAATCTAAACCATATTTAAGAACCATGTTTAAGTTCCAAACCATAACCAAAATATAATAAAACAGTTGTTGTTTTTTAAGGTACTGCATTTTAAGGAAGTTTGTTAAGCAGGCACACATACAAGGAAAAACCATTACAGCCATACATACACAGACCAACAGCAGAATTCCTGGAACACAGGAAACATTCTATAAGTGTTCTCCCAAATTCTTCAGGGACATATTTGTATTGGTAACATTGGGTGAATTAAATGTTCTAAATATCTTAAAACACACTGTAACCTATATGTAAAAATCCACAGCCCTAAGCTCATTGTAGTTTAACCCAGATTCTGTATTACTTTTCCCTCTACTACCGCTATTCATACAGTTCCCTCTTCTATTTCCTATCCTCAGCCCATTTTCCAGGTCCTCTTACCTGCCCACCTCCTATTCATGCTTTACATCAGTGCTTCTCAAACATCAAGGTGTGTACAGTTTACCTGGGCATCTTGTAAAAGGGCAGATTCTGTTTCAGTGAGTCTGGAACAGGCTGAGTTAAGTGCCGGTGCAGAACCTCTTGGCTGTCTTTCTGAGGGCCAACACTTACTTTATTTAGTGCTGATAAAGCCCCAGTTTTTTTGTTAAGGTCTCCCCACATCACCAGTGACTTGGGTAAATTTTAATGAGCAAAACCACTAGTTTTGGTGTTGTCCTTCTCTCTCTCTCTCTCTCTCTCTCTCTCTCTCTCTTTTGTTTTTGTTTGTTTTAAATCTAGGTGTTTGGGTAACTTGTTAGGAGATACTAAGAAAAGTCTGCTATGTTGAATATATGCTTCTAGGAAAGTTTCTTCGATCTTATAAAGAAACACATATGAGAGATAAAGTTCTGTCCCTGGATGTTAGTCTGTTGACATGTGATACCTGTAGCTACTGCAGCCACCTTGTGAACATGAGGGTTCTGTACAATATACTCCAAGGGGATGGCAAAGCAAGACGATCAGAAGAACTTGGGTCTTTGTTGAGTCACTAAATTAACCAACACTGGGTATTCCTCTTTGGGTCTTCTTTTCTATGACAAAAAAATACATCTTTTTGTTGTGGTTAAGCCAATTTTTTTAAACCAAGCTTTCTGTTACTAGTGGTCAAGAGCCTCCTACTAAGGATTAATCTGCCCTTGCTCTCTTCTACACATGAGTCACTGTATCTTTTTATTCCCTGTGTTGCTCTGTGATCATACACCTGCCTCCTCTGGTCAGGTACCTCTTGAGGTTTGTTCTTTGCAGCCTTCCCCTCCACAATACGGTAAGTGATATGCATTTTATGAACTGAAGTGAACTCACCCTAAGGGTTTTCAATTACAGAAACATTACATTTTATTCATTTTAGGCGTGCTCCCCTCTCAAGGTTTAACCTTGAAGAACTGCCTCTTGATACTCTGCCCTCCTTGGCCTCACCTCCCACTAACATCAGTAGACCCGGAGCACAATCTCATTTTGATATTAACCCAAATGAAATATCATTAAGAAGGTTGCAGAAAGGCCACATGACTCATTCTGAGACTGAAAATAATACGAAAAAAAATCATTATAATGATTATAGTAATGCCTTGCCTTTGCATAATAATAATAATGGTTACCATTAGCTACCTCCACCATATCCTGAGAATCTCTCTGTATACATAACCCTGTCTTTACAGGGATAAATAACTTGCTAAAGGACATATGGCCAGTAAACAACACAGTCAGGATTTGAACCCGGGTGTCTGACCCCTGAACCTGGAGTCTTCCTACTTTGCTTCCTGAAAATTTCTTTCTGTACACTCCATACTTGTCAAAGAGCTTCAATGCACATGATCTCATTCGGCGTTCTCAAAGGAAGTGTGGGTACAATCCGCCACATTGTTTTGATATTATTCACGTTGCTAACTAAATATAAGTTACTCTGGGATCATTATAGAGCTTATTTTCTATCCTCCAGTTTATTGTTTTTCAAATCCATCTCAAATAAGAAACCACTTTTTGGAAGGGAAAATAATCAAATATGACTGAATTGGGGGACTTTATTTTTTCAGTGCTAAAGAAAAAAACATTAAGTTGGCCCAGTTTTTCACAGTGGCATGTTGATGAAATGCCATGAATGAATTGTGGGATGAATGAATGAAATATTTCAAAGTGGAAAAATAAATCATGAAGAAGAATCAATTCCCCAAAGAAACAAGGCTGCAGATAGCAATTCCCTAATTTCCAGCCCCTCTCACATTTTTCATTCCGAGAAGACCTCTCTGTCAACACCTCTTCGAAGGAGACGTAGAGCTAAAGCAATAAGAGAAATCTCATTCTTGAGAGCTTCTCTTTCCTTTCACTCTGGGCATTAGCATGGCAGAATGTCTTTGTTTTAGTAAACCAAGTGGCCAGCACTAAGCCACAGCCATTCAGTGGGTCCTTTGGAAATAAAAGACCAAGCATCACCTAATGGCTTTGGGTAAGGGAGTCAGTGCGGACATACCTTCATTTTCTACAACAGCATGTCAATTTTCATACTCAGTATTCTCCTTAAAAAGAAAAAAAAAAACTCCTTTCAAAGATTATCTAAAGCATATTTACTTTTTCATAACTCATTCTTAATAAGCTTCTACTATTTGACTACTCATTGGGTGAATGTGTCCCCATTACAGAAGCACATAGGGAACTCAGTTGTAAACATAGAGAAAGCATTCAACACACTTTTTAATTAATCAGACTAAGGTCAGCGTGTTAGCTTTCTGTCACTGTGGCAAATGCCTGAGATACACAACTTATAAAGGAGAGATTTAATGTGGCTCACAGTTTCAGAGGTTATTTTCCATGGCTGCTTGGCTCCTAACCCTTTGGGTCTATGGTGGCAGAGTACAGAGTGGCAGAGTGTGTGGTAGAAGATGTCTGCTCACCTCATGCTGCCGAGTAAACAAAAAGACAGAGAAGGAACCAGAGTCCCAATGCATTCAAGGGCAGGTGACCTCACTTCCACTAGGTGACCTCACTTCCACTAGGCCCCACTCGTAAAAATTCTGCCAACCTCCAATAGCACCACAGACTGGCAACCAAGTCTTCGCTACTTCTTTGATCCAAACTGGAGCAGCCAGATTGATATTCTTCCCTCTGTCTCCACATCCTGGCCCGTATCTCACCCGCCCCTCCTTTCCCCGGGGTAAGTAGCATATACTTGGTGGACAGACTAACTTACTTCAGTGTGGCCCAGGGCTGGTGCATGGCAATGACAGCTAGCAGATAAGAGTATGGTGATTGTTCCCATCAGATATGTTGACACCTCCTGCTCCCCGCTAAAGAAGGGGAATAATACCAGACAGCCACCATGCAATGATTCCATGTGACACAACCAGAAATAGGGTAAGTTTGCAGTAGCTCATTGTTTTGCATAAGGGGATAGGAGTCAGGCTAGAGAAACAGAAGTGAAGTCATAATAATAATAAAAGCTATGTTTGCTGAGGGTATAAGGATGTGCCAGTCCCCAGACATTGACAGTGATGGGTGATCTACAGGAATTATTGTATTGTCTCCCTTCTTACTAGCAAGGACACTGAGACTTGCAGAGGTTCACATCTTACAGTTCATAACTGGCTGAGCCAGGAAATGAACGCAAGCTGTGTGCTTCCAGAACCCATCTTGCTCCATGATGCCCTGCCACTGCTCACAGAGCCATCCTCCATGGGCAGAGGAGACTCTCGCTGGCCTCAACCTCTGGAACTATATCCCAATCCCATCAGCTGTTCTACAGTGGCTGCCTTGCCACAGGTACCTGAGTGTTCACTTTGTGCTTTGTGTGACTTTATATGTCACTGAAAGATTAAGGTTCTGGGTTTTAAATTCTCTAAAGACATTTAATCAGCTGGGCATCAATATTTTCAATGACTGCCTTCACCCTTGAACTTGACCCTTCTTTCCTCCCTGCCTTGCATGTGCAATGCCCAGCACAGTGGTCTCCTCGCTCCTCCCCACCTCCAGGCCTTTCTCCTCCTGCACCCTTTGGATCCCCTCTTTTCCACCAATGGCTCTATGAGACGTGTCTTGCAGCTGAGCCCCTGACGTCCTGATTCCTGATTCCTGCACTCCTGCAGCATCTACCTTGGCCTTACATAGTGCAGCTTCTGCTGACATCCTCTCATGTACTGTGCATTGATAGCTTTTATTTTTTTTTATTTTTATTTATTTATTTTTTTTTTGTGGTACCAGGGATTGAACTCAGGGGCACTCGACCACTGGGCCACATCCCCAGCCCTTTTTTTTTGTATTTTATTTAGAGACAGGGTCTCACTAAGTTGCTAAGTGCCTCACCATCGCTGAGGCTGGCTTTGAACTCATGATCCTCCTGCCTCATCCTCCCAAAGTGCTGGGATTACAGGTGTGTGCCACCGTGCCTGGCAGCTTTTAATTTTTAAAAATCTTCTGCTTGGATTGTAAGCTAGGTACATGCTTTGCTCTTGGCTTACCCTGACTTCCTTTACCTATCCTTCCCCAAACATCAGCCTGTGGCTGAGGGGCAGTGGAGAGAACACACA
Source organism: Tamias sibiricus (assembly GCA_025594165.1). NCBI lineage: Eukaryota > Metazoa > Chordata > Mammalia > Rodentia > Sciuridae > Tamias > Tamias sibiricus. The sequence continues at coordinate 46,015,773 of CM046669.1, read as the reverse complement.
ATACCAAAGGGCTCATCAAAGTGTGTCCCCAACAAAGGGCTTTGCCCACTATGGTCATAGAGCTGAAGATGGCCAACCCACTGCCTAGCCTTTCTTTTAGAAACCATTTTCTCTATTTCCTCTTCCTTTGGAACAGTGACCAAGGTGGCACGCCTCCACCACCACCCCTGGCAGAGAATTGCTCTCTCCAGTCCCCATGGAGACTGGCAGAGTCAACTCAAAGGGAGGCAGGCTGGAGGCCTCCCCCTGGACTCAGTGTACCTTCTCACAGGGACACATTCTGTCTTAGCAGCAGCTCAGCTGGCTCCCAAAGCCCCAGCCATCTCCTGCACCAAGGCCCCCAGATGGTGTGTTCTGTGGAACACAGCGATGGAGGGAGGCTCTAGGGAGGGAGGAGAGCTGCCTGGGGGCTGAGTGCCACCAAATCATTTGTCCCTTTGTCCTGGCCCTTCTGCAAGATGTCTTGCTCTTAACAGGCATCCTGATGGCAAAAGAAAGCCTCGGCCACATCCAGCCTGTAAGTGCTGGAGGCATGTTGGGCAGAACAGGTTGCTTTCTTCTTCCTAATCAAGCCTTCCTTCCTTCCTCTCTCTGGCTGAGTTGGAAAGCTCTTGAAAGGTAGCAGATTGCAGGCTCTGAAGGCTGGTGTCTTCTGTTTATCCACAGAACGAGGACATTGGCCAATGCAAGAGCCCTGTGCTGTTCCTTCCATGTGCTGCTGGCTCCACAGCACTGAAGCAGCCCCCTCCCCCAGCAGCCTCCCACTCCTCCATGCTGTTTCAGAGGGGGCTGCTGGTATACTCTCTCTGAGGCAGTGGTCCCCACGTCACAATCTGAGATGACCCACATCACACCAATTTACCAGGTCACAAATAGCAATTGTTGTAATGAACTAGAATGGAATAGAATGTGCCAGCGCATGACAGAGGAATGGCATGGTTTCAATAAATTTTTCACACACACACACACACACACACACACACACACACACAATAATATCAAATGCATTTCCTTCTGTGGGTCACAATCCTAAAGTTGTAAGACCTGGAAGAGACAAGTCTTGCCCTTGACTCAGGGCCTGGACTTCTGGGACAGAGTTGGATACTTTTTCAAAGCTGACCAGTTTTTTCCTCTTGCTACCATTGAAAAGGTAGCACCCACAAATAGCAAACACAGGGACAAGGGAATAGGAGACCAAGAAATGAGGAAATGATTTCTACCCTCCAAGAGTGGGAATTAGAAACAGACTGAAACAAGACAGGCAAACCAGAACATAACGTGCAAAACATGTGATGGTGTGCTGGAGGGAGATGTTAATTCCCACTACCAAAGGGACCCTCGGAGTTCTGGTTTTGACCAAAAGCAGAAAAGATGCTTTGTGGTGGAATCAGGGGTTGCTGTCTAAGCCTGGCTCTCAGAACCATGGGTGTGCTATTAACCTGCATTTAGAATGATTCAGTTCCCCTAAACTGAGTTATTAGCACCCCCCCACACACACACACCAATCCTATACTCTGTAGGATCCACAGTAGGGCATAGGGCTCTCAAAAGATGCTTCTTTGGCCTGGAATGGGGGGCTTTCCCACATAGCCTCATGTTGATTTAATTCCTAGAAAAACTAGAATGAGTATAGGGAGGACCAAACTCTGTCCCTAGAACTAACTTATTTTGCTGCGTGACTTTGAGTCACTTCACCTCTCAGGGATCTTTGGCTTTGTAATGGAGTGTGGACAGACATGGCCATACCCAGTCAATGGCTCTGTGACCTGGTAAACGTGGCTGGGGATAGACATATGCCAGAAAGAATGCGGGTTAGACAGAACCTCATGTAAGATTTTCATATAAGATTAAAGATCTTTCCCACCTCCACCCTCAGTAAAAGCTCATTCCCCATCGTCTTGGACATTTGCTCCCTGCAGCTGTGAACAGGGCCTGCTGTCATCCAGTGGAACACAAAGGATTATGGGGCACAGCTGACTTGAGTGAGCCAGCTGTGCTGGTCTCAGGGATGGTTTCGCTGGTAGAAGAACAACCCTACCTGGGTGGGTGGCATGGCAGTGTCCCATCTGACACCCCGCCTACTTTGCCCAGGTGTGATTCCAGGACAGAGGCATCAGGCACTGATGTCTTGCAGGCAGCAAGTTCATAGATATGCCTTCAGCCCCTGCTTGCAAGCAGAGGTCCTCTGCCATTCAGTTCACCCTTGGGAGATCTTTACACTAAGAAACGTAAGGACAGGAGATGTGTTTTTACTGCAACACTGACCCCTGCCAGTCATTGTATCCGTTCTAAAGCCAGAGATAATGTTTCAAGAAGTTGACAAGTGGCTTCAGTGTAATGTCCACCATGTTCCCTTTCTTGGCCTTTAGAAAATTTTGTTTCATGCTTTTGTTCCAATTCATCTTAAGTGATAAATAATCCTATATGCTGCTCCAGAACTCTTACTCCAACCTTTCTTCTTATTCTAACTTTAGCCCAAAGTCTAATCCACAGTAGGAGGAGGTGGGTAGTGACCAGGGCTACCTTTTTATAGTGAACATCAAGGAAGAGCAAAATTTAATCTGTGGGAGTAATGAGCCAACGATCCCATCACAGTGATGCTGGGTGATGCAGTCCTGGATAGAGATCGTTCTGCCCAGGGGCCCCCACTTCCTCTCACTCCTGAGGCCAACTTTGCTCTTTTCCTCCATTCCTAATAACGACCTTCCCAGTGAAAACAACTTAATGAATTCTTCTCAACAAATGTTTTCTTGGGTCGTTGGGGAGAGGGAGTTGGGAGAGCCAGTTGTAATTGCTGATGACGTGAGAAATCATGAATGTGATGAAGCCACCATCCCAAGGGACACATGTGGGTTCCCTCAGTTCTCATCACAGTGGGTTCTGTTTGGAAGATGGCTTTTAAAAAGTAGAAACTACACTTTTTTTTTATTCTCTAAAAGAGAAGCTAAAGTTTACTTTAGGTAAATGTAGTCTATGATGTGTATTGAAGAGAAAGGACCTCCCATTACCCTCATTAAAACCAAGTGGTGACCAGAGGCTGAGGCAGGAGGATTGTAAGTTCTGGGCCAGTCTGGCCTCCTTGAACTTAGCAAGATCCTAAATTAAATTAAATTAAACTAACAGGGCTGGAGTTGTAGCTCAGTGGTTGAGTACTCCTGGGTTATTTAATCCCCAGTACAGCCCTCCCCCCCCCAAAAAAAAAAAAAAAAAAAAAAAGAAAAAGAAAAGAAATTAAACATTTTTAAAAAATCAAAAATAAAACAAGCATTTATTTAAGATGAAGTCTCACTAAAGGCTATATCTAAATCGGAAAGAAAGAAAGGAAGAAAGAAAGAAAAGAAGAAAGAAAGAAAGAAAGAAAGAAAGAAAGAAAGAAAGAAAAAGAAAGAGCTAATTTTGGATTCATACTAGATAACTATGATTACTCAGAAGAGACTGTTTTGCCAGAATCAGATCCAAATAGTAGTGTTTGTCTAGCAACTTCACTCACATTTTCCAAATGATCTCATCTAATTCCTTGAACCCTGGCACATAGGGCTGCTACTAATCCCTCCACTTTATTGGTGAGGGCATTGAGTAAGTCATTGAAGGACCTCAGCAACTGGGGCTTTAACTTGGTTTCCTATCTCAGGCTTTTCGCTCTTACCTCAATGCCATGTGGTCTCAAATGTCTGAGGGTTTTTAATTCAATTCACAAGATTCATCTTGAAACTGGTGGTGACCAGAGTAATTGGCCATAGAAATGTTTGACAGTGGGGTTCTCATTGAACTAGGATGCAAACTTAGAGATCACATAAGACAGGTGGTTCTTGAACTTGAGATGCATGAGAATCCCCCAGAGAGGCTGTTAAACACTTATAGGTGGGTTCCACCCTCCCAATTTTCAGATGCAGTAGGTCTGGGGCGGGGCTAAGAATTGGGACTTCTAGCAAGTTTCCAAGTGCTGCTGATGCTTCTGGCAAAGGGACCACATTTGGGAACCACTGACCTAGGGATTTTCTCACTTAGTTGAAAGTATGTTGAGGCCAGAAGTAGTGGCCTGGTCCATCCATCTGTCCTCTGCACTAACTCATCACTGAATTACAGTCTCATGTCCCAGCCCCTCCGTGGCTGAGGTTTCTCCAGGAGGGAGCCTGTCCTTGAATCCGTGAATATCATTGCCTTCCCTCCCTCCCACTTCTTCAAACCTCATGATAGTAATAACATGTCACCATTTTAGGGAGATTCTAGTTTGGTGACTCTGATTATAAATTCTCACCTTTCACTTGGATTCTAAGAAATTTCAAAGACTCTAAGACAAAATGAGGAGCATACACTTCAACTACAGGCATGACTTTGTAAAGCAGCTCCCAGAGCTAAATACCAAACCATTCCATGGTCCCTAAGCTGCCCTACCAGATTTGAAATGCACATTAACACACTCAAGGCTCTGAGAAGCTTAGCCAGGGTTTAGCCAGGGTTGAGCATAGTTTTTCCTCAGCTACATGACTACAGTCCCCTCCTCTTTCCCAGATAATGTTGCTATCAGAACAAAAGCATATTGATAACGCACATTAGGAAGAATAATTTGGCAAGTACAATAGAATTGACTGGATAACTCCTCAGTTTCCAGTTTGCTCCTTAACCACCCCTTCCCTGAGGTGCACACACAGGGGTTCTGCCCATAAAACCCACAGCATATGCGGGTAGGGGAAGAACATGTATCTCAAGGGGGAAGCCAGGGGTCAAGTAGAAGGAGGAAGAAATTTCTCTCAAATTTCCCAAGAGGATGGGTCATTCCTGCTCTGCTAGGGGGAAAAAAAAAAGTGAATATGGAAACAAGAGAGACCAGGAGCTGGGTGTGGTGGTGCATGCGTGTAATCCCAACAGTTTATGAGGCTGAAGCAAGAGGATTGAACGTTTGAGGCCAGCCTCAGCAATTTAGCGAGGCCCTAAGCAACTTAGTGAAACCCTGTCTCAAAATAAAAAAAATAATAAGAAGGGGTTGGGGATGTGGCTCAATGGTTCAGTGCCCCCGGGTTAAATTCTCAGTACCCCAAAGAAAGAAAAAAAAAAAATCACACAGGATTCCCTCCACTAGAAAACAAGGCAGGAGGATCATCCTTTCTGGCCTCACTGCCAACAGGGCTGAGAAAGAACAAAGGGAAAGAAGACCTACCCCCAGGGAACTTGCCTTGTTTTAGGGAGCATGGCTTAGATGTTCACATGAGATAATCCAAGACAATATATAACCCTCATGGTCTCAACCCCCATAGGAAGAAATGTATCATAAATAGAAGATGCTTCACACATTCAGATGTCATTGTGTCAATGGATCTCAGCGGACAGGCTCAGAGCAGGAAAGGGTCTTAGTTGCTTAGTTGCTCCTGCTGGCAAATACAGGTTACTCCAGCTGACTCAATCCACTGAAGCCTTACACAAACAAGTACATCCCGCCAGGACAAATTGGTCCTCAGAGAAGGACGCCTTCCTATACGAGTCACTCACGCATTGGCTGACATATGTGATGCCTTGTTTTCCTGCCACTCAGGATGAGAGAAGCACTTAAACAATTACTGCCCTGGGGAGTGTGTTCCAGATCCCAATCACCTTCCATGTTAGGAATAAACTTCAAGGTCACAAGCCAAATTCTATTTTCCTGAGGGAGAAAGGCTGAATCATCATATAGGAAGCCCTAAGATGGCCAGGGGTCAGGAAACGAGTGAATCGTGCTTCCTCTGTGGATGCAGATCTTGTATCCCTGCTGCTCAGGGCTTCCGCCAAATCTTCTCCTCACTCCCGAAAGCAGACAACTCATGGTTTCCCTTTGGCGCTCTGAGGCAAAGCAATAGGTCTGGGCCAGCAACAGGGACCAGGTACCCTCAGCTCTTTGTCTGCATTTATCAGTCTCCATCATTAGCCTGCTACCATTTCTCCTTTCTTTAGGCCTTCCTAATCACATTGGAAGGACTTCCAATAAACTGGCAAAGATGGAAGAGATGGACTAGAAAACAAACAGGTCCAGAGACCATGTTCAACCTCACCATGACTCAACAACAAACCGTCTTTTTCCTGCTTATCCCATAAGCAATGAAACAAGCAATAAAATGCTGAGCGTGAGCAAAGGTGTGGTTTACAAGAAGGCGTGACTGCTGAGAATGTGAAATCTTACCAAATCTTACTCCATGTGTTCATGGGTGTATATTTATTAACCTGGACATGTGTTCACAATACATCTGGGTTTTAAAGATGATAAAAACAACATGTATAGAACAATTTTATTTATGGTGTGTGTGTGTGTGTGTGTGTGTGTGTGTGTGTGTGTGTGTGTAAAAGCATCTGGAAGGCTATACTCCCACGTTTTATTTCTGGGTTTTTTTGGATCCATACGACCCTTAGTCCTGGGTCCATCCCAGAACCCTTTGAGGGCTCACTTTGGTCCTGCTCAACCTGCTTCTCTTCACAGAACAAGGACTCTGCAAGGCCAAAGGGAAAAACACACCTGAATCTAGCCCATCCTCCTAGTGCACACCCCAGCATCCTGCACCCTGAAATGCCCCGAGAATCAAACAGCCTCTCATTCCAGGGCTTCATGAGCTCTCACTGGGTAGGCTGAGCTACTGGTGCACATGGCCCAGACCCAAGGACAGGTCACCATGAGGCCATTTACAGAGGCAGAAATGGAGTTTGTATGTGTGTACACAAGAAGCCCTCATGGTGCAGGTTTGAGCTGTGGGTGGGCATAGTGACAAGGATATAGGAGACCAAGAGATGAGAAAGGAGGTGGCCAGAGGATGGGAGTCAGCTCTCCCCATACTACCACATTCTGCCACAGAACTTCAAGGAGTCCCAGAGCTCTAAATTTGAACCTGGACTTTCAGATATTACAAAGGTAAGGATGAAATGTATTTAACAATTTGTTAACTGGAATTATAACTCTGAATATTTAGACATGTGGAATTTAGACCTTCATTTATACTCTTGCCTCAGACCATAAAAATGGGCTGGACCTGCTCTGGATAATAGAATTAAGAATGGCTTCACTGGTCTCCCTCCTACTTCAATTTCAACTCACATTCTCCTTCTCTCACTCTGCACCCCCTTCTTTCCCTCTTTGATTTTTATACCATATACTAAAAAATTGACTAATTTCACATCCACGACTGTAGTAGTATAAAAAATTTAAAAATTATAAATGTTAACAAATATTTTTACATCTAAAAATGAAAATAATTTAAATGCTAAACAATAGGGAAACAATCAAATGCATCATATCTGTACATTATATGCCTAAACATATTTAATTAGGCTATTAAATCACTTTATATTAATGATGAATTGTAGTGAAAAATGCTCAAGACAATGCTGTGAAAAACAAAGTACAAAGTTATAATTAATCTCTAAGCATGATTTGCACGTATAGAAAGGAAACCCTCTAAAGTTTTAATTGTGGTTATTTATATCAGGTCAAATTCTGGGTGAAGATTTTTTTCCCTTTATGTTTTTATTTACTTATTTATTTATTTTCTTCAATGATCAGGGATAGGGATTCCTTTTATAATCAGGAAAAATTCACTTGAAAGTCTAAATGTGCCTGTTCCTTTGTCCAGACCTGTGTTTTCATGAGGAAATGCCACCCCAGTGGCCTTTGACGTCACCCACAAACACATCCTCCATCCTTCCTCCTCTGTGAGGTCCTGCTTCCCAAGTGCTGCTTCCCTTCTGTGATTTCTGGGGTTTGGGTTCCCCAGAGCAGCCCTCCAGGCCCTCACCCTACCCATGAAGCTGCCTCTTTGGGGACCACCAGCAGGGTGGCTTCACAGGGAGGGAACAACGCAGGTGCTCTTAGAAAAGCCAGGTGCTCTGCCCCCGGCTTGCAAGTGCCTGTGTGGTCCTCTGAGAGCTGTGAATGCCTCACTCCACTCACTGCATCTGTGACTACCTCCCTCCATGTGCCCCTCAGAGCTACTCTCATTTTCTTTCACTTCCTGGGAAAAGATCTGATTCATTTTGTCACACAGTTGTCCTAGGAATCTCTTCTTCTTGGCAGTATGGGGATGGAAACCAGGGATGCTCTACCACTCACGACACTACCTCCCCAGACCTTTTATTTTATACTTTAAGACAGCATCTCTCCAAGTTGCTGAGGCTGGCCTCAAATGTGTGATCCTTCTGCTTCAACCTCCCAAGTAGCTGGAATGACAGGCTTGCACCACCTTGCCTCTTGTAGGAGACTTCATTCTTAACAGAGGAAGGTGAACTGAGCCCAGGGAAGGAGTCGCCAATGTCAACGCGCCCAGCACATGACGTCTGAATGTAGAAGACACCTGGACACAGAGGCAGGAAGTGAATCAAACCATGTCAATCACCACAGGATCCTTTCAGAGAATCCCACTGAGGTTTAGGAGTGGAAGGACAGAGGACACTTCCCCTAAGTGTTGGAAAAACCAGAAGAAAAGCCAGGAGAGCCCAGACACCTCCTATTTAAACTAAAAATGAAACCTGCAGAGCCAGACCAGAACCACTGTGTGCTCCCAACACTCAACATGCCCTGGACACTTCTAAGAGGTGAAAGAAAGCAAGAGAGTTACCCTGTTATTACCATTGCCATTGTTTTAGAAACTCTTCCCAGTAACAGATTAGCATCCTAAAGCTTTTCTTCCAGTATATTCTACCTCCTGCTTTTCTCCCAAATCACCCATACAGACTTGGTTTAGGGTGTGGGGAAGGCCTTTGCTGGTCCCTGAGTTTAAGTCCTGGGAGTCACAAGGTAATTTGTGAGTTAATTGTAAATGCTGGAATATAGACCCCTAGAGACAGGTCTCTCCCAGTAAAACCATGTGACTTGATCATCAATGCCTACCCAGTAAAACAGGGATGATTACTCTAAATTTCTAAATCCCTGATTACTCTAACACTGTATCTATCATCTTATGGTCTTCTATTCCATATTCTTTCTTTCTCATTACAGAGTGATTTTCCAATTTTTAATAATATTGCCATACCCCAGAATTCTTACTGAAATTGTACTTATTTGCAACTTGGCCAATCCAGGAATCTAATTTGATGCCTTTTTTTTTTTCCTTCTGAGTTACTTTTGGCCTCTTGGTAAGTTCTGGTAAGTACAGAGGAGAACATACTTTATTCTTCTTTGTGTCTTCTTCAACACTAAAAACATCTCTCAGCACATACTATGTGCTCATGAAAGAAGAATCAAAGGGCTGTGCAGATGGTCTCTACATCATGTAGTAGGGAAAAACCCAAGTGGGTCCTGCCCTCAGTTTCCTCATTGAAATGGAGATCATCATACCTTCTTTTATTGCTGTTCGTGAGTTTTAAATGAGGTTGTATACAAAGCTTTTGCCACAATGTTTAATATGTCAGTAGCATCAGCTCTTATTTTTATCATTATCAGCACTTCTTATCTTTCTCTGAAGTACAAAATTTAAAACCATATTCCTCACAATGAGAAAAACAGTTGGTCTCAAACAAGCCTCTGACAGTTTGGGCACCTCCAGGAGGCATCTAACACCATCTCCCTTCTCCATGCGGTTTGACCTCAGCGCTGCAGCCCCAGCTCCCGCAGTGTAGGAACAGCTTGGCTTGTTGCCTTGAAACTTATTGGCACAATAAGAGATAATGATTTCCCTGTACACACTCCATCAGAGCAGTTATTGTTTAAGTATTTCCCTTATTCCTCCTTTACCGGAAAACAATACCTTATAGAAATCAGCTGAGGAAGACACTAATAGCAACTTCAAACAGAGCTTTCTTGCTGCCCTGACTTGGCAAGGAGGTCTCTTTGGAGCAGCTCGCCTCAGACCCAGGAACAGAATGTGACAAAATAAGTCCCTGTGGACCAATGTGGGCACCAGACAGTTGGCAGCTTTAGGGCCAGCAGGGCCAGCAATAAGAGATTGGTTTCCTCAATTGAGGTCCCATTTGGCTCCTGTTTGCTAGCCCCAGAAGGTCAGAAGCCATGCTCTGAAAATAAGAGATTTTTCTCTTCTCTGCCCACCCTCCATGCCTTCTATGATATTTCTTCTGTGTCCCTTGGGAAATTTGTGTCTTTGTGGGATCTGTCCTCTGCCCTTCTTTTGTAAGCATACCAAGGCAAAGATCCATTTAATTTTCAGAAACTGTGTCTGTCAATAAATTGCCTTTGCTCTGTCTTGGAAGGGGCGCTGCCACCCCCTTCCCTGAGCAGACGTTCCTGTGTATGGGGAGCTTTTCTCATTATCTGTCTTGACCTCTGGCGCGGTCTTCTTTTCATCGTCTCCTTGGGCTTTTCTTATCATGGTTTGCACTCCTCAACCTCACTCTGTAATCGGCCGCATCCTTCTCAGCACCTGGCATTGCAGCCCTTGCTTATGTCCTCTGTTATAACCTTGATTATTTCCCCTCCGCTTTCACCAGAGCCTCTAAAATTGCAACTGTCGTCCTTGCTCTCACCAAACCCAGCACTGCATCTATTCTGCTTCCAGCTTCTTCCAACCTCGCCTTCTGTAGGAGACCAGACACGAGGAGTGTGCATGGGTGCCATTCCTCCACCCCATGAGGATTTATTCATTAAATACCTCCCAACATGCCAACTACTGTTCTGGATGCTTACGACAGACGTACTCCCTGCCTTTATGAGGTTTATACTTGAGTCAACATGAAAGAGACATGCAAACAGACAGTACTAGATGGCAAGTCCAGAGAGCCCACACCATCACGAGCTTGCAGGGGCTCCGTGGGGTAGTTGAAGTCTTTGAGAATCACCCAAGCCACACTTTCCACCCCCTGCTACATCACACACATACCCAACATCTGTCGGATATCACATGAACTACTAGCTCGAGGCAGTACACATCTTAACATTAGATCACAGTATGTTCTTTTCAATGGTACTGTATCTACAAAGCTGGATTTCTAGCAGTTTCTGTGATAAAAAATAAATAAATAAAAAGAACTATCCTGTGAAAATCAAGGCAGTGTCCTAAATGATTCTGAAATTTGAGAAAGGGGAACATCACCCAAGAGCTCTGTCCATCCCATAAGTAACTAATTGTGGTTATTCAAGAATTAATTTAAAATGCTTGGTTTCCTTCTATTTGTGAGAATTAATTTTCAAACAGCTTAAGATATTGGGGACATAATTACTACTTCGTTCAGCCCTACCTACTTTAGAAAGTTAACTGTTAGGGATTTCTTTTGGCATTGAAATTCAGCAAAGACATTATGAAGACACCAAGGCCACTGTTATAGAGAAAGTTTGGGAATCTCTGATTGAGGCAGAAATCCGAGAGAGGGGAAGGATTTGTTAATTGGACTGAGGGAAAGAAAGTTCCAGACCATACACCAGGGTAGCCAAGGTCAAGTTGGAGAGCTATAAATTATCTAGAACATGCTTATTCCTTGGTCTTCCATAGCAAGCTCCATACAGTTTCACTCACTCACATATTTGCATACCCTTCCTTGTCCCCGAGACCCTGCCCCAACACTTTTCCTCCTATTTTTCACATCTCCAAGGCCTGGGTTCATGCCCAAGCAGGAAAAATCAAGACCTAAAAGTCTGATAAGGTTACTGGAGTGGGGAAGGCAGATGGTTGCCCCAGGAGTGCTGGGAGCAGGCAGAGTGAGGGGCTGCAGGTGCCTGCCTAGTAGGTCTGGCAGCAGGTAACAGAAAGCCAGCCAGGGAGAAACTGGATTTCAGAGATGGGACTCCACTCCCTGGAAGGAACTGAGCCCCTGAACAGGAAACCAAGCAGGGACACAGTTCCCAGAAATGGGGCACAGGGCGGGGGGTTGATGACAAAGAACAAGGTAGGAGCCCAGTTACAAGAACAGGCACCAGGGACCAGCTGAGAGGAAGTAGTCTATTTATAACAGGGAAACATCAGAAACAACTTTAATGTCCACAAGTAGGAGATCAGTAAATAAATTGTGGTAACACTACACTATGGAATGCTGGCGCAGCATGAAAAAAAAAAAAAGAAAGAAAGAAAAAGAAAAAACAGTGTTCTGTAAAACCATGTGATAATATGGAAACTTTCTTAAATCATGTACACTAATAAGTCTGAAGAGCCCATTGCAACCTGTAGTGCAAAATAAAATGCCTATTTGATGTATACAGTTAGAATTGGTAAACAGAAAAGAAAAAATTGAGAAGTAGCTAGAGGGATATATAACCAAATATTATCTAAATGGGCAGAGTGTAACAGATTTTAATTTTTACTTTTTCCATTTTCTATATGTTCCAAATGTTCTAAATTAAAATAAAAGATCGCCTTGGTTGCTTTCATGAAAAAGAAACAAAAATAAGAGCCATTTGTAGTAACAACTTTTCTCACCGCAGACTAAAGGCATAGGTGAAATCCATCTCCCCAGATAGGTTGATCCTCTCTACCAACAGGGCAAGTCGACAATTAGAAGGTAGGAGAGAGGGTGACATGGATGTTTGCTGCGACATTAAGGCCATCCTGGCCTTAGGGAGGATTACAATACACTAGCACCCCAGCAGCCCCACTGCTGTAACCTCTTCTCCTGGTTCCCCATCCTTCACTGCTGCACATGGCCAGGTGTGACATCACTCTCCACGTGGAGCAACTGGTCAACCTACCTCTGACGCTTCTGCTGTCTGATGAGGGTAAGCCAGGAGGTGAGGTCAGAAGTTGTTGCAGGAATATCAGGATGACACTGTCCTGGCTAGTGTCAGAGTGCAGAGCCAGGGAGCAGCAGCCTAGCTTGAATCCTGACCCAGTCTCCAAGCGGCCATGTGATTTTGGATAAGGCACATCTAAACTCATTTCTTCATTTATACATTGTGGGTTTAACCAGGTAAATGAGTCTGGCTATGCTTTGTGAACTACAAGTTCATTATTATTACCTGCTTGTGGGAGATTCCACTATTGACAACTAATGTTACTGCAGTATCAGAAATCCCTCAAACTCTATGAAACACACCATCCTCATACAAAGCCTTTGTACTTGTAAGAACTCTCATACTAACAAACCACATGGCCCTGATCTCCCTGGGGAGAGTGCAAATAAGTACCTCTTGCAGTCTCCATTAGGGAAATTCCATGAAATAAGTCCCCAGTCTCTAACACTCCAAGTGAGCTAGAGAAAACCAATGGGAAGAGCCCTGTGTGATTTTTTTGCTTAATATTCAATATCTCTAGCTAAGACATTGATGTATCTGTGCTTTCTAAAGACCCTAAACTTTATCTGAGCCTCAGGTCATGACCTGGGAAATGGCCAGAGAAGATTAATTGAAAAACAAAGTTTAAGCCAGGCACGGTGGTGCACGCCTGTAATCCCAGCGACTCGGGAGGCTCAAGCAGAAAGATCACCAGTTCAAAGCCAGCCTCAGCGAGGCCCTAAGCAATGCAGCAAGACCCTGTCTCAAAGTAAAAAATATATATAAAAAAAGGCTTGGCCTGGAATCCCAGTGGTTTAGAAGGCTGAGGCAGGAGGATCGCGACTTCAAAGCCAGCCTCAACAGTGGTGAGATGCTAAGCCATTCTGTGAGACCCTGTCTCTAAATAAAATACAAAATAGGGCTGGGGATGTGACTCAGTGGTTGAGTGCTCCTGAGTTCAATCCCCAGTACCAAATAAATAAATAAATAAGAGCTGGGATGTGGCTCATCAATTAAGCAACCTTGGGTTCAATCCCCAGAATCAAAAAAGAAAAAGAAATATGTTAAGTTTAAGAGGATCTCATCTCTCAGAGATCCTGAGGTGCCCTAAAGAAGACCATAACAAATTAGTTTCTCATTGGATTTATACATTTTATATTGAAGGGAAGAGAGGGAGAGAAGCAGGAGGGGGAGGAAAGAAGAAAGAGGGGAGGAGGGAGGAAGAAATGGATTGGGAGGGAGGGAGGATGGAAGGAAGGAAGGAACGAACGAAGGAAAATGAGGTCTGGAAGTTTTATTTGGAGGAGCCCCCTAGAAACTAAATATGGCACTAAGCTGATTAGTCTTTTAACCCAACCAAAGAACTATAGACAAAGAGTAGAAGAACCCACTTATGGATTCTTGGAGTTGTAAGAAGACTTGGTTATTATTGTTTCTCATCCAAGAAGCTTAACTTTCTGGGAACCACATGAACCACTGAAAGTTATCATTGACCCAGCAGACCAGGACCTCCACCCTTTTCTTCCACCTTTGTGTCCTTCTCTGAAGAGCGCCAACACCAGGCACCTTCCAGTACTGCAACCTGTCCCATATGGGCTGTCTCCTAAGCTATCCTTCCACCCAACCCATTTCTGTTCTCACTTAGACCGTGCAGTAAGTGGCTGCCTACCCAGGACTCCACTTGCTCCCAGCCCAGGGTCCAATCCTGACCCTTGTCCCAGGTCAAGCTTAGGAGCAGAAGCTTATTCAGAAGCCCCTGAACCTAGAAAGAAGCTTCTCCAGCCAGCTTCTAAGTTTTGAAAGTCAAAGCTCTGGGATTATGACTTTCTTCATAGTCCTTGACTTTCTGTTAATATGTGAACATCCTCAAGTTCAGTAAAGATAAATAGAAACCACTGCTTCAAAGTTAATGTATTTTGACTGAATCAAACTTATTTTAGAAAAGGAAAATCAACTCCTTTTGTTGGATTTTTCATTTGCTTCTGAGAACACTGAATCTGTCCCCAAGGCAGGGTGTCAGGGACACATCAGTCTTCTCTAGCTTCTTTCTTCTTGCCTTATAATTCCCTTTCAACTTGGAAAGTACAGCTTCACCTGGAGTTCTTCAGAGGCAAGACACACCACCTTACTCTACCCCAACCCCAGCCTGGGATGCCAGGAATTTTTCTCAGGCTTCTCAAAAAGCTGGCCAATATTGGGGGACATATAATGCCCTATCGTTCATTTGCTTAACAAATATTGCCAAGTACCTATCATGTACCAGAGATGACGCTGAAGACTATCAAATCAAGAAAAGTAATCTTTTCAAAAAGATGCACACCACAGTTGTTTATATTTTTTAACAGTGTGAGAAATTCAAGTTAAAGTTCCAGTGAATATCTTGCTAGCTGGGAGCAGTAGAGGTGGTGGGGATCTGGGAATGATTCCCAGTGATCTTAAGGTGAGGATGGTCAGGAGAGAGTTTTTGCTTTGTAACCTCCCCAAATAGACACCTTTCTTAATATTTCAAAGGTTTTTTTTTCCTTTTCATTTGTTGTTTGTTTTTGGCACCAGGGATTGAACTCAGGGACACTCAACCACTGAGCCACATCCCTAGCCCTATTTTGTATCTTATTTAGAGACAGCTACTCACTGAGTTGCTCAGTGCCTCCTCTTGCTGAGGCTGGCTTTGAACTCTCTATCCTCCTGCCTCAGCCTCCAAGCCACTGGGATTACAGGTATGCACCACCACACCCAGTGATACTTCAGGTTTGTAGAGAAGAAAGATGGCAAAAGGAAGACCCAAGGGCTTCAGGGAAATGGCTCAGAGAAGGGGTTCAAGTATCCTCTCTCTCTATTCCCCCTTACCATAGGTCTGTGTAGAAAGACAACTTACTCCTCAGAACAGAATCACCCAAAGGATACCAAAGTCTTCTGAGTCATGGCCACTTTCTTCACCTACCCTCCAAATTCATATTTGAATCAAGACACTTCATAATTGGTACAAGTGACAGATTTGAGGGGAAAAAAAGGAATAATGCAAAACAGCCAGCAAGAACAGATTTTCCTGTGATTGAAGATGGCAATAATAAGACAAAAGACAGATTTTTGCCTTCAAGAAACTCTCTCCTCATTGCAGCCAAAGCAACACAAAATTTAAGGCAAACATTCCATTATTTTCCCCCCACTGTTTGGAAATATGGAAAAAGAAAATCTTGCCATGAATTTTTTTTTTCTTGTGGCTTTTTTTTCTGCCTAGTTCTACCAGAAATGACACTTTTTTTCTTTCTTTCTTTCTTTTTAATCCTACAGTGTTAATAAATGACAGGGTATGATTCTTCTAGTGCTTGGAACGGAGGACAGATCCAGCAAAGAAAAGAGCCTGGATGAGAGACAGTCTGCAGGAAATTGTGAAGCTGCTAAGAAAACAGAGGCCCCCTCAACAGGCAGCCTTCACAACATTAGTCTTTTTGAATCTGATGAAAATATTATCTGCCTTATTGATCACCAGCTCCTTAAATAGAACAGAGCTGTTTATAACAAATGCAACCAACAATCACAAATGAGCAAAACAATAACATGCTACCCTCATATCCTATCTACCTACCCCAAATCAAACACCAGACAGGGCAAATGGAAGCACCGTACTTTTTTTTTTTTTTTTTTTAATTAATCCATTGTAGACATACATAATAGTGGGGTTCATTTTGACATAATTATTCAAGTCTGGAGTATAATTTGTTCTGATTTGGTCTCCAGGACTTTCCCCTTCCCTCCCTACTCCCTCCCCTGTTCCCTTTCCTCTACTATACTGATCTTCCTTCTACTTATTTGTGGTTCTTTTTAGTCAGTGCATTATGTATGTATACATAAAGGTGAAATTCACTATGGTATATTCACATATAGGAAAGTTTGATTAGATTCAAGCCACCATTCTTCCCTTTTTCCATCCTTCCTCCATCCCCTTCAATCTTCTTCCTCTACTCCACTGATCTCTCTTCTATTTCCTGGAATTCTCACCCTTCTTTCTTACCCCCTATCCCCAATCCTCACTTAGGTCTAGCTTCCACATATGAGAAAAAAAAAAAAAAAACACTCAATTATTGACTTTCTAGACTGGGCTCATTTTACTTAGCATGATGTTCTCAATTCCCATCCATTTACCAGAATGTGCCATGATTTCATTCTTCTTTATGGCTGAGTAAAACTTCATTATGATTATATACCACATTTTCTCTAATCCATTCATCTGCTGACAGGTACCTAGACTGGTTACAGAACTTGGCTATTGTGAATTGTGCTGCTTTAAAAATTGATGTGGCTGCATCCCTATAATATGCTAATATTAGATCTTTTGGGTAAATACCAAGGAGTGGGATAGCTGGGTCATATGGTGGCTCCATTCTTAGTTTTTTGAGGGATCACCATATTGCTTTTCCCGAGTGGTTGTACTAATTTGCAGTCCAACCAACAATGTTTCAGTGTACATTTCCCCCCACACCCTCATCATCATTTATTGTCGCCGCCTGCAGCAATTGCCGCTTGCAGCAACGATTCCGCAGGAGAAAACTCGGAGGCAGACTGGAAATGAAAAAGTTCTTTTATTCTTCTTTCTTCTAACTTCTCTCTCCGGCTCCAACAACCTCTCCAACTCCAACCACCCCTCTAACTAACCTCACCCGGTTAAATACATTTTGCCTTAACAAGGACAAGTGCTAACAGCTTGAGCTTACAGGTGCGTCACACAGTGTTCACGGGCATAAAAAGATTCTTAGATAAATGCATGAATATCAGGTGAAAATACTTGAACACCTTTATGGCTCTCAGCTAGCCACTATCTAGCTATCTCCTCAAATAGGGCTCTACATTTCCCCCCTTTTGTTTTTAAAAGAGGGAATGCTCTAGGGCGTCCCATGTGCAACCAACATTCTTACCCGTCATCGGATAATCAAGGCTATGCCCTTGACTCCTGTCTTAGGTTGATATGTCGGCCACATGAAACTGTCCCGTGGATGGGTGACGACCTCATCCGGATCGACTGTGTCTGTCTTAAGTTGTCCCCCTCTGGGGATCTTACCCATCATTGGCTACCAGCCGTCCAATCGAGCCTTTCAGGATCCACTGTGTGTGTTGACAAACAGCCGTCAATTGTGAGGAGATGCTGCGGTTTTAAGGCGGCAAGCCTTCTGCTGATGAGCCAAGTTCCATAGCGTTATCAAGTTCTTTAAACAAATCAGCTGCCCTAAGTTCCATCAAGTAACACACTGAGTTCTCTAGACAAATACCTGCAAGGCATTGTCCCGTAATGTCCCAAATAATGAAAGATCAAAATGTCCACTTGTTATAACACGTTGATCTAGGAGGCCCCATGCATGCAGAGCAGAGGCCACACTGCTGGTGAGGTTGTTTGATGCTTGAGCAGCAGGGATGCTTGTAGCGACCACGATCCCTGCAACTGTAGCAGCAGTCATCTTTTTTATGTCTAGACAATGCCACCGGCAAATCTTCAGGGCCTGCTACCTAGAAAGTCAAGCATCAATTATTAGAGGAAATGCAGTGCCATTCCAGCACTGAGTCAAGAGGCGAGTTGTCAAACTAAAAAATAGAATTATTAGATCAGGTAATTAAAGTTGATCTCTGCTCACAGACATTGCTGCCTGAGCCTCCAAAAACATAAGCTGGCAAAATACTACATTAAAGATAAATTAAAGAAAAACTAAGAGCACTTTGGAAAAATAATTTGTTAGCTGGAACCCCAGAGTCTCTGCATACACAGCAATCCTTCTATGAAATTACCTGTTGAAATAATTCAAATTAATCAGCTAATAAACAAATAAAGTTAATTACAAATAAACAATCCCATGTCAAATACCAAAATATCAGGTTATACAGTAGTAGTCATACTTTTAGCTGAAGAGAAGTCCCAGAGACACCTATAAATCAAAATTGAAGGTACCTTCACTTTTTAATTGTTTACCCAAATTGAATACTCTAAACTTAAATGAATTAAAGTTATTTGGATCCATATATATATTTATATATATATATATTTTAATATTAATTTTCATAAGCGCTTTGTTATTTGTGACGTCACACTGGACAGACGCACAAACATACAAATATATATTTGTGACATCACATTTACATGAAATCTAGACAAGTGCACAGACATAAAGACATATATAAAAAGAAAAAAATACAATTGTGTGTACACTAAAGAGAGATCTTCTCGTCCTGGCCGGGAGGAATGAGACTTAAGTTGTGAATTTATTGGAGGACTCTTTTAAGGGAATCATTCCATAACAACTTCATCTTGGCCCTCTTGATTTTTGTACTTATTTTATTAATCTTGATTCCTCAACAACTTCATCTTGGTCCTTTTGATTTGGTACCTGTTTTATTAATCTAGATGGTATTCATATTGGGGAGGATCATGCTGTGGAAAAACACAAGCAAATCCTCTCCCCCAAATTAATACTGGATCTAGGCCCTTCCATGTGCCTGAAAGAACATCCTTCCAGTAAACCAAAGGTTTATGTTGTTGGTGTGGATTCCAGTGTCTGTCTCCAGCCGAATATCCATTAGAATCCAAAGTTAAAAAATTTAAGGTAAACAGGGCAACGGCCAATCTGTCCCTAGGATTTGTCCAATTTCCTTCTTTTTGCTTTAATAGCATAATTTTGAGTGTGCGACTAGCTCGTTCAATTATACCTTGGCCTTGAGGATTGTATGGGATACCTGTTTTATGGAATATATTGAATTTTGCGCAAAACTGTTTGAAAGATGAGGATGTATATGCAGGGCCATTATCTGTTTTAAGCATTTTGGGAATTCCCAATGCAGCAAAAGCTTGTAGACAATGAGATGTAACATCTTTAACTTTTTCTCCAGCATGTAAGGAAGCAAAAATCATGCCTGAGCATGTATCTATGGTCACATGAATAAATCACAATTTTCCAAAACTTGGCTCATGACTGACATCCATCTCCCACAAATGATTGGGCATTAATCCTCTTGGGTTAACCCCATAATGTGGATTGGGCAAATGTGTCACACAAGATTGACAATCCTTCACAATTGTTTGAGTTTGCTCTTTAGTTATTTTGAACTTTTGCTGTAAAGTAGTACTATTAACATGAAATTGAGAATGGAACAAGATAGCTTGTTGGACTGCTGAAAATATAAAGATCATTTGAGTGAGGGCATCAGCCTTTTGATTACCTTCATGGAGAGGACCAGGCAAATTAGTATGAGCTCTGATATGTCCAATAAACAAAGGTTGTTTACGTTCCCATAGAAGGTTTTGAATTTGAAAAAAAACAATTTAAAGGCTGGAGTATGTGGTGCTATTGGGCCTGCTAGCTCCAATTTAGGGATGGCATGTACAATATAGTGGCTGTCTGAAAAAATATTTATAGGCTGTTCTTTAAAACTTTCAAGAGCTATAATAATAGCTTCAAGTTCAACTAATTGGGCTGATTTTTGACCAGTAATATGAATCATATTTTCTTTTTGAGTGACTACTGCAGCAGTGCCGTTAGAGGACCCATCTGTAAATACATTTAATGCCTTAGGAATAGGTTGATTTTTTATTACCTGTGGAAATATAATGGGATGATTGATACAAAAAGATAGTATAGGAGACTTAGGAAGATGGTTATCAAAATTTGCAGAAGTAGAGCATCTAGCTATAGCCCAATCATTATCATTGAAGCACAAATATTCAACCTGTGATGATGAATAGGGAGTAATAATAGTAGCGGGGTGAATGCCAAATATTTTAGTAGAAGTCTTAAGTCCTTGAAGAATAAGTTTAGCCACCATGGAGGTATAAGACTCAGTAGTACTTTTAGGAGAGACAGGGTAAATGTATCCATAATAAAGGTCCCTGTTGCCAAAATACTCCTGTGGGTGTATATTGTGAAGAAATAATAATCAATATCAGCAGTTGAGCAAAATCAATTCTATCACAATGGGATCTTTCAATGGCCTTTTCTACTAACTTTAAAGCTTCCCTAGCATCAGGAGTCAATGTTCACGGTGAAGATGGATCAGGGTTCCCGCGAAGGATATCAAATAAGGGTTTTAATTGTCCAGTAGTGAGGCTTAGTGTAGGGCGAAGCCAATTAATGTCTCCCAGCAGTTTTTGGAAATCATTGAGGGTGGTCAAATGTTCTTTATTTATTAAAATTTTTGAGGCCTAATGAAAGTATCCATAATTTTGAATCCTAAATATAATATGGGAGATCTAGTTCGAACCTTTTCTTCAGCAATGTTTAGTCCATATCATTTTAAGTTTTCTGACATATCACTGAATATGGTGAATAAGACTTCTTGATTAGGGTGAGCAAGTAAAACATCATCCATATAATGGAGACACATAAGGTTTGGGTATTTGTTCTTGATTGGCTGAATAACTTTGTCTACATAGATTTGACATATAGTGGGGCTATTGGCCATTCCCTGGGGTAAAACTTTCCATTGATATCTTTTATCAGGGCCATTATTATTGGTAGAAGGAACTGAAAAAGCAAACCTGGGGCATCCAGAGGATGTAGAGGAATGAAAAAGAAACAATCCTTTATATCAAGAGTTATAAGATGGAAATTTTTAGGAATAGCTATAGGATTAGGAAGTCTAGGTTGGGTAAGGCCCATAATTTGCATGGTTTTATTGATTTCTCTAAGATCATGTAACAATCTCCATTTTCCTGATTTTTTCTTGATTACAAATATGGGGGAATTCCAGGGAGAGATGGAAGGTTCTATGTGTCCTGCTTCTAGTTGTTCTTGGATTAGTAGGTGGGCCACTTGTAATTTCTCTCTAGGTAGGGGCCACTGAGGGACCCAAACTGGCTTATCAGAAAGCCATGGTATTTTCAAAATTGTTTTCTCAGTGGCCCCTAAAAAATATATCCTTTACCTTTTTTATGATGACTTAGCTTAATAGGGTTAGGACCCTGTAGATTTTTATTTTTAACACCTGCGGGCCTGGTTGCGAGGTGTACCCCCATCTGTTGCAAAATATCTCTTCCCCATAAGGTAAGTAGCAAGATGGTCAAAACATAAGGCTGGAAAGTTCCTTTATGCCCTTCATTATCTTCCCATTTTAAAATTACAGCACTTTGTGCTGGGGTGTTAGTATATCCCAAGCCTCTTAAACTGGTTGAAGCCTTCTGCAGAGGCCAGTGCTTGGGCCATTGTTGTAAATTAATGATGGAAGAGTTAGCCCCAGTATCAATCAGCCCCTCCATCTCTATACCTTGAATTTTTATTTTGCACATAGGCCTCCGTGAACAATCCTGAACCCAGCAAGCCATAGGTCCCGAGCCAGTGGAACCAAATCCTCTATTGTTCCTAATCTGCGCATACTCTTGAATGAGTTGTGTAAACTGGGAAGGAGAAGCAGCTGAGCAATTCTACCTCCTTGGTTAACAGAGCTAATGCCTCTAGGTGAACTAAGCATTATTTTTATTTCTCCTTGGTAGTCGGAGTCGGTCTAGTCTATAACACTGGTGTTACTTGAAAACCTAATAAGCTTTTAGAACTTCACCTGAGGATAAGTCCTACAGTCCCCGAGGGAAGAGGTCCCCTGACTCCCGTGGGAATCAGTTGAACCCCCATTTCAGGTGTTAGCACTATTCGGGTGGTGGAACAGAGGTCTAGTCCTGCACTTCCTCTTGTCCCTCTGACAAGGGAGTCAATGGGTAGGAGGGATTGTGACGAGGAATCATCTGGATGGATGTTTGAGGATATTCCTCCTCTAATGCCTCCTACATTTGTGGGCCCCAGGGCATTGGGCCCCGTGCCCCGTTTTTTGAGTTTCTAGACAAAATATTTCCATAGATGCCAAATTTAGATCTGCATTTATTGGCCCAATGATTCCCCTTTTTACACCTACGGCAGCAGCCTGGGGTGCGGTATGAGCTTGGTCTTATTTCTCTTTGGGGATATTGCCTGGAATATCCTGATTGATTATAATAATTTTTTAGGTAGGGCCCTTGTGAAATTTTGAGGGGAAGCACCTCTCATTGCTGCTGCAATCACATTGCCTGTGACAAAGGCGTCATTAATGTCTTTATATAATCTTATGTATACTGAGAGTTCCCTTTTATTTTTCCATGGTCTTATAGCATCTTGACAGTATTTGTTGGCATTTTCATATGCCAGCTGTACAACTAATGGCATTGCTTGCTCTACATCCCCGAATATTCTGCCTGCCATTCTTAAAAGTCTGTCCGCAAAATCAGCATATGGTTCATTAGGCCCCTGAATTACTTTAGACAAGCTGCCTTGTAAATCACCTGTTCCTGATAAGGTCTTCCACACTTTAACAGCAGCAGCGTATATTTGTGCGTATACACCAAGATCATATTGCATTTGAATTTGTAATTCAGCAAACTGTCCTTCACCTGTTAGCATATCTACATTATGGTCTGGGAAACCTGCAGTCGCATTTCTTCTAGCTGTTTCTACACAAAGCTCCTGGAATTGTGACCTCCATATCAGGTATTGTCCCCTGATCAATACTGCCTTACATAAGCCTTTCCAGTCTGAGGGGGTTAAAGTTAAAGTGTTAAGGGACTCCAGCATGCTCAACGTGAACGGAGCTTGGGGCCCATAGGTCATTATTGACTCTTTGAAGTTTTTTATTGTTTTGAAGTCTAGGGATTGGTGGTACCTCTGTCCATTCTTGTTTTCAAATACTGACAGATCCTACTGTTCCTGCGGTTTTTGGTGTTTGAGGGTGCGTAAGCACTCAGAAAGGCCGTTAATCTCTGCCTCAAGGGCACGCATATGCTCAGAAATACCCCTCATGGTTTCTGTAATGGATTCCACCTATGAGGGAGCAGAGGGCACAAGTGGTTCCTCTACTTGACAGTCCTTTCTGGTCTTAACTGACTCAGCAGAAGAGGCTGTGCTTTCATGGTTATTTGGCTCCTCTTTACTACTATCACTTTCACTGGTAGTAACATCCTGAGTTTCAGATTTTATTGAAAGTACGTACTCTTCGGCTATTTCCAACAAGTCTCAGATAGCTTTTGCAGCTCTTATCTTAGTTATTTTTGAGTTCACACCAATACTATCCTTACTGGTCTTATCTGACTCAGCAGAGGCTATGCTTTCACGATCACTTTCCTCCAGACTATCAGCTATATCAAAAAACTCTTCCATAGCTTTTATTACTCGGTGCTTGGTTATTTTCGCACCCATCTTTATAGATTTCTCAGTTCTTACCTGCTGATTCCGAGTGCCCCATACAGGCCACCACTTGTCGCCGCCTGCAGCAATTGCCGCTTGCAGCAACGATTCCACAGGAGAAAAACTCGGAGGCAGACTGGAAATGAAAAAGTTCTTTTATTCTTCTTTCTTCTAACTTCTCTCTCCGACTCCAACAACCTCTCCAACTCCAACCACCCCTCTAACTACCTCAGCTGGTTAAATACATTTTGCCTTAACAAGGAAAAGTGCTAACAGCTCGAGCTTATAGGTGCATCACATAGTGTTCACGGGCATAAAAAGATTCTTAGATAAATGCATGAGTATCAGGTGAAAATACTTGAACACCTTTATGGCTCTCAGCTAGCCACCATCTAGCTATCTCCTCAAATAGGGCTCTACAATTTATTATTGGTTGCATTACTGATAATTGCCATCTGACTGGAGTGAAATCAAATATCAATGTATCTTTCATATGCATTTCCCTGATTGCTGAGATGTTGAACATTTGTTCATATATTTATTGGTCATTTGTATTTCTTCTTTTGAGAATTATCTCTTTAGTTATTTTGCTCATTTATTAATTGGGTTATTTGTGGGGGCTTTTTTGTGTTAAGTTTTTTGAATTTTTTATGTATTCTGGATAGGGGTATCTGAGGAACAGGTAGCAAAGATCTTTTCACACTCTGTAGGTTCTCTCTTTACACTGCCAGTGTTTTCCTTTGCTGTGAAGAAGCTTTTTAATTTGACATCATCCCACTTATTGATTCTTCATTTTATTTCTTATGCTTTAGGAATCTTGTTAAGGAAGTCGATGCTTGTCCAATAAGTTAAGGTATTGGGTCTACATTTTCTTCTAGCAGTTGCAGAGTTTCTGGTCTAATTCCTAGGTCTTTGGCCTACTTTTAGTTGTCCTTTGTGAGAAATAGGAGTCAAATTCCATTCTTCTACATATAGATATCCAGTTTTTCCAGCACCACTTACTAAAAAACACTACCTTTTACAATGTATGTTTTCAGTACCTTTGCAAGTATAATATGACTATCTACATGGGTTTATCTCTGTGCCTTCTATCCTTGGACTTCATGTTTGTTTTGGTGCCAGTACTATACTGTTTTTGTTACTATAGCTCTGTAGTATAATTTTAGAACAAATATTGTGATGCCTCCTGCTTCACTTTTCTTGCTTAGTATTGCTTTGGCTATTCTGGGTCTCTTATTCTTCCAAATGAACTTTAGAACGTTTTTTCCTAGTTCAGTGAAGAATGTCATTGATATTTTGATGGGGATTACATTGAATCCATATAATGCTTTTGGTAGTATGGCCATTTTGTCAATATTCATTCTGCCTATCCAACAACATGGGAGGTCTTTCCATCTTCTAAGGTCTTCTTCAGTGTTCTATAGTTTTCATTGTAGAAGGTCTTTCACTTCCTTGGTTAGATTTGTTGCTAAGTTTTTTGTTTTGTTTTGTTTTGCTTGTTTTATTTTGTTTTATATATGTGTGTGTGTTGAGATTATTGTGAATGAGAGAGTTTTCCTAATTTCTTTTCAGCAGATTGTTTATGGGAGTATAGGAAAATAATTTATGTGTGTTGGTCTTGTGTCCTGCTACTTTGCTAGATTTGTTTATTGGCCCTAGAAGTCTTCTGGTGAGTTTCTTTTATTTTTATTTTATTTTATTGTCTTCTAAATATAGGATCATATCATCAGAAGGATGATTTGACTTCTTTTTTTTCTATTCATATCTCTTTAATTTCCTTCTCTTACTTGATTGCTCTAGCTAAAGTTTTAAGGACTGTGTTGAATAGGACTGGTGAAAATGGATATCTTTGTCTTGTTCCTGTTTTTAAAGGATACGATTTCAGTTTTTTTCCATTCAGTATGATGTTGTCCTTGGGTTTGCAATTTGTAGACTATACAAAGTTGAGGTAAGTACCCTCTATCCCTAGTTTTTCTAGTGTTTTAAACATTAATGGATGCTGGACTTTGTCAAATGTTTTTTTTTCTATCTGTTGAGATAATCATGATTCTTGTCCTTAGCTCATTTCTGTGGTGAATTACATTTATTGATTTTCCTATGTTGAACCAACCTTGTATCTTGGGGATGAAACCACTTGATTATGTACACTGTCTTCTCAATGTGTATTTGAAAGTGGCTTACCAATATTTAATTAAGAATTTTTACATATATATTCACCAGAAATATTGATCTAAAGTTTTCTTTCCTTGATGTATCTTTGTCTGGTTTGGGTATCACAGTGATACTGGTTTCATAGAATGGATTTGGCAGTATTGCTTTCTTTCTATTTCATGGAATAATTTGAGGAGCATTGGCATTAGTTCTTCTTTAAAGGTCTGGTAGAACTCAGCTGAGCATCCATCTGGTCCTGGACTTTTCTTCGTTGGAAGACTTTTAATAGCTGCTTCAATTTCAGTATTTGATATTGGTCTGTTTAAGTTTCCTGTATCCTCATGGCTCAATTTGGTCAGGTCATCTGTCTGTAAGAATTTTTCAATTATCTTCAAGATTTTCTAGCTTATTGGAGTATAAATTTAAAAATATAGTTTCTAATGATTCTCTGGATTTCAGTAGTGTCTGTGGTTATATCTCCTTTTTCATCTCTAATTTTGTTAATTTAAGTTTTCTCTCTCTCTCTTTGGGTAGTTTGGCTAATCTTGTTTATCTTCTTAAAGAACCAACTCTTTGTTTCATTGATCCTTTGTATTTTTTTTATCTTCAACTTCATTAATTTCAGGTATGGCTTTAATTATTTACTGTCTTCTACTGATTTTGATATTAGTTTATTCTTTTTCTAGGCCCTCAAGATATAACATTAGTTTATTTTGTATCTTTCCTTTTTGTTTTTTGTGTATGTAGGAATTCAGTGCTATAAACTTTCCTCTTAGAACTGGTTTCTTACTGTTTCAGAGATTTTGATATGCTGCATCTCTATTCTCATTTGCTTCCAAGAATTTTTTTTATTTCTCCCTTGATTTCTTCTGTGATCCATTCCTCACTTAAAAGTATATCATTTAATCTCCAGGTGTTAGAATGTCAGTTTCTCTTTTACATCTTGCCATTGATTTCTAATTTCATTCTATAATGATATGATAAGATGCAAGGAATCATCTCTATTTTTGCTAAGATTTGTTTTGTGTCCTAATATATGATATATTTCAGAGAATGTTCTATGTTTTGCTGAGAAGAAAGTGAATTCAGTTGTTAATAGATGTACTAGTTTATAGATGTTTGTTGAGTCCTTTTGATTAATAGTATTTTTTAGTTCTGAAGAGTTTGTACTTAGTCTACATCTGGATGATCCATCTAGTGGTGAGAAGGGTATGTTGAAATCACCCAGTGTTGTTGTATTATGTTCTATTTGATTCTTTATAATTAGAAGGGTCTGTTTTATGTATATAAATGCAACACTGTTTGGAGCATAAATATTAACATTCATTATATCTTGTTGTTGGATGATTCCCTTAACCAGTATGAAGTGACCTTCTCTGTCTCTTCTGATTTATTTTGGTTTTAAGTCTATTTTGTCTGATGTGAGAGTAGCTACCCCTGCTCACTTTTGGTTTCCATTTGCATGGTATATGTTTTTCTATCCTTTTGCCTTCAATATGTAGATATCTTTGTCTTTAAGTTGAGTCTCTTGTAAACAATATATGGTTGGGTCTTGTTTTTTAATCCAATCTACATCTTTTGAAGCATTCAGATAATTTAATAATAATTCAATAATAATAATAATTCAGATAATTTAATAATAACACTATAGAGATGACTTTTATTTCCTGACATTTTGATTTATTTCTAATGCTTAATTCAGACTTGATTCTTAATTGACTACTCTTCTTGTGCAATTAATTCTTATCCTGGGTTTTATTTTTATTTCTTCTGCATGAAATGTTTCATTGACTATATTTTGTAATGCAGGCTTAGTGATTATGAATTCTTTTAATTTCTATTTATCATTGAAGGCTTTTATTTCACCTTCAACCTGAAAGATAATTTTCTAGATATAGTAATCTTGGTTGATACCCATTTTCTTTCAGGACTTGGTATGCATCATTCCACACCCTCCTGGCACTTGGGATCTGTGTTAAGAAATCAGCTGAAATCTGAATCAGTTTACCTCTAAATGTGATCTGCCATTTTTCTCTTGTGGCTTTTAAAATTCTATCCTTATTCTGTACATTAGGCATTTTCATCATACTGAGAGACTTAGAATCTCTTTTGATCTTGCCTATTTGGAGTTCTATTTGCTTTTTCTATTTGTATTTCCATCTCATTCCTAAAATTTAGAAAGTTTTCTAATATTATTTAATTGATGAATTTGTACATTCCTTTAGTTTGTATTTTTGAACCTTTTTTTACCCTAATGATTCTGTGTGTGTGTGTGTGTGTGTGTGTGTGTGTGGTGCTGGGGATTGAACCCAGGGCCTTGTACACACAAGGAAAACACTCTACCAACTGAGATATATTCCCAGCCCCGAAGATTCTTAAGTTTCATCTCTCAACATTGTTTCAGATTTCTTGAATATTCTGGCCACGGTCTCTTAGCATCTTCTTCTTTTTTTTAAATTGTCAACTTAATTTTCAAGATTAAATACTTTGTCTTCAAAGCCCCCAAAATCTGACTTCAAATTAGTCTAATCTATTGGTGATGCTTTCCATTGAATTCTTTTTTTTTTAATTTTTTTATTATTTATTTACTTATTCATCATGCACAAGTATAGTATCTTTTTACATACAACTGCTTGTATACACAGTATATAAGTAAATTTAAGATTCTTCTATTTCTAGGATTTCTGTTTGGTTCTTTTTCAGAATCTCTATATATTTACTAAAATGATTTTTTACTTCCTATTTTTTCTAAGTTCATTTCTTACATCTTATTTTAGCTCATTGAACATTTAAACTATGAACTTTCAAAATTCTTTCTCCAATATTTCCTCCACTGTGGTGTCCATGGCATCAGTTGTTAAAGTGCTGTGGGCTGTTTGGGGTAGTCTGTTTCCTTGTTTTTTCATATTGCTAGTTTGTCTACTCATATATTGGGATGATTATTGCTTCTTCTTTTATGCAAGAGACTATTTAGTCAGTTTTTGTTTCGTAAGAGTCCTGGGCTGGGTGTATTGATGCTTTCACTTAATGTGTGTCCTCTACTATTCCCAGTATCAACAACACTTGAGAGACACTAAATCCTATTCGCTACAATTACTTTAGAACAAAGCCACATACTACTCAACCTTAGGGAAACCTGAAAACTTGTTAATACTGTTCTCCACAGTTACTTTTATCCAGGTATAAACTAGTAGTAATGTTCTCTTTGGTCAGCTGGTCCTTCACTGGCTCCTATCTGTGCTGTTGAAAAGTTGGAGATTGCTACCTAGCTCTGCTGTCTCACCTTCTCTATCCTCTGCCATACATTTTGATCATATGAATTTTGGGAAATGACAATAATCTAAAAGATTACCAGACTCTCAATGTAAGGTATAGTTTGCTTTGAAGTATTGAAATATTGAGATCCCAAATTAATTTTTCCCAGGACACTTTTGAGTTTTTCTAATTTTTCCATTTTCTTCATTGTAGATTACTAAAGTTGAATGGAAACATTAGAGATATTCTAATACAATGCACTCATTTTATAGCTAGGAAAACTAAGGTCCCCCAAAGAGAAAATAACTATTTTCAAGGTCACATAGGGCAATAGCAGAGTTGGGATTAGGACTCAGACGCCCTGGTTAGGTGGTTAAAAGCTAATTCCATTTTTGGAAGGGCCTAGTGGTTTTCCACCGAGAGGTTTCTTTGTTAAGAGAGATGTTGTCCCCTTTAAGCTACCCAGGGAATTCTTTGGCTCCTTCCCTTGCCATTTCCAAGGAATACACAATGTGGGTCATGAGGATAAGTGCAGCTTTGAAAAACAAAGGTACACCTCCTCTGTGGTTATCCTCCCAGGGCTGGTGAGATTGTTTCTAAAGGTTGGTGTGTGTTTTTTCTTCAATGCATCTTGGAGCAAGCTGTCACTCTGTACTTTTTCCTCTCTGTTTCTCAACAATCCCAAGATTGAGCGGAGACATCATCAGGAGCCATTTCCTCTCAGAGTCAGGAAAGTGCACCTTTTAACCCCACACCCTGGGTGCCTAACCCTGGTCCTGGCTCTGTCTTTCATGTTACTTATCTCCTATGTTGTTATATAGGATTTTTCACTAATTAACAACAAAGGGAAGAAGTCCTTCAGTCCCTGCAGCTCTGGCATTTGCGTACTCAGCAGATCCAGATGCATCAGACCCATGATCTCCTAAAGCACTTAGAAGTCAAAACTGCCCCAGTCAATGAGATTGGTTCCCAAACTTCAGCTGATCCCTGAGGAATTTGCTCATGAAGACTCTGTGGTCTTTGGTGTCCCCTTCCTGTCTCCACCAACATCTGAAATAGGTTTTTCTGTTAAACTTTGCATAAGTGATTTTTTTTTTCTCTCTCTCTCTCTTTCAGCAAACTCCCTGCTCCCTGTTTTCTATGCCACTCTCTCCCTGGGTCCTCCTGATGAGCTTGTCTTTATTTCCTTCTTTCCTTGATGCCCTGGAAACCACTCTCTGAGATGTGGCTTATGGCCCTGTGTCACTCACTCCTATACTGGCTGATGAGGTCCAAGCCTGTGAATGCTCTTGCCTTGCCCCTGAACACCAGCAGGCATCTTCCCCTGTCTTTGTAAGTATAACATTTAGATATGCAAATATTAGCTTTATGTTTCTAACAAGAAAATACAGGTGAATATCTATGTATTTTAAATATATGAATGAAAAAGAACTCTTTAGCACTAAAAGCAATGGAAGAAAACAGAAAGGACTTTTATGATTGAATCATAAAGAAATAATTTAAGCATTTACATTTACGAGGGGAAAAAATAACTTGCATAGTACTTCAATCCTCTTATTCAAATATGTCATCCTATTTGGCTGTCAGTCTGCCTAGCCTCTGAATCAGTCACTTTGTCCTGACACTGGCTTGGGCTTCCCTTCAGGAAATGCCTCTACACAGTCGATTGCAGTGACTGTCCCCATGACCACCCAGCTGATGGGCAGGGTGTGAACATACTCTGAATAGTTAAAGTAATGAATAACCCTCTAATGGTTTTACTCATTAGGTATCTCAATGTCTGACTTTGCATGTGCAAAAATTGTGCCTTTTGCTCTTGACATACTGCTGGACTTGAGAAATACTTAAATAATGGATGGAACAAGAGAAATAAAAGGAAAAGAATAAAAGTATTCTAACTCTTCAAAATCAAAGTTTATTTATTTTTAAAGCATGATTTTATTATTTTATTGTTTTCCATATTTTTATTGATGCATTATCAATATCATTCCCCAGTACTTCCCCTTTCTCTCCTCTCCTCCATCCCCTTGGTCCTGTTCCTCTACTGTGCTGATCTCCTTTCGATTTCATAAGACCCCTCCACTACCACCACCTTTCTTTTCCTTTTTTCTCTCTAACCTCCACATATGAGAGAAAACATATGACCCTTGACTTTTTGAGTTTGGCTTATTGTGCTTAACATAATGTTCTCAAGTTCCATCCATTTTCCTGCAAATGATTTAAGTTCATTCTTCTTTATGGCTGAATAAAACTCATATCTATATCTATCTATCTACCTACCTACCTATATGATGGAGTTTTTTATATATAATTTTCTTTATCCACTTATCCATTGATGAATACCTAGGCTGGTAAAATCATCTGTCAATTATCAATACTAAGGAACAATTAACCAAACCAATATAAAAGATAAAATCAGGAGTGATGGGAAAGCCCCAACCTCTGAGCAGAGTGTGCTCCCACCCACAGGCCCCTTCTGGAAAAGGCAAATGTGTGTTGGTTTTGCTGTGCAAAGTGCAAAGCTAACCCTTCCTTCTGTCACAGTGAAATCCATGGAAAACCCATTCTTCCCAGTGGTTGCTCTTTCTGCCTTCTGCTGTCTCTTGCCTTCTCTTCCTCGGCTAGACCTTGTTTACACAGCCAATGGAGACACAGCCCTATAAAGACATAAGACAACCACCTCATGCTGGACTACTGGAGCAAAGGAGCTTGTGAGGCCATTGCACCACCAAGCAGGAAAGCCACTCACACAGACTCCCATCAGCCTACGGTGACACCAACTGTCACCCCAGAGCATGAACAAACGGGGACAGAAAATTCTTTGCTCCTTTACTAAGTTGTTCTAAGCCCTTCCCTCTCCTCTTCATGGTCAGTCTTAACTAGCAAGGCTTTTCACTGTACTTTGTGATATTGTCTTCATCCTTCAAATCATTCCTAACATTACCAGTTCTTTCTTTCTTTCTTTCTTTCTTTCTTTCTTTCTTTCTTTCTTTTTCTTTCTTTCTTTCTTTCCTTAAACTCAAGCAGTTTTAAACTATCTGGTATTTATAATTAATTTGACCTCCACAGAGATTTTTCCATTCCTTTTCCTCTAGATACTTCTACCTATCTTTACAATACTTAGCAACTAAATAAAACAAAATATAATGGAAAAAACCCTTTGATATAACAAAATTCTTGTGCAGGTTTAACCTACACAAATATTATTAGGCTATAACTTATGAGGTTGCCTTCTTATTCTTATTTTTCAGAGCTTAGATGGAACTCAGGGCCTTGCACATGCTAGGCAAACTTTCTACCACAAAGCCATATCTCCAGCCCAGATTCATTTTGGTGAATCAGAAATGCCAAATTATAAGGACTCAGCTCAACTCTGACTTCACTGTGGTTCCCCAGGTAATGGCATTGTGCACATCCTGTGAAAAGTCAGTGGAACAACTGCCATTGTGTCCTGAGCAAGGCATGACTTGGGGGACTGCCACGACAAAGCCATCAGCTTCTGAAAGCAGCTGAGGAAAGTTTGAGGGGACGGATGGTCTGTGTCCCGGCCATCCGTGGTCAGGAAGGGGACACCTGTGTGCCTGTCTGCTCCTCTCTCCTGTCTGCCCTTTGCAGAGGAAATGCAGTTGTAATGTCCTCTCACCACAACAATGAGGAGAAATGGACAAGAGGCTGTTTCATCACCTTTTCCTCTGCCCTGATGCTCTGTTGGGGACCGACCGGAGAGCAAGTATCAACTGTGTTTTGGAGGATGCAAGAGGAAGTCGCTGTCATTAACCCAATATGGGTCATTCACTCTGGGGTACAATGGTTGTAGGTGGAAATTTCAGCAGGAAAGGAAAAGGAGTTCTTTGACCCATGAGCTTGTGTCTGGGTCTGTGGGGCCACATGTGTACGTTTGCGTCACGGTGCACAACACAGATAATGTGGTACTTTACCCTGAAAGTCAACACAGAGCAGAGGAAGGGGTTGGAGCCAGTGTTTGTGGAAGTCATTGCAGCTGAAGAATGGAGTCTGATTTTATTTTAATAAACAGGAAATTTTTCTTTTCACAGCTTAAGGTGGGAAATAAGTATTGTTCTGGAACGACTCTCTTTCTTCTTCTATTTGGGAGTTTCTAAGCCAAGAGGGCCCATTTGTTTTTCAACAAAATCTAGCCCAAAGCCACTCTTCCCAGGGGAATGGTCTTTACTTTGACATCTTCTCCACCCTCCACTCACCTCTTGTGCTTGCTTGTCCTGCTTATTCTTTCCCACCAAGAAGGGAAAGGAGGGGGCATGGGAGTAGGAAAGACAGTTGAATGAATTGGACATAACTTTCCTATGTTCACATATGAATACATGACTAGTGTAACTCCATATCATGTTTAACCACAAGAATGTAATCTAATTAGGATAAGTTATACTCAATTTATGTATAATATGTCAAAATACATTCTACTATAATATATACTTAAAAAGAACAAATTAAAAGAAAAAAAGAATAGTGTATCCCACTTGGTCAATCACGCCAAAGATTCTATGCCTTTATATGTTACTCTGAGAATTAAACATACATATTTGTATATATGGATTGTTCTTAGAACAGCATCCAGCTTACAGTAAGCACTATGTAAATGTTAATTAATGGTATCCTAGGAGGTAATTAATTGATGGATTTTGTCATTGTTATGAAGATTGAGGTGTTCCAAATAACCACTGTGTGAGAACCTTGATTAAAAGTCAGTTCTTTAACAGAGGAGAAATCATAGCAGCTTCTCACCTTGGCTCTCTAGAGTAGCATTTCAAATAGAAATAAACTGAGAAGCACACACATAATGTTAAATTTTTTAGTAACCACTTCTTAAAAAATAAAAAAATAAAAATTTTAACAACATATATCTTATTTTACACATGTATTCAAAACATTATCATTTCAACATGCAATCAATACAAAATTATTTAACCAGATACTTTAACTTTTTGTGCCAGGTATTTAAAATTGGATGTGTATTCTATACACAGCACATCTCAGTTTGGGTGCCAACTTGATAGTGTAAAAATCAAATGTAGGTGGAAGTTTCTGACAAAGATGGTAGCTGGCCACTTCCTTCCACAACAAAGAACAAAACCAATAGGCCAATCTATTTCACTGGAACATTTGAGTGAGAGCATCAGAGTATCATAGAAAGGTGTCAGAGATGCCATGGAACACAGACAAAAATGATGGCCTTATAAAGAAAGGAAACGAAGCACATAGTATCTACCATCCCATCAAATACTGACAAGTATCTTGGCTGGATCCACTAGTGCATCTTGGCCCCTGTACAGTGGGGAAAAAACCCACCCCACCCCAGAAACACTGTGTGGACCTATTGGTGTAGCCCTGCCCTCACATAGTCCACAGAAACTGAAAGAAGTCCCAAACCTACAGAAATGCCAGCAAATCTGCCTAAGAGATGTGCATCCCAGCTAATGGTGTAATCCTCAAACCTTTGCTGCCTGGGCCATTAAAGAACCAGCAGACATCACCAAAGTTGATTATAGCTAAAGAAGTTTCACAGAGGCTACATTAAAGTGTCCAGATGGAACCAAAGTCAATGAAGCATATTCAGTTAACACCCTACGACATATTGCCAGCAGAAAGTTTTTTGACTACAAAAGCCACCCTACAAAATTGGCAGAGGCAATATATCCACCAGATGCACAAATACCAGTGTAGGGACACAAGAAGCATGAATAAAACAAGGTAAAACGATGCCTCCAATGGAATACAGTAACTCCCTAGCAATAGATTCCAAAGGAAAGGAAAATCATAAATTCAAAAGAATTAATTTAAGGAAACTTAAAAAGAAACAAGAAAATGCAGACAGACATTTCAACAAAATTAGGAAAAGAATTCATAACATGAATAAGAAGTTCAGCAGAGATATAGATCATAAAAAAGAACCAATAAAAATATCATCAAGCTAAAGAATCCAATAAATGAAAGAAAAAATAGAGTTGAGAGCCTCAACAGCAGAACTTTTCATCAGAAGAAAGAATTTCTGAGCTTTGGATGGCTCTTTTGAGAAAATGTGGTATATGTACACAATGGAATATTATTCAGCATTAAAAGAAAATAAAATCATGGCATTTTCAGGTAAATGGATGGAGTTGGAGAATATAATGCTAAGTGAAGTTAGCCAATCCCCAAAAACCTAATGCTAAACGTTTTCTCTGATATTAGGGCACATGGGAGGATTAGACAAACTCTAGATAGGGCAAAGGGGTGGGAGGGAAAGAAAGAAGGGATGGGGTAGAAAAGAAGGTGGAATGAGATGGACGTGATTACCTTAAGTACATGTATGAAGACACAAGTAGTGTGACTATACATTGTATACAACCAGAGATATGAAAAATTGTGC
This sequence comes from Tamias sibiricus, assembly GCA_025594165.1. Taxonomy (NCBI): domain Eukaryota; kingdom Metazoa; phylum Chordata; class Mammalia; order Rodentia; family Sciuridae; genus Tamias; species Tamias sibiricus. The sequence continues at coordinate 45,980,198 of CM046669.1, read as the reverse complement.
TGTATATGTGTAATATGAATTGTAATGCATTCTACTCTCATATATAACAAATTAGAATAAAAGAAAAAGATGGGTCTTTTGAAACAACAAGTCAGATTTTAAAAAGAAAATAAATAAAAAAGAATGAAGAAAACCTTTGATATTTAGGGAACACCATTAAGCTAGCAAACTTTTGTATTATGAATGTTCCAGAAGAAAATGATGTTGAAAACCTGTTCAATGAAATAATTGCTGAAAAGTTTCCAAATCACAAGAAAGATACAGGCATCCAAGTTTGGGATGCTCCACAAACCCCTAATAGATTTTATTAAAAATGATCCTCCCTGATAATATTATAAAGTGTCAAAAGTAAAAGACAAAGATTGAATTCCAAAAACAGCAAAAGGAAAATGTCAAGTCACCTAAAAGGAATCCTCACCAGACTATTAGCAGAATTCTCTGCAAAAAACTTTATAGGCCAAGGGATAATGGGATGATACATTCAAGTCATGAAAGAAAAAAAAAATGCCAATCAAGAATGCTGTACCCAGCAAAGCTATCCTTCAGAAATGAGAAAAGAAAAAAAAAAAAAAAAAAAAAAAAAGACTTCTCAAGCCCACAATGAGGGAATTCATCACCATCAGATCAAACCTATAACAAATGCTTAAAAGATTTGCCACATTAGAAGCAAAAAGGTGATAACTGTCATCATGAAAATATACAAAAGTACAAAATTCAACAGTACAGCAGATGCAGAAAAGAGAATAAAATCTACCAATACAGAAAATCACCAAACCACAATGATGAACAGCAGAAGAGGAAGGAAGGAACAAAGGATATAAAACAAATAAAGGGCTGGGGTTGTGGCTCAGCGGTAGAGTGCTCGCCTAGCACGGGCGCAGCCCGGGTTCGATCCTCAGCACCACATAAACATAAATGCATTGCATTGTGTACAACTAAAGTAAATAAATATTAAAAAAAAACCAAATAAAAACGTGAAAAAAGTAAGATATGAATATGTCTTCAGTTAAAAATAATAACACTGAGTGAAAATGGAATAAATTCCCCAATTAAAATATTTAAACTGGATGAATAGATTTTAAAAATTAGACCCAGTGATATTCTATCTACAAGAATATCACTTGGCCAATAAAGATATACATAGACTGAAATTTAAGAGATAGAAAAAGAAAAAGATATACCATGCAAGGAGAAACCAAAAGCAAGGACTAGCTATACTTACATCAAATCAAATACATTTTAAATCAAAAACTGTAAAAAGAGAAAAGAAAGTCACTATTTAATGGTGAAGGGATTAATTCAATAAGAGGAAATGACTCCGTGTGTGTATGTGTGTGTGTGTGTGTGTGTGTGTGTGTGTGTATGCACACATCTCTTCCTCCATTACAGGAACACCCAATTATACACAGAAAATAGTTTATTACTAAAGACGAGACAGGCTCTAAAACAATGAAAATGTCTTCCAAAAGCTCATGTGTCGAAAACTTGAACCCCAATGCAGCAATGGCCAGAGATGGAGCTTTTGGGAAGTGATTGGATCATGAGGCTCTAACCTCATCAGTGAATTACTCCCTTTGATGGATGAATGATTTAAATTGACTACTTGTTGGTAATTGTAGGTAAGTAGAATATGTTTGGAGGAAATGGGTCACTGGGGACATGATCTTGGGGACTATACCTTGTCCCTCCTCTACCTCTTCTTTCCCAGCTGCTATAAATTGAGAAACTTTTCTTCACCACACCTTTCCACCATAATGATGTTCTGCCTCACCTTGGTCCCAAAGCAATGGCACCAGTCAACCATGGACAGAAACTGTGAGCCAAAATAAATCTTTCCTCCTTTAAGTTATTATTGTCGGGTAATTTGGTAACTGTAATGAAAAGCTGGCTAATACATTGAGAACTTCTACCTACGCTTTCATCAGTGGACAGATCATTCAGTTGAAAAATATTAGCAAGGAAACATTAGAACTATACTTTAAACCATATGGACCTAACAAACATTTGCAGAATATTTCATACAAAAGCTTCAGAATACCTTTATTTTCATCGTCACATGAAACATTCTCCAGAAGAGATAGACCATATATTAGGCCACAAAACAAGTGTTTACAAAATTAAAAAAAAACTGAAATCAGAACATGTATCTTCTCTGACCACATGAGAATAAAACTAAAAATCAACATTAAGTGGAACTTAAGAAATTACATAAATACAAGGAAATTAAACAACACTCTCTTGCACAACCAGTGGATCAATTAAAAAACTCAAAATGACAATTAAATATTTTCTTTAAACAAATAAAAATGAAAATACAATATGCCACATTCTATGGAATAAAGCAAAAGCAATACCAAAAGGGACATTTATAGCAATAAGTACCTCTATAAAAAAAAAAACAGATGAATGAATGGATGAAGTTAGAGAATATAATGCTAAGTGAAGTTAGTCAATCCCAAAAAGCCAAATGCTGAATGCTTTCTCTGATATAAGGAGGCTGATTCACAGTGGGGTTGGGATGGGGAGCATAGGAGTATTAGAGGAACACTAGAATGGCCAATGGGGAGGGAGGGAAAGGGAGGGGAAAAAAGGGTGAAGAAAAAAAAAAAAGATGGTAGAATAAGATGGATATCATTACCCTCAGTGCATGTATGAAGTCACGAATGGTGTGAATATACTTTGGATACAACCAGAGATATGTAAAAATGTGCTCTACAAGTATAATATGAAATGTAATACATTCTGCTGTCATTTCTAACAACTTAGAATAAAAAATAAATTTGAAAAAAAACCAGAAAGATTGCAAATAATTTAATTATGCAACTTAAGGAACTAGAAAGCAAGAATAAAATAAACCCAAAACTAGTAGAAGAAAAGAAATAACAAACATTAGAGGAGAAATAAATGAGAGACTAAAAACAAACAAAAATGGTTAATGAAGCAAGGAGTTGGTTTTTTGAAAAGATAAACAAAATTAGCAAACCAGTAGCTAGAATAACAACAAGAAAGCAATACATAAAATAAAAGTAAAAATTCAAATAATGAAATCTGAGATGAAAAGAAGACATTAAAAGTGTCACCATAAAAACAGAAATAAGAAAGATCATTAGAGATTATTATGAACTTGATAACAGAGAATAAATGAATAAATTCCTGGACTCATTGTCAAGATGAATCGTGAAGAAACCAACTGATAATGAGTAACAAAATTGAATCAATAATAGAAAGTCATCCATCAAAGAAAATCCAAAGGTCAGGTGGCCTCACTGCAGAATTCTATCAAATTTTAAAGAAGAACTAATACCCATTCTTCTTATAATTCCAAAAAAAAAAAAAAAAAAAAATAGAAGAGGAGAAATTCTGATCTCATTTTAGCAGGCCAGCATTGTCCTGTTACCAAAACCAGATGAGTACAAAAAAGCCAAGTAAACAAACAAACTACAAATAATATCCCTTAATAATATAGATAGGAGAATTCTCAACAAAATACTAGTAAATTAATTTCAATAGAAAATCAGAAAGAATATATAGCATGATCAAGTGGTATTTACCCCAGTAATGCAAAGATGTTTCAACACACAAATCAATAAAACATCACATAAGACAGTGAAGGATGAAAACTATATGATCATCTCAATAGATCTAGGAAAAATTTTTAATAACATTCAAAATCCATTCATGATTAAAATCCTCAAAAATTAGGAATAGAAGAAATGTGCTTCAACACAATGAGGACTAATATTACAAACATATAACCCACATAAAATTACATGAAGAAACGCTAAAATCATTTCCTTTAAGATCAGGAAAAAGGCAAAAATATTCACTTTCGCCATTCTCATTCAATATAATAACTAGACATCTTAGCCAGAGCAGTAAGACAAGTGAAAAACATAAACAGCATCAAAGTAGAAAAACAGGCAAGTCAAATTATCTGTTTGTAGACAACATGATTTTGGATACTAAAAAAAAAAAAACAAAAAACTAAAGACTCCACATACACAAAAAAGTCTCTAAGAATTGACCAACAAATTTAATAAGGTTTGCAGGATTTTTTAAAAAAATCAACATTCTTAACACCAAAAAAAAAAACAAACAGCCCAATCAATAAATGGGCCAAGGAACTGAAAAGACACTTCTCAGAAGAAGATATACAATCAATCAACAAATATATGAAAAAATGTTCAACATCTCTGGCTATTAGAAAAATGCAAATCAAAACCACTCTAAGATTTTATCTCACACCAGTCAGAATGGCAGCTATTAAGAACACAAACAACAATAAATGTTGGACAGGATGTGGGGAAAAAGGCACACTCATACATTGCTGGTGGGACTGCAAAATGGTGTGGCCAATATGGAAAGCAGTATGGAGATTCCTTGGAAAACTGGGAATGGAACCACCTTATGACCCAGCTATCCCACTCCTTGGTCTGTTTTTAAAAGTCCAAAGGACTTTTAAAAAACAGCATACTACAGGGACACAGCCACGTCAATGTTTATAGCAGCACAATTCACAATAGCTAAACTGTGGAACCAACCATCCATTCAGTAGATGAATGGATAAAGAAGATGTGGTATATATACAAAATGGAGTATTACTCAGCAATAAAAGAGAATAAAATCATAGCATTCACAGGTAAATGGATGAAGTTGGAGAATATAATGTTAAGTGAAGTTAGTCAATCCCCAAAAGCCAAGTGCTGAATGCTTTCTCTGATATAAGGAGGCCGATTCACAGTGGGGTTGGGATGGGGAGCATAGAAGGATTAGAGGAACACTAGAATGGCCAATGAGGAGGTAGGGGAAGGGAGGGGGCAAAAGGGTAAAAAAAAAAAAAAAAAAAAAAAAGATGGTAGAATGAGATGAATATCATTACCCTTAGTTCATGTATGAAGACATGAATGGTGTGGATATACTTTGTATACAACCAGAGATATATAAAAATGTACCATATAAGTATAATATGAAATGTAATGCATTCTTCTGTCATTTATAACAACTTCAAATAAAAAATTAATTAATTAAAAAATAAAACCAGATTAAATACAATAAAATATCAACAAAGTTCAGTACTTATTTTTATAAACTAAAAGCAAAATTGTGAGAAAGGAATCAAGAAAACAATTCCACTCACAATAGCTACCAAGGATTAAAATACCTAGGAATAAACTCAAAGAAGTGAATGATCTCTACAATAAAAATCATAGAACACTAATGGAGGAAGTTAAAAGAGAACACAAAAAATGAAAAGACAACATGGGTTTACGGATCAGAAGAATTAATATTGTTAAAATGTTCATACTACCCAAAGCAATCTATAGATTTAATACAATTGCCATCAAAATACCAATTGTTTCTTCACAGATAAATATATATATATTTTTAAATACCAAAATTTTTTTGAACCACTAAAGACTCTGAAGAGTCAAAACAATTCTGACCCAAAAGAACAACACTGGGGGCATTATAATACCCGACTTCAAAGCATAGTACAATGTGATAGAAACCAAAATAGTATGATACTGGAATAAAACAAACACACAGACCAATGGAATAGAATAGAGAACCCAGAAACAAGTGAATGTATTGATAGCCAATTGCTTATTAACAAAATCAGCAAGAACACACATTGGAGAAAGCATAGTCTCTTCAATAAATAATCCTGGGAAAACTGAATATTCATATTCAGAAAAAAAAGAAACTAGACTTATATCTCTCACCATGTCCAAAAATCACCTCAAAACAAATCAAAGACTTAAATGTATGACCTGAAATTATAAAATTATTAGAAGAAAATACAAGGAAAACACATCAGGACACTGTTCTGGGCAAAGATAATTTTTTTGTGTGTGGCCTCCAAAACACAGACAATAAAAGCAAAAGTTCTCAAATGGGATTATATCAAACCAAAAAGCTTCTACTCTCAATAGAATACAGAGACAATCTATAGAATGGGAGAAAATATTTGCAAACTATATATCTAATGAGGGGTTAATATCCAGAATATATAAAGAGAAAAAAAAACTCAATAGTAAAAATAATAGCAATCTAATTAAAAACTGGAGGAAGGACCTGGATAGTCATTTCTCAAAAGATGATCTAGAAATGGCCAGCAAGTATATGAAGAAGTGCTCAATATCATTAATCAACAGGGAAGTGCAAATCAAAACCAGAATGAGATATCAACTCACCCAAGTTAGAACGACTATTATGCAAAAGACAAAACATAACAAATGCTGGCGAGGATGCAGGGAAAGGGGAATTCTTATAAACTGTTACTGGGAATGTAAATTAGTGCAACTATATGCAAAACTGTATTCAGTTTCCCCTCAAAACTAGAAAGAGAACTACTATGTAATTCAGTAATTCCACCACTGGGTATATATCCAAAGGAATTGAAATCAATATGTCAAAGAGATATCTGTACCCACATGTTTATTGCAGCACTATTACATAGGTGTCACCTATTCATGGATAAATGGATAAAGAAAATGTGACATGTATCTACAATGGGAATATATAAAAGCCATAAAAAGAATGAAATTCTGTCATTTGCAGCAACATGGATAGAACAGGAAGAAATTGTATTAAGGAAATTAGGCACTAAAAGACAAATGCTGTAGGTGGAAGTTAAAAAGTTGATCTCAAAGAAGTAGAGAAGAGTATAGTACCAGGGCTTAGGAAGAGTGTGGTGGATGAGGCATGGGGAGAAGATGGCTAATAGGACCAGGTACAGCTGGATGGGAGGAATAACCTCTAATGATCTATAACACAGCAGGAAAACTGGTTGACAACAATTGACTATTTCAAAATAATTAGCACACAGGACTTTGAATGTTCCTAATACAAAGAAATGATATATATCTGAGGTGATAGATAAGCCAATTACCATGAAATCATCATCACACTTTATATACATATGTTGAAATGCCACCCTGTGTCCCATCAATATGTATGATTACGATGTGTTGATTAAAAGTAAAATTATATTTTTATAAAAAGTGAAGTGTAAGCCTACCTGAATGGCGAGACCCTGTTTAATGGAAATATAATCCTCATTGTTTCTATTAAATTTAAATTCAAGTTAAATAAAAAGTAAATTCAGTTCCTCAGTGACACTGGTCACATCTCAAGTATTCAAGAGCCACAGGCAGCTGACGGCCACCAAATGGGAGCCCACAGGTCTCAGCCTCCTGCTGACTACCTCCACTCACCTGCCACCTCCTGCCCACCTACAGCTCACCCTGGTCCAGTCACGCTCTCCTCATCCCCTGCACTAGGTCCTTCCTACCACAGACCTCTGTTTACACATTTCCCTTGACCTGGAATGCCTTCCTCTTCATTTTCAGGACCCTTCTTTTGTCTCCTTTAACTTGAAACTCTCCTCCTCTCAGAAATGGAAGTGTTTCTCAGGAGCTCACCTCTAGGATTTGGCTCTCCTTCCAATCTGGTGTTCCCAAGTCTTGTTATATGCAATCGGGACTATTATGCATGTACTTGCTAAGTGTTGGGGATGTGTGTGTGTGTGTGTGTGTGTGTGTGTGTGTGTGTGTGTGTGTGTGTTTTTTTCTTCATTTGACTGTTACCTCCCTGGGGATGCCTTGAAAAAACCACCCTCCACTCAGCCTCCAGAATGACCTTGCTTAAAATGTAGATCAGGTCATCTGACTGCCTAGCTAAATCCTGCCAATGACATACCATTCTTCTTAAAATAAAATTCTAATTCCTCAGCCTGGCTTCTACCATGTTTTTGGGAAATATATGTTTCTCCAACTCCATTACATCTCCCTCATCATGCCCAACCACAATGGCTTTCCTTCTGTTATCTGAGCACCCCAAGTCCATGTCCAATTCAGAGCCAATGCCTTGTTTAATGCTTTGTCTGCAACACTGATGGTTGCTGGATTCATTTCTTCTCATACATGAGGCCTCAACTGACTTCCTGTTACCTCCACTCTATTTCTAACTCCTAGACTCAAAGTCTCTCACAGCTCCATGTTTGTTTCCTTCATCTCCTCTTCTTCTCCTCCTCCTCCTCCTCCTCCTCTTCCTCCTCCTCCTTCTTCTTCTCCTCCTTCTCCTTCTCCTTTTCCTTCTTCTCCTTCTCCTCCTCCTCTTCCTCCTCTTCCTCCTCCTCCTCTTCCTCATCTTCCCCCTCCTCCTTCTTCTTTTTAAATTAATTGATTCTTTTTAGCTATACATGACAGTAGAATCCATTTTGATGTGATTATACAAGCATGGAATATATCTTTTTCTAGTTAGAGTCCCATTCTTATAGATGTACATGATGGTGGGATTCACTGTGTTGTTTTCATACATGTACATGAGAAAACTATGTTAGATAGTCTTTCCTTTTCCTAATCCCTCCCTCCCCTCCATTGTATAATCTACTGCACTTCTGTTCTTCCCCTTAAACCCCCTCCTCCTTACCGAGGGCTAGCTTCCACATATCAGAGAAAACGTTTGACCTTTGGTTTTTTGGGACTGGCTTACCTCACTTAGCATGATAGTTTCCAGATCCACCCATTTGCTGGCAAATGTCATAAAGTCGTTCTTCTTTATGGCTGAGCAATGGTCCATTGTGCATATATGCCACATTTTCTTTATCCATTCATCTATTGAAGGACACCTAGATTTGTTCCACAGCTTAGCTATTGTGAATTGAGCCGATATAAATATTGATGTAGCTACATCACTGTAGTATGCTGATTTTAAATCCTTTGGGTATACACAACAGAATGGGATAACTGGGTCAAATGGTGGTTCCATTCCAAAATTTCTGAGCAGTTTCCATATTGCTTTCCAAAGTAGTTGAGAAAAGGTAGTCCCAATACTTCAATATATCAGCTCAGGAACTGACTTCCTTAATAAAACCCCTAAAGTACAGGAAGTAAAATCAATAATCAATAAATGGGATATCATCAAACTAAAAAGCTTCTTCACAACAAAGGAAACAATCTAGAGTGTGAAGACAGAGCCTACAGAATGGGAGAAAATCTTTGCCGCCTATACCTCAGACAGGGCATTAATTTCCAATCATGGCATTTGCAGGTAAATGGATGAAGTTAGAGAATATAATGCTGAGTGAAGTTAGACAATCCCAAAAAGCCAAATGCCAAATGTTTTCTCTGATATAAGGAGGCTGATTCACAGTGGGGTTGGGATGGGGAGCATAGGAGGATTAGAGGAACATTAGAATGGCAGTGGGGAGGGAGGGGAAGGGAGAGGGCAAAAGGGTGAAGAAGAAGAAAAAAGATGGTAGAATGAGATGGATATCATTACCCTCAGTGCATGTATGAAGTCACGAATGGTGTGAATATACTTTGGATACAACCAGAGATATGTAAAAATGTGCTCTACAAGTATAATATGAAATGTAATACATTCTGCTGTCATTTCTAACAACTTAGAATAAAAAATAAATTTGAAAAAAAAGAACTCAAAAAACTTAAACCACACACACACACACACACACACACACACACAATAATCCAATCAATAAACAGACAAAGTAACTGAACAGACACTTCACAGAAGAAGAGAAACGAATGGTCAACAAATATATGAAAAAATATTCCACATCCCTAGCAATTACAGAAATGAAAATTAAAACTCCACTGAGATTTCATCTCACTCCAATCAGAATGGCAATTATCAAGAATACAAGTAACAATAAATGTTGGCAGGGATGTTGGGGAAAAGATACACTCCTTCACCTCTTCTTACCACTTTATTGATCTTTGGTTCATCTTTTCTTACAACTGCTTGAAATTATTTTGTTCATTACCTGCATACTTTATTTAACATTCACCTCCTCCCTAGAATATAATCAGGGAAGTCACTCCTCATATTCACCACTGTACCTTGGGCCCAGGAGACCTAGCACAATGAAAGTCTTCATTAATATTTCAAACTGGTTAATCCATATGAAATCCCATGTAACTCTCACAGTTGGTAAAACACAATGGTATTTTGAATAAATGCTGATGCAATATTGCAAATCACAAAGCACCTAAAAAGTGGTTGTAAACTCAAGTCCCCATGAATACTCAGAAGGGAATACGTAAATAAGATGCAGCAGGGAGGGGTGGGGACTTTGGCCAGATGAAGAGTGCCTGCACCATCCAGAAGGGACAAACCATTCTACTCAAGTCTTTGCTGCCTCACAGGAATACAAGCCCAGTGTGAGCAGAACCTCTGGTTTTTCAAGAAAAGTTAGATGTTTAGATTTTTAATAAAAAGTGAAAGGGTTGATAAATGGATACTAAGTTGCAGCTATATAGGAGTACACAATTCCAATGTGCTAATTGCACAGTAGGGTGACCAAAAGGCTTTTGAATATTTTCACCAAAGAGAAGTGATAAACATTTGAAGAGGTAGATATGTTTAATCTGATTACACAATGTGTACATATAGTACTGAAACTTCACGTGTGCCCCATTAATATGTACCATTTTTGTGGTTTTATGCATGAGTTAAAAAATTAATTCAAAAATTTTAGGAATTCTTAAATAAATATTTTTTTTAATTTATTAAACTGTACAGACAAAATAAGACTGCTGGATATACGTAGCCTACCAGTTTGCAACTTTGAATCCTAATGCTTTTGGTTTAGTTTTTATTTCTTCCCCAATTTCAACTGAACCTTGGGCAAGAAAAAAAAATTCATAATTTTCTTTTTTCTCCTTTATATTCCTCTTTTATTTCTCCCTTCACCTCCATAACTCAGAAGTCATTGATCTTTTGGCTTACTAAATCCATTGGCTTTTTATTTCAATCTTCATCTTCTTTGAATGTTTAACACCATGGGAGTGAGTCATGCAGTAGGTGCTGAAATGCATTACCCAGATCCCCTTTGGTAATCCCTCACTCTGCTGGGAATGTTCTCTGCAGATATGTTCGCAGTCCATTTGGGGGATTGTCTAAGCTGAAGAGAGCCCCCTTGCCCAAGTCCATGTTCCTTTCTTGTGGTGGTGCCTAGCCACTGGCTGATTGACAGAAGGATATAAAGTCCTAGTCCTCTTGTCCCAACTCAGGAAATTTCTGAAGGGGCACACTGCCTTGGAGCACTCCAGCATAGCCCAACTCTGCCTCTACCTAAATCTGTCCATTCACCTCCCTTTCATAGGTATAGCTCTAAGAGCAGCCCCAAATAGCCCTGCTACACACACGCTCATCCCAGAATCTGCTACCTGAGGACCTCAAGTGTGTCTGTTGGTATAAGAAGAATTTGAAGCTGCATCTTCTGCCACCTGAGTGGCAATAAGGATCCTATTTCTGGTGGTAGGTAAAGTAGAGATAGCCCCTGGCACAAGGTTGCAGTGACATTGTTATAACTGTCCCACTTGGGATGATGAGCTGGTAGAGGAAGATGCTATGGTGGTATATGGGATATTTGAAAACATGATAGGAAACATAATTGTAAGGGGAGTGGAACTTGGTAGACCTGGGGAAGTTAAATTGAGGCTTTGAGAAAAGATAGCAATGTAGGAATGTAGGTACTGAACACTTGGGGCCTCTTGTGTGCAAGAATGAGAAGTTTGGAAGAGGACAGGGGGATTGCCACTGACCTTCAGGAAGGGTGGGAGCTATTGTTGCAGAATAGGAACAGAGGAGGATACCTCTTGGCAGCTCTGGGCACCTCTTGGCTCTCTCTTGCTCCATTGTAATAGTAAATGGACAAGTACAGCAACCCCCACCTGAGAAGGGCATGGTGACTCTGATTTCAGTGATGAGCGTTTGAGTCATGGCACACGTCGGTCAAGGACCAGCAGAAGTACCAGCTGAGGGTCAAGGAAAGGTAGAACATAAGGGGCAGGATACCTGAGGAGAATTGTTATGGCCTGAGAGCAGCTGTAGTAGTGGGGGCTGCAATTTGCGCACTAGCTTTCTTCTTTCAAGTTCTGAGGAATAGAGGGCTCTGGATCCTGGAGCAGCTGCTCTCCATACATACCTGAAGGAGTGGCCCTGAGGGTTGAAGGGGGTGGACTATGACAATACTAAAGCACTGCCTAGAGTCCCCTTCAGGAGGAAGGACTTGCTTCCACTGCTTTCAGCTGGGAGTGCCAGAGGTGGACAGTCCTAGGATGCCAGTCCCCACTGGGGATGGCCTTGCTGGGAAGTCACCTTGCCTCAGGTCCCATGTCCTTCGCAGAGTCCCTTTGAATGACTAGTCAGCAAGGAGGTATACAGGCTCAGTACTCCCACCCCCTATAACTCAGAACACCTCCAAAGAGACATCAGAAACCGCCTGTATCATCTGAGGCAACGGTGGAGATGGTACCACAGTCCACATCTCCTCTGCTGATCCTGTGCCTTTGCCTTTGCTCCTACTAGCACTGATTCCAAAGTCACTCCCTTCAGACCTCCTCAGTGCTAATCTTCACCTCAGAATCTGCTTCCCAGAAAATGCAGCTGACTTTGCCTTCTTGAAATCCCCGGTTCTCAAACACTGCATTTGCTATCTCTCCGATGGCCTCTGCCTCCCTCTCCACACACTCCCTTCCTCCTCCTAGTCCTTAAGGTAAGGGTAACCTATTTCACTCACCTTTCCTTGAAGGGGAGGATTTTCTGATAACAGGATGCTTCACATTCCCTAGAGATAAAGCATCAATTTCTCTTGTCTACCCCCAGGAAATACAATAATGAGTAATGTGTATGGCAAATGGTCTTCTCAAGTCAAGAGGATACTGAAAGTTTCTTAATTCCTCACAAAAAGGAATTATATTTTATATGATGAGCTGGTGGAAGAAGATGCTGGGGTGGCATATCAGGAATTTGAGAAACATGGTAGGAAATATAATTTTTTAAAAGAGTGGAACTTGGTAGCTCTGGGGAGTTATAATTATATTTTATAACTTTATATTTTATGATGTTATCCTCTCCCTCACACACACTCTCATTGCTGATACACACACACATAAACATACACATACACACACACACACACACACACATACACACACACACACCTCTCATCACAACAACAAGGCAAAAACATACCTACAAAGTATATGTGGATTCCTTTTTACTGCCAGTCTTTTAGCTCTTGGCCTGATAGCCTCCAGCCTCTGGGCAGTAGGACCAATTCCCATTTTTACTTGCAGTAATTCTTTGATCTCATATGACCTGCAGAGTCTTGCAAGTCCAGTGGGTAGTATAATGTAATAGAAAACAAAACCATTTTAGCATAGTACCTGAGTTTTAGGCATTGGTATAACACTAATTACTTCTTCTTAAGCAAAGTCTCTGTTTTCCCACTTATTAAATCAAGAGAATAGTCCTTGACCAACTGATTAAACTAAAACTTACACATAGAAGTTAATAGGATAATGGATGCACATCCACAAAGACAAATTTCCCTTTGAATTTTCTATTGTGATGCACATGCTGCCCAAGGAAACCTCAAGATTTAAGCAAATGCACATGACTGTCATTGAGGGGTCCCCAGCCCCCTTGGAATCCACAGATGACTCTGGCTGACATTCTTGATCTAGCAGAGAAAGAGGTCTTTAAGCTCTGCAGCCTCCACTGCCTCCTTCCTCCACTCCAAGAGGCCAAACTAGGGCTAATCTTCCAACAGCTGCTTCTTGGTGTTCCAGAGAAATCTATAAGGAAACTGCTTGCCCCTGAATTCCCCTCCCCTTCTGTTTACTTTGGGGAGCCTACCCTAAGATGCTCATCCTTTACATCTGTGCCACTACACATGGGAGCCATGGAAATGACCACCCACCATGCTGAGTGCTATGCCAAGCCAAGGTTGATGTACCTCCTGTAGAGACATCTGTGCTTTCTACTATTTGCACTGGGGGAAAGAGACCCATGCGGGTGTCAATGTCTAGAGCTCAGGGCAATGCTGTGTTGAGAAACAGCATGTAGGAAATGTCATCACCTCCTATGGTCTGAATGCTGGTGTCTCCCAGAGTTCCTATGTTCACCTAATAGCAATGAGGTAACACTGAGAAGTGGAGCTTTTAGGGGTGCTTAGATCATAAAATTGTTGCCCTTATAAAAGGGATAAAATAGACCTGAAGAAGCTTGCTTGCCCCCTCTACCTTTTGAGGATAAATAGATGGTGCCAACCAGAAGGAACAAGCCCTTAACTGGATACCACATCTGAGGGTGTCTTGACCTGTGATTTCCAAGCCACCAGAACTATAAGCAGTAAATTTCTGTTGCTTACAAACTCAGTCTAAGGTACTTTGCTACAGCAGCAAAAACAGAGTAAAACACCACCTCCTCAGAGGAGAATTTCCCACTCTATGATTTGTCTGAGTTGAAGGGAGAGAGGCAATGCTCAATGGAACTGGCAGACATTAGCTTACCTGAACTCCTGATTTCTTGCAAGAGGATGTTTAATTTCACACCAATTGCCATTTAACCTTTTCTAGATGATCTTCAGGGATGGAGTCTTCTCAGTCTCCCCCACACCCTTTATTCCAATTGAACATTTCAAAGATCAGGAATTTCTAAAGTATACCCAATCAAAGTCTTAGCTACTTTGCCTTCAATCTGTTTAATTCATTTATTTTTTAATTTAGGGAATACTGTAAGTCCTACAATAACTAAAGTATTAACTTAGGCCCATTTTTTTTTCTCTTGCACAGTCCCCATGGATGACTGCAGCTCACCACCTACCCCATGAGGACCGTTTATCCTCCTGGAGACATTTTTCAGGCCTCTCTGGGCTTCTCATCCTCCTTCTCTGGCCTTTCACACTTTCCCAATATTTAGGAAAACTAACCAGAAGCCACTGCAAGCCGTATGCCACCCTTGATATCCAGGGCAGGAATCCAGGACTGCCCGCCTCTTCCTCTCCACGGCCACCCTCTCATGGAACACAAACTTATTTCCCTTTGGATCTTGGCACCCAGCACAGATCTGGCACTCAATAAATAGTTGGCATAGATAAAACAACGCTGTTCCTCACACAACTCCCATGCCTCCTTAGGGCTCTGTCGGTCCCCAGAGCAAGTCCCAGAAAACACAAAGGCAAAATGTGACCTTTCATATCAAGCATCACCGACAATGGGGAAAAGGTGCAGTTCAGGTGATTTATCACTGAAGGTTTCCAGGAATACACGGGGCATGTCCAAGAGCTCCAGCTTGGAAGCCAGTCACGTCCAAAGGTTCTGGAGCATTAGGGCACGTGTCCAGGCTAATGGGAACAGGGAAACCTGGAGAGGTGAACCTGCTAGCATACAACTTTCACCCTCAGAAAGTGTGGGAAGATCGACTGGGTCAGAAAGGCCAGTGTGGGGACCTTACTGGGAACAGAGACTAGGCCATGTGACTCATGTCAAGGCCACCATAAGAACACTCTCACTATCAGCCATTTAGTGCCCAAGTCCCAGGAATCTGTATCACCTAGTTCCTTGTTTTGAGGCCCAAGGAGGTGGGAGAGGAAGAAAGAGCCACCGCGCCAGAGGATTAGGAGCCTGGAGCCATAGAAGGATGGTGGCCTTCCCCCTCATCCGTCTCACTCTTTTAAGTTGGAGTCTCTTCCTTCACTTTGCTAATAATGTAAAGTATCAGCTAAAAATTGCAATGCATGCATTTCATTTGAGTTTTATTGCCCTAACAGACAGCATTAGATTACAAAAGAGGACATTTTTCTTCTCAGTTTTAGCTTATTCTGATGATTTATGATTAGATACAGCAAGAGTTCATAAACTTCCCTGACCTGCTGACAGTTTTTACAGGCTCCCAGATTTATTTCCATCTCAAACTTAACAGCTTTCATGTGACTGATATTCCCAGCGTCGTAGGGTGGCCGAGCCAGGGGCTGAGAGAGCGCCTCTAATCTCCATGTTACTAATTTAAATGAAGTCTTGGTCTGTTGTTTAAAAAAGACATCAGTCATCCCGGGGAGGTTTACAGATCCTCTTGTAATGTAATGTCAGCCCCGTCTGAGATATGAGGTTTATAAAGCCTCAGGATGTTGAGTGCTGGCAGACATGCCAAGGTCACCGTGGATGGCAACAGGGAAGGGGAGGGAGGGGGATGCACTTGAGAGAGGAAGCAAAGAATTCCAAAGAAAGGTTGTTCTCCTGGAAAGACAGGATGTGACTGCAAAGGAAGGAACTTGGTTGGGGGAACCAGCGTCATATTCTGAGGGTGGAACCCCCGGCTCTCAATTCAGCATGTCCCCTCTCCACCTGAGACAGAGAAGCCTGAGAAAATGCAAACTCAGGCCCCTTAGCTGAAGATCATTGTCTCTTTGATTGCCTGATGTGTTGAGCTATGCCACACAACTGGGTAGAGAGACCCCAAAAAAGTGTGTTCCTTTTACCACTTGTAGACAGTCTCCTGGGGCTGGGGACCAGGGGAGGGGAAACACATTTGTCCAGCCATGGAGGGTCCCCAGAGGTGGCAGGAGGGAGGAAGGACTTCACTCGGGGAGTGGGGCTGAGCTGGGCTGCTTTTCTCACACATTCATATGCTTGGATGTCTGAAGATCACTTATGATCAGATCTTCAGATGGCCCAGGAGTGGCCTTTTGGAGATCAGATAAGAAGTGACAGGTAGAAATAAGCCCTGGCTCACTGTGGACATGGACTATGGGACTTGCTGGGTGTGAAGCAAGGACACTCTTCTTTGCCCTGGGTCAGCAAGGGCATAGGATAAGTGCTTCACACAGACACTCCTTCACCAGAGGGGAGAAAGGCCAATTCCCATGCATGCTTGAAGGCCTGGACTCTGGACAGGAAGGTCAGCAGCCTTAACCACAGACCTCCATGAGCCACACAACACCACTGCTCCTACCTGACGTCCGTCAGCACTGGGTATATGCCAGGTGGGGGGCAGAGGCACAGTGAGTCCTCAAAGCCATTGAAAATTGAAGAGAAAAAAATGAAGTGGGTGTTCTTATTGCCATTTTACAGATGAGGCCACTTAGGCTTAAGATACAATACAACTAGTCCACGGTTTCACAGCTAGTAGGTGAAAGACTGAGTCTTAAATTCAGGTCTAATTCTAAGGCCATGTTTATTTTGTCTGTAAAGCTCTGGAATCTAGGTAGTTATCCATTTCCTTTCATTCTAGGAAGAGACTGAGAGACAATGGTTTATTTCAGTATTTCTCAAAGTATGATGTAAGGCCCACCACCATCACCAGCAGTAACTGGAATCTTACTTAAATGTAGTTTCTGGGTGGGAGCCCCCCATCCACATCTCCACATTAGCATATGCCCTAGGAGATTCTTGT
The DNA here is from genome assembly GCA_025594165.1 of Tamias sibiricus. Taxonomy (NCBI): domain Eukaryota; kingdom Metazoa; phylum Chordata; class Mammalia; order Rodentia; family Sciuridae; genus Tamias; species Tamias sibiricus. Next base: position 45,962,990 of record CM046669.1, on the reverse strand, counting down.
ACACAAAACATTTGAGAATCATTCATCTTTTCAATGTATGTAGTTGGTCCTGGAGGAATTAAGCAGCAAGGGAAAATTATGCAGTTTCACAGCAATTTCTGAATTTTCTCCTCAAAAAAAAAAAAATTAGTCTTGCTGTTTGCTTGACATGAATTCCTAGAACACAATATTAGGAAACAGTAAGAATAAACATACATTTCAAAGTCACTTCAGAAAGAGTTGGAAATTATCCACCATTCTGCATCATTTGTCTCTGCATCCGGAGCATCCATAGATAATGGTGATATAGAAACAGCTGGCCCAGCCAGATGTTGGCATTTGTTAACTGCAGCCATTTCCCTGTTAGAATACCAGATGTCCCTATTTGGGGGGATTTTTCTCTGAAAAATATGGTGAACTGCATAGCAGTTTCTCAAAGAGTATCCTATGGACCACCAGTGTCCAAAAACTCTAGGGTGCTTGTTAAAGGTGCAAATTTGCCAGCTTTTACTGCAGATCTACTGAATCATATGCTTGGGGGGATGGAGCCCTGGATTATTCTTATATATACTCAAATATGGGGGTGTGCCTGGTATACATGGCATAGTCTTCCTGGTCAGATGGACCTTAGCTCTGAACCTTACTCCAGAGCTTGAACCTCATACACAGCTGCTTGGACTGCAAAATGGGTCACGACTTTGAAAAGCAGTTTGACCATCTCTAATAACACTAAAGTAACACTCACTATACAACCCAGCAATTCCTCTTCTAGGTATGTTCACCGGAGAGAAACAAAAACATATCCACACAAAGACTTGGGCACAAATGTTCACAGCAGCTTTATGCATAAGAACCCCAGATTAGAAACAATCCAAAGTCCATTACAGATGACCTGATGAACACACGTGAGCATCCACACCTCAGAATACCACTCAGCAGTAAAAACAAAACCTAGCAAGGCACACAATAAGGATGAATCTCAAAAGCAATATGCTAAGTGAAAAAATTCAGATGCAAAAGACCAAATATTGCATAATTCCTTTTAAATAAATACTAGAAAATGAAAAAGAATCTATAATGACAGAAGGCAGATCACTGTGAGCTCAGGCAGGGGGCGGGGGGCGCTGACTACAAAGGGGCTCATGGAGACATTTGAGGGTGATGAACTAGTTCTGTCCTGATCTCAGTGGTATTACAAAGGTGCATACATTTGTCAAAAACTCATCCAACTTTTCACTCAAATGGATGCCTTTTATTGAACATAAGTTCTATCTCAATAAAATGAATTTTTATTTATTTTGAAATGTTCAGTGAAGCCACATCATTTATCAGCTGTGTGACACTGGCCAAATTACTTAACTTCTCCGTTCCCTTCTCTTCTCCCCCAATCCAGTGTAGTCTCCAAAAGTCCCTTTTGCCTCTAGCTCCAAAACTACCCTCCTGCTTTTAAAAACCTATAAGCCCCACTTTGTCAATAAATAGGCAAATATCAGAGTTTAAATGTTTACCTCAAGTTTTAAATGTTCTTGATGTTTTAAGGACAGGTTCACCATCGATAATGGAATCCTGGCTAACAAACTAAAGGAGTAAAGTCTTACACAATCAGTGAGGCTCTCCTACACATTTCCTGATAGTAGACAGGCTATCTTTGCTTGGGTTTCATTTGGTTTGGCAGAGGATCTCAAAACCACTGGTGAATGGAGCTTAGCTGAAATGTCTAGGGGCTCACACATTTTATAGGTAGTAAAATGGGACCACTTCTCTGGGCTGCAGGGGCATCTTAACACCATCCTTCCATATTTCTTCTTGTCTTCCCCCAAACCCCTTAGCTCCCAGCCCCTCCGCTGTTCATTTCTGTTCGCCAGCGATCTTCACAGTGGGCAGACCATGCCTCTGTCCCTCTGTGCCACCAATGGTGCAGATCTTTGTGACTGGTCTGGGCATTTGTTTGCTCACCATTCTCCTGCTCTCTGTTACACAACTTTCCTCCCCTCCCCTCAAGCCCCCAACTTTCTAGAAAAGATCTCTGGCCCTATCACTTTCCCACCCACAAATCTCCATTGGCCCCTATTGCCAACTAACTTGAGTGTTCAAGACCCTTCTGAGTTTTGCCACAATTTATCCAGACTCATCCTTAGTGTGTCCTTATATAAATAACTGAGTAGTGGTATAGTGGAGAGAAAAGTTGGGGGACCGTGAACTTGCTGTGTCTCCTTGAACCAGTTACTTACATTTTCCATAAGTTAATAAAATTTTCTATAAAATGAAGATAAAATGCTTATCTTAGTGGTTTCTGAAAATGAATATGAATATTTATGAATGACTAGACATATATAAGTACTTGGTCAGTTATGGTCTAGTCAAACAGCACTAGCTGTTATTGAGCAAACACTGTCCAGTGCTTCCACGGGCGGTGTTTTTGCTTGAGCTCCTCTCCCCACCTGGGGCAAGTGCACCAAAGTACCCCATTTCCTTCCTTAGATAAATAACTCTTTTCCCTGGGTTTTCAGTCCCATAAAAGAATGTGTCTTGTGAATCAAAGCAATGCATAAAGGGACAAATGGAGATATGACTGGCAAGTAAGGAAAAATGCAACACTGAAATGTCATTTTAATGACAGATGGGCAAAGAGGAGGGGACAGGCAGGAAAGAACAGATGTGGACCCTGTGAGGTCACGTCTCTTCCATGGTCCTTGTCTCTTCCCCAGGCCTTGTTGTTGCAGAACCATGAGCAGAACACGAACGCTTCTGGTGCCAAAACTGTTCTCTGGGCTCATGTCACCATGCCCTGCCTTGGGAAAGATAGCCCAGGCAAAAAATGGGGAAACCGTGTAACTCTGGTCACCTTTACAAACGCAGACCTACACATCCTGTAGGTGCCAGCCGTCCGTTTCAATCTTGGGAATGGAGGGTCCAACAGTCCCCATTTCACCATTAATAAGCACATCCTGCCACCGGCGCTCTTTTGTCTAATTGTAGGTCACGGCCACTCCCCCAACCCCAGTGGGAATGGGAAGACTGAAAATCCTCCTGCCGGGCGTGGTGCTAAATTCCTCAGCAAGTTATCTGAGGAATGAAGCAGGATGAAGGTGTTCGTTGACAAGCATCATGCACTCAAGGGGCCTGCCCTCCTCTGCCAGGTCCCATGCCAGTTCCCACTGGGAAGACCCACTTGCAGGTCTCAGTGGCTATGTCACCAGCATCGTCCCTGGTGGCCACCGAGGGTAGCGCTTCCTTTCCTCACACTGTATAACAGTAATAAATGCTACCGTTAGCATAGCACAGATAATGTCCACTGAGAATCATGAAATCATCTTAAGAAACTTAAGAAAGAGGTCCTAGTATCACCCTCATGTTACAGAGGCAGGACCTGTGACTCCAAGAGGTTAAGTAACCCACCCAAGATCACACAGCTGCAGGAGAGCAGAGTTGGAGTTGAAGATATCAATCAAACCACAGAGCTGTTTCCCCAACCATGATATCTCGCAGCCTTCTGGGACCTCCCCAGCCTGCCTCCCTATCTCCTGTGATCCAGTCTGTTCACGGTGGCTCTCATCAAACGTGTACGTCATCACACTCCTCTGCAGGGAGCCCATAGGGACTTAGTCCTCCCAGTCCACAGCCCAAGCTTGGGGATCAGAGTCCTTGTCTCCCTTTCCTCATTCAGAACCCTCACACAGTCTGTTGGACTCTGACATCAGAACAATGCACATGCCATTTTCTGGGGCCTTGAACTTTCCCACCATATTTTCACATTCCTAAAATCTGAGTCAGAATGCTCATGTCATGAACCACAGAGATGAGCCCTAACCTGCCTACCCCTCCTCACCATTTACCTTTCACTATTCATATCACAATATGACCATGCCTTGATTCATTCCAGAAATATTTATATAAGAATTCTTGGACTTTCATGCTTTCTTCCCTGTTGGATCGCAGGCTTACTGAAGGAAAGGGCTGTTTATCTTTCCTCAGCAAGACAACTGGAGACCTTCCATTTGTAATTTTAGGACAATGAAATTCAAGCCCATCGATGCCTATAATTCCACCATTAGGGGTTCATATCTTTGACTTGTGTTTGTCTTGTCTTAAAATAAAAATGCTCTTAGGAGGAATAATGAATTGAGCATTTCTAGCTATTCATTCTTAGACTGGGTAAGCTGATAAGATCCTAACCTGATATCAGAGTTTAAGAGAGGGAGAGGAAGAAGAGGAATACAAGAATATGAAAGCACCAACTTAGGGACTGGAAGAGATGAAAGACACCATCCAGGGAGAGAAAAAGCACACAGAGAAGATGCCAGTGCTGCCCAGAGCAACCCACCTGCCCTGGGATTTTGTTCCCCCGTGACACACCAGCTTGCCCCGACTGCCACTTGCATATAGAGCTCAGCATTTTGGCAGATTTTCCAAGACACGAGCTCATGTTCATTCTCCTTCTGACTTCTGTTCCCCACCCCTTCACAGATGATGCAGCAGTCCTGGGGCTTGGGGGTCAGGCGTGACTGTTGGTCTGTAGTCCGTCTGCCTATCTGCCCACCAGCCCATCGTCGTCATTCTGCAGACAACCACATTTCCAGAACTGGACTCTGAGATGAAGACTGGTGTTGCCAACTAGAATTTGGGGCACAGAGCCTGGCATCTGAGGTCCTTCATGAAATCTATTGTTTAGACACTTTCATTTCCAAGAACAAAAGCTCTCCTACCCCCACCTCTCTGTCCCTTCAGAGGGCACCACCGTGTAGTGACAGAAGCACATCTTGATATCATTTCTGATATCCATAGGTTTCAGCAATCAGTCACTGGGTTTTGTTCCAGGAAAAAGCAATATTCTTTGACAAATAAGCCATTTGCCGAGCAGTTTAAATGACATTGCAAAGAGTGACACTACAAACCGATGTGCCTGTTTTCCCTGCTCCTTTTCATGGAGAAACAGCTAATGCCCCAGATAAAGAGAGCAGATCTCATGTGACTTCTAACATGAACGCACAGCACTGTACAAACAGCCTCCGGAAAATCAGCCCTGGCGGGTCACTCCGGTTAGAAGGGCCCCTATCAAACTGCATCTTTTCCACACCGTCTCAGAATGGGAATACAGCCTTGCTCCCTGGTCCTCGAGGCTTTTCCTAAACGCCTGGCATTCCTTAAACGATTCTCCTCTTGGTACAAATGTGGCAAAGCCCACGGTCTCTCAGCCCTGGAACCACCATGGCCTGTTTTAATGTGGGGCGTTCCCAGGAGGCAGATGTTTTAACTAGCAGGGGAGAGAAAGATCTGTTTCTTATTGACGGAACCCTAGCATGTGTAATAGAACTTCAAAGATGCGAGGCCAGATTGGGCAGGCAACATCAAACGCCTGTGACTGGTGCTAAGTAAACTTTGTATTCTGACATACAAGTTCTTATCTATTCTGTTCCAGACTTGAGAGCAGGAGGCTGCATCTAACCAAATCACATTGTTTTTCCTCACAGCTGCCAACTTGGAAAAATATCAGGGCACAAAGGGACCATTAAAAAAAAAAAAAAGAAAGAAAGACAGAAACACACACACACACACACACACACACACACAGAAACACGTTTTTGTTAGTTTCTAAGCAACACACCATTGCCAAGATGAGGACTCTAAGGAAAATGAGAAGACATTTGCTACATTTCCTATTGAGGCTACTCACTAATCCCAATCTTTATAAAGAAATTAACAGTATGGACTTGGATAAAGCCTGTGTCTCCCCACCATCCATACCCTGTCCCTGTTTCTTTGATAAAGAGCCACTTTTTAATGAGGCCAAATCAATGGTATAATTATACCTAAACTCAAACAATGAAGCTATTTCCTGGCTTTAAAAAAAAAAAAAAAAAAAAAAAAAAACTAAATTCATTTATTTTTTCAAATTGTTTAAAGGAATTATATTCACTTTGCACTATCTGCTTTTTCCATTATTAAAAAAAAACTTTAAAATGTGTTTCATTTCAATGTAACTGGAACATAATAACATTTCCCTAGTCTGGGAACCAGAGAAAATCAGTAGGACCATCTTTCTATCAAAGTCCGTGTGTGCTTCCCTCATGTGGGTTTGTTTCAAAGCACCAGGTTATTTCCTCTGAGAACATCTATGTGAGTCTATCCTGGGGAAGGGAGGAAAATCCCTGAGAAGGAAATTGATTTTAAACCTGGGGTTTTCCTCCTGCCTTGGGAACACATTTATTTAATCAGCGGGTCCTTCTGAGAGTCTTGTGTGTGGGATCTGTCAGCAATAGGATCACAGCTCCAGCTCTGCCTGCCACGGAGCTCAGCCTCAGGACCTATTGGAAGCAGGCAACTTTGCCTGGCCCAGCCCCATCCTCATTCCCTCTTACCTCTCTCCACATCCCCTAGAGTGTGAGCTATCCACATCTAGAGGAACCTAACAAGAGACTCTAGAGACCAAGAGCATGATTCTCAACTTTGGGGAGGTTCAGAGACACCAGGCCCTGCTAGCCTAAGAGTGTCCCAATGAGCAGCAGCTTCAGCATCCCCTGGAAGCCTATAGGAAATGCAGAACCTCAGGCCCTACCCCAGACCTTTTGAATCCAAATCTGCAATATAACAAGATCCTCAGGGAGATGTGAAAAGCACGGCCCCACTCTCTAATCCTGAGGCTCCAGGGATGACCTGAAGTGACATCTTGGATTCCTTGTCTCAGAGGTGCCCACAGTGACTCTGCTATATCCCAAGAACCAGTGGTATATGGCGCCAACACACTAGCTTTGGGGTCAGACAGACCAACATTGCAATTTCAGCTTCTTAATTTATTGGTCAATGATCATGAGCTATTGTGAAAGGGACCAAAGGGAGATATTCTGAACATTCGGGGGATTATTTGTATAAAGACCCCCCAAAAGGGCCATTGCTGAGGCCCCGCTTTCCTTCTACCCTTCCCCATCCATGCCAGGTCCTCATCCCAGAAATCTCTATCTACCCTACCCTCCTCTCTGCTCCCCAAGTTCCTACCATCTAAAGCATTTTAAAATCCTGATTTCCTGACACTTCAAGGCCCTTTCTGCCTCTTATTACTCCCAGAATATCATAACCCCTTTCCTTCCCAGATGTGAGCTCACTAATACCCTCAGATGAACATTGCTACCTCTGTGTCCCCATCAGGGCCTGTCCCTGTTCCCCATGCTAAGAAGATTCCTAATAAGAAGTCATTCTCCCAAACCCCTTTAAATGTCATTCAAAAAAAGTCCTCCATCATACAGATGGAGGCAGGAAGAGTAGGTATTTCTATTTAACAGTAGTATATAAAGGCCACATCTTTGCAGGCAAAAGTAAGCAGGATATTGAAGCAATTCATCTATTCGGTGAAGCAATTATTAGACCAAAAACCTATAATTGGTAGACACATAAGCATTTAAATACTAATTTATTTAGCATATTCTGCTGTCAAGTCTGATAGTGTTAATTATCAGAATATGATATTTTAACTTCGGTTTCTGACATAAAGTCATTTTATAGCATCTCTCCCTCATTGGTGCTTTAATAAAAGAAGTTCAATTTGGCCCACCCATTCTCATTAGGCTGGTCTTACAGTGCCAAGAAAGAGTGGGCGGGATCAGCGTTGCAGGGTGTTATGGCCCCTAAAGTGGCACAGGGTGGGGCTGGATTGCTCAAATTCATTAGATAATTTCTCACCCCTTCCTGCCATTTGACCTGGGTCAATACATTCTTAATTCAGTTGATAAAAAGTGGACAACTGCCCTGAATGACTCACAGGCCAGATGATACTTGCCCAATGACCCAGAGGTCCCATTTCAATTATAGAGGCAAATGAAAAGTTCCTCCCTGGCAAAGAATCAAGTGCCTCCCCAGGGAGTGGGAGTGGAACTGGGAGCTCATGGTCTTCTATCCTGGACAGAGAATGCTGATCTCTGTGGCTTCCAGGCAAAAGTGGATTCTTCCCTGGGGTCCTAAGAAAACTCGGGTCTCTTATTCAGTTGGAACATAGGTCAGTAACAGGCAAAATTAAAGCTTCAGGGATTTAGCATTCTGAGAGGGTTGGGGGGGGTGTAGGGGATGGTGCCAATGGAGAGAGGTACCCCACTCCCTCATGTGAACCTGTTTATCAAAATCATGGTCAGGGGGCTGGGGCTATGGCTCAGCAGTAGAGTGCTCGTCTCACATGTGTGAGGCCTTGGGTTTGATCCTCAGCACCACATAAATAAAATAAAGGTATTGTGTCCACCTACCACTAATATATAAATATATGTGTGTGTGTGTGTGTGTGTGTGTGTGTATAAAATCATGGTCATATTTATATTCTCTCACACGTGCGCTCTCTCTCTCGTACCTACTATGTGCCAGGCATCTTTAATGCTTATAATAACACTGAACTGAATACTATGGTTACCCTTTTTTTTTTTTTTTTTTGTGGTACCGGGGATTGAACTCAGGGGCACTTGACCACTGGGTCACATCCCCAGCCCTTTTTTATATTTTATTTAGAGACAGGGTCTCACTGAGTTGCTAAGTGCCTCGCCATTGCTGAGGCTGGCTTTGAACTCGCGATCCTCCTGCCTCAGCCTCCCAAAGTGCTGGGATTACAGGCATGCGCCACCGCGCCCCGGCCATGGTTACCCTTTTGACAGATAAGAAAACTGAAACATGACTCATGAGGTTAACTAACTTGCCCCAAATCCTTCAGCTAACAAGCCACAGAGCTGGACATCACTTGCAGGCCCCCACCTCCGAGTACTGCTGCATGCTAACCGGCCTTCAGCAGGCAGAGTCTGATCAGTGCTGCCTTTCCTCCCTCACCCTGTCTGTCCCCTTCTAAACAAAACTGCACAGGTCTCCCCTCTAGTTTCCAGTTCCGTGTCCAATTACTTTCTAAGGGAGCCCACAGCCTCGCACTTGCACTTATCGATCAAAGAGAACAATGACTTCAATTAACTTCCTCTGAAAAGGATTTGGGTAAAGTCTTTGGTCTCCTTGAGGCTCTATGCTTTATATTTCTTTGCAGCCCTTCCCAAGACTTAGATAATGTCTCAGACTCACCTCTGCTTCTCAATACCTGTTTGTTGAATGATTAAATGAGGCAATGACTAGTGAATGCTATTCAGGTAGTAATTCCATGCTTCTGCCCTGACCACAAATGATCTATTTAATTGATTTTAGTGACTCCACAGTAGCTGTTATATTACCTCAGGGCAAAATTACTCATTTCTTGCTTCTAAGACATAGTAATTTATATGCTGAACATGTAATAATCTATTATATCAAATACCCACTCTTATTTGAAAAAAGAAAAAATAGCTCACCGCTGAACATAACAGCCCTGGATACACAAAATAAGTACAGGTGACTTATGAGTTTACACAAAAGAGCCTTCTGTTCTGGATGCAGCTGTTTCAGAAAAACACAGCTAAGAGTATAGAAGGAAGCTGGGTAGGTAAATATTAGGAGAGGCCTTTAAAAGCAGCCTTGATCACTGGATTCTGAGAATGTGTTTGTTAGGCAAGGATGCCCTAATAATGCTTAATATTGATACAGCATTTACAATGCAACAGACAGGCAATGGGAAAGCTGATTTTTTTTTTCCCCGAAGATGGGCAAGTGGGAACATGATAGGCCAAGCTCACAGCCAACAGGGATTAGCAAAGACCCAGGCACCAGAGAGCTTGGGCTGCCTGCATAATCTGCTAGAAATAGCCAAGAAGAAAGAGAAACCTCGCACAGACTCTACAGTGGGTAGAAGTATGTTGGGGAGAGGGAAAAGAAAAGAGAGTTAGGTGCTCCTCCCGACTTCCCTGACTCTCTCAGGCCACTGTGCCACTTCCCACTAAGAGTGGTTGCTTGCAAAGCCTGTGACAGTCTGCAGAACCTGCCTCTTTTTCATCTTTCCTCCTTGAGCCACAATTCCCAAAGCCAGCCAGTGCTTCCATAAAGAACCCTGTCCCCATCCTCTCACCATGTGTAAAGTACAAAAACCTCTTGGAATCAGGTCCAGCCAGCTTTGAATCCAAGTATCATTATTTGTAAACCTGTGTTACTGAGTGAGTGACCTAATTTGGCAGAGATGCAGTGTCCTCTTTAAGATGGGCATAAGAGTGTCTCCTTCATAGACTTCTACTCGGGCTGTTAATATGATAAGACAAAGAATCTACCAAATACCTGGCACAGGAGAACATGCTCTATAAATCTTAGCTTCCTCACCTGTTACTCTTTGTCCATCTAAGCTGCTCCATCTTCTGTTGGGGTGTAACTAGGAACAGCTGGTCAATACCTGGTGAGGTTTATACTTCATTCCATATGTCCTTGAAATGAATCTTCTGTCCTCTATACTCCTCCTCTTACCATAAACTTCTTTCCTTTCATCTCTGGAAAATCTGGAAACCAGAGGATCATTCAGCCTCTCATCGAAAGGACAGGCACTGATCAGTTGACAATACCCCAGAGCATGCTAGTTGGCCAGAATCCTCCCAATTCTAGCACTCAACCTCCTATGTCCCAGGAAACCCTGCATCTCAGCAAACCAGAGCAGTTGGTCATCCTAGCTGTGTGCAAGACCACTTCACAGCCAAATAGAAATCTTATCACTGCTCAGATTTGCAAAGAATAGAAAGTGACATCAATAAAAACTGGTCAAAAATCATCATGAGACAGAGGAATCCTATGCTGCAGAGGCTGAATGCGGTTAAGCAACAGAGGGTCATTTGGGAGTGGTTCCACATGGGACATCAAACACCCAGGCAATCCACAAACCAGACATGAAAGGCAATGGAGACTTACAAAAGGCAGTGTTCATGGAACACTCAGGATACTCTTTAGGTCTTGATGATGATTGAAAAGACAGCAAATGTACACCTGGAAATAAGGTGCTTATGATACTAATTTACTGACATTGCTGACAAAACCAGGCAGAGTAACCTTCCCAGCCAGGAATGGGATTCCCTACCATTGCAACACAAGAAAACAAAAGCCTAATCTTTGCAATCATTCTGACATTTAGTGAATACCCACTCTGTCAAACCAACCAACTTGTATGACCTGGAGAAGCTGCCAACCATCTATTTCTAGATTTCCTGGAATATTAATACATGTTTATAGGTTGTTGGGATGAATTAATAAAATAATCCATGCAAAATGACCAATGCAGCTTTCATTTCCGGTGTTATACAAGATCAGATTGCTTGAAGACCCTCCCAATATGAAACACCTAGGAAATGTTGAGTAGATAAATGAACCTTCTTTGAAAGGCAATAGCTGGGTTTATAAGAAAGTTAGGGAGATTTCCAGGGACCCAAAACAAAGGGACAACTGAAAACCAGAGTAGAAACCCTGAACTGATTCTGAAGCTGTCTGTGGGAAACTGGGGCTGCTAGATTTGGATATGCAAGGCTTGGGTGCAAATGGCCATGTGAAGCAAAGAAGTGAAATGCAACACTCTCCTTCCCTCCATGTGAAGTCAGAAGCCTTGAAGTGCTACCTTAGTTGTAGAATGAAATAAACATCATCCGCACTCTGACTCAGGAAGGTGGCCAAGAAGTTTAGCTATCTCTTACTTGGCTCTAGATAAGGGGAAAAAATGCTGTCCTCTGAGAATTCATGGGCACAGGCCTGCCTTCATAAGGGTCAGTGATCCACCTTATTCTGGATTCATAGCATAGAAAATTAATATAAAAACATGACTAGGGTCTATGACTCTCCTTTGCCCAGCAGAAACAAATGAAAAATTGTCTCTGGAGGGACATAACCTTCCTGAAAATGGTACAGTCCCTCAGACAAATATCCCTTGACTATAAGTGACAATCCACATTTATGAAGAAGCACACACAAAAAAATTCACAGTAAGCAAGAGTCAGCAGAGACAGGAAATAGCAGAATTTTAACCTCTGAGAATACCAAAATAAACTATCAAAATTAAGTTAAAACATAAATACATTTAAAACCATAAGCACTTAAAGAATAAAAAAGTCAAGATGTAATGAAGTGACAACTATACTGGGAAAGGAATTAAATATAGTTTCTATAAATGGAAAAAAATCAGTGTCAGATTAATCAATAGACTAGACACAGATATAGAGTGAGCGAGTAAAGGGAAAGATGAATCTGAGGAGGAAAGCTCTGAAGGCACCCATTGCTACATCAAATAGAGGACACACAGACAGCCCCATAGAAAAACAAAGAAATAGGAAAGTGAGGCTAAGATATGAGGATGATAGAATGAGAAATTTGAGCAAGGACCTAGGGAGAATTTTGGGAGAAGAAATGTAATCTTCGAAGAAATAAGACCTAAGTTTTGAGAATTGAAAAGATATGTACATTCATTATCCTTGAGTGCAATAAAAGTTAATTTGTACCTAATCTCATTGCAATGAAAGCACAGAACATGAAGAACAAGAACAAGAACAAGAAGGAGAAAAAAAAAGAAGAGGGGGAGAGGAAGAGAAGAGGGATGGGTGGAGGGTTAGGAGAAGGAGAAAGAGGAGGAGGAGAAGGAGGAAAATTAAATAAAACAAAATTTTGGAGAAAACACGCCCCCGGCCCCCGCCCCCAGCATTTCATTATAAAAATTTCAAACACAGACAAGAGCGGACAGAATCTCATGATAAATATCTATATAACCATTAGGTTATACCATTAATATTTTACTGCAATTGCTCTTTCACATATTTATCCATCTATTCAAATCTGGATTCATACATCAATCTCTTATTTGTGTTTTATTGTTGCTATTTACTACAATTCTCCCTAATTCCTCTAATTTCAGTCACTCTAATGGCTATGTAGCTGTATCTCATTTTGGTTTTAATGCAAATGCATTTCTCTCAGGATTAATAATGTTGAACACTTTTTCATGAATTTATTGACCAGATATGTATCTTCTTTAATGAAATGTCTATTCAAACATTTTACTGACAACACTGGAACAAAACTAAACAGAAAATAGAATTCTATTTCACCAATCAAGGTCCAATCAGGAGACTGAAACCACAGTAGTGATTTAAATAGGGAAAAATTCATAAAGTGAGTTATTAGCTAATAAAAGGTGGTCAGCCATCCACATGGGCAAAGCAGATTTTAAGGGGCAGAGAGGTAAAAACTACAGACTGACTAGTATTTGGGTTGGAAAGAAAGTGAACAGGAAAGGAAATTAAAATCTCAGGGGAGGGGATCCTCAAAGCTGAGATTCATACCTCTGAGTAGAAGGCGCAGGTGCCATAGGAACAGGGTGTCTGTTGGTGTGGTAACAAAGAAACTGGTCACCACTGAGCCATGAGAGCTGAGAGTCACCACTAAATGTAGTGACCAAAAAAAGTGACCGGGGGAAGTCACAAATAAACAATGATCTCTATATCTTGATCTGCTCACTACTGAACTATAACAGAAGGGGAAAACAATTTTTTTCCCTTCTTCCTTTTCCAGCCTTGCAATGTCCCTCTAGTGCCCTCTATTGGCAGAAATGAACACAGAGCCATCTAGCAAAGGAGAAATATATTATAGTATTTAGGTCCAATATCACAAATTATAACAAAGAAGGGCAATTTCAGGACCAAAAGGCAATAAATTAATAACATATAAGTACCTTAAAACTGCTCAGAAAAAAATTATAGCTGTGAACCCAGAATTCTATACCCAGTTAAACTATCATTCAAGCATGAAGCCATAATAATGACTAAATACTGTTTTACTTTGTTATACAACACATATAAGAGAAAATATGTAACAATACAGGTAAGTTAGGACTTTTTCAGGCAGTCAAAACCTGATAACTTGTAACAGGCAGACCCCCAATTCAAGAGCTACTAAAGTGCTTCCCCTCAAGGAGAAAATTATGCTAAGTGAAGTAAGCCAATCCCCAAAAAAACAAAGGTTGAATGTTTTCTCCAATATGAGCATGCTGATCCATAATGGGGATGGGTAGTGGGGGAACAGAGAAGGAATGGATGAACTTTAGATAGGGAAAAGGTGAGGGAGGGGAAGGGAGGAGGAATGGGAGTAGGAAAAATGGTGGAATGAGATGGACATCATTACCCTAAGTACATGTATGAAGACACGAATGGTGACTACTTTGTGTACAACCAGAGACATGAAAAATTGTGCTCTATATGTGTACTATAAATTGAAATGCATTCTGCTGTCATGTATGACAAATTAGAATAAATAAATAAATTTACAATTTAAATAAATAAATAAATAAAACAAGTTGAAAAACAAAAAGTAACCAAATTAATTGGTAAACTTCTGGGCAAATTAGATGGTAGGCAAAGAAATTGGTAAATTTATGCGCAAATATAAATAAGGACAATATGAATCAATAATGATAAAAAGTAAAACTAATTAGAAGTGTTAATTTAAAGAATAAATAAAATATTGGACCACCATAAGGACAATAGGAAGAAATGATCATAAACTGCTTCAGGGTTCTTGTATTTTTGGAATGTGGGCACAGATCAAGACCTTACCACTTAATCCAGTAGACATGATAGGCATTCCATAGAAGTGTTTAACACAATCCTGGATGATACTTTTTAAATCAAGTGTGTGCTATAATGTTAAATTTACTCAAAGAACAGAAATAGAATAGATAAGCTTAAAAATCAAAATAGAGAAAAAAAATTGGTTCGATGCAAAGTAAAGTAGTAATGGAGACAAAAAAATATTGTTTCAAAAATTAAAAGTGAGAAGCCAAATCTTTAGAAGAAAAAAATCCAAACTTATCAGTAATTCCAATATATATGAATAAACCAAACTCCCAAAGTAAAAGACATATTTTCTTATCACCTTTAAAAATTTCAACTATATAATCAGTATAAAAGATATAGCAAAAATATAAGTACATAGAAATATTAAAAGTAAAAGAACAGAAAAGAAATTCTCGATTAATATCAATAATAAAAAGCTGGTGTCATACTGTTATTAGATGAAATAAATTTCAAGGATTGTTAGAGATACAGAAGGGCACTTTTTACTGATAAAAGGAAAAAATTTATCAGGTAAATAAGACAATTAAAATGTCTATTCATATAAAAACTAACTTTGAAATACATAAAACAAAACCCAATAGTTTCTTTAAGGAGAAATTGACAAAGCCATCATCATGGTGAGATATAATGTACTTGTTTCAAAGTAGTAAATCAAACATAGAAAAAATTAGCAAAGATATAGAAGACTCAACAACACAGTTAACAAATTTTAAATGGATGTAAAACACTGTTCAGGCAATTTTATAGAATAGATTCTTTTCAAGCACATATAATAAAAGTTGGTCATATGCTAGATCACAAAGCAAACTGAAACAAACACCAAAACTTGGTATTATACAGACCAAATGCCTGATCGGTATACAAGTTAGAAATTAATTACAAAAAGTCGTTAAAGATTGTAAAAACATAGTTCTAAGAAAGTGCATAACACATCCCCTGACAAAGCATAACAACTTTAATAATGTTAAATGTCTACCTCATTGACATTGGCAAGCCCAATTCCCCATTTCACTAATCTTACAGATGGAAGGTCAAGGTCAGAGATTAAATCAGGATCCCCCAAACAGAAGGAAGAAACCTACCCTCTAGGGATACTGTACACAAATCCTTGACTCCACTGGGCTTGTAACCCCAATAATTGACTTCCAGGAATTTAAATGTACTTTCAACTGAAAATTAGCTTATCATGGTCTCATGACGTAGACCCAGCAGTGTAGAAATTTTCCCTCCCACTGTTCTGAAGCACAAAGTGACTTTCCCAAAGTTGAATTTGGCTGTCTACTCTCCAAAATACTGAGGAAAGGGGGGGCTACCCACTGTGACAAAGGTATGCTGATGGGTAAGGGGAACATTAAAAGCAAAAATGTTTTCATGTTTATCCAGAGATGACCCCAAAATTTGTTGGATTTGAAAGATTTTGTATTAAAAAGACAGTATGTAAAACATCTCATTAATCATTTTTTATTACTTACATGTTGAGATAATATTTTTAGAATATTGGATTAAGTAAGATGCATTTTTAAAAGTAATTTCACCTATCTTTACTTTCTAATGTGGTTACCTGGGAAAAAATTGAAATTACAACTGGAAAAGGGTTACATTATATTTCTATAAGACAGTGTCAATCTCCATGCCCAGGAAGTCCTGGGTCCTAGGAAGGGGTTGTCATATAGCAGCCCAAGAGCCAGCTGTATCTTGCAGAGGTTTTGTTTGGCCAGCAAGGTGTTCAAATTTTATTATTCAAATACTTCTATGTGGATCACATATCTCACACTATGTCACAGACCCCACTATTCCCTATTGATCTTCACCTGGCTCACTTACACATTTATTTCACCTAATAGGGTTCTGTAAGCATCAACATTCTGTAGTCTTTGCAATCACACTTATACTTTTTCAGGCATATAGGAAGATAATAACATAGGAGGGTTATCAAAGGGCAGTGGTCAATCATACATTGATGTGCATGACTTAAAAGAACTCTACAAGTTTCAGAACCCAGGAATCCTCATTAGGCAGCTCAAGGGCCATGAGCCAGAAGACTTGGCTCTAGACCAAGCTCTGTCACTGATTCAGGGAGAGACCTTGAGCAAGTCAGGTGCCCTCTGTGGGCTCCGTTTACTCAATGTCAGAGACAGAAGTTCTCCAGTTCCCTCTGCGGACTTCAATTTGATGGTTTTGCTAACTAAATCAACCAGAGTGTGATACATGGATGAGTAGGACTTAAAGATACTTGCTTCTGTCTTCTTGGTACAGGTTGAATGTCCCTTATAGAGAAAAATTTCAGATTTCATGTTTTTTCAGATTTTGGAATATCTGCATGTACATAATAAGATATCCTGGGGATGGCACCCAAGTCTAAACATAAAATTCATTTATATTTCATACTCATCTTATACACATGGCCTGAAGGGAATTTTATACAATACTTTTAGTGCACCTGTGCCTTGACTATGACCAGTTACATGAGGTCTGATGTGAAATTTTCCACTTGTGCTGCCATATTGGTGTTCAAAATGTTTTGGATTTTGGAACATTTTGGATTTCAGGTTTTTCTGTTAGGGAGGCTCATCCTGTATATAATTACCCTTGCTCTAATTGATCAAAAAGAAAGGGAAGGAGTCAAGAAGACTCAAAGTCCTACACAGCTCCAATGGTAGTTTGTCAAAGAAGGAAGTCAAAACATTTGGCTACAGTGTTGTTTTGTGTTCTCTGTGGATATAGATCATTCAAGTTTTGGCCCTGTACCCCAAATGGTAGATAATCAAGAGCTGGCAGCATACCGATACTTACATCTGCTCCCCACTCCCTTCCTCTCCTGACAATGGCATTTTGTAGATCCAGAGGCAGATGCTGCAAGCTGGGCCCCAGTGAATGTGAGCAGGGGTTTGCGGCTGGCAAGTTCCCTCTCTCTCTCTACCCATGACATCTTTTTCATAACCTGAATTTCTTTAATTAAAAAACATCTGCCAACTCCTGTTATCTGCAAAGATGCACCATAGCAACTCTCTTTGCAAGCCCCTTTTGTAACCAATGCAAACAGGTGGAAGAAAAGCTGCTATAAAGCCCCCTAAGTTTAAAGAGAGAAGGGGAAGGGAAAGGAACTCCCCTGTGTGTGTGTCTGGGTGACACGCGCACACAAGCACATGTGCAGAAATGTGTGTGTGTAACACAGGAGGATACAAATGGGCAGATCTCTCTTGCAATTCACCTTTTGAAAAAGTTTTCTTTCTCTATCAGAGAGGGGAATTAGAGAACATGAGCATCTACCTCTCATACACATGTCAAACAAAATAATGACTGACATCTTGTGATAAACCAAACAGACAGAGAAAAGAATTCAGTGAGTTAGCTTTACTTGTTACTGCTCGTAGTGTATTTTGGCCAGAATGAATCTGGTTGGTTAAGAGGGAAGAGACAGTCAGGTCTTTGATGCCTTTGTCCCCTGCCCCATGAACAGTTACTTCTAAAAGAAGCACCTGAGCAATAATCCTAAGAAGGAGTGACATTGGCATGCCAAAGCAGGAGTACAAATGGAGGCCAATAATCCATGTCTAATATGTCTATTGAGTTAACATATTAAAATGTTAAATAAATGATTTTCTATCCTCATACTTGACAAATACACCTTCACATCAACCTGGAAATGTAGTCCCACATTTAGAATTTAAAGACACCTTAGAGTTCTGCATTGGATGTGGAGGAATGGAGAGTACCTGTCCCAGCACTCCACCCTGCCTCCTTTCCCTCTCCTTTGGAGATATATCCTGCACAGCACAAGCCTGTCACATATGTAGCCTCTCCAGCCCTCACACCCAAGCTCCAGGTATGCCTTCCACAAGCAGCAGCCCCAGGACAAGCCTGTAGCACTACTCCATACACAAGAGCATCCTCGTCAGTCCCCTGCAAACCTGACCCAGCAAGGAGGCAAAACCAACTCTGCAAACCCAAAGAATTCCAGGTTTCTGAGGCCAGAGCATGAACTCAAAAGTGGGGACAGGAAGGCATGAATTCAGAGTTGGCACATATCCTAACCCCATGAGTTCTTCAACTTTGTGGAGGAGTATAGTCAGAAAAGGACCCCTCTGGGCTGTGGCTGAGAACAATGCTGATCTCATCCTCATACTTCCATCGCTGGGCCTCCTCTCTAGCTGGATCTGCATGCCCTTACCTCCCCATGAATACCCTTTCCTAGCATGATTCTCTCTCCCATCCTCCAAGCCTAGTGAGTGTGGCCCAATATTGGAGAGGAAATAACATCCAATATCATCCCATCCCACCTCACTAAGCCTGAGCTCCATTTGCTAGTCCCTAAACTCTGAAATGGGTATATGAAGAGTCATCGTGAATGGCAAAGGTCTTCGTGCTTGGACACTCCACAGCACATTCTCATCATGGCTCACAATGGACAGTGAGACTTTAACCACTCCCCTTTAACATAATGCCTGCTTTTTGTCTGATGATAAAAGTACTGGAAATAGACGTATTTACACAGTGATGACATTTGGTCGATTTCATTATCAGTGCTTAGAACAAACCTCTAAATCTGCAATCATACAATCACCTTCCTCTGGGGTGACCCAACATTATTAGGCAAGGCTTATATATATATGTTTTTTATTCCTAATATTTGCTTTCTTGCCAGCCCCATCTACTGATGCAGTTTTTCTTTCTCTGCAGCAGTCTAGACAAGCCTGCTCCCTCTGTATAAATCTTAGCCCTTTCTCCTTAACTCTTCAAATTTTATGTGACAGCTTGTACAAAGTTACATAATAAAAATCACTATTATTGCTTAATCTTTTCTACTTTTATTAAGAGACTAAAAAGTAAAACAAATGTCAATAAATTCCATTCTACATATTTCTTCACCTTTTATCATCCCTCTCTGCCTCCCTTTCCTACTCCTTCACACATATTCCAAGGGAGGGCAAGGAGACTGGGCAAACCATCTTCAGTATAATCTTTTTTAGAAAAATCCCAATTCACACAGGGTTAAGGATAAAATATTTACCCCAGAACTAAAAACTGAAGTAGTTATTGGATCTTTCAACTATAAGGTGTCAAATATCCTAATTCTCTTCCAACAGCATCTTTATATAATGTCACAAACAATAAAGATTCATACATCACCTAGTCGTGGCTCAACTTTTGAGGGAGGAGATTAAGTTCTGAGGAGAAAGTGGAAGACGTGGAGTCTCTCTGCCCCATTCCAGCCACAGTGGTGAAGAAATCTATCCACCACCTTCCCACACATTCCTAGACCAAGGGATGAAGTAGAGGAAACCCCAGGAAACAAATTCACAAGAAGCACATTGTGGTCAAGTAGAAAGAAATTGTTGATTTTACTTGGAGAGAGTTAAGTGGGTTGAATTTATATAAAACCCAAAACAGCATCTGCTCAGATTTCTAAATATACTTAGGAGCAACCTCACTTACTGTACCCAGTGCAGCAATCTCACTTACTGACAGAAGAAAAAGAGGAAACATCACTACTTCCTAGTTTATAATCAAGCTACTATTTGCAAACATTAGTAAGAAAATGAGCAACAATAAAATAGTGAAGAAATCACCAGAGTTTTACAGAATTCCAAAGTGTATACAATGGCGAGGAAGGCCCCTTCTCAACAGGTGGAGATCTTCAGCAGAGTTTCCTAACTTTCCCATGTATCGCTCCTACTAGCGACGTCTCCTGCCAAGACCTGGCTGCCAGGAGTAGGCCAAGCATGAGGAGAATGGGCCCCCCAGTTCTTTTTGACTCTTCAATGACATTCTCAATTCTCAATATTTTCTAATATTTTTCTTTGTAGTGGTGCTTTGGAGGATCTCAGGAAGACATTGTGGGTAAATTGTCTCTAAAACAAGCTAGATGCCTGCTCTTATGCTAACTCTCTTCCATGAACAGGTGTGCTTGTGAGCAACCCTCATGGATAAAACACCATTTCCCGCTCCCAAAGTGGGACGTGCGGGGATCACTCAGCCTTTCTTGGATGGATTATTTCTACACGTTACACATTGGTTTTACTTTTGTTTTTTATCCTATCCACATATCCTAGTTAGCAAAATTATTCTAGAAAGGTGAGGAAATGGTATTTATTTCAAAGGTGCACGATTACTTCTTTTTTTAAAATATTTACTTATTTACTTTAGTTGTACACAATGCAATGCATTATATGTTTACGTGGTGCTGAGGATCGAACCCGGGCCATGCATGTGCGAGGCGAGTGCTCTGCCGCTGAGCCACAATCCCAGCCCACGATTACTTCTAAAAGGGAAAAACCTTACTAGAATTTGTGTTTTAATGAAATGCCTAATGGAATATTTGTGTAGGAAAAGATAAACTCTGTAATATAATCTAGAAGGACGGGCCAGAGCAAAAGAAAAAAAATCAATGAATATCTCTGTGTGGGTGTTTGTTTGTTTGTTTGTTTGTTTGTTTGTTTGTTTGTTTTGATTAAAGTCCAAAGGGGATTAGATAAGAGGTTCAGAGACTCGAGATCAGTCAGGAGATGTAAGGAAGCCGAGGAGGAGAAGAAGTAGGTAGGGGAAAAGTGACATGCAACAGGAAAGGAGAAGAAAAATGGGCCATTAAAATTTCCAAGTGCTGGATATGACTGAGAAACTTTTTAAAATAATGATATCTAGCTGGGCATGGTGGTGCACACTTGTAATCCCAGGTGCTGAATAGGAGGATCACGAGTTCAAGAACAGTCTCAGCAACTTAACAAGATTTTTTCTCAAAATAAAAATAAAAAGGACTTGGGGTGTAAGTCAGTGGTAAAGCACCCTTAGGTTCAATCCCCAGTATTACTGCTATTACTACTGCTACAAATACTGTTACATGTGCTCTTTATATGTAATATGAAATGAAATGTACTCTGCAAACATGTATAACAAACTAGAATTAAAAAAAATACTGTTACATGAAACCATGATGTTGCCTTTCTCCTATGCCTCCAAATTTCAGTAGATCAGTGACACTTGGAGGAAGGGGCATTGGAAATGAAATAAACTGCAAGAAAAAGAAAGCTACATTTCATGTTTGAATCTGCTCTACTCAGAGTAGAAATTTAAAAAGTAGTGAAAAATCTGACTAAGAACAATGTAAGCTCTTCTACTTCCAAATATCTTCATAGACATTGCTCTGTGTGTGTGTGTGTGTGTGTGTGTGTGTGTGAGAGAGAGAGAGAGAGAGAGAGAGAGAGAGAGAGAGAGAGAGAGCAGAAACTGGAAGAAAATATTTGCAAAAGGAATATCTAATAAAGGGCCATTATCCAAAATATGTAAAATATACAAAGATCTCCTCATAATCAACGATAAGAAAACAAACCATTCAATTAAACAATGAACCTATACCTCACCAAAAAAGATATATAGATAGCAGATAAGCTTATGGAAAAAATGTTCAATTTATGTTGTTAGGGAATTGCAAATTAAAACAATGAGATACCACTGCACACCTATTAGAATGGCCAAAATCCAAAACACTGACAACATCAAATACTGACAAGATGTGGAGCAATAGGAACTCTCATCATTGCTGGTGGGAATGCAAAATTACAAGACGGTTTGGTAGTTTCTTATAAACTAAGCATGCTGTTACTATATGATCCAGCAATCATGCTCCTTCAAATTTCCCCAATGAGTAAAAAAGTATGTCCTTAAAAAAACTGCACAACAACATTAATAGAAGCTTCATTCACAATTGCCCAAACTTGGAAGCAGCCAAAATGTCCTTGGGTAAGTGAATGGATAAACTGTGGTATATCCAAACAAGGGAATATTATTTAATGATTAAAAGAAATGAGCTATCGAGCCATGAAAACATATGGAAGAAAGTTAAATGCACATAATAAGTGAAAGAAGCCAATCTGAAAAGATTATAGACCACATGATTTTAAATATATGACATTCTGGAAAAAGGAAAAACTATGGAGACAGTAAAGGGATTAGTGGTTGGAGGGATTGGAGGGAAGGAGGGATGAACAGGTAGAGCCCAGAGGATTTTTAGGGCAGTGGAATTTTATGTGATACTATAATAGTGGATACATGTTATACGTTTGTGCAAATCCATAGAATGTACAACACCAAGATGGAATTCAACATAAACTATGGGCTTCAGGTGATAATGACGCATCAAAGTACATTCATCGATTGTAAAAAAGTACCACTCCAGTACTGGATATGGATAACTGAAAATATATGCATGTGCTGGGGAAGAGATATGGGAACATCTTGCACTTTCTTCTCAATTTTGCTGTGAATCTAAAACTGATTTTAAAAATTGTATATAGACATATACATATGGAAAGTGACTTCAGAAGTGTATGACATGGAAACTCCCAGCTAGCTTGGTTAAGTTACCAAAATTCACAGTGAGCAGAGAGAGATAAACATCAGTGGTCACAAAGTCTCTGAGAAGTGGCTTTCACTAGAGCTCACCAATGTGGAGTGCTCCTTTACTTCCAGGTGCATTTTCCCATCCTCACCTGACTAACCATGTGACCAGTTCTGGTCAATGAAATGTGAATGGAACTTGCCTGCATCACTTCCTTGCCAGAGCATTGAATCATCAATGCCTGAATCTCCAGGTCTCTTTTTATCCCTGCTGCATCCATGATGCAAACACACATTGGGATGGAGACGCTGAAAACTCAAAGCCACATGGGACACCATGCTGGAGAACTGGAGGGCACATTTTGTGGAAAATGCGCAGCATCGACAGTGGACTTTTCATGAAAATAAGATTTTCTGCTGTATTAAGCCCCTGAGGTTTAGGGATGTTTGGGTTAGAGCCCAGACTGGTCTATCCCAATTGTACCCCATGTTACAATTCCCATTTCAAGTTCATCGAGGTCTGACTGGCTCTGGTACACAGGGATCTCTCACTTAGCCAGAAAACCAGAAACAATAAAATACTGAACCTGTTGTGGAGAAACCATGATTTTGGGGTGAATTCAGTTTTGAGGGTTTGCTCCAATATAAGCAATACTGAAGTCAGGGTGACAGGGTCCATTTTGCTTCTTCCAGTTTCCTGGAGAATGTATTTTTAGGGGAGAGAAGGGATGGCTGTCATCCATCATTCTGGAAAGTCATGAGATTTACAGAGATAGTTGCCTAAACAAAGGACAAGCATATTAACAAATCTAGCTGTCCAAAAGTCAGGGCTAATGTTAACCAAGATGAGCATTACTGCGATTCCATCAAGATGTCCTGTTATTTATTTAACTTTTCCATTTTCATTTTTTATTTGGGTAAGATAATTGCTTGTGATAAGCCTCGGGTGTGGAGATCTGGTGCATACAGAGTGGCAGGGCGAGCTTCAGTCTGTAGTGTCGGGATGCACTGGGGAAAGGAATCAATGTATTAACATATTGAAATGATTTCAATTAATGTCCTTTAGCAATTTTCTTCAAAAAAGGAGGATCTCTCCAAAGTGAATGGTCCACTCTTACCAAGAGGAAAAAAAAGGTGAAAAAAGTCTATTAAGAAGATAATGCATTTAACTGCTTGAGCAAAAAGATATGAGTAGATTTTGTAAGAAATAAACAAAAATGCATAGTGTTTTTTCCTCCCCTGGGTTTAACACAGAAATGTTATGTGTGACTTTCACTTCGTAGCATCTGTACCTGTACCTCCCATTGCTTCTTATGGGGACCACACTAGGACTTCGGTGCCAAAGTTCTAAAATGGATCTGCAATAAATAAAGCCTATGTATTTAAATGATGACTTTAATGCATAATTGTGACGTGACTATTTCAATAGAAAAGAACCATGACCTTTAGGCTCCTGATTGCCTGCTATGTGCCTATCGCTTCTTCATCCCCTGAGGTCCTGTTTCCCCACTGCCTTCTCTGATTGTCCTGAGCCCAGAAGCCTGAGCAGAAGTAAACTGAGGCTTCTGTGAGACTGATAATAGCTAGAGGTGCATTCAAGGATTTCCCAAGGTAGCAATGAATACAGCCAGGGGTGTTAGGTGGTACCCACAAGGAAGGTCCTTCCTTCACTACCCGGGACTCTCTCAGACCAGGCCATTCACTGCTCAAGGCTTCTCTCAGAAGTGGTACTTTCTTCAAATGAAAAAACTGAGTATGAAATTGGCCCAGAGGTGCATGTTATAGCTGCTGCTGAAACCAACCAAGATGATGAGGAGGGGATTTTGTTAGAGGTACTGCTCCTTCCTTAACATCATTTCTACCTACTGGGGAAAAAAAATCAAAGATGAAATACTTCCCCTTTTCCTGTCCTACTCTTGATAAATTGAAAGGTACAAGAGAACATTTATTATGTGCTTTTTTAGATGCTTTCTGAGGATAATCATTGACCTCAACCAGGGATGTGACCCAAAAGAGAAAACAAACAATTCAACAATATCAAAAGATTTTGGGAAAAAAAAATGTATTAAGTAAAATAAAATTTTATTTACTTAGTAAATATTTAATTAAATAAATAATTAAAATTAAAACGTTTAATAAAAAATCAAAATAGAAATACACTGTTATTTCATAACACTGGCATGAATGCTTGTCCTGTTTCTCCGAATATATTATGAGACCCTTAAGGCTGAGGACCTTGTGTTTTGCCTCCCTTGTCTTCTGTGTAGCTTGTGATGCCTAATGCAGCGGGGATAAAGAGGATTCAAAGTCAGAAAATTTGAACAGGGAAATGCCCTACAGAAGTGAAACAACTCAAGCAAGAGATAAGGAATTTATATCTCTGTTGCATGCACCCACCCCATCCATCTAAAGATGGGAACACTGGTTCCGAATTTCCTTGTTCTCCCCTGGTGAGAATGGAACTGTGCTGCTCCCAGGACCTGTTTGACCAATGAGACCAAAGAGGGAGTTGGCCAGGTATGGCAAATAGTTTTCACCTCACCTGCTGACTCAGATTCAGCTGCCAAGAGCACTATGCTAAGAAAGAGTCAGAGGCTGAATCAGAGCTCAGCAGAAATTGTAGTAATCTATGCACCCACTCTGCATTCAGCAATGACTCCCCAAAACTTGTGAGGGACAGGGTGACCCATGGGCCAGAGATTTGCTACCCTGATCTGCAGACTTCATAAGCAAATAAATCGTTCCGCCTAACTCTTCAACACTCTAAATTACATTAAATTACTTCTCTCTATCCATGCAGGGAGTAGAACAAGGTGGTAGGGAAAGACAAAATTCCCCAGTAGAGACGCAAAGATTCTCAAGAACACACCTGTGGTGGACTCTGGAACACCTCCATGAAGCGCTGACCTCAAACCTGGGCTCCTACCCTACCTGTGGAACTTCAGCTCAGCCTGCAAGGTGTGTTCAAATCAAAACTTTCCAGTGAGTCTGCCCTGGGCCCCCAGTTCCTGTCATATGCTTCATAGCAATGGCCTGTGTTGCCTGTACACTAGTCACGCAACCTGACATGCCATTCTTAGTTCCACACACACTCCTCGAACACATGCCTGAGTCTCATTTAACTCTGGTTTCTCAGGGCTTCACCTGGGGCTTTGAACTGATTTGGGTTGTTGTGAAATTGTAAGCTTCCTCAACAGACAATCTCGAGGCACTATATGTGTATGTGTGTGTGTGTGTGTGTGTGTGTGTGTGTGTGTGTGTGTGTGTGTTTTAAATCAGTCACCTCTATGCATATTTTCTTACTGAGTAAACTGAGATTCAGGTCTGTTTAGCATTTTGTCCAATACGATTTATCGATCCAACTGATCCAATCCAATAAATCTAACCCTCCATGCTGATAGTATTGCTTCCCAATCCTGATGTCCTTCATTACAGATGACTGGGTGGAGTATGCAAAAAGCACACTTAAGCCAGGCATGGTGGCGCACGCCTGTAATCCCAGCACTTGGGAGGCTGAGGCAGGAGGATCGTGAGTTCAAAGCCAGCCTCAGCAATGGCGAGGCACTTAGCAATTCAGTGAGATCCTGTCCCTAATAAAATACAAAAAAAAGGGATAGGGATGTGGCTCAGTGGTCAAGTGGCCCTGAGTTTAATCCCCGGTACCAAAAAAAAAAAAAAAAAAAAAAAAAAAAGCATACTTAAATCATGCACATGTCCTGGTGTGCATCCACTTCCCATGCACACTATAGGAATATGACGGGTAGAACTGAGAACCCAATCTAGAGCAGGCCCCAAAGAATGAAGACCCCCTATATCCTACTTTCTGTCCAACTGAAATGGCTTGGGAAAAAGAAACGGCTGTGCTTCAGGTCAGGCGGATGAAATACAGCAACAGCACCATCCACAGAGGGAAATGTTAATTTCTCTAATTGATGGGGGGGAACATCTATCATTTCAGAATATGCTTATTTTTCTGCAAGGAAATTAGGCCAATTTATGCAACTGTTTACAATGTCACTGTGTATTTGTGAAATGAAAGTTTTCTCTGGGCTTAATGTGGCAAAATGCTGGTCACTGACTTCTGGTGAGTGGCCCATCACTAGGAAGCTGGATGGATTTCAGAACTGAAGTGAGAGTTCCAAAGCTCACAGTGACCCCAAGCAAGGAACAAAGAGAAACAGGCCTGCCTTCATGCAGACTGCATGCAGGCAGCGGAGTCCTGGTGCACGTCAGGTATCATTGCACCCTAGACCTACAGCAGGCATGGCCTGTGGAAGGGAAAAAGCCAAGGGCTGCTGTCCTCTGGCTTGTCACATCATCTTCCACAATCAGTTCATCCGCACAATGGGGACAATAATCTCTGCCGTGTCTCCATCCAAGATTTGTAGGGTGGATAAAATAGTTGACAAAAGAATACACTATTATCTGAAGCCCTGTTAGTCTCCATCTCAGTACTCTGTTTAATCCTGGGCTTTAGCATAACCTGTAATACTTTGTTTATTTATTAATGCTTTGGTTAATGTCTGTCTCCCCATGTAGAATGCAAACTCTCTAAAGGCAGGAATCTAGAACAGTGCCTGACATTCACTTAAGCTCACATTTGATGAGTACTGATATCTTCCACTGTCCCTCCTCACAATGCATTCACTCTTTCCTTCTTACTTTGTCCAAGTGGATCCTCTGCTCCAGAGACACCGTCCCCTTATCATTAGAGTAATCTAAACCATTTTCTTCCTGGAAGGTCCACTTCAAGTTCTACTGCTTTGGTGAAATTATGTTATTGCACCTCCTTAAAGTTTTCCTTTTGCTGGGCAAGTGTGTGGATAGTGTTTATGGAGGTGAAGACTATCACACAAACTCACACCTCCACATTCCCTGGTGACCTAGAATTCTGTGTAACTACTGCTGGGCCACGGTGGTTTGGGTATTATGAAAAGGAAATGGCTGATTCAGCAGACTCCTAATAAGTGACAAAATCAGTACCATTTTTAAGGTCTCCTGTGCCAACCAATAGGCATGTCACATACTATTTGTCACTGAACCATCATAACACACCTGTGACATGAATAGTATTATCCCAGTTTGGTTTGCCAGCAAGTAAACTGAGACTATTTGGGTATGGTAGCCTTCAGCAAACACTAAATTGATGAATAAAAATGCTACAAGAAGAGTAAGATGGGACCAGAGGAGTGGCTTCATCCTGACCTGATAAAAGGCACAATTTGGGAATGAGGATGTATACCTTGGGCCTGGGGTGGAAGTGTTGGGTGCAAGGTGATTGAAAGTATAAGATAAAGCTGTCATAGTCTTTAACTCATAAGCTGGCATCTCGTGTCTTCCTTGACATATGCCACCTCACCTCTGCTCCCCCTGCCTTACCCCCCCACATGAATGGTTTACATCATTGGAACGGGATTAGATTTTAGAGTTGAAACTCTGACTGCAACCTTAATCTTTGTGTATAAGCTGTATGCCTGAGGCAAACTCTCTGCGTCTCATTTTTATCCATGAATTTAGTGTTTGCTGAAGGCTACCATACCCTGGGCATTGTCCTAGGTAGTAGAGACCATGCAACACAAACCACAGTAGCCTCTACCCTCTAGAAGCTCCTATTCATTATCACTATTGGAAGTTGTTTTGCATTTATTTGTTTGCTGATTGCCTGACCCTCCCTCTTCTCACTCCCACCCTCTGAGTGTATAAGTGCCAAAAGAGAAAAGACACTATCTTTCCCACCACTGTCACTCCAGTGCCTAGACAACTCTGAGCTCCCGGAAGTCTTACTTAATATTGCCTTTAAACTGTGGATTGTTCTTTTTTAAGGCTTTTCCTCTTTTAAAGGCAACACTCTCTCCAGACACACCTCAGTTCATTTACTCTGTTTTATACAGTAGAACAGACTTGTTCTATATCATTTTTGATAACCCTGAACTTGACAGGAACGTTCTGAACTATCTGCCAGATTCTTTGGCTTCATCTTACATATGCCTTTAGCAGATGCCTCCTAAAGCACACAGATTGAAAGAAAAGCGTTCCTATGATTTGACAAGTAAGTACTACTGGCTGCTTCTCAGCACGCCCACTTCCCCTTCTCTCCCATGATAATAGAACCTCAGCTTTGTTCTTGCCTCCCCCTGCCCCTGACAACCAGGCACCCCGGCTCCTGGGGGAGGTGGGGTTGATCTAAGGACACATGCATTCCCAGAGGTTCAGTAACAAGCATGTGATCTTATCCTAGCCAAAGACACAAGAGGGAGATGCCTCAGGTCTCTAAAAGACCACAGAAAGAGATGGTCTCTCTGGCTTCCCTGGACATGGTTATGAATGGCCACCAGGAATTGCTACTGTCCTTTGGTGAGACCAAGATGGTGCCAGCTTTGAAAATGGGCAGGAAAATGGAAAGAACCTGGCTCCTCAAAGACACAGGTGCACCATAAATCAGCAACCCTGAAGTCATAGTCTGTGGATCACTGATTTTATTAAGACTCTGGTGGAGTTAAGGGTCTGACAGTGGTGATCCACAGAGGAACTGCTCCAGGGGGCCACAGAGGAAATCGCACTGAGACTCCCCCAGCCCTCGCCAATGTGATAAGTGCATCCCTCTTGATGTCAGTGAGGGGGGAGTCCCTAAAGAGTCATTTCACTTTCTCCTTTCTAAGAATGAGAACTGTATTATTCTGCTTCCCATCCCCTCTGGCCACTAGAAATTGCTACCCCAAATCTGTTGCTGCATCACAACTACTACGATTGTCAAGATTACTGCTTCTTCTTCACCTCAATCAAGATTTTCTTTTTCTGTTCTACTAACGATATTGGACGTGGCCACTTTAGATTCTGCCCCAAAGAGTTGAGGTACAAATCAATGAACGATCACATAGCCATGGGACTAGTGTCTAATGAGGAATTAACCAAATGAAACCTCCTGCTGGGGCCTGCTGACCTAGGCAGATTAGCTTTCTCAAAGCAAAACACAAATCCCCATGATGACAATGACATGAAGACACTCGATGGTTTTTCAGGCTCACAAGGACGTATGAAACCACTTAGAACTCTACTCCATGTGGACCTAGTGGGTCCTCCGTGCAAACTGGATTGCAGGCTATGTGATGACTGGATGTGAAGCTGAGGGTACAGGAGGGGAAATGTTACCACCAGGCCCAGCAATGTAGACGGTCCCGAAATCAGAGTGTGCAGAAGCAGGAAAAGACTTGTGAATGAAGTGGGACTTCACATGAGCATTTCCTCTTCTGAAGCATGAGGTTCTTGAGTACTTATGAATGGTACTTATTTGATTTTGACTCCTCGACTCCTAGCACAGTGCCTGGCACACCCCAAATACTCAATAAGTTGTTGTTTCTCTCTTAACGCTAGTCTTTGTTTCCTTCCAATTTTGAGGGGCACATCTATGAACACTGGGAAGCATATTGGTTTGTGTTTCCATGGGAGAAAACAACTCTGGACTTAGAATCAGGAGACCTGGGCTCTGGGCCTTACCAGGAAGGAACTGTGCGATTTGCACCCAGGCAGAAAAGCAGAAGTTGAAGGATACAGGTGGACACACTCTCTGGATTGAACACTGGCACCTTTTCCTGCTGTGTCTTTAGGCTGTCTTTTGAACTCCCTAAAGACTAAATGAGGCCTCCCATTCCTGCTCTGTAAAATAAAAGTAACCATGTAGGGGGTGTTGGGAGAAGTAAATGAATTATTAGATATGACGCGTTTAAAATACTCCCTAACACGCACTAGACATTCATGTTAGCATTTACTATCTTAAATAAGTCGCTATGTTTTTCTAGGCCTTAAATTTTGCATCTCTGGAGAGTAAGTTTGAAGTGGATGAGAGATGTTAGATAGTCAACACTGATCCCTACTTTCATAGCCTCTACCCATGCCAGACATCACTAATCGATCACAGCACTCTCTTCCACTTACTCCAGTCTAGTTTTAGAATCTTTTCTAGGATAATACTCTAGGCAGCCACTGTTAGATTTTCAGATTTAACATAATAATTGAAACCCATTTACTATCCTGGTAAGAGGTAAAATTGAAGATGTCGTGATTGTCAAAGAACAGATCTAAGAAAGGACAGGAAAGAGAAGGCATCTTGCCTGTCTGCGGTCTTCAGTGCCATTTCAAGTCCCATCCTTGGTTGACCAATTCCCCCTCTAGAATTGAGATTTTGCTATTCCTCAGCTTCCCCCTAGACCACGGCTGGACTGTTTTCTCCCTCTGCGGCATAATTGCAGTGATAAAATGGTGTGTGGCTAATTGCTGGGTAGGCCACAAACAGAGCAACCCCACATGTAATTTTAGACTGGCAGAGACTGTAAATTATTCAACATGATAACCGAAAGATTATAGCAACGTGTGGAAGTGGAAAGAATGTTCCGGGGAAACAAGAGGCTGGCTTTCAAGCGAGGGTCATCCAAAACATATTTTGCAGAAGTGAAGACTACACCTTGGGCAGAAATAAAGCAGGCCTCTGAATTCAGGCCCGGAGAAGTCTGTTTTTATTTACAGAAACGTTAATTTCCTTGTGAGAATAAAGTCATAGTTATCCATGTTCTGGAAGGAAAGTCATGACCTGGATTGTGGGAGTCCACAAACAGGACACAACCAATCATATGTACTAGATTGATCAAAAAGACCCAGACAACAACAACCTTGCAGCAGGCCAGAGTCCCCTGACTTCTCTTTTTCTGTTCATGGCCCCATTATTCTCTCAGTTATACAAAAGTCTTCTCTCTCCTCCCAGGTCTCATCCCTTCTCCAGCACACTCCAGTGAAGGATATCCTGCTCCTCATCCTCCCTCCCATTGGACTGTCCTCATTCAGGCAGGAGCCATCAGGCAGTCCCTGGGCCCTAGTTCCCTGGTTCTAGATTCTTCCTGAGTGTGGCCACCTTTTCCTGATTTCTTAAGGAACACTTTGACCAAAGCCCTTCTCTACTTCCTTCAAGATGTTTGTACATGTTGACAATCATCCTTTTGCATTCCAAAATCCATGACACAGGTGACTAGGCCATGGCTACACTGCAAGTCCCCTCTGAAAGCCTGCAAGGACCCATCTGCTGTCCTGTGCTACTGTGATGGTTTGGATGTGAGGTGTCCCCCAAAAGCTCATCTTCTTATACAAGAAGATTTATAGGAGAAATGACTGGGTTAGGAGAGCCTTAACCCAATCACTGAACTAATCCCCTGATGAGATTAACTCAGTGTTAACTGAAGGTGAGTAGGGTGTGGCTGGAAGAGGTAGATCCCTGGGGACATGCCTTTAGGCTATATACTTTGTATCTGGCCAGTGGAGTCTCTGCAGAAGTCTCTGCTACCTGACCATCATGGGAGCCCCTTCCTTCCACCACACTCTTCCGCCATATTGTCCTGCCTCACAGTGAGCCCTAAGGAACAGAGCCAGCTGTCTATGGACTGAGACCTCTGAAACTGTAAGCTCCCATATAAAAGTTTTTCCTCCTCTCTAGTAGTTCTTGTCAGGTCTTTTAAGTCACAGTAGCAAAAACCTGACTAAAACAGCTACCAACCATCCATGGCTCCTCCAGCCATGCCCCAACCCTGGTGGGCCTGGTCTGCTGGCAGTAGGAATTCTGTCAGCCTGCTGTCAAGATAGTTGGGGTATGATGGGGAAGAGGCTGGAAGAAGGGATAACTGTAGGTTAAAAAAAATAAAAACAGAAAAGAAAGCCTCTCTCTTGTCTTTCTTTATATCCTACTATCACAAGTACTGTTCCCTGACTTATTTATTACCTCTAAGGCCATTAAAGTCAAAGCCACAAAATTCTGAAGGGTTCCAAGGATTTTTTTTCCCCCAAAGAACCAAACCTCAGCTAGCTGGGTGCAGGCTAAACAACAAACCCCCTTTAACTTCTTTCCTATTAATCCAAGGTGAAGAGTTTTCCTAACATCCTCTGTTGGAAATCAAACCCTCACCACCTCCACTTCATGCCCCTCCAGGATAGGACTGCTTTGGCTGCTCCCCACCCCTTCTGCCCATCTGCTGGGATGGCGTGGTGCCCGCTCACAAGTTGGTTGGAGCCTATGGAGGTGCCAGGCAACAATGTGTTTTGATGGGCAGCCTGCAGAAGGTGGCAATTGCCATCTCTTGTGAGTGAAGGCCATAAGCGGTGCCAGCCCTGGCATGCCAGGTCTCTGTACACTTGTTCACACCTGTTGACTCTCCAGTGCCAAGAAAAGCGTACTTGAGCTAGGGACAAGGGTGGGGGGAGAGGACATGCTCAGAGCACTGACCTCTTTGGATTCCTTGTGGGTCAGAAGAACCCAGAGTGATTCAGTCAGTCTGACTAGGAACCATACCTGTGTCACCCTGGAATTGCTCTGTGGCTCTTTGTCCTCAATACTAGTGTGTGCTCACTCAAGAAAGGAGACCCAGCTGGGAGACTGTGACACAGATACAATTGAACACAGGTAAGAGAGGCCAAGAGAAAGCCAGGCTGTGATGACCCTCATCAGAGAGGCCAAGTCATCCAGAGGCTGTCAACTCCTTGCTTGTCTACTTCCCTGGAAAATCGCTGCTTTGTGGACAGAACACGAGCCCAGCTCAAGTCAGATGGGCCTGATTTTGTAGCTCAGCCCAATTTACTAACCAGCTGTCTTTGCCTGAGCAAGTTACTGACCTTACCTGAGCCCCAGCCTCCTCATCTCTAAAATGGGGGTAGCTACACCTATCTCCTTGGACTGTCACAAGAATTAAATGAGACTATACCAGTGAAGTGTCCCAGGTGGTGCCTGGCACATACTCCTTACCACATTACAGTTTCCTCGCCTGCACTGCCCTGTCCCGTCTTCATTTCTATTCCATTATAGGAAAGTCATTTGGGGAACCAAATGTCATTACTGCATTAGTCTAGGAATAGGTCATAGGCACTAAATAGCAGAAGAGGTTCCAAGGTAAGAAAAGTGGGGGAGAGGAAGGAATAGAAGGAAAAAGAAACAGGGAAGAGAAAACTGGGGTTCTCTTTCTAAAAGGCCCCCTTTAATCTCTGCATTCTTATGTCAATGCCTCATTCCAATAATGGCTCATGCTCTGGACTCCATCCCCACGTCCTCTCACCAACATCTTCCTACTCTTTCATTCCAACTCCTCCACAACGGCTGCTCAGAAAAACAAAACTCAGCAAGGAAAGTACGTATGAACTCTTATCATCCCAGTGTTCAATCTATAGACACAGGATGCTCCTGCACCAAACCCTTGACCGTCTTCATGATTCTGCTGATTCTGCCAAATGTCAATGGCAGTTCCAGGCCAAGTGAGGATGACACAAGGCAGGCCCCACCCTGCCCTTCAGGCTCTCAGTCCAGGAAGCAGAAAGGAGCTCAAATACTCCTTAAAACTCCAGGTCAGACTGAAGCTCCAACCACACATAAGCAAACAGCGCTGGGGGATGTAACTAATCCATCTCTGCCGTCCACTCCTGGCCAATGCTCGTGCTGACTGCACCAGTCAGCTCTGTCTGCAGCCATGTGGCCCCTGAGAGAAGGATGCGTATGCCTTCCAGGGAGAAGCCATGCTCAGGGATGCACTTATTCACCTTGAGAGCCTTGTTTGCTTCAGAAAATGAGGGGCCGGCCACAAGAAGCTTATTTGAGCAGCACTCTGACCATGTTCGCGTGGGGGAGCTACTTTAATGGCGGCACACTAGATGTGCAGGCTCTGCAACATACTTGAGACAGACCTGGAAGCCCCAATGTCACGTATAGGAATAGGATTTTAAATCTTAGCTGAAAGCCGGAGAGACAACGCATACGTGCAAAGATGTCCAAGGGATTCCCCAAGGAACCACCCTAAGTCCTGGACAGGTACTTAGAGAAGGAAAGAAAGAGTAGCAAAATACTTAAAAATAAAAGCACAGGCAAAAAAAAAAAAAAAAAAAAAAAAAAAAAAAAAAAAAAGTCCGCCTGCTTCCTCGGGTGGCGAAAAAAAGATTTGCGAAAGGCCAGGGGATGAACATGGAAGAGGGAGTCTTGGAAGTGGAGGGAAATTCTCGTGGGAGCTGTTGCTGGATGCTGGGACTTTAATGGAATTTGGACCTCCAGAGTTTCAAGGGATACAAAAGGTACTACAATAAAGTAGATAGGTTGGTTCTCCCAATCTCAAGCGAAATCTAGCTTTTAGGTCCACAGGACACCCAGAGGAACATAGGCTTCCAGAAACTAATAGATTCACAAAGCATGCAATGTAGTCCTATGGTGGGTGGTGCCTGTGATCTGCGATGAGCTAACACACCCAGTCCCAGCTCTCATGGAACTAAAGCAAGCGCTGGAGTCAAGATACCTGCTTCCAGAGCTCTTCAACTACACAGGGGAGCTGGGAGAACCTGAACAGGTTACATAAGCTCAGTTTCCCTGTGTGTGAAGTGGGGATAAAAGTAATACATAACCAACTAGGTTTTGTAAGAATGGATGAGGTCTTCAATGAAAAAGCATAGCAGTTATGTCCAGAACACAGGCTCAGTGAACACTAGCTGCTCTTGTTGTTATCATCATTATCCTTACCAAGATCACTACTTTTTATGGTCAGTTTCAAAATCTAATGGAGAAGACAGAGGTTAATCAAATATAGGCACATGAAATGTACTTTCAAAGTGGTAAAGTATAAGCACTATAGGGGGAAGTCACCATTTGAGAGTGAAAACTGGTCCCCTGACCTAGTCCAGGGGACAGAAAGGGGTTCACTGAGAAAATGGCATTGGTGGGTGGTAGGTACGGTCCCAGGCAGAGGAGACTGCTTATGCAAAGTTCCTGAGACAAGCCCAAAGTCCCCACAGGAAGCTGATCCCCAAAGGATTGTTGTTGACCCCCAAAGAGCACAGACTAGCAGGAAGCCCCAGGAGGCAAGGAAAGGCCAAACTAGGGTCTTCATTATGTCAGAATGAAGTTGAGAAAAGACTTGGGAGAAGCAGCTTCTCTGTCCAGGGCAGGCCGATGGCTGCCAGAGACACCCCACATAGCTCCACCGTGATCTGGATCTCATAAGCCACCTAAGTGCCAGCAGAGCCCAGGCACACTGCCAGACCTGAGAAAAAATAGAATGTCCACTTCCCCCCCCTGCTCCCCACCATCACCCAGGAAGCCAAGCCCTTAGCCCGACCTGCCAGTCAGCTCCACGGTGCTCCCACTTCTGTCTGACAGGGTCGCCAGGATTTATCAGCCAGGTCTCCCCTTTCCCCAAAGGAACAGCCAACCCCAGCCCCAGCCCCAGTCCCAGCCCAGTGGCACAAGTCCCTGACTCGGCAGATTCCTGAACCAGCCTTCTGAGAGAACCGCGACCTGAGAAGTGACACGGAAGACTTTCCTTCCAAGCTTCATCTGACACCCTCAGAATTCCCACTTCTCTTAATTAGTATCTCTCTGTCTGGAGGGAAAAGGATGGGCTTCAGAGCCTCGAAGGCCTCCAAGTGGAGGTATCAAGCAGGCAGCTGTGTGCCAAGTCTGGAGTTGGGAGAGAGGTACCCGCTGTGGATATGCACAAGTATTTAAAACCAGGAGACTTGGCATGAGATCATTAGAGACTGAACTGGATAAGGGGAAAGGGTCCCAAGACCAGCCTTCAGATCCTCCGGAAGAAAGAACTGGTCATCCTGGAGGGAGGGAGGGTCCATGGAGGATCTTCGTGTGTTAGAATTTTCCTTCCTCTTTTCTTCTTTCTCTCTTTCTCTCTCTCTCTTTTTTTTTTTTTTTTTTTTGTACTGGGGATTGAACTCAGGGGCACTGGACCACTCGACCACTAGGCCAAATCCCCAGCCCTTTTTTGTATTTTATTTAGAGACAGGGTCTCACTGAGTTGCTAAGTGCCTCGCCATTGCTGAGGCTGGCTTTGAACTCACAATCCTCCTGCCTCAGCCTCCCAAAGTGCTGGGATTACAGGCGTGTGCCACCACACCCGGCTCTTTCTTTCTTTTTAATGGAGATAATATGGTATGTTTGATCACTGGCAAAAATACTCCAGTAGAAAGGGAAATTTGCAGGAGAAAAAAGAGATGATTCTAGGGGTGATGGGCTAAAGCCCCATGAGAGGAGAGGACATAGATTACCTGGAGCAAGTGCAGGTAGCCTGAAAGATCTGATAGACAGAATGTTTACATCTCCTCTCCTGTTCGCATTATTTTCTCAGAAGGCAGATTCATCACCAGAGAGCTCAGAGGGGTGTTGGAAGGTGGAGAGATTGGAGCACATGTGATTTTGTGGGCGAGGAAAAAGGGGGAGTGCTGGATGAGGGGGTGTAGTAGCTCAGGGCCCACTGAGCACAGCCAATCATGACTGAGAGTGAGGCAGTTGGCATGACTGACATTTCTCTCCAATCCACTTCACCTATCTAGGTGAAGCACAGCAGGGGAGAGACTCAAATTTAACTAGGGCTGGGATTTTGCCAGGTAAGCATAACAGAGGGAGTCTAGAGTGAGGAAGGCCAAGGTGTATGTGCTCAAAGAACAGAACCTATTAGGAAGAATGATAGCTTAGAAGTAGCCCCAATGCAGCAATCCAAAATCCAGGCTCCAGTCCCAGTTCTACCATTGGAACTGTGCAAACCTCTGCTCCCTGAGCCTCCATTTCCTCATTTATAAAGTGGGATCACAATCTACCTCATAGGACATCCCACTCTGAGAGTGGGCTGATGGGTATGAAGGTAGGTCATGAGACTAAAACAAAAAAGCTCGTCTTGGAAATACTTTCTTAGTCCAACTCAAGCTACTGTTTGCTTCTTTGAGCAAGTAGACAACCATTCTAAATCATTCCTCACCCAACCTGCCCTCCCTCTTGCCTTATCTTGGGTTTGATGGGGAAAGAACATGAATAGGAGGGCAAGTTGGAGAAAAAGAAGGAACCCCCACGCCCCAAAAAAAAGAAGAAGAAAAAAAGAAGGGGAGGAGGAAGAAAAGAAAGGAAAGGAAAGATTAAAAAGGCGATTTTCCTAAGTCCCTTTCTTCCCCACGTGTCCCTACAAGACTTGCTTAGGGAGAGTCAGGAGGAGGGAGAAAGACCAGAATCCACCAAGTGTAGGAGTGCATTCGCCAATCAGGCTGACAGAATGATGGGAACCACACCAAGACCATAGCTCCCATGATCTGGTACCAGCTCTTGGTTTGGATCTTTCACAAACATTAGCTCCGGGTAGGGATTTAGTCCTTAATGCTGCATTTAAAAGGCAGAAGCAGTGTGATTTTTCAGAACTGTCACCTCTCATCATCTCAGTGTTCTCATCTGCATCGCAGGGAAAACGTCCTCGTTTGCAGAATTTCCTGAGGATCAAATGAGAGCCTACATAAATAAAAGTCTTATTCGTACTATCATTGATATTATTCTTGTCATTCCGGCTACTGAGCTAGGGCAGACAATGCCCACTAGCATGCGATGCCGTCATCCTGATATCCAGCGTTACCATGTGGCTGCTCTTTAGATCTGCTGACAAAATGGTGACTGTGGAAATAATTTCAGTCCCATTCACAGATTTTAAATAACTGACTGTATGCAGGGGAGAGGATTTGGCTGTGGGGAGGGGTGGTTGCTAGCACCATGCAGCTGCTATGGCTGTGAAAATTTAACCTCAAGCAGCCTAAACATTCATTTTACAATGTACACTGCTGATTACTTAATTATGTCTAAAATATAAGTCAGACACACTACAAACCCCAGGGAGTAAATTACACAGATCTATGAAGCAACATCTATGCAGTCATTCTGGTCTCACATTTCTGAATTATCTTTTCCCCCCAGTGAATTTGCTAACCCTCTCCCTTTTCTACAAAACGAATGGCTACTGCACACAAATGATGGTCTCCTCAGAGTTCCATGCTCTGCAGAGGGGAGCCCGTCTCCAACCCCACACCACGGACTCCTACCAACAGGTTCTTATCTTTGTGTATATTTGAACTAGGAGATCTACATATGCTTGATCTCAGCATGAACCTCCGTGTGACCTGATTTTGTTACCATGGTCACCAATTAGATGAGTCCTGTTGACTGCAGAACAACAGTCAAAGGATTTCTATTAAGTTCCAGGGTAGAATAACAGTCATATTTTGTGAACATGCTTTATAGATTATTTTTCCTATTTGTTTGCACCAAGGTCTACCTCCCTCTATCTGCTGAGAATGAAGTGGTTATATAAAATTCAGAGAAAACCCTTCCTGGAATCGGTAATTACATTTTCTTACAAAATGGATGGATCAGCCTGGCTACCCCTTCCCCTCTTCTCCCTCTGGGATACAGGTGTGTAGGTCTCACTCAGAACCCACCTGCCATCCTCCTCAACCACCTCACTCCTCCCATGGCCTTGCCTGGGTACACGTGTAAAAATACGCTACGTAGAAAGTTCTCCGTGTCAGTAATGAGGCTGTTGTGCTTTCTTATCACTCATGTGTTCACTGGAGGGGCACTTTTAATTTCCTTCAAGAACTTTCCCTTTGTATTCAAAACTTGGCTAACTGTTGGGCACAGGAACTGAGTTTTCAGCAGATGTCAGCTTTTAACGTGCCTTCCACACTGAGCTTAATCATTTCTAGGTTTTGATTGAAAGTAAGAGACTAGGGACCCTCCTTTCACTTAAACATGCAGAGGCCCCTGTAGGGTTCTTAATCGGTCTAATTGCACTATTATTATTTCTCAGGGAATAGGGAAGCCAGAGGAGAGGGAGACACACTGGGAATGAGCAGTTGGTGGAACAGTCAGGACACATAGCAACATTTATCACTTTCTCACACAGGTTTGGTTCACGGTGCTCCAAAACAATTACAGTAGTATCACCAAAGGTCACACGTGGATCACCATAGCAGATATTATAAGAATAATGAAAAAGTTTGAAATATAGCAAGAATTACCAAAATGGGATACAGAGATATAAAGTGAACACTATTGGAAAAATGGCACCCATAGAATTGTTCAATGTGGCTTTACCAATTTGAAAAAAAAATGCAATCTTCAAAGCACAAAGTGAGGTGAAACAAAACAAATATGCCCATATTACCTCTACCCATATAAACCATCTATATATACATAATACTTGGGGTTTTTTGTTTGTTTGTTGAAGGTTCAATGGGGCAGTGTTTTGTATAATAAATCCAGCCAATAAGTGTGGTCCAGTGATTTGGTGATCTTATGAAAACCAGGCCTGATGGTTTATAAATGTTAACATTAACAAGTAGATATGAATATTTTGTGACTGTATTAGTTTCCAGTAGCTGCCATAACAAATTGTCCAAACTAGTGACCTAAAGCAATAGAAAGTAATTTTCTCACAGTCTGGAAGCCAAAACATCTGAAATCCAAATGTCAGCAGGGTAACACTTACTCTGTACCCTAGGGGAGAGTCTTTGCTTGCCTCTGCTGCTTCTCATAGCCCAGGCGTTCCTTGGATTGTAGCTGAATGATTTTCATATCTGCCTTCATCTTCACAAGGTCTACTTCTTTGTGGCTGTGTCTTCTCTTCTGTCTCTTCTGGAGATATTTGTTATTGGATTTAGAACCACTGGATGATCAAGGATGATCTTCTCTTGAGATCCTTCACTGAATTATATCCACAAAGTTATAGTAACAAGTTCTGGGGAACACAGGAATATAATTGGGGTTCCACCATTCAACCCACTATACTGACAACATATGCTTTTTCTGAAGGTTTTATAATATGTAGAATTTAAGTATGTGTCATGTCAGTTACTTACCATAAATTTTAAACTCAATTTTGAAATTAAATTTTGAATTTATTTTTAAATTAACAAATTTTAACCATGCCAAAGACTATTAACAAGAATACATGCCTTGGGCTGGGGTTGTAGCTCAGTGGTAGAGCGCTTGCCTTGCATGCAAGAGGCACTTGGTTCAATCCTCAGCACCATATAAAAATAAATAACTAAATAAAGATAAAAAAGAATGCATTCCTTCTTCAGCATTTAGTTATTAATCAAGGTAAAGTTTGATATTAAATTGGTGAATTGGGTGTAAGAATGCTGGGAAGTCACAAAATAAATGATAATGAAATACCTTAGGAATTTAGCAAGATAACTCTACTGCCACAAGGCCAAAAATAAATACCAAAATCTCAGAATCAAAGGCATTCTGAGAAGAGTGAAGAAGACAGAATGACTGGAAATGAGAAGATCAGTGAGACAGCACTGGACTGGTCACATGGTGTGCTAGCTGGGAACCATCAGCCAGCCATATGCAATATGGAGGCAGAGCACTTGGCCAGACATGAGAGCAAGAATACATCATGAAATCCATTTGATGGATGGCCATTTGAGAAAGCTGATTGGTGCATGTTACATTGATAAACCTACTCAGCAGTATTATTCTGTGCAATATCGTTCCTTAGATAGTTGCTTTTGACCATGTATCTGTGTTTCAAGCTGTTTCAGGTATAAATGTATTAATTCTCCTCTGTTAAAATGTTGTGCATACCAGGCAATCAGGTGGAAGTTTGGGGTTTGTGTTTATTTGCTTTGTTTTTTAATTCTACTAATGGGATTAGATTGGAGCAAAGTTTAAAGTATGTATTTGCTTTTTTGTGCCTATTTTCTATAACCCCAATACCTTAAGGGAAGGACCTCTGGTTCCATGTCTTCAACTACTTTGCCCTAACACCTTCTGACCACCTTGAGGACTGTATTAGTTTCCTCTTCTCACTGTAACAAATGACCATAAACTTGGAAGCTGAAAACAACACAGATTTGTTGTTTTCTGGAGATCAGAAGTCAGACATGGGTCTCACAGGGCTACAATCAAGGTGTTGGCAGGACTGGGTTCCTTTTTGGAGGCTCCATAAAAAGAATCCTTTTCGTTGCCCTCTCCACCTCTAGAGGCCACCACATCCTTACTCTATGCTCTCCTCCTCCATCTTTAAAGCCAGAGCAGTAGAGTGGTCTTACCACATTGCATCTGTCTAACCTCATTTTCTGCCTACGTTTTCAATATTTAAGACCCTTGTACTGACATTGGGCCCAGCTGGATTAATTAGGCTAATCTCCCTACCTCAAGTTTCTTTTTCTTTTCTTTATTTTGGTACCCGGGATTGAACCCAGGGGCGCTTAACCACTGAGCCACATCCCCAGCCTTATTTTGCATTTTATTTAGAGGCAGGATCTCACTGAGTTGCTTGGTGCCTCGCTTTTTGCTGAGGCTGGCTTTGAATTCGCGTTCCTCCTACCTCAGGCTCCTGAGCCACTTGGGATTACAGGTATGTGCCACCACAACCGGCTCCCTAGACCTTTTTTTTTTATATTTTATTTAGAGACAGGGTCTCACTGAGTTGCTTTAGGGCCTCACTATTTGCTGAGGCTGGCTCTGTATTTGTGATCCTCCTGCCTCAGCCTCCCTAGCTGCTGGGATTACAGGCGTGTGCCACTGTGCTCCATCTCCCACCTCAAGTTTCTTAACCAATCCCATACACAAAGTTCTTTTAGCCACGTCAGGTAACATATTCACAGGTTCCAGGGATTAGGACGGGGAATATTCTCTCTTCCATAATACAAAACAGATCTGAGAATCAAGTGGTCTACCTTCTTGCAGTCCACAAGGTCACCCTTCCAGGTTTGGGAGCATCTCCCCTAGTCAGCAGGGTTTTGAATGAATTTCCGTATCCTGGCAGAGGTAGCTGAGTCAGGAGAGCAGCTGGAAGGGAAAGAGAAGTGGAGAGAGGTGGCTAATGGTCAGTTGAGCAGTTGAGTTTCTGCAGTT
This sequence comes from Tamias sibiricus, assembly GCA_025594165.1. Lineage (NCBI taxonomy): Eukaryota > Metazoa > Chordata > Mammalia > Rodentia > Sciuridae > Tamias > Tamias sibiricus. Next base: position 45,920,510 of record CM046669.1, on the reverse strand, counting down.
TACAAACGACCGCCATAAAAATTCCACCCCATGGGAAATGAAAGACAGGTGCGTTTCATTACAAGTAAATGCTGCATAAGGAAATCTGCTCCTACCCACTTAGATAATTTGTCCAATCAAGGAATCACAGCACTAAAGTCAGCCAACCCTAATCCTGCTGGAACTCCAGCAGTATAGATCACTTAACTGTCTACTAATGGGCTAAAGCAGCTGCTAATGGGCCAATAAGCTGGCCATTAACAGGTTCTTAAGTAGTAGGCTGGGGGAGTTTTGTGACTCTGCTTGTAGCCACTGAGAATGAGCTGCGTCTTCTCAGTTTATAAAAAGATCCTGAATCGGGGCAAGAATGTTTTCCCCTAAGGGTTGATTTACTTGGCTCCATATGTGGAGAAGTAATTGTTCAAGTTATCAAAGGATTCCTCCCTTGATAAAGATATTCACTCTGAAGTTCCCTGCCAGCTTCTTCCTCAGGGCATTTAAATGCTGGTTTACAAACCGTGACTTGCTCTCAGAGAGACAAGAAATAGAGAAATGCTTAAGTGGAGTCTTAAGACATATTCTTTACAACTCAAACAGAAATAAAGACAGCCTCGTGACGATTGGAACATGAATGTCCCCAAACCCAACCAGTGAAGAGTGCAAATGAATCCAGGGTAACATGAAAAACTATCACTATCAATAATCAAGGCCCCACCTGCTCATTCACTCATTCAGTGAAGAATTAACAGGGCACACAGAGGGTGGGGCTCTAGCCACGGGGTGCATGGAAAACAAACCGACAAACCTCTTAACATCCTGGAGCTTATGAATAGAGGGGCTATAAAGAAACATAACAAGTAAATTACATAATATACCAGTGCAAGTGCACAGAAAAAAAGAGCAAGGGGATGTGAGTCAGTACTGGGGACAGTGGGGTTCATAGGGATGGACACCTCCTGGAGAAGGTGACATTTGAACAAAATCCTGAAGAAGGTGAGAGTTTGAGCCAGGAGGAAATGCAGGCCTGGGCAATAGGTAGTGCAAAGGCCCTGAGGCAGGACAGTATCTATCTCATTTGAGGAAGTTTAAGAAGGTTCATGTAGTCAGAGAAAAGAGAGTAGATGAAGACGCAGGGTTAACAGGAGCCTGGATTATATGTGCCTTATTGCAGGGACTTTGGCCTTTCTTCCAAGAAAAGCAGCTGCTGGAGGATTCTGAGCAGAGGAGTGAAGGATTCCCATCCCTCCATCAAAAATCTCCCCAACTGCTTCAGGGAACCCCAAAGTGATGCCTATAGGTTGGTGTGTTCTCCCATAGTACCCTTGTCAAAAACCTCTTCTCACCCCCACCACCAATGTCAGGCTGCTTCCTAACACTCCTGAACAGCCAGCCCTAGCTTGCCAGAGCAGGGACAAGTGGGTGTGACCTCCCCTGCCCTCAGAGAGGTCATTCCCAAAGTCACATGACTTTGACAGAAACTCTCATAGGCTCTCTGAAGAACAGCTCCTCCAGTTTTGGGGCTTGGGTCATTGCTTTTTTGAAAGAAGACATTCCCCATCTTGTTAAAATCCTAATGGATTTGTTTTTTTTTACATTCATATTTTCTTGTTAATATCATCTATTTTTTCCTTGAAGTCTAGACATATGACTTTAAAATCAAGATTCTTTTCTCATCTTTCCTTCAGATTTATACTATTTTGGGAACTCCTCTGGTGCAAAGGAATATAATATTCTTGCCCTTTAATATGGAGTGACAAATTGTGCACACACTCAATTGATACTGACTGACCTAGTGTGTGCTAGTTGCATGTAACTTCAGCCCTGAACTAGGCACAAAGCAAAGATGTAAAAGGCACCCTGACACACCTACCTGATAGCTTCTGTTTGGTAGGTAAGGAAATTCTTGGAAACAGTATCAAATAATGGTAGACTGTGATAAGTATGAGATAAGAGCTTACAAACTCTGGCTTCTATGAATTCATGGAGAAACTGGGTTGGATTTTAAGTGGAGACATTGAATGATTAATGTAGTCTAACAAGAACAAAATCACAGCACTCCATTAAAGAAGGGGATAGAGACAAATTGGCAGCCATGATTTATGTTGCTAAATAATTACAAACTGTGTAGTCAGTTTTCATCACTGTGACAAAACACCTGACAGAATCAACTTAAACAGAGGAAAGGTTTATTTGGGCTCACAATTTTTGAGGTTTCCATCCGTGGTCAATTGGTCCATTGCTTTTGGGCCTGTGAAAAGGCAGTATATTATGGTGGAAGAATGTGGCAGAGGAAGCTGCTCACTTCATGGTAGCTAGGAAGCAAAGGAGGAGAAAAAGGGGCTGGGATATCAATATCCCCTCAAGGACATGCCCCCAGTGACCTAACTTCTTCCCACTAAGCCCCACCTCTTAAATGTTCCACCATCTCTCAATAGCACCACAGACTGGTGACAAGCCTTAACACATGGGTTTCTTGGGGACACTTATCAACAGCAATAAAAGGCAAGGAGCTGTTTTTAATGAACCTATTAAAACCTATGATTTGGTAATTAAGACCTGCCTGGAATTTCATAACACTAAGTTAGAGTATAAGACATTCCTCAGCAGAAACTCTATCAATGTTCTATCAACAATGAAAAGTGAACTACACAGTACTTCCCTCCATCAAATGAGCTCACATGACAAAGCTAAAAGTGTGTCTAACTTTTGTATAAAAGAATCTAGGCATTTGGGGACACTGAAGAGTGTGTTGTGGGTATTCAGGATCTGATGATGGGCACTAGGAATCACCACAGTGCACGATGGGAGGAAACTTGCTTACAGACAGGTGCAGGTAATCCATGGGGTTAGGGAGACAACAGAGCAATTCCACTGAGTGGGGCATGACTTTGGCTGCTGTGCATTATACCATGAAGCATAATAATGCTGTTTGATGTTACCTTGGCAATTAGGCTTCCAGTAAATAAATTAGCATCCTATTATAGGTAGGAATCCAAGAAGTTGTTAGAAAACAAGCAATGCGAGAAACAGAGACAGAGTGTGAGAATGGGTCTGCCCATCTAGCAAAGAGACCAGCTATCCTGTTGCTTGACAAAGCAGCGACAAAATTACTGGTGTTCATCTTCCATCAATGAAATAAATTTCAGAGCATGTGCTTCAATAAAAGAAATACACCTATGGACATAGGAAAAGAACTGAAAATGGCTGCAGGGATCATAAAATGTCAGTTATCTAAGAAATGAGAATGATTTTCGTATGGTAGCATTAAAGTTTGCAATGTCTAGGTGATGTCGGACGCAGGTGAGAACATTATAAATGCGATTCATCATGGTACTGCTTACTCTAATACCTAAGAAATGGCATTTATATGTGTGCAGATTTCAAGTGTCGTTATTTGATTGTGTTGACTGAGCCCACATCCCTGCTAAGAAACTTAAGTTGGATGAAGTGTAAAAGACTTTATTCAGAACAGTGCCATAGAAATGCTCTCCACAAGGTTTGAATATATAAAATCACAAAAACAAGCAGGTTGCTGGCTAGGAATCTGGTAAATCCTTCATCATGGAATAAATATTTTGAAAGATGAACTACTCACTGGTTAACCTAATATACAAAAATGGATTTTCACTTACTATGTTTTCTGATAATCATTTACTTTGCTTTGTGAGTTCTAATTCCTCAAAAAAGAACCAAAAATATATGTCAATGATCTTTCTTTAAACTAAAACAATGACCAACCTCTAATGAAAGGTATAGTGAGAGTCTCAAGTCATGAGTTTTCCATACTATTTCATTATTGTATGTCTTGGCTAGATTTGGTATCCAATTCTGTGATTTTAGGGTGATGCTAAGTACTGGTTTGCCCAGGACAGTGTATTGGACACCTGATGTCCTGACATAATTATTAAACACACTCACTCTCAAAATATCCCAAGTTGTATGATAAATTAATGGCAATCCTACATATAACAGATTCTAAAGAACCAGGAATATATAGTTTGAATGTGATTCATGTCACCTCCAAGGATAGAAGCCACAGCGTTTTTACTACTCTTTTGGGAGATTTTACTAAGTATAGTCAGTTATCTCTCAGTGTCCTGGGGAATGGATTCCAGAATCTCCTGCAGATTCCCAAATCCAGAGATGCTCAAATCATTTACATCAAATGGTATAGTATTTGCATATCACATAAGCCCACCCTCACAATCCTCTCCTACACCTTAAATCATCTCTAGGTAATACCTAATACAATGTAAATATTATACCGTATTGTTTAGGGAATAGTGAGAAGAGGAAAAGTCCCTACAGGTTTAATACCTATGCCCCTTTTAAAAATTATTTTTATACTATGTGTTTTTTTGAATCTCTGGATAAGGGAGACCAACTCAAACCTCCACCTGTGAATTTCCTGAGTTTGCATTTTCAGTCCCAAATCAAAATCCTGCTCTTACCTCTCTCTCCTCTAGGATTTACCCCTTTTGTCAGTAGACAAGGAAGACACGGTCAATATTATTTGCAGGTTAGCAACATATTTCAGATAATGCAAAATTCCTGGTAGTATCAATCATTTGATCACATAACGATTTCTCACCGCTTACTATGTCTTTGTACTTGAAATTTGTCTTCTTGGATTTATATGTGGTAAATGGAACTTAAGAGGAAAAATTCATGGTGAACACAGCTTAGTAGCAAATCCAAGATCTGCCCAGCAATGATTACTCATAAACCCACTGTGTGTGCACAAACACACACACACTCACACACACACAAATACCTTTCTGGAGATAGCAGAGAATCTTCAAAAGAGACACAAATTCATTCTATAAATGTCCTATTTTTCTGGCTCTTCACTTTTTTATTTTTTCTTCTGTGCTGAATTGGTAATAGAGCTAATAAAGGTTCAAGATTGCTCTTTCTGGGGGCCAAATTTTTCTTTTTTTCCATGTCATGCTTTTTATTCAGAAAATAATTTTCTTCGCATTGTTTTCACAAAAGCTTTCCAACACCCCCAAATAATGCAGAGAAATTGGCTTTTATTTTGAACAGGCTTTTTCAATGCACACTGTATCTCTCAGCATATCTATTATATTAATCCAAGCCTTAATGATACAATGGGTAAAAACAGTGTACGGATGTTTATAAATGAAAAATTTAATAGATTTCCCTCTTAATGTAATAGAATTGGCATGAGGCATTGGGAACAGGAGTGAAAGTAGTCACTCAAGCATTGTGTTTACATGATATTTAAATACAAGTGGCTGGGGTGTAAGTACTGCTAAGTACACCTGAAAGGGATGGTGCCTCCTAATCATTGTTTCAGCAATTGACAGTTGTTTACACAACAGCAGCACATTCGCTGCTGATTTGAATAATAAACATGCTTAAATACCAGCTGGATAATAGAAGGATAATTGAAACATAGTTTAAAGCTCTGATTTACAGGCATTGTAGCAACACTTTTATTTGCTGTACAATGCCACACTTCTGTGCAGTCTCTGAAAAAAAAAATTTTTTAAGGCATTGTTTCAAACATTGGGGTCTATTAAACTTGATTAATACACCCAGCCTATGTATCCATAGCGCAAGCCATGCCTGGGCATACTTGAGACAGCTATTGTGCCATGTGTTTTATTAAAACACTCAAAGGTTATAATAGAACCATTCAGGAGACCCACAATGTATTGTGTCCACTGGGGCCCAGAGTGGTGGATGGGACCACAGGTACTAGAAGAAGAACCAGAGTGTATTTCCAGATTTCATGATGCACCTGTAAAAAACAAGAGTTGACCTGCATCGTCTTTGACTGAAATTCTACTAAGGGATGATTCTAAACTCTGTCAGATCATCCCAGTCTCGGCACCTGTGTCCTCTTCCTCTTTGCAAGCCCATTGCCCCCACCTTAGTTCAGGCCAGTTTACTTTTTACCTGGTCGTTGCAAGAGGCCTAACCCGAGCATCTACTCCCAGGGCCTCCCTGGTTCAGGCAGCCACCCCATGTCACCACACAATGGTGCCTTTGCAGATTGGAGCATCAGAGCAATGCAGGCTGCCAGCTCCAGTTGACCCTGTGTGTCGGCTGCAACTGGCAGGTGTCAGCTACCACTCAAGTCCTCAAATTGGAGGATCCTAAAATATGATTGAACCTGTTCACATGGAATGGATTATACTTGGGGAAGTTGTTCATGTAACTGAATTAGTAGGAGCCTAATTTACCAACCAGAATGTTACTATGCTCATTGATTTATCAATTTATCATGGGAGATACATCTTAGAGGATCATTTACATTGGTCATTCATAGCACTCTCTCCCGGAACGATTGCCTCAGAGGAGCAAATTATGTGTCAGAAAGTTGCTTAATGAACATAAAGTAAGAGCAAAAGGCACGGGATGAATTGCCACTTTCCACTCCAGGGAAAATACTGCCTAAATGTAATGGCACCCAGGCACTGAGCCAGACATCTATTATCTCTTAATTTTTTTTAAACTCCCCAGGAATTATTATTACCTTTTAAATACAAGAGGCTGATCTAAAGCCATATAGTTGTTGAGTTACAGCATCAAAACCACACTACTGCTAACCAATCACTAATCATTATATTGGTGACCAATACTGACACATTGATATTCATATCCCTCGCCTCCCCCCTCCTGTATTAAATTGAATAAAAACAGATAGGTGTTTATTTTCTGACTCCCTTTTTAGTGAATCTCCTGCCCTCGTGACAGGGGCTTTTCCACCTCCTGTTAGACCTGGTGGATGGATGTTCCACAGGTGCTGAGTGACAGAGTGAAAGGTTAAATAATGGACCTTAGATGATTGTTACTTAATGCCAGACGTGTCTCCCTGAGAATTCAGCCTCCTACGTGGCAAGAGAGTTTGGACAATCATTGCATCTTCAGTCCATTAAGAAATGGTGTTGCCTCTGCAAACAGCTCATCTCATCAGGTATGAGTGGTTCATAAAAAGATTCAGTTTCCATCACAACCATATCTTGAAATTCTAAAGACACATTACCAGCATCCCCCATCCCCCACCATGTATGAAATCCATTTCCTTCATTTTGTTACTTACATATTCAAAACCAGATGTGAAACTAGGAGATCCATTTTCGAAAGGAAAGACATCAGGGCCAAGGGTCTTCACTGCACTGTAAGATGGCACCTGTCAATCATGGTGACCTCTTGCTCTCAGAGTCCCTTCTATGAGAATTTGCCCTGGTCACAATCACTATTGAAGTAGTAAATCTGGCTGAGTAGAGAGGTGGGCACCTGATCCAAGGACAGCTGATGCAGAGGTCAGCCAATAACCTCTGAGACATGGCCTGACACAAAACAGGAGCTGGGTCAACCTCGCCCACCACACACAAACTCACACACACACACAGAGTCAGGTATCCTGTTGTGAAACCAGAGGCAGAAACCCAAACAATGGTATAGCGAAGTGGTCAGGATCATGAACTCTGGCACCAGACAGCCTGGGCTTTAATCCTAATTAGTTTATCCTTTTCCTTGCGGTGCTTCCTGGGGCTGGTCACTCTACCTTTAACAGAACGTGGCATGGTGAGCACGCCTGTACGATGGCACACTAGCCATGAGATGGAACACTCCCGCTGCCAGCCACTGTCCAGCCTGCTAGGGGTGCTAACTCCACTGATCCTCACGTGACCCCTCCCACACTGTCATTACCCCTGTTTCTCACATCAGGAGCCTGAGGCACAAAGAGGTTAAGTGCCTTGTCTCAGGTCAGGCACTTGGTCTGGCAAGGGATGGGCCTGGGATTTGGATGCAGATAACCTGGCTCTAAAGCAGCACAGACCACAGGAAGAGAAGACATGTGCTCGGGGACAGAGACAGCACTCAGGAGGTGCTCTGGCAGAGATACAGGCCTGACGCACCTCAGAGACTTTTGCCTAAATGGTCTGCGGGATCTCTGTTTCTAGAAACTGCAAGAGCGTGAGTGACGCTCAACTAGCGGAACACAAAACAGGACCTCAAAACACTTGGGGATGAAGGAAGTGAGTGTTACACATTGGCAAGGGAAGAGGGCAGGAGGCCTCAGCTGTGTGGCCAGGGGAGCCACAGAGTGTGCACTGAGCTTTTGCTGATAGGAGGGAGGGACCCAGACCTTCAGCCCACTAGAGACTGTCTGGTGGGGCACTTGGTGGCTGGATTACCTAAGGCTAGGTAAGAGTATGTTTATTATTACACAATAGACTATACAAAACACATTATATGGTAGCTAATAATAAAATATCACAAAATGCCAGTAAGGAAAAAAGCAGGGGAGAAAAGGCTAAAGGAATATTTTTTAAAAAAAGCAAAACAGTAGAGTCCTTCAGGATCCAAAGAGTAGCCTCCACCCTTTTCTGAAAGAAAATGTTACCTTTGGGATGAGTGACCAAGGAGGCAGTCTGGGGGAGCTGACATTCTGAAAGCACGTAGAGGAGCTGGAGGTCCAGGAAGGAGCTTGTCCAACAACTGGAATGGGCGGGGAATAAGGCAGGGGACAAGAGAAGAAGGAATTCATTGGAATTCTGTATAGTGACCAGCCAATCCTCATATCCTTTACTAACCCAGGCTTTTGCTTTGTTTTGTTTTTGTTTATATTATCCCAGATTTTTTTTTTTTTTAAATCAAGTACTTACTGCTAAAGTAACTGAATGAACCAAGTAGAACTAGGACACCTGGCAAAGGATTTCATTCGGACAGCTAGGGGACAGCATTGAGGCCATTCTCCAAACTGTCTACCATAGAAGGAAGCCTGATGATGGACATACTACCCCAAACCTGGGTCTTGGTCAATATTTTCACTGCTTTACTTTATAAATAAATGGACAATCGAGGACTACTGGACACTTGAAGAAAGACAGCAACATGCAAGAGAAATTTCAAGATAACCCAAAAGGACCTGTAAAGAAAACAGGTAATTATAGAATGAATAAAGAACAAATACAAAAAACAAGCAAACAAACAAAAAAACCTATCTCATATATTAAAAATATTTCAGAAGAATCATAAAACAGGAAAGAGAATATAGGAAATCATATAGATATTAAACCTATGATTGAGAAAAGAAAATTCAGAATGAATTGGAAATATAAAATTAATGAAATCAACAAAAGTAATCTAAAGAGACACAAAACATCAGAGAAAAGGTGAGAAGAAATATAAAACAATCTAATAGTTTCAATACCTACTTAATAGAAGTCCCAGACAGTACAGAAATAATAGCATAATTGTACCTGCACCTAAGAACATACGTTTTTGATAAATGGATCCATTATGAGTAACACAATGAATCAAAAAGGAACCATAAATGTAAAATTTATTTCTCCAAGAACTAATAAAAGGTTCTAGAGGTTTGCAGAGAACTAATACCCCTCCCCCACAACACACACACATACACACACACACACACACATACACACACACACACGTGCCTGCAAAGAAATGAGAATAAAATTTGCATCTCATTTCCCAAGAGCAACACTTCATGATAGAAAAATAATGGAGAAGATCTTTAAAAAGTCTAAGAGGATTTTGTATTAATAACAAGTTAAATTGTCAAGTAAGTATGTCATTTAAGATATGAAAAGACTGAAATGTGATCTCCTGCTCCCTGTATTAGAGAATTACTTGAGGATGTTCCCCAGCAAAACAAAAGAGTAGCACATGAAAGTGAGAAGCCTGGACTACTGAAAACATTGGAGCCATGCCAGAAATGAAATAAGGCCAGAGATAATAGCTTTGCCACAGACTTAGAGAGCAATCCCTCTGGATGGAACTCTAAGACAAAGAACATCAGAAGGGAAAAATCACAATAAATAAGGGATTCCACACATTTGATATGATGCTTGAGAAGTTGGAAATTTTTTAAAGATAAACTTAAGGCAAAAAGTATGGTGGGGAGGAACAATGATAAACTCAAAGAAAAACAAAAATTACATTTAAAAGAGAAAGTATAATCTACAAGTAACCACTTGGCTATGATAAAATTATTTCTGTTGCCTGCAGTATACTTTAACAGATGCACCTCCCTTTGTATTTTCTTTTTATATAAAAACATAATTATTTTTAAAAGATTATCAAACCTGATATATCTATGTATCTATGCACTTCGTTTTTTGGTTTTGGGTTTTTTTTTTTTCCATACTATTATTTTAACACCTTTCTGGATATAAGTATAGTTCTCCCTTGTTCTGTTTAACAAGTTTTGAAGAATCTACCTGAATCATGATGACATGTTCACACATTGCCCTTTTAGTTTCCATAGTTTTGTTATTACAAATAACATTACTACATGGATAACCTTGTGGGGTTATAGAATAAAAAAAATATATGCTTTCCTAATTTTAACAGACACTTTCAGATTATTTCCTCAGAAGGTTTCAGCGGCTCACACTTACATAAGCAGTATACAAGACTGGCAGTTTCCATGCATCCTTTCTAGTGCTGGATATTACCAATTTTTGTTTGTTTGTGTTTTGATCTACTGCATGAATATGGTATCTGATTATTGTTTTAATTTTTGCAAGTAGATTTTGAAATGTCACAATCTCTAGATATAGAGACAAAATGGAAGTTGGTTTTGGTTCTGTGTGTGATGATTAAATGTTGATAGGCAGTAACATCTTTTTTAGAACAATGATGTAAGAAAACATGAGTGTGAGGACAAACAAGAGGTCCTACAAGTGTACCTCATGTGTCAATCATACTAAGAGTAGTGACTGTTACACTTCACCAGAGCCCTCACTGGAGGGGACCACCATGACACCTGTACTATACCATCACCCTGCCCACGAGTGAAAGAACCTGACCCAGGGACAATAGCCACAAGTCATCAGATGTCTCTAACATGGCTTGGTAAAAAGACTGGTTAGGCTAACCAGACTTTCAATCCCAGGAATTCAACTTGAGGCAGTGTGCAAAGAACCATGTGGCTCACCATGGCAAATGAAGCTGAATGGTCAAGAGGTACAGTTAAAGATCTTGGCAAGCCCAGGTTAAAAAGGAGCCACACTATGGAATAGAGGAGATAGAGCAACTGTGGTGGGCGGGGAGAATAGGGAAGTAACAAAGTACACAGAGAATACAAAGAAAAGCTAAGCAACTTGTTAGGAAGAAGAAAATAGCATATATGCAAATTGGAAAGCAGAAATGCCCTCACTATATGATTGCTTGATCATGAGAAAAGAGAAGAGCCAGCCCTTTAGCGATCCTGATTTCCTGATGCTTTCTTAGCTCCTTGTTTCTGTTGCAGTTTCAATTCATATTTTATTATTATAATAATTGTATTGGCTATGTTGTCTTATTATGAATTAATTTAAATATATCATAGAATATCTAGAAATTTAAATATTTTATAAAATATCTAGAAAATGAGCAGAAGAAAACACAGATTTATCCATGATTCTATCATCTGAAGTTAACCACTGAATAGTCTTCATCTTTTCTTTTACTAATTTTTATAAGATCATGTGGTCTATATTATTTGGTAAAAATAATTTTTCAGACTAATTTGAAACCTGGAAATATTAATAGTATTAACAATACATAATAAATATTATCTATGTAATCATGGAAAATGTATTTTTAATGACTACATGATAATTTGATCTTTATATTAACCATAATTAATTTAACCAAGTCTCTCATTTTGGGCATTTATGGTGATTTAATTGTCACAACATACAGGAATAAATCTCCTTGTACAGATATCTTTTTACGTAATCTTTACAAATTTGGTACATCTGACTTTAATTTGTATTTAGTAAATTACTGGGGAGGCTAACCATTTAATGTGTCAATTGGCCTTTTATATCTTCTCTTGTTAATGTCCTATTTATGCAACATTTTTTGCTAGTTTCTTTCAATGATTTCTAGAAGCTGTTTATTTATTGAGGATATTAACCTTTGTCTTATAGAGTAGGAATATTTTTCCTCGATTTGCCTTTCCATTTTGTTTATTGTGTGATGGACATCCAAAAGCCATTTACAATCTGTATCTCACCAGCCCTGTTCCTATGATCCCCAGCCTTCCTTTCAGCCAAAAATAGTCATGAGATCCATTATGGCCAATAAATAGTAAAGGAAGTTACCAGGTGAGAATTTGGGATCTTTCTTTAATAAAGGATAGTCTTTGCTAACATACCTCTTAGGGATTTTGCCTATTTGCCCGGAAATAGAATATGAGCTTAAAGGCAGAGCAAAAATCATGTAACCAGGAAGTAACTTGTTACAAGGACCTCGTTCTACACTCTCGGGAGAGGAACCGGAAGGATGGAGACAGCCCAGTGAGCCACAGCATCAGTTGTATTACCAACTCCCATATTACTAGTTGCTTGAGATGAATCATTATCTGTTTAAGATAGATTTAAGTCAGTCTTTTTATTATTATTAGCCACAGATATTTCTGATAAATAAATTTATGGTTGTTTTATGAACAAAATTTTAATATAATAAAAATCTATCCATTTTTTTCTAAGCATACAAAGTGAAAACCAAGCTCCAAAAACAAATGAATGAGTGGTTTATGGCTTCTGACCCATGAGAAAATATTTTCCTCACATCTGAGATTTTGTCAGCATTCACAGGCATTTGCTTTTAATACTTGCATGTGTTTTCTTTTTAAACCATACGTCCATCTGAGAATTTGTCTTATGGAATGAATTGGAGGAATCAAATTTTTCTCTAAATGACAGTCTAATTTTTAAAGCACAATTTCTTGAGTAATGTTTGTCCTGAAATGACTTAGGCTGTCACCTTACCACTTTAATTATTCAACCTCTAATAACAGATTTATATCATGTACATCAAGCTTCATATTCCTCATTATTTCCCCCAAATCCTGAGCTATTATCTCATATTTAATCATCAAATTAACTTTAGAATTATTTTGTTACATTCCAAATATAATCCCTTGGAAATTTTAATTGAAATTGAATTGAATCTATAGATCATTGATATCTTTAATTATTGGTTCTTTTTAGCCATTCATTTGTTCTATTTTCTAATAGATTCTGTGATAGTAATGCAAGCAATTTTTTTGTTTGCTTTATATATGAGCACCCTTCTGAACCCTTTGATTCAGTGTAAATGTTTTCATTTGATTATTTATAGTATAGATGTATAACCATATCTTCTGATAGAAATAATTTTGTCATGCTTACTACAGTTCTACACCCGTAGCTCTTTGTCTCATTTTATGCATTGTGTACAACTACAGAACAATTGCAAAAGGAAGATAGAAAAGGGCATCGTGTCTTTAATGGACCTTCCTCAAGTATGACAACACTATTTATGATACTGAATGTCCATATAGACAAAGTACTCTTCAGCGTGTAAAGACACCACCCTTCTATTCTCAGGAGTTGTTTGATTTTATCAAAAGCCTTTTTTGGCATCCATTAAAAAGATCTTCTTTACTTTCCCCTAAACTATTGTAAATAATTATATGAACATCTCCTAATATGGGAAAACCCTGTAAAACTGGAATGAAAATTCTTGGTCATGAAGTATTTCTTTAATTAATTTAATTTACTGGTGTATTTTATTTGCTAACATATCACTTATATTTCTTTTAGGATATAGCCATCAGATATGTTCATAATGGACGTATCTTCAAAGATATTAGTCGTGAATTTCAGTGGTTGTTGTCTTTGTCAGGTTATAGTATAAAATAATGCTCACTCAGGAAATGAAATTACAAATATTCCAAATGTTTTCATGGCTAGAAGTAATTTGAAAGCATCTTTAACAGATTGAAGCACTCAACATAAAAAGACCTTGAGCCTTTATTTTCTTTGTAACATAATTAAAAACTTTTCCAACTTATTTGATCATTATTTAGTTTTACCTTGAAACAGTTTTCATAATTATTGGTATCAATTCTAGCTATCAATTCTTAATTTTATTTTACCTTTTCCTACATATTTAGTAAAATCCCATTCTGATTTGTACCTTATGAATTTTTTCTTTATTTCCCAAGTTTTGAAATCTTGGATCTAGATCTTAGGTCTATTTTTCATCATTTTTACCTCCTCTGCATTCTTATACAAACTTTAACATTAGTTTCTCAACATGATGTGATTTTCTGATGTCTAATTTAGTATTCTCCATTGTTTCTAAGTACTACTATTAAAATTTTATAGTTTTTCCTATCCTTCCATATGTTTTTTACTTTTCTTTTTACCTCATCCTATAGCCTTTTTCTTTCATCCATGTTGATTTGGTTCTACTGAAGATGTCAAAGAATTTTCTGAATATTAAATCTGGATCCTGACATTGATTATTCTTAGAAGTATACATCTGCTTGGATCTTCCTTTTTCACAGTAGTCTGATAGGACATACTTACCTTTGAACAAGGTGAGCTACATCTGCCCTCAGAGTTTGTCTAAAAGACATGGTGAATGGATTACATTAGTTCCACACTACATGTGTCTGACAACCTAGTCCCAATCATTCCCATGGTTGGGGAGCAGTTCCACGTGAACATCTTCACATTAAATCCTTAAATTCAATAAGTCCACCTCTGCTATATCACCTCCACTCTAAGATCACATCATTGTCACTACAGCGGTTCTCAAATTTTAGCAAGCATCAGAAACACCTGTTGAGCCACAGATTGATGACTTTGCCAGATTTCTAATTTTGCATTCCTAGCATGGTCCGTGGTGATTCTGCTGGTCCAGGACCACACTTTGAGAACTGTTGGTCTATAAAATCACTGTCTGGTTCTCTGGACCTCTGAATGAATGTTGGTATAAACTACAATTTCTGCAACATATTTCCCTCTGGAACACTTTCCTTTCTGCAATGCTTCACTTGTGGGGGCTTTAGAATAGGAAGTACCTCCATAATCCGTCATTCGGCTTCCTACCCAGTTGTTGTAAGATGATGGAGTACAGGGAGCAGTGGGAGGAGTGAAGATATCACCCCCCCCCCCCCCCCCCCCCCGTAGCTACATTTTAGGTTGGTATTTATATACATTCAAACCCAGAGACATGGGGAAGGTGAGACCGTGAAGGGCCTTCCCACCATCTTGCAGGTTCTCTCTGTTTCATTTGTCTGGGAAGGCATTCATCTTTATCTGTGCAGCTATTTTTATGGTTAGTATAGCTTCTCTTTAAATGTTGGCACCTAGTTGTCTGCCTATCTATTTTTAACATTCATAAATATTTCAGTTGATCTTTGGTGAAAGCCATATCAGAGAATTGGCCAGGCACCATTTTGAACTAAGACATCACCTTGAAGCAAAAGCTTTTTTTGCAAAACTTGACCAAAATAGAAAGCTCAGGGATCTTGATTTCTTAATTTTACACCCAGCCCATTTCTGGCTCCATAAAATTAACAGAGAACCCAAAGTCATAAAACTTTGTGCAAATGAAGATTCCTAACTAAAAGTCACTGCCACTAACTTAATTTCTAACACTCCCTAAATATAATCCTTCATGGAAAGAGGAGTGAGATGCTTCTGGGGAATAGGCTTTCCTGTTATACAGGACCCGACAATGACTATACGAACATCTCCTCTTACATTTTTAGTCCCCAACATGACTGCAATCACCATCACCACTATCTCCACCACCCCTCTCACCACCCAACTCTTCTAGAATGCTACCCTCTCCACCCAACCATCACATGTCCCACTGAGACTCTGCTGGGGTCTGCTGAGGGACTGGATACAGAATGGCTTCCTAGGAGAACAGCAGTTGCCACACAGCGTTCCAAGGACATAGATGCTTTAGGGGGAAAAAGATGGGGACAAATGTTTTCAGGAACTGTTCACAGCCAGTTTGTAAAGAGGGAGAGAGCATTCACACACAAGAGAGGAGTGTTCAGAAACACGGAAAAGGACATTTCTCTATCGGTGACAATGCCTATTACATGACATTCAAACACCACAAGTGCTATTCAGCTGCTTGTAAGTCACGATAGGTGAGCAAAAACACTTATCTCCTTTGTAGAAAGGGAAAAGGAGGTGGAGAATCCTTTACACAAAGATCCACTTTGACTTAAAACACAGGGTAAGCAGTACTAGAAATCTATGTGTACAAAGCCCACCTATTAAGATTCTGAACAAACAGGGAGCCTCGATACTACAAAGCGCCATTGTTAATATGTGGTTAGTTATGTCAAGGACACTAAACAAAGCTGCTTTTCATGTGTCAGTTTGAGCTCTCCCAGTTGATAACCACAGGGACTCCTGGGTCACAACCCCAAACGGGCAGCCATTGTGCAGAAGAAAACAGCAGATGGGCCCCAACGCAGATAGCACGACTAGGAATCCTTGTGAATTGGGGCCTTGAGCCACCTGGGCTGAGTCTCGGCAAAATTCAGAAGTAGATAAAGTTTTACCTTGGGGTCTGTTTGTTCTCCTCCATGAACGTAACAGTCACCTGTTCCAGCAGCTTGGAATTGTACCTGGAGCCACCCCTTCCCAGGCAAATCCCTGCCCCTGACTCCAATGCCCCATGAAAGCCTTCCCTAAGGCCGCTGGTTTCTTCCAGCCTGATAACCTGCTCGATGCTGAGGCACTGATGGCTGCTGAGAGATTAATCAGTCTCTTTGCCAGATAACAGATGCATTTTGTTCCAGATAAAAGTAGCATTTTAACAGCTGCTTTCAATGCCTAATCCCCATTAGGCTGGGAGGTGAACATTAGGGTGGGTGAGGAGGGACGTTTCCTTGAATCATGGCAGCTTCCGGCTATACCAGGGAACAAGACTGATCTGCTGCCACCCCCATCACATTGCACTGAGTTTGGGACAGTGTCTCCACAGTCCTTGGCTTCGCTAGTGATTTGCAAATATGGATAAGAAATCTGCAAAAGAGAGACAGAAGATGAGGTCCCACCCAAGCCTGCCATAATCTGAGCTGCTCCGTGACCTTCCCTAGGAAACTCTCCCATCCCATCCTGAAAGACAAAGGTAAATGCACTGCCATTTTGTGTGTGTGTGTGTGTGTGTGTGTGTGTGTGTGGTACTGGGGATTGAACTCAGGGGCACTCGACCACTGGTTCACATCCCCAGCCCTTTTTTTTTGTATTTTATTTAGAGACAGGGTCTCACTAAGTTGCTAAGTGCCTCGCCATTGCTGAGGCTGGCTTTGAACTCATGATCCTCTTGCCTCAGCCTCCCAAAGTGCTGGGATTACAGGCTCGCGACACCGCGCCCGGCTACTGCACTGCCATTTTTTAAGATCCTGGTCAAAGTGTGGATCTGGCCCTGGACGTAGTGAAATTCACTCTCCCTCTCCTTACACAGCAGCCTCAGTCCTGCCATCTTGAGCCACCCATCCTAGCTAGAGAAGCATAGCATTGGCCTTGTTCCAAGAGCCAAAGGCCAAGTGTCTACCCTTCCTCCGAAGACCACAGAACACTCCAGGCATCCTGCTGTGCGGGGATGCAGAACCTTTGTTAGCCGCAGGAGGACAATGAGCCTGTGAGTGAATGGATGTCCAGGCAGAGAATACTAGGAGGCCCCACCTTACTCTGCACAGTCAAGAGGGAAGCAAGAAAAAAAGATTGGCCTCCGAGAGCCCCTCCCAGAAAGTCGAGAGGGCACCGAACACAATGTTGATCCCCTCAGCCAGCGCTGGAGAGCCCACGTCAACTGTTTTACCACAGAATGGAGTTCATTGCAGGGATATTAAGCTGCTTTCAAATTCTATAGAAGAAAGAGGGGGGAAAGGTGAAGGAAAGGGACCTGAATTTCCATTCAATAGGACATTAATGGAAGTAGGAGTGAAAGAGCATCTTCTGGAAGGAGTGGAAACCATGCCAAGCAAGTCTTCTGAAATAACCCTTTCTCCAATTCCCCCATTCCAAAACCATTGTCACTCACTTGCTAGGACTGTCACAAAATATTTCTTGTTAACTGGGGTCCCTGCCCTGAGTTTGTTCAGACTGCTCTCCGTCCTTCACAGCATTTCCAGAGCTCTTATCCTGGAAATAAATGTGACCCTGCTTGTTGTGAACTGCTAGCTCCTCACCTGCAGAACAGGGGCTGAGGGTCTCCACCTGGCTCTTCTCAAGCTGCATGGCCACCGGACTCCCATTTTATCCTGACAGCTCCAGCCTCTCTGAATAGATTAGGTTCGTTGGAACCATCCATGTTACACCCACTCAGAATCCTAAGCCACTGGGATATTTCTCTTTGCCCCAAATGCCCTTCTGTGCCTGTGTTGCCTGTGTGTCCCTCAGCCACACCTCGCTGCCTCTAGGAAGTCCTCTGAGTGTCTGCTCTTCTGGGACGCTACTACTCACCTCCATCCTAGTCTGCAGCTGATTGTGGTCTAATATTCTATTCCTGTATCTTGCCCCCTCAGCTGCAAGCACCTCTGAAATAAGAAGGATGTCTCATGATCTAGTTTAGAGTCTGGAATTAAACAGAGGTTCAGTAGGTGTTTATCGAATGAGCAGCCCTGGAAAAAGAAGTCTCCTTCATTCTTAGATTTCTGACTCCAACGGAATAGCTGGCTGGTGTGATTCCTAAGCACTATTGACCCGGCAACCCTCCTCTAGCATTGACACTCCCTCCTGCTGGTTTTCCTGCCTTTCATCTCTGTCTCTCCCCAGGCTCCTTCTCCACACCTGGTATGCCACCTCTCGTGGTTGGAACCTACCTTCATCCCTGCAGTCTTCCTACAGCAATTTGTGCTCAGGTCTGATGATCCCCTCTGCCTTATCCCACCAGATTAAGGGCATATGCTTAAGTGCATTAAGCACTATGCTTTTCGATTGCTGGAGTTCTCAACGTTTTTTGGTGTTGTGGATTTTTTTTTCTCATCCTTTGGATGGGTGCATGTTCCAGGTCCCTGATTGGAGCCCAGGATCCCTAAGAGCATAAACTTCTGAATCCTCCCAAACCTTACCCAGTGCATTGCGATAGGTCTGATCGTGTTAAAGGGGAAAGGGGGAGAACACGAAACCATCTGCTCTTTAGTTCAGATTCAATTTGGGAATAATTACATGAATCACCAAAGGATACACTGCTGTGTTACACTTTTCTAGAGAATTTAATACTTTCTGACAATTTGCAAGGAAGAGAGCTGTAAAGTAAGTAAAGTGCTAACTGGAGCCAGCCAAACTCAGAGCCATTCCCAAATGAGGATCAGAATCTTTGAAAAGGTAACAGGTCAACTTGAGACAAACAGGATTCCTTATTCCAGAGTTGTTTTTTAGATACAACTTTCCAGGAAATCAAGTATTCTTAGAGCCCAAACTCCAGCTACCATATCTGCAGCTTGTGTGTTTCCTGCTTCAGTTCTCTGGGGAGGAGTCAGCCTATTCCAGAAGACATTTGGGTCCTTTGTTTTCTTGGGGGAATTCATTCTTAAGAGGTTGCCAGAATCTGGTAGGCATAAAGAAACAGACACTGTAACAGATAGCCTACCAAAACCACCAAATCTAGCCCCTGCTGCCACCTCCCTGCCATTGGAATTCCTGTCAGTAACTCCAGGAAGGACACTTTTTGCTCTTTGTTGAACCTCAAGGAGGCATGTATCCATGCTTCCGTGATAGTTTATAATAGTCTTGTTACAGCATGTTACACTGTTGTATAGATAAGCACAGCCATATTGCATTGTTAATACAGCCATTCGTTGCCAGGCACCTCACAGGTACTTGCGAAGGACCATGCACGAGCTCAGGATGGGGAATGGCATCCCTGACTCAAGGAGCTCGGGTCTTGCTGAGAAAACAGGCATTCTTGAGGCAATCAGAACTATGATGAGTGACACAGAAGTAAGATAAAAGATCCCATGGGCACAGATAAGGGTGTGTGGGGGTGTGGGGGAGAGAGAGAAAGAGAGAACGAGCGTAATTGATCACCTGGAGAATGTGACTCTTACATTGAGACCTAAGGATTACTAGAATGTAGTCAAAGATGGGGGAAGAAACAGGGGAACAGCATTGTCAGAGGACAGAGGCCGGAGAAAGAAAGGCAACAAAAAGAATGGAAGAAAGTCAAGCATATGTGACTGAGGAAACTGGGTACCCAGGGAGGTTACATCTCTTATCCATGATCCCCTTGCACAAAGTGGGATTTAAACCCATGCAGACAGAACACAAATGCATTAGTCTCTCTGCCCTCCTGGAGCGGGTGCTCAAATCAAGGTGGGCTTTGTGGGATTTTATCCTCAGATGGATGAAAAAAAATCGAAGGGTTGTGAGCTAAGAAATGCCATCATCATTCTTGGACCTTAAAAATGTTTCTCAGGCTGCTATCTTGAGAATGGACTGGAGAAGACAAGAATGACTCAAGAATGACCCCTAAGGAAACTAGCTTGCTTGGACCAGGCAGAAGCAGTGGATGTAAAGGAAAGTAAATAGACCCAAAAGATGTTCAGGTATTCAGGGTGAATGTCAGGCTGGACTGGTTGACAGGATGTAACCAAAAGGCAGACATGACCACTTGGCTAGATGTTTTCATACACTTTAATTTAATACTTCCAACAATTCTTGGTAATGGCCTCATTCAATGTCAGAGAGCTCTAAAAACAGGGTTTGAGCTCAGAATCTGAAACGTTTATTTATAGGCTTACCTTTCTTATTCTTTGAAGGCTAGGCCAATAACTTGGTCATGCTGTATTTCCAGCCCACGAAGCCCATGCTGGGTACGTGGCTGGGACTCTATAAATTGTTAATTAACGTGCAGGAAGAAAGGAGTCTGTGGGCTCCAGCTCTGCCCTGACATTGTCTCTTATGAAATCATCACACAGTGGGCAGATTCCGTGTCCCCATCAGTGCCATTGGTATCTACCAGGCCTAGTGAACAGAGTGGCCCAGATGGCGACACCTGCCTACTGGCCCTCTCTCACCTGGCCATCTGGAATCTTATGTCTGTACTTCCCAGCCCTTTCAGTCCTTTAGGTTGAAAAAAAAAATAATCCAAATTAAGCTGGGCAGCTCAGATATTTAAGTTCCTCCAAAGTCTTAATAAATTTCACAAATATTTAACAAGCAAATTAATTTATGTAAAGATCTGTACATATTTGATAAACTTGAACCAATTTAATAAGTCCTTTCCTGTTTTAATAAATGCTGGATTAGGGTTAGACTTCCTACAAACAGTAAATACATAAGGAAAATATTTGTTATGTGTGTATAGGTTTTGTACCTGCCTTTCAAAGATCAAGAAAAGATTATCTTTGCTATAAAGACTTGAAACCCCTGTGCTGTGTGCATGTTTGTTGGGAAGGGGGGAGGCAGGTGAACTAGCACGTGCTCAGACTATCAAGCTGGTGATGACTTCATGGACAAGAAGGAGTGCCAGAAAGATCACCTGAAGCTCAGACCACACAAAACTTCTAGAGTAAGCATACGGGTGAGAGCAGGGTAAGAATAAGAAGGTCCAGAGTACCCACATTCTCTTTTATCTTTTTTTTTTTTTTTTTTTAACTAAGGATTGAAGCCAGGGGCATTCTACCACTGAGCTACATTGCCGGCCCTTTTACTTTGTTTTGTTTTATTAATTTTTGAGGCAGGATCTCATTAAGTTATCAAAACTAGTCTCAAACTTGGGATCCTCCTGCCTCAGCCTTCTGAGCTTCTGGGATACATTATTATGCCTGGCTCCCTACATTCTTTTTTAATGAAGAACAAAAGCCTCTGCCAATCATTTTTTTTTTCCACACCACTTCCTACATTATCTGAGCCATAACACGTGCTCACAAATCTCCTCATGTGTTAGCTAAGACATCTACTCTTATGTGAAAACTTCTTTAGTCACTTCTCCACCTCTAGGAAGAGTTGGCACTTGCTGCCATAGACTCTGATAGCACCCCACGAGTATCTACAGGATAGTACTTCTCCGACTGTCTTGTAGTCAGTGGCATGCAAGTCTGTTGCCCTTATTGCACCTTCATGGTGTGATCAGAAGCAGCCTGCCTTCTTTTACTGAATACTTACTGAGCAACAGTATGTGTTAGATGATAGGTGATACATCATATAATGATGATGCAATGGAGAGAAAGTGATGGACATTCAGTTCTTGCTTTCATGAAGTTTACTATCTAGCTGGGTATAGCAAACATTGTCAGTGTTCACATTAGTCAGCTTTCTGTTACTGTAACAAAAAACCTGAGGTAATTGACTTTAAAAGGTTTATTTGGGGTTCATAGTTTTGGTGGTTTTGGTCCATGGTTGTTTAACTCCATTACTTGTAGCTCTGCAGCAACACAGCACTTTATGGAGGAAACACATAGCAGAGGAACCCTGTAGCTGCCTGCTGCCACCACTTGCAGCTACAATGCCATGGGAGAAAATTCGGAGGCAGGATGGAAATGAAAAAGTTCTTTTATTCTTCTCTCTTCTAACTTCTCTCTCTGGCTCCAACAACCTCTCGAACTCCAAACACAACTCCAACTCTCCTCTAACTCCACCCACACAACTTCAACCACTCTAACTCCAACCACACAGCCACTAACCCTCACCCTGTTAAACACATTTTGCTTTAACAAGGACAAGTACTTACAGCTCGAGCTTACAGGTGTGTCACACAGTGTTCACGGGCATAAAAAGATTCTTAGATGAATGTATGACTATCAGGTGAAACTTGAACATCTTTTATGGCTCTCAGCTAACCACAATCTTAGCTATCTCCTTAATTAGGGCTCCTACATTTCCCCCCTTTTGTTTTAAAAGAGGGGATGCTCTTGGACGTCCATGTGCAACCAACATTCTTACCCGTCATCGGATAATCAAGGCTGTGCCCTTGACTCCTGTCTTAAGTTGTTATGTCGGCCACATGAGACTGTCCCGTGGATGGGTGACGACCTCATCCGGATCAACTGTGCCTGTTTTAGGTTGTCCCCCTCTGGGAATCTTACCTGTCATTGGCTAACCAGCCATCCAATCGAGCCCTTCAGGATGGACTGTGTATGATGACTAACAGCCGTCTAATCGTGAGGAGATGCTGTGGTTTTAAGGCGACAAGCCTACTGCTGACGAGCCAAGTTCCATAGCGTATCAAGTTCTTTAAACAAATCAGATGCCCTAAGTTCCATCAAGTAATGCACTGAGTTTTCCAGACAAATACCCGCAAGGCATTGTCCCATAATGTCCCAAACAATGAAAGATCAAAATGTCCACTTGTTATAACACGTTGATCTAGGAGGCCCCATGCATGCAGAGCAGAGGCCACATTGTTGGAGAGGTTGTTTGATGTTTGAACAGCAGGGATGCTTGTAGCAACCACGATCCTTGCAGCTATAGCAGCAGCCGTCTTTTTTATGTCTAGACAATGTCACCGGCAAATCTTCAGGGCCCGCTACCTAGAAACTCAAGCATCAATTATTAAAAGAAAGGCAGTGCTATTCTAGCACTGCGTCAAGAGGTGAGTTGTCAAACTAAAAAATAGAATTATTAGAGTAGAAAATTAAGATCTCTGCTCACACACATTGCTGCTTGAGGTCCCACAAAACATAAGCTGGCAAAATATCACATTCAGAATAAATCAAAGAAAGACTGAGGGTATTTACTGCATTAAAGATAGATTAAAGAAAAGCTAGGAGCACTTTGGAAAAATAATTTGTTAGCTGGAACCCTCGAGTCTCTGCATACACAGCAACCTTCTATGAATATACCTGTTGAAATAATTCAAATTAATCAGCTATTAAACAAATAAAGTTAATTACAAATAAACAATCCCAGGTGAAATACCAAAATATTAGGTTATACAGTATTAGTCATATTCTTTGCTGAAGAGAAGTCCCAGGGACACCTATAAATCAAAATTGAAGGTACCTTCACTTTTAAATTGTTTATCCAATTTGAATACTCTAAACTTAAATCTGAGCTGGCCCAGATCCTCCAAAAACAGGATTGAGGTTCCGGATCTGAGAAGCAGAAAGCCTTGGGATCTTAGCTTTAGGATAGCATACTGGCTTATCAGAAAGCCATGGTATCTTTAAAATTGTTTTCTCAGTGGCCCCTAGAAAATTTTTTTGCCTTTTTTATGATGATTTAGATTTTTATTTTTAACACCTGCAGGCTTGGTTGCTAGGTGTAGCCCCATTTGATGTAGAATATCTCTTCCCCATAGGGTAAATGGCAAGCTGGTCAAAACATAAGGCTGGAATGTTCTTTTATGCCCTTCATTATCTTCCCAATTTAAGACTACAGCACTTTGTGCTGGGGTGTTAGTATATCCCAAGCCTCTTAAACTGGTTGAGGCCTTCTGCAGAGGCCAGTGCTTGGGCCATTGTTGTAGATTAATGATGGAAGAGTCAGCCCCTGTATCAATCAGCCCCTCCATCTCTATACCTTGAATTTTTATTTTGCACATAGGCCTCCGTGAACAATCCTGAACCCAGCAAGCCATAGGTCCTGAGCCAGTGGAACCAAATCCTCTATTGTTCCTATTCTGCGGCATACTCTTGAATGAGTTGTGGAAACTGGGAAGGAGAAGCAGCTGAGCAATTCTATCTCCTTGGTTAACAGAGATAATGCCTCTAGGTGAACTAAGCTTTATTTTTATTTCTCCTTGGTAATCAGAGTCAATAACACCTGGTGTTACTTGAAAACCTAACAAGCTTTTAGAACTTCACCCAAGGATAAGTCCTGTAGTCTCTGAGGGAAGAGGTCCCCTGACTCCCATAGGAATCAGTTGAACCCCCATTTCTGGTGTTAGCACTATTTGGGCGGTGGAACAGAGGTCTAGTCCTGCACTTCCTCTTGTCCCTCTGACAAGGGAGTCAATGGGTAGGAGGGATTGTGACGAGGAATCATCTGGATGGATGTTTGAGGATATTCCTCGTCTAATGCCTCGTACATTTGTGGGCCCCAGGGCATTGGGCCCCGTGCCCCGTTTTTTGCATTCCTGGACAAAACATTTCCATAAATGGAAATATCGAATTTAGATCTGCATTTATTGGCCCAATGATTACCCTTTTTACACCTGGGGCAGCGACCTGGGGCACGGTATGAGATTGATCTTATTTCTCTTTGGGAATATTGCCTAGAATATCCTGGTTGATTATAATTTCTAGGTTGAGCCCTTGTGAAATTTTGAGGGGAAGCACTTTTCATTACTGCTGCAATCACATTGCCTGTGATAAAGGCATCATTAATGTCCTTGCATAATCTGATGTAAATTGATAAGTCTTTTTTATTTTTCCACGGCATTACTGCATCTTGGCAATATTTATTAGCATTTTCACATGCCAATTGGATGACTAGGGGCATTGCTTGTTCTACATCCCTGAAAATTCTGCCTGCCGTTCTTAAGAGTCTGTCAGCAAAATCAGCATATGGTTCATTAGGCCCCTGTATTACTTTTGATAGGCTGCCCTGCAAATCACCTGTTCCTGATAAGGTCTTCCAGGCTTTAACAGCGGCAGTGTATATCTGTGCATACACACCGGGGTCGTATTGTAGTTGGATTTGTAGTTCCTCAAACTGTCCTTCACCTGTTAGCATATCTACATTACGTTCTGGGAAACCTGCTGTAGCATTTCTCTTTGCTGCTTCTAAACAAAGTTCCTGGAATTGTGACTTCCAGATTAGGTATTGTCCCCTGCTCAATACTGCCTTGCATAACCCCTTCCAGTCTGAGGGGGTTAAGGTTAGAGTGTTAAGGGACTCCATCATACTCAACGTGAACGGAGCTTGAGGCCCATAGGTCATTATCGCCTCTTTAAAGTTTTTTATTGTTTTAAAGTCTAGGAATTGGTGGTATCTCTGTCCATTCTCGTTTTCAAATACTGGCAGGTCCCACTGTTCCTGTGGTTTTTGGCGTTTGAGGGCGCGTAAGCGCTCAGAAAGGCTGTTAATCTCTGCCTCAAGGGCACACATATGTTCAGAAATACCCCTCATGGTTTCCACCCATGGATTCCACCCATGAGGGAGCAGAGGGCACTAGTGGTTCCTCTACTTGACGGTCCTTTCTCCTTTTTAATTTCTTTTTGTTCTTTTTATTGGAGACTGTGCTCCCAAAATCACTTTTTGATTCCTCTTCACTACTACTCTCATTGTTCCTAACTGGCTCAGTGAAGGAGGCTGTGATTTCATGGTTATTTGGCTCCTTCTTACTACTATCACTTTCACTGGTATCCTGAGTTTCAGCTTCTAAGGAGAGTACGTACTCTTCAGCTAATTTCAATAAGCCTCTGATAGCTTTTGCAGCTCTTATTTTTGAGTTCACACCACTACTCTCCTTGCTGGTCTTAACTGACTCAGTAGAGGCTATGATTTTTTGATCACTTTCCTCCTCACTATCCACCGAGTCAGCGATGTTAAAAAACTCATCCATGACTTTTATTATCTGGTGCTTAGTTATTTTTGCACCCATTTTTTATAAATTTCTTATTTCTTACCTGCTGACCGAAATCCCCGTACGGGCCACTACTTGTAGCTGCCTGCTGCCGCCGCTTGCAGCTACAACACCACGGGAGAAAATTTGGAGGCAGGATGGAAATGAAAAAGTTCTTTTATTCTTCTCTCTTCTAACTTCTCTCTCTGGCTCCAACAACCTCTCGAACTCCAAACACAACTCCAACTCTCCTCTAACTCCACCCACACAACTTCAACCACTCTAACTCCAACCACACAGCCACTAACCCTCACCCGGTTAAATACATTTTGCTTTAACAAGGACAAGTGCTTACAGCTCAAGTTTACAGGTGTGTCACACAGTGTTCACGGGCATAAAAAGATTCTTAGATGAATGCATGAATATCAGGTGAAACTTGAACATCTTTTATGGCTCTCAGCTAATGCAATCTTAGCTATCTCCTTAATTAGGGCTCCTACAGAACCCTATTTATTTTATGGTGACTAGGAAGTGAAAGAGAGAAAGAAAGATACCAGTTTCTCACAATCCCCTTGAAGGGATGTCACTATGACCTAAGGCCTTCCACTTCTTAAAGGTTCTCCTACCTTCCAAAAGCACCAAGCTGAAAACATTCTCTTAATTCACTTTCTCACATGTCCCATATCACTTTCTCCATTTTCTTTTCTTTTGCTGGTTCAATTTCTGGTGGTCTTCTTCCCTGCTTTCACATGGTCCCCTTCCCACTATGCCTTCACATGCCCTTTCCTGAGTACACAGTGAATGAGTTCTCAGATATCACTTTGTGTGTGTGTGTGTACCAGGGATTGAGCTCGGGGCACTTGACCACTGGGCCACATCCCCAGTCCCCCCCCTTTTTTGTATTTTTTTCTTTTTTTGGAACCGGGGATTGAACACAGGGGCACTCGACCACTGGGCCATATCCCCAGCCCTTTTTTTGTATTTTATTAGAGACGGGGTCTCACTGAGTTGCTAAGTGCCTCACCATTGCTGAGGCTGGCTTTGAACTTGCAATCCTCCTTCCTCAGCCTCCCAAGTGCTGGGATTACAGGCATGCCACTGTGCCTGGCAGATACCACTTCTTTGGAAGGATGAGATTAGGACAACCCTCATGACTTCATTTAACATTAATTGTCTTCTAAAGGTCCTATCTTTAGATACAGTTGCTTTTAGTGTTAGGGTTTCAACACAACCATTTGAAGAGGCACAAACATTCAGTCCATAAAAGAGGGGATATCTTAGTCTGTCTTCTCTTGCTATAATTAAATACAACAGGTAATTTATTTATTCAAGTTCCAGAAGCCTGGACTCACTTCCTCCACATTTTGCTAGCAGTTCCTGGGCCCATATCCCTGCAAAACACTATTTGCAATCGAATCCTTTCTTCAGGGTTTGCTTCTGAGGAAACCTAAACCAAGACACTGGAGGATACACAGTTGAGTGCGAAAGTCTGTGACCTCCACCTGCTGGCGTGGTTATCTTACACAGTCCTCATCCCTTTAATGTGGACTGATTTACTGACTCATTTCTGGCATATGTGATGGAATCTCACATCTAGAATCAGGCCATTCAAAGGCAGTGGCTTCCATCTCAGTGCTCTCTCACTTTCTCTGGGGAAAACCAGTCACCACGCTGTGGTGCAACTCCTGGGAGAGATCCACAGTGCAAGGAAGTGAGGCTGGCCAGCACCACATGAATGAGCTTGGAAACAGCCCTGAGGTTTGCAGACAGTCCAGGGAGTGAGTTGGGAAGGGCATCCTTCCCCAGTCAAGCTTTGAGGTGACTGTGGCCCCAAGCTCAACTGCACCCTTATGAAAGATGCTGAGCCAGAACTACCCAAGGAAGCAGCACCTAGATTCCTGACCCACTGGAGATAATAAATGTTTGTTGTGTTCACCTGCTAAATCTGAGATAATCTGCAGCAATAGAACACTAATACAAATGATGTGACAGAATTCTAGGAAGATGACAATGTGGTTATTTCATGGTCTGTCTTCCTTTACCCCGAGTTCAATTCCCAGCACTGGGGGGAAAAATGTGGCCTACAGTGGGGAGGAAAGCTTGCCACCTGCCTATTCCACATGCAGCTTGAGGATCTTTCTTCCATGTCAGATTTTTAAAACCTCTGCCTACACCCTTAGAAAAGCCCTAGATTCTTCCAGACAAACAACTGCAGAATAAAAGACTGTTTGATGCAAAAGAAAAGTTCCCAAAGCTACCCTCCTTTCCTATGGGACTTCATTTGGAACTAATAACGCAAAGCTGCCTGCTCACCTGCCAGGAGTTCATACTAGGAGCTGTGTCCATTGTGAATACAACTGCTTCAGAGACACTGATAGGCCCTTCATTGCCAGTCCTCTCTGGGCCTGATGTTTTTCCAAAAACTTCTACCTTACTCAAAATTATTTGGAAGCCACAAACTAGCAAAGCTTACTCAAGAAGAAATGGAACTCTTGTGTATTGCTTATAGCAATGCAAAATTTTAAACTGCTTTGAAACATTTGGAAGCTTCTTGTCAAATTAAAAATATACTTACTATACAACCCATCAGTTCAAAAACTTTGTACATGCATTGACTTGTACATGAATTTTCACAGCATTTTTATTCATTATGTTCAAAACTTTGGTGGGATAGATGTCCCCAGTTGGTAAACAGATAAAAAAATTGTTTATTCATTAAAAATAATAGTATGCACATATAAAAAGCAATAAAGTATTGCTATGTATAACAACATGCATGAATCTCAAAAGCATTGCACTAAATGGAAGATGTAAGACACAAAGAGTAAGGAACGACTCTATTTGTATGCAATTCTAGAAAAGGTGACAGAAATTCTACAGTGACAGAAAACAGGTGGGTTATTGCCAAGAAAGAATTAACTACAAACTGGCAAAAGAGTACTTATTTGGATTACAGAAATATTCTACAAGATGGCTGTAGTGAGAATTATACAACTGCATACATTTGTCAAACATTATTGCATTATACACTGAGAAGTGGTGAATTTTATCATATGCCTCAATGAAACTGGTTTTTTAATAGTAACAGTTTTCTCTTTTTAAAAGAGTTGGGATGATGTGAGAATAATACAAGTCCATATTCTTTGATTACAAAATAATAATTCAGTGGAGGAAGTGAATAGCTGAAGAAATAATAATGAAACTTGATCTGTAATGTAGAAGATTGTCTTAAGAAATTCTCCCAAAATAAAGGACTGAAAGACAAAGTACTACTGTTTGAGAGAGAAATGACAGAAGTCATGGAAGATGGAGCCAAGAAAACCAATATCAGTATGAAAAGATGTTCAAAAGAAAAGAGTGGTGGGTGAGAGAAAACTAATAATAAAAAAAGTAATAGATGAAAAGTTTCCACATTGGAGAAAGACCTAATCCTTTACATTGAAATCATTTGCCAGAGGGAGTAGGGAAATGATCCAGAGTTTAAAATGTGTGAAACTCTAAGGATTAAAGAACATATATTGTTATAATTTCCAGATAATTTGTTTCATTTTTAAAAAATCAGCTGGGTGCAGTGGCTCACACCTGTAATCCCAGCAGCTGGGGAGGCTGAGGCAGGGGGATTACGAGTTCAAAGTCAGCATTAGCAATTTAGCAAGGCTCTAAGCAATTTAGCAAGATTCTATCTCTAAATAAAATATAAGAAAGGGCTGGGAATGTGGCTCAGTGGTTGAGCACCTCTGGTTCTATCCCAGTACTAATAAACAAACAAACAAACCTAGACTATCATTAAATTCTCATTAACAACACTAAGAAGAAAAAGGAAAAAAAAAAGATATTTATGTGCAATTCTTAAAGGTCTCCCATAGAATTCCATACTCGATCAACAAACATTTCTGTGTGGGTACTGTATTAGACTGCTTTCTGTCACTGTGACAAAATGCCTGAGATAAATAACTTAAAGGAATATTTATTTTGGCTCATGGTTTCAAAGGTTTCACTTCATGGACACTTGGCCCTGTCACTTTGGGCCTAAACGTCACTGCAAAGCTTCACACCTCATGGCTGCCAGGAAGCAGAAAGAGAAAGAAAGGGAGTGAAAGGGGCTGGGGTACACTCCTAATAACCTATTCCCTCCAACTATGCTCCATTTCCTAAAGCTTCCACCCCTTCCCAATAGCCCATTAAGCTATGAATCTATAAGTGGATTAATCCATTTGTAAGGTCAGAGCCTTCATGATCCAGTTAACTTCCAAAGGCCCCACTTCTGAACACTGTTATGTTGGAGACTCAGCATTCAACACATGAATTTTGTAAGGATATATAATGGCCAATGGGGGAGGAGGGGTAAAGACGGGGGGCAAAAGGGTTAAGAAAAAAAGATGGTAGAATGAGATGGATATCATTACCATAGTGCATGTATGAAGACATAAATGGTGTGAATATACTTTGTATACAACCAGAGATATGTAAAAATGTGCTCTGTAAGTGTAATATGAAACATATGCATTCTGCTGTCATATATAACAACTTAGAATTTTAAAAAAAAGAAAATTCTTGACATGAATATTCAGAAGTCCACCATTATGTCTCTTTATTAAAAAAAAAAAAACTGGCAAATGAAATGTACATTCAAATGAAGACTTCATGACAGAAGAAGACCCATGCCCAAATTAATTGTGATCAATGAAACCAGGAATAATTACTCCTAAACAAGTGTTGGTGATGTGGCCATGAACATATGTATGTTTGTTTTAAAAAGAGGAGGTGACATTTAAGAAAGAATAGCTTACTTTTTATCTAAGAGGATAACTTATATTCATGAAACTAGTGATGAAACATGTATTTTTTTAAATGTTTATTAAAATTGTAAATATTCTCACTGCTAGAATACAATCAAGATGCTAGAATTCCAAATGGCTTTACACAAGGGAGGAGAGGAACAAACAACAGAGAGGCATGATTCCAGCAAAGCTAGGGAAAAGGAAAGAAGGATGCGAAAGCACACACAATAAAACAGCACAGGCACAATAAAGGGCAGAAGCAAAGCCAAACGCATAACACTCATCCTAAAAGCACAGAGCTGAGTGGTTAGATTCCCTGGTCAGAAGACAAAGGTTCTCAAGTGAGGTGGAGAAACATAAAGAACCAAAGCAAAATTCACTGAAAAATGAAATGACACCAGAAACAAAAGAAAGAAATGGACCTGTGATTTTTACAGGTAAAACTTTTTGCTCTACTACAAACACAAAATATAATAGGTTTAATGAAGTTTATAAGGCTGAGAGTTACACTCAAAATCAAATCAGCATTTCTACGGGCCAAAAGTGAAATCAAAATCACTGCAAAGTTGGAGAAGAGAGTAAAACAAAAAACTTTATCAAATCAAGAATAAGGGGTGAGGAGATAAACAAGGAAAAAAATGGTAAACAGAAAAACAAAAAAAGATGGTAGATATATATAATCCATAATTTATTTGGAATCCTAGCAGATTTAAATAGATTAAATGAGCCTATTAAATACAGAAGTCTCAGAATGATATTTTAAATTAGCAACAAAAAAATCCAACTAGTATTCTGTTTAAAACATCAAACTAAAATAACATGTTTGAAAAAAACAGGCAATGACCAGGTGTGGTGGCACACATCTGTAATCCCAGAGACTCAAGAGGCTGAGGCAGGAGGATTGCAAGTTTGAGGCCAGCCTCAGCAACTTAGTGAGGCACTAAGCAACTCAGTGAGAACCTGAGGATGTGACTAAGTGGTGAAGCAACCCTGGGTCCAATGCTGGTCTCAAAAAAAAAGGAGATAAAGGAAGTTACACTAGACAAACAGTAACCAAATAAAGCTGATTTGGCTTTGAGCATCACCAGGTGAAATTGGGCTTCAGGTGAAAAACCCTCATAGAGCTAATGAGAAACACCAGAACATTGAAACAATAACCTAGAAATTAAATTTACCATCAGGATTCCTGAATAAAGGAATCTAAAACAGGTTCTGGTCCACCTTTTTTTTTTTTTTTTAATACTTTGCCTTTGAGAACAAGCCTTTGTTTTAGCAGGCAGTGCCTATTTTACATTGTTGCACCCACCAAAATCCAATGTAAATATCTCAATATTTCCATCCACATTTTCTCTTCTTTTCATGGAACATTTACAATTGACTCTATTCTAGCTATTGGTTTCAAAGAACTGACATCATGTAACCCAGTTTTACTTAATCTTCAGGGACAGAAAATTTTATACAATGTGTTTAAAGAAAAATAAAATTAGAGCAAGACCTTTGTATTTGTTGTATTATATGAGACTAATTTAGCCTTGATGATGCAAATAGAAAATGACAAAACAAAAAATTAAAACACAAACACGTATTTCACAAATGAATAAAGAGAAGAAACCAAACAAAATTTATCAAGTTGAATCCAGCAGTATATTAAAACATGTCATTTTCAAAAAAAGAATTTATTCCAGAGATGCAAGGATGGTTTAGCATCAAACCCTTCTAAAAATATTTATATTAACAGTTTGAAGGTAAAAAAATGCATATGACTAACTCAACACATATAGAATTTGAATAGCATTTAGCACTATACTCAAAAGGCTATTTACTAGCTAGAAATCAAAAAGAATTTCCTTAATGTGATCAAACATATCTGCAAAAAAAAGCTCTTTGTTACATAATATTGAGTAGTAGGAGATGGAGTCGAGAGTTTTCTTTTTTCCTGATTTTAAGGGAAATGCATTTAAAATTTTTACTATGAAGTTTACCATTATATATGACATGTCCTATAGTTTTTGGTCAGAACCCTTTATCAGATCAAGGAAATTATCCCTTCTCCCTCATTTATAAGAGTTTTTATGCTGATATTAAATTTTAGCCAAAGCAACAAGACAAGAATAAAACAAAAACGTCATTATTTGCAGATAAACTACTAGGATTGATAAGAAATACACCAAAATTTCTAGGCATTTGATAAGCACATAAAAATGAACAGTATTTGGGCTGGGATGGTGGCTCAGCGGTAGCACACTTGCCTGGCATGTGTGCAGCCCGGGTTCAATCCTCAGCACCACATAAAGAATAAATGTAACACATTGTGTACAACTAAAACAAATAAATAAATATTTTTTTAAATGAACAGCATTTAAACATAGGTGATAACCCATTGGAAAATGTAATAAGAAACAAGATAAAATTCATAATAGCTATTAAAATGCAAAGTATCTTAACAAAGTATCATTACCAAAGTGAATCTAACAAACTATATGTAAAACTTTATGGGGAAAATGCATAAAATGTTACTAAAGGGCATAAAAAGAAATCCTGAATAAATAGCAAGATAAACATGATCATGGTTAGAAAAACTCAATACCATAAAATGTTCCTCTCTAAATTATTCTGTAAATTCAATGTAAGTCCAATCAAAATACCAACAGAATGTTTCCAGGAAATTTTAGCACTATTCTGAATTGTATGAAGAATAGTGAAAGTAGACAAATATCCAGGATAATTAAGAACAAGAAAGAGAATTTGCTCCTATTAAAAATCAAAAATTTTTATAAAGTTATGTTTTAATAAAAATAAGGAGGAGAGGGGTAGCAGAGAGATAAACAAGAAATCAGTGGAACAAATTTGAAACACCAGAAACAGACTTGATAAAATACAGGGGAAAAAATAGTAGCACATCAAACATCTCACATCGTTGGTGTAAACTGGAATAATCATAGTGAAAAGAAATTTGGCAATATTCTAGGACAGCTAAAAAATAAACATGCACACCCCAAAACAGAGAAATTCTACTTCTAGTTTCATATACTAGAGAACCTTCCACAAACAAATGAGACATTGAAGCTTTGTTCATAAGAAAAAAATTTGAAATAATTGAATGTGCAACACAGAGAAGGAATATCAAATTGTGATATATTCATGTTAAAGAATATTTCACATTAGCTAAAATAAATAAGTAAATTCATAATTATGAATGGACTGAAAGAAAAGGGCTTGAAATGTAGTGTACGGTATGAGATCTTTTAAGTCATTTTTAAAAGCACAAATTTATTACATGCTGTTTACAAATGCATTTAGTAAATACATAAAAATCTGCTCTAATCCAAGATAATTATCTTTCTGAGGAGGGAAAGAATTGGAACAGAAAGGGAAATAGAGGAGATTTAAACTTTATATTTGATGTCTTATCTTTTTAAAAACAAATCTGCCACAGACGAGGAGAAAATATTTACAAAGGACATATCTGATATAGGCCTCTTATCCAAAATATACAAAGAGCTCTTAAAACTTAACAATAAGAAAACAAACAACCCAATATAAAAAGGGCAAAAGAGCTGTACACCTAATCAAAGAAAGTACACAGATGGTAAATAAGCATATGAAAAGATGTTCAGCCTCATGCATCATTAGGGATTTGCAAATTAAAACAATGAGATACCGCTGCACACCTATGTAGCCAAAATCCAAAACACTGAGAACACCAAATGCTGCCAAGATGTGAAGCAACAGGAACTATCATTCATTGCTGATGGGAATGCAAAATGGCACTGCCACTTTGGAAGATAGTTGACTATTTTTAAAAAACTAAACATACTCTTACTATAGGATCCAGTAAGTGTGGTCCTTTATATTTACCCAAATGAGTTGAAACTTTATATTCATACAAAAACATGCACATGAATATTTATAGCAACTTACTTATAGTTACCCATTCTTGGAAGCAACCAAGATGTTCCTCCATAGGGGAATGGACAAACTATGGTACTTCCAGACAATGGAATATTATTGAGCCCTGTTTTAGTCAGCTTTTTCCCTGCTGTGACTAAAAGGATCTGACCACAACACTTTTAGGTAAGGAAAAGTTTATTTGGGGGCTCACGGTTTCAGAGGTCTCAATCCATAGACAGCAGACTCTATTCCTCTGGGGCTCAGGGTGAGGCAGGACATCATGGTAGAAGAGTGTGGTGGAGGGAAACAGCTCACAGGATGATCAGAAATCAGAAAGGGAGGTCTCCACTGACCAGATACAAATATATACGCCAAAGCCATGCCCCAATATACACCTCCTCCAGCCACAACCTACCACTTCAGTTACCACTCAGTTAATCCCTACCAGGGGATTAATTCACGGATTAGGTTAAAACTCTCACAACCCAATCATTTCTCCTCTGAACCTTCTTGCATTGTTTCACACGTGAGCTTTTAGGGGACACCTCACATCCAAACCATAACAAGCCCTAAACAGGAATTTGCTGTCCAACCGTGAACAAGAAATAGATGCATATTACTAAGCAGAAGAAGACAATCTGAAAAGGCTGAATATTGCATGATTCCAAGTATATGCCAGTATTAAGAAAGCAAGATAGTAAAAACATCAGTAGTTTCCAGGAATCAAGGTTAAGAGAGGGATGAGTTGGCAGAACCCAAGAGATTTTTAGGGCAGTGAAACTACCCTGTATGATATTGTAATTGTGGATTTACATCATCACACATTTGTGCAAACCTATAGAATGTACAACACCAAGAGTGAACCCTAACAGAAAGTAGGGACTTTAATTAATAATATGTCAATGTTAGTCCACTGGTTGTGACAAATGTACCCCACTGGTATGGAATGTTAATGACGGGGGAGAATGCAGGGGGAGGGGGATAGGGATATGGGAAACCCCTGGATTTTTCCACTTTCCACTCTTTTGCTGTGAACCTGAAATATCTCTAAAAATAAGATATATGACATTTTAAAAATCTGAATTACATATGAAAAATTTTAGGCATTTGTTCATTTTGGGTGGTGGTTTTCTTTTTTGTTTATTTTTAATTTTCAAATAAAATATTTCAAAGAAAAATTGGTCAGAAATATCAACAACTGTAAGTTTAGAAAAATAATGCTTGATATTTAATAGTAGTAAGAGGCAAAATTCTCAAAGAAGATATAACCATCACAGACATTTATACTTCTAAAAAGTCAGGAATTTGTGATGTAAAATCTATTAAAAGCATAAGGAAACACTGAGAGAACCACCACAATAGTGGGAAATATTAACTTTCATTTCAAAAAAATCAATAGATAAAAAATAAATAAGGACATAACAGATTTGAAGATCATCATCATAAACCAATTTAATAGACCTTGAACTTCATAATAGAAAACAGAATACTTATACTTTTCAAATATCCTTGGATATTTTTTAAATTGATTATATATTAGACCACAAATAAAACTCAAAATAACTTAAAGATAGAAATAGAGCTGACCTGGTCTTTTCCCTAATTAGATCACAGTAGAAACAGGTCAGGCAGCCAGACAAGGTCAGCCCAACACGGGGATCTTAACTCAGGAGCAAAGTCTCCCCACCTCTCCTATGGTAACAGAGATGCCAGAGTAGTTGTGTTCGTCTTCGGATATAACCTTTCCCCAGAAGAAATAAAAAAAACAGAGT
Source organism: Tamias sibiricus (assembly GCA_025594165.1). NCBI lineage: Eukaryota > Metazoa > Chordata > Mammalia > Rodentia > Sciuridae > Tamias > Tamias sibiricus. The sequence goes on along the minus strand of CM046669.1, from coordinate 45,883,834 downwards.
TCAGTGAAGGAAAGCCATAGTCTAAATTCTTTCTGGCCTAATTTGCTTAAGTGCTAATCCTCTCTTTCACCCAACCCTGAACCCTATCTTTTAGGACAACAGATATGCATTTTCTGAAGATCCTTGGCTGGTTAAATTTCCCTTCAAATTAGTTGGACTTGGTGGAATGAAAGAAACAAACAGGGAAAGAACACAAGAGGCGACTCAGGAGAGAGGAGGGTGAGGTATTGGTGAATCTCAAATGCCCAAGGGAAGTCCTAGCTGCAAAGCACATTCCTCAGGCTTCCCAATTGAAATTTCTGTCTGGCTGATTTAACATGTGTCAGCTGGGCTTGCTCACCATTACAAGCAGTCATGTTCAGGTTTCTATGGCCATGTGTAAAACGGCAGAATGGACTGGGTCTGCACCCTCCCCATAAACCTGAGTCAGAGATAAATGGAAAGATTTATAAAGGGGAGGTGCAATTCTTCAGCTACATTGGTTTAAAGATGGTGAAATAAATGAGTTAAATTGTTCGCTCAGGGTGTTTCATGAAGCAGATCTAATGTGCAGTTTTGTGACCTGATGTGACTTTAACTTCTCAGTAAATCAAAGAGCTTAACAAATATTAAGATGGCAAAGATAGCCTGCATGGGACAGATTTTGATCTTTCATCCATTATCGTTTAAGAAACCAAGGGCTCCAGAAGAAAGCAGCCGGCCAGCATGTCATGTGACCAAGAGAAAGCATGAGAGGGGGTGGAAGAGGCCAAGCCACCGCCAAGAGCCTCCCAGTGGCACTGGTCTCTCCAGTCCTCCAGGAAGGATGCCTGAGATTTGCCACAGGGGAAGTTCCAGAAAGTGAAGTTGGCCCCTTTGCTGGGTGTTTCCCAAGGGTATCTCTTTCAGCTCCTGACACCCCCTCAAAACAGACCAGTTCATTGAGGTTGCCAGATATTAGGTACTACTGGTGAGCCTCTTTGGGGCAATGATGTGGGTGTTGCTCTGGGCCCTCCCAAATCAACTGGGGAAATGCCATGTGGGAGAAGATTCCCCCAAGTGTGCAGTTTCACAAAATTGGCTTACAAGCAGGTGCCATGCTGCATGCTTGTAATCCCAGCAACTCAGGAGGCTGAGTCAGGAGGATCTCAAGTTCAAAACTAGCCTCAGCAACTTAGCAAAGCCCTGTCTCATAATAAAAAATAAAATTAAATTAAAAGGGCTGGGGATGTGGCTCAGTAGTTGAACACCCTTGGGTTCAATACCTGATACCCAAAACAATCAAATAAGTAAAAAATAAAAATAAATTAACTTAGGAGACCCAAATTATCAAGCTTTTTCATCTGAAGAGGGAGAACCACTAGGAAGACCATAGGAAGACAAAAGCCAGAGGCTCCACCCTTTTTTTCCTTATATATACCAAAACAAAAACATATCCCTGGAGGCTGGATATGGTCATTTGCCCATGGAATAACTGGGGAACCTCCAAATCTGAGAGCTGGAAAGACTTTGCAGTCATCTAGTCCTGGAGACTCAAATAGTGACTGGTGGAACCTGGACCAATATGGCCTTGTGGGCCTCAGAGACCGTCAAAGCAATCGAGGAATAAACAAGCAGAGATGAGGTTCTGCGGTTCCTTGCTTCTTCTAGCAAAACAGCTCTACAACACATTATTTTACCCATTGTAATTGCACATAGATTTTGTGGAGAAAGAAAGGCTGCCTCTACTTATTTTACAGATGACGAAAGTGAGGTCTAAAGAAGAGAACAGCAGGGCACAGTACATAAGCCAGCTATAGGAGTTTCAGTGCTATAGGAGTTTAAAGGAAGAAAAAAGACACCAAGCCAGGGGATCCCAAGGTCCCCTAAGTAAATATACCTTTTAAAGGGGAAATGAGAAAAGTCAAGATGCTGGGCCTCCAAGGTGGATAGATGACTAAACTTGAAAAATGGTACCCAAACCTTGGGAGTGGTGAAATGGAAGCCATGGCAGAAATGTTCTCCAAGTCCAAGGCACCACACACCTGCCTCTCAGGCAGGGTTCGTGAGTTCATCTGGGATGATGTGGGTGCTTCCCGCAGGGCCCATTCAATAAAATGTCCAGGCAGAGACCTCTGCCTCAGTCACTCCCCTTGTCTGCACAAAGACTTAGAGTCAATGCTGAGAATACACCCAATTGCTCCTCCTCAGTTTATGGGAGGCCACGACAGGAGACATTCTTGGTAACAAGGCTTAAGGCTTAGAGGTCTCAGTGTTTCTCAGAGCCCAGGAAAACACTTTCTTGTGTATCCAGAGTTTTGCCTTGCCTGTGTTAAAGAGAGAGAATGCAGAAAGAAATGAGTTGTGGAGGTTTATATTGAACTTTGTCCTGATATATAACCAAAATGACTGGCTTGTTTTTTTTTTAATTTTGAATTTTTAAAGGTATTAGTCTCCATTATTACTTGTCCCGGAGTCCATAATAGCCTCATTTTATTAGATCCAAATTTCCTATTTAGACAACAGAGCCTAAGAGCCTCTTCAGAACAAGTAAATAATATGCATTTTCCAAAGTAATTTGCAGACACAAACACATATGCATGCTGCTCAGATTACCAATACGGCAAAATCACCAAGAAGAAGATGATGGTGTTTCATAATTTTAAAACTAAATGTTTTTGCACCCAAACAGAAATACCCACTGTGTCCTGGAAAGGTCCCTCGGTGCGCTGAATAAATTGCACCTCATTTTTTATCTCCTCCTGTACACCGTTTCTGATGGCTTTGAAAAGGCAGCTGGGAGAACATCATCTTCAAACCTGTGTACACCACTTTCAAGAATAGATTTCCCTGTCTCTCTCCCACTTCCACAAATCAGCCACATGAAATAGCCTCGTGCCCATTCTCAGACACCACCTTTGCAAAGGAATCAGAGCACAGCTTACCACAAGCTTCAGGTCCCTTCTGCTGGCTGTCTCCAGGCTCAGCTCAGTTGGGGACTGGGATCTGGGCCAAGAAGAGCCCAGCTAACCACTGACATCCACTCAGCACCCACAGGCAGACCAATAGGAATAGTTGCTCCATCTACCCTGAGCCCAGTAACAGTAGGGCTAAAATTAGTCATCCAGAGGCCTGGGGACAGACTATTGGAAGGAAAAATGGGGGATGGGAGAGGGAGGGGGAAAGAACAGCCTGGAAGACCAACTATGGAGAAGCAGCCTGGGCATCTCCTAACTCCTTCCAGAGGAGGGAGAGGAAAGTGCTGGATTCTCAGAAAGGGGCTGCATGGCAAGCTGCCTCTGAACCTCAGGACAGACTCAGGGTCAGTGACTCTCTGCTGTCCACTCAGGCAGAGCCACCTCTATGCCACCCCACTGAAAAACCCTTCCCACTCCTATCAGCTAAATCCTATCAGTCTAATTCTTCAAACTTCTACCTTCACTATAGAAACTTCCCTAAATTAATTCTGAGTCACTTGGGAAGACTGAAGTTTTTAAATCATAGTTTAAAATGGTTAAAATAAAGCTGATGATGCAAGTTCAAGTGGCACATAGAATCAGGTGTGAATGTTTTGCACATATCCCAAGACTGTTGCACTTGGGTGGTGGTGAGGACATATGTTTTAGGGTTTGTATTTGTCCTACTCCTTTCCCTATAAATCAATTGGATTCAATTTTCCTCCTAGGAATTTGCTTAAAGCAAAAGTAATGACCCTCTTCACAAATTCCCTACAAGAAGTTTATTATTTTTGCCACAACAAATAAACAAACAAATGGAGATGGGTACGGAATTCCAATGACCAACAGACAGTCATGGTGACACAGTTGACATCATGGACCACATAATCCCACTCCATCCCACCCCATTTACATCAGTAAGAAAGAGAGGCAGGACCTAGGGTAAGGAGAAGTGACTTCATGACTTATGTGATTTATTGGGGTCAGTTTTATGGTTAATGCAAAACCAAAAGGACCTTGGGCACTATTTGGTTATAGAGGATATTGTACCAAGTGTTGGTCTTTGTGTTAGTAATGGATGAAAGAAGGCTGAAGTCAGCTACTGGTTTCACTCTGAGCCACAGGAGAAGCTTATTTGGCATTGACTTTTGCCATTGCCACTAAATGTTGTCACAAGTAGACAAGGTAAGCTGGGTTAATTTTAACCTTGCTCATTTTTCTTTGTTCTAACAAGGGCCATTTTTCCTGCTACAAAGGCAAGACAGATGTTCCATCTGAGGCATTTAAAATGGCGGGTGCCAGACGCTAACAACACTTCCCAAAGCAGAGCTCATTGGGATAGTGTCCCTGTAACATGAGCTCATTGGGATAGTGTCCCTGTAACATGTCCCTGAATTGCTGCACTGATTATCTTGAAAGAGATAACATTCAAGAGGATGTATAATTTCTAATATATTCTCTGAGAAGACAATCATGGAACCTTGGAGCCATACCTTGATATAGCTAAAACTACTTCTAGTGGAATATATTTTGATTTCTCCAGATTGGACATCCTTTATACTTTCCTAGAAAGCTCTTCTGTTTTCTCCATTACACTGTGTGTTCCTCTAGGAAAGGAGTCGGGTTTAATTTTTCTAGGGACACCTCACTGCACACCAACCACAGGGTGCAGAAGTCTCCTATGCATGTGCTCCAGACAAATTGTTGAAGTTTGATGGTGCTTTCCAGCTCTTGAGCGTGGTCCCATTTCCATCTCATGAAGACATGCACACACAGAACCAAACACTTTAAAAGCTGATTGTAGATAAGGACACCCACTTACAAACATCAAACAACACTGATTTCCCAAAGCCTCACAAGCTCCATCAGAAGGCCAGGAGAGTCACAATGGCTATTTAATAATGAGACTCTTCCAGGTGCTTTCATATTAACATGGTCCAATGTAATGTCAAGCTGAGAAGAATAAAGGTTAATTTATTCTATTAGTCCCAATTGTCATAAGAATTTTACCCAACAATATAGTTCATTACATGCTGAATCTAACAATTATGTTCACCATAATAGAAATTATTCAGACAGATATGATCTGAATAGTTGTGATTTATTAATTTAGACACAAATTTAATTAGCGATTGATTTCCATTGTGTCTCTCTCTGAACATAAGTTTTGTGGAAAATCATCCTGGAAAAAAATATCAACTAAGAAATGTCAGGTAACAATAACTAAGCAACCACTCCACTTTTGAAATGCTATTATGGCTTTCCCCTGAAACAGAAACAACAAAACTCATTCCAGGCAGCTTGAAGAAGCGGTTATTTTCTTTCCATCTGAGACACCACTCCTGATCCTTGAGGTAATGACACCCCGGTGAGTTATACAGCTGTGCTGGTGCAGACAGGCTCTCACAAAAATGTGAGAGTCCCTGTTCTTCTTGATCCATTGGAAAACCATCTCCAGCTTTAGGTCCACCTGGGGAGGTCCTGCTGCGGCTCCTAACTCTTGTCCCTGTCCTCACCACCTCTATGAGTCTCTGATAACCTATACTTGGAACCAAAGTTTTGCTTTCCTTTTTTGTATCAAATATAAAAGAATGGCTGTATAATTCAAACAAATGAGACAAAGAAATAGAAATAGAGAGGAACCCTTTGTTTTTAAAAGATGTAAGTGGAGTTTCCTCTCAGTAGTCCTCTGATCAATTCCCTATATCCAACTTCATTCCCACTCCAACCACACCTGATTGACCGGTAGCAACTTTTCATTTAGAGAAGGGAAACATTTCACCTTTCATGATTCTCAGAGTGGGATAGGAAAATGACAGGGTAGGAAAGATGGATGAGGATGGAGAGAAAAATTGGAATTGATATCTTCCTTCCATTCCTCATTTCTCCTTGCACTAACCATAGCCCTGTTTTCCCCTCTCCTTGTTCCATGTCTTGAACAATCAAAGATCCTTCACTATATTCCTTTTAAAAATAAGTATATGAATAACAGAAGTGGACATTTGGAATTCTGGATTGAAACGTTCCTATATGCAACTTTTGGTAATTTTCCAATAAAAGGAAGGGGGGCTTGTTACAGTTGGATCTGGAATTTTCCCCAGAGTTCCAGGTTGAAAGCACTGTTCCCAATGTAGCAAGGTTCAGAAGTGGGACTTTTAGGCAATGATTGGATCTGAGGGTTCTGACATCATCGGTGGATGAATCCATTTGATGAATTATCAAATGGATTGATGAATTATCAAAATAATTAATCCATTGATAGCTGAATGGACTCCTGGGAGTTGAGACCTAGTTGGAGGAAGTAAGTCAGTGGGGTGTGCCCTGGAAGGGTTTATCTTGTCCCCAGCCCTTCCCCCTCCTTGCCTCCCCTCTCTCCCTCCCTCCAGCTGCCATGAGTTGAGCAGCTTTCCTCCCCCACACTCTTCCACAATGATGGTCTGCCTCATCTCAGGCTTAGAGCAATGAAGTCCACTGACCATGGACTGAGACCTCTGAAAACATGAAACACAATAAGCTCTTCCATGGATTGAGACCTCTGAAAACAGAAGCCAAAATAAATAAAGATGCAAATGGAGTTGATTGGTTCTTGTCAGGTACTTTGGTCATAGTGATACAAAGCTGACTAACACAAGGGTCCTTGGTAAAATGGCCAATTCTAGGTCTGTGTAAGAGCCCTAATAAAGGAGATAGCTAAGATTGCAGTTAGCTGAGAGCCATAAAAAATGTTCGAGTTCCACCTGATATTCATACATTTATCAAAGAATCTTTGTATGCCCGTGAACACTGTGTGACGCACCTGTAAGCTCGAGCTGTAAGCACTTGTCCTTGTTAAGGCAAAATGTATATAACTGGGTGAGGTTAGTTAGAGTGGTTGGTGGTTGGAGTTAGAGTGGTTGGAGTTGGAGAGGTTACTGGAGCCGGAGAGAAAAGAAGAATAAAAGACATTTTTTCATTTTCATCCTGCCTCCGAATTTTCTCCCGCGGCGTCATAGTTGCAAGCAGCAGTAGCAGGCAGCTACAGGTCTGGGGCTGGAAATATGCAAGATGATACCAGAAAGTGTGGTCAGACCAGGCAACAAGGAAAACAATGAGAGCCTCGTTTAAAAGAAGGCAAATGTCAAGTTAAAGGGGCAATTGCAAAAAGTTGGAATAACTTTATTCAAATACACAAAATACATTATAAGTCCATCATTTCCTAAATGATACCAAAACAAACAATCTTACCATTGGTCACCACTGGAGAACAAAAGAAAATCAACTCAATATTCTGCAAACTGGCACAAAAGGGGGGAAATGAAGCATTTACCTGCCCTTTCCATACAAACTTTACCTCAAAGAAAACAAATGGTCAGTGAGGGGGCATTTCTTTTGATAAAAGTATTCCAGCTGACAAAGGAAGAATAGTCAAATTTGAATATTGCCATTTTATAACCCTAATTAATAACAAATCAGGCAGTGATCTTCAATGGTAACCTATACTTGGGAAGATGACCGGGTATTATGCACCTCTGGGGTGGCTGCACAGCACTAATCCATGAAGTATCCTTTTGAAAACGCAGAATCTGGTCAAGCCACTAGACTTATTACCAGTTTGCAGGACATACTGTAGGTAGATGAACACACACAGTGTGTTTAAAGATTTTGCATGCAGCAAAATTCAGAATGCAGAAAGCTTTACAGGAAAAACCACCTGCTTTTCTTTTAACCCATACACTGCAAGGAAAAAAGCAAAACAAGAAAGCCACAATAAGAGGGATGGGGAAACCAACAGACTGAAAGAGACTTTGACTCTATGGACAAAGTGTGACATGCAGACCTTGTTGGGGCCTTCCTTCAAATCAATCAACCTAAAACAAAGTATTGTGAAATCATCAGAAAGATTAGAACACTGACTGGGTATTTGATGATAGGAAAGAATTTTTATTTTTAGGTATGATAATGGTAAGGTAGTGGGTTTTATTAACTAAAGAGTTATTGTCTTACATAGACACATATATACTCATATACTTACCGGTGAAATGATATAATGCAGGATCGGGGCTCCAGTGAGGAAAGCTGGACATCTAGGGTACAACACTGAAGAAGGCCTCGCTCTGGGGTCCTCGGGTCATGCAAAAGGAAGGATCAGAACCTATGAGCAGAGGCTCCTTTATATATGCACTCTGGGCAGCTGGCTTGTCCCACCCATGTGATGCCTGAGATTGGCTTCAGAATCATCCACGAATAGGACAGAGATTAGTATGTGGGAATATAAATGAGACAACATGTGAGACTTTCTGTAATTAAAAAAAAGCCACAATTTTGAAAAATCCTTAAAATTGGCCATGCTAGTTTTTTTAATGTTAAGTAAACAGTAACTTTTTAAATAACTGACAGTAATTACTGTTTTCAGATTTACTATCACTCAGCACTAAACTGTGAGCTCTTTCACATCAGAACTTATTCAGCTTTGGTGGATTGATGCAAAACGGGCAGCACACTTGGATCCTGGCTCTGTGCTAGGAAGGAGCTAGAGATGACATGAACAAGAAAGGCCCTGCCCACAGGACACTTACAGTCTAGGACTAAGACAAAAAGAATCAAAGTAGCACCAAAAAAAAAAAGAAGAAGAGGTTTTCCAACATAGAAAATCATAAAAGGGGACATTTGAGGAAGCAAACAAGGGAAGGTCTCTGAGGTGGTTCTACTGATAGTCAGCAAGAGCTCACTGCCCAATAAGCATAGAAGTCAATATTATAGCATCAGAGTTTTTTGCAAAAAGAAAAGGCTTTACTGCACCAGTGACCAGCAAGGAGGCTGGGAGATATACTCAGATCATCTGTTGTTAGTGGAGGAATTTTTAGGAAGGGAGAGGAAAGAAACTGCTTGTAAGTAGAATGATGAGAAGGGGGGGTTCTGGGGTTCTTTTGTACAGGTGTAGACAGTCATCATGCCTCTTCATAGGTTGCATGTTTCTTTGGTGAGAAATAGTTGTCATGTCCTGCTTGGGGGATTCTGAGCTTGAGACATCAAAAGGTCATTGACCCGATGAACTTGCTTCTCCTGCACATGGTCATTCTTGAAAAGCTGGTTCCAAACCATCCTTGAGTGGATTCCGGAGGCTTCTCCTGAAAGACAAATTAAGCACTTTGTTATTTGAGGGATTTATGTCCAGATGTATCCAGGTCTCAGGTAATTTTGCTACTTAAACCTAGAGCTAAAAGAAGTGGAAGAGTCAGCCACCAGTGGGGTGATGGAGAACTCCAGGCAGAGGAGCAGGAATCAAGCATACAAAGGCTCAAGGTCCAGAAACACCTGGCATGTTGAAGGAAACAGGAGAGGACGGATGGGGCTGGCACCTCATGAGCAAGGGGCAGGAAGGGTCAGAAGAGGCTGAAGACCCAGGCAGCAGCTGGACCATTTCAGCCTTTAAAGGAACAATAAGGTGTTTACCTGTTTTGTTTGGTTTTCATCTTATATTCACTAAAGAGTGAATGGTGCATAGTAAATTGGAATATTGATCTGTATTAACTCTAATATTCAGAAAGTTGCTCTGTTAGAACCCCAGACATAGGTTTTTTTTAATGAATTAGTTCTTAAATTCGTGTTAGCCACAGTTCTGTTGACTTCATAATGCTATTTACTTCAGGAGACCTATTAAAACTGGTCTATTTAACTCCTTCCCTGCTTCGGTACAGGTTTGGCAGAGAATAATGTATGGATGAATCTGAGAGTCCTTCATGCTTTTCCAGAGCTTGAAGTGAGTTGCAAGGTGGAATTAATCAAGGCTGGCAGGACTAGAAATTGGACATAGCCTCTTAGTTCCAGCAGCATGAAGTCTTCTCAGTTTGGCTTCATCATTTGGTTTGAAACAAGTTTTTGGAATGTCAAACATTCTCATATTCAAAGGTAAGTATAGATGTATATTGCAAAGCCAAATAAGAATATCTTTTGGTTTATCTGCCATTTTCTATTACTCATGATACAGTGCCCCTAATTTAGTGCCTATGATCAAGAATTAACATTATACCTCGAATGCAAATGAGTGGGAAAGGTAACAGAGGGGAAAGCCTTTCAAAATAGCCTGAAATAGCAATTTATCCATGTCTAATTTGCTGGGCAAAAGGACTTTCACCTGTTAGGAGAATGAGACAATATAGTTTGAGGTCTTAAAAGAGAAAACAAATAGCATATTCTCTTTCTTCATAATAGTTTACATTTAATGGAATTTTTAGGGGCATGTTAGCTATTCCATATTGAAAGCAACTTTATGAAAACCTATGCACAATGGTGGCATCGATTTGTTAATGTTGGCGTGACATATAAATTCTGAGGGGAACAAATGCTAAAGAAGACACAAAGGCTTTGCTTATCAATTCACATGGAGTTGGACTTCAGAAAAAACCTAAAATACATTCTCCCTTCCATCAAACTATGGGCTATGGATGGTGGGGATTTCAGGTAAATGGAGATGGGAAGATGATCAGCTGGGATATCTGTGGTCTAAAACCACCACCTGGAATTTACACCCTTGTCCTCAATACCAATGTATGTGTTCATTTGCCAAAAGAAAGAAAAGAACAAATAACAACAAAAAGCAAAAAACAAAACAAAACAAAAAAACACAAACCATGTAAAATTCATCGTTAGCAAATCTTTCTTGATTAACCCCATCCAGATTGGTCACTCCTCCTGGTTTCCATTTACATACAGAACTTTTGCACATGTTGATATATTGCTTCAAAGAACACAATTTGCTGATACATTGTTCCAGACCATTTCATCTGAATATTTTTGTGTTCATTTGAGAATTCAGGTGCCTGGAACTTTTCCCTTTCATTTGGGAATTCAGGTATAAAGTCAATTTTCTATAATTGTTTGTGGCATTATTCCCAGAAGGGGAACTATTGGATGACATTTCCATCCCAGATGAAAACTGATCATCCATTTTGTTTAAACATTGCTTGGTCACTGGAATTCCAATTCAGTTGGTATAATTTCTATTGATTTTTCCCCATATGTTCTTTAATCGATTTCCAGTATCTCCACTTCCTCCTCCTGACCTTTTATCAGTAGATTCTGGGAACACAGACATCTGCCAAGAGATGGTCAATTCTGCTGCCAATATGGATTTTAAACCCAAATACACAAAAGTAAAACTGAAAGTCTAAAACTAGTAGAGAGAGAGAGAGAGACAGAGAGAGGTTTGGACTCATATCCTTAAAGTTCTTGAACATGCTTTCTATTAATCTTGATGACTAGTTTCCTCCAGTCTCTAGCTAGGACACAGGTCGTTTATTTTCATGTCTGACTGGGCATCTTTGCACATGAAACCAAGGACCTGCCTCTCAGAGAAAACCAGAGAATCCTTCCAGTAGCTCCCTGCTTATAGTCTTAGCTCACCCCAAAATCTCAGAAGGAGTCTATAACTCTGAACCCAAAATAAAACAGTGTCACTGTTGAAAATAGATATCTTAACCGTGACATTAGGTCTTACCTGGAGCAGATTCCAAGGGCCCTTGAGCATCTTGTCAAGCTGACTATAAATTTAGCTTCAGTTAGTTTCTCTGCAGGAAGAAGAGTTAAACATGTGCAACCAGAAGCAGAATAGACAATATCAGTTCATTTCCTCCTTCTTTTCCATTCTTCTGATGTCATTTCAACCTCCATTCCCTCAGCAAGGACTCCTTTGGCACCCCCAGGACAGATTAGCCTTCACTTTAGACTCCTATAGCACTGTATCTAGATCAGGCCCGGGTGTTGGCTTTTATTCATTTGAGCATGTGTGCCAGATTAGACCACATGCCTTGTGGGGAGAAATAGAGTCTCATTCAACTTATATTCCCATAGTTAACAAAATAGTATCAATGAATATTTTTTTTTCAATTAATATTGATCCATCTAAAAACCTTAACTTTGAAACAACCAGAACTTTGTTACTTATTTTGCATGGCCTCTCAAATAAAATAGAACTAAATTTAAAAAAACTATTAAACAGCAACTGACATACAATGTCTCTAGACCAGTAAGCAGGAACTCGGTCAGAATCTGAGTTAGGTGGAGGGTGGGATGGGGTGAGAAGAAAGGAAGAAATCCATTCCAATTTTTTTCTCCTCACTTCTGAGCCCTATCCATAGCCCCGGATCACTGTCAGAAGCAACAGGTTTGTTTTTCTAAGAGAGGGGAGGAGCAATCCTAAGGCAGACTTCAGTGTGGGTAGTAGCAGGGAGGACATGTGAGATTTTCTCACCCCTGGTTATGTATTTTGAATTATCTAAGACAACTATCACTTGAACAAAAAAAATGATATTAATAATGGAAGTGAGCAATTCGGAATTGCTCTATTAAAGGTGGAGATTCTCGGATTTTCTTTAAAGTCCCCATAAGCTATTAGAAATACACCCATGTGATCTTGCAAAGCTCAAGTAAAGGGAGTGGTTACAAGTGTGAGCAAGGATGTGAAGCACACTGCTGACAGGAGTGTCACTGGGCACAGCCACCTCAGAGAGCTAGCAAGCCATGGCTGGTAGAGTTGAAGATGCCCATGCCCTTCAGCTCAGCCACCCGCTTCTGGGTGTAGAAACTCTCTTGTGTGTGCATGAGAAAAAGTGTCTATAGGCATGAATTACATTAGAAGTAACAACCCAAAGATGGTCCTGTCAGAGGTCTGATTCTCCAGTTTAGAGAATGTCTGAGACAGACATCTGTGTGCAAGGGGTATTACATAGTGTTTTCTGGAGCAACGCCTGTGAGAGGCAGGAAGCAGGATGGGGCAGCAGTAACAGAGGTCTCAACTGATCCTACAGAGAATTCTGGACCAGGACTACCTGTATGTGAGGTGTCCCCCAAAAGCTCACGTGTGAGATAATGCAAGAATGTTCAGAGGAGAAATGATTGGGTTATGAAAGCCTTAAGCCAATCAGTGAATTAGTCCCCTGATGGGATTAACTGAGTGGTAACTGAAGATAGATAGGGTGTGGCTAGAGGAGGTGGGTCATTGAAGGGGTTCCTTCACGGTGTATATTTTCTATCTGGTCTCTCTGTTTCCTGATCATCACATGAGCTGCTTCCCTCCACCACAGATGCTGGTCTGCCTCACCTTGAGCCCCAACGAATGGAGCCTGCTGTCTATGGACTGAGGCCTCTGAAACTACGAGCCCCTGAATACACTTTTCTTCCTCTAAAATTGTTCATGTAGGTCTTTTAGTCACAGAGGCAAAAACGCCAATTGAAATACTGCCCGTCAAGAGTTGTCCCAAGTGGAGACAAGGAGGTCAGGCATATCTGTACCTCTCCTGGTAAGTCAATGAACAGGAGCTGCCTGGGAAAGGGGTGTGGCTTGGGGTGAGCAGCTCCCTTTGGCTGGAGCAGTGTCTAAACAAGGTCTTAACTAGCATCTATTAGCACACAGACTTCCCTATAGCTAGGAGAATGAAGGCCTTGGTCCTGGTTGGCATACCACAGCATCCTCCACAGCTCCCCTCTGCCCCAAAATCTGCATCCAGAAATGTAAACATACTTACAAAAAAATAGGATTAAATAAGAAATAGATTTGCAAATAATAAACTATTTAGAAAAGAAAAAACAAACAGAATAAGACATAACAAAACCCATGGTGTGTACCCTAAATGAATCCTAAGGAAATTTATGGTCTTAAATATATTATATCAATTTCACAATGGACTAATTAAAAACCTAGAAAATGAAAAATAAATAAACTAAAGCAGAAAGAATTAACAAAAATAAACTCAAAAACTAATGAAAGATAATCTTCTTAAAATCTTTGATCAATAAAACTGAGAGTTATGTCACAGAAAAGACAAATAAAATAAATAAACTAGCTAAGTCAGATCAAGAAAAGAATGAGAGTTACAGATTAATGGAAAAGGGTATTTCACTATGGCTCTTTTTAAGAGAATTCTGTGTATAAGTCATGTCAATAGATTTGAAACCTAGATTAAAAATGATGATTTTAGAGGAAAGTATAACAGTGTCAAAAGAAATAAAAACAATGAACAAATAACCTTTGGAGAAATTCTACCAAATAATCTAAGAACAGAGAATATTCAATTTATATCAAATGCTTCATAATATGGAAGAAGCTTTAAATCCACCAAATCATTTTATGCAGCTAGCATAATTCTGCTTCCAAAACCGTACAAGGGCAACACAGGAAAATAAAACTGTCAAGTAATATCACCTGTGAACAGACATGCAGACATCCTAGAAAAAATATTAACAAATTAGCAGCATATTTTAAAAAGGTAATGAATCAAGTTAGCTATATCCTGTAAGAATGGCTCCAGCTTTGATTGTCTGTTAATGCAAGCCACTGAATTTATATATTAAAGGAAAAATTAATTTAATTATCTCAGTAGATGCTCCCAAATAGACACCCATTTATAATGTTGATTATTTATTACATCAGTGACTACAGTGGCCTCCATGGTCCATAAGGCCCAACCCAATCTAGCCTCTTATCCCCTCTCTGACTTGATCTGTTTTTTTCTAGCTCACAGGAGAAAGGAAGCAAAGAATAGCGGTAACAGTTAACATGATGATTGAAATCTAAGGGACAGAGTTTCAGAGAGCAGGGACCCAAGAAGAAAGAACCCCAAAAGTCAGCATAGGACCCACATCTAGGGTTCAGCCAACATTTGAGAACAAGACCTCAAAAGATCTAGTTTGTGGGAGTGTAGGGACTTCCACAGAAACTACAGAGACTTCAGAGGTTACATACAGCCAGAGAGATGCTGAGGCACAGTCCCAGCCAAGATGGACATGTCCTGGGGAACCATTCTATCTGAAGTTTTGCAGGATTTTACTCCTAGGGAAAACTGAATAAAAGGTATGCAAGTTCTTTCTATACTGTTTCTTACAGCTATGTGTGAACCTACAATCATCACAAAGTAAATAGTTTGAATTTTTAAATGAAGAAAAAAGGAAAACGAAATATTCTCAGACAAGCCAAAGCTGCAAAGAGTTGAGTCAATTTCTCACTGGTACAGCTGCACTACAGACACTAAGGGAAGGTCTGTGGGCTAAAGATGATCCCCACAGAAGCCCAGAGGACAAGAAGGAATAAACAATTCCAGGAAGGGTGAGCATGAAAGTCATTTTAAAGCAAGAATACTAATAATTTCCAAAATAGCACACACACACAAACCACCACCCATGACGGGGCCGACATGTATGTCTGCTAACCCAGTAATTTCCCATTTCAGTATTTGCCCTAGGGAAATATACTCACAACATGCAAACCAAAGGAGGCATGTCCAAGAGTATCCATTGCAGCTTTGTTAGTAATAGCAACAAATTAAAATCAACATGAACATAAATCAATGGGGGACAGATAACTAATTATGTTGTATACATAAAATGAAAAACTATGCAGTGGCTAAAAAGAGAGTGGAGGTATATCTAATTGTGCTAACATGGATCAAATGTTTAAAAAGTAAGTCACAGAGACAGATGCAGTGGCCCAAGCCTGTAATCCCAGCAGCTCAGGAAGCTGAGGCAGGAGGATCTCAAGTTCAAAGCCAGCCCCAGCAACTTAGTGAGGCCCTACGCAACTTAGCAAGATTCTGTATTTAAATAAAATATTAAAAAGGGCTGGGGTGTGGCTCAGTGGTTAAGCACCCCTGGGCTCAATCCCTGGTAGAATAAGGAGGAGGAGGAGGAGAAGAGGAGGGAGAAGAAGAGGAAGAAGAAGAAGGGGGAGAAGAAGGTCATAGAAATATATGTACAGTATGGTACTGTGTATGTACAATATTGCTATCAATTTCTTGATTGTGTCTGTATACATGCTTGCAACACTGTTGAGCACTTATTGTCCCCAGATATTGTTCTAAATGCTTTATACACATTAACTCTTTTAATCCTCACTTATGTCCCTTAAAGTAGGCACCATTATTGTCTCCATTTTTTTTTTCAGGGAAAGAAACTGAGAGGTAGAGTTATGTAACTTGCCTAAATCGCTCAGCTGATTAGTGGCTGGGCTGGAGTTCAAAGCCAAGCAGAATCCAAGGTTTATGCAAAGCAGATGGACTCTTAAGTCCATGATCTTATGCTTTCCTGAACAGTCCCTCAAATAATGCTCAGAAAAAGGGCTCACAAAGAAAATCCATATTTTTAACAGTGACCACCTCCAGCAAGAATGGGATTGACATGGTAGTACAAGGGAACGCCAGGGTTTTCTTGACTGTTTGTATATTCAACAAGAATAAAATCATGTACTACTTAGGAATTTTAAAATAACAATTCAATTTTTATGAATGTGCATGTGGTATTAGGCATTGAACCCTGGGGTGCATTACCACTGAGCTACATCCCCAGTCCTTCCCCCCCCCTTTTTTTTTTAAGATAAGTTCTCACTAAGTTGCCCAGACTGACCTCAAACTTGTGATGCTCCTGCCTCAACCTCCTGAGTTACTAGTATTACAGATGCATGTTACCATACCTGGCACAATTCAGACTTAAGAGGAAAGTGGCTACTATGGTTTGGGTAACTGTCCCCAACCATCCCCCAGTAGCCATGTGTTAAGGGTAGAACCTTTAAGAGGTATGACCTAACAGGAGGTTTTAGGTCATGGTGGGCATGCCCTTGAAAGGGATTTTGACACCCTGACCCCTTCCTCACTTTTTTTCACATCCTGGCCATAATGTGAGCAGTTTGCTCCATAACCTGTTCCCTGTCACAATGTGCTGCTTCAACACAGGCCCCCAAACAATGGTGTCAACCCAACTATGGACTAAAACCTCCAAAACCATAAGCCAAGACCTTTTGCTCTTTTAAAAGTTGATTATCCCATGTTTTTTGTTATAGCAATGAAAAGATAACTAACACAATGATAAACCCTAACTTTAAAAAAAAATGTTTGGAATGAATTGGAGAATAAACATCTAATTCAGTGGTGGTTTGATTCTATATCAAGAATAAGACCTCTAAATATAATGCTAAGTGAAGTTAGCCAATCCCCAAAAAAACAAATGCCAAATGTTTTCTCTGATATAAGGAGGCTGACTCATAATGGGATTGTTCGGGGGGGGGGGGCAGTGCATGAGAGGATTAGACAAACTCTAGATAGAGCAAAGAGGAGGGAGGGGAAGGGAAGGGGCACAGGGGTAGGAAAGTCGGTGGAATGAGATGGACATCATTACCTTAAGTACATGTATGAAGACACAAATGATGTGACTCTACTTCGTGTAAAACCAGAGATATGAAAATTTGTGCTCTATATGTGTAGTATGAATTGTAATGTGTTCTGCTGTCATATATAACAAAGTAGAATGAAAAATAAATTTAAAAAAGTAAGAATAAGACCTCTAAATAAAAATATAGTGTACATGTATATCGACACACAAATGAAAGTAATTTGTAAAGTGGTTTCCAGAAGTACACTCACTGTGATAAAAATATCCCACTAAGTAAGAGGTAAAATGTTCTTCATATTTATGAATCTGAGGGTTCACATGGGTCTCAGACTATATCTTTTTGGTATGTCAAGAGTCTATTGTGTTAAAATATATATGAACCCAACAAATAAATTATTGATCCAATTGATCTTTGCAGTAGACACAATATTATGTTAAAATCATCCTAGCCCCCAGCAAGTTATTAATATATCTAGAATCCACTACTTGCTGGTTCACTTTGTAGTCAAGAAAGGATTGCACAGGCTCCTAGTTAACTAGAACTATACCTGTAGTTACGTTGAACTCCAGTGGTTGAACTAAATGGTTGGTTCCAAAAGTAAGTGATCTAGTCAATGAAGCATAACAAGTGACAAGCAGAAAGGACAAGTAAAGACAGTCAGCATTCTCTCAGTAAAAGATGCCCGAGAAGTCCCCAGTGAGCTAACTCATGGAGGCAGGAGATCCCTGGAAGGGGTTCATTAGCTCCACACACCACGGACCTTCCCTGGAAGCTAAACAGTCAAAGCGAATCAAAGGAGCCCATCAGTCCTGTCTGGAACCCCCAGAGAGCACAGGTCAGCCAGCTGGCACAAGGTCCTGGGTTGCTGAGGGTGGCGCAGAGCTGGGAGTTTCTCACTTAGAGCTCACAGCTCCAGCGGGCAAAGCCTTGGATCCAAAACAGACAGCTGGGAAAGACAGAGCAATTACATCAAAGAATCTGGATCGGACCAGACCTTGAGAAATCATTTAGCTGCTCCCTTCCAGCCCTCATAGACACAGGGGGCCCTCCCCCACCCTCCCTTTTTAAAATTATTGTTATCATTTTTAGAGGAAACATCCTGTGATCTCCCTGAATCAAGTCTTTCCTAAGCTCTAGCCCAAGTTCTCCTTTGGAGTTTGAAATGTTTTTCTATCCCTAGAGATGAAATACAAGACCCCCCAAATCTGACAAACTTCCTAGGGCTAGGAAGAGATTTGCACCCACTTTAAGAAACTATATACAAAATGCTGTTTTTATAAAACAGATCAGGTATAGGACAAGGTGTAGGAAAAGAATGAGATGAGTTTTAATTTTACAAAGGGGGGCCATTTTTATTTCTTTAAATGTTTCCAAATTTTATTGGTTCATTATAGTTATACACAATGGTGGGGTATATTGTTACATAGTTGCACATGGACACAACATAACAATATAATTTGGCCAATATCATTCTCAAAGGGGGTTCTTTCCAAAATAAAATCATTTCATGAATCTTTAAGCTAAATTATCATGGTATATCTAAGGGATCATTCATGGAACAGCAACTTTTTCATAGGAAATCTTAATAGGCAAATTGAAAGTTAAATTACCCATTGCCCACGTGTGTCTATAAATCATGAAAACAGGTCAATTCATAGGTGTAGCACTCCCCAATCTACCCAGCCACAAAGCTTGGAGGAGTGAGGCAGAAAGGAGAGGGAAATAGGTCAGGAAGAGTGGATGTAGTTAGGGAGCCACCATTCAGACCCAGAAAACTTGAAGATATGTTCAGGACAGACTTCAGAATCTAAAGTATTCCATTCCAAACAGGTGGTATCATTATGCATCCTGGAAGGTTTATCCAGAATGAAGATGGGTACACCCAAGGTCTAGGTTATCTTCTACATCTGTCTCATAGCTCCTATTCTTTCACTTGAACCTTGTTATGATTTGGATGTGAGGTGTCCCTCAAAACTCACATTTGAGACAATGCAAGAAGGTTCAGAGGAGAAATGATCGGGTTGTGAGAGTCTTAACCCAATCCGTGAATTGATACGCTGATAGGGATTAACTGAGTGATAATTTAAGTTGTAGGGTGTGGCTGGAGAAGGTGGGAATTGGGGCATGGCTATGGGGTATATATTTGTATCTGGCAAGTGGAGACCTCTCTCTCTCTCTCTCTCTCTCTCTCTCTCTCTCTCTTCTCTGCTTTCTGATCATCATGTGAGCTGCTTCCCTCCACCACACTCTCCCGCCACGATGTTCTGCCTCACCTCCAGCCCCCGAGGAATGGAATCTGCAATCTATGGATTGGGACCTCTGAAACCATGCGCTCCTAAATACACTTTTCCTCCTCTCTACAGTTGTGCTGGTCAGGTCATTTAATCACAGTGGCGAAAAAGCTGACAAAAACACCTTAAAATCTAGTTTTTCCTCAGATTTCTGTTCTGGGCCTTTCTCTCCACTTTATCTATACTCTGCATTCCAAGACTTCCTTCGTCTTCTATCTGTGAATGACACCACATTTTCTATTTCTCACGTGGACAGGGCTCCTGAGCTATTGCCCCATCCACTGGGCTGTTTGGTGGGCATCTCAATTTGGATAGACCCCAAGTACCTGGAATTCCCATGTCCAGGCAAAACAAGCATCTCTTCTCTCCATCTCTATTGTTTCCACCCTCGTAGCTGCCACGGCCCTCCACCATGATGCCCAAACGATGAATCCAGGCACTATTCCAGGCACAGCCAGAAGCCACAAGTCTGTCAAGTCCACTCTCTACTGTTTCTGAGATTGATTTGTTCTCTCTACTGCTGTGAATTTTCTGTTTAAGATCACCACACCCCCCCCACCTGGATCCCACACTTCTTCTGAGTGCTTCCTGCTTCCACGTGGAAGTCAGACAGAATGGGATGAAGGGGCCCTATAGACTAGAAGCTCCCTAAGGCACAAGTTTATGAACCACAGCTGAGGCATTGATCAAGCAGTTCAAGCACAGGGCGCCAGTTAACCCAGGTTCCTAAGTATGACTTACATCATCGACAAGGTACAAATGGTGCCAAGTGATGCCAAGGAAGAAGATCTCCCTGGGGGAGCTGACCTCACTCTGTATTTCTAACAGATGCAGCATGGTTTGCTGGGTGCGAGCTGAGACACAGCACCCACCTGGGACCAGCCAGATGACTTGCATCTGAAATTACCCTCCTCTGCCAGCTGGACTTTGGAAACTGAGTTACTGGAGTGCCACTCCGATTAGCAAATAAGCAGTTTATTTTATCTAAATCTGAAGGTCTTTATTCAGCCTTTCAAGAAGCTGTTTCTTTGAGAAAAATCACACAAATAAAGGTGATCAAAGAGAGGGAAAAAATAGCCAGGTGCCATGGTGCATGCCTATACTCCCAACTACCCAAGGCTAAGGCAAGAGGATCACAAGTTCAAGACCAGCCTGGGCAATTTAGCAAGAAAAGACAGAAAGAAAGGAGGAGGGGGAGAAAGGAAAGGAGGGAGGGAAGGACTGGGGATGTAGTTCAGTGGTACAGCACTTACCTATGTGTGAGGCCCTGCAGTTAATCTCCTCTTTCAATGCAATGTGAAAATTTTTTTAATTTTTAAAAAATTAAATTTTTTTAAGTTAAAAATTTTTCAAAATTTAAAATTTTTCCACGTTGCATTGGAAGAGGAGATTAACTGCATTATTTTTTAAAATATTTATTTTTCAGTTGTAGTCAGACACAACCTTTATTTTATTTATTTATTTTTACGTGATGCTGAGGATCCAACCCAGGACCATGCAAGTGCTAGGTGAGCGCTCTACCACTGAGCCACAATCTCAGCCCTTAACTCCATATTTTAAAGACAAAGATAGACAAATTTTATTAACAGAAAATCTGTTTCCCATTATCCTCTAAAAATAAATATTAAATAAACCATTTTTTAAAATAGTCCTTCAGAAGGTATCAGATTATTTGATTCCTATTAAGAATAGTCATATAAATAAGTTTGTCGTGAGTCCTGAGTTTTTCATTCAGAGAGAGCGTGTGTGTAGCTGGGCATGGCAGAAGGACTCTAACATACTCATAAACTTCCCCACCACCTAGTTAGGCAACAACTTTGTATGGGTTCTTCTCTCTTCTGTTCTTAATTTATTTACCTATAGAACAAGAAGGGTTGAATCATTCAGTGACTTGCAACTTTCTGGACTGACACCAAAGTGCTTACCATCCCTGCAAGCTCCTTCATAAGCTCCTGCCTCTCTTTGCCCTTCCACCTTCTGTGTCTGTGCTCCAATTCACCAGCCACCTTTCAGACCCCCCCAACTCACCACCTGCAGCCTGGAGGCTCGCCCTGCCTAGCACACCCTCCCGTGAACGTCCTGGACAACTCTTTCCTTTTCTTTCTGTCTCAGGGAAGGTACTCTCTCCTCTTGAAAGTCTCCCCTACCCCCCAAGAAGTGGGGGACATTAGGTGTCCCTCCCAGGTGACCCTGGAATAGCCTGCCCTGCTCACACCGCAGCCCTGATCCCACCCACTGGTAAATGCCTGTGGATGTGGCTGAATTTCTCCCTCAGCTCCATGATAACTTCAGAGTAGTAACCCCTGGCCCTAGATAGTGCCTGGTGCACATGAGATATGAGATATTTAAGAACGTTTATTGAATAAATAAACCAATGGGTGAATTGCCTCTTCTCACCATCAAAGAGCAGAAATGAGTCCGATTCTATAGTACCCCCAAATGCTTTGAATGGACAAAAATAATAAACGAGGGGAAAGAGCCCGGAGTTGGATGATGGGAGAATAAACAGTTCAGTGATACCGTTCGTGGATTACCTTTGTCAGATACTCCTACCCAAATCCATTTCTCTTCCACACCAGCATGTTACTGGGGTGCAACCCATGGACATATTGAAAATGCTAACGCTATTCACCCAAGCAAAGCGGAAACAGCCAGGTAAAATCTATCCTGTACAAATCACACAAGGCATTCCAACGCCAAGTAGAAATGAATATTGGATTAGCCTTCCACTCATGCGGATAATTGAGAGTTAGTCCAGTTTGGGGTTTGTTTGCTCGTGGACTTTTAAATCCTGGCCATGGGATCCTGCCAGCCTTGCGGACACTATGGCCAGCAAGACAGGACAGGGCAGAGCCTGCAACTGAGTAGGTCCTGCTCCACAGGAGCAGGGCAGGAGGATGGGGCCAGCCACAGCCTCTGCTGAGCAGCTCACTGGACTCTGCTGGGGATCCACGAGAAACTAATTCTGCACCAAGCTCTTTCATTATTTCTCCCGACCTAGAGAAAATGCGGGAAGAAAGGGCTAACAACCATTTAATCTAGGTGCTAGAAACTCACACCAAGAAGCAATAAGAATTTGAATAAGTACATTGTCCTCAGAGAGAAAAGAAGAAAGGGGAAAAGAGTAACCCACCCACCCGTGTATGCCAAGTCACAAAATTTAATTAGGAAGATAAGAATTGGGGAATGAGATTGGGTTGATGTTCCTTTTTTTTTTTTTTTTTTTTTCCTAGTTATGAGCTCAGGAAAAGGAGAGAAATAATTTAAGCACAGAATTAACATCTTCTAATAATCTTAGACAAAACCCGAGTCTGTTTTGCTTTGGTTTGTAAATTAGCTCATGATTAAAGTGTCTCTTCAGCCATGCGCCATTGTCTCCGCAGCCTGTTTGCTGAATGCTGCCTGACCTAAATGCCCTTGGAGCTCAAGTACAAGATTCGAGAGCGTGAGGGAACAATTATTATAAAGTGAAGTACTTGCAGTTTTGCTGCAAAATCAATGAACTTTTCAAGTGATTTTTATCATATTTTGCAGCTGTTCTGTTGCCTCTTGAGTGGTTCTCACATCCTCAGCCCTGGTGTTTCTAAAGAGCCTTGTTCATCTGGAAGCCTCCCCTTCTGGAAGAGCAGCTGGCACCGCCCTGGTGGGAGGGCCAAGCTGCTGGAAAGGGGATTTCCAGAGGACAGGGTGAGCTAAGGCGAACCTTCCATTTGGGGTTCTCCTGACTTATACCCTGTAACATCTAGGGCAGCTTTGGGCCTAGATTCTTGCCCTAACTCAGGTTCACCTGGCTTGCTTTACAAAGA
Organism: Tamias sibiricus; assembly: GCA_025594165.1. Taxonomy (NCBI): domain Eukaryota; kingdom Metazoa; phylum Chordata; class Mammalia; order Rodentia; family Sciuridae; genus Tamias; species Tamias sibiricus. The sequence goes on along the minus strand of CM046669.1, from coordinate 45,860,688 downwards.
AAATGAAGGATTCCTTATCGTAGGTCTTCTAACATCACAAACTGATGGTGTGTTGGTCAGCTTTCATTGCTGTGACAAAACACCTAAGAAAATCAACTTAAAGGGAAGAAAGGTATAGTTTGGCTCAGGTTTCAATCCAGAGTCACTTGGCCCCATTGCTGTGGACCTGTGATGAGGCAGAAAATCATGGCAGCCAGCAAGCAAAATGAGTAAGAGAGAAAGGAGCAGAACAAGATAGACATCTCAAGGACATGCCCCAAATTGCTCACTTCCTCCAACTAGACTCTACCTCTTAGTTTCCACCACCTTCCAATAGTCCATTGAATTATGAACCCATCAATGGATCAATCAATGATGAGAGCAGAGCCCTCATGAGTCAATCACTTTCCTACAGCCCCACATCTGACAAGCCCTCAATGGGTGAATACTTGGGGAACATTCCAGATCCAAACTATAATAGATGGGAAGAAAGTATGTTAGACACCAACTAGGCTTTGTGTTACCAACAGGGAGCTGCGGTTCATGGAGATCATGGAATGTAATCTCCAAGAGCACCCGACATAGTGGAAAAGCAGGCCCTCCTTAAACATTGAAGTCAGTGCAGACTGACCCAGGGACCCTGCACACCAGTCCATGCACCAATCCCCGGCCTGCTGTGCAGGAACTCGGGAAGGAGCTGGGCAACTGAAGTCACCATGGCTGGGAGTGGGAGGAGAAGGAAAAGGAACATCCCTACTCTATGGAATCTTCTCCTGCCTGGAAGGAGTTGAGTTTGAGGACACTGAGGAAGTCAAATCTAACAGAAGTCTTTGCTTAAAACCTATTTGGTTCATTTTCTCCTATTCACTGAGAATCCAGGTGACCCACATAAAATACAGAAGCTTCAGTGTATGGGTTTACTTAAAATGACTCTAAAATGGGCCTATTTCATAACGTTAAATAACACTATATTTAGTTCTGGGACTGAATTAGTGAGAAACTCAGTCCTCTTCTCCTTTAATGGTTCTGAATTCAGTGGATTCTCACCCCCAATAGAAGAGTTAGATTTTACCCACAGGTCAGTACCTTTTTGAATGCAGACTTGGTGAGTATTTTCTCTAATAAAGTTTCCCCAGATGATTGTGATCAATAACCAGTTAATCAATAAATATCTCTGAAGCACTTGCTATGTGCTCATCTCAGAAAGAGGTTCTCTTCATTCCATAAAATAAGAATAAAATTTAATCCCAGATGCCAGAAGACAATTATTAAGGGCCAAAGCCCATGGCACTTACTCTAAGACAGACCCTGATTGGTCTCTTGGGATGGGTCAGAAGGGAGAGATCACTCACAATGGGAACCAGGTGGTGTTAGTACAGAAGAGAGTACAAGCACCCAGCTTGGGTTATTTAAAGAGCCACCTGCATTAGGTAAAACTGGAGATGGGCAGTTTCAGTTCTATGTGATGATGCTAATTTGGGGATGAATCAGAGGGGAGTGTATTATGGTTACCCCCAGGTAAATATCCACAATCTCAGACATTGCTACTATGTCTTTTATTTAACCTGCTCAGTTTGAGAACACCATGGCCAATCAGAAGACTTTTACCATGAATTGATTTGTCATTAGGAGAAAAAATAATGTTGATCACAGTAATTCATGAACAGGTATTGAGTTTCATTTACATACCAGGTGCTATGTGAAGTACTTACTCTTTAAGTGGGTTATTCTGACAACCACCCCATTAGGCAGGTATGGTCATTAGCTCCATTTTGTAGATGAGAAAGTTGAGTCAGAGAAATAAAGTAGTTGCAAGGATTAAGGCAACTAGTTCCTGTTCTCCCACCAAAATAGGGTCCGTGGAGGGGAGGACGGTCTCTAAGAGAAAGAAGAGCAAGGCAATGGGTGTCAAATGCACAAAAATCAGGCTTTAGGCAAATCCAGGAATCATTTCTGAAGAGTAGGGAGTGGAAAGCTGCCTGTGATAGAATTCACTGCTGCCCCCAAACACTCTCCTAACCACCACAGACAGAAACTAATGCACCTTTAAAGGCTGATGACCACCAGGGTAGGACGGGGAGGGAAGCAAACACTGATCACAGAAGTGGTCCACAGAGCTCTCAGAATCCCAAAATCCAAAAAACTGCTGGGCAACAAGCAGAGGTCCACTTTGAAGTTGTCATGGACTGGACTGTATGCCTCCAGAGTGAACCTGTTGAAGTCCAAACCTTCAGTGACTGTCCTTGGACATGGGGCCTCTGGAGAGGTAATTAAGATTAAATGAGGTCATAAGGGTGGGATGCTAATCTAATAGGACTGAGGAAGAGAAAGAGACACCAGCCATGCCCACCCAGAGTAAAGGCCATGTCAGGACAGAGACCTCCATCTGCAAGTCAAGGAGAAGAGAAACCACGTCTGCCAACACCTTGACCTGAGACTTCTAACTTCTAGAACCATGAGGAAATAGCTGTCTGTTGTTTAAGCCACCCAGCCTGTGGTGTTGGCTACGGCAGCCCTTAGTATATTGAGATGTTACAAGAAGAATTGAAGTCTCCGGCTGCGTGTGAATCGGGCTGATGGGGTGGGTTACAGAACCCCAAACAACTCCACTAGCAGCTATGAAGGAGCAGAGGCAAAGGCCTCCATTTCCTTGCAGAAATTCTGGCCTGAAGGCTGATTTAAAAGTTTCAAGCCACACAGGAAAGATCCTGTGAGGAAAGCCTCAGAGAGAGAGAGAAGATGACAAATTACAAAGGACATCTGTGATGGTTTATATAAGGAAACTGCTTCCAATATCATCCAATCACCAAGACTTCCCGAGTTGAGGCCACTGGGATTTCTACGGGGAGCCTCAGCCCAAAACACAGCAGCAATGAACCCTGGGGGTCAGGGACAAAAAATCAATACACGCACTGCCTTTGAAAGCTCAAGATGTTCTATAAAAGCTTTGAGCAAGGACAAGAAAAAATAGAGTTCCTTTGGCTCTAGAGATTTTTTTTTCCTTTATTTTTTTTTTTTTAAACAGATTGCCTGTCTGCTCCAAGAGATGGAGATTGAAAAGTCTTATTCTCTGTGTGAAGGATCAGAGAAAACCTTGAAAATCCCAGTATCCTAGAAGATTCACAAAGGGTCTCAAGAAGAAGCAGGTCTGTGTGGGCCTCATGTCCTGGCTTGCGTGGATGTCAGGGTGGCAAAGAGCTCCCCATCAGCCCTGGAACAGATCTTTGAAGTGAGCAGAGCTGCCCTTGTTAAGAAGACCCACTCAGGCCTGTGGCTCTGTGTCTGGATACAGCAGCAATTTGGAGGGAATAAAATTAAAAAAAAATAAAAATAAAATCGGGTCTGTACTTCTTGGAGTTTTGGCCTACTTTCAGAGGGCTCAGACTTGCATGTGCCTGAGAATAGTCAGGCAGTGTTTAAAAACATGGTCTCCCCGCCACCCCCAGCACCCTCCCTTAAGACTCTGCTTCTGTTATCAGGAGCAATGTGTCTCGAACTCTCTCTTCTAGAAGACCAGTTTTTACTTCTTTCCACTCCATCACACATGAAAAGATTTTAAAAGTTCAGTATAAATGAATATATCAAAAATTTTAAAAAGACATAGTGCCCTATTTTTATTATTAGATTGAAGGACTAAATCAGTCAATTATTATAAAACTTTCTCAAGGCTTACTCAAGCCGTCCTGAGAATTGGTCATAAGTAGTCTGTGAACAGGAAGGCCTAAGTCTATGAACTGCACGTAGTTTGTCCTAAAGTAGGACCTGCTATCAACATGCTGCCCAGCCCAGCCCCAGTGATTAGGATGCGATTTTTCAGAGTTGAATTTGGAGAAATATTCATCTCAGCCTACATCATCCTATACAGAAGGCACTCACCACCTGTGGCTACTGAGCACGTGAAATGTGGCCAGTCCAAATGGCATCGTGCCATCAGCATAGCACACATGTTGGATTTCGAAGCCCAGTATGGAAAAAAAAAAAACAAAAAGAATGTAAAACATCCAATTAATAATTTTTACATTGATCATATATTGAAACAATAGCATTTTGGAGAGCTATGTCTTTCTTTTCTTCATATGGTTACTAAAAATTTTAAATTACATACGAGGCTGGCATTATACGTGTATTGGACAGCACTGACCTAAACCACACTTAAAAGGACTTTAAGGGGAATGAATGGAAGGGAGGGAGGATGGAAATAGGAAAGGCAGTATAATGAATTGAACATAACTCTCCTGAGGTCATATATTAATACCCGACCAGGGTAACTCCACATCATGTTCAACCCCAAGAATGGGAAGTTATACTCCATGTATGTATAATGTGTCAAAAAACACGCTGCTGTCAAGTATATCTAAAGAGAACAACAACAACAAAAAAATATAACAATGAAGGCCAAAAATAAATAGATAAATAAAATAAAGGGCATCTACTAATATTTTTTATAGCGCAGGGCTGCTGGTAATAAATTCTTTCAGTGTTTGTAAAATAAAAAAAGGGTTCTGTCTTCACTTTTGCATTCATTTTTTCATGCATGTTGAGCATTTACTCTGAGTTTGCATAAACCGGACATATGCTTGTCTTCCAGGAGCTGACTGCCTAGTTCCCAGAGCCCCCTCCTGTTCTCATAGCAAATATCACATGGATGTGATGTGTCAGAACAGCAAACACCTAGGAAACAAGCACCACATTTTTGTTGAATCACTAGAAAACAAGCCAAAAAAAATTTTTTTTAAAAGTAGCATTAGCAATAAAACCAATAATGAATACATGTTCTGCATGTGCCAAGTTCTACGCTTCACACATTGCATACAACATCTTACTTGATCCTTGGAACTTTCCTACTAAACAGTGCAACCGTCAGGTTTACGCGTCAACTTGGCCAGCCTAGAAGAGCAGTTATTGAATCAAACACTAATCTAGGTGTTGCCATGAAAGTATTTTGTAGGTGTGGTTAACATCTGCGACTATAAAAAGATTACGTTCACATAATGTGGACCAGCTTCATCCATCAGTTGAAGGCTTCAAGAGCAAAACTGAAGCTTTTGTCCCTCAAGACTTTAATGTCACCTCCTGCCTGAGATTCCAGCCCTCCAACCTTACCCTTCAAATTTTAGACTTGCCATCTCACACAACTGCACGAGCCAACTGCTTAAAATAAATCAAGACGCCTTGGATGATACCCTATTGGGGAGGCCCTATTGGTTCTATCTCTGTGGAGACCCCTGACTGATGTGTGGCACTTTCCCCCCACTTTATAGATGAGGTTAGTGAATTCACCAAATATTGCACAGTCAGTATGTAGCAGAGCTGGGTCCAGGGTTCACTCTGTTGGACTTGAATCCCACGTTTTTTCCCTGTTATGCTCACTCAGGTTCTCAGAAAGAAGATAGTGGGACGTGAGGGTCACTGGCCTGTCATGAAACACCAAGGAACCCCCCACTAAAGCTGCTCCAAGACCGCAGAGGGATGCAGTGCTGGTCGCAGGCAGGCTGGGCAGTCTAACTGCACAAGAGTGGTGTCTGCTATGGGACAGAGCAAACAGGTCATTCAGGAGACTCAACTCAGTGGCTGGTCAGGGACAAGAGCCCCTCATAGTTGCTGGTGAAATGCACCCAGGAAAGGCCCCATCATGGCACTCTTGGGTCTGCAGCATTGGTGCCAAGGACCTGATCTATAGGAAGGGGTTAGACATCTCTCAGTGTCCAGAGACCACACAGCAGACAAAAGATGATGGATTACAAGTCCCACCACATCCATCTTGAGCCACAGGAAAGTTCTGGTGAGGTCTAGAGTTCAATGTTTCATCTGCTGGGTCTGAGGTATGGAATAAAAGGTTTATTCACATTTTGATCCTTGACTGTCCTCTGCATTTGTGTGTTTACAGAAATACTTGGTCTATCCGTATACCTTTCTGTCAGGATCTTTTTTTTTTTTTTTTTTTTGGTAGTGAGGAGGATTGGACTCAGGGGCACTCAACCACTGAGCCACATCCCCAGTCCTATTTTGTATTTTATTTAGAGATAGGGTCTCACTGAGTTGCGTAGTGCCTCACTTCTGCTGAGGCTGGCTTTGAACTTGTGATCCTCCTGCCTCAGCCTCCTGAGCCGCTAGAATTACAGGCATTTGCCACTGCGCCCAGCTGCAGGACCATCTTTATTCCTCCAGATGAGCACAGGCTTGGCCCACAGGAGAAGGTCAATGTAGGGAAGTCAGAGGACCAAGGAGTGAAGGAATGCATGAATGAATGAGTAAAGAGGCTCTAGAGATGGTGACGATTATAGACGGAGCATATAAGCGTAAAAAAAAATTATCCCATATACCTGTCCTCCAGGTAGAAAATAAAGTGGGGAGAAAAGAGAAATTTGGGTAAGGGCCTGCCTGCAAATCACTCGCAGGTCCCCTTGGCAGCCATGGAGACCCTGGAGGGGAAGACATGAAGAATGGCGGTGGCTGGAAGCCGGGTGGAAAGCTTCGCAGGCCGGCGAAGCCCAGGCTCCAAAGTCTGGACGGATGCTCGTTTCAAAAGCACGATGCTCTCCAGAAGACTCCAAGAGGCAGCACGGCCTGGGAGATAAAGCTCAGGTTTGGAAGCAGAAGACCTGGACCGTGCTCGTGCCACCGCTGTCTCACCCTGTGGCCGCCAAGGGTGGGAGGAGACGTGGGGGCGGAAGGCCCGGCATCTCTGTGCACTGGGCTTCCGGGGCTGTAAAGTGGAGATAACACCTCCCATTAGGAAAGGCTTGGGATGGCTTTGTGCACCGTGAACGGGAATGGGTACTCCGAGCCAGAAACGGGCTTCTCAGCCCGTCAGCAGCAGCGTTCTGCCTCTGTGGCTTTCCAGGCCCCTGGCCCAGGAGAAAGTGTGAGCCACAGCCTGGATGTGGCTTCCTGGAAAACTTGAGATTCCTGTTTTGTCCTGCTTTGTTTTCCCAGCAAAGAACTGTCCCTCCTCTCTTGAGTCTGTCCCTCCAGAGGCAAAGGCAGCCTGGCCCTGCTGTGTGCCTTTCTGGTGGCACCATACCACCTTGCCTTCCCATCCACCTGACTGCCTGGAGTTCATTAGCATTCCTCCTGGGACTGCTTCTCCCAGCCACCAAAAAGATCAATAAGTCAGGAATGTCACTTCCATAGAGAAAAACAGAATTAGGAAAAGGTTGGAACGACCCCATTCAGCAGGATTGATGAGGATTCTTGTTCCCAGAGCTTTGAAGAGTCTGCCCAGGGGGTGTCTTTTCCATGCCCATTCTTATGGGGCAGACCACCAGACCACACATGTCCCAATGAGACTTTCCTGGGATCATCTTCCCACAGAGGAAGATCCCCAATATCCAATCTCTCAATGACACCACCCTACCATACCACACGGTTCTGCAAAGGGAAGGGTTAGTGATGGTTGTTTATTATTGTTGTTGTTGTTGTTGTTTTGTGTGTGGTGCTGTGGAGATGGAACCCAGGGCCTCGTGCATGCTAGGCAAGCGCTCTACCCCTGAGCTACATATGACAGAGAAAGGAGTCCCTGACATTACATGGCCTTTAGCTAAGCTGAGTGACTTTTTCTTCTCTAAGCCTCAGTTTCCTCCCTTGTAAAATGGAGAGATCATCTATGTAGATCTAGGGCCGACACCCACAGCTGAATCACTTTGAATTTGGTTTGACTATGGTACTACTTTATTCATTCAACAAATAATTATTAGGTACCTACTATGGACCAGGCTCTGTTCTAGGCACTTGGGATACATCAGGTAATGAAGTTAAGGTTGTGAGTATCAGCCTAACTAATAGCACAACACTGTGAGCCACCCAGAGGCTGTTAGCTTCCCCCAACAAGGAAGCACAGGAAACTTCACACTGCACCTTGGGTCCGGGGTGGATGCATTCTTTTTCTTTTTTATTTGTTCTTTCTAGATATACATGACAATAGAGTGTATCTTGACGTATTATACACACATGGAGTATAACTTATTCTAATTAGGAACCCGTTCTGGTGGAACATGATGTGGAGTTACACTGCTCATGTATTCATACATGAACGTGGAAAAAGTTATGTCTTTCCTGTTCTCACTCTCCCCTTCCCTTTATTATCCTTTGTCTAATCCAATGTATTCGTGTTCTTCCCTCCACCCCCTTATTGAGTATTAGCATTGGCATATCAAAGAGAACATTTAGCATTTGGATTTTTGGAATTGGTTTATTTCACTTAGCATGATAGCCTCCAGTCCCACCCATTTACCAGCAAATGCCATAATTTCATTCTTCTTTATGGCTGAGTAATATTTGACTATGCATATATACCACATTTTATTTATCCATTCATCTGTTGAAAGGCACCTATGGTGGTTCCATGGCTTAGCTATTTTGCATTGAGCTGCTATAAACATCGATGTGGCCACGTCTCTGTAGTACGCTGATTTTAAGTCCTTTGGGTACATGCTAAGGAGTGGGATAACTGGGTCAAATGGTGGTTCCATTCCAAGTTTTCTGAGCAATCTTCATACTGCTTTCCAGAGTGGTTGCACCAATTTTCAGTCCCACCAGCAATATGTGAGTGGATCTTTTCCCCCACATCCTCACCAACATTTTTGCCACTCAACAAGGAGTACTTTCTAAGATGGTGCAACTCCTGCTTCCCTGATGTTGTTTTCACAGGTAGCTTAAAGACACCTTTCAGGTTACTGCTAATACAGAGGATTGTCTCCAAATACATTTAATGATTTCATGGGCTTAATCTTAATTTCTCCATGTTACTCATGGGCACCAAATCTGTGCTTCCTGTGAAATACAGCACTTTCTCTCTGGGAGACGAAGCTGCTGTCTTCACACTTCAAAGAGGGTTAACTCTCATCTAGGTGCAGAGCACACCTTAGTCATTGCCCCTGGAGCCACAGAGACTAGCAGGCAGTTCCATGCCAGAGTAACCCATGGGGCTCTGGGGACATGAGGGCAGGAGTAGGCAGAAAATGGTAGGTGCATTCTCACCAAAGAAACTGAGCTGCAAAATGTGCTGGAGTGGTGCAGAATGAGGGAGGTGAAGCTTGCTGGGCTTCAATTCATTCCATCAGGAATCAGGATCTGGGCCTGATGTTACTAAATGCAGGTGGCTTTGGAAAATTCTCTCAATGTCTCAGAGCCTCAGTTTACTTACCTGCAAATCAAATAAGAGTTCAGGTGTAGCACTTAACTTATGCTGCCACAAACAACTATTTGAAATACTTCACAAAATTTAACTCACTGAGACTCGACATGACCCATGAGTTAAGTCATAATTAGTCCCATTTTATATAAGAGGAAATGGGGCACAGAGAGGTTAAAGCCAAATGTCTTTACAGCTAATAATTGGTGCAATGTTGGATTTGATAGCACATCATCCTGCCTTTCAAGGAGAGGTAATATGTCTATGCACAGAGCTCAAATAAGTCTTTAGACTCCCCACAAATGGAATAAAGTACTCTCATTATGATGTTTGCTATTATTAAAATGACTAACAGCACATATTTAAGGCTGAGTCAGGAACCTACATCCTCTCCCATCATATACTGAACAGCAAGCACATTGAAGGTCAGAATGACCTACCCACATCAGAAAAACAGCATCACACTGAAGAACTCCAAATGAGAACTTCCTGGCCCACATCAACTCCATCTCAGAAAAAAAAATGGCTCCTTTGAATTTACTGGCACATGCTATGCATTATCCTACCCCAAATCTGTGTCTCTCACCCACTCAGAAGCAGATATGAGGGGCTTCTGCCCAGTTCCACTTTACAGACTCTCCTTTCCCAGAAAGCACCCAATCTTCTGTGTCAGGAAAATGAACTAGAGCCTCCACCAGTCCCCAAAGATTGTGCTGAGGATGTGACCAAAAAACAGATGTATGTATAGCATTCACAGGCACTAGGATGGCTATAATCAAAAGACAGACAATAACAAGTGTTGACAAAAATGTGAGCAGTTGAACTCTCACACATTGCTGATGTGAAATGGTGTCACTTCTTTGGAAAAGTCTGGCAATTCCTCAAAATGTTAAAGATAAAATTACCATATAACCCAGCAATTCCACTCCAAGTTCTATACCCAGAAAAAATTGAAATATGTGTTCACACAAATACTTATGCATGAATGTTCATAGCAGCATTATATACAATAGCCAAAAGAATGAAAACAACCCTAACATTCACCAATTAATGAATGGATAAATAAAATGTTACATCTATATAATGTAATGTTCAGCCATAAAAAAAGAACAGAGTATTGATTCATGATACAACACAAATGAACCTTGACAAAATTATGCTAAGTTTAAGAAGCCAGACACAGAAGGCAACATATAGTATAATTATGAATTTGTCCTAATAGACCAGTATGTAGAGTCAGAATGTGGATTAGTGGTATTCCAGGGCTGGAGGAAAGGGGACAAAGAGACTGGGAGTGGGGATGGATGAGTAGCATGTGTGTTTCCTTTCAAGGAAATGAAAATGTTCAAAAATTGATTATGGTGATGGATGCATAATGCAGTGAATGAACTAAAGGTCATTGAATTGTACTTTTTAAATGGATGAATTTTATGGTATGTGAATTATGTCTCAATAAAGCTGTTTTAAAAAAATAGATATGTGTATGGGCCCTACATCCTACCAATATCATTTGAAAAAAGTCTCATCCATGTTATTAATACACACTCAGAAAACAAAAAGAAATACTCTTGGTAAAGCTTTTATGTGTGGAGCACACACAGCTCTCATGGAGGAAAATTCAATTTACTCCAGGGAACAATGATATGGAAACCAGCTTAACAAGGCCCATCAGCCCACATGTCATAGAGGGAACACCCCAAAGGAGGTACTATGAGTTGAATTTGGAATCCTTATCCCCAGTACATGTGAATGTGACCTTATTTGGAAATGAGGCCCTTACAGAGGTAATCAAGTAAAACGAGGTCAACTAGGATGAGCCCTAATCCAATATGACTGGAGTTCTTATAAAAAATTTAAATTTGGACACTGGGATAAAGCCATGTGAGGATGGAATTAGTGTTTCCACAAACCAAGGCATGCTGAAGACTGTTGGCAATCACCAGACGCCAGGAGGGAGGCATGAACAGACTCCCCTGCACAGACCTCAAAGAGAATGCTGGCCTCTGGATGATGGATTCCTAGCTGCCAGAACTGTGAGATGAGTGTTTTTGTTGTTTAAGTTGCCCAGTCAGTGGTACTTGTTGTAGCAACTCTCAAAGCCTAATACAGGAAGAAAAAGCCGGCAACACTTGATGCTGCCAGTCTCTGCCCCAGTCTGCCCCACAACTGCCCCACAGTTTCCCTGTCAAGGGAAAGGAAGCCCAAGCCCCAGCCCAGCACGTTCATGTACAGGCAGAATGAGAGACTTTCAGAACAGGTTGGTCACAGATGGCCTCGGAGACGTGTTCCAGACCTGGCTGAAATAAAGTCATGAGGGAAAACGACTATTACTACTCCAGACAAAGTCCAAGTACCAGTTTTAATAGGGTATCCTCCACAAAGCAGCAGCAGAGCTGCTTGAACAATTTGCCTAGTTTACCATTCAAAACTACAAAAGTAAAAGGTCTTAAGCCCTATGTGTGGTTGACTGGAGCTAAGGATCAAGATCTGTAAGGGGAGGCACATAGAAATATTCACTGTTCCTCTATCACGTACCCTGATGCCCAAAAGTTCTTGTAGTACCCAGGAACCCAGAATCTCAAGAGGACCCAATTGAGTTAGAGGTTTGTTGGTGAAGTTTTACTAATTTATTTGCTTGTTCATTCATCCATTCATTTGAGCATATATTTATTCCACAAAGTTATCAATGCCCCTATAACCCCGGCACAATGTCACTGTGTGACATGAACTGTTATCAGTTAGGAGTCTTGGCTGAAACTGAAAGAAACTCAATTTGGGTTAAATCAAAGACTTTTCTGAGTGAGGGTCATATGCCTCAGACACAAAAGCTTTAACAAGAGTTTCTTTTTTGTTTTCTGAATATGTATCAGGACAGTGGTCACTTGTGCAGCTTGTGCACTGGGGAATCCTAGAAGATGGCATGTGGACATCATGGACTTCAGAGATTTGTATATGTATTACAATGTTCTAGATGACAGTAATGTATCTCTAATAAACATAAATTCAAAAGTCTGAAAGAATAGGCAAACAGAATCCAGCAATATGTAAAAAGGAAATTACATAAGAATCCATTAATTCTACTCCAAGAACACAATAGTGATTTGAGAATTTGAACATCAATGAATGTAATTAGTCACAGTGGCAAAAAATGCAGAATAAAATGTATCATTGTCTCAATAGATGCAGAAAAAGCATTTGCTGACATCCAGCACCTGTTCATAATTTTTAAAAAGCCAGGACAAATTTAAAAACAGCCTCCTTAATCTAATATAAAGAATCTTTCAATAAATAAATAAATAAATATACATATACATATATATATATAATATGCACTGTATTTACTGGTGAAATATTAAAAATTTTTTACTCTGAGATCAGAATTAAGAATGCCTATTATCACAACCATTATTTAACAATATATTCCTAGAGGTCCTAGCCAATGTAATAAGGCAAGAAAAAAATTTTTTAAAAACTCTATATATTTGAAGACTGAAGGTTATTCATAGATTTCTAATTGGTTATATACAAATTTTCAAAAATGATCTTTGGATATCTAAATTAATAAGTGAGTGCAGCAAGGCCACTGATAAAAGGTCAACATACAAAATGAATTGCATTTTTATATGTTAGAAACCAAAGATTAGGGCGGTAAATAAACAAAATATTAGAAAATTAAATTTTATAGTTAGGCAGTTTACAAAAATAACTAAGATTTCAAATACTTAGAAATAAATCTACTGAAAATTATATAAGGTCTTTACCTAGAAAACTAAAAAATATTTTTACTGAGAGAAATTAGAGAATAAAGGAATAAGCCATAAATAGGAAGGTGCACATTTTAAATATGTCAAATTTTAAATATGTCAGTTATCCCCCAATTGTTATATAGAGTCAATGTATGTCCCAGATGAGTTTTTTTCTTGAAAATTGTTCATGCATTTCTAAAAAAAAAAAAAATGTATTGGAAATGTGAAGGTCAAAATAAACACCACAAATGGACATTTTGATATTGGAAAAGCATTATCTTGAGTCTTAATTCAGACTACCCACAACAACAACTCTGGGCTTTTTTATAAAAAATCAAAACAGCTATACAGTTATAGCAGGCCTTTCCAATTAAATTTTCTACAATGATGGAAATGTTTTACATATGATCAGTCCAATGATATAGACACCAGCCACATAAGACTGTTGAACAGGTGATGTGTAGACAGTGGTACTGAAGGTCAAAAATTTTAATTTAATTTAATTTCATTTCATACTAAATAATTTAAATTTAAATCACCACAAAGACTGCTGCTTTCAGTCTGGATGCACTCAGTCCAGATTTACCATCCCACAATAAAAAAAAAAAAAAAAAAAAAAAAAAAAAAAAGACAAAAGTGTAATGAATGTTTTTCTAAACACTGAATATCAAGCAAGAATAAAACAGTGATCCCTGAGACACAGAAAATAAACAAGGTGAGCCCTGTAATTGCCTGAGCAAAGTGCCTTGAGAGAGTTTCCAGGAGGCACTACAGGGAAAGGGGACCTCAGGCAGAGCCCCGAGGACTCCCTGGCTTGAGGAGATGGAATTCAGACTCCAAGGAAACCAAGGCTAATAGAATTCACAGAAAAGGATACCAGCATGGGGGTGGGGGAAGATAAGTGTAAATGAAGACCTCTGTAGATCTGAAGAAGTGCCCATTAGGTATTTAAAGAACTGATCTGCTCATGTGTGAGGAAATCACCTAAAAGGAGGAAAAGAACTGCAAGAAAGAGTTGGAAAGAAACGTACCTAGCACTGACATAAAGCTGGGAAGAATACCTGCTCCCACCAGCCACATGGAGAGACCCATAATCCACAGGCCTCAAGTAGAGTACTCCCAGGATCTTGCCTCATCAGTGAGCAAGCATTAACTTAGACTAAACACTACTTTGTTTCTGACTAATAGAACTGAAGACCAAAAATTATCAAACTGTTTCAAGTGATTTTACTGCTACTGAGAACATTAATAAGAATATAAAAATATCTAAGGGTTAGGGATGTAGCTGAGTGGTAGAGTGCTTACCTAACATGTGCAAAGACCTGGATCCAGTAAAAAGGAATATATAAAATCTAGCAGCTTATGAGATTCAATTTACAATATCTCATGTACAATAGAAAATCACCAGGCATGCAGACAATGGGATAAGACAACAAATAATGAAGATAAAAATTACTCAAAACAGACCCAGAACTGACAAATGTTAGAACAAGAACTTTAAAACAGTTATTATAACTGTATTTCCTACATACAAAAAGTCAAGGGGTGGAATATACAAAAAAAAATTAAATTTTAAGATAAAATTACAATGCCCAACATGGAAAAATATACTAAATAAAGTTTACAGCAAAATAAACCATCCAGAAGAAAAGATTAATGAACTTGAAGACATTACAATAAAAACTAACCAAAATTAAACACAGAAAAAGAATTTTTAATAAAGATAGCATCAATTGTTGTGAGGTCAACTTCAAACAGCTTAATTATATGAATAATTGGAATTACTGAGGAGGAAGAGAGAGAAAGAGAAAAATATTTAAAGGAATAATCACTGCATTTTTTCAAAATTTGATGAAAACCATAAACCCACAAGTTCAAAATGCTGTACAAATTCCACAAAAATAAATTCAAAGAAAACCACACCAGGGGCTGGGGTTGTGGCTCAGCGGTAGAGCGCTCGCCTAGCACGTGCGCAGCCCGGGTTTGATCCTCAGCACCACGTAAAAACACATTGTGTACAACTAAAAGCAAATAAATAAATATAAAAAAAATTGGTATAAAAAAAAAAAAGAAAACCACACCAATACACATCATAATCGAATTGCTCCAAACGAATGACAGAGAAAGTTCTTAAAACAATCAAAAGAAACAAAGATTAGGGTAGTAGTATATATTTCCCCTCAGAAACAATGCAAATGAGAAAACAGTAAAATGACTTCTTTAAAATACTTAGGAGGGAAAAAAAAATCTAAATTTTTATACCTGTGAAGATATCTTACAAAACTGTTTGTAAAATGAAGACATTTTCAGACATACAAACACTAACACAATTCGTCATCAGAAAACCCATACTACAAGAAAGGTTATAAAGAAAGTCCTTCAAGTAAAGGGAAATGATTCCAGATGGAAATCGGAGCTGTATAAATGGTGGAAGAACAGCAGCAATGGTAACCAAGTGAGTGAACATGCATTTTTTTTTCTTATTACAGTTATGAGTCGCATAACAACTTTTAAGTCAGCAACAAATCACATACAGGATGGTGGTCCCATAAGATTATAATGGAGCTGAAACATTCCTACCACCTAGTGGCATGGTGGCTGCCGTAGTGGGTAGCACAACATGCAACTCACGTGTTTGTGTTTGTGCTGGTGTAGACAAACCTACTGAGATCCTAGTCATAGAAAAGCATCAGACATACAATTTCTGCAGATATCTGCCACTCATTTGTGATAATTTGTCATGGAAGCAATAGTGACAAGTAATTTCACTATGGCAGATAACGTTGCCTGAAGACAGGGGGAAGCTGGAAGGCAAGATTACAAAGGGACACGAGGAAGTCTTTGGGGGGTGATGAATGTGTCCATTATGCTGATTATAGTAATGGTTTCACAGTGTACATATGTCAAAAACATCCAATTGAGCACTTTAAAATGTGTAGTTTACAGTATGTCAATTATGCCCCAAGAAGATTGTTAAAAGAAATTCAAATTACTACACTACATGAGACTAATGGTTACATTATTTGATGGTACAATTCTAGAGGATAAAGTAAGAGAAGTAAGAAGATTATATTCACATGTTGGATATAAGTAAGTACTTCCTAAACTAAAAGTAATAAATATAGAGAAAATAACTACAAATCATAGTTCTTGAAAATTAAGGAATAAAACTCACCCCTTAAGAGGCAAATTGTGAAGTGGGGAAAAATATTTGCCAAGTAAATATTAATAAATTCTAAGTGTGACTTACATACTGAATACACAACAAACACACACAAAAAATAAAGTAGTAAAATAGAGAAACCAATTCTTTAAAAATGGACAAAAGACTTGTACCAGCACTTCTCAAAATAGAATATTCAAATGGCTAATGAACACATGAACAAATGAAAATAAAGTTAACTCTGCATTAAGACACAGTATAGAACCACCAGAAGCATTCAAAGTTTAACTAAAACCTAACACTAAACATTAGTGAAGGTATAGAGCAACTAGAATTCTTATGCCCAGCTGGAGTGTAAATTGGTAAAACCACTTTGAAAAGCTGTTTGGAAGTCTTTGTTAAATCTAATATTAGCCAGTCCTTCAGTGATTGCATCCTAAATATGCAGTCCATGTAATGCATACAGCAGGCATCAAAAGACATGTAACACTATCATTCATAAAAGTCAAAAACTGAAAACAACTCACTGTCTCTCAACAGTAGAATAGATGATAAGACACACACACACACACACACACACACACACACACACACACACACAGGCTCCTACTGGAATACAATACACCAATAAAAATGCACGATAAAGGGGCTGGGATTGTGGCTCAGCGGCAGAGCGCTTGCCTCGCACGTGCGCGGCCCAGGTTCGATCCTCAGCACCACATAAACATAAATGCATTGCATTGTGTACAGCTAAAGTATATAAATAAATATTTTAAAAAATGCACGATAAAAATGCAGCCACACTCTAACACATGAATGCATATCACAAACATAATGTTCATGGGGTCAAAGAAACAAGACTTTAAAAAGTACATACTGAATAACAAAGGGAGGGAGACGTCAGAAGAGCAGTTACCTGCAGGGAAGAGTAAGTGATGACCAGAAATGGGTAAGAGAGAATGTTCTAGTAGCTGATCAGGTTCTGCCTCTTAATGTGCATACTGATGACACAGCTGTGTTCACTATAGAAAAAAAAATGATTATCCTGAATAACTATGATTTGGGTGTTTTCTGTATAAATGTTGTGCTTGGATTAAAAAGTTTACTTTAAAAATTCTCGATGGAAAAAAAAAAAGGAAAAGAAGAAATGGGTGACCTCCATAAAGACCTGCCACAGAATCATGGGTGGGGTGTTCAAGGATAAGCACCCATCCCATATTAGTCTACTCTCACACCTGCCACCTCTGAATCAGAAGATAAATAATCTCCCCAGAAGTAAGAAATAATTGCAGCCACACCATTTTTGACTTGAGACGCTCCTGTTTTTACACCTAATTTAACTAAAGCATTCTCCTCCCCTTTCCCCCACTCCCACCCCGTCTCTGTGTCCATTTCACTCGACTGAAACAACAGCAAGCGGCTGATTCAGGTAGAGTGCAGAGGCAATTATAAAATAGATACTTGTAAAGGCATTGCTGCCATTTGTGCCACTTGAAATATTATCCCTTATGAGTTTTCTCACTGAATTAGTGCCATTTAATGTGTGCATATGGCCAGGGGGAAAATATAAAATTGATCAACGAGAACAGGAAAATTACTCCGGAGAATCTTTGTGGTTTTGTGAATTGTTGCTTGACATTGTGATTTTACCAGATATAATGGCATGATTTACAATTTACAACAGGGCTTGGGGGATGCAGATACAAACATTTTTACTTAAAATACCAGGAGCAGATGGGGAAAAAAATACAGACTGGACTTCATCCAGATGCTGAGGATGTCGCACATATTCCAACTCCTACACGGAGGCATAAATAACACCAATTCCTCGTCATCGACAGGAATGCAGGAGAGTCATCACGTAGGTAATCCAAACAGCAGATAAATATGAAATAATTTTTGTGTCCAATTATAGTGGGGTGTATGTGCTGCCTTCTGTGTTCTGATTGCTTTTTCTCGTGGGGATATCTGATGTCCTAGTTATTCATGAAATTGCACCCTGAAGACAAAATTCCAGAGATGCTGGGAAGCTAAGAACCATCTCTCTCTCTCTTTTTTTTTTTCTTTTCAGTTTTTCCCTACTACTTAGTTTTGCCTAATCCATGCTAGAAATGGGTGATTTTGCCTTTCAAATGGGTAAGAATCACGATAGACTATAAAGATGCTCAGACCTGGGTTCTCATATCGGAGAGAACCCGATATGAGAACCAGTGCTTCTATGACATTCCAGAAGGCTTGATTTCCTCATCAGGAATCTTGGTGGAAGATGACCAGATGATTACCAAAGCCCTCATGGCTCTAGGTGTCCTACGGTCTTTCTGAGCAGAGCTAACTCTTCCTCCAAGATTACTAACTTTCCCAGGCTCACTGGCCTCCCAATAATTATTTTCATTTTAAAAGTTTTACTCTTGTAGTTCCTGCTGAACTCCCGATTTCAGTAGCAGATGGCAATGGTTATAAAAGCAATAAGGAAATTAAGTAAGCAACAGAGATGTTAACTAAGAGAGAAAAGCAAGATTTGCCAGAGATAAACTACAGCATAATCTGGTTATACCCAATTGAAAGTTGGCTGTATTTCCAGTCATCCAGGTATTAGTATGATGTTCATCTTCTCTGAAGAAAGACCCAGAGGAGATGGGAAAATTGTAGTGGGTGAGTTTGTACTTAGGGACAGAGAAGAACTTTTCTGAGAGTTGTTCCAACCAGAGCTCATTACAGAGTTGCCACTTGGGCCTCATTTTCAGTACCTGCTCTGAACATCCAATTTTCCCCCCAGGTCTACATCAGTGGGGCAAAGATGATACTCAAAATCTCAAAAGAATTATACCCGTGAAAAATATTGATACATCATAGGATAGTTTTCAATAAAAGTGGGGGGGAGGGCTAGTGATAGGCTGTTTTCTACTGCAAATAGGTATGGAAGCTCCTTGGTGTGGGTGGGGGAGGCTTTGAAAAACAAACACCAGCTTTGTTCTGCATCCTGGCTCAGGAGAATGGCTCTCACAAAGAAAGGTACTGAGAAGGGCTATTCTCCCATCAATGAGGTGGTGACCAGAGAATGCACCATCAACATCCACAAGTGCAGCCATGAAGAGGGCCTTGAAAAGCATTCTCCCTGGGCACTCAACAAGATCTGGAAATTCGCCACGAAAGAGACAGGAGCTCCAGATGTGCCAGTTGACACCAGACTCTGCAAAGCTGTTTGAGCCAAAGGCATATGGACTGTCCCCTACCACATCCACGTTGGGTTGTCCAGAAAGCCTAATGAGGATGAACGGTCACCAAACAAGTTCTGTGATTGGTTACCTATGCACCTGCCGCCTCTTTGAAAAACTGACAGACACTGTGGTTGAGAGCTAACCACTGCTGAGAGAAAGGAGGGAAGGGACCCCCATTACCCTCTGGGGAATGCCATGCTTGAAAGCAAGTAAAAAGTAAGGCAGCCCCATATGATTCACTCGTGGGGCTAAGAAGAGACCATGTCCCAGGTTTTGAGCTTTCCAATAACCTGGTTTGAAGGCAGGCAGCCCATGTCTGAGGATGAAAACCTGCTCCCTGCTCTTCTGTACTTGCTGAGTGCCTCACAGGTCACTTTTTGCCTGGGATGTCAGGGCCATACAGAGGCTGTGGCAAACACTGACTTCTCGGAGGATGAAAGACGCGTTGGCAGGTACCACAACTGTGAAGGCCAGGAACTCTACCCTGCCACACAGAAAGCCAGGGAGCATCCTTTACCTCACCTCTGTCCTTGGATGTTGCTTGATAGATTGGCTCAGACGCTTAACATCCCAGGCTTTCAGGGAAGAGTAGGAAAACTGTCATGGAGTCGAACAAAGGATATGCTCATTGCCAAAGAGAGATTAAAAAGTCATAGCAAATCCAAAGGTAAACTGGGTTTAGCAAGATTTCATAGCTAACATCAAAACATCTTGGGAAACCTATTCTTGGCCCAAGAAGGATTTCCTGACTCCATCAGGCCTGTGAAACTTAGGCAAATCGCTTACTCTCTCTTCTCTCTGTGTGCACCAGAACATTTTCCCATTAATTATTTAGACACTGCACCCCCAAAAGTGCATGTAATTATAAAAAATACATAAGAGAAGTAAATATTTGCAGCAGTCAGAGGAAAGGAAAAACATTATTCATAAAGGGACAGAAAAAGATAAGTTTTAGTGATACCATTGGCACATAAAATATGTCATACAGTCCTGTTAAGCCAATGATTATGAACCAAAATTTTGCCTCTGAGCTTCCTAGCAGCCAAAGCAAAGAAGAAAAGTTGATTAGTGGGCAGGGGTTATGGCTCAGTGGTAAAGCACTTGCTGAGCATGCATGAGGCACTGGGTTCTATCCCAGCACCACATAAAAATAAACAAAATAAAGGTATTGTGTCCATATACAACTAAAAAATATATTTTTAAAAAAAGATGATTAGCAATACAGACAGAATGCACAGAGTGCAGGGAAAACCAAACCTTTCCTTAAACAGAGACCTGGAAAGAATTCTGAGAAGATCTTTATACATAAGAGACTCTATATCAGGTAGTGAGAGCACTTTCCCCCACATTCTGAAACCTTAAGAGATCCATGAGGATAAGTTCCCCAGTTTTCCTCAGATAGAGTAAGGTAGCTATCACAGACCAACCAAATTATTTCAATGGTGTATAATAAAAAAAAGAGCTTAAAAAAAAAAAAAAAGAACTGACTACTAGAAGCCTGAATGCTATAAGATAGCAGTCATTTGGCTCAGGTTGGCTTATGGGTGAGTTTGTGTTACTACTCCACAATGGAAAACCCTGGACAGCTGGATAGAGCATTTAGCAAGATCAGAAGAGTCCTGAGAATTTGTCTCATACTTGCTTAAAGAAAAAATTTGTATCTTAATTACCTTTCAAAGGTACATGAAGCAGGAACTAAACCAAAGATCAACAGTAGCTACACACATAGTAGGGCTTTTAAAATGTTTCCCCAAATGACAGAATAAATATGTAAATTTCTGTCCTGAACCTAATAGTTTAGTGTTAGCTATCAATGCATTTTTCAAATCATTTCATGATTAAACTTTGGCTATTCAAAAATATACAAAAGCAAAATTAATCCCTGGGCCACACCAAGAAGACTTCATTTGTTAGGATCACCTATTTAGATGGTAGCAGTTATGGGCTAAATTAATCAACCATAAGATTGTAAAAACTGGAATCCCAACAGGCACCTTTTACTGATCTGAAATAGAGTCATTAGCCATTAGTAGCCAAACCATATGTATCCAGTAGTTCTCAAAAATTTTAATTGGAACCATTTATGCAAATAAGACATGGAAGGGTATACAAATAATGGCTGAACTACTCTAACTGAAGAGGTAGAGGACCCCCAAAACTTCACTTGGGTCTGCACCCAAATTGGCCCCACTCACTTTCTCAAACACACCCACAAGCCAACCATGCCAACCACCCCAGTCCTGGAGCACAGCCTCTGGACCAGCCTCCCCTGCCCGGTGGTGCAGGTGGAGAAAAGAAGCCTCCTGGTTACCTGCCCAGAGTCACACCATCTCCAGACTTGGGGGAGGGGGTGGGGGGGTAGGGGTGGGGACAAAAATCTACACCTGCCAAACTGAACCAAAGAGCGTCTAGAACATGACACCAGACACAAGTGAGCCAGAAGAAACCATGTCCCCTAGCGAGGTCACCACACCCACACCTGGGGTGCTACAGAGGACACGTCCTGAGGTCCTCATTCCCAGGTCAGTGCCGGCACTGTCCCCAAAGTGTTCCTTTGCACCCACGTGGGCAAAGGCAGGCCCCAACCCCAGAAGAAGAAAGGGAACAAAAAGCAAAGTGAAGCACTCTGCTCGCGTGTTGGGGAGATCTTTGTTCTCTTTCTAGGACACCCGCCAGCCTAGGGGACATTTCTCCCTCCACCCAAGCGTCTCCCGCAGAGGCCTCCGGAAGCCTCCTGGCCTCTCCTCCCCGCCTCGCCTGGTCACCGTCCTTCAGCATCCGCCGTAGCCACCTCCACCACAGCAGCGGTGACAGCAATCCTGAACAGACCCCAAAACTCTGACTAATTAAAGACAAATAATTAAACACATTCAGGCGGGGGAAGGTTGGCAAAGGCCCCCTGCATTGTGTGACCACCTTGGCACCGAAATGGTTAGAGACCATATCCCTCCACGTCGCCTCCTCTCATTGTGGTGGAGAGCTCTTGAGAACGTTATTAGCTGGGTGTGCGCCTTGCCGTTTTTCCACACGAGGCAGATGGGTAATTACGAAGCTAATAGTCTGATTGAGAGAAATCAGATGCAGTGGTTTGCCCAATTAGATGATACATTAGCTTCCTTCTTTGTAAGCAGCTAATGTGTGAAGCAAAGTGGTATTTTCGAGGGTCAGAATCCTTAAACAAGTGCCGAGTTGCAGATTATTGTATCTCTCTTTTTTTTTCTAATGGAGGAAAAGTGCTAAGTCTTCATTACTAAAAGCATAGAAAATGCAAATCAGCTTCTGAAACAAAAGAGAGAAGGGACAGGCGAGAATATTTGGTGTCCGATGTGTCAACCTACAACATCAATTACATTGAAATGCAATGCATGGCAGCCTAATCAAGGATAGTATAATTGTAATAATTGCGTGCTTTTGTTGGAGAGCTGCTGCTGTTGTTATTTGTCAACCATTTGTTCCTCTCTATTGTTAAGGGGGGGAAAGATTTTTTTTTTTAATGTAACTGAGAGATTGTGTAGGTAATGGGTGAGCGGGCGGGCAGCCGTCCCCGAATGTGGATGAGGGGTCTTGCTTCCCTGCTACATGGTGGCTCCTCCGTGACCCTGGCGAGTTGCTGGGATGGTGATGTGAGCTCAAGGCCGGAAAGGACGAAGTGGCTGGCCACGTAGGGGTGGGCATCGATCTCTGTCCATGTCCGAATGTCCTGGGGCAGAAGCAAGTTGAGTGGCAGACCTGAGGAGGCTGGGAGAAAATCTTCATATGCTCTTCTGTTAGTAAATACGACAAGATGAAAGGGGGCGAGGAGAGGGAACCATCTCCTTAGCTGATCCAAGTCTGGGCCTAAAAACAGATTAGATCTATTTTTGTAGATGACCCTTGCCGACGTGCTTCCCCATGGGTAGAAACAGGGGGATCCTGGGTAAAACAACTAAATGAAAGATGAAGGTATGGAAGCTGGTGCACCAGACAGGACAGACCTGTCCACTGAGATGCACCGTGCACCAAGGGGAAGATGCTAGCGTGGGACCTAAAGCTCAAGTCCAACTCCATCACTCACTGGCCTGGGTGAGCACAGCCTGACCGCTACTTCCTTGGCCCCTGCCAGGGCACAGGGGCAGGAGCCACCCCCAGCACCAGGTGTGGAGGGACCCCTAACTTGCGATGTTTTGAGTCTTCTGCATATAAAAAGAGCTCTCCAAATGCTTCCAAGTTGTATAAACAAATGTCTCCGCTCCCTCTCCGCTGCCCACTCGTTTTCATGTATAAAGATATTTCCTAAAACGTATTTATAGAGAAGGGAGATGAGGGAAAGCCAGCTTAATAGCCAACTCTAGGAAGAAAAAGGAAAGAAAACACAAACACAAACAAAATAAAGCAGGGATGTTCTCAGAAAGCCGAAGTTGAGCTGGAAAATTCTTCTTAGGAGCAGCTCTCGGCATTCAGATCAGATAAGAGGTTTATTTTCTCACTTCAATTGGTCTTGCCAATAGGTTGAAACAGAGGCACAATGGAAATGGGCTCAAACATTTAACAGAGCTGTTAAATCTCATTCTCCACAGCTAAAAAAGAACAATCCCGGACCGTCTTTACCAAGGGAAAGCTTCATGGGCTGTGGGAGGCTTTGCGTGTATCCCTGACAATCCTGTACATACTCCAAAACTCACACTAATTAAAAGCAAATAATCAAATACATTCAATTTGAAAAGTTGGCAAACTCGCGTGTATTATTGCGTTAGCACCTTGGCATGGAAATGCTCACATCGCGCTAATCTCGTTGTGCACAAGAGCTCTTGAGCTAGCTATTCAGCCAGCCCATGCCCCCTCCTCCCCGCCACCTCCCCTTTGGGTCTGCCTTCCTCACCAGCCCCCTGTTCCTCCCCCTCCAACTCTTTCACTATAAGGGCAAAATAAGAAAAGAAACTGTGCCCCAAGATGGGCATTTGCTTTTATTTGGAGCTGATAGAGGTGTGCTGTAGAAACAGCATCCTTTTGCCTTGCTGGTTTCTTCTCTACCTAGAGAGAGAAGGTCAGTGAGATACTGCAGCTTTTAAATAAAGTTTGCAGCAATGAGCCTTGGCTAAGCCATTCACAGTCACTCTCCTCGCCCCCAAGTGCCACCCTCCTGGGCACTCTCCTTGTCAAACTGGTGGCCAGATCTGAGCGATGAGCTGACAAAATGAGAAGGAAGCTTCAGATCCAGTGCTACTGCCTCTGGGATTTGAGTTTCTTGGGGGCTGGAGGAGGGAGGAGAGGAGGGAGTTGCCCAGAGAAATGCAAAACTCCTGCCATCAAGAATGGGGTGAAATGAGCCCAGACTGGGCAGAATTTTTCTGGCAGATCTGCTACCTGAGGCGCATTTGTCTTTCGTCCTGGGCCGCTGCCAATCACAGCCTCCCGCATCCAGGGCTTGGAGGAAGATGGGCAGCTTGTCCTCAGCTCTGAACAAAAGAAAAACAAATAAAGTCACATTCAGCTGCATGACATTCATGTCAGATGGAAAAGAAGCGGGTCACACAGGCAGTGCATGTAGCTGGTTTTGCAAGGCAAAAAACAAACACATGAAACAGACACAGGGTCTGGAGAGCTCCAAGGAACAGGTGCTTGAAGAAGCCATTGGGACACCTTGCAGGTGGAACTCAGGTTGGTCTATGGGGCGAGAAAGCCTAGAGGGCTGTTTGTTCCCTGCAAATCCAAAATTCCATACCAACTTCCAAATAAGTCCTTTGTCACAGTAAGCAAGAGCATCAACCTATTGGTACTTCCATTACTTCAGGAAGAATTCTTTGAGGAAAGCATTAGGCAAACGTCTAGGTGGCATCCTTACTGGGATAATTGAGAAACCAGTACAGGGTGGCAGACAGTTTTTGCAAAATTTGGCCATTCCCTTCTTCTACCCTCTAATATGTTCTGTGGGCTTCATTTGGGTCCTCCCACTTTTGAAATGACCCTCTCCTTCTTTGCCAGATTCCTGTTCCTTGTTCCATTCATTATTCAATTTACCTATTCAATCATTCGTCCCTTAATATAGTCATTCAACAACTATTTATTAAGTAATAAGTTTCTATACATACTATAGGGGCCAACCAAGGAAAACAGAGAAGGGGCTTCTTTGAGGCTCTGAGACCACCTGGGGGCCCCGGGGCACTAACAGCCTTAGGAGAGGAGAAAGGAATAGAGAGCTAGCCTGGCATCCCTTTTTCCTGCCATCACCTGCCATCCCCCGCCCATGTTTAACTATGGGGTGGGTGTTCTTAAGAACCTGATCCATGAGTCGGGGGTGAGGGTAAGCTCAGTGGTAGAGCACTTGCCTAGCTTGCATGAGGCCCTGTGTTCAGTCCCCAGAACTGCAAAAGAGCCTGATCCATGATGCTTTGCTTTTGTTTTTCTTTTTGCCTCACTTGCAAATACTTTTGGAAATTTACTGGCCCTCCTGATGGCATTTGACCGGGGACACTTGTTTCCATTGTAAATTATAGGTGGGAACACACCGAGAGCTCTGTGTTGAGGCTTCCCACTAGGCCCATACCACAAGGTGACAACCACTTTCTCTCACATCTTTTCTTTGCAGGGCGTGGGGAGGATCCCAGAACTTGAACCTGGACACTCTTTGAGACAGCCAAGACAGCTCTGAAGCTCTGGTTTAAACACATGGGTTTAAACAGAGCAGGGGCAGAGCTGCCCAGCCTAAATGAGTCTGGAAGCCAAGGGACCCGGGAAGCCACATTTCCTCTCCCAATCCCCCACCCGGCCTGGAGATTAAGCTGAGGGTTTTGCAAAGGAACTCCAGGAGAATACTGATAAATTGAAGAGCAATCGACAAAGCACTCAGGCTCCCTCCCTGAGCTCCACCCAGCCCCCCAAATTTGCATCAAATCTTTTCTTTTCTCCCCCACAACTAAGCCCATGTGTGAATGGAAATGTTTCTGTGCATTAAAGAAAATCAATGAAAACATCTCAAAAACAATTTCAAGCTCCTCTTCCTCCCATGGGGTGGCAAAGTCGGGCCCTGCCGTGCTGCACAGGGGTCCCAAGGAGAGCCAACCTCATGTGGGTGGCAAAGTTCCACCAGAACAAAGCCATAGACCCTGACATGCTGCGGCTCACTTGTCTCTCCTGATGCAGGACAGCTTTCTGCCAAGCAAGCCGGCCTCAGAAAATGCTAGCTCTTTTCCCTTAGCCCTTCGCCTTCAGATTCAACTGTATTTGTGTGCACCTTTTGCTCCTGACTGAAGTACTGGGGCATCTCGGGGTGCAATGGGGTGTTACCACTAAGACAAATGGAGAGAGCAGGCTGATGGAATTTGCACAGATTGAGAGTCAGTGGATGTAGGTTTGAATGTCTGCTCTGCCACTAACTAGTTGTACAACTTTGTACCTGTCACTTAACCTCTCCAACACTCCAGCACCTCATCGATCAAGTCAGGATACTCACACAGATTTTGCCTGATTGTTGTAAGAAAGGAGAATAGGAGCCAGCACATGGTAAGTGCTTAATAAAAGGCTGATTATCACTGGTCTTGGTGACTGTATTTGGGCAGCTTGTGTTCCTAGCCCCACTGACGAAGCTTCTTCAGGTGTTACTGAGTGTGAGCACTAAGATGAGTGGGGAAAGAAAAAAGAGTCGAAGGCAAACAAATCAATATCAAAACCCTCTGAGTGCAGGTCCACAGGGCAGAGGAAGTCACTGTGGAAAACTCAGAAGGAACTCTGTGCTGTTGGCCCAGGCAAAGCCCTGAGGAGCACTGCCGAGACAGTGGTGTGTCTGGGGGTGACGGACAGCACATGCAGCCTCCAGCAGACAGATGAAGAGATTCATTTAACAACTAACATAGACACGCTGAGGCAGTCCGGCCAGGGGGACACCAAGGGAGGAGGATAGGGAGTCACACTGTGGCAGATGTCTTGGCTGGGAGAGAAAGTTCTAGAGAATGCACCATGGGTTGGGGAACAGGGGGCTTGGGCTCAATTCAGAACAGCCCAGCTCCCTTCCAGACCTGAAATGAGAGCAGCATCCAGAGGGATCCCCGGGAGACCCCAGCGTGCAGGGCCTGGCAGCCGTGCTGCCTGGGGCTGGGGGGAGCTCGGCTCCCTCTGTCTGGTCTTGGAAGCAAAATTGTTTCACCTGAGAGGGCTAGAAAACCTTCACCCCTGGGGAGGAAAAAGAAGATGGGATTTCTCCTGGGGTCGGAACAGGACCCTGCCAGCCAGAGACAATGGCTCCAAAAGCCTTGACAACTCCACCCCTGTTGAGGAGGGAATTCAACACCCTGGAGATCTGCGTGTGAAATCTGTACTGGGGAAGAGAGTCCTCATTTAGCAGAGAAAGCGCTGTGCTATCTATGTGTGAAAGCTTCTTTAACACTGTTCCCTGCTCTCCATATGGCGAACTTCACCCAAATTAGGAGGAACTGATGAACAAAGATCCAGCAACTTGAACATGAGAGCCATCTCGGGGAGCCCATCCCAGAGGCAGCCCCAGCCCGGGGCCCACATGGGTCCAGCAGGGCAAAAAGTCAGGTCACCTCTCCTCACACCCCGCAACCTCAGTCCCCAGATGCATCTCCCAGGGTGAAGCAGAGGTTCCTCACCAATAATTAAATCATCATCACCAGTAATTAAAAATAATAATAATAATCACCTCTACCATTTCTTGTGTGCCCACTGTGTGTCAGATAGGATACGCCGAACCTTGCCTGTTCTTTCAGTTAATCCTCATAAGTAGGTATCTTTATGCCTATTTAATGTGGGCAAAATGAAGAGGTAGAGAGGTGGCCTTTTGCCCAAGATCCCATCGGAAGATTCACAGGCAGACTGGTTTTGTTTGATCAAGGTCATGGTCATGATGCTGTATCCACACCCCCTATCTCCAGGAGAAAGCCCAGGAGAAGGAGTTGGGGATTGCTCCAATGAAGACTGAGGGGAAGCTCCCCTGCAGGCTTAGGAACCTCTGTCCTTTCCCCTTAGTCTCTGGCAAGTGGCCAGAACCCTGAATAGCTTCATACCCTAGGGATTTGTGGGGACTGCAGAATCACTGAGCATCAGGTCTGCAGGGAAACTTAACGGCTAATATCATCCATTCCCCACACCCCGCCCTCGCCAAGGTTCAGGGAACTAAAACTGAGTCACAAAGCAAGTTACATTAGTAAAACAGCCAGGACCCAAGCAATCTGAGTTCCTTCTCAGACACCTTAAGGACTTCTGGATAAAGGACAAACACCTCTTCTTGTCCTTCTACCCTCCACCTCTCTCTCCCACCTTCTTGCCCTTTCCTGACCTTATTTAAATGGCAGCTGTTCTGACGGCTACCGACTTTCTAGCTCCCTCTACCTGCACCCACATTGGTTCTCTTCAGGGTCTGGAGGCTGCGTCTTCCCCATCTCCTTCCTTCCAGCTTTGCTGGCTGAGTCAGCAGGACAAAATGAATCTCAATGCAAAGATGTTTAGAATGTTTATCTCAGTTATTGTATTATTTACAGCAACTCCGCGCTGCGCCCAGGGCATCGCGTGGTTTGAAAGATGCTATACAAACTAAAATTGTGTGGCATTGTTTGTTCCTCCACATTCTGCAAGAGAGAACCAATCTAGTAATCACTGTTTTTGCTCCTCAAATCAGGGACGCTCCATTTTGTGTGCATGGTGACTAATCTGGAAATAAAGATTCGTAACAAATGTATAAGGAGCTCTGGAAGCAATCGCGGCCTGATGAATGGAAGAAAGACAGCGGGAGAAGGCAGAAAAGACAATGGAGGTGAGGTCAATGAGAGCCCTTTGGTCCCTCAGAGGAGGGACAGCAGCCCATCCCTGGGGTGGTTGGAAGTGCCACATCACATATCTGTTCCTGGCCAACAAATCGGGCCCCAGGCAGCACTCTGGCCCAAACCTGAGCATGGCCAGCTGCAGTCCGCCTGCAAACCTCCCTGCCGCTGGGTCTTCACCCCAAGGTCAAGTTCTCTGGAGCTGGGGCTGACCCTTTCAGAATATAAGCTAGGAGACAGGAGTGGAAGGAGAGGAGAGAATGGCACCATGGGTAGAAATGACATCCACAGACCCCGTCCCTCTTCAAGGACATGGCAGGAAGAGGGAAGTGGAGGGGAGCGCCTGGGAGCTCTGGAGCCATCCAGCTGGTCTCCAGCACCATCCTTCTGCTGTTGCAGGACCTTGCCCAACGTGCCAGCTTATGTTCAGTCACAGCTGAGGCAGGAGTTGGGAACGGTGGCAGGGCCTGACAGGGGAGGCCTGCCTGAGTACATTCACTGGACTCATTTCTTTGAGAAAGCAGGTGATTCTGGCCTCATGGTCCAGCTGAAGCTGACCTTGTAGTGCCCCTCTCGTTTTCTCCCTCCCTTTCACCTGCCTCTCAGCTAACCACCCAGCCACCCTGCTCACAGCCAGCCTCTCTCTGGCTGAGCCAGGTGTGTGGTCATCCCCTCACCTTTCTCTTCAGCCTGCTCAAATCCTTTGCATTCTCCTATGGCCAATTTAGAAATCACTTCTGTTACACCTTCCATAATCTGCCCCCTACCCCCCCGCCCAGCATTCCTTGTGCCAAGATTATCAGTCACCACTGAGCCCCAGATCCTCAGTTCATATCTCTGTAGGTCTTTTGCCCGTGTGATCTGTGAAACAGAGATGTGTAGGTCCACTCCTGCTGGACTCAAACTCCTGGAGGACAGAGAGCTGGCATGACCTCATCTCCAGAATCCTTTACCCTAGCACCCAGCACCCAGCACCCAGCAGGGAGTCTGGTGCAGAGTGTGTGGTCCTGGTGGAACACCCCACTCAACCTCACATGCACCTAGTCACCCTCACACACACCCCTGCTGCCTTCTGACACCAATTCAGGTGAGCAACAGAGGCGAGGTTGTCATAGGCAATCCACCTGTGGTCGCAACTTCACTGCTCTAACTTCTCTCTTTCAGAGGCTTCTCTAGCAATTTCCAGGTTATGCGAAAAGTTAACAATTCCCAAACAGCTCACATTCACTCCATTTGCCAAGTTTGAGCATGTCATCTGCCGAGTTAAATTGCGGCCCAGGCGCACAGCAATTTCACTGGTCTGATGCATGAGGTCTCATCGTCCATTACCATGAGCATTTAGAAGCGAGGTAATTACAGGCTGCATTCCTGAAGCCTGAGGCTCTGCGGCTACAGTCCTGGAGTTTATTATAATAATGGTGATGGGAGGGGTCCCAGGGATGCCATTTTCAGACTGTTCAGATTGGCATTAGAGAGTCCCACAGGAAGGGACTGGAGATACCAATGCCCTCTCAAAGTCAATTCCATCCCCAGGAGGAAGTCCTGGGCTAAGGCAACCCTATTGTCCCCACCTCTTCACTCCTAGGGAACTGGAAGGGAAGCTGCCCAAGGGAAGCTACTAGAGATTCCTTCAGTTACCCTTATCCCCAGTGCCATCCCTGTTCCACCTCAGATTGGTCCAAGAAGCCAGATCCCTTAGCTTGTCACAATTCAGAGAAGAACCGAGTCCTCTCTGCTGTAGGATGAGCTGTAGGACAGAGAAAATCTCACTCTGGCCGTGAAGAAAGGAAAATGCCCAGCATTGGAACTATAAAATGAACTTCCCAGATCCCACTTTTAGAGCATAAGTGCCCTCCTAAGGAGAACTCCATTAGATGATAGTAGTCATATGATTAAGTTGGTACGAATGAGCATTGCAGATTCCTCAACCGCATTGAAGGGGCTACAGATTTAGGAAAAGTATGAACCTTAGCTGGAGTGTAGGAATAGACTCCATAAAGAAAGGAAAGAAATGAATAGCACAGCCTTGCTCAAACTCAACCCTGAATGAATAATTTAGTTAATTAATTTAGTTAATAAATGAATGATTCATTGATGAAGTCAGTGAGTGGGCCATTAAATAGGACCGGTCCAATCTTGCCACTACACCATTTTGGATGGAGCAAGCCAGTGCTTAGCTGCCACTGCCCACTCCCAAAGCATCAGCTTCTCAGAGGTCTCACCGTGCAGGGCACCATTGTTGGTGGGGAGTGGGTGAGGGCGGGAAAGGTCCTAAAGCCCAAACTGACCAAGATGTCCTTAGACTTTCCAAGTTATGAAAAAGCCATGCCTCCTCCAGAGAACCCACCTTAAGCCCTGTTTCCAATTGCCCATCTGAACCATGACCAGTCTTGGAAGATAGTTCCAAGATTTTATTTTCATTCTCTATCAGTTTCCTAAGGCTGTCATAGCAAATGACCAAAAGCCACATGATTTTAAATAACAGAAATCTATTCTCTCACAATTCAGGAGGCCAGAAGCATGAAATCAGAGTGTCAGCGAGGGGTAGGTCCCTTCTGGAGGCTCTGAGTGTTTCTCTCCTGGCTTCAGACGGCCATCAGCTGTCCTTGGTCCTTCTTGGCTAGTGGAAGATCATTCTTATCTCAGCCTCCACCTTCACTTTTCCTCTTCATCCTGTGTCTCTCTGTCCTTTTTTGTCTCTTATAAAGACACACTGATTGGATTTAGGACCTATTCTAATTCAGTATGATGCTCTTGTTTTGATCCTTACATTAATTATATTAAAGGTATGTGACCCTATTTCTGAACAAGTTCCTCCATGTTCTGAGGTTTCAGGTGTACATTAATTTTGGAGGATGTTAATCAACCCATTTCACCTCCCTAGAGTCAAACAAAAGGAATAAATCATGAACAAAGTTTGTGTGAGTGAGAAGCCCTTCTGACTGAAGTTTCCTGCCGGTGCCCAGCTCACCCTCCCTACCTCACCTCCAGGCTTATCAGCAGTCCAGACAGCCAAGTGGGGTTGGGGGTGGTCATTAGTTCTGCTTCACTCTCCCCATTAGGAAACCAAAATGGAGGACCTCTCAGGAAGACCAACCAAATTAGACAGACAGACCTCCCCTGCTTTAATCTTGAGAGCCAGCTTGGCCAACGCCATTTTTCAGCTTCTTCTGTGATCTCCAACCTATCTGATTGGGGTAGGCTTTGACCCTGCAAATCCATTTCTGGCTGACTCTTAAGGCTTGCTGTGACACACAGCCTCCAAGATGGCCCCATGCTGGCATTCATGACCTTAGACAGTCCTCCCCACCTCGCATAGTCCACAGGATATTGCAACCACAAAAAAGTGTGACATCTTCAGAGGCTGGATCACAAAAGACTTCTGCTTTGCTCCCTCTTGGTTTACTGACTCTGGGGAAGTGAGCTGCCATGTCATAAGTAGCCTGACGAAGAGATCCACGTGGATGGAAACTGAGGCCTCCTGCCAATCTCCAGCACTCACCCTTGCCAACCATGGGGAGGACCTGTCTCGGTAGTAGATTCTCTAGGTCTAGCGCATCCCGACTGCAACCAGCAGTGTGACCAGCCAGCCAAGCCACTCCCAAGTCCTGACTCCTGGAAATAAGGGTTTATTGTTTTAAGCCATATTTGTTATGCCTCAAGAGATAACTATCAACGCATTGCCAGTTATTCATCCACTCACTCTACACGTTTTTACAGAGCAAACAAATGGAGAGAAGTACTCTTGAAAATAATAATGATATTAATAAATAATCGTTCCTCAAGATAGTTAAGATTAGAGACCCAACTTAATCAAAGAACGTGTGACCAAGGGCTTTGAAGTCTAAGTAAAAGGAGAAAGGACACTTTGGGATAAGGGAAGTGCTTCTCAGCTGATGTTCTAAGTTGCCAAAAACAGATAATGACTCCAATTTCAGCAGACATTTGTGGAAAGGAAAACTGGGAGCTCACTGAGGTGACGGGAACACCAGAGCAGCAGCCAACGGGAACAAGGGGGCAGGAGCTCAGGCATGGCCACACCACCCGGGGCACGGTCTGGCACATGGCCACCAGGGCCACTGCTGTGGTTCACTAGACACACCCCGCCTCTGCTCACCCACATTTCTCTCTCCAGATTTAAAGTCACAGGCAGAGGGAAGCGTCCAGTTGTCCAACACTACCACACCTGCCTGAGTGTGCTTGGATGCCAGAGGGCAGGATAGGACATGTCTGCTCCCCTGGAGCCTCTGGAGGGGGAAGCAAGGACCTCTACACGATATAGGAATTTCCCCCAAACAGGAAACACACAGGCATGTTGAGAGGCCACTGCAGAGAGGGAAGTGTCATTTGGGACATGATGGAAGATGGGCAGGAGCTGCAGCCCATTCCTCTGCTTCCTTCGGCTGGACCCCCAGCCAACTCAGCTTTCTCACCAAAGAAATGGCACAAAGGTGTCTTCTCCCTTCCTCCTCTCCATCTTCCCCGCCATAATCCTGAAGCCTTTTCTCAGTAAGACAGAGGAAGGATCAAGGATGGGTGATCTAAATTAGAATTAGTTCCTGCAGGCAGAACTTTATAAAGGACTCCTGTGAGAAACAGGAATGCCCCCATCATGGCCAGCTGAGACCATGTAAAATCATTTAATGATCTCAGCAGGAACGGATAATGCAAACACTCTTATGGGAAGATGACCAGGCCCATCTCTCTGCCCACCCAGGCTTCTGGGTCACGGTGGATTATAGCAGGTATCTACTATGAAAACAAGTAGGAATTGGGAGGGAGCAAAAAGACTTCCAACCATCCTCAAAACATACAAGGAGACCAATACAGTAGACGGTGCCAACTGGCTCACCAAGCCCTTTGCTATTCCTTGAAGAGGGCCATCCCACTCTCATCCTAAGCCCACTGTGTAGCAGCCAGAAGTCAAACAGGGGACTGACCCATGCTTTGGCTTCTCTGAAGCATTGCCCCTGTGTACCCAACCCACAGCACCTCTACTCCCAGGCTGTGGAATACACCCACTTTTAATGATCCAGCTCCCCTCAGGAACTCCTCTTTGACCACTTTAGCAGCTCTCCATGCTATCTGTGCCTCCAACTCCAGCAACTAATTATTATATCCACCTTGAAGTCTGCTGCACCATCGGCTGACCCAGCCACTCAGGGCCACCCTCCACCAGCCCAGACGCCCAGGAGTGGTCATCTCTCCATCAGGGCACCAGCCAACCCCACCCTTCCTCTCTGCCCAGGCTTGACCTTGGCCAAAGTCAGAGAGCCTTGAGAAACCTCAGAGTCTTCCAACCCGATTCAGGCTACACCACTCTCCCACCCTGGCCCGTGTGAGCTCTGTGAAGGTCCAAAGCAGCATTTCTAATGTTCTCTCTGGAGCTTGAAGCAAAAGCACGATGGCCTACTGAGTCACAAAAGATGAGGGCGTCATCCTCTCGGAGGCCTGCAGCAGGTCAGGCACACCTTCACACCACAGCTCCTCTCTCCTGCCCCGACAAGCCTTCCCCTCTGCAGGTTCCTGTGCTCAAATCTCACTGCTGCTTTGTGCTGCCTTCTCATTTGGCTTCCCTCTGCCGCTTTCATGGGCCCTCTTGAAATCCGGAAATTTTTACCATCATATAAAACTGCCTTCTGTAAGGACAGGGCTCGAGAGCTGAACAGCAGGAGCAGGAGGGGGTGGGAAAAGAGGTCAGGGGATGACAGTAACTGGAGGCGAGGAGGGAGGGAGGCCACGTGCTCTGACCTCAGCGTCACTCCCCCTCATTTATCTGGCTGTCTCACTCTCAATCCTGGTCCTGCCATCATCCAGGAGGACTTCCCCCTTCAGTGCAACAGCCTCATATCCCTCGACCTGTTCCATCCCATCGACTCTGGCCTCTTCAAATCTCCGTCCTACCTTTTCAAAAATGTGTTCAGTGTTGGACAGTCAATCACCTGCTCTGAGCCCAGGCTTGTATCCTTTTCCTCAATTTACCTTTATATTTTTTTAAATGTCATTGAAACTTTCCATGCATGACGAGTTCCCTTCTCTCCATCTCTCCTCTCCCTCCTGGCTGCACATCCTTCCCTTTGTGACTGAGACCTCAGGATCCATCCCCGCAGTAACTTCCTCCCCTGCTTCCTCAGGGACCACACTGCATCCAGCACTTCCTGTCTTCTCTCTTCAGGCCTCTCCCTCTCTGCTGCTTCTCTCTCAGCAGATGTATCCTACACAAGTTCAAGTCTTTCCTGTCTTAAAAACAAACACACCCTTCCAGAGAGCCTTCCTTTCTTATCCACAAGGCAGTCCTCTGGGCTCCCAAATCATCACAGGAGTCCACCTCATAGCAGTTATTATACTGCAGTATAACAAAAATCTACCTCTCTGCTTTCCCCCCTTGCACTGTAAGCACCTCAAAAGCAAGACCATATTTAAATGAAATTTTATATTCTTAAACAATTTCTAGAACACTGTAGACACTGAATAACATTTTCTCAAAGGAGTGTTAAACACACAAATCTGTCATCTCAGTACGTGTTATGATTTGGATACCTTCTCCCTAGAGGTTCATGCGTTGGAAACTCCCATTCTCAGTGTGGTGATTTTTGGAAAGGGAGCCTAGTGGGAGGTCATTAGGTGAATTGGGGGCATGCTTTCAGAAAAGACTTTGGGACTCTGAACTCTCTCTGGCTTCCTGTTTTGTGATGTCATCTCTTACTCCTATGTGATGCTATTAGGCCCTTACCAGACCCCAACCACTGGAGCTTCCCCAGCTTGGAATTTTGGCCTCCAAAATTCTTTATAAAGTCAGTTCTGCTCAGGTATTTCATTATAGTTACAAAAATGGCTATAAACTCCTTAAACTGTTGTACCTTTTATGTTTCTTAGACACCCCACCCCCAATTATACAGGGCATGTTCTAAGCATGTCCGAGTCCTTTAACAAACTGAACTGAGATGGAAAAAGCACCTGTTCACAAAGTTTTGTCATTCTGCCTCTTATACAATCCCAAATCTGAACTTGAAGTTCAAAACTTTTCTTTAGGCCACACATACCACTTGGTATTCTTTCTTCACTTTCAATCCACAAATGAACTAAACTGAATGTTAAACACACTTTCAGAGCTGCCTGAATGTGCCCAGTGTTGTTTTGCCCCTGTGCCTTTCCTGGTGCTGTGACTTCTCTCCACAGCCCCATCTTTTGTCACCTCTAAGAAGGCCGGCCTGGCCTTCCCCACCAGAACCATCTGTCCTTCCTCGAGTGCCTCAGTGCTTGGCTCATGACACTCCACCTGCAGTCAGTTGTGTGAACTTCTAGAGGGCAAAAGCGAGACTCACCTTCAAGATACACATGGAGCACTGAGCTGAGCTGACCGTGGAAGACAAGTAGTAAAATAGTCCACTGGAACATGTTCCCTACACCCTGGCGCTCTCAACTTACCGCCTTCTCAACCAGCTCCAGGAGGTTCTGTCTCAGGAAGGACAAGTTTTTCAACCTCTCAAGCAAACGAAGACTCCAGTAAAAGCACAAGGAAATATCAATAGGAGAAAGTGGGGCACAATATTTCAGAACAGAAATATAAGTTCCTTGAGAGAAAAAGTCACACTTTTTCCTCCTTGGTCTGCTATACAGCACAGTGCAGAGCACACCTTTATCATGGACATCACACTGTATTGTTCAGTGAATGTTTATTGTTGAGCATTCATAATAACTCAACCCCTTCCTAAGGAATTGTAAATTTTAACAGGACCCACATCAAAGACCTACATATATGGATTAGGGTTCTTCAGAGAAGCAGAACCAGGAAAGAGGGGAGAGAGAGAGAGAGAGAGAGAGAGAGAGAGAGAGAGAGAATTCAGAATATTGGTTCATGAAAGTGTTAAAGCTGGAAAAAAAATCTATAAGGCAAACAAGTCTGAAATGTGTAGGTCAGGCCAGCAAGCTAGAAGCTCAGGCAGTAACTGATGCTACAAGTCTTCATATATGAAGCCTCAATTTTGATTGAATGAGACCTATCCTCATTTTCAAGGATAATTCCCTTTACTTAAATCCAGCTCTTTCTAGATCTTGACTACATCTGCAGAATACTTTCATGGCAACACCTAGATGAGTACTTCATTAAATAACTGGGTAGTGTGGTCTAGCCAAGGCGACATATGAAACCAACTATCACACCATGGAAGGAGATGAGATCATCAATGGAAATGTCCATTAGGATAGAGGGATGTGTGGCCAACCTTGTCCATCACCAGTGAAGGGGTGTGCAGTCCTGTGCCATCGCAGGCTACTTGAGAGTGGCCATGAGTTTCCAGAGGTAGGTTCTCACTTAATTCACAGAGAGGGCATGGAGAATTGTCCCTTATTGTAGCATCAGGTTCACATTCTTCATTGCAGCCCAAAGATCCTCATCTTTTCTGGCATACAGACTACAAATTATGATTTTAATTTTCAACTTTCCACTCGTCACTTTCCCCATTACTGTGACTTGAATTGGGAAAGATTCTCAAGTTTAAAAAAGAGCCAGGCATGTTCTCACATTATGTAGACTCTAGAAGAATGGATGACTTGATCTCTCCCAGGGCTGCCAGCAGGAAGGCAAGTCATTGAGCATGCTCAGATTGAGGTCAATGAAGGAGTTTTCAGGTCTGGAGCTATGAGAGATCCATTCAATAATTTTTTATTAAGCATCTACTATATTCCAGGAACTATTTTAAGGGTCAAATATAGAACCAGGAACAAAATTAACCAAGTCCTACCTCATGGAGCTTATACTATAAAGGGAAAATGTGTGCAATCACACAGGAGTCCAGGCATAATTCATCTTTCCTGCCACTCACAGGATTATTTACTCATCTTGAAGGATCAAAATCACACAGACCACCACAAGGCAAGAAGAAACTTGATACTTAGAAAAAGGAATGTTCCCAAAAGAGACTTTAAATATCATGACAAAAATGTACTCGAAAGGCTCAATGGTAAACAGACAAACTGTTGACCATACCTTCAAATAGTCTAGCCAATTAATCAAAGTGCATTTATCAAGCTTCATCAATGACTGAAATGAATAAATAGATAAAGTCCCCATAATCTGCCTCCATGGGAAGACATCAAAATTCCCACAACAAAGCTGGGATTGTGGATCATTTGCAGAGTGTTTGCCCCGCATATATGAGGCACTGGGTTTGATCCTCAGCACCACATAAAAATAAATAAATAAATAAATAAAGGTATTGTGTCCATCTACAACTAAAAAATATTTTTAAAAAAATTCCCATAACAGCCAGGCACAGTGGTGCACACCTTATAATCCCAGAGGCTCAAGAGGCTGAGGCAGGAGGATCACCAATTCAAAGCCAGCCTCAGCAACTTAGCAAGGTCCTAAGAAACTCAGCAAGACCCCATCTCAAAATAAAAATTAAAAAGGGCTGGGGATGTGGCTCAGTGGTTAAGCATCCTTGGGTTCACTCTGCTGTACCAAAAAATAAAACACAAACAAACAAAAAAACCAAAACCCAAAACACCCAGACAACAGATAAGCTATGCATGTAATTCTGGACACTTCCAGATCACGGCTATGGATGTCAGGGATGGTTTCTGCTCCATCTCATCCCTTTCTCTCCCTTCTTTAGTCCTTCACTTTCACACTGATGCAGAAGGGCATGATGGAAAATCTGCGACCCCTTTAATTCATTCCACGGGCCCTTCCCAGGTCATCTGCTCCAAGGAATCTTGCCTGTGTTTGCTCACTCACCCTTTCTGTCTCTCTCCATCTATCTTTCTCTCTCTCTACCTCAGCCTGTACCTGTCTCTTATGCATATGTATACACATGCCACACACACACACACACACACACACACACACACACACACACACTCAGGGTGAGGAGTCCAGATGCAGTCTTTGCCTTCATGCACTAGATTCTTGGTAGCACCAGGCCACCTGCAGGGTGCCAGGCTCCTGACCTTTCTCTTCCACCTGGGTCAGTTCTGCCTCGCCCTCTGGGACGCTCCAACCAGAACTTGTTGGTAAACAAACCTGGATTGAAGTCCCAGCTTGAAGTGACTTTAGGGAAGCTAAGGTCATCAAGTCTCAGTGTTGTCATTTGTAATAATCACACCTTCTCAGGCTGACTTAATGTGACAATGTCATGGACACTTAGCCACGTACAAGGTGTCATAGTGAGGACTCCAGAAAGCAAGGCTGCTGTATCACCAGCCCTAAGTCGTCGTCACCATCAGAATACTTAGTGCTTTGCAAAAGGGCGGTCAGCTACTTGGGGTGTGGGGGCGGGCAATGACATTGCTGGCTGTTTGTTCTTAAGTAATTTTTTAGTCACTTGCAGTCTATACAGATGTCATGCCTGGCCAGGCAAGTCTGGTAAGTAACCTAATCCCTTGGTGCCTTCTCTCCTAGAGGTGACAAATCAGGAGTTGTTTTACATATGAGTGGCTCCAGCTCCCCAGGGTCTCCCATCCCACCCATTCCTGATCTCCTGGGACCATTTAGTGAATTCACACTGCTGGTGACATGCTCATGATCCTCTCCGTTCCAGAAAGTTTCTGCCCAGATCATCTTTAGTACAAATTCAAGACAAGGGGGGTTGGGGGAGTTCCTAAAACATAACCAAGTAAATAGCCCTTTATCCACCTCTGTCACTTTTTTTTTTAATATCTATTTATTTGTTTTTAGTTGTACACAATGCCTTTATTTTTATATGTTGCTGAGGATCGAACCCGGGCCGTGCACGCAACTGGTGAGCGCTCCGACGCTGAGCCACAACCCCAGCCCCACCTCTGTCACTTTTTTTTTTTTTTTTTGCTGGTTTTATATAAAGTATTTTTACAACAATTGTGTCTTCATACATGTATTTAGGGTAATCATGGGTAACTCAGTCTGCTATTATTCCTATGCCCTTTCCCCCTCCCCCCCTCTTTGTTCTATTTAAAGCTCTTTCATTCCTCTCATCCCCACTTCCTTAGTATCTTCATATCAAAGAGATCATTCGACCTTTGGTTTTTTGGATTGGCTGACTTCACTTAGCATTATTTTCTCCAACTCCATCCATTTACCTGCAAATGCCATGATTTTATTCTCTTTTAGCACTTTTAAGACCAGACTCATCTCAGTGTCCAGCCTTTCCTCCAGCCTGCTCCCAGGACTCCTAAAAAAAATTCCAGGTAGGTCACACACAAGCTGACCCCAGCAGGGAGCCATGGAAATTCCCCAGCCCCGTTCCTGCCCAGGCTGGGTCACTGGCCCCTCCATCTGCGTCATCCTTCATCAGAGGGCAGCTCCTGTTTTCCAGGCAGTGTGCTGCGACCCCGGGGAGCAGACACCTCGGGACTCACCCTGTGGTGTCACATTCCAACACCAGACCCCTTGGACCATCTCCAGCCCCAGCAGGTGAGGAGTGACCATTGACCCTTCCATTGGCTAGGTCAGAGGAGGCTGCCTGACCGGGTCCCCATATTGTCCACTTCTCCCACATCCTTCTCTGAATCCTGCTGTCCTCTCGCCTCCTCATGGCATGCTGCCGGTTCCTTCCCTCCTCATTCTCTCTGGCCACATGTTGTCCTTATGGAAGAGCAAAGATGGGTGAAGAGAGCCTGGACTTTCACTATAAAGGACCCCACAAGACTCCGAAACCTCACTCCCGGCCATTCTTGTCAAACATTCATCCGAGAGAACCAGATTGCTGCTACTGCTGCTGCTGAAATTAATGGAATCTGGCAGGAAAACCTTTTGTTTTTCCAATGCTGGATTTTGCCAAGCAAACACAGGATCTTGTTGAAAATGGCTGCTGTTGAAGAGTCGATTCCGGAGAGCGTTGGAAGCTCCCACTCCACCCTCGATGCAGCACATTGCACAGCACGCACTGAATCCTCTCTGGTTCCGAGATGCTGGAGATTTTTTTTTTTTTTTTTTAATGCAACTAAAATGTTAAACAGGAAGCCTTTCAGGATCCCTGCCACAGACAATAACCAAGTGCCAATTTCCCTTCTCTCCAATGGCAGCAGCTCCAATCCGACATTTTGTGACTTGGAGATGCTGATTACAGGTTCAGAGGAACCAAGCCAGAGAACCTGGAGAAAATCCTGTTGCCTTGAAGAAAGATTTTTGTCCTCCACATCACAACACCTAACAATCTGGCCTCAGGTTCTGGTCCCCAAATGGGTAGCCCTATTGGTACTAGAAGGCTAGATGGACAGAGACAAACATGGGTTGCATCAAGAGTGCTAATTTATTTCCTAGGTGAAAAAAAGAATCCCTTTTCCACACACCTTGAATGGGTCGAAACTGCCACAATCTCCTCCCCATCGCTTTTCCACCTGGTTTCATCCCACAAATAGAGCTGAAAGAGGGATTGGGTTACGGCCATGACTTGAAAGGCAGCATTTGTTCCTCGACCCCACTCAGCCACTATCTGTCCCCACCCCATTGTTTTAGGGCAGAACAAGTGGGGAGTCTGCAGAGTGGTTCCTATGGAGGCTTTTGTTGAAACAGAAACTTTGCATGCCCTAAAAGGAACTGAATGAAGTAGGAATGTGAACCCAAAGTAGCCTTTGTTTTCCACCAGTATCACTTGAGAAGAAAAGATGAACCCAGAGAAGGAGAAATGGTGGACCCTGGGTGACAGTATGGACTCCAGTCACTTCACAAGTGGCTTTAGGCATATGGCTTCATTTTGAATCCTCTATGATAGCCCCAGTCCTCACTGATCTTTGCTTTCTCTAAACACCTACATTCCGTCACACAAGTTAACAATGAATGTTCCACGTATTGCCTAGTATGGCAGGTGGTGGATCCCAAGGAGACAATAAGGCCTCCCAAAGGAAGACTGTGTCTGAGATTCCTCCCGGATATCCCAACAATCCTTACATAGCAGGGACTCACACTAAATATTTATGGAAGGAAAGAAGAGGAAAAGGGAGGTAAAGAAGAATGAAAAAGGTAAAGTATTTATTGACAGTAAGATGAGAACAATGGTAATCATTGTTCACTGGACCAGGCTGAGTGGGGAGAGGTATACTCCATGCTACTGGAGCCTCACCGGATCCTCTTTGCTAGGCTGGTGCTCCCATCCCCCAGCTGCTGTGACTAGTAGTGGCTCACGTTGCCACCTTGTTCAAATACTGCCTTCAACAGAATACAGCCACCACCTCCCCAAAGCCAGTACCTCCCCTCCCTACAAGCAGCCCACAGCCAGTAGCTCAGACAAGACTACAGAGGACAGTCCTTCTGCCTCAATGTGAGGCCTGCTCCATTGTGTGACTTATGCTCCAGAGCTCTCCCTGGGCCCAGGAGGAGGCTGGACTCCAGCTAAGGCCATATCCTTACTTGGCACATTCTCAATTTTTCTCTGCCTCCTAAGGAACCTCCTCCATCAGCCATGTGCACCAAATCCCTGCTGCAAGCTCTGCTTCAAGGGAATCCAAACAAAGACCATGAGGGCCCATCAGAAAAGAACAGAAAGATCTCAAAAAGAGAGGAAGAACAGGGTCTCACCTACATAGATCCTTTCTAAATTTATCAAATTTTTGGCAGGATGGTGCATGGCCAAATGGCATAACAGCCCCCATTTACCCAGATCAGTGTTTATGGTATCTATAAAAAAAAAAAAAAAAAAAACTGGCTTCTCCATCTCGATTGACTCATTTGGTGGAACCAACTAGTTCATACACAGTTAAGAATATTAAGAAAAGGGAGCGGGGCATGACCAAGGGTGAGCCAGGAGGAACCTTCATGAGGATTTTCAAGATCTGAGGAGCTGCGCCTATTTTATCAAGGTTGCAAGCAAGAAACAGATGGTGCCGTTCTCAAGTCAGGCAAATTTGATGAAGTATTTCATAGGAACTATTAAAAAGTTTGGGCAAAGTAGAGGAAAATCACAAGGTATCAGCATAGTAACCAGGACTGGTAACAGAGGAATATTTACTACCCCATGGCCCAAAAGGGACAAGGGGAGCGAGTGAAAGGAAAAAGAAGATTTGTAGATTCTGGCAGCCTCAGGGCACTGGAGAGAGACAGCCAGAGAAAAACCGCCCAGATCTTACCCTTTACCCCAAACACCCATATTCTATTCACTTTATTCCCTCTGTCTCCTACTGGACTCCCCCCAGTAAGAAACTAAAGAACCCAACGGGTCAGTTTCCTGAGGCAGAGAGAAGAATTGAAAACAGTAGCCTGTGAATTTGAAGAGGGAAACAGAAGATAGCCAACACTTTTTTAAATGTACATTTTAAAAAATATTTTTAATTTTTAAATTACCCTATGATCTGATCTTAAGTCCATCCTATTCTTTCCTAACATGTCAATTTTCAACTCTTTAGACAACTACAGGTCTCCTTATGAGTTTCTTGGAAAGAAAATCATCTAATAAACCCATCATCAAACATTCACTTGTTCATTCAACACCGTATATAT
Source organism: Tamias sibiricus (assembly GCA_025594165.1). Taxonomy (NCBI): domain Eukaryota; kingdom Metazoa; phylum Chordata; class Mammalia; order Rodentia; family Sciuridae; genus Tamias; species Tamias sibiricus. The sequence goes on along the minus strand of CM046669.1, from coordinate 45,817,284 downwards.
TTGCCATGTATCGTGCCAAGACCTGGGGAGATAAAGATGAACAAGACAGAAACATCCCTTAGCCTGATGGAACATAGGGTTTTCCTGCTCCTGTCCAAGTTGGAGTCTCACTATCTGAGAAAAATTAGGTCCTTTGTTCCCCTCATTATTCCCAGTTTAATTTTAAGAACTTCAGTATCTTCCATGTCCTAAATGGATGTTGAAATCTTTGTGTTATGGGTAAGTTAAGGGTGCCCGTGGAAGCCTGTTTCATCCGAGGACTCAAAGAGGAGGTCTGTGGATTACCTCCTGGGACTCAGAGGCACCACCAGGTTGCAGTGGGGCTGGGTCCTGCCAAGTGGTCAATGTCAGTGTCAGCTCCTGACTCCACAGTTGGTGATGACTGAGATGCAGGTACCTTATGAGCTCATCTACCTCCTCTGCTTGTCTGTCAATGCCCAAGGCCACCTGGCACAGTGTTTGTAGAAAGAATACTAGAGTGACCCATGGCGCAGTCCTGTCATAGGATCTGAGGTACAGGGTCTATGACCCAGCTCCTAGCTCCTTAACTCCATAAACACTCATTCAATTATACTAAACTGAATTCTCAAAATACCCACTCAAACACACACACACACACACACACACACACACACAATGAAAGAGTTTTGCAACAAAAGAAAAAGCCCAGGATTGCCATTGCAGCTATAAAGAAAAGCTAAGGGACCCAGATACAAGGAGGTCTAAATAGACCTGGCCTATTCAGGAGAGATTCCTGGAGGTGGAAAGAAAAATATTTCATTTATTAGTGATTAAGAGTATGAAGGAGCAGACTATATCTCTTCCCACTCTTCTATGGAAGATGGATTCATGGAAATCTAAGTTGCAAGGGAGAGAAGACAGCACATTCCACTGACCAGAGGGCCCACTACAGTGTCCAGACTCAGAATAACACAGTTCCCACAGTATGGTGAAAACAGCTGGGGGGGAGTGGAGAAAGGTCTCTGTGATAGACAGAACTTTGTAATAGGTGGTGCTATTAATTCTGGAACCACCACGTGGCTGGAACTTAGTCTTGAGAAAACCACTTAACCCCTCTGTATCTCAATCTTCAGATGTGAAGAGGCCCTTTGAGTGGTTCACAAGCAAACCCATGTGAATGAACCAGTACAGTGCCCTCTGTGTAGCCCATGCTCAATAAGTGAGAAATACTTCAAACAGTGGGAAAATGAAATTTAAAAAAAAAAAAAAAAAACAGTAGCCAAGGAAGAAGTCTGAAAAATTCTCATAGTTCTAAGATTCTAAGCCTGGTCACTGACATGACTCTCAGTCTACCCCATCCCCACCCCACTTCAGGAAATCTCTTAAGTTCTTATTTTAATTTGTTCATGACCAAATTGAAATGAGAACAAAAGATAGACAACAAAGATATTTCCAAAAATATAAGAGTCACATCCTGCATGTGTGGACCATCAGCCTCACCATGCTGTGTTGAAATTGCCTTTTTGACCATTTTCCTTATTAGGCAGAACTCCTTGAAGGCAGGAACTATAACTTGTTCAACATTGTTCAACAGGAAATAACCCAGTATTTCAAAGCTATGGTAGATAAGGAAGAAATGTTGGATTTACTCAGAGAACAATAACTGAGATTCATTTCTTCTATGAAAAGACCAAGGATCTTCTTAGCTATTCTCTTGTCCTACAGCACCATCACACAGTCACCTCCTCCAGAGAGTTGCTCAGACCACCCCTCACCTTGCCTGAGTCACATCCTGCATGTGTGGACCATCAGCCTCACCATGCTGTGTTGAAATTGCCTTTTTGACCATTTTCCTTATTAGGCAGAACTCCTTGAAGGCAGAAACTATACCTTGCTCAACACTGTTCCACAGGAAATAACCCAGTATTTCAAAGCTATGGTAGATAAGGAAGAAATGTTGGATTCCTCACTGTGCTATCTTGAAGTTGCCTTCTTGCCCATTTTCTCTATTAGGCAAAACTCCTTGAAGGCAGGAACTATAACTTGTTCAACATTGTTCAACAGGAAATAACCCAGTATTTCAAAGCTATGGTAGATAAGGAAGAAATGTTGGATTTACTCAGAGAACAATAACTGAGATTCATTTCTTCTATGAAAAGACCAAGGATCTTCTTAGCTATTCTCTTGTCCTACAAGCACCATCACACAGTCACCTCCTCCAGAGAGTTGCTCAGACCACCCCTCACCTTGCCTGAGTCACATCCTGCATGTGTGGACCATCAGCCTCACCATGCTGTGTTGAAATTGCCTTTTTGACCATTTTCCTTATTAGGCAGAACTCCTTGAAGGCAGAAACTATACCTTGCTCAACACTGTTCCACAGGAAATAACCCAGTATTTCATGCATGGTGGGTATTCGTATTGTTTTTTAAATAGTTCAAGAAGTAGCCGGGCGCGGTGGCGCACGCCTGTAATCCCAGCACTTTGGGAGGCTGAGGCAGGAGGATCGCGAGTTCAAAGCCAGCCTCAGCAATGGCGAGGCACTTAGCAACTCAGTGAGACCCTGTCTCTAAATAAAATACAAAAAAAGGGCTGGGGATGTGGCCCAGTGGTCGAGTGCCCCTGAGTTCAATCCCTGGTACCACAAAAAAAAAAAAAAAAAAAAAAAAAATAGTTCAAGAAGTAAGTGCAACCTTTCCATTGACAAGACCTCTATAATTTTGTAGCTAAACAGTTCTCTTAATGTGAATCTGCTTTGTCTCTGCCTTTAGACTAGAATCTCCTTGAATACAGGCACTTGTCTTTTCTTTAATATATAGCTTGCCGTGGGTATCCCTTAGGGCCCTGTGTTGAGATTTCATGTGTGGATTCACAAACCAACTTATGGACTCTCAAGGTCAATACAGTAGTAGAATATTATGGGGATCACTCATTTCATTAAAAATCTGATATCTAAAGGAATTGAGGTAGATTATGTATAGAAAGAGATTAAGAAAAGCAAGTGAGGAAATTAAAGAAAACCTAAGAATGAAAAATAGGGTGAAACCTAGGGTGAATTATAAAAAACATGATGCCCTAATATGTATACTTTTCAAAATGGAATGCAATTTGATTCTGAGCTTCCACAAAAAAAAAAAAAAAAAAAAAAAAAAAAACAGAAAGAAACTGTGAACAATTACACAAATTGCAATATCTGAAAGTTAAATAAAGAAAAGAAGGAGCTTTGAATCCAGTGTTGGTCACATGCATCTTGGGCACAACCCCACTGAGGAGGAATGTGTGTCTCAGCAAGCCCTGTTCCCACCAATGAAAACATAGGCCAAAGTGCCCATTCTTGCCAACATAAGGTGGGGGGCCGCCATGCTTCTGTTTGAAGCATGACAGGTTACTATGATCTAAAAAGGGAGGCAGAAATGAAAGTCAAAAGCTAATAATAGTTTCTCTGCACCCCATCAATTTTTGTCATTGTGATCCATGCACATGTCCCACCTGGCCTAGCACTACAGACCCTTTGCTTCCCATGGCCTTGAGTAGATTCACTCAGGAAACACAGAGAAAGCTCTTGTTGAAAAGGAAGCTGACCTAGTATGAGAGTCTCCCCAGAGCACGTGTTAAAAAACCACCTCTTCTCCTGTCCCTGGCCTGAACCTACCTACTCATTACCCATTAGTAGCTCCCTTGCCTAGCTCTATCAGGCTGGAGTCCATCTAGTTCTTAAACACCTTTCTGGTTTCTTCTCTACCACTCTGCCTTGACCTACAGAACTTCAGATCATCTCTCCTGGCATTTCTGGGTTCTGATCATCTGAACTCAGAGTGTGTGTGTGGGGGGGGGGGGGGGGAGTGTGCGTGTTTCTGCTTCTAAGCTAGCCTCAGGACCACTCAACCCCCAAATTCCTTGTCTTTCCAGGATTACCCTTCTGCTACCATCCTTCTTGGTGGAATGCAATCTGCTGAAAAGTTGGAACCAACACTTGGTTCTACAGACCAAAAAGCAGTGCAGAAAAAGATGAGATGGGAATGAACAATTTCCTTAAGTGCTGATGGCCCCAAGAGATTGAGTGGTACTTACAAGAGCACTTTCAGATTTGGGAGGGAAGAATAAAAAGGAAAAGAAGAGAGAGAGGGAGAAAGAAAGAAAGAAAGAAGGAAGGAAATGGGGAGAAGAGAAGAAGGGAAAGGAGAAGAGTAGGTGGGGGAAAAGAAAGAAAAATAGAACAAAAAAGGAGAAAGGAAAATAAAGAGTAAGTGTACCATCTTCCACCAGATGCTAATGATGTTGAGTGGAATTACCTGAGCAATGGCAGCCCAGGTGCACACAAACAGCAGAATAATCCACAGAGCTGGGGGTGGGGTCGGGAGGAGCGGAGGGGCCTGTTGTACCATTTTAATAGCACCAACATCTTATCTGATGAATTGGACACTTTAGTGTTCCTCTCCCAAAAGTCGAAGATAGATCTTACACATTGATTTGCTGTAAAGGACTCACATTTTGAGAATTTAAAAAGGGCTTTGTGGAAGTTTCTGTAAAGGAGAGGAAGAAGACTATGGCAAGTTACATGAAAGGGCCTGAAGCCCAGGCTGAGGAGGGGGCTTTGCCCAGTCAGCAATGGGTGCACTTCTGAATCACCACACACAAACGTTGATTTATAGGTGTCCCCACCCCCACTGTCAGGTGAGACCTTGACAGCAGGACTATGTCTAGTGCATATTGATTCCCAGTCACCAGCACAGTGCCAGGAACAGGTGCTTGATAAGTGTGCAGGGAAGAAGCAGAAGGACCCCACCCTGATAGCAACTGCACAGAGGAGAGAAAGAGCAAACCAGAGAGGGACTTGGGGAACAGCAGCCCCTCTGGAACCCTTGACATAATAGGCTTCACCTAACTAAAGAAGTAGTGACCCCAAAGCTCCTCCAAGCTGTCCCATGACTAGAGCCCAGAGGGCCAGGGAGGAAAGGCAATCAACAAAGGCCCTTTAGACCAGCCTTCACCCAGAGATGTGTCCTCAGTCAACAGGGTAAGCAAGGTGGGAACCCAGAATGTGTCACACCCGGTACTGACTGTGGTGAAAAGAGAAATGGAAAATGTAGACCCTGTACTCTGGGACGCTGAAGCAGAAAGACAGATGTGGTTCAACGGGAGTATTGATGTCTGCCATTCGCTCAGGCTTCACTGACCCCAGGCACTGTGTCCACATTCTACTTACATTATCTCATTTAACCCTCTCAACATTACTAAAAGGTGATGACATCTCCAATGTATGAACTAAGGAACAGAGACCCAGAGAGGTCATAAACTTCCAAGGTATCCTTGATGGAACCAAGATTCAAAAGTGCCTCTCTCAGATGGCCAAGTCCAAAATCTAAGCCTCAGCCGACCATGTGGCCTCTTTTTTTTTTTTTAATATTTATGTTTTAGTTGTAGTTGGACACAATACCTTTATTTTATGTATTTACTTTTACGTGGTGCTGAGGATTGAACCCTGGGCCACACGTGCTAGGCGAGCGGTCTACCGCTGAGCCACAACCCCAGCCCGACCATGTGGTCTTTTCTCCCTGCTATTCTCCTTCCCTGACCATGAACCTGACTCAGATTCCTCCTTGGAACCTTTTCCACTGCCATTCACCTACTCTGAAAATCAACCTCTCCTCCACCAAATCTTTTCTCATCTGGAGGATCGGTCCTGACGTGACTCTGATCCTTCCTCTTATGGGATATCCTCAAATGTAAACGGTTTCTTTGCACAGCCTTGAACTGCTTTGGAACTACTCTGAAACGTTCTGCTGTTGCTAGTTTTTGTTGCTATTTACCATGTGTGTTCTGGCACCTGCCTACAAACCTTATCGGCAAGCTCGCACGGACAAGGACAAGTTGTTTCCAGGGATCTGCTGGATCCAGTTCATGCTGGTCTCAATCATTAAATCTTTAGTAAGTTTGCAGGCCAAATGGTAAACCTCTGGCAGCTTAAAGTCTACCATGGAATATTTTTATACTATGGAAATTGGCAACGGCCAAAAATCAGGACCATTTGGCCCTCCAGAACACAGATGGTTAAACACTCAGTAGTATACCCCTGCTTGAACTCTTGCTCCCTGCTCAATCCCTGCCCAATTTTTCATGCCATGCGATGCATTCATCCTTGGGTGTGATCGTGCGATGGAAGCATTGGCCACAGGCATTATCAGATGTGTCAGTGCCTCATGAACAGAGAGGGTGATCAGGGGTCCAGGAAGCTTTCCTGGAAAAAGGTAACATTGAATTCATGATTAATCTCCCTCAGTCCTTATTGTCCCTTCAGCCAACACTTTTTTGAGATCCTACCATGTGTCAGACTCTTTAAATGTGTGACCACTTTAAATTCTTCATGGGAATTCAGAGGCTTAGGAATTTAACACCTTCCCAAGGACATAGGAATGACCAGACAGAGTCCAAATTCAACTCCAGAACTGTGGGGCTCCAAAGCTGGGATCCTGTCTGGTACATTGTACACCCTGGACTACCAGACTCATGACACTTCATGTCCTGAGTTCCAGAGTCCCCAACTTTTGCTATTGGTCAATGGCAGCTGGGGATATAATTATGAGAGGCAGTGGCAGGGGGAGGAGGGTGGGAAGACAGGCACAGGTGCTCTGTTCAAGAACTTGGAAGAAGAAAGCCATATCTGGAAGCCCATACCAGTGGCTCTGTCCATGAGTTGCAGACTGCCACTGCACTGACTCTATCCTGATTCTCAGCGGGAGGGACGGCTGTATTGCTTGCTTCTGCATGTTGGTACACACGTGTGCACGTGTGCATGGGCGCACATGTGTGTTGTGGAGCTGAGAGTGATGAGAAAATCCCTTTTTTGCCAGCATGCAGGAACAGAAATAAATAACGAAAGCCAAAGTTTGCCAGACCTGCCAGTGGGTGGAGAGAGCAGCACATCCACAGAGAAATCTTGTACAGAAGTGCACCCACACACACCCCAGAACAGCCATCCCCCCAGTGATGTTCACCCACACCTCTCAGAAACCACGCTCTACTCCACACATGTCCCATTCCCTCCCCACCTCCAGGCTGCAAAAGCCCAGAGACCAAGGAGGAGGCTGAGGTGTGGAAGGGTGGAGCCATCGCAGGCTCCTGAGGAGGGAGGCAGACCAAGACCAACAGTGCCCCGAGCAGAGTGAGGTGGAAACAAGGGTTTTAAAGCAGTGGTGTTTAGCCACCAGCATTCCATGGGGGAAAAAGACCCCCATAGATAGCTGCTGCCAACTCCTGTAGTATAAATACCCCATGACTGGTTTCAAGCTACCAACGATTTCACTATCAGCTTCCAAATTTTTGAAGAATTAATAATTGGCATCAGCATGCACTGGGTCCAGAAGAGCCCTGGAGAAGACATTAGTCCATTGTGAGCTTGCAGGTCAGGTTTGTAGGAGGGTTCCAGAACACACATGGTAAATAAGCAACAAGGGCCAACACATAGCTTCTACCTGGACAGAGCTTCAGACTCTGAGCTCAGCCTGCCAGAAGTCAGCATCCACCCAGCCTCCACTGGGTGCCCTTACTGTCCTCAGCCTTATAGCCAGCCTTTCCATAGCCCCATATCTCTGCCCTTTATCCCATCACACCCTTCTTTTGCTCTCTGGACCCTGACCCTTCCTACCTTCTCAGATTTTAATCCTCAACCTTTACCTCTCTACTCACCCTATCTCAATAGCATTTGAACATGCACTGGTACCCTTCTTTCTTTTTTTTTTAAATTAAATAAGTTTCTATTGACCCTTTATCCCACTCCCTTGCCTGCCATCCATAAGCAAACTTCCTGAAATCATGGCCTGCTCTGTTTGTCCTTCCTCATCTCCAATTCACTCCACAGGTCCCAACCTGTTGTCTCTTGCTTCCCCACTAAAAGCTTGGAGAAAAGGTTATCAAGAACTTTCTGAAGATGTGACCATGTCATAATCCTTGATTCCAAGGATCAAATTGCAAAAAGCACAATTAAATGCTTGGGTGATCCATGCAGAAAACGGCAATTATCCAAGTCCTTCCAGGGGGAATGTTGGTCAAGATGCTAAGGATAATTGGCCTTTTTGCTCAGAAAGTCTTTAAATCACCTAGGTGCAGAGCGGTAATAACGGGAGGAGGAGATGAAACTCCTAATAGCACAACGAGGAATTTGAGGATGGGAGTAGAGAGAGAAAGGGCACAGGGTTAAAGTCTACTGGACCAAGTATGTCGGGAAAGAAAGAAAAAGAGATTCTTGGTGGAGTAGCAATAAAAGCGCCTTTAGAAAACTGTTCTTGGACCTCAGAAGAAGTTTAAGTGGGTGACTGTGAAGTATGCAATGTCAGCCCTCTCTAGGTCTCCCCATGAAACCCTCAGTAAATGCCACCAGGCTCACTAATGCATTAGTATGAGTGGGTTGAGGGAGGGTAATCTCAAAGAGAAAAATAAGGGGACAGCTGACATCTGGGTTACACCAGCTACAGCAGGGAGGAATGACAAGTGAATTCAGCAAAAATGTTTTATTTCCACATCTATTGTCAAGCCTAATTATTGGTTGAAATTAGAGGTTCTGCCCTGATCATGGCCATGAATAAATAAAAATATGTTTGAATTTCAGCAGATGTCGTTAAATTTCACAAATCTTTCCCTTCCCAGAAATGAAAAGAAAGATCCAACTAGCCCTTTAATACACTGATATCTAAGGTACAAAAAAACTTGCTCTGAAAATTTCTGACCTCACCAAATAAATGTAAGCCAAATCAGAATTTCTGAATTTTTGTCCAAGCTGTGGAAGATGTGCACATTGGTATTGCATCCAGACTCGGCAAGATAATGGCGGTTTGTGGAAGCCGTTTTCCTTGGCACACTACACGTGGGCAATACTCACATAGCCGATCATTTAATCACATCTATCAAGAGCCAGCTCTGGGCCAGGGAATGCAAGCGGTATTGAGAAACATGCAAAGATAAAGATGAGTAAGCTGTGGACTTTACCCTTGAAGCTCATTAGTTAACACCCATCAACATTTGGAAGTCTCGACACTGGGCCCTCCGTATCCATGGGTTCAGCACCCAGTGATTCTACCAACCATGGCTAGAAAATTGAGAAGAAAAAAAAAAGTCATATCTGAATAGTACAGACTTACTTTTTCTTGTCATCTTTCCCTGAACAAGATAGTATACCAACTATTTCCATGGCATTTCAATCTATTAGGTGCTATGAGTCACCTAGAGATGATTTAAAGTATACAGAAAGATGTGCTTAGGCTAATGCAAAAACTACACAATTTTATATAAGGGACTTGAGCATCTATGGGTTTGGTATCCGTGAGGGGTCCTGGAACCAATCCCTTGAAGATACTGACAGACAACTGTAATTCCATGTGTGACAAGCTAATGTTGACATCTAAGTTAGAAATGAGGACATTATTATTACACAGTTCCTTTCCCAACAAATTGCCCTAATGTTTTACTTGACAAAAGGAGTACCCCCAGCCCTGAACCTCCTCTTCCCAATCACCCCCAATCCATCTCTGCTTGCACTGAGGCAGGTTGGTCCTCCTGCTGTCAGTTTGCTGGCCTCCACAGGAAACACCGGGCTACACACACTGCTGCTATTTCCCCTGCCCTGCCTTCTCTTCTCTCTTTAGCAGCTGTGCATGTACTGTGCTCCCTGCCTAGCCATGCTAAGATGCCGCAGCACTGCAAACAGACATTGGTTCTAATGCAAAACTGCTTAAAAACTGAGATGCGATGACTTAACAGAACCAGACCCTCAAATGCATCACCAGTGGGACTTTCTCTAGACTGCAGACTGTGCATAATTAACCTCTGCCTGGCGCCCAATTCACCAAAAGGCACACACCCCTATGGCCAAGCCCTGCGAAGGCTTTTGAGTCAGAAGAATTCAAAAGATTCAAGATCCAAATTATTAGAAGTGACTCTGACAGGTCACACAACCCAACTTCCTGCCTTCGGCTACATCAATCAAAAGGGACTCCTTTTTAGTGGAAAAATAAGAATCTTCCTTGTCAAGAATGATCCTGATAAGAACAATTCACACACACTTGGCCTTGCATCTTAGACAAGAATAGCTGGAAAACAAAGCCAAAAAATAAACAGAATAAAAACACTCCATTGTTTATGCTAACATTTAATGGACAATCCTCATAATGAAATATAAAATAAGTGCTAAGATTCTGCCTATTTCACAGATTTTAGAACTGAGGTATTGGGAAAGTAAGGTCAAAGATGCTTGGCTAGTAACCCTTGACCTGGGTCCAGAGTCTCTTTCCTAATAGTACTCTTCTACTAGCCCTACCATAGAGGCCCAAGTTACACCTCCACTCTGACCCAAAAAATAAAATAAAATAAAGGATTCCATTATGACACTCAAGCCAGAAGCTAGTCACTGGAGGTCTGACACATTTAGACAAATGTTTCCCATGTGTGGACTCCCCTCTCCTCTGCTTGCTTAGTTTATTTTTTAGGTGTGATCAGTCCACCAAGGAGTAGTAGTAGGCTCATGCTCTCAGTGCTGCAAGAGAGCTCTCAGTGCTGCAAGAGAGATCTCAGCTGCAATAACCCCCTGCCCAGAGCCATGTTCTCATCTCACATCTCACTCATCAGATCACATGTGCATGGCTCTGGTTTGCTCTTTGACTTTATCTGTATCTAATGATGCCAATCCAGTCTCCCTCAGAAGGTATTTAAGCTGCTCAAGGGCAAAGACTATGTTTCTGCCTTTCTCCATCTCTCCTTATTACTCCCAGGCTGCAAACAGGTGATATTCCATAAATACACACAAAAAGACTGAATCTGCATGTGACCTCAAATCCCAGTGAAGTCAGGAGTTGAATATAGGCATGAGGGAACATCAGATGGTTAGAGGAAGAAAAAACAACACCGAGAATGGTACATACGTTGCTATTCCCCCCAAAGTGAATTTGAATCTTATTTTTCCTTCTTATCATGTTGTTTGAGCAATACAGAATCACAGTCCTGCACTTCCACATATGATATGACCCTTTCACCCCCAGTACACAATGTGTTTAGTTGCAAAAATAAAAATCAAGGTCAATACGGCTTTGCTCTGAGCCTGTGATCCCCAGGAGGGCAGGAGGCAATATTTCCAGCAAACTACAGAGCCCTCAAAATATGAGGTCCATAGATTCTTTGCAAAGCGCTTGTTTGTGTCGAGAAAATTCCAGCCCAATGAGAAACCAGATGGGTAGATGCACCAAATATTGAAGACAGGCCTCAAGGCAAAGCAGACAAACACTCTCTCTGGTGTACACTAAACTCAGGAGTGAGCCTCCAGCCGTTACGAGCAGAGAAATGTCCCACCAGAGTTTTCCAAATAGCAAACTCTTAGTCCGATGATTGTTTCTATCATTTGCCATATTTTCTGTCCAAAAGCCTCTCTAGTTCCTACATGGTTAGCAGCTTTTATAGCCCAAGATAAGTGTCCATCCCTTTTAATTTTCATTGTTGCATCTGTTTTGCCATTTCTCTGCAGCAGGTTGTATTACAACGGAAGGATTAATGAGGAAATGGATGCAAACATTTTTATTTCAAATAGCAGCTCTCAGACAAGATCTGGAAAACGGAATCAAGCCATATGATTGTAAAAGGAAAAAACCCTCGCCATCCAACTATTGGGCATTTTGCCATTATTTGTGAATAGCATGTAAATACAAACAACTTAACTGGGGTGGGGGAGAGATGTACATTTTTCATTTGTGTCTGGCTAATCATTTTTTTTTATTATTAATTTGGTCCCTTTTATTTCACATAAATGTCATCTCAAGCACCAAACATCAACAAATAAGATCGTTTATCTTGCCGGGGAAAGCAAAACATTGCATTGCCATTCAGAGAAGGCAGCTGACGTCCCTGCCGCACCACTAATAAAGAAGGCCTTCAGAACGAAAAATAATCATTTTCTATTACTTTCCACCATGCCTCATCCATAAACACAGGGCGGCTGGTAATTGCATTTAGCAAAGAAGCATGCTCTGTGTATTACAATTTCCTGAGATGAAAAAAACCCTGAAGAACACCCCAGATTGAGGGCTCAGATGAAGAGCAGGAGAGAGACCTGCTTGCTCTTTCCTCCGGTGCCTCTGTACACTATGCAGGGGCAGAGGATGGGGAAAGAGGCAAAGCGAGTGCGGGGTTTTCATGAGATTCCCTTTTTCTCTTCTTGGCCTGGGTAAAAAGAAAAGGAGAGGAGTGATGGATGTAGAGGAGGGAGCAGAGATGCACAGCAGGCGGAACCGGAGCCGGCCTCGGGGATGAGACTTGTCTAGCAGCAGCTGCTACCACGCGCTGCCGTCCGTGTACACGCGGGCTCCGACGCGCGCGCGAGGCAGCCGTGTCCACGCGCATGTGCACGCGAGCCTCTCGTCCCGGGCAGGGAGGCGGCATGGCTGAACTGATAAATCCAACGCAAGCCCACAGACTCCACGCTTCCCTGTCGCCGGAGCATTTGGCTCGACTGCCCGCGTTGCCTGCTCTGCCAAGCAAGGCACTGACTCCACAGGAGAACCGTCCTGTCGATCTCTGCAGGAATATAAGACCTTTTTTTTCCTAGTAAAATGTTCCCCAACTCTGCAAGGGAGGTTGGCAGTACATCTCCAACTCTGGCCTGTCTTTTTAATACCCCTACAATAGCTCGGTTGGACTGAGACCAGCTGTTGGTGCATTACCATTTGTAAATGCTTAAAACAGCTACTCCTTGTTTTCTTGGCAGCGCTGACTGTGGAAAAAAAAAAAAAGACAGAAAGAAAGAAAGCTAGCTCCAGCCACTTCCATTCAAACATTAAGAACCACTGACTGCCAGCTTTGGCATTCAGCAGCCATTGTTTGCACAGTTCTCTTCAACAAGTTTCTCATCACCCCACTATTCCTCCACACACCCCCTCCATGTGAAAAGAAGAAAGAAAATCAGCAGAGGAGTTCCAGTCCCCTCAGTCCCAACGCTGGTTCACACCCACCATGTAGTCAGTCTTCATCAGAAAGAAGATAGAGAAGCCCCATGAACTTTCTTTGTTTAGATCTGGTCTTTTATATGTTTTGTCCCCCTCCCCTGACCAGGCTGGTCATCATTTCACAGGCCTCAGCAAAATTTCAGCATCTCCCAGGTGACCCTGAGGTTTTCCAGAGTCACCCTCGTCCTTTCCTGCTCTCTGAACACACACACCAAGTGGGGTATGTAATCACCTTACCCAGGACTAGTGTAGGATCCCAAATGGGAGATCCTACACTGGGTGATGAGGAGATGGCCACAGTCCAAGTCATCCAGACGAGGCCACTCTAAAGAAGGCTCTAAGTTCTGGGTCCACCTCTCACCTCGGCAAAGCCCTCAACTTGACATTTGCAAGAAAAGTCAGATTCGCAAGTCAACCCCTAGCTACTCAAAATAGATGGGAAATCTCGTGAAGAACATGTGAGGCTCTTTGCTGATCCTCCTCTGTCCCCACCCGTTCCCCTTCCCCCAACCACTGTTGGCAGGAGTGGCCTCCAGGGCCACATGCCCATCTATGGCCCAAACTCCACATGCCTCAAACAGAGCAGCCCTGGAGAACAGGCAATGACATGCCCAGCGCTGCCGCAGTGGGGACAATAGGCTTCGTGTGCCATATCCCCGCTCTCGTACCCTTCTGTTCGATGGCCTCCCCCACCAAGGGCAGTGGTGGCTGCATCTGTCCTTGGTCCTTTAGTGGGGTTTCTGGGCACAAGAGAGAGATCTGTCTGCGTCACACACGCTCTTGGAGATGAGTGAATTCAAGTAGCCAAATGTCGCGGCAGGGTTGAAATCCCACACATAAGCTCCAAAAGGAAGGAAAGAGCCCAAAATTGGGCCCAGGAGGACTAGCACTTGTGGGAGGGAGTACAACTTGGCCTGAGATTAAAAAGTTCCATTCTGGTTTTATGGAAATGTGATAGTCGGTTCCTTACCGAGAGGACAGGAACCTGGAACAGATAAGGCAAACCGCAGATAACCCAGAAATCCCAGACAGCTGGCCCAGGAGCAGGACACACAGGAAGGGGCAGTGGACAATGAGCCCCAGCCCCACCACTGGCCAGCTAAGCCACCAGAAGCCTTCATGTCATGTGTCACATCTAAACCATCTCATCTGTAAAAATCCAGAAGTTGAGTTGGAAAGCCGCCCACATCCTGTCAGTTCTAGAATGCTAAGCCATCCTTATCCTAATGTTCTTTAGCTTTGGCTAATAGGAGTTCAGGTATGCATCACTCTAAAGACACCCACCCACCGCAATAGAAATCCAGACGCTGAATTTGAAGTTTCCTCTAAAAGATGGAGTCTCCCAATTGTTATATTTGATATCAAATTTACTAAACTCAATTTATGTTCATCTTTTCAGGGAAAGATTATAAAGTTTTGGAATGGAAGCTTTCAATTCCCGGGCCTGACACAATGCCTGACACACAGTAGGTGCCTTATGGATAACGTGTGATAGACCGGACAAATTTGATGTGCAAAGTGAGGTCCACAGGAAAGCACAGCAGGTGATGTAAGAAGACTACAGTGGGGGAGTTAGGTGAGTCTGAGACTAAAAATTGGGCACAGGCCATTTACAAACTGGATTATCCTCATGCAGCTAATTGGAAGCCAGGCAATTATAAAATGAGAATTTTGAATCTATGTGTTTTATTAAACCCTGCAATGTATTTATTATTACTAAAACAGAAAATTCCATCAAATATTAGTCAGTCCAGCATATTGAGTACAACTCCCTCCAATGGCTCTGCAGCCAGAAAAATCTCAGTAGAGCTTCTCCTGAGATCTCCCGATTAACCATCTAGCAGACACGCTCCGTGCTTGTTTCATTGTCCTCCTGCTGGGCTGAAAGCTCCTTCAGGCTGGGGCTGTGTCCAGCTTGTCCATATTGTATGCTCAGAGCCTTGTACAAAAGGCACTCTAGTAATAGTTGGTTGATACTAAAGTGGTTTGCAGGAAAAGATGCAAAAGCTGATTCTCTTTCCTTGGACCCTTCCCCTTGATGAACTCACTTATCTACGAGAGGGACACTTTCGGACACAAGAGAAAACAAGCAATTCCACAGTCCTTAAGACCTGGTGATGAACTGAAAAGCCAAGTTAGGCTGAGTGTCTGACCTCAACCCTCACACATGGCAATCAACCCATTTGATTGGCTCCTAACTGATTTGCTCTTGGAGCAAATTCCCCTTGGAGCAGAGAGGAGACCTCACTGCATTTGAAATTCCTTCTGAGCCCCCAACACCTGTCATCAGTGATGGAGCCCCAATATCTGCCATCGGTGATGAAAAGGCTACATGAACAAGGGCAGATGAGTTGGCCCCAAGGGAAGATGTGCAAGGCCTTCAAGCCGTGACGATGACTCCATCATGTGCACAAAGACAGCACCACCGGGACACAAATAGGAGCAAAAACAGTAACTGTAGCCACTGCATGCTGCATGCACATCATTCATTTCACCCTCCCCACAACCCGAGAGGGAGGACAATGACAGTCCACACTGCACAGATGGGGAAACCCAAACGCGGAGAGACTCAGAACTCATCCACGGTTCAACAGCCAGTAAGTAGCTGAGCACATTCACATCCCAGCAGCCTTTACTCTATAACTTCACTGTCTCACTGAAAGCTCCTTTAAACAGCAGCAGCAATGTTCATACCACACCAGGTCTTGCAGTGCCTAAGGAAGGAAAATATGGACCTTGCAAAAGTATCCCATATTGTCACCTCAGTGCATCTGTTCTGGTAAGGTCCGTTGTTATCAATAATAGTCTATTTGTGCAGCATTGAGCTAAGGAGACTAGCCTCCAGGGCAGAACCCAGGCCTATAATGCAGGGAAACATGTATTCTCCAAATCCCCACTGTGTCAACTCCTTAGCTAATGAGAAGTACGATGCTGTGTTCCTTATTTTGCCTGTATAACCCTCCACCAGGTCAATGTGATCTATAACATTATCAATCTCCAGTGAAGGTAGCATGGCATAATGGCTAGGAGGAGGGGTACAGGAGCCAGACCCCCTGGGTTCCAATCTTAGCTGCCACCTAGCTGTATGACCCTACACATATTTCTTAACTTCTCTGTGTCTCAGTTTCCTCATCTACAAAAATGGGAATAAAAATAGCACCAACCTCCCAGGGTTGTTGGGAGGATTAACCCACCACAGTTGTTTTCCTGCACCCCACTCCCTGCCACACAGCCCCACTCCTCAGGGGCCTGCCTGGATACCATCCCTGTGCTGTCACTTGTCATGATCTCTCCTATTCTATTTTTTATATTATTGTTGCTGCTGTTGTGGCAAATTCACACTATTAAGAGTCACCTCCCTGCCTCCAGAGCAGAAAGGCAGAAAGGTTGAGAATCCAGATAGAACCCACGTTCAAACCTCAGTCCTGCAACGTGGGATCTGGACCCAATATTTAGCCCCAGGCAATAAAACATATATGACTTACAAGCTGCTTGGCTGGGCTTGCATCCCTGCACACACACCACCAACTGTGTGACTCTGCACAGCTATTTACACTCTGCTTCAGTGTCCTCGTGCACGAAACAGGAAGGATACTTTAAAAGTACCTCCTGGGATTCCTGTGAGGATAGAGAGAGGATACATGTCCCTGGATACCTGCAAGGGGAACATAAATGTTCATGCTCTTCATTATAAAGCAGAGGAGATAGAGTGGAGAGTTGGGAAGGAGACACAGGTCAGATGCACAGACCATACTCCCCCAGGGAGAGTGCCTCCCTTCCCACGCCTCCCTGTGGCTGCACCCCAGAGCATAAAGCCTTTACTTCTTTAAGTCCTCCAAAGATCTTAACTGTCATTCAAACCTACAAACTCCTACCTCCTTTGCAAGCCTTCCAAGCTGCATCTGAAAACATCTCCAGCCCCTTCCCATGTGGACCAACAGAAAAGGCCCCCAAATTCCCTTAAATATCAGTCAGTCTAATATTGAGTGCAACTCCCTCCAATGGCCCTGCAGCCAGGGAAGTCTCAGTAGAGCTTCTCCCAAGATCTCCTGATTAGCCACTAGCAGACCCTCTTCATGAATTGTCCTGCTGGGCCAAAAGCTCCCTCACCTCTTCCCCTAGCCATGTGCCTTCAACCTCCTGGACCACAAATACTTGGCAAAAACTTGTGATTTCCTTTGTTATGTGCCAAACACTGTGCTGAGATTTATATTTCTCTATCATTTAATGTTCCGTCTTAGATAACTCACACACAGTGCTCTATAGAATACCACAGACTGACCCACACAACTATAGTTATCTCATATTAGACAAAGGCACCAAAAACATGCATTAGAGAAAAGATAGCCTCTTCAACAAATGGTGGTGGGAAAACTGGAAATCCATATGCAACAAAATGAAATTAAACCCCTATCTCTCACCATGCACAAAACTCGACTCAAAGTGGATCAAGGACCTAGGAATTAGACCAGAGACACTACACCTATTAGAAGAAAAAGTAGGCCTTAATCTCCATCATGTTGGACTAGGCCTAGACTTCCTTAATAAGATTCCTATAGCACAAGAATTAAAATCAAGAATCAATAAATGGAATGGATTCAAACTAAAAAGTTTCTTCTCAGCAAAAGAAATAATCAGTGAGGTGAATAGAGAGCCTACAGAATGGGAGCAAATCTTTACCACAAGAACACATCAGATAGAGCACTAATCTCAAGGATATATAAAGCACTCAAAAATCTTAACACACACACACACACACACACAAAAAAAAAACCAATCAATAAATGGGCCAAGGAACTGAACAGATTCTCCTCAGAAGATGATATACAGTTAATCAAAAATATGTGAAAAATGTTCAACGTCTCTAGCAATTAGAGAAATGCAAATCAAAACTACTCTAAGATTTCATCTCACTCCAGTCAGAATGGCAGCTATTAAGAACACAAACAACAATAAGTGTTGGCGAGGATATGGGGAAAAGGCACACTCATACATTGCTGGTGGGACTGCAAAATGGTGCAGCCAATATAGAAAGCAGTATGGAGATTCCTTAGAAAACTGGGAATGGAACCTCCATTTGACCCAGCTATCCCACTCCTCGGTCTAAACAAAGCACTTAAAAACATCAATGTTTATAGCAGCACAATTCACAATAGCTAAACTGTGGAACCAACCTAGATGCCCATCTGTTGATGAATGGATAAAGAAAATGTGGTATATATACACCTAAATAGAATACTATTCAGCATTAAAAGAGAATAAAATCATGGCATTTGCAAGTAAATGGATGGAGTTGGAGAATATAATGCTAAGATGATGGATGCCAATCCCAAAAGACCAAATGCCAAATATTTTCTCTGATTTAAAGAGGCTGATTCATAATGGGATTGTGGGGGCAGGGTGAGCATGGGAGAATTAGACGAACTCTAGATAGAGCAAAGGGGAGGGAGGGGGTATGGGGGTAGGAAAGACAGTGGAATGAGATGGACATCATCAACCTAAGTACATGTATGAAGACACAAATGGTGTGACTCTACTTTGTGTACAACCAGAGATATGAAAAACTGTACTCTATATGTATATTATGAATTGTAGTACATTCTGCTGTCATATATAACAAATTAGAATTATTTTAAAAAAGAATACTACAGATTGGATGTCATCAACAATAAACATTCATTGCTCACAGGTCTGGAGGCTGGGAGTCCAGGGTCAAAGTGCAGGCAGACTCAGTTTCCCATGAGGGCCAGCTTGCAGATGGCCACCTTTTTTGCCATGTCTTCCTATGCCTTTCCTCAGTGTGAACACTGGGAAGGGGGATGGCATGGGATTGGAGCAAGCTCTCTGATGTTTCCTCTTCTAAAGATACTAATCCTGTCATATTAGGACCCTACCCTTATGACATCACTTGTGTTGCCGCCTGAAGCGATGGCCGCTTGGAGCAACGAAGCCGCGGGAAGAAGTTCAGAGGCGAACTGGAAACAAACAGCTTTTTATTCTGATAACTTTTCTCTCTGGCTCTAACAACGACTAACACGCGCCACACACACACCACCAAAATGGCGCTGATCCGATCAGCAATCTCGGCTCAAGTCACTCGAGATCCCGGGCCAAGTCCCGTGAGACTACGGAAGGCGACAATGTCCAAATCTCCATGGCCCATAGTCAACCGCAATTTAAGCCATCTCCCCAAACAGGGCTCCTGCACACTTGAACTTAATTATTTCCTTGGAGGCCCCTTCACCACATACTGGGGATCTGGGCTTCCTTATATGATCGTGTGCTGGATGACATTGAGTACAAAACTTTCCCAATCACTGTTGGAGGTGAGTATACGGTTTACTGATGAAGCTCTGGAATCCTTGCCCAGGGTCACATAGCCAACAAGTGTGGTCATCCCAAAGGTTTGCTTTCAAGGGAAGGGCCTCATCCAAGCCACAGTGTCTGGACACTGAATTTCCAAGAGCCCCTCAAGGGCTGAGAACATCCAGGATAAAGAGGGTTCTAATGGGCGAGGAGGGCTCCAAGAACCTCCCCCCCCCATCAAATTTTCAGTAAAGTTGCACATAACACCACAAAAATCTCTTTTAATTTTCAAAATATCTTTTCCTATATTCCTTCTACAAACAGAGAACACCTGCTATCTGTCCAACATTGTTTTTGATTGTTACCTGTCCATCAGTAGTAGACAAAATAGACCTGATCCTCTCTTTTAGGGAACTTTCGGCACAGTCGGCACACTCTTACAGACAAAGAGGCAGAAGGAAGAAACCAGCTCAGTGCAACCTTTTATCCAGTATGTTAGTCTGCTTTCTGTTGCTGTAAGAGAACACCTGAGAGTGAGTGATTTACACGGAATAGAAGGTTATTTGGTCTCGATGTTCTGGAGGATGAGAAGTCTAAGAGCATGGCTCTGGCATCAGCTCTGCTTCTGGTGAGGGCCTCATGTTGCTTTGACTCATGGAAAAGGAAGCAGGCATAGGTGAAAGAGACAAGGCACAAGGGGCAGCCTTACTTCCTAACAACTCACTCTTGAGATATCTAATCCCATTCTGAGAGAATGAACTCAGTTGAGGCACTAATCCCACTTCATGACCTAATCACCTCTTAAAAGCCCCACATCCCAATACTACCACAATGCAATCAAATTTCAATAGGAGTTTCAGAGCCACATTCAAGCTATAATACCTAGCTTGGAGGCTCTGCAGGGCTAGAACAAGGAAACTTTGCTCATTCCACCACGAGAAGGTTTGCTTTCATGTAGACAACACCTAAATACCAATACAGCATGTACAGATAAATTAAGTAGCCAATCCAGTTATTTGATTGGTTTGACTGTTACAGCAGAAGTTAAAAATGCAGAACCCTGCCTTCCTCCAGGATGGCTTCAGTTCAACTCCTTTTGCCAGATTCTCATTAACTATCTACCAGGGCAAAGCCCCATGCTAGGCACTGGGCAGGCTTTGGGGGACATTGCAAAGAGAAGCCCTCCCAGCAGGAAAATGACTCTCGGATCTTCACTAGCCCAGCCATGAGAAAGTCCTGCACCTTTGGATCCTTTAAATGGCTGAACTCTAGAGATGAAAAATCGAACTCAAACCTTAGGCTTGACCTTCACTTAACCAGCTGAAGGTCAGTAACCCCTCCTGCTCACCCATCCTGAGCTGGAGAGGTGAGAGGGAAAGACAGGAGGCTTTATTATACCACCCAGGCCACGCCTGCCAAGTTCTTCACACAACCGCTTAAAAAAAAAAAAAGATGAAGTGAAAGAGAATTGGAAAAATGGAACCCCCTACATCCCAGAAATATTACTTTCATGAGCTGTATGAATTATTTAACAGACAGCTGAAAAGACCAAACTCAACAGAAGAATACAAAAAACCAGCCCGCAGTACAGACACCTTCCCCGAAGCCCATGACAATGAAATGTGTTTTATGCCCCAGATCAACATGCCAGAGAAGGAGGCTTCGGAGACAGATGCCCACAGGGATCATTAGCCCCTTATCTCTCAACCCTTTGCCACCAGCCTCCAGATCTCTGAGCCTGGGCAGCCCAGGGGGAGAAACGCTGAAAAGTGTGTATATTGTAAGTGTTGGTTAAACAACCCCACCGTATTCTTATTTGCTGGAGGTTTTAGGGAGCAGATGTAGGACTGGCAGGGCTTGGAGCTGGCGATATTGTTCTAGCTCACTCAGAGCCAACACGGAAGGGAAAAAAGCCACACACACAAACAAAAAAGAAAAAAAGCTGCATTTGGTGTGTGCGCGCCTGGGTGTGCGCACTCGCCTCTGCGCCAGCCCCTTGTCCAAGGCTCCTTGGAGTCGAGCTGACCCATGCAAAACCAGGCTTGGGGCCGGGCCAAGAGAGGTAGAACTTCTCCCAGAGTCTGCGTGAGGGTGCCTCTCCACGCTCCAGGCTCACCGCAAGGCTCCCTGCCTTCAGGAGCGAGGGGGCTGGGGCAGCGACTCGCCCATTGCAGGCTTGGTGCTCTCAGTTGCTAGAGAAAGGGCAAACAAATGGAGAACCAACTATAAAGGCAGCCAGCAGCAGTGAGGCAGCGCTGCAGCTGCCAGGCAATAACTTAGATAGTTACAGCTGCCATCACCTAGTTCATGCAAGCTTTTTAATATCTTTTGGCAGCTCTCGGTGTCACAGCACAAAGGGAGAGTTGGCACTTCACAGCACACTTTGTTTGACATAACTGTAGGCAGGACCCAGCTGATACCTTCAGTAATGTGGATGGGTTTGCTCTTAAGGTGCGTTTTAGCACATCAAACGGGAGGGGTTTTCCCCCCAACTCTCTCTCCCTTCCTGCCACCCCCTGTTTGCATTCAGGCCATGCAACACCCCTAAAATCACACATTGGAAACCAGACCAGATTAATGGGAGAACTCCAAGGGTGCATAGCATAAGGTTGGCCCCATAAGCACCAAACTAAGGAGGACAGGAGAGCAATGCAGAGAAGATGGGGACACAGGAAGGAAGGGGAAAGGAGAAAAGAAAAAAAAATAGTGAGCTGCAGAACTCTTCCCAATCCACATGGAGAGACTCAGAGCCTCTTTATCCACTACCCCTAGAGGATTTTACATAAAGCAGAATGCCACCATCTTGCTTCCGGCTCTTCCCTCTTCACAGTTATTCATTGCTTGGCTTAACACCTCCTCCCTAGTTGCACGGGAACCCAGCTTGCTCAGAGTATCTTCCTGCCCTGTTGTGACTCTTTCGAGGGCCAATAGCTAAGAAAGCAGTTTGCAGAAGCACCTCCCCCGCACAGGGAGTTGTCATGACAATTTTCGGTGATCCCTCCGCCCAGCCAGGCTTCCTTGTTTGGCAGATCCAGGAGCCTTGCTGGGGCTGGAAATGGTCTTCTCTAAGACCCCATGGCACAGATGGGCCTGAAGAGAGAGCGTGCAGGCAGAGGAAGAACAGAAGATGAGTGTGGGACATGAGGCGGGGGAGGGGAGGGGCAGACACTGCCCAGGCTGAGCTGTGGGTGCCCCTGAGACATCTAGGTATGGAGGGGAACCATCGCTCCCCTGGTGCCAGCACCCAGCCATTCTGCCCCACCACACATTTCCTTTGTGCATCCTTCTAGGCAGTGGTTCTGACTGCCTGCAGGATCCACTTGGAGACGGCTACCAGGAAAAGGCAGAAAGAAGGCGCTATGGGGATTATCAAAAGTGATCATGGGCTCCTGTGTTAGTCAGCTTTCCGTCACTGTAACAAATCCCTGGGATAAGAACCTTATAAAGAAAAAACGTTTGTTTAGGCTCACAGCCCTGGAGGATCCAGCCCATGATCCATCGGCCCATTGCTTTGGTCCTGCCACAGGGCAGCACATCATGGTGGGAATGCATGATAGACAAAAGCCTACAGGGAGAAAAAGACAGAGAGAGGAAGGGGCCGGGGTCAAGACCTCAAGGGGGTCAATGACCTCAAGACCTCCTACTAAGCCCTACCTGTTAAGCTTTCCACCACCTTCCAATTGTGCCTCCCTGGAGATTAAGCCTCCAACACAGAGAACATGGGGGGACAGAAAGATCCAAACTACAGCAGCTCCTGGTTGTTCTTGTATTCATTTGCCAGGGCTGCCATAACAAAGCCCCACAAACAGAAGCCTAAACAACACCCATTATTGTCTCTCAGTTCTGGAGGCTAGAAGTGTGAGATTTGGTGTCAGCAGATTGGATTCTTCCTAAGAGCTCCAAGAGAAGATCTGTCCCAGGCCTCCCTCTTGGCCTGTGGTGATTTCCTGGTGAGCTCTGGCCTACCTTGGCTGAGATACACCACGCAGATCTCTGCCTCCACCTTCACCTAACATTCTCCCTGTGTCTGTCTGTCTGTATGTTTCCAAATTTCTTCTTTTCTTAAGGACACTCCAATATGACCGCATCTTAACTAATTACATCCGCCAAGACCATATTTCCAAATAAGGTGACACTCTGAGGCATTAGGGGTTAGGACTCCAACATACGAATTTGGGGGAGCACAACTCAACCTACACAGTCGGGTAGTTACCATGCACCAGACACCATGTTGCACACTTATAGGTATTGTTTCTAATCTTTCCAAGCCCTGCAACATGCATGGCATCATCCCCATTTTATAGAGAAGGAAACTAAGGCTCAGAAAGGTCAAAGGTCCTGCCTAAAGTTAGATGACACTAGGGCCATCTGGTCATAATACCTTTGCTGAGAACATGGGGGCTGGCCACTGCCACATTCTTCCCCTAGCACCCCAGATGGGAATCTGTCTCCTCTCAGCCTTCGTTTCATGAGCACCCTAGGCCTAGGATCACTGGATTCCACCAGATTCCAACATTAGTTGCTTGCTGGGTTGTTTTCTCCAGCGTGAGCATGGCAGGTGGTCTGCGGGTGTGGAGCCTTGGGTGGCTGTGGGAGGCAGGATGTGTTGGGTTGGAGCCTGGCTCTTCTGCACACGCTGCCCTTGCTTGGCAAGAGTCTTCACTTCTCCTGAGCTCTAAAGGAGACAAAAATATTGTGTGCCTACTATTACGCATTCGTTTAGTATCCAATACCCATTTATTATTTATTAAATGATAAAATAATGGTGAGGCAACACCTGCTCTGTATTAGGGTTCAAAAAACAACAGCTTCCTCTTTCCTTTCTCAATGTGCCTCCAAACTTTCTCTCCCCACTAGCACTGCTGTCTCCTTAGGGAATACAAGGTCACCCTCCATCAATGTGAGCAAACACCAATGCCATTCAGCAAGCAATAGCTATGTACCTGCTGTCACCAAAATAGATGAATAAATGGCCTTTGTTGATCACATAGTTCATGCCAGGCACTATTCTAAACATGTTACGTTAAGGAGGACTCATTAATATTCCCACTTTACAGATGAGGAAACCAAGAACAAAAAGGCTATAGGTGTTGTAAATCTTTCAAAGTCAATTGCTCTATCACTCTGTTCTTATTTTACTAAGTACAGTTTTACTTACTCAGAGGGAGGTCTGAATTAGGAAAAAGTCATAGTGTGGTCATCTAGTAGGAACTGTACTTTTATCATCATGAAACCGCACCCCTCAGTCCACCCCAGATGGCAATGCCTCAGTTAACCAAGGCAGGCCAGACAGGACCTCAGAGCTGCCCTAACAGGAGCAGGGAATATAGTTCTTTCAAGGGGCATAAGCCTTGCTCCTACTTTAATATTTGCACTGCTCTTTACTTCCCACTTTTTCCCTAGTAGTGTAAAGTATACATCAATGTCCCCAAATGCTGAGTTTAAATACTAAAGTCCAAATGAATGGGATTTCCCTATATACTCAACATGTGTCAAGATGCCCCAGACTTCATGGGACAGCCTCACTTCCAGGTGAGTGTTTTATTCGATGCCCAGACTCCTCTCCCAAACTAAGTAAGAGGAGATTTTATTTCCTATTTCCTATATCCAATCAAAAATGCAGCTTCTCTTAGCCCTCTAGTGCTGAATCATTCCAGCAGTTTCCAAAACAAAATTAGATACTCCCCAGCTTGAGAGATGTTCCACCTCCTGGACTCACGGCATTTGGGATTACTATTCACTTATTATCATTCAAAACAAATAAGAATGATAAAATATCAGTTGGAGTCACTCCAGGATACAAGAAACTGGAATACCTAATAAAAACCATAGTATTCCACAAATAGAAACGATTAGAAAATGCAGAAAAGCAATAGCAGAGGACTTTCTGCACCTTCCCCCCCCCCCAAAAAAAAACAGATCACCTGAAATAACAGAGCAGCTCTCAATGTCCTGTCCAATGGACACAGAGAGTACTGTTCAGGGCACCCCTAATTCAAACCTCAGAGAAAGAAAACCTGTGTAAATCATCCAGCACTGAACAGGACATCATTTTTCGTTTCCTGTTCTCTTTCATCACCTTTGGTGAGCTTCCTTCAACCTGAACTCTCTGTAGGTAAGGAGAAAAGGTTGTCACCTCCAGGCATTCTTTGCTCTCCACTACAAAACATCCAGCAACCCCCACATCCAGGAAACTTCATGATTCCACAAAGGGCCTTTACACCCACATTTCAGCCTGAGCAAATGTTTAACTCGAACTTGGGAAACATCACGGGATGCTGAAATCCACTCACATTCCAAGACTGACCTTCCCAGAGGAGAATGTGGCGGATTCGTGCTTGGTTGACTCTTGTTTGGTCTGCAGAGAAAGGTGGTCATGGATCTCACAGACCCAGGAACCCAAGTTCACTCAGCTCCCCTGCACACGAGCCCTTCCCCCCCCGCCGCCTCCGACTGGGGTCTCCCTGTCTAGAATCTCCTGCATTGACTCCTCCAGCCCCATTGAAGAAAGCCTCATTCCTGAGATGCCTAACTTTGGAAATGTCGACCTCTTCCTCTGCCAGGTGGCAGTGTTTACTCCCCAGTGCTTTGCTTTACCTAGACCTATGTCCAGAAAGCAAAGAGGCAGGGACCAGGCAGAACTGAGGCCCAGGGGAAGACTTTCTTATTTTCTCACCCCTTCCCCTCTACATCCCTCAACCATCAACTCCCATTGCCACTTTTGTTTTCATTATTTTTAGTTGTATATGGACATAATACCTTTATTTTATTTATTTGTTTTTATGTGGTGCTGAGGATTGAACCCAGTGCCTCACACTTGCTAGGCTAGTGCTCCATCACTAAGCCACAACCCCAGGCCCCCACCACCATTTTTGAAATGGGAAAGGGCAGAAGGGCAAAGTGAAGAAGAGGAGGAAGTGAGATCCAGAAGAGCTGGCACCAGCCTTGTAATGGGGTGGAGGACTGCAGGGCTGGGTCCTATTTTTTTATATTTACAATAATGTATCTAATCTTTGCATGCAATCAGGAAAAAATTGTTCTCATCATAGTATTCCTAATGCCAAAAATTGTTCTAAAAATGGGAACAGCCTAAATATCTAATAATTGGGAATTTGTTAAGTAAATCCAAATAATGGAATAGAATGCAATAATTCAAGATGCTATTTACAAAGATCTTAAGGACTAGGGAACTGCCGATGACATAATGTTTGGTTTAAAAAACAGGATGTGCTTACATACAGTTTCATCTCAGCTATATAAATATGGAAATTATATACAGTACTAGATATTGCTTTGTCTGCCAGTATTCCCTTCCCCCTTTTCCATTTCCAGTTTTTCTAGGAACTTCTCTTTTGTGTTCTCTCTCTCTCTCTCTCTCTCTCTCTCTCTCTCTCTCTCTCTCTCTCTCTCACTCTCACACACACACACACACACACACACACACACACACCATGACCTGCAACCAGTTGTCCCAAGAGGAGTCATTGTGCACAATATGGCTGTGGCCACAGTGGATGGGTCCAAGGTGGACATCTGACCCAAGCCAGGACAATTCTCTCCTTCCCCAGTAATTCTGAAATTGGGACTGAGGGAATCTTTCTCTTTCCAGCAGCAGACACAGTAGGCTAGAGTGCCTAGAAGCTATAGATGCAGGCCCATGTGTCCTGCCCGGTGGACCAGAGACCCTGGCATCAGATCAGAGTGAGGACAGAGGAGAGGAGGCAAATGCAGGGAGGAAGAAGCAGGAGGCCAAGAAGGAATATCCTGACAGCACCCCAGTCCCCTGTCCTGCTATACCTGAGACCTGGCCACAATTCTGCTCTTGGGGTCCATGAGACAGACAACCCCAGGCCCTTAAAATAAAGCCTCCATGTTTTCTAGCCCTTTGAATTGTATTTACTAGTAACCAAAAGAATACTAACCAGTATGTGCTCCCTCAAATGCCCCGTGACCTCTACACCCTCTTAATTATAGTAAAATATTTGGGGTGGGGCAGGATATATGATTCTAAGTGAATTCTTTCTCCTTTTTGATTTTCCCAAGTTTCCCATGATGAACATATTTATTATTTGGTGTTCAGTGTCTATCTCCAAATCTACCATCTTAATTCACTTACACACAATATACGTACTTTGCACATAATTAAGAAAAACCCTTTAGTTATCAAAAAATATACATTTACTGAATTTTTGTTTGCGCGTGTGTGTGTGTATTTTGTGTGTGTGCACGCGCACAGCAGCAGTAGTAGTAAATCTTCATATTAGACATAGAAACCACATGTCGCGTTATTTCTGGTGGGATCAGGACCTCAAGGCCTCTGAAGTGCTGCCATGGGCCCTGCCATTGCTGGCCACAGCCCCGTTGTCAGCCTGGTCTTCAGACCACATCTCCCATTCCAGCCTCTCTGAAGTCTCTACTGGTCATTATCCCGAGGTCAGCCATTTGCATGTCTTACCAGCAAGGAAGAGCAGGAAAATCTTCCCCATCTTTTTACCTGGTGTGACCACTTCTTTTCTTTCCTTGCTCCTCAAAACTACTGCCATTTTGACCTCTCCTGGGGCCTGTCCTTTCTCTGAGTGAAGCTGTCAAAAGCTCTATTCTTTGGAAGCCTAGAGCAAACCCTCTTTTCTCTCTGAGAATCAGAATACTTGGTTGGCACACCCCCTAGTGGTGGCCTAATGAATCCCCCTTAATTACTACAGGTTGCAACCCCCAGAGTTTCTCAAAGTGTGTTCCATTGGACCCTAGTTCTAAATAAAAATAGCAGAGGAGAAAAGTATTTTATGCTTAAGTCAAATTTGGAAACACTGGGATAAATAAAAGTAATTGGTGTGCTTTCTTAGTGGACTCCTCAAAGTCTTGAATATGCTAATGAGCATTAGGAACCCCATTGGATTCTTTTGGTTACTAGTAAATACAATTCAAAGGGCTAGATAAGATGAAGACTTTATTATAAGGGCCTGAGGTTGTCTGTGTCATGCACTGGATTCCAGATTTATTTGATCAAACTTTTAGGGAACAATTGCATGGCTATTTATTGAGCATGTACTATCAATCATAATATGCCCACTTACAGATGGTAAAACTGATAGTTACCAGGGGCAGATATCTTGCTTCAGTCAGGTTGACAGGACACTGAAGTCCATGTTCTTAGCAATGACGAGATCCTGGTTTTACATATGTTCCAGGGCACTGTTCTGCAAATTCCACTTCTACATGTCACTCTTCTTGGTTCCTATATTACCAGCCACCCGTGAAACAAGGACAGTGGAGGACCACAGAGGGGAGAGAGGGCTCCCTTGTTGCCCTTTGGAAGCTTCTGGTTTCGGTGATGAGAAAGGAAGAGCCAGTGTCTCAGTGCCACAAGCTCCCCCTTGCAATCATCAGCAAAAGAGACATGACAGGGCACCATGTCAGGAGCCCAAGATATGAACTTTCTGATGATATTATAAAAAATACAGTAGGCTACTTTATAATTTACTTTTTGCAAAGAGAAGCTTGATTGCTTTTGAGCCTTATATACCTGTTGACCTAGTTTTATTACCAATAAGATATTTTGCAAGCATATCTGCTTTTTCATCTGTTAAAAAATGGAAAGGATAATAACTCACATTTTTTTAATGTCAAGTTTAAGCACGTAAGTCATTTAAAAGCTTAACTCTTGACAGTGTGAGGGCTTGGGGGGGTGGGCTTTTGAGGGGGTAGGTTTTAAATTACAGAAGCCAAAGATAATTTGACTGACATAACTGAAACTTCAGACTTCAGGCACAGCTGGATCCAGGGGATGAAATGAGACCATCATTAAATCTAAATGCAAGGCACTTACATTTCTAGAAAAAGGAAATAGAATATAATGCTATAAAAATTTCTTAGTCGCTTATCCTGGCCGACATTGATACTGCAAATAATTACATGAATGCTAAGAGTTTGGGGATTGACCCTTCTCCTTCAACTTTGCCTTTCAGCTAGCCTTATTAAACACCTTTGTAGAGATTTGATTTTTCTGTCTGTAAAAATGGGCAACCTATTCCTGGTTTTCCACTTCAGTGGAAGCTAGAAGTTGTAAAGCTTTCAAATGATTTTTCCTCAGAGGATTAAATTTGGGGATATATAACATATATACACACATATACATTTATACATACATACATATGTATATAAACATATATACATATTCCTATGAATGCTCACAGAAATAGCACCTTATACTGGCGAAGGGCATCCTGTGTATTTATTTGTTTTACAAAGTTATCACTTAAAACTCCATAATTAGCCTGGCAAAACCTATACCTTCAAAATTACAACCACAATTTAAAGTCAATCAAGCCACAGGGGGAAGGAGGAGAAAATATAATTTAAATATATATATATATGCATATATATATATTTTTTTAAGTTCACATTTTGTGTGTGCATGTGTGTATTTGCAAGACATATAAATGGCAAATAAGGAAACTTAAAAAAAAAAAAAAAAGACAGATAGATAGTCCCAGATTTTAATACCACCCCCAAGGTAGAACAGGTGGTGAAAATATAATAAAACATGTTGCAAGGAACTTGTCATGAATTTTAAAAACAAAAACGCCTACAGACCAAATAAACTGCTCTGACACTCAGCTAAATCTGAAGTTCCCAAACTATTTTAAATGACAAAGCAGAAGTTCCCAAGAGATAGAGTCCAACAGAAATGGTTTGAGGGCAATTGCTGCCGAACTCACACAGAAAAGAGCTTGGACAGACAGGCAGAGGCGGAGCCTGCTCCCCCTGCCACATGGGCCACTTGCAGATGTTCTCAGACCCTCAGGAGCAGACCACGTGCGCAGGGCAAGGAATCTGTCGCCAAGACTCCTGGGAGCCTCCTGCACCCACATCCCGCCTGCCTGGTGGCTTGTCAATGGACCCAAAGGCAACTGTTTGGGGCACTGACCAGCAACTAGCCTTGTGCTTGCCAGTAACCACGTCCAGATGCCCTGTTGGAAGGCAGGCGGAGTCCCCGCCCTGGTCGAGGTGGACACTGTCCCTCAGCAGCGCCCCCTACAGGCCCCTGCCGTTCATTCATCACAACCTCGCCTGCCCTTGGTTCTTGGTCTACAGTCCATGCAGAACTAGCATTTCCATTTCCTCCCTCCGTGCACACAAATGCTTTGAGCCGTCCAGAGAGGAGAACACAGCTCTATTTGACAGTAAGAGGCAAAGTGATTTACCCAAAATCACAGAGCTGAAATGACAGCCCGAAATTTCTGACTCCTTGTCTAGCCCTGCGTCTACTAGAAAAAGCTCATTAAGATCATCCGGCAGCCGGGCACTGTGGTGCACTCCTGTAATCCCAGCACTTGGGAGGCTGAGGCAGGAGGATCACGAATTCAAAGCCAGCCTCAGCAATGGCGAGGCACTTAGCAACTCAGTGAGACCCTGTCTCTAATAAAATACAAAAAGAGCTGGGGATGTGGCTCAGTGGTCTAGTGCCCCTGAGTTCAATTCCTGGTACCCACCCCCCCCCCCCAAAAAAAAAATCATCCGGGGATGAAGGGTGGGGAGAGGTCCGCCTTCTGGTCCCGCATCTCAGGCTCCCAAGTTCAAATGCCTAAAGAGGTCAGAAAAGGGGCAGAGGAGGTGAGCCTGTTACACAAGGCACCAGAAAGCCCCTGTCCCATTTCAGGACAGGCAGCTGCCTCTGGGCATCAGCACGTTGCTATTACGCAAAACAGCCGAATGAAGCCAGAGATCTGAATCTTTATGTGAAATGTCCTGGATTTTTAAATATCGATTTTGTTGCCAACCACTAGAATAACAACAGACCAGAAGAAAAGAAAAAAAAAAAAGACCTCCATAAAATAACAAGACCATGTACAGATGGTACAGCCACTGTGCATGGTGGTTCCTCAAAATATTAACAAAGAATAACCAAGATTCAGCAACTCTACTTCCGGGTATGTGGGACTTGAACAGATGTTTGGAAGCCCATGTTCATAGCAGCATTAATCACAATAGCCAAAAGATGGAAGTGACACCTGTCCATCAGTGGATGAATGGATGAACAAATGTGGCATGAAGTAACAATAAATGTTGGCGAGGATGTGGGAGGAAAGGTGCACTCAAACATTGCTGGTGGGACTGCGAATTGGTGCAACCACTGTGGAGAGCAATATGGAGATTCTTTAGAAAACTTGGAATGGAAGCACCATTTGACCCAGCTATCCCACTCCTCACCATATACCCAAAGAACTGAAAATCGGCATACTACAGTGATGCAGCCACATCAATGTTTAGAGCAGCTTAATTCACAATGGCTAAGCTATGGAACCAACCTGGTGTCCTTCAACAGATGAATGGATAAAGAAAATGTGATTGATACACACACACACACACACACACAATGGAATGTTACTCAGCCATAAAGAAGAATGAAATGATGGCATTTGCTGATAAATGGATGAAACTGGAGACTATCATGCTAAGTGAAATAAGCCAATCCCCCAAAACCAAAAACCAAATGTTCTCTCTGATATGCAGATGCTAACACACAATAAGGAGTGGGGGAGAATAGAAGTTCATTGGATTAGACAAAGGGGAATGAAGGGAAGGGAAGGAGGACGGTAATAGGAAGGAAAGACAGTACAATGAATCAGATGTAACTTTCCTATGTTCAGTTATTAATACATGACCAGTGTAACTCCACATCATGTACAACCACAAGAATGGGGAGTTGTACTTCATTTATGTAAAATATGTCAAAATACACTATACTGTCATGTATATCTAAAAAGAACAAGTTAAAAACTGGAAAAAAATATGTGGTATGTACACACAATGGAATATTATTCAGCCTAAAAAAAGGAAGAAAATTCTGACACTTCTACAACATGGGTGAAGCTGGAGGACATGATACGAAGTGAAATAAGACAGCCACCAAAAAAAGACAAATACAACATGATTCTACTTTTGTGCAGTATTTACAGTAGTTGAGTCCATACAAACAGAAAGTAAGATGGTGGTCACTAGGGACTGAGGGTAGAGGGGGTCTGGGGGTTGTCCTTTAGTGGGTATAATTTCAGTTTTTCAAGAAGAAAATTTTGTGGGGTTTGGCTGCATAATGATGCAAACATATTTAATGCTATTGAACTAATACTTTTAAATGGTCAAAGTGATATATTTTTTATTTTGTTTGTTTGTTTTAC
Organism: Tamias sibiricus; assembly: GCA_025594165.1. Classification (NCBI taxonomy): domain Eukaryota; kingdom Metazoa; phylum Chordata; class Mammalia; order Rodentia; family Sciuridae; genus Tamias; species Tamias sibiricus. The sequence goes on along the minus strand of CM046669.1, from coordinate 45,784,859 downwards.
CACAATTAAAATTTTAAACCAACATCAACACTCTATGACTCTAACGCATTTATCTGCAGACTGCTTCAGGGAACAAGCCTGAAATTTCTGTCCCATTCAGATACATGATACCTGTGTACTACCACCAAAGACCAAGAGGTAATCCACTAAAAGGGGGCCAAAGTGGAACTAGGCTTAGAGGCACAGGCCTTTAATCCCAGCTGCTCGGGAGGCTGAGGCACGAGGATTGCAAGTTTGAGGCCAACATGGGCAACTCAGACTCTGCCTCAAAATAAAATAAAGGAGGACTGGGGTTGTAGCTCAGTGGCAGAGCACTTGCCTAGCACGTGTGAGGCACTGGGTTCAATCTTTAGCACCACACAAAATAAACAAACAAAATAAAGCCATTCTGTTAAAAGAGAAAAAAAAAGAATCAAATAAGGAGAAAAGAATTTTAAAAAATAAAATAAAAGGGGTCTGAGGATGTCACTCAGAGGTAGAACACTTACTTAGCATGTGCAAGGTCCTTTAGGGGGTATAATTTCAGTTTTTCAAGAAGAAAAATTTGTGGAGTTTGGCTGCATAATGATGTAAAACATTCAACACCTGAAACAAACAAAAAAAAAAAAAAAAAAAGGGAGGACCAAACTAAAGGCACAAAGGAATTCATCAAACCTAAGTTCAAATCCCACCTCTAATTCTTGCTAGCAGGATGACTTTGAACAAGTCATGTAACAGGTTATTTAATCTCCCTGACCCTCAGTTTTCTCATCTATTGAATGATACTAAAAATGGCTCCCTCCTTTCCTCAGCCCTCCCAGACTTCCAGCTAGTGAGGCTGTGTTGGTTTCCAATGCCTTTGTGTACTGCCATAGCTCTTCTATTCAAAATATTCTCTCTATTCCCATACTGCACCGCAATCCCTTGTTGTCCCCCGTGAAATGCAGGGGTCCTCATAGATTAAACTTGGCCATTTTTTGTACTCCCCAGAGAAAAAAACAAGGCATATGATCAATGTTCCATAAATACCATTAAACCAAGCAACTGACCCACGGCTCACTGAGCACTGGTTATGTGCCAGACACTGTGAAGTGCTGAGGAGACCAACAGAAGATCCGTGTTCTTAAAGAAGGTGCATCGTGGTTGAGGAGAAGAGACATGGGTAAGGTCCAAAGTGTCTTACTTCAATCAGACTCTGGGTCCCAGCCACCTCAAGAAGGGGGTGACAGGAAGAAGAACTAGTTCCCCTTCTTTTACACAGCCTCATTGAGATTTTGTTGGACCTTGCCATGGTTTGAAAGTCCCCTGGAAAGCCAGATTGAAACTTCATCCCCAAATTCATATGTTGATGGTATTTGGGGTTGGGTGATGGTATCTGGGAGGTGACTGGGATTAGATGAGGTTATCAGGTAAGGCCACCATGCTGGAACTGGTCATGTGCTTGGTCTGTCTCACCGTGTGATGCCCTCCGCCATGTTAAGATACAGCAAGAAAGCCCTCACCGGCTCTTTGACTTCCCAGCCTCCAGCATCATGAGCCAAATGAAACCTTACTCTTTATAAATTTCTTAGTCTCAGGTGTTTTATCATAGCAGCAGAAAAAGACTAAGCACTGGAGATAAGAAATTGTCCTATCTGCTTACACAATTGCTTAGAAATAAGACTGTTTCCCATATCTGTGACATAGGTGCCATGATAAATAGGAACAGAATCAGAACAGTTCCCCTAGAAAGGTTTGGACACTGTCCTACATGCTGGTCTGGGGGTAGGAGGGTGTTCCTTAGGGCAAGGCAGGCCACATCACTAGTGCATCTTCCTTCTTATGAAGCCAAGAGGGCTGAGGCACAGATATCACTTAGCCCAACCCTGTCCCTCAATTCTCATCCCCAATTAAATGGATAGTCCCCTGGGTCAACTGCATCACGGGTATGCGCACGCTCCTTCTCTAATCTGATGTGTCCTTGGAGGCTCCCTCCCCATCCTGCTGACCTTACCAGCTGCATGGGGGAGCACAACTGAGAAGAGATTTGGCAATTATCCAGTTAATTTGATCAGTGGAGATAGCCAAACAAATAATCCAGGCCAAAAATGTTCAGTTCAGCTGTCTACGTGGATCAAATTCCACTTCACTGACACCACGCAGGTTCATCCCTCAGGAATGGGCTTCACTGAGAAACACACCCCAGTGTCCTACTATCCCAGGCTGCGCCATTGACCTTCAGTGGAACTGGGAGCTTGGCTATGTTTCTCGATAACACCCCTCCATTCTCTCTCTGTGCCCTTCCCACCACCACCCGCCACACACACACATCTCTGCCCCACCCCATGGAATTGGTCCCCCGGACCTGGGGTGGGTCTTTGGCAGCTGTTAGGGACTGTGGCATTCCCGTGTCTGTGCCCTACTTTGATCATTTGAAATCTATTAAGAAGAGAATTTCAACATTTGAAATACATTCAAATAATTGAAGGGACACAGTATGATGGTAGAATGTCAGGACCCCAAAAAGTTTTGATCTTGATGCTGTGGGGAGGTGGTGGAATCTTTAGGAGGCAGGGCCTGCTGCAAAGAAATTAAGTCAGTAAGGGCATGGTCTTGAAGGGGGTCCTGGGTTCCCAGACCCTTCCCCTCTCTCCTCTCTCTCTCTCTCTTCTCTCTTCTCTCTTCTCTCTCTCTCTCTCTCTCTCTCTGTCTGCTTCCCAGCTGTCATGAGGTGAACAGCCCTCCTCAATCATGCTCTCCTGCCATGACACACTGAGCCACCCCAGGCCCAAAGCAATAGGACCACAATATGACCATGTGACCATGGACTGAAACCTGAAAAACCTGAAACCATAAGCCAAAACAAAAACCCTATTTCCTTATCCAGTTGATTATTTCAGATATTTTGTTATAGTAACGTAAAGCTAACTAACACAGTATGGAGAAATCAGTCTTATTCATAGCTTATAACCTAAACTGTACTATCTTGGAGGCTGCCCTCTCCTTACACCCCTAAACTCACTCTTATAGGGTCTTATCAGTCCATCCCTCTGCCCAAAGGATGATGAACCAATTTCTCTGCATGATGGAAGAAAACTTTTATAATCCACTCCCAGACCACATGGATCAATTCTGATGGCATTCCACTAAACAAACAGAAATTTTAAAAATCTCAGAAGCTTAAAAACAAGGGCTTAGTCTCTAAAAAAAAAAAAAAAAAAAAATTAAATTAGCAGCACACAGTCTACAACTCTGGAAGACAACACTCTTAACCCTTTACCAGGAGGGTTTCCTGTGAAGGTGTTTGCTTTGGAGCCACTGGAACTCCTCTATTTCAGCTTACAGAAGAAAAGCCAACAAAGCTTCAAATTCCAGGAGTTTCCATATACTAGGCAGAGAGCAGCCCCCGTAAGCAAAGCAGTGTTTCTCTCCCTCTGTCTGTTCCCAGACTGGTTGGTTCTCTTAGGCAGGATTTCATCAGAAGTAGCAAGAAAGAGACTGCAAGCCACTGACTGTCCTGAACTTTTCCTGCCATTTGCCCCAAAGCCATAGCTTCAGTCCACTTGTGCTTTGCTTCCAGGTTACAACAGGCAGCAATTCAAAGGCTCTAAGAATATTCCAACTGTCACCAGTTTTCAGTTTGCAAAACCTGAGTCCTAAATATCTGCCTTCCCACCTCCTCCACTAAGTCAATATCACATTTTATATTATGGTCCACGCAGCAATTCTTTCCTAGTATCAAATGCTCCGTCACTTAGGATGAGGTGCAGCTGCTAACACATCCAGGACTTAGTCTCTCGTGTATCAGAGATCCACTGTTAAAGCAGAACTAGAAGCTCCACAAAGACATCAAGAGATCCACCTTCTACCTTTCCGCTCCAGCACCCTCCAGCAGAACACTCCAATGGTTAAGGTGCCCTTCATGACACAGGAGGCTCACTGGAAATCAACCACATGGTCAAGTCTAACTGCCAGGAACTCCAGGATGTGATTTCTTTTACCTGAGCACATTGCTGCTGGGAATATAATCAGGATTCTGAGACTAAGGGGAAGGGGAAGGAAGATGTTGGAGGAGCAGCCTAAACCACAATTTGTATTCGTTTGCATTTGAGGCTCCCCAACTAGGGCTCAATGCATGTCACTTAAATGTGTAACCCCTTGGTGGCGAGAGCAATGCCTCTCATGGATTAAGAGATCAGCCAATAATATTTAGTACACTTGAATCATCACTTAACATCCATCCGCAGTTTTAGGAATAAAAGAGTCTGGAGAGGTTTTCCATAAGGATCTCAACTTAGACAGAATGTCCATAATCCTTTCTACTACACCTGCTCCTTGACTTGCAATAAGGTTATGTCCTGATAAACCCATTTCAAATTAAAAATATTGAGCCGGGTGTAGTGGCACATGCCTGTAATCCCAGCAGCTCCCTCTGGAGGCTGAGACAGGAGGATGGTGAATTCAAACCAGCCTCAGCAATTTAGCGAGGTTCTGAGCAACTCAGCAAGAAGCTGTCTCTAAATAAAATATTTTTTAAAAAGAACTGCGGATGTGGCTCAGTTGTTAAGTGTCCCTCGGTTCAATCCCCAGAATCAAAAGGAAGAAAGGAAGGGAGGGAGGGAAGAAGGAAGAGAGGAAGAGAGGGAAGGAGGGAGGGAGGGAGGAAGGAGATATAGGAAGTCAAAACCATCATAAACCAAGGCCCATCTGTATTTTCAAAGATGTCACTTCTTTTTTCCTACTCTCTTTAAACCAGCTAAGGTTTCATTCAGGAGAGTCACTTAGAACCATACTAGCCAAAATATGTTCTAAGAAGTACTACTTACCTGCAAACTGCAAAGAAACTATGTCAGTAAGTACCATGCTTGGTTTGGCTGACATTGTGTTCATAGCTAGACTTTCTCAAAGAAGAAAGAGAGGTTGCTTTCATTTGTATTCTGGAATATGCCCTTGTCTTTCCACAGACCAGTTAAAGTCGAGTGGCTCTGGTGTGCTGGCCATTCTTTCAACTACAGCAGGACTCACGGGAGGCTGTGGAAGCTATGTGGTTGATTTCACACTGCAGTCAGCATTCTCATTAAAATAAAAAGACTGCAAAAGACATAAAATAACAATTCAAAAAGACTTTGACCTTGTTTAGAAGGGAATCAAATCCAGCCTCTGCATCTTTATTGGAAACTCAGATAATCCCTCCTCTGCACTGGTCAGGATGCGATAACTGGGACTTAGCAGTATGTGAGAAGAAGACTTAGAGGTCTTAGTCAACGTCAGCTCCATAAATCCCAGCATTGTGATGTGATCACCCAAAGAGCCCATGTGACCTTAGGCTGCATTAGCAAAAGCAGTGGATTTAGAACAAAGGAGGTGATCTTCCTACTTTGCTCTGTACTAGGCAAAACATGCATGGGATGTTGTGTTCAACTGTGGGAATATCATTTAGGAGGGATATTGAAGAACTGGAACATGTGCCCAGGAGAGCAACCTGAATGGTGGAAATATTCAAAACCATGTCATATAGAAACAGTTTGAGGAACTGCTAATGTTTATTCTGGTGAGAAGATTTGGAGACCATGACCTCTATCTTCAAATATTCAGAGAGCAATTACGTGAAGAAGAGCTTAATCTTGTTCTGGAAAACGCTAAGGCATGGAACCAAAACCAATAAATGAAAGATAGAGAAAGGTAAATTTGGGCTTAAGAAGTAAGAGATTCCAACAACCAGAACTATATGAAGATGACACAGGCTACCCTGAGGACCGTGAACTCAGCCACTGGAGAGAGTAAGACTCAGGCTGGACAGATTCCCAGAAGGGTGAGGTAGGGTGAGTTCAAGGCCTGGATGGCAGCTGGACTATAACTGAAGGGTCAAAGCCACACTTTCCCTGATCACTTAGCTTAGAGGTTTGAGTCCACAGAGCCCTTTTTCCCCATTATCTCCCTAAGTCTCATGGCTATTTGGGGTAAGCGGAGTGGATTACAGATGAGAAAACATCACTGGGTTAAGTGGAGACCTGTCCTAGGTCACCTGATCCTAAATCTAACCCTCTGTGGGGGATCGCCATGAGGAGACTCATTTCTTTATTATTATTATTATTATTGTTATTATTATTATTTGTTCTTTTTTAGTAATACGTGAATACATGACAGTAGAGTGTATTTTGACGTATTATACATACATGGAGTATAACTTCCCATTGTTGTGGTTGTACATGATGTGGAGTTACACTGGTCACGTGTTCATACATATATGAACATAGGAGCACAGGAGGAGCACAGGAGAGGTACTTCGGATTCATTCTACTGTCTTTCCTATTCCCATCCTGATGTGGTGAGGGTCATCACCCATCCATTTAAGCTATTCCCTCTTTTAAAACAAAAGGGAGGAAATGTAAGAGACTTTAATGAGGAAATAGCTAAGATGGTGGCTGGCTGAGAGCCAAGAGGAGGCGTTTACTTGTTTACACCTGACCTTAATGAATTTGACTAAGAATCTTTCTGTGCCACACCTGTACACGTGTATGCTTAATGGGTGAAGAGTATTTAACCAGGCCGGGGGCATCAGAGAAGGGGAGAAAGGAGAAGAAGAAGCAAGAATAAAGAAACTACTCATTCCCAGTCTGCCTCCGATTTCTTTCCCACGGTATCGTTGCTGCAGGCGGCAACACCATCCCCGGCCCTCCCCTTCATTCCCCTTCATTCCCCTTTGTCTAATCCAATGAACTTCTATTCTTCCCTCCCCCCTTTATTGTGTGTTAGCATCTGCATATCAAAGAGAACATTCAGCCTTTGGTTTTTGGGGATTGGCTTATTTCACTTAGCATGATAGTCTCCAGTTCAATCCATTTACTAGCAAATGCCATAATTTCATTCTTCTTTATGGAGAAGCCTCCCTTCTTTTTTTTTTTTTTAATATGTATGTATTTGTTTTAGTTGTACACAGTGTCTTTATTCTTATGCGGTGCTGAGGATCGAACCCGGGCACACACGTGCTAGGCAAGCGCTCCTCCGCTGAGCTACAACCCCAAACCAAGAGAAGCCTCCCTTCTTAATGAGAGATTGACAAGCCAGCAGAGACCCCCACAGAGGACATGGCTCCCGCGGTCAGTCTTCCCCAGTTATTTCTCCCGCTCTAAAAGGTTCACCTTCAGCTTCCTTCCCTAAGTTAGGAACCAAGGCTTTTGACAGATATCAACAAACTTCAATCAGTGGGCCAAATCTGGCCCACCACCTGTTTGCATAAATAAAGTTTTATTGGAACACAGCCTCACCCATTCATTATGTATTATCTATGTCTGTTTTCCTGCTATAGAGGCAGAATCTAATAGTTATAACAGAGGGCATGTGTCTGGCCAAACCTGAATTATTTGCTCTCTGGCCTTTTTTTTTTTTTTTTTTTTTTTTGGTGCTGGGTATTGAACTCAGGGGCACTCGGCCACTGGGCCACATCCCCAGCCCTTTTTATGTTGTTGTTTTTTGTATTTTATTAGAGACAGGGTCTCACTGAGTTGCTAAGTGCCTCGCCATTGCTGAGGCTGGCTTTGAACTCGTGATCCTCCTGCCTCAGCCTCCCAAGTGCTGGGATTATAGGCGCGCGCCACTCTCTGGCCTTTTTAAGAGAAGTTTGCAGACTTCCACTCCAGGACATCAGCGTAGAGTCTGGATACTAGCTCATGTTGTCTATTGAAAAAAAATGGAGAAAATTCTCCATAGGAACCTCATGGGAAATTCTCAATAGGAACCTCATTCTGGAAGCAAAATTCCTTTTGTAGCATTTCTTCATGCAAGAGAAAGAGCCCCAAGTCTTTCATAGACCAAAAGTTTTTATCTTTGGTGTTCTGGGTTTTTATATATTACTGCCCTAGGAGACAGCTATTGCAACAATTTAAAAACACATATAATAAACCAATTTGTTCCATCACTGTGTCTATTTTTAATAAGCACAGACAATGCACTCAGCATAGCTATGGAAAAGAGCAATGTGATTCTATGAATCAATATTAGGACCTAATTAGCCACCAAGCCCAGGCCGATAACAGCTTATCATACCTTTCAGCCCAAAGAAAGCTCAGGTGGAAAGGAGAGAGAGAGAGAAAGGGAGGGAGGGAGAAGAGGGAATAAATAGCTAATTATGATAAACTGGTTTCCTAGGTAACTGTTTATAACCACAATGATGTTGCCATATTTTTAATGATAAACACAAAGGTTTGATGTGCGATTATATAATATGTACTGTCTTGATGCTGGTTCTACTCTAGCAAAGGTGAAGCCAGATACAAATTTGAAATTTTGTCAGGCTAGAAAAATTAGAGAAGCTTTCTCTAACCCCCCACCTCAAACATCTGTTATTACTCTATTCTCTGAGCACCAAAGAGCTCAAGAACATAGAAACAGATATTTGAGGTACGCAATGAATACTATCTACCCATTCAGCCCTTAGATTTTTAGTTACGGCATTTGCTACACTATTTCTCAGATGGATACGCCTTTGTCAACTCTTTCACCAGATCTGTGACTTGAGAAAGGACTGACAGGGAGATATGCAGAAGGAAGGGGCCCCCTACTAGGCTGTCAGCCATCACAGTCAATTCTGGGGTCAACAAATTGTCTTGTCACATTCATTCCCCTCTCATTTATCAGGGATGTCTGTATCCAAATTTTTGAGAAAAAAATGCTTTTTTGTTTGTTTGTGGGTAGTGGGGACTGAACTCAAGGGTACTCGACCACTGAGCCACATCCCCAGCCCTATTTTGTATTTTATTTGGAGACAGGGTCTCACTGAGTTGCTTGGCACCTCACTTTTTCTGAGCCTGGCTTTGAACTCGCAATCCTCCTGCCTCAGCCTCCCGAGCCACTGGGATTACAGGCATGCACTACTGCGCCCAGCAAGAAATATGCTTTAGTCAAAAGATATGGGATAACGCCAGATACTGTAAGCTGAATCACAAAAGCAGAGGTTGGCAAACTATGACCCATGCCAAATCCAGCCAGTGGCCTGTTATTGTAAATAAAGCTTTAATGAACCACAGTCACACCCATTCATCTGAAGACTGTGGTTACTTTCCTGCTTCAATGGCAAAACTGAGCATGTGCAAAAGAGACATGTGTGGCTCATAAAGCCTAAAGTGTTTATACTATCTGGCCCTTTACCAAAAAGTTTGCCAAAGCTTGCACTAAACACCCATATTCTGAACCCACCTATGATTTGATTTCTTCTGCTAGAGAGGCCAGAAAGCAAAATACTCGGCTCCAGATTCCTTGTGCCCCAAGGAAGCAAAGTGGAAACATTTTAGCCAGGGAAAAGCAGATAGAAGTCCCTGAAAAGATTTTTCCTCCCTCAACCCCTTCTCCAAAAAAGGGGAAAGACTAAAGAATGTGACAGTGTTGCTCTTTGCCTTTCTCACTTCTTTCTTCTCTGCCAGACCCTTCTTCCCATAACCTACCACCTGGACATGTGGCTGCCGGAAGGAGACGGTTCTTGTTGAGGTTCTTGAGCAGGTGCCCAGCACTGGACTATGCTCTGTGTAGCTACAAAGTTCTTGTGATACGAGAAACTGCTCCCTCCCCATTGAGACATTCTGGCAGGCATTTTAGCTACTCAGAGCGGAAATGAGTCCCAACTGACCAAGGTTAAAAAAGGTGAAGTCAGAATCTATCAAAGGTAGAATGGGAGCAAGAGTAAGAGGGAGAGAACCACTCTGGAAAGCAGTATGGTGCTTCCTCCGAAAACTTGAAATGGAACCACCATTTGACTCAGTTATCCCACTCCTCACCATATACCCAAATGACCTAAAATTAGCATACTACAGTGACACAGCCACATCAATGTTTACAGCAGCTCAATTCGCAATTGCTAAGCTATAGAACCAACCTAGATGAATGGATAAATAAGCAGATGAATGGATAAAGAAAATGTGGTATGTATACACAATGGAATATTACTAAGACATAAAGGGAGAATGAAATTATGGCATTTGCTGGTAAGTGGATGGAACTGGAGACTATCATACTAAGTGATATAAGCCAGTCCCCAAAAAAACAAAGGCAGAATGTTCTTTCTATATGCAGATGCTAACACACAATAAGGGGGGTGAGGTAGAAGTAGTTTGGATTATACAAAGGGGAATGAAGGGAAGGGAGGGGGTGGGAATAAGAAAGACAATAGAATAAATCAGACATAACTTTCCTATGCTTGTATATGAACACATGACCAGTGTAACTCCACATCATGTACAACCAGAAGAATGGGAAGTTATACTCCATGCATGTATGATGTGTCAAAATGCATTCTACTGGGCTGGGGCTGTGGCTCAGTGGTAGAGCACTTGCTTGGCACATGTGAGGCACTGGGTTTGATCCTCAGCACCACATTAATCAATCAATCAATGAATGAATTAATTAATTAATGGTATAAAATGCATTCTATTATCATGTATAACTAAAAAAAACAAATAGAAGCTTTTTTTAAAAAAAAATAAATATAAGGGCTGGGGTTGTGGCTCAGTGGTAGAGTGCTCTCCTAGCACATGCGCAGCCCTGTGCTCGATCCTCAGCACCACATAAACATAAATAAATAAAATACAGGTGTTGTATCCAACTACAACTAAAAAATAAATATTTTTTTAAAATATTAAAAAGAAAAGAAGTAAGAGTGAGAGAGAGACGAACTGACTAGATGAGGAAACAGACCTGTGCCCTGATGGACCAAGAGGCTAAGGAACACACTGTTAGTCCCGGAGGCAGGGCCACTGATGACCCCCACACTTAGTCCTTCTGAAGATAACATGGAGCCCAACTCCTTAGCTGGGATTCCCCTGAGAAATAGAACCCACAGGGGAAGGAAGAGAGAGAGAGAGAGAGAGAGAGAGAGAGAGAGAGAGAGAGAGAGAGGGAGGTGAGGGAGATTTAGTTTGAGAAATGAGCTCACACGTTTATGGAGGTTGGCAAGTTCAGCATCTGCAGGACTGGCCAGCAGGCGGTAGACCCAGGAAGGCCCATGCTGCAGTGCAAGTCTGGAGTTCATCTGTGGCAGAATTTCTCTTGCTTGGGGAGGTCAGTGTTTTTTTTTTGTTGTTGTTGTTCTTTTCAAGCCTCCAATTGATTAGACAGGGCCCACCCACTTGATGGGAGCAGCCTGCTTTACTCAGAGTCCACAGATTTCAATGTTAATCTCGTCCCAAACACTCTCACAGAAACATCCAGAATAGTGTTTGCCCACATAACCGGACAAATGGCTCCGCCACGTTGACACATAAAATAACCATGACAAGCCAGTTGTGCCCACCAGGACTCTACCACATGTGTGTCTGGGTCTACCTAACCACGTGTTCATGACAGCATGGCAGTGGGTGTCATCAGAAAGAGCACAAACTGGGGGCAGAATGACCAGGAGCGATCATCTAGCTGTGTGGCCTTACTAACTTACTTCACCTCTCTGTGCTTCAGTTTCCTCATCTGTGAAAGGGACATAGTAACAGCACCGAGTGAATAGAACTGCTATGATGAATAAATGAGATTTAAAAAACTCAGAACAGTGCCAGCACGTGGCAGTGAGTGTGGGCCCACAGTACAACAGGAGATGTGAACATATTAGGCAACTCTAGAGTCATAAAGATGTGCATAAGGTCCTTTAGCACTCCGTGATCTTCTTCCAAGCACGCCATCGTATGCCAGTGAGTGTTGGAAACCTCCAGCAAACATCTGGGCACCCACTTCCTTCCTCCCCGGGCCTCTCTGCACAAAGGGTTCCCATTCTCTGTCACCACGCTCCACAGACTGCATTTCGAATAATCAGCCCAGGTAATCGCCAGGCCGGTGGCCGGCAGAGGACGGGCTCAGAAGACTGGAGCTGGTCCTGCTGGTCTTAGCTGCTGGTGCTGGCCCTTACTTTCTGCCCCTCCTTGTCCCATTGTCCACAGCAGCCCTGGTGACCACAGACAGTTAGCAATAGCCACAGGCACAGTAAATGGGCAAGAGGCCATGCCCAGATCCAATAACCAAGATGTTGGGCCTCAGGGGGACACGAAAGGCAGCTCCACTCCTAAAGATGGATTTGGAGAACATCTTCCTTAGGCGGGCTCTGAGAGCAAGCCCCCCTAGACTGTGGGAATGAATGTGGGGACAGCAGCTTCTGGTGCAGTAACAGAGCAAGAGAAGAAGCAGACATGACCACAGTGGGTTTTAGGGGGCAGGGTTTAGCTGGATCACTGATATGGACAAGTGACCTTTGAAAGCCCCTTTCAACCCGGGGAATCTATGAGGCTAAACAAGTCAGTCCGTTAAGAAGGGAGAAAAGAGAAAATATGGAGTATGTCTACGGAAGCCTGCAGTAACTCCCAGGGCGCCTTGGCTACCCTTTCCCGCTGTGTGGACCACTGGACAGCTGACTGGTGTCTCTGCTGCACTGCAGGCTGTAAGAACTCAGGGGCCTTGTCCATCCCATGTGCAGCTCTATCCCCAGCTCCCGGCCCAGTGTCCAGCACAGAACAATGACAGGCCTGTATGGAGCAGGTGCCGTGGGCAGACGCTGTTCTGAACACAGTACTTATAATATCCCATTTAATTCTCATAACAACCTTATAAGGTAGATACCATCATAATACCCATCTTGCAGACAAGCAAACTGAAGCAAAAGAAGACTGTCTGGGGTCACACAGTTACTAAGCAGTAAAGCCAGGAGTGGAGCCTGGATCTCAAGGCCTCCACTCTTGGTAGGCAGTAGGTGCTCCATAAAATATTTGTGCATTGAAAATATCTCTGAGACATTACCACTGAGTTGAAATGAGAGTTACATAGAAGATAGCCTAATATGTGAAAACAAAGACAGTAGACAGGTACAGGATAAGCTAATATCCTGTGTTTTCTGCTACAGACAGCTTAATTAGTGTTTAGGTGATTAAAGCTTTCATTGTTTAAAAAAATACAATACATTCATGTGTGCACATACACTCCAGGCCATGCCTATGCAACTTGCTTCTCACCAAAAAAAAAAAAAAAAAAAAAAAAAAAAAGACTTCTGAGTCTCCCTGAGAGGAGACTCCCTGGGGACCCTCTCATCAAATGTCCCATGCTCACATTAGTCTGCAGACCCTCATCTCAGCCCACTAGTTCCCATCAGTTCCTCCAGCTCCCCACACTGCAGGGAGGCATTGTCATGGCAATGGGGGGTGGGGGTGCCCTGCCAGCTGGTCCTGGAAGTGATGGCCACCTGCACACCCTGCCCTGCCTGGCCTTCTTCCACCAGCCCCCTCAGACTCTTCTTTCTGACTTCCTTCTCTCTCCAAAGTTGCCCTTGCAGCCATTTCAACCCAAAATGACTCGTCAGATTAGAATGTTGACTGGGGAAAGAAGAGACAAGGTGGTTTTCCTCGGCAGGGGCAGGTGGCCACTTCCAATGAGTTCACGCATATGGAAGGGTCCATTGAGCTCTATAAAAGTTCAGGGGATGGTGACTGTCACCACTACCAGCACCCAGATAACCAGGGTAGGTCAGAGTGGCGTGGTCAGTGAGCAGTCATGGCCCCAGGTGAAGCTTCAGTTATATGAACCTGTGATCCCTCCCACAAGCTGTAGAGATAGATCCTATTAGCTTCTGTTTTACAGATGAGGAAACAGAGGTTCAGAGTAGCTCAGCGGTGGGCTCACAACAGGGATAGAACCAACTGGGAAGGGTCTCTTAACCAATATTGTAGATGTCATCTTTAGGTTGCTGAAAGGGCAGATAGAGCAGGACTCCAGGGGATACCCATGGGAGGAAGAATTGTTGTGGCTGAGAGTGACCCTGAGCAGCAACCAAGGAAGGATCTTCTTAGTTGGCCCTCTGGGTCTTTGGTCCTGCTCTTCCCTCTGCTCACATCTCTAAACCCAACATATGGAAGCAACAGCACTTTCCCCTGAATTTCCATAACATTTCTTTCTGTCTCTTTCTCAGGGTGATGCTACTGTCTACATATTACCCCCAAACCACTTGTATTTGTGTCATGTCTTCCTTACAAGATGGAAAGGTAATGCATACACCTGACTCATCATAAGAGCTCAACACTGAGAAATGCTATTAATGCAGTAGGACTGCAAGAAACACTCAGAGCAGCCTCCTGGGTAGAAGAGTCAGAAAGGACTCGGCCGGCTTACTCCATGTCACTCCATAGCCACAGCCTGAACCTTTAATGTTGATCTGTCAGTCATGTTGGACCTTGGAAGGAAAATGGGGCCAAGGCAAGTGTGGACAGATGCAGGAGCCAGACTGTCTGTGTTTGAATCAATGCTTCTACAAGTAACAGTAAGTGTTGGCGAGGATGTGGGAGAAAGTTACGCTCATACATTGCTGGTGGGACTACTATGGAAAGCAGTATGGAGATTCCTCAGAAAACTGGGAATGGAACCACCATTTGACCCAGCTATCCCACTCCTTGGTTTTTACCCAAAGGACTTAAAATCAGCATACTACCGTGACACAGCCACATCAATGTTTATAGCAGCTCAACTCACAATAACTATGCTATGGAACCAGCCTATGTGCCCTTCAACAGATGAATGGATAAAGAAAATATGATACACACACACACACACACACACACACACACACACACACACACAATGAAATATTACTCAGCCATAAATAAGAATGAAATTATGGCATTTGCCGGTAAGTGGATGGAACTAAAGACTATCATGCTAAGTTAAATAAGCCAATCCTAAAAAACTGAAGTACCAATATTCTTTCTGATATGTGGATGCTGACCCACAACAAGGGAGGGGAAGAATAGAAATCCATTGAATTAGACAAAGGGGTATGAAGGGAAGGAGGGAAATGGGAATAGGAAGCAGTAGAACTAATTGGACATAACGTTCCTAGTCTTGTTTTTGAATACATGACCAGCATAACTCCAGATCATGTACAACCACAAGAATAGGATCCTAATTAGGATAATTTATCCTTCATGTATGAATATATGCCAAAATACATTCTATTATCATATATATCTTAAAAGAACAAATAAAATTTTTGAAAAAGAATCGATGCTTCAACACTTCCTGGCTGGGTGACCTTAGGTAAGTTACCTACTCCTCTTTGCCTCAATTTCCTCATCTATAAAAATTAGAATGCTAATGTAGTATCTATATGAGAGGGTTCATGGAATGAGCTAACCTATGTTCAGGGCTGGAAAGAGGCACATTTTAAGTGAGATACAAATATATTTTTACAAGTGTGAATGGATGAGTACTACTGGAGAGCATACTATTGCTTTCATTAGCTCAGTAGATACCGAATAGATACTATATATAACTCTGTGTCAAGCGTGGCTCAAGACACAGGGAATAGGAAGGCAAAGACCTCACTGCTGCACTGACATTCTATCAGGCGCACACAGACAAGAAGCATAATGAAGTAGTGAGTTCTGCAATATGACAGAAGTTCCAACAGTGTCCTCTTTTAAGTGCCTGAGAACAGCCCTCACTTTCACGACTGCTCATCCCCCCCACCCTGCTCCCACTCACTCATCCAGGGTCTTGAGGCTGCTCAGCAAACATTAGTTGGTTGACTGGTTTTTAAGCAGATAGCACGAGTTCCTAACAGCACACAGCTTGCACACTTTGTCCACGCCGGGGTGTTGATCTTAGATGGAAGCTAAAGTCCACGCTTGCATTTGCCTGTGCCCATGTGGTACTGGGACCAGCCTGGGATTAGCTTGTTGTGGTGGTCATTATTAATGATGATGTCATCCACGTCTCTTCAACCACCCAGGTGGGCTTTCTGTCTCTGACAGAGGCACAAAAGAGGGAAATGAGGGTGATATTAAGCCTTATAAGGTTTCAAGCAGTAGAAATCCGATATTCATCACAGACCTGCCAGTCAAACTTATTTGGACTAAACACAGGTCAACAGTCCCCATTTAGATATGTTTTCTTGTCTATTTTCAGGCAAAAATTGTAAAAGCCTCCTTGCAACTAAGTAGCTTCAATGAGCCTGTCTTGAGAGCATGAGTTTCCTTTAGTTCCTGATTATTTTATCTGATTTCATGAGAAAAGAAGATCTTCCCTTGCCTCTGGCCTCCCATACATTTTGGCCCCCTGAAAGATTGTCTAGTTCAGAACCCAGTTTTACCACTGGCCTCCCACACAAAAAATTTAGAGGAGGATACTGTTCTTTTTTTTTTTTTTTTTTTTTTTTTTTTTTTTTTTTGAGACAGAGTTTTTGTTAAGTTGCTTAGGGTCTTGCAAAGTTGCTGAGGCTGGCTTTGAACTTGAGATCTTCCTGCCTCAGCCTCCCAAGCCACTGGGATTGCAGGCATGCACCACCATGCCCAGTGAGGATAAATTTTAAAGTGAACACTTTAATTTTTCATCATATGCATATTTCAACTACTAACTTATACTTGCTTCTTGATATGCAGCTTTTGTAATATTTTACCTTTAAATACAGTTTTCTTATTTCAGCATAGAGAATGTTGCAGAGAATGTTGAAGAGAACCTGGGTTGACTTTGCAACACTTTTGAGTGCATTCTGTCTTGCTCATGGATGAACACATTGCTCATCACACTGAAGTACACAGATCCCCTCTCTGTTGAACAAAATATTCCCTTGGAAGGTAGCTCCAAAGCTCCTCACTGAATTCCAGAAATTGCTGTGTATTTTCACTATTTCAGGATGTAATTAGCATATTTCCATTCGACTAATTAAAAGTTTGTGCTTTTATAGGCTCTACCCAGTCTTCATTCAGCATTAGATTTAATACTGACAAGTCCTAGACCCCTAGATTCATTTCAGATGTCTCTATGTAGTCTGGCAAGAACATAAAAAATGTTCAAAATTTGACCCTGTAATTCTGCTTCTTTTAGATCCTAAGGAAATAATCAGAAATGCTCATGAGGATTTGGGTAGAAAACATTTCATTGTCGTATTAATTATAAAAGTAAATGTCTATATAATCAAATACAAACTAAATATAAACTAAATCTAAATAACATAGAAAGTAGTCAAATACATTTTTGTAGACCCACCAACTGCTATCCTATACAGTCATTACAATGTTACAAAGACATTTAATGACAGAAAAGCATATATCCAAGAGAATATAAAACATGTACTAAATAGGATACGAAATTGTGTGTGACACGCACATGCCCACAGTACATACACATATCTATGACAACAATTTTGTTATATATGTCTGTGTGCATAGAAAATACGACGGAAAGGGAATGTAACAAAAATGTTAAACACTAGTACTTCTGGGTGGCAGCACAATGTATGTATGTATTTTTTACTTTCACCTTGAATATTCTTCAAATGTTCTGTAGTGAATGTGTATTACTTTCACAATCTGAAAATAAAAGTGTTTTCAAAAATCATTCAAACTCTTTAATTAATTCAGCTGCCCCATCCTGGATCTTCTCCAGCTTCATTATATCATCTTTAAGAAGCAATAGCCAATATGGCACAGGATTTTCCAGGTGTCCACTTTTGGGAAATCAGATTCCTAATACTCTCAGAAGCAGTGCTCTCTCCCTCTCCCTTCCTCCTTCTGTGACTCTGTATCTCTCTTTCTCTTTCTCTCCCTCTCTCTTACACACAAAACACACACACACACACACACACACACACACACACACACACACACAGCCACACACAGCCACACACAGACACATCTGCCCCAGAAGTGTCCATCCTATTTACCAGAACCCCTTGCCTGCCCTTTCGCTGATAAAAGAGAATTCTGTATGGGCACCCAGATCAAAATATCACAATGCCACCCAGCTGCACATGCACATGATGAAAAGAAAGAACCAGGTCAGTTCCGATTGCAAAGCTGCAAGATTGATCTCTGATTTGCTTTCCATCCACATGTGACCTGAGAGATGTAGGGCTTTAGTGAGAGAAATGAGAGACGGAGAGAGGGGAGAACTTTCGTAGTCACAATGCCAGTCCCTCACTCTGGCAAGGGAACAGAATTCAGGAGAGGGTCTCCACCAGGCACAATGGAGTAGAATGGCATGCTGCAGTTTTGCCCATGGAGTCTAAATCCACAGACCCCAAGCTGTCGATTTTCTAAATCCCTGGGGACTTCACGAGGGTGTTCAAACCACCCAGAGGTCAGCCAGGAGTTGGGAGACACAGGATGTGGGAAAGGGCAGGATGCAGAGCCACAACCTTCGGTGTGAAAACTGTTTTTACAAACAGTACAAATGTTTATATTTATCATATTAAGTTTCTCTGTCTCTGGGAACAGAAATGTTAGTGATATACCCATTGTCACATGCTCCTGGCCATCACTTCCTGGTCCCCTAACACATCGATCCCTAAGCAACTTTGCTACAAAGGAAAGGAGGCCTGATTTCTAGTTTTTTGTTTGTTTGTTTGTTTTGTTTAATACTGGAGTGCAACATTGTTTTGTTTCCCTCGTGATCTGCACTTCTGTGTCTGTGAGGTGTTCAGGTTTTACAAGTTTGGGTTCAAATGACAATGACGGTGTCCTACCTGGGAGATTTCTCATCAACTCTTCAGGACCTATTTGCTATCTACGATCCTTCCAGGGTTCTGGGGACCTTTGACTTCAGACTGAGGTGTGACTGCTGTGACTGTGGTCGGCAGCAAAATGTCCAGAAATGCGGGCAAAGCTGTGACAGGGAAGGCAGGGTGTCGCCTAAGCATCCATCCTGATTCTCTCCTCTGCCCTGGGTCATCGCATGACCCAGTGAAACAGGGCTTTTCTAAGCAGACAGGGAGAAGAAAACTACTTTAAAAAAGTCATGTGAAGAATATTTTTGAGCCAGATGTGATGGTGTACACCTGTAATCGCAGCAGCTCGGGAGGCTGAGGCAGGAGGATTATGAGTTTATAGCAGGCCTCAGCAACTTAGCGAGGCCCTAAGCAACTTAGCAAGACCCTGTCTCTAAATAAAATATTTTAAAAAGGGCTGGGGATGTGGCTCAGTGGTTAAGCCCCCTGAGGGTTCAATCCCTGGTACCAAACATTTTTTTTTTTATTTTTAAAAATAGAACTTGGTGAGGGAGGGTACCAGGGATTGGATTCAGGAGTACTCAACCACTGAGCCACATCCCCAGCCCAATTTTGTATTTTATTTAGAGACAGGGTCTCACTCAGTTGCTTAGTGCCTCACTTTTGCTAAGGCTGGCTTTGAACTCGTGATCCTCCTGTCTCAGCCCCTTGAGCCACTGGGATTACAGGCATGCACTACCATGCCCAGCTAAAAATAGAATATTTTTGAGGTTATGGTCTAATTACACAAAGCATGTTTGTGTAGGGGTGTTTTTTTGTTGTTACAAAGGTAAAATAATGGATTCTTCCCCTTATTTAAGGGACTGAAAATATCCACAAGACCTATATCTGATTAATAAAAATGTATAAATAAGTACATAAGTACATCTTTCCTAAGGTAATAGGAAATAGTTAGAAAAGATTCATAAGCAATAGCAGGATAATTACCAAAGAAAGCCAAAGTGATTTTCAATCCTAATTTGAGGAAGAGAATCCTAGAAATGAGGATCGGTGTGTTGTTGTATTATTTCCATGCTTTCTCATCATCCTTCAACAAATCCAGTTACCCACTCACTAAATCACCCAGTTCAAGGAGCACTTACAAGCACTCACTCTGTCCAGACACTGCTCCCTTGATCCTCTCACGAGCCTCTCCTTAGGGCTTCCTGTCTATGGAGGAGGGAAAGAACAAGGAGCCAGAGCTTCCCCATCTTACCCAGAAGAAGAATATGGACCCGCTTGGGAAAGCTAGAGACTGCTCTTGCCATGATGTCAATTAGGAATATTTCAGATACAAGTTGAGGAAATGCCAACCCCCAATTACCTTAAGCAATGTGGAGATTTATTACCTCCACCAACAGATCATCCAGAGATAGGGTGACCTCGGGATGGGTTGATTCAGTAGCTTAATGATGCCAAGCCCGAGGTCTTTCCTTCTTTTCTGTGCCCTCTTGGGTGTTGACATCATCCTCAAGTGTGACAGCTCCCATATCCAGATAGTTTTTTTTTAGCACAACTTATATGGAAGCACCTCTGAGGATTCCCCCCCCCCCCACTTTCGTATTGGCCAGAATTAGAGTACATGCCCCACCCAAAACTGACTAGCAAGAGGTATGTGAAGAACCATGAAGATGAAGAGAAGTTGGACGTTCTTCTTCTGTTTGTGATCACAGACCTCTGTCATTTTCATCTGGAGTGAGTAGTCATGGGCTGTAGGTTGATCCCTGGAACCATCAGTGACATCATCTGGGATGCACTGCAAAACATCAGTCTCTAGGACTTCCTAGAAAAGTTGGATTAGACTCTCCTGGGCTAAGATATGTAAATTTCAACAAGCTCCCAAGTTGATTCTCACATTTAAGAATATTAAAATAAACCCTCAGACCCACAACAAGATGCTTTAGGTTCTTAATGAGGTCTCCCAAGTCATTGATGATCAGTTCCAATATTCCTCCTCTCTTCCTCCCTCCCTGCAGACACCCTGACCCTCCAGAACATGACAATCTCATTTCCACCTGCATTATGTTCCCAGGATAGTCTGATCAGTAGCCCCCCCAAGATGGCCACATCCTGTTGCCATAAATAGTAATATTGCAAAAGGGACTTTGCAAATGGGATTAAGTCACATCTACCTTTTGTTTGTTTTCTTTATTTCCATTTCCCACCTACAAAATTGATAAAGTTTTTTTATTCTATTTTTCTTCTGTTAATTTGAAAGTTGGACTTTTATCTATAATTATTATTCTAATTACCCATACATTTTAACATACATGAATAACTATATATTTTCCTAATTCTAAAGTTATTCAAAGTCTCTAATCTCCTTCAAAATACAGCTTGAACTCTTTATCTCATGAAAACCCATAACAATTTTTCTTGTCACATCTTTTGTGGAATAAAGAAAAAATAAGTTCTTGCAATAATTAATCTTACCACCAGTCAATATTTATTTAATTTCCCTCCATCTGTTTTGTATCCAACTCCTCTCTAGCATCACTTTTCTTCTTTTGAAGTGTACTTACTGATTTATTCTAGAAAAGTCTAAGAGGGCTAATTCTTCTGGTTTCTGCAGATGCAAAATATCTATATATTAAATGTCAAATATTATAGGTTTTAGGCTATGGAATTGAGATTAATGAAGATACTTTCTGGTAGTTCTTACACATCACCCCTGAATTTTTTCACCCTTGATTTCCCCTTTTGGTAATCCAGGACTAGGTCATTTGGGTTCTGAACAAATACCCTAAATGAAGTTTTCAGTTCAGTTCTGCTCCAAACCTTAAAGGACAAGAGCATGTTCTTTTCATGAGAATGAAAGAAACACAAGAGTTCAGATATGTCTGCAAAGTCACACCACATGTTTACATAGATGCACACAGTTTTCATGCAAATAGTACCATAACTATACATGGTATCACCCCATTTTTCATTTACATTGTAGTACAGGCATTATACTATGTCAATACACATAGATTCTGTTTCATATGGTTAAAAAAAAAAAAACTAAGCAAATCAGCTTGAATAAAAGAGAAGTAAAATTCTTGTACCCTCACCACTATCTATCCTATTCATCAGAGATAACCACTTTTAATTCTTTCTAGTCTGTTTTCCTAGTCAGTTTCACCAGAAAATGAATTCTGTACTCAAACTTCTTATACGTCTGTATCTTGATCTGTGAACTTGACAATATTAATTGACTCTCCTTGATAAAAGAGAGAGAGAAAAAAATGTAACTCCCTGACACTACTTCTTATCTCACATCTTTTCCTGGAGTTTTTATTGGACACACACACACACACACACACACACACACACACACACACATATTGCTAAATAAACCATTATTAGGGTTGGGATCTGCTAGAGTTCGGATCTGGGAAGTCCTCCAAAGGCCCAGGTATTACAGTCTTGGTCCCCAGCTTATGGCACTATTGGAAGGTGTTAAAGACTTTAGTGGGTGGGTGAGAGTGGGCAGTTTTAGGTTGTTGGAGGTGTGCCCCCAAAGGCAATGATGGGACCATTGTTTCTTTCTCTTTATTTTTCTCTTTTGTATCCTGGCTACAAAATGAACAGGGTTTCTGCACCAAGTGCTCCTGTCATGATGAGCAACCTCACCACAGGCCCAAGCAATGGGGCCAACCAACTGCAGCCTGAAATCTCCAGAACTGTGAGCCAAAATAAACCTTTCCTCTTTCAAGTGGACTTATCTCAGACAGTCTGTTATAGTAATGGAAAACTGCTTAACACAGTGTCTATTATCCTTATGAATGAAGGACTTATTCATGTGTTTGAGTGGGGTTGAGTCACATAGGTGAATGGTACAACTTTATTCTGATATTGTGTACACTTTTTCCCCAAGATGCATCCTCTTCTATGAAAATACTGACTACAAGCTGTGACTATATGGAAAGGCAAGCAATGAGCTGACTTTGCTTTAGGATATATTAGTGGGAACATAGAAACAGGCTGGCCACTAAGCGATGCCCATCAGTGGATGAATGGATAGGAAAACTTTGGTATATATACACAATGGAACATTACTCAGCACTAAAAAATAATAAAAATGTGGCATTTGAAAGTAAATGAATGGAGTTGGAGAAAATAATGCTAAGTGAAGTTAGCCAATCCCAAAAAACCAAAGGTCGAATGATCTCTTTGATATGAAGATACTAACTTATAAAGGCAAGGGAGTGGGGATGAGAGGAATGAAAAAACTTTAAATAGAACAAAGGGGGGATGGGGGAGGGGGCAAGGGGATAGGAATAATGGCAGACTGAGTTATTCATGACTACCCTAAATACATGTATGAAGACACACCTGTTGTAAAAATACTTTATATAAAACCAGCAACTTGAGAAATTGTGCTCTTTATATGTAATATGAAATGAAATGTACTCTGTAAACATGTATAAAAAGTTAAAATAAAAAAAAAAAAAAAGAAAGGATTTGCTCCAAGGTACCAAGAGCCATTCTAAGAACATTTTCTTTTTCCAAACAAATCATTCACATCTCTTAAGAAAATGGGTCTCTCTGTGTTAGATAGTATTGCTGCTTACCACTCTGGAAGGACTATATTTAATTTTCTTAAATTAATTTAAAGCAATTCACATATAAATCTGGCCCATAAATGAGACGATAACATCTTCAATAAAAACTGATGTGTGACTACCAAGTAATCAGCAGAATGTGACTGGAGGGGTGGCACCAGTCAGATTTGGGTCATCGGCAGCACTGACGGGTCCAGCGTGTGGCCTCCCTTTTGAAATTCTTTGCAGGGGCACCACTCATCCAGCGTATCAGGTGGAATCAGCCTAATCCCTCACATGCACACACCCCACGTGAGCAGGAAAGGCCACCTGGTGAGAAATTGATCAAGTTGCAAACAATGAAAGGTAGTGGGAAATCAGCTTGGCAGAGCCTCTGCCTGGTAGAGAGAAGAATCAGAGAAATGAACATGAACTGACATCCAGGGCAAGAGGCAAATGTTGACAGAATAGAGTACTCACCGTGCTCAGCACCGAGCCATGCCCTTGCCCACGCTTTCACACCCAATGCAGCAGCACTAGGAAGTAGGTACAATGATTACCACCATCTTGCCTTGAAAGGGAAAAAGTTGATCACCATCGCAAAGAATTCAGGCCATAGAGCCAAGAGTGGAGATTCAAATCCAAGCTTCTCCACTCACTAGTTATGTGACCCACAACAGGTTGCATAACATCCCTGAGCCCCAGGTTTCTCATTCATAAGACAAAGACAATAACAGCAGGTATTTTGTGGGATTGTTATGAATATTAAATGAATGCAAGTGAAATCATTAAAATCGTGCCCACAACATAGTAACTGGGCAATAAATGCTGTCACACTTGCTATTGTTACAGAGGCCAATAACTTGCTGGGGGTAGCACCAAGAGGTTAACTCCAGGTGTGTCAGATTCCTATTGCCTGCCCTTGCCCACTCCCCTGTGTGCCCCTCCCCCATGAGAAAGAGTAAATGCTTCCATGGTGAGGTAACAAGGGTACCCAGAAATGTTCCTGTAGCACAAACATTTCATTAACTACCTGTTGACCGGGCATTCTACAGGGAGGGCAGTAGGTAAATACTTTACTTCCTATTAAAATACAAATTCACTCCCTCATCTACCCTCTCCCAACACTGGAAGTCATCACTCAGTCACGCTTGAACATGCTTGTGCTACAGATCCCTTTGTAAAATCTTCCTTAACTGGGAAGGTGTATAAGCAACTTACTGGATAACCAAGAGAGGTGAAGATAAAGAGTTCCTGCCAAAAGGAGCAAGGCCCAGGGGTCTGAGATGTGGCACTTCAAGGACAAAGTAAGTATCCATTTGCCCAGGATGGCATTGGACATTTTATATTTCCACTGCATAAGAGCCCCAAGAGGCAGGGATTATTATTATTTCCATTTAATATAAGTAGATAACTGAGGCTTAGAGATACTCAAGGACTTCTCAGGGATGATTCAACCAGCTGATCAAGGGCAGGGCCAGGACCGGAGTCCAGGCCTCGCACATGCTCTCTCTGCCCACTGCCTGCTTCCACCCACTCCAGCCAACACCGCACGGTCTGGCCTACAACCACAGGGGGAGTCAGACAGGGTCACCCGGCTCTCCTATGTCCATTCACCGGAAGCTCCCACAGCTGGCCCAGATTTGTCAAAATAGAGGAAAGAAGAGGAAAGGTCATTGTTTCCAACCATTTGCAAGACTATCTGAGTTAAAAATGGAAGATTTGTCATTTGCATGGTGAAGGGAGGCGGGAGAGAGGAAGCATTGTTAGGTGTTGGTAATGTAAAAACATAAGTATGCTGTTATTTATGTAATTAGTTATTGCTTTCATTATGGGTGCAGTCTTAATGGTTATAGTATTTATGTATAATTACCTTAATATTCACTGAAATTTCCAAGTAGCTCCCTAATTAACTGTCTCAAATATATAATTACATTGCATCTTTACG
This sequence comes from Tamias sibiricus, assembly GCA_025594165.1. Lineage (NCBI taxonomy): Eukaryota > Metazoa > Chordata > Mammalia > Rodentia > Sciuridae > Tamias > Tamias sibiricus. The sequence goes on along the minus strand of CM046669.1, from coordinate 45,759,931 downwards.
CAAGACTTGCCTAATTAATGTAGTTACACCACTTCTTTTGTGAATGTGCATTATTAAATGCTCTTTGCATCATTCTTCTGACTTCTTGTAATTCACGCTTTACAAAAATTAAGACCTCGAATTAGAAACCTTCACAAGCAGCCCGATCCTGCAGCAAAGCAGAGGCTCAGAGCTACTCAGAAAAAAAAAGAAAAAGAAAAAAAAAAACAAGGACTTGCTAAGCCTCATTATGAGTTTCTCCTTATACAACCTTCCTACCTGCAGGTGAGAGAAGCCCAGAGCCACAGGGCTCATTAGAACAGGCAGCTTCGGAGTGAGGCCTTCAGGTCTCAGCTTTCTTCATCTGACTCTGGCTACTGCCCTCAGGGTTATCCGGCCTTCACCAGGAAGGCCACCAGGTGTCCTGGGATGGTCACATGACAGTGGTTTGAATCCTACATCCTCTTCCAACAGGCACATCTGAGGCAACCCCTCTGAGCCTTGCTTTTCGAACATATAAAATAGGCACTATAATAATGGTCTGTCTCCTCAAAAAATTCTGTGAGGATTAAATGAGGTGATGGATATAAAAGAGTTGAAGTCCATCATGATTATTGCTAGAACCCCTTTGCCTTGCTACCAGAGTTTTATATCACAGAATGTATCAGTTATTCAGTTCTCCCAGGTAAACCGCCCCAAATTCAGCAGCTTAAAACAACCACCATGCTTTGTAGCTCATAGTTGTATGGATGAACAATCTGGGCCAGGCTCATCAGAGTGGTCTTTCTGGTCTGAGCCAGGATCAACTGTTTTTGCTAGGCTTGCTCCTGTGTCTGGGGCCACAACTTATATGGCTGAGATCTCTCTCCAGGTGGCCTAACTTCTATAGAACTAACCTCCCTGCCTTCAGTGTTGGGAGCATTTCCAGCCAGAGGTCAAAAACTATAAGACTTCTAGACCAGAACATACACATCACTTTCACCACTTCCTGTTGGTCAGAACACCTCATAAGACCAAGTTCAAGGGCTGGGGAAATAGACCCCATTAATTGATAGGAGGTGTTTGTGTCATTGTTTAAAATTTATTACACAAGACTTATCTCCAGTCTATTCTTTTGGAGAAGAAAATAATTCTTCAATTTGTCAATAATCAAGGGTTTATTGAGCATCTGCTATGAACTTAATATTGTTGATTCCATGGGGAATCAAAAGAAGTTCAAGACATAGTTCATTTCAAAACTACTAAGCCTCAATTGACGGCACAAAATCAACAAACATGAGTAGAAAACAAACAAAGTATGTGCAAACTATGAGACACAAGCTACAATTTAAAACAAATGCCAGAAAGAAGACATCAATGGAGTAATGAGAGAAGGCTTCAGGGAGCAGGCAGGACTGGAGAGGTCAAGAGGAGGAAGCATTCATGGGCTAGACCACTGCAGGGTGATGAGAGAGGGCATGATGTGTAGGTGACAGAGCATCACACAGAGCAGAGAGTGAGGGTCCCACAGGAAAGGCCCTTGGAAGCATCTGGACTCCATATAGGGGTCACTGGTAAGGCAAACTGGAGTTTGAAAAGACTAGACCTGAGAGCCACTAATAATTATTTATTCAACATTAAGCAAAGATTTTCTAAGAACATAGGAACTCAGCTCTTGCCCAGGTAACTGTGCAGTTCACTCCTGTTGATTCAGGTCACCTTCTCATACATGCTTACTCATGTCACACACATGCTCACTCATACATACATACACACGCATATACTCACACACCTACCTTGCCCCTCACAAATCCCCTACCTGCTTCATTGCCTTCAGAGAGGTTGTCCCTACCTTATATTGTATTAAATGCTTTTTTGTTTCTTTGCTTCTTGTCTTTCTTTCTGCCTTTCCCACCGAATTGTAAGGGCTCATTCCATTTTGTGTGGAGTTGAATCATCCCCAATCTCTTCAATGGACCTTGCATACAGCAGACCCTCAACAAATTTCTGAATGGGTGAATTGGTAAATGGATGTACACCCTATGAAAGGAACCAATCAGATGGGTCCAGTCAATAGCAAGAATAGCATCCAAATCAATAACAAGAGTGGTCATGAAATACTGGAAGAAATGCCATAATATTCCATGATCACTCTCCAAGTACATTAGCATGGAAGTGATCCAATCAGTCAATCTTTACATGCAACTGCACCTACCACCCATGTCCTCCAGAAGCTTCCATATGCATGTAATCAATGTGCCTAGAGACTCAGAGCTGGACACTCTGCACATCTATTTATGGAATCATAAGTGGTGATTGAACAGCTCCAGCTCTTTTACAGAGGAGGACACTAAGGCCCAGACATGCAAAGGGTTATATCCAAGACCACACAGCTTGGTAATGATTAAAGTGAGACTCAAAGACAGGTCTTTGGACCTCAGAACACACTTTATCCCACAATTACACTTGGTTCAGCAATTATACAGCCTGGCTGAGTGACAGCCCTTCAGCCTCGATACCTTGAATTAAGGTGTACCTCCAGTCCTTTCCAAGCCTGTGGTCTATTTGGAGAGACAACAGAAATATAAGTGAAACTATTAGAAAACCTGCTCTTCTCTGTCATCAGGCAGTGCAATTCATTCAACACCATGATGTGACATCCCTGTCCAAGAGTCTGAGACACCCAGATAAATAAATCATAATAACTTCTCTCAAAGAACTCCCAATGCATAGAGATGCTATCCCCCCTTTACTCAAAGGCAAGAGCATCATCCATGTTATCATTTATGTAAAAGAACTGGAACATAATTCTACAGGCTACAGTGGGAGTGGAACCCCCAGGGGTGTCCAACACAGAAAAAGGCTAAAGAGGTGTGTGGAAAACTTAGCAAGTAGGATGATGACCAAGAACAGAAGTCTGGATCTAAAGAGAGAAAACATGGATTTAACTTGTGGCTCCATAATTCACTTGCCCTGTGTTCTTGGACAAGTCACTCAATTCCCTGAACCTCAGTTTCCTCATCTATAAACTGGGAATAATACCGTCTCTAGTTGTTGAAAGGATTGAATTAGATCAGGTATGTTAAAACACCTTGTAAATAAGTAAAGATCCAAATAAATGTTAGGGATTATTATTCCTTCCATTCCAAACAATGACCTCTATGACCCTTAGGATCTCCATTCTCCTTAAATGAACACACCCCATCATTAAGAAAAGGTCTTTCTCTTCTCAGCAAATATGTGTTCAATAACATCTCTGTGCCCAATGGTCTCCCAGGCAATAAGTATAGAGGGACTTAATAAGTTCTTAGCATCTGGCACGATGTTGGAAACTTAGCCCATACCTGTTAACTCATAAACTTGATTTTCGTCTCATTTTACCTTCGCCTACATCTAGGGTATTGGCAAAGTCAATGTACCACTTTAAGACTCACAGTGCTTTTTGCACAATGAGACATCTAGTCTTGAGCGATCATTTTCAAACTCATGTTTGAAGGGGTTCTGAAAATAGTGTGTATCAAATGTCATTATTGAAAATAAACTTCATGCTTTTTACAAACCAGTGGAAAACACACATTTAAATATATTGTTTATTAAATATTAGCACATTAGATATATTTAATGTTTTGATCTCTTATGGATTTTAAAATAAGAAAATGCTATAACGTTTAACTTATGAAATTAATTTAATAGGATATTGCTTTTTATGTCTGACAAATCAGGATCCTGTAAAATAGTTCTTTTGAAAAATAAAAAATGGTGATAAAAAGAAGTTTAACAATCATCAAATCAGATGATTTCTATGGCCTTTGACGCTTTAAAATGTCTTTAATTCTGTGGATGAATATAGAGCAGAATCCCTGCCTTCAAAGAGATTGCAATCTTTTTGAGATAAAGAGCAAAATATGATGAAATACACCAGACTGCTGTTCTAGTTTCTTCTTGATTTCAGTTCTGCATTTTTTTCAAAGCATTATCTGCACATGTGTTTGTCTAGAATTAAACCCTACATTTCCCAGTCTCCCTTGCATCTTGATGGGGCCAAATGAAATTGTACATGGGGGTGGAAGTTGTGTACGTGTATGTATGCGCACACACACACACACACACACACACACACACACACGAGTTCTCAGTAAATATACTTACAAAGAAGTCTGTTTTCCTTCTTTTCTATTCACCATTCTACTGGCTAGAATGTAGACCTTGTGGTTGGAGCTATAGCAGCCACTTTTGACCATGAGTTAGAAATTACAGGATGCTGCCGGGCGTGGTGGCGCACGCCTGTAATCCCAGCACTTTGGGAGGCTGAGGCAGGAGGATCGCGAGTTCAAAGCCAGCCATCAGCAATGATGAGGCACTTAGCAACTCAGTGAGACCCTGTCTCCAAATAAAATACAAAAAAGGGCTGGGGATATGGCCCAGTGGGTGAGTGCCCCTGAGTTCAATCCCTGGTACCACAAAAAAAAAAAAAAAAAAGAAAAAGAAATTACAGGATGGGATGGGCTGGGGTTGTGGCTCAGCGGTAGAGCGCTCGCCTGGCACGTGCACTGCCCGGGTTTGATCCTCAGCACCATGTACAAATAAACCCATTGTGTACAGCTAAAGCAAATAAATAAATATTTAAAAAAAAAAGAAGAAGAAATTACAGGATGGGAAAGTAATAAGATAGAAGAAACTTGACCCTGATGCCTGATGATGGTGGATGACTTACCTGGACTTTCACATGAGTGAGAAATAAATATCCATCTTATTTCAATCACTTTTATTCAGGGACTTCCCTCAATCACAGCCAAAACTAATCCTAACCAATATCCTAATGAACACAACAACATATCATTACATACCTCATTTCTTACCAGATATCATTTATGTAAGGAGTTAAAAGCCTTCCACCATCATATCCTCTTAAGTTCATAAGATATGGTCCTGATTTGTGCTTTTTATAGAGTCCATCATCAGTTCATGTAAGTGAAAAATTACCATAAGAGCTGGTTCTTCCTCCTGCACACTTCTCTAAGAATCAGTTCCCACATGTGCAAAATAGAAATAATAATTCTGGTCTGATAGGATTATTACAGGGAGAAGTGGAATGAAGAAGTAAGCAGCACAAAAGGATTTATATTATCTCCAAGTGAAGTATTATTTCTGTCATTACAATAACCAACAGGAGCCGGGCGCGGTAGCGCACGCCTGTAATCCCAGCACTTTGGGAGGCTGAGGCAGGAGGATCGCAAGTTCAAAGCCAGCCTCAGGAATGGCGAGGCACCTAGCAACTGAGTGAGACCCTCTTTCTAAATGAAATGCAAAAAGGGGGATGTGACCCAGTGGTCGAGTGCCTCTGAGTTCAATCCCTGGTACCACAAAAAAAAAAAAAAAAAAAAAAAAAAGGATAGGCAGACACCCATCAAAATCTTTCAGATATGCAATCTATTACCAATATAAATGGTATATATGTATATGGTACATACTGTGTATATATATATATATATATAATATGTATATATGTGTGTGTATGTGTATATTGTATACATATATGTCACTTGTTTATCCATACATATATATCTATATACAAGTGTATATATATATATATATACCCATATTTATATGTATATATGTAAATATCTTATGACCAGGAGCAAATGTATTATACAGCTAATTGTATAATCTTCAAGGCTGCTGTCTCATGAAGAACATTCCCAAGGCCCTGGAGGAAGGCCTTGAACTGTGTTCAGATGGCATGTTTTTGTAAAATTTGCAAAAGTAAGCAATTTTAGCCTGAGTTGGTTAAGACCTCTGTCTTTCTATTCTGAATTCCATTCCTACTTCCTCTCTGATGGTACAGGAATGGCTGTGGATATCTTTGGGATTCAGCTAAAGGAAAGCTGAGCTAGTGATACATTCAGTTTGGGTTTTGTGGAGTGTTCTTTGTGTGGTCCACAATCCTGTATATACTTATGCTGGTAGTCCTAGTATAGAAATGGCAACCAACAGTACTCCTAACATCATCAATTCATAGAGTATTTGAGAATAGTATATAAGAAATTTTTAATAAAGGTGTTTATAATTTTGACAAAATTTTGAACCATCTGTATGTCCTTAGGCAAGCTATTCAACCTCTCTCTCTATCCCTCAGTGCTGGGGGCCAGCCCCAGCCAGGGGGTACAACATGAGCGCTCAACGAAGTACGAAGGCAGAGAAACAGCGATGGGGAAAATAACACACCGACACACGAGTCAGGCTGTGGAATCTTCTCTCTTTACTTTCACTTTGTTGTAGGTTTTCAAGCATAATTTTTGGCAATACAGATTGTTTATACTTTCTTTGGTGATTTCATTACAGACATGACTTAATTTACAGATTACATTTTAGACATATTAAATTTCTTATTTTATATATTTCAAGGTTTTGAGGTCACTTGCACCTTTTCAAGGCCCTGTACATGACTGCCTGGGCATATTATAATTTCGTCATTATTTATCTAATTAGTTTGGGTGAAAATTTATTTCTCACGGATTCCCTGAAACTGTTTTCTCTGCACACCATTCAGGCTGTCTGATAAAAGTCAACTTTCTCTGTCTGGGATTCCAAAGCACTATTGTTTTTCTTTTATAGCAGTTGTTTATAAAACCTAGAAGCAGGGAAAAGGGGGAGGCAAGGCTGAATGTTAGCTCATGAAGGACTTTTTGCTCTAAGGGATTTATATCTACTCTAAAACCTCAGTGTCTTCATCCATAAATAAAGATTATAGAGTCTATTCATGAGGTTATTATGAAGACTAAAAAAGCTAATTCATGTGAAGCATTATGAGCAGGTGCCTGACCTCAGTAAATGCTACTGCTATTGTTATTATCACCCTGAAACTGGACAAGTTTTCCAGCAGCTTCACCTTTGGAGCCAAGGAAGAACCAATCCTGCTCTTGAAAGTTCTCCCTCGAGTGCCACCTGGTTACTATTAAAAAGTCAGTCATTCTTGCTACCAAATTGTTCCTGACCTCCAACATGCAGCACCTCAAGGACATAGGAAAAGAACTCAGTGACATTCCCAAGACACACCATAGCTGAAGCAGCAGAAAACCAAGCAACCAAGCAACACTCATGTGCACACCTCAAAAACGTACCCTGAGCACCTCACAAGACAATTCAACCGAGCTGGATAAATTGCTGGGGTGGATTATCCTGCAGATCACCTTGTCTCTTGTGTCTGTGGACAGGAATGGACATGGATGTTTTCACTAAACACCAAATAATCCCTCCTGGGTAATTTGTTGTTGTTGTTACACATGGACACAATATCTTTATTTTGTTTATTTATTTTTATGTGGTGCTGAGGATCAAACCCAGTGCCTCACATGTGAGAGGCAAGTGCTCTACGGCTGAGCCACAACCCCAGCCCTAAGTTTTATATCTTAATACAGGTGATGCACAGGGTTTTCCCTTATTCATGACATTCCACCAAATTTATTTTTTTATTTTTTTATTTTTTTAAAAATATAGATGTGTGGGGAGTGAAAGAAAACACTGGGAACTGTGGTCACAAATATGACAAGAAATGTGCAGGACTGGTTGACTGCTTCCTTCCTGTTGTAGAGACCAGGTGGTCTACACCCACTCACAAGCAAAACACTAGAACAGCTATTTCTCATTAAATATGGAACTATTGGATTCCTAGTCACCTATGGTTATCAAATGGAAAGAAAGCAATGGATTTAAAAAATAATTGGAAAGTTAGATTCAGTAAGCCCTTCCCACTCATTGGGTGGGGCAGGAGGGTTCAAGAACTGGAAGAGCTCTGGACAGAACGCCCATGCCCCAATTTCAAGCCCACTGCTCTTTCAGCTGTGCCACTTGGCCCCCTTCAAAATCCCAAGTTCCTTTCCAAACAAGTGATATCTTCTCTACCTAATAATAATAATGATGATAATAATAATGTCTCCTCCTAATCCAGGGGTGGTGGGGAAATCCACTGGGAACTGTTTTCTTTTTTCAATTGTCATGCATCAGTAATCATGCCTGGATCTTCCTGTGGTAGGTATAAAAAAGGGGTGTATAAGGAGTAAGTTATCCTGCCAGCACCATCTGAGGTTAGCCTTCTGGATGGGAGTGTGGCCTGTGGTCAGAACAGAGAGAAGATACTTCCTCCACACGGGGAGGAACCCACAGCCCAGCTGTGCTGCCTCCACAGCTACCAGCAGAGAAGCCGACTAAACGGTGTTGAAGGGAACAGTTTACCTACCTGCAGGATCTGGCCCACACAGAGGGAACTAATGAGACTCTTCCTATAGGCTTTCCTCAGGCCAAATTCCTGGGCACTGCTGGCCGTCCTGGTGCCAGAGATCTATTAGAGTCCCATTGGAGCAGCATATGTCTTCTGTGGCGTTTATTTTGTTTTGCATATACAGAAAGGCCTGGCCTCCACTGCTCTTTGATTGGGATTGCTGTATTCATGGGATTGTGTTTTGTTCTCTCTTTTTTTTTTTTTTTTTTTTTTTTTCGAAAATGACATCTAATAGAAAAGAAGCGTTGAAAAAAGATTGCAAACTCTGACTTAAAAATATATCTCCACGGAGGGTCCACTGCTTAATTCCCTTAATTCAACAAATGTTTAGTAAGAGCCAACGATGTACACATGTTGCCGTGTGCTCTGGCAAATTGTGGACATTTTAACTGAATTTACTACACTACAGTTGGTTTTCTCTTAGAGACAACACCCAACCTACGCCTCTGGAACATTGGGATGGTCCATTATCCAGCCTGGGACACTTGTATGGAATTTTTTTTTTCCAATATAAGATTTTTCCATTGTTCTTTGTCTATTTTTTTTTTTTTAATCTTGTGATGCCCAGATAGTTACCAAAATAACCAGTAGCTGCAACATCTGGGAGCCCAAACAGACACAGGAAAAATACAGCAGAAGGGGAAGATCCATGAAAACAGGAAACATGGAGAGGAGAGTGAAAAGATGTCAAAACAAAGGGAGCCTGGGCGGGCAGCGAGGGAGGAGGCCAGTGCAAGAGGCCATGAGTTCAACTGCCACACAAGTTCCTCAGGAGTCTTCAGAGAATTGCCCAGTGACGTTGTCCCATGCCCACACAAAAGGACCATAATCTTTCACCTCTGTTTTATGCAAAAAGTCATAACCTCAAACCCAAATAATAGCAACACCACCAACTTCATCCAGCAGCTAGCTCACCCTGCCTATCAGCCCCCAGACATGGGGCAAGCAACAAGCAGTGCTGTGGGGACTAGGGTGCTGAGGCCTTGTTCCACCTGCACTCAGCCTCATCAGAGGCTCCCAGATGCCCTCGTTCATCTCTGGCATCACTGTGTCCCTGCACAAGCACAGGGCCAGGCCCACAAAACATGGCTGCTCAGTTAATAATTGATCAATCTAAACTAAAAATGGCCCCACCACCCAATACTCTTATCACCCCGATCATGTTTCCTGACCCAAGTTTCAGCTCCAGTGAGGGAAAGGTACCTAAATGCAGCTGAAAGGGGTGGTACCCCAAGGCCTCCCCTGCAAAGAGTGGGCACCCAGAGAGTGTTGTTGGTTAACTCACCTAGAGTTCAAGTCCAACCTCCATACAGAGAGTAACATAGAGTCATCCCTACTTCATTAACAAAGAGAGAAACTTTAGCTCAGAGTGTCCAGCGCAGGGCATTAGCAGGCCAGAACTAGGGATACTTGCTTACCTCCTACAATGGGCAACACAGCAGCTCAGGGCTCGTGTATCTCTATTTTTCTTCAGATAATAAAGTACCAGCCACTTCCACCTCTTCTTTCTTTCTTTTTCCATGTGCAATAATAAAGTATGCTACCTTCTTATTCTGCTTTTCCAACGGTTTTCCTGGGATGTGAACTGCTGAGCTGAGATCGGATTTTCACCGAAATCATAAAAAGTTGACCTCCTAGGACAAAATGAAAACATTCCAACCCCAGAGCTGCACACTCAGACTGTGGAGTCTTGTTTACTTTCTCAAGAAAAGCAGAAGGAGTCGAGAAGAAAGCAACTAGCCCCTATTCCCATGACTCCATGGAAATTTCTTTCTCAGTCATCCAGGCTGGTCAGCAGCTTCTACAGATGAAACAAGAAGAGGCTGAGGGTGGTTCTCTATGGCTCCAGTGGTCACACCAACTCGGTTTTACTACCAACTTCTCTACCTTTGGGGCCAAGAAGGGTGAAGACCTTTATGAGAAAACAAACAAACAAACAAACACCAGAATCACTGACCCTTTGACAATGCCAAATGCACGTGGCTTTAGACTAGGTGCTCTACTTGGAGAGCTTCTCTCTGGAAAAGTCAGGAATAAGGCACAAACCTGCAGCTACCTCTCTCATGTGCTGTAATGTCATTGCTTACGTGTATTTCTTTCCTACTAGACCCCGCCCCCCAGATGGTGACTGAATTATCTGATTTTCCCAGTGTCCCACAATGAGTGCATATTTGTGCTTAAGAAACATTAACCTAAGCCACAGAGAAGCCAGTTGGTTGTGGCGCTTCCAAGCTAACTTGGAGGTGAGAAGCGGGGCATTCGAGACAACTCCCCAATCTAAAGCTCGGATGGATAAAAGGGGAGGTGGGAAGAGGTTTCTCCTATGTCCCACGGGAATCTTTTACTTCAGGCTGTTTAAAGTTGGAGTGAGGTCGACGGAGCAGGGGTGGACACAATACCCAGCGTGCATAGGCTTCCACCTCTCGGGTGCACCCACGGGAGGCCCCCAGCCAGGCTGACGGAGAGGTCTCTGGCGGGAGCTTTTCTGCACAAAGCCACCTCCCTCTTGAACCCTTCTCACTTCAGGTTTCTTTGAGAGGGTGCCAGGGTTTCACTTGCTGGCTCGGAGAGCAGCTCCTTCCTGTGTGAAAGGGAGGCAGGAGGAGCTTTTGTCGCCTGTGCAACTGGGAGGGGCCAGGGTCCAACGGTGAGACCCCAATAGAGGAAGGACCTCGGACAGCTGTCTGCCAAGGCACAGAAGCATGTCTTTCTTACTTTATGAGAAAGAAAACAAACAAACAAACAAAAAGATCTAAGGAAAAGGGAAAGAAAGGTAACCATGGAGCTTTTTCCAAGGAGCCTAAGACAGCCATCTCCGCCAGCCGGCAGTGGGAAAGCTCAGCTTTGTTCTGATGAAGGGATATGAGGCTTATTTGGACCAGAAAAAAAAAAAAAGAAAGAAAGAAAAAAAAAAAAAAACATCAACTGAATAGTCAGATGCCTCTGGACTGGCTACAGAAGGCTCTATCTGGTGGTGTCCGTTCTGCCTGCTGGCTTCCTGCAGAGATGAGAGCCTCCCCCAAGACGCCTGCCATTCTCCAAAAGTCTAGTTCTTGGCATGGAGCTGGGGCCCTCGCGATAAGGGATTAGGTGGTCTGGGGTCTGCTCCGGCCTTCTCACTGCCAGCTCCACACGGAATTCAAATGCCCAGAGCCGAGCTGCTCGCCTGGGATCTACCCCCATTGCACTTCTCACTCCCACTAAATCTGTGACACCGAGGGCTCCCTGAGATTGGAAATGAAATCAAGGGAGTGAGAGTTGCCTCACTGAGCTTCCTGGGAGAAAAACAACTCTAAAACCCAGAAAAAGACAAATAATCCCCAAGATGAATTTGATTTCCAATTAGTTCAGTCATGGCAAGTTCTAGAAAAAGGAGAACTTGTTTCGTTCTGTTTTGTTTTTAATGATCCAAGTGATACTCTAACCAGCAGAAAGCACTTCTTCACTTCCCCCAAAGAAAGGTACAACTGACGGTGCCCTGGTTGAAGGCTTTATTAGTCAGGTTTTTGTCACTGTGACAAAAATACCTGACCAGAACAACTTAGAGGAGAAGAAGTTTATTTTGGGCTCAGGGTGTCAGAGGTCTCTCTCCACAGATAGCCCACTCCATCTGCCTAAGGTGATAGCAAAACATCATGGAGCAGAAGGGCATGGCAGAAGAAGGCTGCTCACCTCTGGCGGCTGGGAATCAGAGCACAGGAGGAGCCAGGAACAAAATATAAATTCCACAGGCACACCCCCAGTGACCTGCCTCCTCCAGCCACACCCCACCTGCCTATAGTTACCACCCAGTACAATAGTCCTTTCCAATTACTAATCCATTAAGTGGATTAATCCACTGATTAGGTTACAGCTCTCATAATCTAATCATTTCACCTCCTGCATTAACACTTGGTGGGGTGTGGGGGACACCTTATATCCAAACCAGAGCAGGGGCTCGGGATGAGAGAAGGACCTCTTAGCAGCTGGTGGCTTACATGTGATAGACATCATGATGGAGCTAGAGAAAGAAACATTTTTCTGTGTGACCTTCTTGGTTTATTTGGCTCCTGGAATAAGTAGTTAACCCAACTCCACTTGTAGAATAGGAACCAACCTGGCATTTTATTCCATATTTCAGTCACTGAGGGGTCTGTTCATGGTGTCCCTAATATTTGCAGTAAGACAGGAAATGACACAGGACAACATGGCAAGACACCAAGCGACCGTCTAATCCTCCCTGTCTGGGATGTCTTTCCTTTCTCCTGTCTCCTTCTACTCTCCCCACTTTTTCTCCCCACTTTTCACACACTGCTGAGACCTTGCAGGGTCTCCCACCCACCTGCACCCAGAGAACTACACAAAACTACAAATGGCTGACTCCTCCCTCCTACTAAGTCCACACAACACAGATGACGAACTCAGGGGAGGAAATGTCGTTTCTAAGAAGTCACTACCTTGCTTACTTACCCAATGACCATCAAACTTAAAAGGGTGAACTAGGAAAAATGTCTCTGTAACTAGTGATTGTCCGTGGCCTACATGTTAGCCACCAACAAATGGTGTTATGGCTTCTTCTGGAGTTAACAGTTCATGTGATTTGACTGCTAGGCAGCATTAGCTTCAAAAATAACTTATTTACCACAAATATCTATGACATGCCTACTGAAGGCTACCCGCAGGTCTAAACACTGGCAATACTGGACTGAAACAGACAATGCTTCTGCCTTGCCCTCATGAAACTTCCATTTCTAACAGGAACAATTCACCTATGAGCAAAATAAATTTCAGACAATGCTAAGAGCTATAATGGAAATAAAAACACAGTAACAAGGCAAAAATGGGAGTGGAAGGGTAACCACTGCCAGCCTTTGGAGGGCTGAGCTGGCCCCTTGGAGGACTAGGGATTGATGCCAAGAGCCTACTGATGAGAACTTCAAGGCTTAGAAAGAGCTGGGGATGGAATTGCTAGGCAGAGGGCACAGCAAGAGTAAGGTACCAGAAAAGTCCCCTGTCTGAATGTGTTTTGAACTTTTTTAGGCATAAACCAACTATAATAATTTCCTACCCAATTTCTTCCTGGCCAAGGCCACCATTTTAGACAGACCCCTTCCTTCACCTCCCTCCTGCTCCCCAGCACACACACAGGCACCCAGCAATGAGCCACTCAGGGGCTGCCCAGAGAAAATGAAGTTCCTTCTTCAAGACCTAAGACCACCCACACAGCGGGCACATGACCAGAAACCTGAGTGGAATGCATGAGTCAGAGGCCCCATGGCTGGGTGGACATGCCACCGTGCCAGAGAAAAGAGGACAAGCATTTGCAAGACTCTCCTGCAAGTGTTTATTTATTTCATCCTCTTTCCTTCTACAGGAACACTGGTTAACAGAGTACCATTTTTTTAAAAATGGATTAAGAGTTAGTCTGAAGCAAGATAGGTATCCCCATGGTTGGAAAATAGAGCAACTTCTTTCTTTCTTTCTTTCTTTTCCCCTTTGAGCAATGCCGGCCCCCTCCTCTGTCCAGTCTCAGGACCCCCCGCCCTGCCCTGCAGGCCTGTGCAATCTTCCCATTTCCTGCATTTCATGTGAAGAAGCATTCAGAAGTTGGACAACAAGGCTTTAATTCAACTTGATCATCTTCTCAAAAAGAAAATTTAAAAAAAAAATAGGAAAGAAAGAAAGAAAAAGAGGAAGAACAAAAGTTGGGAGAGGCCAGACTAAATGGATATGATCTGAATGCATATTTGTGTTACAACTAATACAACCAGCATCAGAAAGGGACCAAGATCAAATAAATGGTAAAACCTGACAAAGAGAAGAATAGATGGTATGTGGAGCCATCTGTTTTGGAGGACACCCAAATCTGTCTGAATCTGTGAGGCCAAACTACCAGCTATTCTAAGACGCCCCATTCCAAGAGTGGCCTAATGCGCATCTACACAATCAGTTTCTCTCACCACCACTTTGGCTGCAACTTTTTTGTGCAATTAAGTAATTTATTCCTTTCTTCAGCCTCCTGATTCTAATGAATCTGAGCCACAAACAAGCCTCAGTTGCTCCTATTCAAGGAGTCTGATTGCATCTGGCAGTGATTGCTGAAAATCCTGAAGAGGAAACAGGGAAGGGAAGCATATTGTTTGGGGGGGTAATAGGTGAAGACCTGCCTCTCTTGACCTATAATACATTAGTGTCAGTGAACATTTGGCAGCCTTCAGATGATTAGCAATGAAGATGAATCAAGCAAAAAAGAGGTAGAAATCTGCCTCATCTGAATCACCAGAACTGCATACATTTGCATGCTGATTAGCTGTTCTTTTGTCTGTGTTCCTAATTATTATGACACATTATGTCTTCATCATGCAAGATTCTGATCTGTCTTGTTCAAAATGCATGTAGAAAAAAGTGCTGTTTATTGATTCAACATGTAACTTTTATTTTTATGTTTGCTTTAATTAAATACATATTTGATTGCCTTTGCCTGCTGTCCTTTTTTTTTTTTTTTCCTTTTTCCTCTTTTTTTTTTTTTTTTGGCTCTTATTTATTTCATCTTGTTGACAAACACACAGGTAACCTTCCTTTATCACGTTCAGATCATTTGGTACTCACAGTCTGTCCCACTCTGCCTCCCTCTCTCTCCTTCTCAGGTGCTCAGATTCATTTCCTTGAAGAGGCAAAAACAAAAGACAAAAAAGAAGACAAGACACAGCCTCCCCAGGAACACCCAGAGGGGGAGTGGTGTGGGGGCAGCGTGGGCTCCAACCTTAACAAGAGCTAACAAATGTTTGTTGCTCTGGAGGAGGGCTTTCCAGGGGAACAAGGGCAGCAGAGCGGGTTAAAAATATTGTGATCCTGTGAAAGAAAGAGACCCTCTGTCATTCCCAGTTGTCTTCACACGTTACTGATTATGAGGGTCTGAGGAGAGAGTATGAACAGGCCCGTGTCCCAGGTCAGGCCTCCAATTCTCCCACACGCCCCAATGGCTCTGCTGGGAATCCAGGCAGGGAGGCGAGGCTGCTTCCCCAACAGACTTTCCTTAGCTCCATTTAGCCCCTCTTTCTAGAAACGGAAGTGCCAAGGACACTGCCCCTCAAAGCAGTCAGGAAACCAACAGAGTCAAGGGCACAGGACAAAGAACCCTGGAAGGAAGGGCATCCTAAAAAGATGAGGATGCAGGAGCACACCCCACTCTCTGTTGGGGCTACTCCCTCCAAAGTACTGGGGAGTCTTTCTTTCAGGGGTGGGGGCCCACAGAGAAGGTGGGAGCCGAAAGGGTACAAGAAAGGTATTTGTTCTCTGTTGGTTACAGCCAACCAAGCCTGCTGTCCTTACCACCCTCCACCCAGGAATATGCTAAACAGCTGTAGTTAGCAGAAAGCTATTTGGCGAATCCAATCAAGACACTTAGAAAGGGAAAGAGCACCACGAGGAAGAGCCGGATGCAGGAGTAATTGAGTGCTAAGGGTCCATACAAGCTCAGAAAGAAAGCAGGGCCCAACCGAATGCAAATGGCTCCTCACTGAAGAGGCATAATGCCCACCGCTCTTCCCTGCTAATGGGCAATGATTGGCTGGAAATGTAATCAACAGCTCTGCCCCCAACATCTATCACTACAGTGAAGGATGATGGAAATCCATATTCATGAGGAAGCAGGCCAGCCATGTTTACTGGGTGCAGAAAGGGGGCAGGGCTGGCCTGGATGAGGTCCTTGGAGAGTGACAATGAGGCTGGGAGCAGGGAAACTGCTGTCAAAGCCCCCAGCCAGCTCCAGCCCTCCCCTCACGTATCTGCCCCCATGTGGACACACAGCCACTGAACCTAGGAATAAAGAACTCTCAACATGGTGATTCACCAGCAGAATGTCCCTCCGGGTACCCCATCTCACAGGAAGCGCACATCTCAGCCATACCCCACAGAAGTGTGGTACAATTAATAGGAATAGGTACAGAACAGATGGTGACCAAAGGTACAACACAGGCTTCTCAAAATTTGTCTTAAAATCCCTCATACACTAAGTTGCTTAGGCTTTTTTTTTTTTTTAAGGATACCAGGCATCATACTGGGCAGAATGGTGTCTGTATTAGTTTGCTACAGTTGCCATAACAAAATGTTTTAACCCGAGTGGTTTATAGGACAAGACATTTATTCTCCCACAGTTCTGGAAGCTGGAAGTCTAAGGTCAAGGACTCCCTTCATTCTGAGATCATGTTTTTTTCATATCTTGAATGTTTCAATGTCTTGCCTATAAAGAAATGATGGCAATAATGGGCAGTAAGAATTTTTCTAATGTCCATTCATAGCAAAATTAAAAACCAGCAGTCCTCTTACTGGCCCCAATGAAAAAATAAAACCTCATGACCTGTCTCATCCTCAAGAAGCTTCTCTACATTTCTCCTTTCCTTGGTCCTTATGCAGAAATATTACATGTGATATTTTATCACATTTACCTCTGTATTTGTTCTCTGGTTCCTTCCAAATAGACTGCAAGTTCCCAGGGAAAAGGACCAAACTTTTTCTTTTTTCAGTGCTTGGTATGGAACCTAGGGCCCCACCCATGTAGACAAGCGTTCTACCACTGAGCTACATCCCCAGCCCCAGGACCATAAATCTTATATTTCTACTTTATATAGTACATCAGAGGCCCAGTAAGTACTGAAAGAGCAAATATAAGAATAAACAGATAAAGTTGATAAATACAATACTACCCCATGGAGGATTTTCAGAACAGTGAAAATATGCTATATGATATTATAGTGGTGGAGAGACATCATTATGCAGTTGTCCAAACCCACAGAATATACAACAACTGAGTGAAACTTAATGTGAGCTATGGACTTCAGCTGATCATGAAGTGTCAATGTAGGTTCATCTGTTGAAAACAAAAGACCACTCTGGTGGGAAAATGCAGATAATAGTGAGGCTATGGGTAGGAGGGACAGAAAATCTATGGGAAATTCTTGTACTTAGCTCTCAATTTTTCTGTGAATCTAAGACTGCTCTTAGAAAAGATGTCTTTAAAAATTTAAAACTAACAAGTATTCAATGGGCCCTGGAAACTAAGAATTTATCAAGGGATAATGGGGACTTGGTGGCTTCTGTCATGCCAACTATGGGTGGTTTCTTAGTTTGTGCACCAAATAATAGGATGAGAAATAGAGCCTAAATCCCTTGAAATGATAATGAAAAGGAGGATGGCTGTATCACAGGCCCAGAATATTATAGAAACTTCCATACTGAAATTTCTTTAAGATTTGAGGCATCTAGGTCCATTGGCATAATCCAACTGCTTCTCACCTCATTTCACCTCATCAATACACTGACACTTATGATAGTCTCGACAATGGCCTTCCCAACCTGTACACAACCTAATGCCCCAAACGTATGAGCATGTTACCCCATACAGCAAAAGAGACTTTGTAGACATGATTAAGGATCTTGAGATGGGAAAATGATCCTGGATGAGCCTCTCACAGTCACAGGGGTCCTTATATGGAAAGAAGAGGCTCAGAATCAGAGAAAGTCACTGTGATGATAGGAACAGAGAAAGATTTGAAGATCATATGCTGCTGGGTTTAAAGATGGAGAACTAGGAGCCATGAGCCGAGGAATTTGAGTGGTCTCTGTAAGTAGAAAAAGTCAAGGAAATGGATTCTCTAACTTAAGAAGGAGCACAGTAGCTGGGCGCAGTGGAGCACGCCTATAATCCCAGCTCCAGAGGCTGAGGCAGGAGGATTGTGAGTTCAAAGTCAGCCTCAGCAACTTAGCGAGGCCCTAAGCAACTTAGCAAGATGATGTCTCTAAATAAAATATAAAAGGGCTGGGGATGTGGCTCAGTGGTTGAGTGCCCTGGGTTCAATCCGCAGTACCACCCCCTCCCCGCAAAAAAAAAAAAAAAAAAAAAAGAAAGAAAGAAAAGGAACACCACTCTGCTAACATCTTGATTTTAAGATCTGACCTCCAAAACTGTTGTTTGTATTGTTTTCAAGTCACTAAGTTTGTGTGATTTGTTACAGGAACAGTAAGAAACTAACACACTCTCATTGCTGGTCACCCTGCTTCTGCCTTGTCTTCTACAGTCTATTTCTAAAACAAAGGCAGGCGTGATCCTTTTAAAACCTAAGTCTGATCGTGTCCCTCCTTTGCCCAAAATATTCCTATAGCATCCTGTCTCGGAACAAAGTACAAAGCTCTAAACATCATCCACAAGATCCTTCTTGGTCCTCATAACTCCTCAGGCATTCTTCCCTCTCTCTTTCTACTCATTCCACTCTAGCCTTAAAGGCCTTGCAGTCCTGGGCATTCTCCTGCATTGGGCCTTTAAACCAGCTGTGTCCTCTGTCCGAAAGACTCCTTCCCTCAGACCTCCAGGAGCTAGCTTCTCCACCTTCTCATGTCTCACCCACATAGCACCTTCTCAGTGTGGCTTTCTTTCAGTGTCCTATTTAAAACGGAAATCCTCTTCCACTCCATCTTTCCCTCATGCTGATGCCTCTATGGTACTCAACCTTCTGGCATACCGTGTATTACATTTATCTCCTTATTTATTACCTATTTTCAATAGACTATATACTTCATCAGCACCAGGATTTGTCTACTTCACTTATAGCATCAAAACAGTGCCTGACACATGGTAGGTGTAATAAATAAACATTTAATAACAATATTATATATATTAATAACGTATATCATTAATATATATTAATAATTAATAACAATGTAATCAATGAGTATCTGCTAAACAGATGATTACCCTGTACCAGTCCTTCTCCATAAGATTACTGTCGATGCTGCTCCTGTCTTATCACAAGGATTGATGGAGCCAACACTGATAAAAAACAGCCATACTAACAGGAGCCCATAGTCATGGGTACTTACTAACCACAACAGTTCTTCATATCTGGTCCCCAGGGGAACTTCTCAGGAGCACCAAAATTCAAAATATAGGGTGGGAATTGGAGATTGCTTATTAGGTTCCCAGCTTGCTGAGGTCAAAAAGAAGAAACTGCTGATTGGACAAAACTGATATCTTCCCAAGAGCCTTGATAAAATGGAGTTCAAGGCTACCACTCCCTGAAAGGCTCTGAAAAGTGTCATCATAAAAAATAGTCATAATCTGCTAATACAATTTTGGGGGTTTGAGATTTTTGTTTGTTTGCTTGTTTTTTACCAAAAAAAAAAAAAAAAAAAAAAAAAAAAATCCAATATTGCCTGTTAATATGGACCAAGAGGATACAAGTTTGGAAATGTAGAAAGTCTTGCAAAAATATGGGCCCTCTGCTCAAGAGCGCCCAGCCCAGTCCAAAAGCCTCTGAGTCCTATCTACCGTCTCATGTCAGAGGCCCAAGCAGCTCTGATTGGGTAGCAAGAGTGGAAACGAGAATCGGAGCTGGGAGGGGGCACAGATGAGAAGATGGGACAGGCACACCAATAAGGGATATGTACAATCTTCTGCTCCCCAAAGACTCACAGGTGGACAAGTGTGCCCAGCAAGCCTGAAGTCAGATGGGGCTGCCTCCCCAGGGACGTCTCCTGCCCGCACCCACCACGGGTCTCATCTGGGAAAGATGGCTGCTGCAGCAACTCCACTCACAGGCCTTCTCATCCCTGAAGGGGAAGAAGAGCAATCCCCTTTGAGGCAACAATTACAGGTGGGGATTTTCCTTTGTTTGCAATTGTAATCTCAGTAGTTGCTCTAGTCAATAAACAAACAAGTGAAAAGATTCAGTGAGGTGTAAAAATAGATTTGCACAGGGCAGGCAACTGCACATTCCATTTATTTACCTCTTCTAACAAACCAATACCTGGGGTGACATTTATTAATAAACGGCATTACCAGGTGCCTGATATGTGGCTCACGGAAATTAATTACCCAGCCCATGGTAAAACCATAACAAGCCCGCAGTGCTGTAACATTTGTGCTAATTGAAAATGAGATAAGTGCTGTGGGTGCAATTTGCATCCAATGCAGTGTATTAATTATCTTTAGTTCTCTTCATGATAAATATACCTGACTGAATCACTCTCCTAATTTACCAGATAATAGAGTCATAAGTGGATTCCCTTAGGTAACCGAGGGAAGGCTTTGAGTTGTGGGCAAGATGGAGGCCCTCCGTTTTTCCTAGTTCTTCAAACAGGTTAACTCAAGATACTTTTCTCTGCCTTGCAGCACTCCTGGGAAGACAGGAAAGTGCACCTGTGATGCTCATTCAAACTCCCAGCCTCAAGCACTAATCTTTACCCTCTTTTCCACTGTACAGGACAACTGTTCTGGAAGCTCAGAGAATGCTCAGAACATTAGGTTAGGGAGGCTATATTCCAATCCATTTATGATTTTTGTATGCTGGATATTTTCTCTGCAAGGAAAGACCTTTCACTAGTCCTTATCCACACACTAATTCAGGACTTGCATGCATTTGATTCTGAATGGAAAAGGAATTGAAACTTGCACTATGATAACAATCAAGAAAATCCAGAATTTAAAATTTTGGGCAGTTGCAACCGATCAATGCTTAGAGATGCTGATTTGGAGAGGGGGCTCAAATTACAAGTCCATTATGAGGTATATAGCAAAGTTCCTTAGTAGTACCACCCAAGAAGGAAGATCTGCCTTTCAAGATGGAAAGAGGAAGAATAAGTTACCCTGAGCGGGGATTCCCTAACCATCCAGTGCTAGGACATTTGCAAAATTATCTCCATTTCTTTGGATTCTTGGCAATGAATTCCTCTCACCTGCACAGTCAAGCAGCATATAATAAGGGAGAGGTGATAATAGTCATAACAACAATAATACTTGTGAATCGAGAGTTTACCACGCGTCAGGCACTAAGCTTAAGGACTTAACTTGCATTGTGTAAATTCATTCTCGCTTTGCTGACCTCCCTAATACATACCAACTCTCCATGACAGCTCCTGCTTGCTTCTCTTCTGGCACTTGTCCCCAGCTGTTGGTGGCTTCACTTAGTTTTTTACCTGAGAAACACCTGTGCCTCCTCCCTAATTAGCATGCTAACTCCTGGGGTAGAGCCCTAGCCTGTCCCCTTCACCCCCACCATAGCACACAGTGGCATACCCAATATTTGTGGAAAGAATATGCTCTTTTAATAATTTCCCAAAGTAGGCAGACCAAAACTCAATTTAATGACCCAGTCCAAGCAGCACATGGAACATGTTCTGAAATTAAGAAATTCACAAGGTGTCCCAGCCCCACCCATAGCACCCAAAGAGGCCAGTACTCCTGTGAGACAAGGCTCTTATCTGCCTCGAAAACCCATCTTCTTGGTAGAGGGAGGCTTCCGTCTGATTCTTAGCTTTCTAATAATCCACAGAAGAGGAAAGTGCAGCTGTAAATACCCTTAAGATACAGTAAACCAAACTGGGTGTGGTGGCACACGCCTGTAATCCCAGCATTTGGGGAGGTTGAGGCAGGAGGATTGCGAGTTCAAAGCCAGCCTCAGCAATGGCAAGGCACTTAGCAACTTAGTGAGACCTTGTCTCTAAATAAAAAATACAAAAACAAAGAGCTGGGGATGTGGCCCAATGGTCGAGTGCCCCTGAGTTTTTTGGTACCACCACCAAAAAAAAAAAAGATACAGTAAACCAAAGGAACAAATGATTTCTGATCCTCAGATTGGAGAGAAGCTTCTCTTGAGGACAAAAGAGATCTTGCTCGATGTTCAAGTACACACGCGCAGTGAGGAAGTGGCTGCTAGCCCACAGGTACATGCCCTTCTCCAAGCTGATGCAGCCTCCCTGAGGCAGGTGCAGGGCTCAGGGAAAAGAGCTGGGGCTGGATTTCAATCCTCACTTGCCTCCTGAGGCAGATGCACTGTGTCCTACAACTGCCCAAGGTGGCCCTGCTGACATTTCCCTCCTAAAGCCCTTCATGTGAAAGTGAAATCCAGTAAAATCATCCCGGTGGAGACCCACAGGACACGGTCTTGCCTCCCAGATCACAGTCCCCTAGTAGATGCCACCACATCTACTGTTGCCAACTCCAGGTACCACCAACGCCACTCCCAGGTAATATTTCAGTATAACAAATGATGGAGACACTGACCTTCTCCTAAGAAAAGGGTGACAGATTTTATTTTAAGTAAACAAGTATACTGACTATTCTGAAAAAAAAAAAAAAAAAAAAAAAAAGGAAAAATAAAACCCTGAACTTCCTTTTGTTCACTGTCACTACCTACCTGACATGAACTAAATGTTTGTATTCTCCCAAAATCCAAATGTTGAAGCCCCAACCCCAATCTAGGCTATATTTGAAGATAAGGGCTTTAGGAAGATAATTGAGGCTAAGTGAGGCCCTTATTAATGAGCCCTGATCCAACAGGACTGGTGGTCCCTATAAGAAGAGGCACGAGAGAGCACTCCTTCTCTCTGCCATGAAAGGACATAGCAAATACATGCAAAAACGGGAGTTGGGGGACCTGGGGATGGAGCACCTTGATCTTGGGCTCCCAGCCTCCAAAATTGTGAGACATAAATTTTTGGTATTTAAGCCACCCAGTCTCTGGTATTTTGTTGTGACAACCCAAGGTGACTAAGGTATTACTTTAACACCCATGGTATTTTGCTACCCTGGAAAATGAGCAGCTACAAAAGGAGAATGCAGAATAGAACATTAAAGACAAGGGCTGGGAAAGCAGGAGAGAGATGAGCAATGAATCTGAGAAGGGTTTCTTCAGAAAGTTTGGTTTGAGAGCCCATTATCAAATGTCCATATACTATGAGTTATATTTATATTTCAACATAACGTATACTCAGCACAGTAGCCAGATTGATCATTTTAAAAATAAATCAGATTTTATTATTTCTCTGTTCAAAATTAGCCACCTCTATCTCCCTCAGAATAAAATCCTAAGTGCACATGGTGTTCTTTAAGTGTTCCCTAAAATGGCCCAGCACCCAACCTCACACCCTGTTACCCTCCCCTTGGCTCCTTCTGCCTTGTCCATGCTGGTTTCCCGTAGTTTCCTGTACCAACAAACACAACCTACCCTAAGAACTTTGAGTTCATTGCTCCTTATGCCTGAAGGTGCTTTCCTCATTTCCCATCTGTGTCTTCTCAATGGTCACATTCCTAGTCCAATCTTCCCTGATCATTCAGCATAAGCAACCCACAAACCCTCCCGTGACACACACCACACACGCAGCATGCCCCATCTGCCTTACTCAGTTGATTTGTCTCCACGGCCATTCACAGTACCAGACATACTATTTGCTCATTGATTTGTCTGCCTTTCCCTAAAACCTAAGCTTCACAAGGGCCAGAATTTCTTTGTTCTTTCTTATATCCCCAGCAATTTCAATAGTGCCTGGGACATAATAGACACTCAATAAATATTTCTTCAGTGAATGAAAAATGTGAGTTATTATAAGGTAACAAATAATAATAGCAACATTTGTTGAGTGATGGGCTAAGTTTTTTATATGCATTAGCTTATACTGGGCATTAAGCTAAACCCCTCACACACTAGGAACATAGCTTTAAATATATTATCTCACAATAACCACTTGAAGTAGGATCTATTATTCCCATCTCACAGGTAAGAAGATGGAGGCTCTTTGAACAAGTCATCTGCACAAGCCCACATGAATAACAAGTGAAGCTGGTCAGGATTTGAACCTGATTTCAAAGCCCATTTTCAGGCTAGGAATAGCTCAGTGGTAGAGCACGTGCCTAGCAGGCTCAAGGCCCTGAGTTCCATCCCCAGCACCACAAAATATAAAATGAAATCCATTAAAAGCCCATGCTCTTAACCATTCTCTATATATACTGATACAGATTTCAAAATTGGTGTGGAAACCAAATATATGTCAATTAAACCTTAACTGAAATATACAAAGCATATTTACTATTCAAAGTGAACTTGCAATGAATTCTGGGTTGTATATCTTAAGAAACAAATAATGCTTTTCAATAAACAACCCACTAATGTACCTATTTGTAAACAATGCATTAGCTTTATTTAAAACCATAAACCACCATGATTCAAAAACCATTTTTATGTAGCTTGATTATAAAATGTATGACATTTTTAGAGGAATTTGGCCCTAAACAGGTCTTGCTCAAGCTAATAACTAAATGGATTTGTCCCCCCAAACCACTACTGAACAGAGAAGGAAGGGAAGCAGACATTACAAGTTTGTGCGAAAACCCATCTGGGATTAAATTTCTGCAAAAAAAGAACATAAAGACCTCACGTGGTGTTGGAAAGGTCAAAATGAAGATTTTTGTTATTGTCCAAAAATCATCATCATTATGTTCCTTTAAATATAAGCAGAAAAATCACATTTTCCCCAGGCAGCTCACCATTTTATCATATCATTTAAAATCATTGTGATTGAAAGCACAGAATAGTACAGGGCTTACTGACTTCACTGATGCTCCTGGTTGAATTACTGGACTCAAAGAGTAATTATGCACTGTGTGTTTTTAAGATATGTGCTTTACTTATTTTCAAATGAGAAAACACACCATAAAGGGGTCAAGGGTTGGCTGAGCATGGGGTCTCAAAGCCATTCTATATGGCTCTTGACTGAATTTGCGTAACATTCAGAATTGATTCTTTTAAAAATCCCTCCTATTCTTCAGCACCCATTTCATGTTATACAAAAAAGAAAGAAAGAAAGATTACTCAACTGAATGCTGTATTATTCTACTTACCTCATTTGGCATAATTCATACAGCTGAAACACCATTCAGTGGACTTATATGCCCCCAAAGTATTTTCGTTGCTGTTAATAGAGGAAAACTACCATAAGATAAATAAATAAAAGTTCCTATGGTCAATAAAAAAACTCATAAACAAATAAGTTTCACTTTATTAAGTGTCTCTGTAGCAAGATTTCTCAGGGCTTTTAATAGCCAACAGTAGGGAGGAAGGAATGAGGAAAAGATGATCAAGAAGTTGTAACTGGTTAGCAACAAGAAGTTCTGGTGTGCTATTGCATGGTAGGGTGACTATGGATAATTATTAGTCAGATTTCAATCACTGTAACAAAATACCTGAGATAATCAACTTAAAAAGAGGAAATTTTATTTTTAGCTCACAGTTTTGGAGATTTCAAGCCATGACTGATTGGCTCTGTTGTTTGGGGGCAATGTAGAACATTGCAGGAAATTTGTTATGAAAAAAAGCTGTTCATTTCAGAGCAGTTAGGAAACAGAAAGAGAGGAGAAAGGGCTGGAGTCCCAACAGCCCCTTCAAGGACATACTTCCAATAATCTAACTTCCTCCCACTAGGCCCCACCTCCTAAAGGTTCTACCACCTCCCAATAGTGCCCCAGGCTGGGGACATAACGGGCCTTTAGGGGACATTTCAGATTCAAATTACAGTAATAATGATAATGTACCTTACATTTCAAAAAACTAGAAGAAATTATTTTCAAAGTTTCCATCATAAAGAAATGATGAACATTTGAGGAGATACATATGTTTAACCTGATTTAAACTTTACACCATGTAATGCTAACTCATTAATGTGCATGATTTTTTTGTTGTTGTTGTTCTTATGTAGCTTAAACAAAAATTTAAACTTTAAGAAAACAAAGAGAAGAGAAAAAAAAGCGCTAGTAGGCAACTCAAGTCCCCAGGTCAGGGGCACTGATACTGTTTATCAAATACATTTGACCACAGGGTGCTTGTTTTAGTCAGCTTTTTCAGTGCTGTGATTACAAGACCCAAGCAGAACAACTGTAGAGGAGGAAAAGATTATTTGAGGGCTTGCGGTTTCAGAGGTCTCGGTCCATAGAAAGCTGGCTCCACTCCTCAGAGCTCAAGGTGAGGCTGAACATCATGGCAGGAGAGTGTAGCAAAGGGAAGCAGCTCACATGGTGTCAGAAAGCAGAGACTCCACTCTCCAGATACAAAATATATAACCCACAGCCACATACCCAGTGAACCACTTCCTCCAGCCATACCCCATCTGCCTCCAGTTAATCCCGTTCGGGATTAATTCACTGACTGTGTTAAAGCTACAACCCAATTGTTTCTCCTCCAAATCTCTTGCATTGTCTCACACATGAGCTTTTCGGGGACACCACATCTAAACCATAACAATGCTTTTTCTTAGAGCCTAAAGGTTTTCCCATTCTGAGCTTCAAGAAAATTTCAATTTGCTCTGAGGGAGGGGCTTAATTTGTGACCTCAAAAAGATATGTTGAATCTTAACCTCTGTTACCTATAAATGTGGACCTGATTTGGAAACAGGGTCTTTGCAAATGTGATCAAGTGAAGATGAGGTCTTTAGGGTGGACCCTTAATCCCACATGTCTCATGTCCTTTCTAAGAAGAGGAAGAACTGCATGAAGACCAAGACTCCACGAAGGTGTCATGGGACAACAGAGGCAGAGATCACAATGATAGTACAGCAAGCCAAAGTAGCCAAGGATCAAGAGCCACCACCAGAACCCTCCCCAGAGTCTCAGAGGGACCGTGACCCTGCCAACACCTTGATTTTGAACTTCTGGCCTCTGGAAGTTCAGAATAAATTTCTGCTATTTCTAAGTCACCTACTTTGCAAGAGCTTTCTTAAGACAGCACTTGCAAATCAACGCAAATGAATGACTAGCTCAGGAACAGACACAGCACAACACAGTTGTGCAGCAGACAACACAAGCAATAGGTGAGGAGGAAAGGAGGTGGGACAAAAGGAAGTGTCAAAAAAGCCTGCAGGGTTTGAGAGAGAAGCTCTGGTCCTTGAGGTGGTAAGAGATGGCTTCAAGGAGGAAGTGAGGGAGGAGGGGGCAGTAATTATGCAACTCTTCCGGATTATTTGGAGCAGTTTAAAAACACACATGCAACTCAACAGAGCAGATTAGACTGACAGCCCCTTCTGAGAGTCTTCTTTTCCAGGCAGCTCAGTGATTATCCATCTGCCTTGAAGGCATCAGTAAAATTCAGTGATCTCTCATAGACACCCAGAATGAGTTTTGGGGAATACACGCATCTTCTCATTTTTGTGAGCTTTGGTTTTCTGGGTCAGCTTGCATGTCATTAAAGGGACATCTAAATAAGAACAGCTAAGCAATTAATCATTCTAAATAAACTCCATTCTGTAATCCTCCTGTTTCAATAGGAAGACTCAGAATAAGAAAAATGTCTCTGAAACTTTGAAGTAAAAAAAAAAACCTCCATTGAATAAAATAGCAGTTAAGGGTTTATGTGGGGGAAGGGAAAAGAATCCAGAGCACCTTAACTTTTAGCATGAAATGCATCTGTTAAATAGACCTACTAATGGTGTTATTGCAGCTAAAAACAGCGACTTGAAAATGTTGTGTACATTATTACTGTCATTATCCACCAACTGTAAGAATGCTATGTTAAAACTAACTCAAAACACCTCGGGAAAGGTAATTGCTACTAATGGATCTGAAGTGTGCAAAATTGGACATCATTACCCTGTCCTCACATCGCAGGGCTGGGGAAGCAGCTCGAGATGCAGCTAGTAGGCTCATTCGTCTTTCAATCAGGGCTGAGGTTTGAGGAAAGGGCCAGGCTCGCTTTCATTCTACAGCTCAGGGAAATTCCACTCTGCAGATATTACAGGCAAGTGTTTATGAGGCAAAGCCAAGGGCAGGAGATAGAGTTTCAGTACCACTCCATCAACTTTCCCAAGTCTATTCTGCTGTGGGGGAGGGGACTGGAGCTAGGACAGAATCTCCCAACCCTGCACATCTCCTTCCAGGAGCCAATTTCTCAGATCAATTGCCACCAAATGAGTTAAGTCTTGCTGACCCTGAAAATAAAGTAAATAACCCAGAATCAAAGGGTTATAAAAAGGCAAACAGGTCATCTTGAGGCATCCTCTGCACACGGACACCCCCTCGCCCCCAGAAAAGAGCAACTCAGCCCATTACCCGGGCTGCAGTAGCTCCCCTGCAAGGGGCAATACCTCCCATCCTCTGGGGATACAAAAGCAGCTTTCCTGAGGCTTGACCTAACTGCTCTGTTATGGTTTAGATATGAGGTATCTCCCAAAAGCTCATGTGTGAGACAACACAAGAAAGTTCAGAGGTGAAATGGTTGAGTTAGGAGAGCTTTGACCTAATCGTGCCTTAATCCACTGATAGGGATTAACTGCGTGGTAACTGTAAGCAGGTGGGGTGCGACTGGAGGAGGTGGGTCACTGGGGACATGCCTTTGAGTTTATATTTTGACTCTGGTGAGCACAGCTGTCACTGCTTCCCGACTACCATGTCCTGAGCTGCTTTTCTCCTCCATGCCCCTCCACCATGAGGTCCTGCCTCACCCTGGGCACGGAGAAATGGAGTCCGCCATCTATGGACCGAGACCTCTGAAATCAAGAGCGCCAAATAAACTTTTCCTCCTCTAAAATTGTTCTTGTCAGGTATTTTGGTTACTGTGGCAAAAAAACTGACTAAAAGATTCTCCCAGCTGTGTTATGGTTTGATCTGGAATATCCGTGAGAGGCTCATGCACTGAAGGCTTGGTCTCCAAAGCAACAATGCAGGTCTAGACATGGGGCTTGTAGGAAATGATTGAATCATAAGTGCTCTAATGATTGAATGGACTACTGGGAGGTGGTAAGACCTTGTTGAAGGAGGTGTGCCCTCATCCTTGGGGGCCTACCCTTGGGGACTATATCTTATCCCTAGCCATTATCTATTTATCTATCTATCTATCTATCTGTCTGTCTGTCTATCTATTTCTCTATCTCACACTCCTGACCACCATGGTGAGCAGCTCTGCTCTGCCTGTGCTTCTGCCGTGATGTTCTGCCTCACCACAGGCCCAGAAAAATGAGACCAGCCAACCACAGCCTGAAACCTCTAAAATCATGAGCCAAAATAGATCTTTTTTCCTTTAAGTTGTTTTCCTCAGATATTTTGTTGCAGTGATAAAAAGGTGACTAACCCAAGCTGTAATTCCTGTTCCTGCTCAGGGAGACTCCCCCATCTCCCTACCTCACACATTCCCCAAACTTCCCTTGTCCAAAGCTTACTGATAAGAATTTAAAAGGCTTCTGTCCTTAAATGTTTTCCAAACTTTCAAAACAAATGTCCCCAAACCACACTTGCACCTTAACATCCAACTGCGTCTCCTCCACCCAACTCTCCATTCTATCTCCAAATACACACTCTCCCTTTGCACACCCACCCACACATCCATGCACACTTGCAAAAAATAAGTCCAAGAAAGCTCATTCTGACCAAGAATTTCAACCTCTTTTCCACTACAAGTATGACAACTTGGGCCAAATTTTCCTCCTCCCTTCTAGCTACAGTACAGGAGTAAAAAAAGAAAGTCCAATAGCCCAGCAATTACATGAATAAACTCTGACCAAAAAGAGTGCTGCTTAAATTCTAAACTTAGAATTAAAACAACAACAAAAAAATCTTCCATCCATGCAAGATATTTCTTCCCCATTGGTGGCCCCAGGAGAGTGCAACACAGCACTCTGGGAAACCTGAGATCCTGTGGTTCTAGATGAGTGACTCTGCCCTCTTACATCACCAAGGGACTGAGAAGTAGGGTCCTGAGTGGTCCCCTGGTTCTCAGGTGAAGTTTCACCCTAGCAAAGGGCAGCAGGGGAGGAAGGCAGGCCCCTGCCCAGCAGGGAGAAATGCTACTGGGAAGGACCAGAGACCCAGGCCATTGGGCTACCTGCAAAATACTAATTTTAAAACAAATTCTCACAGGAAATTTCAATATAGATTCTATCATTTATTCCTTTACTAATTAATGATATTTATTTATTGAAAAATTACTTATTTAGGCCAGGCACAGTGGTGCATACTTGTAATCCCAGCAGCTTGGAGACTGAAGCAGGAGGATTCCATGTTAGAGACCAACCTGGACAATCTAGCTAAACCCTCAACAATTTAGCAAGACCCTATCTCAAAACAAAACAAAACAAAAAACTGGGAATATAGCTCTATGGGAAAAGCACATGTAAATTTAGTTCTCCAGTACAAAAAAAAAAAAAAAAAAAAAAAAAAGTGAGAGAGAGAGAGAGAATGACTTATTTAGCTTCCATTCATTGTTAGCATTTGAACAGAACCTGTAACAAAAGGTACAGACACTGATGAACACATTGAAAACGTGCAATGAAGGCAGAATTTACAATCTGACACTGAAAAGCAGGTAAACTCTAAATATATACAAGGTCAGGTCTTAATCATTTTTCTTATGAAGAAAAATCAAGTATGAAGGGCTAATAGGATAATAGGTAATAGGGTGCTCTTTTAATTCGTGCTTGGGAATATATGAAAAGGACCAGATAGATGTGAGGTATCTGGGGAGAGCCTTCCAGGCACAGGGAAAAGAAGTGCAAAGGCCATAATCAGGTAAAACACTCAGGGCTTGAGGAACAGAAGAGGCCAATGCCTGGAGCACAGGGAGGAAGGAAAAGGGCGAGGTGGACAACACCAAAGAGCTAACAGGAGCAAGCTTGGTTGGACCTTGTAACCTCTGTAAGGACTTAGGATGTTATCCTGAGGGATGTGAGAAGCCACTGGAAATTTTGAGCAGATCTGTTTTAAAGGGACCTCAATGACTGCCACATGGAGCATAGACAATAGAGGGACACAGAAGGAAGTGGAGAGACCAGTCAGAAAGCACTGCCACAGTCCAGGGCTAAGCACAGGAGGATGGGCTGGGAGGATGCTGGGGGTGAAAAGCATCAGATGCCCAGTATGCTGTGAAAGAGGGGTTTGCTGGCAGGTGTAATGTGGGATGTGAGAAGAGAGGAGTCAAGCATGACTTTGGCTGGAAT
Source organism: Tamias sibiricus (assembly GCA_025594165.1). NCBI lineage: Eukaryota > Metazoa > Chordata > Mammalia > Rodentia > Sciuridae > Tamias > Tamias sibiricus. Next base: position 45,728,973 of record CM046669.1, on the reverse strand, counting down.
GGCCACAAGAATTGGCAAAGACACATCTGAGGTCTGGTCATGCCCATCACCAGCCCTCCCACCTTGTGCACTGTTGTTATCCTCTCTGGGTCTTCCTCATCTCAAAAGTGAAATCGTTTGGACTGGAAGATTTCTAAAGTTCCTATGAACTCTAACATCTTTCCCTTCATTTTTGACATAAAGTAAGATTACAAAGCAGATTGCTTTTTAAACACTCGGCCATTAACCTCAGCATTTTTAGAATTCAAATAGTACCCATGGGATCATCATCCACTTCCATTTTATCTTCTTTGATTTTTTGATTAACCCTGTTCTGCCACATCTCCAGTTGTCAAAATCTTTACCAGTGAGAGGAGCAGTTATCCAACTACTCGGAACAGATTCATGAAAACCTGGGTCTTCTGTAGGATTTGAGATTTTATTTTGCAATCCATTTGTATTTTATTTGACTTAGTGTTGTCAAATGTTTCACACACCCTAAAATTAGCTAACAGACGGACTGAGAGTTAAAGATGTTAAAGATATTGACCCAATGGGCAGGGTTAAAACTCTAGTGTGAAGCAGGGAGGTATGTTTGTGTAGAGGCTGATTTTATAAAATGGTCATGTTATTATTGAGAATTTTGTTAGAATGATTTTTCCTTCGAAATGCAACTAAAGACTTGCATAATGAATACTTAGAGAACAAAAGGATCCTTAAGCCAATGAAACAGCTTCAAAAAGTTTCTCATAATGGATCTGAAATGTCTTTTAGCCGACAAGCATAACACTTTAACGTCCACTGCTAAATCTGAACATATTTATTATTATAATTATGAATACTAGACATTCAGTAGATTGCCATAGAGAAGATGTTTTGTAAAATCTGCTCCTAGACTTGTTGCATTTATTCTGCAGATACAGAGAAAATAAGAAAGAAAAATGTATAAAATATATTTCTTACTTTTCTTTAGAAACAAATCCATTTTTCTCTTTCTTTTTAATTTTGACAATAGTCCAATATTATTATACATCCCTGCTAATACTCAGGGCTGGCACAATCCATTGCAGACCATGAGAAGCTTCCAAGCAAGTACTGTACTCTCTGGAATTAAGATTGGGAAAGCCAAGAGAAGCATGAAAACAGGAGAAGACAAGAGAGCAGGGAGTTGAATATGTTGGTCTTGCAGAAGCTTCATTTGTGCTACTTATGTATGATTACATTGGAGTTTCCCAGTACAGATTCTTCTATGAGAAACCAACCTAGGGTCCAGACCGAGAATGACCCCGTCTGGAGAACCCACTGGTCTTTATATCACTTCTGCTAGAAGAATTAAAGAAAGGGGTAGGAAATATGGTGGAATAAGGGGGTGGAAAGATGGTGGAATGAGATGGATATCATTACCCTAGGTACGTGTATGAGAAGTAAAAAATTCTTCTCCGTTTGTGTACAATAAATTGAAAAGCTTTCAACTGTCATGTATAACTGAGTAGAATTAAGGAAGGAAGGAAAGAAGGAAGGAAGGAAGGAAGGAAGGAAGGAAGGAAGGAAGGAAGGAAGGAAGGAATTAAAGAAGAAAGGTAGTGTTCTTCCTATTCCTGTCCTGATAAGTTTTTTAAATTTTAACCATACTTTGAGGAATAGAGGAGTGGGACTGATATCATTCCCCTTAAGATTTTCAAGAAAACAAAATTCTTTGTGAGAAAATGCAACCTGGGGCCTAATGAATAAGAACATGCAAAGTTTGACATAGAAAGCAGAGGAAGGAGGTAGGGAAGGAGAAACATAAAAGGAGAGAGTACTCATTATGTCTTCCATTTCCTTGAAAACACATGTCTCAGGAAAGAAGCATATGGCTAGTTCTGCAGGATTCCTCAAGACAAGAGGAAAATGTTTCAAAACCCATGTCCTCCTTGGGGGAGTACATGTGAGAGATGGCAGATTAGCAATTGCTTCTGTGGCTTAGATCTGGCACTAACTGGTCACCACACAGTCACATTAGTTCAGGGATGGAAATCTGAAGTAAATAATGTTCCTTTACTCCCCTCATCCACACACACATGCACACATCCCATAGCACACACGGCTAACAACACTAATACTGTCAGTTCCATGTGGACTGGAAGCCTCAGCATTTGGTATGGTGTCTACTATATAGTCTCTGTTTGCAAATATTTATTGAATGAATGAATCCATCACTGCACTCTTTCCCATTGAACCCAAGGGCTGCTTCGAGTTCTGAGCACAGCAGTGGAGTTCCAAGCAGACCACCATCAGTTAAGTAGAGGGGACACACAAATCAAAGACTACTTGCCATCCCTTGACAATTAGCTAAATCATAACATTCTCCCTTTAAGTGATGCAATTTGTATCTGAAAACGTAGGTGGATCCCTCCTTTCCCTTGAGCTCCCTAAGGGCATCCAGATTAACTTCATGCAGTTGTTTTCACCACGAGGTGCACAGCTTCATATATTTGTGAACAACAAATTCTGTCTGAAACATAAAGTCTAAGCCTACATAATGGATATTCTCATAATTCCCTATTTATCAATGCTGCTTGCACATATTTAATAATGATGTTTTTCTCTAATTACTGTGTTTGGAATATATTTTGTGTTTTTGTTTTGTAATTCAGGTAGGCAAAATGCTCACCAACACATCCATCTAATTTGCCTTCCTAGACACAGAGAGGATGACATTTTCCTGACTGCTGGCAATTAGGTGGGGCCACAGACCTAGTCTTGAAAAAAGGGCTGTAACTATGTGTCATTTCCAAGTTGAATCGCTTAAAAGAAAATTCTCGATTTTTTGTATGCCATCACCTTCCATGGTGCTATGTAGTTTGGATCTGACATATCCCCAAAAGGCCCATGTGTTCAAGACTTGGTTTCAGCCCATGGCACTATTAAAAGGTGGTGGACAGTTTAGTAGATGAGTCCTAGTGGAAGGAAGTTAAATCAATAGGGGTTGGCCTTGAAGGGGACATCGGTGGCCCAGCCCCTTCCTTTCTCTCTGTTTCTCTTCCCAGCAGCCATGAGGTAAACAAAACTTCTAGCCATGTGCTCCCACCATGATTTACTATACTGCCACAGGCCCAAGGCAGGGCCAAGCAACTATGGACCAGAGTTTCTGAAACCATCAGCCAAAAGAAACTTTTCTTCCTTAAATGTTGATTTATCTCAGGTCACAGTGTCACAGTGATACAAAACTAACACATGTGGTAATCCCAAAATCATGTCTTCAGATCAAGGTGCCACAAAATCCAAGCAATTTGTATTGTTTCATCATACTGCTTTGGAGAACAGCTGCCTGCATGAGAAATAAACCTTATTATGTAAAGGCACTAACATTTTGGTGTTATTTGTTACCATAGCATCACCTTACCATTCTGACTAGTCCAGTAATGCATGAGGCCTGTCAGCTGTGATGGAATTCCTGTCCCCTTAGCTCAGTGCAATCTAGGAGTGCAGATTAGAGTCTCAGAAATACCCAAGACAGTTGATGGAAAAGCACATCAGCTGTTCTAGAAAAGATGCAGATATGGAGAGGACAGGCACTCAGGAGAAGGAAGTCCGTAGGGACAAATAAAGATGGACAGAAGAATCTTTTATTGAAAATTTTATACTAACACATTTGTCCAGTGGTGTCTGTCCTCATGTAAGACACCAGAAACACTGATGCCATCTAACTGAGCCCCAGATCTCACTCCTGCCCTCGACTCCCCAGCTCTGTGCTCCGATGCCTCCTCCTGCTCAGCCACGGGCACCGCCTCCCTTCCACTGAGTTAAAACGAGCTAAGCAGAACACTCAGCTGAGTGGGGATTTATGACACTATGCTTTTCAAAGAACTAGTCCTCAAAAGCCAGAAGAAAGTGGAATCTTATTCTAGATACTGACTTGGCAAATATTCAGCAGGAGCCTCAAGCTTAAATACCAACTTGCTTTTGCATGAATTTCAGACTGTTTCTCAAGAACAGGTTTCAGAAAAGTGATTGTGTCAAGACTTACGGTAAAAGTTGGAAACGGTCTGAGTGATCAACAAAATCAGATTCATCATAAACCATAGAAACAATACCACCACCACCCAAAATAGGAGACATTCATAGAACAGAGCATTATGCGTAAAGCAAAATGGTATTTTCAAAAAAAATTTTAGTGGTGTATGGAAATACAACATAATGCTAGCTACAAAAAGATGCAAATTTTTCTATGCATAATATTTCAATTTTGTGTAACAATCCATGATAAGCATAGAAAAGACTAGAGGAAGCTATGTTAAAAATATGACCAATGTTTGCCCCACCAAACTCCGCCAAGCGCGGGGAGGTCCAGGTCAGACCTGCGAACACCCAAGGGGCACAGGCAGGCCCAGGACAGACCCGCCGAACTCCACCCAGTGCAATCAGGCAAGAGATAGAACCACCGACCTCTGCTGAGCACAGGCAGGCTCAGGACAGACCAGCCAAAAGGCACAGAGTGCTGCCAGGCCCAGGACAGAGCGGCCGACCTCCCCTGAGTGCGGGCAGGCCCAGGACAGACTCACCAACACTCACCTAGCACCTAGCATGAGCAGGCCCAGGTCAGCCCCACCAATTGCAGCCAGCCCCAGGACAGACCGGCCGACCTCCTCTGAGTGTAGGCAGGCCCATGACAGACCAGCAGACACCCGCTGAGCTAGGGCAGACCCAGGTCAGCCCTGCAGACCTCCACCAAGCGTGCCCAGGCCAGGTTAGCCCCACCAAGTGCAGGATGGACCAGGTCGGGGCTGCTGACCTCCACCAAGCATGGCCAGGCCCAGGACAACCCGCTGATACCCACCAACTGCAGGCAATCCCAGGACAGCCCCACCAACCTCCACTCAGAGTGGGCAGGAGTCCATCCCGCCACCAGCAAACACCCACCAAGCTCAGGCTCTGCCATAGGACCACCTCCTTCCACCAGCAGACCACCCCGGGAGCTCAGATTCAACCAGTTCTGCCCACACCAACCTGCGTGGGACCCAGGCCCAGGGTAGGTCCAGAGTCCGCTACCCCACCCCCACCTGGGAGCAGAAGCCTAACCCACTTCCATCTTGAGACACTGCAGACGTGGCCATAGCCTTACTCAGGCAGTAGCCCCTACCTTTTGACAACAGACAGGGCCTAAAAACAGCCACATCTCAGAGCAGGCATCCCAAAGAAATGTAAAGCCCACCCTTTCAGTCCCATCTCTGGAAGACATTCATCCATCTTGGGGCACCTTCACTGTTATCTCAAGTTACCTTCACTACTGCTGATACCACCTTTAGTTGCAGTAGCATACATCGAGGGACACCTGCAGGGTCTGAAAGCCCAACGTTAAGGTGAGGCACAGACAGTCTGCACAGATAACTACAAGAATATAGGGTAGAAATTGTAATATCTCAGATCCAACTACAAGAAAGGAAGACAAATAGACAACATGAAAAAAACAAGGGAGGAAAGTACCCCAAACAAATGAGGATACTACAAAAACAAAACCCATGCTCAGCAAAGTTGATGAAATGTCAGAGAAGGAATTCAGACAGTTCATAATTAAAATGATCTGTGAATTAAAGAATGACCTAAATGAGCAAATACAGCAAAAAATGATCACTACAACAAAGATATAAGAGAGCAAATACAAGTAGCAAAAGATTACTTCAAAAAATAGATAGGAACTCTGAAAAAACGCCAGTCAGAAATCCTTGAAATGAAGGAAACAATAAACCAAATAAAAAACTCAATAGAAAGCATCACCAACAGACTAGATCAATTGGAAGAAAGAACATCAAATAATGAAGACAAGGTATACAATCTGGAAAATAAAGTTGACTACAGAGTGAAGATAGTAACAAACCATGAACAGAACATCCAAGAAGTACGGGACAGCATCAAAAGACCAAATATAAGAATAATTGGGATAGAAGAAGACACAGAGTTTCAAACCAAAGGAATGCACAACCTTTTCAATGAGATAATATCAGAAAATTTCCCAAGTATGAAGAAGGAATTGGAAAACCAAATACAAGAGGCTCACAGGACACCAAATGTACAAAATTACAACAGATCTACACCAAGACACATTATAATGAAAATGCCTAGCGTACAGAATAAGGATAGAATCTTAAAGGTTGCAAGAGAGAGGAATCAGATCACATATAAGGGGAGACCAATTCATATCATGGCAGATTTTTCAACCCAGATACTCAAAGCCAGGAGATCATGGAACAACATATACCAAGCTCTGAAAGAAAATGGATGCCAACCAATATTCTTATATCCAGCAAAATTAAACTTTAGATTTGAGGACAAAATAAAAACCTCCCATGATAAACAAAAGTTAAAAGAATTTACAACTAGAAAGCCAGTACTACAGAACATCCTCAGCAAAATATTCCACAAAGAGGAAATGAAGAACAATGATGAAAATCATCAGAGGGACATATTACACTGAAGGAAAAACTACTCAGAGGAGAAACCATGTCAAGTTAAATACCAAAAATAAACAAAACTGTCTGGGAATACAAATCATGTCTCAATAATAACTCTGAATGTTAATGGCCTAAACTCACTAATTGAAAGACATAGACTAGCAGATTGGATAAAAAAAAAAAAAAAAAAAGAACAAACAATATGCTGCCTCCAAGAGATTCACCTCATAGGAAAAAACATCCACAGGCTGAAGGTGAAAGGTTGGGAGAAATCATACCACTCACATGCACTGTGGAAGAAAGCAGGAGTTTCCATCCTCATATCAAATAAAGTAGACTTCAAGCTAAAGTTAATCAAAAGGGATAAAGAAGGACACTACATACTGCTCAAGGGAACCACACACCAACAAGACCTAACAATTATAAATATATATGCCCCAAACAATGGAGCATCCATGTTCATCAGGCAACCTCTTCACAAGTTCAAGAGTCAAATAGACCACAACACAATAATTTTGGGTGACTTTAACACACTTCTTTCACCACTGGATAGATCTTCCAAACAGAAGCTGAACAAAGAAACTATAGAACTCAAAAATACAACAAATAACTTAGACTTAACTGACTTATATAGAATATTTCATCCTTCAATGAGCAAATACACTTTCTTCTCAGCAGCACATGGATTCTTCTCTAAAATAGACCATATATCATGCCACAAAACAACTCTTAGCAAATATAAAAATAATAGAGATACTACCCTGCATTCTATCAGACCATAATGGAATGAAATTAGTAATCAATGATAAAATAAGAAATAAAAGCTACTCCAACACCTGGACACTAAATAATATGCTACTGAATGAACAATGGGTTGCACAAGACATCAAGGAGGAGATTAAAAAATTCTTAGAGGTGAATGAAAACAGACACAACATATCAAAATCTCTATTAAGGCAGTTTTAAGAGGAAAGTTCATTGCATGGAGTTCATTCCTCAAAAGAAGAAAAGGTCAACAAATAAATGACTTAACATTACATCTCAAAGCCCTAGAAAAAGAACAGTCCAACACCAAAAGCAGTATAAGAAAGGAAATAATAAAAATCAGAGCTGAAATCAATGAAATTGAAAAAAAAGAAACAATTAAAAATTTGACAAAATAAAAACTTGGTTCTTTGAAAAAATAAATAAAATTGACAGGCTAACAAAGAGAAGGAGAGAGAAAACTCAAATTACTAACATACATGATGAAAAAGGAAATATCACAACAGACACTACAGAAATACAAAAGATAATTAAAATTATTTTGAAAACTTGTACTCCAATAAAATACAAAATATCAAAGGCATTGACAAATTTCTAGAGTTGTATGATTTGCCCAAATTGAATCAGGATGATATACAAAATTTAAACAGACCAACTTCAAGCAATGAAATAGAAGATGCCATCAGAAGCTACCAACCAAGAAAAGCCCAGGACCAGATGGATACACAGCCGAGTTCTACAAGACCTTTAAAGAAGAACTAATACCAATACTTTTCAATTTATTTCAGGAAATAGGAAAAGAGAGAGCACACAAATTCATTCTATGAGGCCAATATCACCCTGATTCCAAAACCAGGCAAAGACACATCAAAGAAAGAAAACTTCAGACCAATACCTCTAATGAACATAAAAGCAAAAATTCTCAATAAAATTCTGGCAAATCAAATACAAAAACATATCAAAAAGATAGTACACCACAATAAAGTGGGGTTCATTCCAGGGATGCAAGGTTGGTTCAACATATGGAAATCAATAAATGTAATTCATTACATCAATAGACTTAGAGATAAGAACCATATTATTATCTCAACAGATGCAGAGAAAGCACTCGACAAAATACAGCACCACTTCATGTTCAAAACACTAGAAAAACTAGGGATAACAGGAACATATCTCAACATCATAAAAGCTATCTATACTAAACCCCAGGCCAACATCATTCTAAATGGAGAAAAATTAAAAGCATTCCCTCTAAAAACTGGAACAAGACAGGGATACCTTCTTTCACCAGTTCTTTTTAACATGGTTCTTGAAACACTGGCCAGAGCAATAAGACAGATGAAAGAAATTAAAGGGATACAGATAGGTAAAGTAAAACTCAAATTATCACTATTCGTTGACAATATGATTCTATTCCTAGAAAACCCAAAAATTCCACCAGAAAACTTCTAGAACTCATAGATGAATTCAGCAAAGTAGCAGGATACAACATCAACATCCATAAATCAAAGGCATTTCTATATATCAGTGACAAATCCTCTGAAAGGGAAATGAGGAAAACTACCCCATTACAATAGCATCAAAAAAATAAAATACTTGAGAATCAACTTAATGAAAGACATGAAAGACCTCTATAATGAAAACTACATAATACTAAAGAAAGAGATTAAAGAAGACCTTAGAAGATGAAAAGATCTACCTTGTTCTTGGATAGGCAGAATTAATATTGTCAAAATGACCATACTACCAAAAGTACTATACAGATTTAATGCAATTCCAATCAAAATCCCAATGACATTCCTCATAGAAATAGAAAAAGCAGTCATGAAATTCATCTGGAAAAATAAGAGACCCAGAATAGCTAAAGCAATCCTTAGCAAGAAGAGTGAAGCATGTGGCATCACTATACCAGACCTAAATTATACTACAGAGCAATAGTAACAAAAACAGCATGGTATTGGCATCAAAATAGACCTGTAGACCAATGGTACAGAATAGAGAACACAGAGACTAATGTATATAATTACAGTTATATTAGACAAAGGTGCCAAAAATGTGCATTAGAGAAAAGAAAGCCTCTTCAACAAATGGTGCTGGGAAAAACTGGAAATTCATATGCAACAAAATGAAATTAAACCCCTAACTCTCACCATGCACAAAACTCAACTCAAAGTGGATCAAGGACATAGGTATTATACCAGAGACACTATGCCTATTAGAAGAAAAAGTAAGCCCTAATCTCCAACATGTCGGATTAGGCCTCAACTTCCTTAGTAAGACTCCTATAGCACAAGAATTAATATCAAGAATCAATAAATGGGCCGGGCGCGGTGGCGCACGCCTGTAATCCCAGCACTTTGGGAGGCTGAGGAAGGAGGATCGCGAGTTCAAAGCCAGCCTCAGCAATGGCGCGGCACTTAGCAACTCATTGAGACTCTGTCTCTAAATAAAATACAAAAAAGGGCTGGGGATGTGACCCAGTGGTCAAGTGCCCCTGAGTTCAATCCCCAGTACCACAAAAAAAAAAAAAAAAAAAAAAAAAAAAAAAAAAAAAGAATCAATAAATGGGATAGATTCAAACTAAAAAGCTTCTTCTCAGCAAAAGAAACAATCAGTGAGGTGAATAGAGAGCCTACTAATTGGGAACAAATTTTTACCACATGCACATCAGATAGAGCACTAATCTCTAGAATATGTAAAGAACTCAAAAATCTTAACACCAAAAATACAAATAACCCAATCAATAAATGGGCCAAAGAACTGAACAGACACTTCTCACAAGAAGATACACAATCAATCAACAAATACATGAAAAAAATGTTCAACAACTCTGACATTTAGAGAAATGCAAATCAAAACTACTCTAAGATTTCATTTCACTTCAGTCAGAATGGCAGCTATTAAGAACACAATCAATAATAAATGTTGGAGAGGATATGGGGGGAAAGGCACACTCATACATTGCTGGTGGGACTGCAAAATGGTGCAGCCAATATGGAAAGCAGTATGGAGATTCCTTGGAAAACTGGGAATGGAACCATCTTATGACCCAGCTATCCCACTCCTAGGTCTATACCCAGAGGACTTAAAAACAGCATACTACACAGACACAGCCGTATCAGTGTTTACAGCAGCAAAATTCACAATAGCTAAACTGTGGAACCAACCTAGATGCCCTTCAGTAGATTAATGGATAAAGAAAATATGGTATATATACACAATGGAATATTACTCAGCATAAAAGAGAATAAAATAATGGCATTCACAGGTAAATGGATAAAGTTGGAGAATATAATGCTAAGTGAATTTAATCAATCCCAAAAATCCAAATGCTGAATGTTTTCTCCATATAAGGAGGCTGATTCACAGTGGAGTTGGGACAGGGAGCATATGAGGATTAGAAGAACACTGGAAAGGCCAATGGGGAGGGAGGGAAAGGGAGGGGGCAAAAGGGTAAAAAAAAAAAAAAAAAAAAAAAAAAAAGATGGTAGAATGAGATGGATATCATTACCCTAAGTGCGTGTATGAAGACACGAATGGTGTGAATATACTTTGTATACAATCAGAGATATGTAAAAATGTGCTCTATATGTGTAATATGAATTGTAATGCATTCTGCTGTCATATATAACAACTTGGAATTAAAAAATTTAAAATGTACTTAAAAAATATCACCAATGATTATCTCTGATTGGTGGGTTATGGCAATTTCTGTCTTCCTTGAAAGTTCTGTATTGTTCAAATTCTCTTTAATGAATATATGTCATTTGAAATCAAGGGGAAATTTTTATTTTAAGAAAAATGAATTCATATAAGGGCTTCAGTGACTTAATTATTCCCCAGTATGTTCTGGAGTGAGGAAGACTTCAGCTCTACCATCTACATGTTCTGAACACTATCCTGGACGTGGGAGCATTAATGCTCTAATGCCCCATTGCTCTACTGAGGGGATGTTTATTTTTATATTTCTCAGTTGATATATTATCAATTAAATAACATCATTATAGAACCACTCAGATCCTCATTAAAATATTGATAAAATCGTTGGTAATATAAAGCTATCCTCAAGTTTACTCATTTGAAATCCAGAGGGGAAGAAAACCCACAGGGATTCTTAAAATAACTCAGCATAGCCGAGAAGAAGGTCCTGGACTCCCCAGGAATTTGGCATATCATATACTTGCCTTCAACAGCAGAAACAGCCATGCCCCACACTGCAGTCCTCAGAGATGTCCCTGTACCAGCAGAGAACAGAGTGCCTGGGAAGACCCTGGAGTCCAGGCATCCATGCAGGCATGAAATCTCTCCTGTCCAAGTTATCTCAGCTAGAACGAGTCTGGGAAGGTGTTGAGTTTCCATGATTTCTAAAGGAATGTGGAGATCTCTAATGTCAGTTTCAGTCTAGAAAATCCTGAAATGAATCTTGACGGGAATACTGGCTCTTGCTACTGATGTCCAAGTAAGTTAAAGCCCCAAGGCACAGAGGGAGGACTTCTTTGTCTTCTCTCACCTCCCATCCTGGAACTGATTTGGAGCTCATTACATGAAGACCCCTCTTGTCAGGCTGTAGCCTGGCTTGCTGAAGACCTAAGGCAATGACCAACAGCCAGTCAATAAACAAGTACTTACTGGAGCAGCCAGCATGTGCCAAGTGCCACAAAGTTTTGAGGTAAACAAAGCAGAAAAGTCATGTGGTCCAGTGTTTCTCAAATCTTCTAGTGTACATGCATGTCACCTGGGGATCTTGTTAAAAGTGTAAATCCTGTTTCAAGAGATCTGGGTAGAGTCTGAGAGTCTAATAAGCTTCCAAGAGATATTGATGCTTCTGGTACATGGACAAAAACTTAAGTGTCAAAGGTTCAATGGATGAAATATATGCAAAAATAAGCTACTATTATTGAATATTTACAATGTGCCAAGCCCTGTGAGAAGCATATCACATGAGTTCTATCCCTGGGTTACTCCCCACCTTGATCTTAGCAGCAGGTGTCTAGAAGAACTCTGAAGGCACTTGGATAGATAGCTGACGCTTACGGTCAAACCTGAGCCTAAATGTGGATGGATCACAGTTGGACCGGCAGGCACATTCATCTCCTCCTACATGCCAAATGCAGGGGCAGTGGTGCTTATCCCACAAGGGATGTAAGTAGCACAAATGAGGCTTTGGACTAGATAACTCCTTTGGTCCTTCTCAATCCTGAGATCTTACCCAAGGCAGACAATCTGGGGAGGCTCAGCTTGGAGCAGCAGGATAGTGCTCATAGGAGGTCATCAGAGGATAATGCAAAGCCAGAAAGAAAAGCAGCTTCTGAGCCAGGGGGTTAATGAGGAAGGATAGGCAGTTAACCACAAAACCAAACCACTACAGTTATTCCAAGGTATGTATATTTATGTTTACATTATCTCTTTATTAGCTGAGATGCAATTTATACTATAATATGTGCTCAGGTATTCTTAGCTAATCCTTCATGTTGACTCTGAGTCCTGCAAAAGGTAAAGAGGTTTTTTTCAGGTGTTGTAAGCAGAGGAATCCAAATTGGACAGGCACGATGGACATAGAGGTTTAGATTCTTGTACCTTGAGAGGACATGTAGGCCAGCAATAAACTACTCTATCACACAGAGGCTCCTGAACAAGGCCTGTTGCTTTCTGGACATATCCCACATTACACAAGCAAATACCAGCACAACCCCAGAAGCAGGGTCAACCAATGGAGACTCATTTTTAGTAATGATTTAAGTGAAGCTACATTATCCATCTGTGGGAGGTCAGTGCACTGGCTACAAGAGCCAGGGATCTTTTTCTTCATTACTCTGACATTCTGGAAACTTAAAAAACTTTGATCCTCTGAAAACCCTCTGACCCTCTTTTTTTCCATTTTTTATTGGTGCATTATAATTATACATAATAATGGGATTCATTGTCACATATTCACAAATGCATGTGGTATAAATTGGTCAGTATTGTACCTCAGTAAGAAAGATATTTATTTATTTAATTTTTTAATTTACTGTAGGAGCCCTGTTTGGGGAGATGGCTTAAATTGCGGTTGACTATGGACCATGGAGATTTGGGCATTGTCGTCTTTTGTAGTCTCGCGGGACTTGGCCCGGGATCTCGAGTGACTTGAGCCAAGATTGCTGATCGGGTCAGTGCCATTTTTTGATGGTGTGTGGTGTGTGTTAGTCGTTGTTAGAGCCAGAGAGAAAAGTTATCAGAATAAAAAGCTGTTTGTTTCCAGTTCGCCTCTGAACTTCTTCCCGTGGCTTCGTTGCTCCAAGCGGCCATCGCTTCAGGCAGCAACAATTTACTACTTTCTTATAATTCATTTCTCCCTGATACTTTAGGAGGCTCATGGAACGAGCAGGATAGAGATGGGATATATAGTACAGCATAGAGGAAGAATTAACAACTTTTATAACCAGAACAACCCAAGCAGAGGGAAGATCCTGCCGCCTCTTACTCACTCCTCACCTTTCAGAATAGAGGTACTTCTTTTGACATTGTAATAAACACCTGTGTATAAAAGACCCTATCAAACTGGAAAACGTTCATTCTCACCCGTCTTGAGCTTTGCCCATTACGGTTTCCCTCATCCTTTGGTATCAGTTGCCCACCTGATAAGAGGTAAACCATAAGAATAATATCTCCCACTTCTAGGAACTATCTGTCACCAACTGTTCCCAAAACTAGCTGAGCCGAAGCTCATCCTACTCAAACTCTGTGGAAATACCATCCTTCTTCCCCAAGGCGGAACAGCCTGCAGTGTTCTCAGACCACAGTGTTCCCAACATAGCCTTGTGCTAATGGTGCTCCGGTTGATTATCTTCCACAGTTTTTGATGCCAAGACTCTAATCACTGTCTGGACTCTGTGTGGCTCATCAGGACACTTTGACAAGGATAGAGAACACAGGGGACTCCTGAGTCTTTTCTGAAAGCCCCAGGGACTGGATAGTCAATTCCGCCCCTGACTAGTGCTTGGCTCTCTTTGCATTGAAGTGCCACCTAAGCCTTTGTTCTTCTCTCTCAACTGTCCTTGGTGAAGATCTTTCATTCCATTTGTTTCACAGCTCCAACCTCTTGACAAGGTGCATACATAATGCCGAGATTCTAAGGGCAACTTCCAGACATTCAATGAAACTCCACGTCTTTGGTTTCTTACATGTACAAACTTGGTGCCCGTAGTGCCAACTATTTTAGGTTTTGATGGAATTTTACCAAGAACAATTTAGAACTCCAGTGGCCATTCTGGCTAACATGGGATATCAGTAAGATAATTCATTTGCATAGATTTAGAATCAAAAGAGTTGAAGTTTTCAAATATTCAATGTTAAGTATTTCTTACTGGTATAAAGAAACCTTAGAAAGAAAGACGATTCTGAAGGTGCTTCCTTTAAAGACTCCTTAGAGAAGTCTAATAAAAACCTGGGTGATGCTAAAATCCAAACTTAGCTCCTAACCATTCATTGCGCACTGGCCCTATTCTGGTCCCCTGGGCCTGTACTTCCTTCTTCCTCCTGCTCTTCTCCTCCTCCTGCACATTTTCAGGACCTTCCTTCCTCTTCTCCACAGCCTCTTCCTAAACTCTTTCTTCTTGCTGACAATATATCCTCACAATGTCTATCAAATATAGGTGGAGATAAAGATCACCCCAAGGTCAATGGATTTATAACTTTAATTCTTTATCAAAATCATATCTGCACAATCTAGCTAAAGAACTCCCAACCCCTAGTAAGTAAAGACAAAAATTTACTGAAGAATTAGGTTTATTCTTAGAATACATATTCTGGGATTCCTTAGTCTCTATCAATTGATTTGATTATCAAAATGATATCAAATATAAGGGATAAAAATTTGACCACAGATAAACATGGAAAGAGTATAAATGTAATGAAAGATATCCTGTCGGGCGTGGTGGTGGCATGCCTGTAATCCCAGCAACTGGGGAGGCCAAGGCAGGAAGATCGTGACTTCAAAGCCAACCTCAGCAGATTAGTGAGGTACTTTGCAACTCAGTGAGAAGTTGTCTCTAAATAAAATATTAAAAAGGACTGGGGATGTGGCTCAGAGGTTAAGCACCCCTGGGTTCAATCCCCAGTACCAAAAAATAAAAAAAAATAAAAGATGTCTTAGCAGCTCTCTCCAAAATCTTCCATGTCAGAATTAATTGGTCAAAAATCTAGTCCTATATAAGTGGGACAAATGAAGCCATCCCAATCTCATAAACATTACCTACATTTTCTTCTATGATTGCTCTGACAACCATATATTGCTATTGCTTTATCAACTTTCCATGGGTGGCGGTGATCTTATACTTAAGTATATCATGGAATTTTACCAAGAATAATGAGAACCATTAGTCTTGGAAGGACATTATCAGGTACCACTAAATACTAAAGCTGCAGTGAAATCCCAATGTATCACCCCATTGGATTCATGACTTCTGGGGTACCATCCACTCACATCCTGAACGTCCACATTGACAGGAGATCTGTGACTGAGACTCCCTTGGGGTTCTTTTGAAGGAATGGCATCACAAAGGAGATGGCTTTTCCAAAGATGTCAAATCAAGCAGCAGACAGGCAAGACATGGACAGCTTTTGCCCATGACCTTCAAATCAAGCCCCTAAATCACAGGGAGCTGCAATTGCTATGCCCTTACAGTCTCTTTCTCATTCTCTTCACAACTGTCTTTTCTTTCCTGTGTTGGTTGAGTTGAAGCTTTGTCGAAATGAGATTCTTAAAATTCCTTCCTCTAATCATGTTATTCCGGATGCCATAATTAAACCTTGGTAAATCAAGAGGATGAACAAAGTGTCAGGCAAATTTACAGGCATCAAACGTCTCTTTGCCCTGGGTGGAACCATTCTGGCTGATCTAAGTGGGGCTGGATCTTGACTAAGAAGCATAAGGTCCTCTGATAATTCCTTTAACATGTGCTGTCTCCCCAGCCACTCTCTGTCTCCACAGAGCTCTCTCCAGAGTCTTAAATGCTTCCGGCCAGACAGTTGCTCAAAACTGATTGAAATTTAGCTACAAAGGCAAAAATCACAAGAAACTCTGCTAGCCAATGAGTTTGAGACTGCAGTGGACATGAGTTTTTTAATTTGGAGGAGTGAACAAACCAAGATCTGATCAAACAATGAGACTCGGTCTCCCTGTTGACCGAGAGGCAAGAGGAAATAAATGATTGAAAATGTTCCACTATGCCGGGCGCGGTGGCGCACGCCTGTAATCCCAGCACTTGGGAGGCTGAGGCAAGAGGATCGCGAGTTCAAAACCAGCCTCAGCAATGGCGAGGCACTTAGCAACTCAGTGAAACTCTGCCTCTAATAAAATAAAAAAGGGCTGGGGATGTGGCCCAGGGGTCGAATGCCCCTGAGTTCAATCCCCGGTACCAAAAAAAAAAAAAAAAAAAAAAAATGTTCCACTATGGTTCTTGTGTGACTTGGCTTCTACTCTGTTTCTCCCACACCTCTGTATAAAATCTAGATTTCCTATCCAATGGATGGTAAGCCACAAGAACAATTCCTCCTCTTCATAGGACCATCTTTGGCCAATTATAGCTAAATGAACTGAGCTCTGGCTGACTTTTCTTGTTAAAAGTATATAAAAAAAACTTTGCCCTTCCTCAAGGCAGAACACTGTATCAGGGTCCTCTGCGTTAACATTATGAAGAAAGTGCTCTGGTGTTTAAATGGTGTTCTGGTTGATTTCCTTGTACACCAGCTGTGGTTTCACTGTTCAGCAATTCTGTGCCCAAAATAGACAAAGAATGCAAGGAAATTATGAAAAATTAAAAGCTATCATTGTGTTATGGTAATAAGATTATTATGAATTGCTTCATATTTTCCAAAGTTTCTCTAAGGTAATTATATTATCTGGGTTTGTTGTCGTCGTTTTTTGTTTGTTTTGGTGCTGGGGACTGAACCTATGCATGCTCCACTACTGAGGTACATTCCCACACCTTTTCTTTTTTATTTCAAGACGAGGTCTCACTAAATTGCTAAGGTTAGGCTCTAAATTGCAATCCTCCTGCCTCAGCCTCCAGAGCTGCTGGGATTACAGGTGTGTGCAACTGTGCCTGGTTTTCTTAGTAGTAATTATATCTCCTAATGAAAAAGCAGGGAGATGAATTACTCAGTCCCTATACAATTATAACCAATTCAAAAAAAAAAAAAAAAAAAGGGGGGGGGGGGCTTTCTAAAATATTTCTAGAATATCTCTAAAATCTGAAATTTTCCAAGAAAATACTCAAAATAAATCTAGAGTCACCTGAGGTATGAGTTTTTTTAAACTTTTTTCTTTACTTTTAAAAAAAAAATAGCCTATTTGCCCTGCAGATATGATGGTATTTGGTTTAGAAATGACCAATGACTCAAAAAGCTTTGATTTCCTGCCACCTTCTCTTCTCCAAAATGCCAAATTAATGGCATCTGATCCTAACAAAGTGAAACACCACAGCTAAAAATGTCTGTATAATGGGGGTGGGGAGAGGGGGGAAAGCAGGGGTAATTTTTTTCCCAATATGTTTGTCATTATTATAGGTTATATATACAGAAGGAAAGTTAATTAAGCTTTAAAAAAAATCCATCACACATCAATGGCTGCATTTTAATGAGTACAAAAAGTTGAGGTGTTTACTACCAATTAAAGTGGTTTTTAAATAAGCATTAATTAACACAGAAATTCAGAAGAAAGTTATACCTTGTCAAAGAAAGGCCAGTGCAGGCTATGCCCACTTCTGCTCCCATTCATATTCAGATAGTAATTACCACCAACCCTATATTTTCCATAATAATGAGGAGATGCTGTCATGTCTATCAAACAACAACACACACACAAAAGTGGTGGAATTAGAAATTCTCAACCTGAAGTAAACTTTTCAGATTTTTTTCCTTCTGGGTTTTTCCCTCATCCATGTTAGAGTTATTGAAAGAGGAGGTGAGCTTGGTTTTAATGATGAGTTTCTTTCTTTTTTCCCCTTTGTAGGGAATGTTGTGGGGAGCCCTCCTTGGTCAGAGAGGAGTTATTCAAGTCTATAACAGCAAATCAGAACAATTACCCAGTCAGGATTTAAGAGGGCCTGCAGTTCTTCCTTTGTCTTTTAATAATTGTGTTAATTTACATAATCCAATGCCCTATAGTCCATTTCCTTTTAGAAAATTCTTGTCTATCATAAGGTGGTAAGGAGGAGAGCATAAAATCCTAAAGCCCAGTAGCTAGCACACAGTTTGATGGATGTGCTCTTACTTGAGTGAGAAGGGATGGGGAAATGTGCTGGAATTTGGGGAGGCACCCATGAAGATGCCTTGGCTGTGGGCACAGAAAAGAGTTTGTCAAGGATTTCAAA
This sequence comes from Tamias sibiricus, assembly GCA_025594165.1. Classification (NCBI taxonomy): domain Eukaryota; kingdom Metazoa; phylum Chordata; class Mammalia; order Rodentia; family Sciuridae; genus Tamias; species Tamias sibiricus. Next base: position 45,710,444 of record CM046669.1, on the reverse strand, counting down.
GCAACAAGTTCCAGAGGCTGAGCCTCAACCTTAGGAATAGGATGTAACTGGATTTTCTTAATGATGACATTTTTTTTCAGGCACTGTGGCACACACCTGCAATCCCAGCAACTCTGGAGGCTGAGACAGGAGGATTGCGAATGCAAAGCCAGCCTCAGAAACTCAGCAAGGCCCTAAGCAATTTAATGAGACTAAGATGGAGACCGAGACCGTGTCTCAAAATAAAAAATAAAAAGGGCTGGGGGTGTGGCCCAGTGGTTAAGCACCGCTGGGTTAAATCCCCAGCACAATAAATAAATAAATAAATAAATAAGAAAAAGAAAAGAGAGAGAGAGAGAAAAGAGCTTTTTCTATTCAAACTCAATTTCTTGACCAAGAAATTGGCACATTAGTTTCAGTATAAATAATAGAGGGCTACAGATAGATATTTCCTTTATGGAATTTGGAATTCTCAGGAACCCTATCAGGTGATCTTTCCAATATCAACGTGTTCAGGGGAGAAGAAGCTTAGTTATTAATCAGAGGGTTCCTTGGTGGACCTAAAATTGGAATAGGGAAGCTGAATGGAAGATTTGGAATATTCCCACTACACAGCTGAGAACCTCTCTCTGGTTTCAAATCACTCTGACTCAAAGGATCCAAATTTTATTTAGACAGGAGGAAAAAGTTCAAGAGATCAATGTGGTCACTACCACTAATGATGTCAATTCTTGAAAAGTTCTAAGATAATGGACGTAAAGTGTTTTCACAATAAAAATGACAACTACGTGAAGAAATGTATATACATTCATCGGCTAGATTTTGTTATTCTCCAATATATCTATACTTCAAAACATCCTGTGGTACTCAGTAAATACCTACAATTCTATCTGTTAATTTAATTTTTTTTAATGACCCCAGAGAACTTTGGCACACAAGAAGAAAAAGGTTTTACGTCTACCAAAAAAGTCTTAAAGGTATTTGGGTTCTACCAATGGTTTATTTTTTCTAACTAAAGCAATCCAGATTGTTGATGATTTCTGTCATTTAGTTTGATCTCTGATAAATGTTGACTAGTCTAAAAAAATGAGATCACTCTGACCCCTCCCATAGTGGCTCTCTTCCTGACACAATGCTACAAACAAGCTAAAACTGATCTCTTTGGACCCTAATACAATTCAGTACAGATACCTCCCATTTCACTAACACATGTAGTTCTTTTTTTTTTTTTTTTTTTAAACATTTTTATTTATTTGGTTTTAGTTGTACACAATGCATTTTATTCAATGCGTTTTATTTGTATGTGGTGCTGAGGATCGAACCCAGGTCGCCCACATGCTAGGCGAGCGCTCTACCGCTGAGCCACAATCCCAGCCCACATGTAGTTCTTTACTTGACATTGTCATAGTTTAATCAGTCAAGTTCTCTCCATACAAGAAACTATTATAGTCAAAGTCATTAAGGACCCAAAGATGGAGCATCAAAAAAGAAAGATAAATTCCAGGAGTCTATATGGAAATATTTTAAAGAATCAAGTTGGCCAATTTGGTGTGGGACTTAATTCTTGAAGTTAACATACAAAACCGGGCAGTGGGAGAGATCTGACCATCTCAGGGAGGGCAGGGTGTTTTCCTCTCCAAGTACAAAAAGGAGTAGGATGTTTCCGGAAGCTCTCACAGAGAAGTGAGGGGGAGAATCTTCCTTTCTTAGCCTACGTTTCTGCTCTATATTCTGCCTGCCTCAAGAGAAAGGTGAAGATATGGTTTAATTAGTTACCAAAGTACAATTTTAGTATATCCTCATGGTACTGGGGTAGCTTCAGAATTTCTATTTAAAACCTTTAAGAAGCAATCTAGTTGGAATGGGTTTAAAGAACTTGCTCTGGTAGTCACATGGGCAAAGCAAACATGCCAATTTTACTTAGGACTAAGGTTTCTCAGAGTGGTCTGGGGTGCTGATGGAAGCTGAAGGAGAAAGTAAAGCTCTGTTATTGGCTATGGGATTATGGAGGGTGGGGGAGCTGACCCAGAGCCAGTTTATCTTTGAAGCATACACAATGCCTCTTAGGATGAGTAGGACAAGACCGGTGGCCAAATAAATGTATATTAAATGATATCGTGGCAAGAATACTAAATTCATGCTTGGGCTTGCCTCCTTCCTGAGCCACTAGGTTCCCCCAGCTTCCATGACTAGTGACTACACTCTTAATTTGGATCAATCAACTTGCAACCTGTCCTTGTCACAACCAGACTTAGGAAGACACTAAAAATGGAACTTAAAAAAAAAAAAAAAAAAAGAATCTGACCTGGGCACAAGCACATACCTATAATCCCAGCGGCTCTGGAGGCTGAGGCAGGAGGATTGCAAGTTCAAAGCCAGCCTCAGCAACTTAGTGACGCCCTAAGCAGCTCAGTGAGACCCTGTCTCTAAATAAAATATAAAAGGGGGGGGGCTGAGATGTGGCTCAGTAATTAGGTGCCCCTGAGTTCAATCCCTGATACAAAAAAAAAAAAAAAAAAAAAAAACTTTAAAAACCTAAAAATTTGGTTTGGAAGAGAACAGGCAAAATGGGCACACCAGAGAAGGACAGGCTAGTGATCTTGTGCAAGTGTCAGAGGCCCAGGCATTACTGAGGAGAAACATCCCACCATTCCAGTTGCAGGCACTCTGTCCCATCCCCCATTTCACACACCCCCTTATGTGTATGTGTGCACACGCGCGTTGTGTGTGTGTGTGTGTGGTACTGGGGATTAGAATCCAGGGCCTTGTGTGTACAAGGCAAATACTCTACCAACTGAGCTAGATCCCCAGCTGTCCACCCCCTTTTTTTAAAAAAAAAAATATAGCTGTTCGTTGTTAGCACTCACCTCAATCTTATCTGATCCATTTGTGCAGAAATAAACAGTCTTCCAAGAACAGTGTAGTATCAATCTGCATCTTAGGAGAGAGCAGTAAGAGGCTGGCAACCCCCAAATCCCAGAAGCCTGAAAATCTATTGCCTAACCTGGGCTGTCTCCTTGGCCTCTGCTTTTCAGTTCTTTCACTGCTGTAGCCTTTGCAGGAAAATGCTCATTTGGACATGATTTAAATATGCAGTCAATTGTACTTCTTTCTGAAAAAGTGCATTTTCCCCATGGAGTAGCTATGGGTAACATGCCTCCTTGGTCAAGTCTGGCAAAATAAAGTGTCCCTTTTTCTGAAACCCCTCAGTTATGTTACACCCATTGTCTTGCTTTATTAAAATGGAAAGAACTCTCCCCTACGTGCATCCCATTCTGCCATTTATCAGAATTGGGATAGATTGTGCCTTTCCACTCTATTTGGACAATGAAATGCGTTTCATTTTTATTTATGGGCTTCATAAATCCGTCTCACTTGCTGCTTTTCATGCCCTAGTTCCACGCTGTTGTGTTGGGATTTCCCACCCTGCCAGGCGATTAAACCAAAAACTCGTGGAAAAAAATTTTTTTCTTGACAAAACTCTTTTAAATTCAAAATATACATAAATCATCCCCATTTCTGGTCCAATCTATTTAAGGGATGGGGATTTTAAGTCTTCTTTTCGAGCATCCAACTCCTCAGATGAATTCTTTTGCTGTCATCATCAAATCTTCAGTTTGAGTTCTAAAAGGTGAATTCAAAATTCCAGCATGGAAAGAATTTTTTAGTTTTAGACAATCTGTTTCCAGACCTTGTGCCAGGCATGTGAGAAGATAATACAGTGGCCTGGGTGGTTGAAGGGCGTGGGGCACAGCAGGGTGTTCGAAAACCAGGATCACCTGAGCTCAGAGTGGGCTGATCCTGGGAAACCCTGGAGCAGCAGCAGTACAGGTTCCATGTTCTACACCAGATTAAAAAGCAGACACACACACCCAGACCAGCCAGACCCAATCACACAGACCTACACCACCAAAGAAGGGTGGCGAGAAGTAATCCTGTCACTCAGTACTTGGCTACTTCCACAGGAAGTTTCTGTTATTTCTCTAAATACAGACGAGAACAGCGGGCTTCTACTTGATAAGGCTGTATCCACTAGGAGTCCAGAGACCCAATCCAATCCAATAACATTTATGGACTGGGTTCAGCTATAGTTCAGTCATGTTATACAACAATCCAAGGAAAGAAACTTAATAAAACTTTATTTAGACAGAAACCTACTAATGTGAAATTTGTGAAGGCCCAGACATAGGCCAGGCAGAAATTTATTCTGATGCTTTCTCTGATTCAATCAATCTATCTATTTATCTATCTATCATCTATCACAACTAATAGAAGTGGGCAAGGAATGCTTAAATCTGCCCCACTAGGCTATCTGCTACTTAAGATCAGAAACCTAGTGGAAATGGGAAATATAAGTTCAAGTCCATCCCTCTGAGGCTGTGAACTGCTGAAGATTAGGAACCACTGTTGGTTCCTCCTTGTGTCTAACCCGTAGAAGGTGCTCCATGCTTGTTAGACTAAGTTCTCTGTGTGCAAGGTGGCTGGCTGCTTTGACTGCCATGTCGCTAACCACCAGGGTTGACCCAGATGCTCAGGCTGACTCCAGAGGTGTTCCTTTCCTCCCTCTGTGTGGATCCTGGGGAGGATGAGCTAGTAAGCACAAATTTGTAAGTGTGTGTATTGCACAATATTGACACGGTTGACACAAGTGTTTTGGTCCAGCTGGCAGGTATCTCCCTGGAGTGGAGATGGGAGGATCAGAGTGTGATGGGAACGTCACCAATTATTAGGATCATCTGCCTCCCTTTTGACTTCTAAGGTATTTGAAGAGTAGGGAGAGAATAAAGCTCACATGAGTACTACTCTGATTCATTCAGCAGTTACTATTACTATGAAAAATTAATAAGCTGACATCCTGATTTATATCACAATCCTTTAAACTTTTGTTAATGTGGGTCTATCTCCCTGAATCTGATGAGATTATGGTGAGTCTGATTCTGGACGTGGCCAAGATGAAGTCCAGAGCTCGCTAGCCTTATCAATACTATGGAACTTCGTGCGTGCCTCAGCTTCCAGCCAGGCCTCTCAAACATTTCTAATATTACATAACATCTCAGGAAGCGCTTAATTCTACCTTGGGGAAATGGCATGCTAAGAATGAGCAAGAGAAAAATTAGCAAGAAGAGTACTTTCTCTATCCCACTGGATTGCAAAACTGCATTGAAATAAAATTCCTCAAAGAACAAAATGGTGTTTGAAAAATAAGAAAGAAATCCTTCTCCTGAATAACACTGAGTGGAACTGAACTTGAGCCAACATGGAAACATAGAAACCCAAGACCATTTCATAAAGTTGTGCAGGCTGTACCCTGTACAAGGGCACATCAAAGAGGCACCTTTCATATCCCAGGCATGGTAGATTTTTCTGTTTACTGGCCAAGAGCAGTAAACACCTTGGGGAAAGAATGCCTTTTTTCTAAATTGCACAAATATATCAATAAAAACAAGCAGTAGAATTATAGAAAAAGTTATTTGTCTAAAAGGACAAAGTAGCTGGCATTTGCTTAAAAAAAAAAAAAAAAAAAAAAAAAAAAAAGTGAGCTGGCCACGGTGGCGCACAGCTGTATGCAATCCCAGTGGCTTGGCAAGCGAGTCAGGAGGATCATAAGTTCAAAGCCAGCCTCAGCAACTTAGCAAGGCCCTAAGCAACTTGGTGAAACCCTGTCTCTAAATTAAAAAATAAAAATAAAAATAAAAAAGGGTCGGGATGTGGCTCAGTGTTAAGAGCAATTGGGTTCAATTCCCAGTACAAAAAGAAGTGTATGTACACATAAATATTTACCCGCACACATGCATATATACAGGAACCTCAGAAGTTCCTCTGTATGCCCACCCAATCAGAAACTTCCTTCTCCCAAAGCAGCAATTATCCTGTTAGAGGGTAGTTTGCATTTTAAAAATCAATTTTTATGACCTAAATGTGCAACTCTACTGCTTGCCCTAAAAATGTTATCTTTTAATTCTGTGGGTTTAGCCTAAGTTTTCTTCTATACATTTTTTATTTCTTTACAAATTATCTGCTGAAGAACCCAGGCTTCATGCCCTACAGCTGCCCACTGCAGTCAGATGGAGTTCAGCACATTCCAGTGTTCTCTGGATTCCTTGCAAATCCACAGCTCAGCCACTTCAGGTTCAGAGCCAGATTGGAGCCCTTCAGCGAGACTATAGGTGCTGCTGGGCAATACTGTAGGCAGCGCGTGCCTGGTTGCCCTTCCTTTTTGGCTTTTCTTTTTCCTCACAGACACTGATACTCAATGCCTGAGTCCTAATGCTGGTGGTTGCAAAATGGCAATATTCTATTATTACTTTTTTTTTTCATTCTATAGCTGGAAGAGTTTTATAAAGACCCCCTTACTTACTTACTATTTGGAACCCAGTGGTACAGTTCACGTTAAAAAAAACAAGGTAAATGCTTGATTCCATTTTCCAGTTTTCAAGGTGATGAATTGGTTCCTTATAATTCTCCAAAGGTGATCAGTTTGCTTTAATATCATTATTGAGTCATGGTTTTAAACACAGATGATGGGTTTTGATTTTGATCATTTTTAACAGTTGAACCATCCCATCTTTGGCTAGTAGGAGGCTCTGAAGTCTTTGACAGGAACACTAGGAGTCTTTAAAGACAGAAGACCCTGGAAATCTCCATGTCATCTGTTATAAGATGTTCCAGCTTGTTTTTGTAAATTTTCAGCACCAGATTAATTTCTGAAAAAGTCTTTATTCCTATTAGAGGGAAATGGTATTTTAATAACCCCAGTCTGGGAGGTAGAGATGCTCTCTGCTAAGTTGGACATTGTTTCTTTTTTTTTTTTTTTTTTTTTTTTTTTTTTGGTACTGGGGATTGAACTCAGGGGCACTCCACCACTGGACCACATTCCCAGCCCTTTTTTGTATTTTATTAGAGACAGGGTCTCACTGAGTTGCTAAGTGCCTCGCCTGCCATTGCTGAGGCTGGCTTTGAACTCGCAATCCTCCTACCTCAGCCTCCCAAGTGCTGGGATTACAGGCGTGCACCACTGCGCCCGGCTTGGACATTGTTTCTAAGGCTTTTCAGCAGAACAAACAGGAAATGTTATTGATTCAAAGATTCAATCAATTAATTGTTGTCTTTACGTATCAGTTAAAAATAAATTTAAATTTAAAATGGGAAGATAAAAATTGCCTCATAAATTTATATTGAGACTTTCAACTAAAATTCAATACTACAGTTTTTACTTAACAGCTTCTCTACATTGTTGGAATCTCCTTTCTTCCATTCTGAGAATCTTGGTTCTTAAAAACAGAGGTTGTGGCTCAGTGGTAGAGCATTTGTGTAGCATGTGTTCGAGGCACTGGGTTCGAGTCTCAGTACCACATAAAAATAAATAAAGGTCCAACAACAACTAATAAAATATTTTTTTAAAAAGCAGAGGGAACTTCCCAGTATTACTTATTCATTTTATCCCACGTCTTAGTCTGTTCTTCCTGCTGTAACAAAATAACTTACACTGGTTAATTTACAATCAATAAAAGTTTATTGCTTACAGTTTCAGAGGCTGGGAAGACACAGACCAAGACACCAGCAGATATGGTGTCAAAAGGTTGCTCTCCTCTTCTAAAATGGCCCCTTCTTTCAGCTTCTTCACACAGTGGGTTGAGCAAGGCAGCTTCCATCAACCTCTTCTGTAAGGACACTAATCTCATTCATCACTTTATCACTTCCCCCAAGGCCCTACCTCTTAGTACTGTCACATCAGGTGTTAAGTTTCAACATAGGAATTTTGTGGGAACACCAACATTCAGACCATAATACAGCATCACACACTATAGTCTCAAAATGACAATACTAACATCACCAAGAATCACTATTTAAAAACCTTTGCATGTGCTCTCCCTACTTTCTCCATTTAAAAAAAAAAAAATGACTCTACATCTATACTCTCAGAGCAGGTACCTATTACACACTATCTATTCTTAGTCCTCCTTTACTCATAGTTGTATAGGCAACTATTTAGTTCTTAAGTTTTTGTGTTAATGTCTTTCTCTTCACTTCAGTTGCCTATAATACATTCTCTACTAGATTCACTTCCCTTGCTTTGCTTATCTTTGTGATCTACTAACTGTATATTCCATGTTGTCTACCTCAATATTTAGCACTTTCTCTTGAATTCTGAACTCTTTTGTCAGGCTAGACATGGTGGTGCACGCCTATTAGAGGATTTTCCCAACAACTTGGGAGGCTGAGGCAGGAGGATAACAAGTCCGAGATCAGATTCAGAAATTTAGTGAGACCCTGTCTCAAAAAAACATTAAGGCCTGGGGTGTAGCTCAGTGGTAGTGCCCCTGGGTTCAATCCCCAGAGCTGCAATCAATCAATTGATCAATCAATCGATCAATTTCCTTGTCAGTTTACCTGTTTTTAGTCACCCCTTTGGCCCCTCTAGTTTAAAAAGAAATCTTTTATTTCTAATTTTGACTGAGTTGTCATCCCATTTATGAGTATTCTAATTATAATGTTTTAAAGTCTTATATAATTTTTTTTAAAATGTCTTTCAGCTCACTTTGAAATAGCAAATTAGTTTTGATCTGTTCTGTGAGCCCATCTTTCTGGAATGCTTTAATTGTATGGATATTATGCTATTCCCAATTCTCTTTTGCCTTTTAAATTTTTCCACAGGACTTGACGTTGACTTTTTTATGTTGTGCATTTTTTAAAAAATATTTATTTATTTGCTTTAGTTGTATACAATGCGTTTATTTGTATGTGGTGCTGAGGATTGAACCCGGGCCGCGCACGTGCTAGGCGAGCGCTCTACTGCTGAGCCACAACTCCAGCCCCTGTTGTGCATTTTTCTGTGAAGTTAGTTTTCCTAAACTATGAGAATGATGTGGGTTAACTTTTAAAGTTTCTAATTTCACAGAGCTCCCTCTTCTGTTGTTTTTGTGAAGTGTTAAAAAAAAAAAAAAAAGTCTGACCTCTTGCTCTCTGAGATTTCCTGACTACTCTTCCCTTCCTTTGATCTGGACCTTTCTCTTGTCCTCATCCTGTTCACTTTCAATTCCATTCCCAGCAGGTGCTCCTCCGTGTAGGGCCGGGTGCTAGAAGGCAGTTCTGGCAGGTCAATTTCAAGAGTTCAAAGGCCAGCCCCTTTAATCTCTCTTATCCCTAGCTCTTTGCACTCGCCAGGTGTTAACAGAGCAGGCAACACACCTTTCACCTCCAGCTGCTGTTCTCAGATTCACCCACTGAACTTCCCAGTGAAGACCAATTGCTATTTGGGGTTCTCCTATTCTCAGGTCAAGTCCAAAGCTACACTGCTCCTTCCTTTTGTCCCTTACATACTGTGCAAGTATTTCATCCCCAACTGCTTGTATTTTAGGATCCATGCTACCTTGTTACTCCGTTTTGTTGCAAATGTTGTCTACGAATTTTTGATTTTGCTCTTGTTGCTCCACATTTTTACAAAGGACAATGTGGGCAATATATTGCTACCATCATCAGCATCTTCCCAAGACCATCATCTTTTAATTCAGGCTGATTTTTGCTTCCTCTTGACTCCCTCTGTAGCCAATCACAGGTCTCATTTGTGCAAAGGGCTCCTGGCTTACAGTGTGTTTGCAGGGGAGATGCCTGAAGAGGGAACCTCAGGTTAACAGAGGTTGCTAATTGGGGCAGAGTTGCAAAAAGCCCAAGGCACAGTCCCTGCACTCTTAGGAGCTGATAACCAAGAATCCAACACAGCTCCACTCGGGGAAGCAGAACTACAACCACCTAGTCCCCAACACCAGCTCCTTTCAGCTTGCAGCGCCAACTGGAACAAATCCACTTCTCAGGACCTTGGTCTCTCCATCTGTAAAATACAGATCATTTGTCCTGTCCAATTGTATAGATTGTGGGGAAGAAATAAAATAATGGAAACATATGTAATCTGATCACCAATGACCTGTATCCTTGAAGGCAGGAACCGTGTGTTCTTCATATCCTCTCTGCCCCTTCCGTGCCTTGGACGGTGAGTGTTAACACGCTCTGAGCATTCAATGTTTGCACCTTGAGAAAAATATTTAAAGCCCTGTTATGTGATAATTAATTTAAAAGGCTCCTCTGCCTCATCAATGATGACAAGAGTTAATGTGCCCATGGTTGAGGGCTAGCCTCAAAAAAGACCCTTCACATCGAAGAAATGGCCTTCACTTCAGAAGTCAACCATCAGAAGACATGGAAGAGCTGAGTTTTTTAAAATGCATTTTTTATTATTCAGCCTTCAGCAGAAATGTCACCTTTCTAAAGCAAGCTGTTATCATGCGCTCCCCGTGCCAAACAGGCGCCTCTGAGGAGCAGGATTTTATCTCAACATTTTTAGTGATTTGTGTTTCTCTTTCAAGGAGCTCCATGCCTTAAGGCACCTGAAACACTAACAGCACAAGAAGGTAAGGTTACACAAGGAGCCGGCTCCAAAACATGAAACAGGGATTTCTGCAAAACAGGTCGAGGATCAGCATCAAAGCCACAGTCCGCAGTCACCCTGCCCAATAATTCATGTCCTCTCCACACGGCCCATTGTTTTCTGGTGGGCTCCTTGGTTGAAACCATATTCTCAAAGAAACTCTGTTTTGTGACAGGGCCCCCATCAGCAGGCTGGGCCACATGACAGGCCTTGAAGCAGCCAGCACAACTGCCGGCAGCGCTTGCCAATAAGCCAGATGCTGCCACATATTGGCATCTGGGTCCTGGAATAGCAACCATGTTCTCAGTCTGGCTAGGGATTCTGACCCTAGCTACAGAAGGAGACAAAGGAGGGAAAGAAAGAGACGGAGGAAGGGGAGGGAGGGCAGACTGTGGAAGAGTCTCTTGGTAATTTCCCTACCATGGATTTAGAGCTTCCACAACAAAAGACTTATTGGAAAGCTGCTACCAAGGCTGCAATGGGCGGGAGAGGTAGAGATGGGGAGCATTCTAAACCCAGCGAGTTGTTCTGGCACCTGGGGAATGGGGGGTGGTTGATTCAAAAGGAGACAGCTGCAGCAAGCAGCAACTGCTCTCCCTCCTCTCTCCCTCAAATCATGATAGCCCACAGTGGAGATAAGCTACGGGATACAGCTTAAATCTGCAGCAGAGGGACAGAGTGGCAACATCAGGATGGCTGTCGCTCCCTGCTTTTTGGGTGCCAAGATTTACCAGCACCAGCAAGGCCAACTGAACAGGGAACAGCGAGGGAAAGATTCAGACCACAGCCTCGAGGGGACCTGACAACCGGGAAAGGTGTGATCAGAGATGTCCCCCTCACAGCAACGGGGTACACTCAAAAGGCAGCCTCGTGCCTTGCAGTGTCTTCTGATGCCAGGTGATACCAGCCTGACAGGCTTCAGGTCCTGCTGTAGTCACATCCAATGCAGCAAGGCCCAGAAGGAGGGAGTTTAATATAAATTTTGGGTTTGAGGTAAGAGATGAAGAGAATAAAAAGCAAATAACAGTTCTTCTTAAAATATCTATCTATCCAGTGTCCCCTTTGCTTCATATCACATGTGCCAAGAGTTGCTCAGGGCCTTACACTTGCATGACAGGTCACAGGAGCAAGTGAGAATAAGAGGCAGACTTACAGAGTTGAAAGAACCTCCAGCTCTGCAGTCAGATTGGGGAAAGAGCCCCAAAGGTCATTCACCCCTGGAGTGTTGATTCCCTTAGGGTCAAACTCTGTTTACCTGAGACCACATCCCCTAACCAGACATAACTGGTGTGCCTCCATCCATAACCAGGGTGAGGTTTGGGGAGCACTTACAGGAAAGCTCTGTCCATCACTGGATAAAACAAAGCATATCCTATCGAGGGGTTAGGTCATACTGGCAATTTTTTTTTTTTTTTTTTTTTTTTTTTTTTTTTTTTTTTTTTTTTTTAAAGAAAGGACACATTACCACTGAGGCCAACTCCAGACCACAGAATCCAAACAACTGCAGACAATGAAATCCTCCCTATTGAAAACAGAATTATCTGAACATTCTGCAGGTGCTTGGTCAAAATACACTTTATTAACAATCTCAGCTAATATTCTTGGCATTTATAAATAAAAGATTGTTAAAATGAAACAATGGATCACCCACCTTCCCCTCACCTCCCCAACACACTTAATCTTCAGGGAACATCTCATTTCACTTGACTACTGTGAAGCTTGATGTCATTTGCAAAAGGTAAAAACCAAGCCTCTCCAGAAAGCATCACCAGTCCTCCAATTCTAAAGAAAACACAGTAGTAATGCTACACTGTCAGAATCCAATGAGAACATTCTGGTATCTTTCCCAAACTTGGTTTTGAGTCTTTGCATTCTGATTTTGAACAATGCAGGGACTTCAACACTGAATTTTAACTGCAGCTCTGCTTGAGAAAAAAACCAAAAAATCTACAATATATAAGTAAGCAAGAGAATTATCATTTTAATTTGATGTTTATGCCACCTATTGCCAAAAAAAAAAAAAAAAAAAAAAAAAAAAAAGACCAGAAACAACAGAGTGTGTCTCTAAAGGTGACTATGATTGGCATGGCTGGAACTCTAGGAAACTGATCCACCCTACCATGTGCTACTTTTTTGCATTCCTCCCCACCGATTTTCTCTTTATCCAATTGCCTTCTCCTTTTGCCTTTTCCTTTCTTTTTTGTCTTTATTCCTTATCTTCTAGCAATTGCCCTTTTCCATTGAAACAAGGGTTCCCAGGGCCAGCCTCCCAGGAATTACATAAGTGTTGGGAATGTCTTCAAATTCATAACACAAGCCACAGGGAAGAACCTCAGAACTATACCACACAAAGGCAATACGCTCAAGTCAAACTAAACCAGTGGTTCTCAAATTTGAACATGTATCAGAATTACCTGGAAAGGCTTGTAAAATAGATTACCATGACAGCCCCCAGAGATCTAATTCAGTAGGATTAGTATGGGGACAAAAGCTTGCATTTCTAATTCATTCCCATGTAATGCTAATGATGGTGGTGGTCTAACAATATTTTTTTTTTTTTTTTTGCATTTTTGTAAAACTTATTTGGAAGTAATTTCCAACTTAAAGAAAAGTTCCCTGGGTTTGACCCCCAGTTCCAAAACAGACAAAAAAAAAAAAAAAAAAAAAAAAGTTCCAAGAAGAGTAAAAATCATTTCCTTGATCCAGATTGGAAATCACTTTTTGAGAAACACTAAGCTAAACTAAATTATGTGCAAGGTCTGATGCCAAAAGAGAAGTCAGATGGCAAGACTTAATGTCTTTTAAGAGCAAAGCTCAGAACACTACCCAAATAGAAAGCAAACCAATGATTTGAAAGCATTATGTGGGATCTGGGAATGTGGCTCAATGGTAGAACACTTGCCTAGCATACAGGAGGCCCTGGGTTCAATGCCCAGCAATGCCAAAAATTAAAAGTAAAATTTGAGAAGTGCCACAAAATGATGAAAAGGAGTGAGCTGGGGCCCAGGAGTCTGAAGCTGTGAATAGTGAATATCATTAGCAACCAGGGGGGAAGGACATAAGCTCTCCTGGATTTTGTCCCTGGTGATTCTTTGGGAGTGAGTCTACAAACAACAATCCATAATCTCTGGGTATAAACTGGCTTCAAGAAAAAAGGAAAGCAATTATTTGATAGGGAAACTCCACTCTGCACACTTGAGAGAAATAGACAAGAGGGTGATTATGGACCCCCTCTTTTACATTCCACCACCTCACTCGAGGCTTTATCTCTTGCCTGAATTTCTGTAATAACTCCTAACCGCTCTCCCTGCCTCTAATCTCTTTCCTTCCAATTTATTCTCCATTCTAACCCTAAAATTATCTTTTCAACAGCAGGCTGTAATAATGCCAGTTAAAAACCTTCACTAGTTCCCCACAACCTAGAGAATGAAATCCAAATGTCTCAGCATGGCATTTAACCTGGCTCCAACCTACCTTTCAAATTCATATACCTACAAACTAGCCAAAACAGAATCCCACAGCTTTCCCTTTTCATATCTCCCTGCCTTTGTATGCAATTGTTTTTGTTGTTGTTGTTGCATCCCCCTGGAAACTTTCCTCTTCCCAAACAAAACACAGGAAAAAAAAAAACTTATATTTAAAAATCCTATTTACACTTCAAGGTCCTGCTCCACTACAGGACAGCTTCCTGCAGCTCCTCAGATCTCTCTTTTTAATGCTCCTTATAACCCTACCACATTCTGCCCTACTTGTTATTTATGCTTCTCTCTTCCCCCTGTGTTTCACAAGGTCCTTGAAGGCAGGTATCATGTCTTTTGTTCAGTGACCAGATAAGCTTATAATGGGGTAAGAGGGACAGATGAAGAGAAGATGAAGGGAGGAAGAAGAAATGAGAGCAGAAGGAGCTCATCATAACGGGGAGGAGTTCAGTTTTAAAGTTTTCTTAGTCATTCAGAATCTTTATACTAAAAACAGATCCTTCAAATATCTAAAACATTTTCTTTCTAGAACGATCCTAAGAAACCAAAGTGTTGTATAACTTTTTTAATGTTTTGCCAACACCAAACCTTCTTTTTAATATACACCCCCCTTGTGACCAGGACAATATCACATTTCGGTCATCACAGCACTAAAAGAAGCTCAAATCCCTTCACCATCCCTGTTGATACTCTTTGGGTGGTGTGATCAAACTTCAGCCTTGTGAATTCTTAACACTACCAAATACCTAAGCTTTAGAAGAATTTGATCAATATTCCTACAAGAGTTAACTCCCCCCCCCCCCCAGTACTAGGGATTGAATTCAGAGGTGCTCTACCACTGACCAAACCCTTTTTATTTATTTATTTATTTTTTTTTTTTGAGAAAGGGTCTCACTAACTTGCTGAGGCTGACTATGAACTTGTGATGCTCTTGCCTCAGCCTCCTGAATCTCTTGGATTATAGGCATGTGCCTCCATGAAGGCTGAGTTAACTTTGTGATATGCAAAAATTTTGAGATTTACAAGAACAGGATACCAGCAATTCTAAGTGTACCCCAAAGCTGGCTCATTTGTTGTTCTTATTTGCCACGTTCAGTAAGAGGCATTCCTACCCCAAAGAAACCACAGCACCCTCTGCAGACACTCTCTGGCCTCTCCTTTCACAACCAGTCATGCCAGCTGCCTTTAGACAAGGATGCTCTAGACAAGCATCCTTTCCAAAGGCAGGATGTCCATCTCTTCCTAGGCTAGTGGGAAGAGATTCAGTCTCTGCCTACCTCTTCCTGAGAGAAGATCAACAAATTGCACTTTAAATCTAGCTAAACAAAGAAATCTGTTTCTTGCTTCAGACACTTGGGCCAAAACATGCGACAAATGCGCCACTCCATTTCCCTGGACCACCTTACTCAAGTTACTTTCTCTCTTATACCTCTGCAAATTTTCCCTGCCTCTACTTCTCCTTTAGATGGGAAGAAGTCATATGACAGGAATAAAAATAAAAAATAAAAAAAGCAAGGTCATATCATCTCATCTGACTACATATCACCCAATTGTAAATCTTACCAAAAAGGAAGCTTGTTCTCTGGTTTCCTATTTACTGTTTTTGAGAGAATAAGTGATGCCAAATCACAAAAACCTGAAGGACTCTGCTTCCCACTTCCCTCCTGCTATTATGTTTACAACTTTATTTAGAAAGAGCTTACTTCACAGCTTTTGCCATTCAGTAACCCTTCAATATGAGGGCTTAAGATAAAATTCTTCAAATGAGCTGAGTAGACATCAAATACTCAAAACTCCAAATTACCTAGATTGGTAGAGGTTAATGTCCTGCATTAAATAGCAACAGAAAGTATCAATTTTGTACTCTGAATATGCCTGCCAAAGGGCTGAGTCAAATAAACACATAAAATATGATAGATAAGGGCAACAAGGGTAGGAATACCACCACAGTTATTGAGAAAGGTCCAAGAAGTGAGCAAATGTAGGTGCGCCCTAACCTCCTTTCACCCCTATGTACTCCTATCTGGACCTTCAACTCTCCTTTCCTAGCGTAGAGCTGACGGAAAAATAAACTCCTAATATGCCACCCTATTTATAATTTTTATAGCCATATAACCACCAAGGGCTATGCTACTGAGCTTATTTATGGCAATAGCCCAAGCCTCTGAGATTACTAGAAAAATAATTATAAGAAAACTGTTAAGTACCAATTTAAGATTTTCATTAACCTTGTCTTTCTACAATGTTGGTTTATAGTATTAGTTCACTCTGAAAAACAGAAATTCCATCACATACTTGTAGAGCTCAGAACTCACCTACCCTTTTATTCTATAGGTGAGAGAACAGGTCCAGAATATAATGTGATTTGAATAAGGTTATAAGGCTAATTAGTCACAGAGACATGACCAGGGCACCACTACAGGACTCTATTATATTCCATAATCCTCAAAGAAAGAGCTTGAAATACCAGGCTCCATTACCCACCACATTTAGATATACCAGAGGTTAAATCTACTCCTCTAAGGAAGAAAGATGATCAGCCTTAGTCTTTGGCCTCACTATGAAGTAATTCCCAAGTAAGTCTAATGAAGATGCCATAAGGGCCCCTTGGGAAGCAAAAAGCCTTTCAGTCAGACTTCTCTCTGTATTCCCAGAATACTATGTATGGGGACTAACACAATGTTACTTTACTTGCCATACATGAGTGTTATCTATAAATTTTATATTTTTCAGTACATGCACTGCATGAAAGCAAAACCCAATCTTGGTTCCCACTGACTTTGAAACAGGATAGGAAAAGTCTGAGAGTCAAAACACAAAAGGAATCATAGCTGTTTAAAACAAAGGTTTGAATATATTATCAAGGGTTCAATTAGTTCATAGAAGTAGAAAGCAGAATGGTGGTTACCAGAGGGAGGGGCTGGACAGGCCAAGGGGAGACATTGGACAAAGGCACAAAGTTTCAGCTAAACAGAAGGAATATGTTCATCTACTGCACAGCGTGGTGACTATAGTTAATACCAATGAATATTTCAAAACCACTAAGAATATATTTAAAATGTGCTCACCACAAAAAAAAAATGATTGTGAGGTGATGGATGTTCATTAATCTGATCATTCCACAATGCATACATGTATCAAAACATCACATTGTACCCCATCAGTATATATAATGATTAGATATCAATCAAAAATAAAATGAAACTTTAAAAAATAATTGTTATTGTAAAAAAATAAGTTAAAGAGACTGTTGTCTCCAATAATATTAATTCCTGTCACAGTTAAAGCAAACTGCTAACATAATGGTGTTTTTACTCTTAGGAAGCTTAACTTACCCACCTGTGAAATAGAAATGGTAGATTTTCACTTCACATCTTAAAATAAGCATCACTATACCATAATGGTAATTGCCAACCTGCTAGAAAAGCCCTTCTATGAAGAATATAGTGGAATAATAGTCAGTGACATTGGTAATTTCATTTAAAATTATAAAATCAAATGAGAGAGCAGAGACTCAAACAGACATTTGTAAATCCGTGTTCATAGCAGCATTATTCACAATTGCTCAAAGGTGAAGTCAACCCAAGATCCACTAACAGACAAATGGCTAAACAAAACATGGTATATACATACAATAGAATACATTCAGCCTTAAAAAGGAAGAACATTCTGGTACAGGTTACAGCATAAATAAACTTTGGAAATTGTATGCTAATTGAAATAAGCCGGATGCAAAGAACAAGTGTTATGATTCCACTTACATGAAGGACCTAGAATAGTCAAATTCATAGACAGAAGAATGGTGGTTACTAGGAGCTGAAAGAGGAAAATGGGAAGTTATGATGTAGTAGACACAGAGCTTCAGTTTGGGATGATAAAAAAAAATGTTCTGTAAATATAGTTGTGATGGTTGCATAAAAATGTGAATGTGGCCAGGCGCCCAGGTGCAGTGAGTGGTGCACGCCTATAATCCCAGCAGCCCGGGAGGCTGAGGCAGGAACATCATGAGTTCAAAGCCAGCCTCAGCAACTTAGCAAGGCTCTAAACAACTCAACGAGAGCCTGTCTCTAAACAAAATATTAAAAAGGGCCGGGGATGTTGCTCAGTGGTTAAGTGCCCCAGGGTTCAATCCCCAGTACCAAAAGAAAAAATAATGTGAATGTGCTTAATGTCACTACTGAGTCATATAATTAAAAATGGGTAAAATGGCAAATGTTGTTATATCTTTTACCATAATAAAAAATCAGATTAGAAATACTAAATGGTAATTTCAGTCATGATTTTGACCAATATTCCACTCCCCTGCTCAAACAAATAAAATACATTAACAACAACAAAAACAGAAGCCAGTATCACTCATACCATTACAGTTTAAAATACGTATATATCATCAAATAAAAAAATACCTTGCTTTCATCCCACAGTCATTTATCCTGTGTTTATTATTAAAATAATTCATGTCCGGCATGATGAAGCTCTAATCAAACATAGAGAGAGAGAAAAGAGGGAGAAATTGAAGCAATGGATGTGTCAGCAGACTGACACAGCAAACATCTGTGGACATAACGGTACTTTGAATTCAGGGGCCCAGATCCTGTGATAGGGCAGGGATCTTCACCTCAACTGTGAAGTCCTACTTTCATGTCATAGGGCACTTCTGGAAGGAAGTTCTGTAATGGCCAGCTCTAAGTACATGCACATTTCCTACTAGTCTTACACAGGAAGTCACTCTTGGGTCTCACCTGCATGAGTTCCTGTTATGAGGCCAGGGGACTGGTGAGTTGAAATCCAGTTCCAGGGAGTGATGTCATCTTGAGTGAGCTATGATCCTGGTGACCTGCTCCCCAACCTGGTGTTGTTGCAGCCCTTCAGCTGGGATTCAGGTTATAAGGGGACCAAAAAGGAAAAAAGGGAGTAGGATAAGAGAAAAAGGAAAAATGCTTGCACATTTCCTTTGTTTCATTAAAGCATTTTCTGCTTCCATTTAATTTGATGGGAGGACCTGGTCGATGGCAGATGAATGCTGTGCAGATGCTCTTGGAGGAGGGCTAGGCTCTCACATAGGTCTCAAAAATATAAAGACTAAAACATAACAGAGAATTTCAGGGGCTGGGGATGTAGCTCAGTGGTAAAGTGCTTGCCTAGCATGTGTGAGACCCTGGCTTTGATCCCCAGCACTGCAAAAAAAGAAAAAGAAAAATAAAAAAAAGAAGAGGAAATTTTTAATTATTTCTGGTGGCCTCTATCTTAGAAATAGTGCCTTGTTTTTTCTGCTTTTGATAAAGTTTAAAAAACACATTAATATGTATAAATTTCTGTAAACAGTACATGACTACAGGAGCTATCTTAGCAACATAAAGAAATAATAAATACAAAAATAAAAATGATTGCAGATGTGTTAATGCTCATATTATTTCCACATTATATCAAGCAGCTCAGGAGTTCAAATATGAAAATCTTATCACTTTAAGTAATAAAACAGGATTGACATTAGTTCCATTTAGACGAGACCCTTTGGTTCACTGTATACCAACCTAAAAAGTAAAATGATGTCAAGCAGCAGAAACTGATAATATTCCAAAAGAAAAGGAACACGGGGGAAAAAAAGTTTTTTTTAATATTTATTTTTTAGTTGTAGTTGGACACAATACCCATATTTTATTCATTTATCTTTATGTAGGGCTGAGGATCGAACCCAGGGCTGCACGTGTTAGGTGAGTGCTCTACCACTGAACCACAACCCCAGCCCTGTATTTTTTTTATTTTAAAATCTTAAGCTATTAAATAAAGGAGACATCTACACTTTTATTATATTTATTTTATATCATGATTTTTTAGTTCTTATTATGTTGACACAATTTGGGGAATAAATACTCCCTTCCCTTTTTGTTGCATGTGTGTTAACAAGAGTAGGAAGAACAGAACATGAGAAATAAGCAAAAGGTGCAGGAAATGGAAAGACAGGAAGATGAGGTTGAGAGAGAAGTGAGTGTTTATCTGAACCCTCTCTAATGAGCAGTATCAACCAACAAAGTTCAGCTCACAACATGAAGTGTCTTCTCCTCACAGAAATAATCTGGGACCACGGTCAAATGCACTAACTATATAGCATTATGGTACAGGCTCCCATTCAGATATTCCATGTATATTTTTTTTCCTATCTTTAAGCCCAGAGATGAGACTGTTCATGAAGCACTTTTAGTGTATTATTCAGTAAATATTAATTGGGCCTTAGAAACCAATCCTGGTTAGCAGAAGGCATTGTTAGCTGCCATGTAAAGGTCCTTCTTTCAAGTAAAATTTAATTCTACACCTAGAGCTTTGTATCAGAGGAACTTCTTGAAGGACATTCCTATTTTGGTTGGGTCTGCAATGCACTGCAATCCTAAATGTAAATTAAATTAAATCATACCTTGGTTAAAGGTATGTATATAACACCCACTGACAAAATTAGCTAATATCTTGTCCAGGCGGTAACTGTAAATGAATCACTTTTACCCTGGCTCCTCCCTCAATTTCCTAATATAAGTCTTTATCCAATGCTTTGGTGCTCCATAAATGACCGAGACTGCTTTTGTGCTGAAGATGCCTATTACAGAGAAGATCAGAACACGTGAAAAATATCCCGCATGTGTTCATCTCATCACTTCTGCCCAATCCACAGGGGTAAAAAATGGATGCGATTTGATATCTTCAACACCAGCAACGCCAGCACCCAGACGTTCCAGAGGGTTGAACTGCAAGAGCTAAAAAAGAAGGATTTAGTAAGTAATAGGAATCCAACTAGTGGAGCAAAGCAAAACAAAATACATGAAAGGAGAGAACGTCTAAATTCAACCTCAGTGACAAATGGACTTAATGTAGCTAACTGCCTATGTTTTCTTGAAAGGGAGCCATGCCTTACACCACCTCAGCTGAAGGGGTGTGGGATATCTGAACTGAGTTTATAGCTTTTCAACTGTTTTGAAACATGACCCTAAGTAAATGTTTCCCTCATCTTCAGATAGTATGATGGGATCGATTTCCTACTCCCAAAGTAATGACACTAATTAAATATTGTACTCCACTCTCAGCGACTTCCTTCATGATGCAGAAGTTGGGAGACATGGTAAGTCTTTCAATTCCTAACTACAATGCACTGGGAATAAACTTTAACTAGTCTCAATAAGGTAATTTGTATCCCTAAATCACTTTAAAAAAAAAATTACTGGATCAGTGAAATAATTCAATGCAATGAACGAATGGCTTTGATTTCCTCAGAAATAAGAATCAGATAAAAAATAAACTAATAATGTCATACACAACAGTATTGTTAATAGTGGAGAATAAAAGTAGTCATATGCAATTATATAAGTACCCTGGGCATGCTGGAAGAATATGTCTTGAGACATTCAAGCGTCCTCAAATTTTTGTTTTAATAACTTCACTGAGGGACCATTTATATGATATGAAATTCATCTGTTGAGAGTATACAATTCAACTTTTTAGTAAATTTAGAGTTGCTGAACCATGATTATGATCCAGTTTAGAACACTTTATAACCCTAAAAAAGTTTCCTCATGCCATCTGCAGTTAATGCCCACTCCCATCCCCAGCACTAGGCTACCGATGGCATGTTTTCTGCCTCTATCAACTTGTCTTCTCTGGACATATCACATAAATGGAATCATAAAATATGTAGCTTTTGTAGTTAGATTCCTTCCCTTACAATAATATTTTTGAGATACACCCACACTGTAGCAGTCATCAATTTTTTTTTTTTTAAATTTCTGAACAGTATTCCACTGTCTGGATACAAATTGTGTTAATCTATTCACCATTTAAAGGACTTTCCAGTTTGGGGTTATAATGGATAATATTACTATTAACATTCCTGTAGATCCCCTTGTGTAGTACATTCCTGGGAGTAGAACTGCTGGATCACATAGTAAGTTTACGCTTAACTTTTTAAGAAAATTGTCAAATTTTTCCAAAGTGGCTATACCATTTTACATTTCCATCAGTACTGTGTAAGGGTTCCAGTTTCTCTACTCCTCAAATAATGCTTGGTCTTTTTGATAACAGCCCTTTGAGTGGGCATTAGTGATATCTTATTAGGGCTCTAATTTGCATTCCCTAATGACTACAAATGTTGAGCATCTTTCCATGCCCTTATTGGGCATTTACATAGTTTCTGGATGAAATATCAACTCTTTTGCTCATTTTCTCTCTCTTTCTCTCTTTGTTTTAGTTAATTATACATGACAGTAGAATGCATTTTGACACCTTGTACACAAATGGAGCACAACTTCTCATTCCTCTGGATGTACATAATGCTAAGTCACACCTGCAAATGCCATACTTATTGAGTTTCAAGAGTTCTTTATATATTCTAAGAATGAAATTATGGTTTTTGCAGGTAAATGGATGGAGCTGGAGAATATCATGCTAAGCCAAATAAACCAATCCCAAAAAGCCAAAGGCTGAATGTTTTTTCTGATATATATGTAGATGCTGATCCATAATGGTTGAGGGCACTAGGGAAGAATGGAGGAATTTTGAATTTTGGATTGGACAGAAGGGAGTGAGGGGAGGGAAGGGGGGGATAGGGGTGGGAAGGATGGTGAAATGAGTCAGGCATTATTCTCTATGTACATGTATGATTGCACAACTGGTGTGATTCTGCATCATATAACTAATTAGAACAAATTTTTTAAAAAAGAGTTCAGAATATATAAAATTCTGAATACAAGTACACGATTTACAAATATTTTCTCTCTGTGGCTTATCTTTTCATTTTCTTAATGGTCTTTTAAAGTGTGCAAGTTTTTAATTTTAATAAAGTCTATTTTCTACAATTTTCCTTTTATGGATCATGCTTTTGGTGTCATATATAATTAAATTAACTGTTTAACCCAAGGTCATGAAGATTTTTTATTTTCTTCTATAATTGTTATAGTTTTAGCTCTTATAATAGGTCTACTTTGTGTCAATTTTTGCATATGGTATGAAGTAAGGGTGCTAATTCGTTTTGTTTTTTAGCATGTGAATATTTAATTTTCCAGCATCATTTGTTAAAAACACATATTTGTCTTATATACTGTTATTGTGGAAATCAGCTAGTTTAAATCCTCCAACTTTGTTCTGAATGCTCTAGTTCTTTGCTTTTCGTGTATAGTCTAGTCAACTGAAGTTTCCCAATTTTGCTGATCTTTTCAAAGAACCAACTTGTGAGAGCAGCAGAGGTGCCTGTCAACAGACCAACAGATAAAGAAAAAGTGGTATGTATACACAATAGTGTTTTATTCAGCCATAAAGAAAAATGAAATTTTCACTTTCTGGATAGAAGTAAAGAACATAATGCTAAGCAAAATAAGACAGACTCAGAAAGTCAAAGGTCAAATGTTTTCTCTCCTATGTGGAAACTAGAGAGAGGGATGGGGGAAAGAAACAATCTTTAAAAAGTGATCTAATGAAAATAGAAGGGAGACAAATAGAGTAGAGGAAGGGGATCGAGAGGTAGGGTATTGGGAAGTACCGGGGTCCATGTATGAACATACCATGATGAGTCCTGCTTGTTTAAATAATTATCA
Source organism: Tamias sibiricus (assembly GCA_025594165.1). Taxonomy (NCBI): domain Eukaryota; kingdom Metazoa; phylum Chordata; class Mammalia; order Rodentia; family Sciuridae; genus Tamias; species Tamias sibiricus. The sequence goes on along the minus strand of CM046669.1, from coordinate 45,686,991 downwards.
TACACTGACTAAAAAATAAAAATAGAAGGGAGATCAGTATAGTACAGCAAGCAGATTGGGGAAGAGCAGGGAAAGGAAAGGGAAGGCACTAAGATACAAGATTATCCAATTGTGCATGTATGAATATGGTGTAATGAATCCTATTACATAATGTATAATTATACTGCACCATAAAATATAACTTTTAAAATTCCTAATTTATAAATAGCTATCTATATCATAGATATGAGGATTAAATGTCTAAATAGTTGTACTTAGACACATAGTAAGTGTTCAATAAATAGTGGCTAGTGTATAATCATTAATTCATTAAAGAAAGAACCAATTTCTGATTTCCTTGATTTTTCTCTCATTTTTCAGTTTTACTGATTTCTGCTTCCATTGTTCTGCTTTAGATTTTCTTTGCTTTTTATACCATGTTGAGGTTTAAGCTTAAGTTTTGATTTCTTTTTTTCTAATATAGGTATTTAAAGCCATAAACTTCCCTCATTAACTGATTTAGGTGCACTCCAAAAATTCTGACATATTACATTTTCAATTTCATTCAGCTATTCCCATCTTACAGCTTTTCCTGGAATTTTTTCTTTGACCCATTAGATATTGAAAGTACATTATTTAATTTCTAATTATCTGTGGATTTAGCAGATCTCTTTCTGTTGCTGATTTCTAATTTAACTCTGCTGTGTTCAGAGTACACTTTATGATTTCATTCCTTTTAAAAACATTGAAACCACTGGGCTCAGTGCCTGTAATCCTAGTGAGTCAGGAGGCTGAAGCAGGAAAACTGCAAGTTCAAGGCCAGCCTCAGCAACTTAGCAAGGCCCTAAGCAACTTAGAAGGATCCTGTCTCAAAATAAAAATGGCTAAGGATGTGACTCAGTGGTTAAGTGTTCCTGGGTTCGATCCCTGGTACCAAAACAAATAAATAATTAATTAAAAATAAAGAAAGAAAAGGAACCTGTTCTATAACCTAACATGATCCATCTTGGAGACTATTTTATATGTACTTAATAATTTTATATGTACTTAATATTCTGCAGTCCCTGGGCATGGTGTTCTACATATGGCAATTATAACTGTTTAATGATGTTCTTTGAATCTTCTATATCCTTGATAATTTTCTATCAATTATCAAGAATGAGGTACTGAAGCCTTCATGTATTCTGACTGAATTTTCTACCTTTCCTTCCAATTCGGTCATATTTTGAGGCTATCACTAGTGCTATCACTATTTGTAATGGTTACAATTTCCTATGCGTTGACCCTCTTATTATTATGAAACATCTGTCAATCTCTAGTAAGTCTCTTGCTTTAATGCCCATTCAGTCAATATAGTCACTCCAGTTCTTATGGTTACTGTTTGCATGGGTTATCTTTTCCTGTCCTTTTTCTTTATCCCTACTTGTGTCTTTGGATTTAAAATGTGTCTTGTACATAGAAGAAAGCTGAATCTTACTTTATATCCATGTTAACACTGCCTTTTGTGAGCATGTTCACACATTTACTTTGAGTGTAATTATTGATGTAGCAGGTTGTGTTTGACATTTTGCTACTTGTTCTCTATATTTACATCATTTTTGTCCCTCCCTTAGTGCCTTCTTTTAAATACTTTTTACTGTACCAATGTATCTCCTCTACTAATTTTCTTTTATTATTTTGTTTCTGGGGAATGGGGGTTTAGTGATTGCTAAAAAGATTACTTAGGTCTTAACTTATCACCATCTACTTCTGAAAAATACTAACTTAATTCCAGTAAAAGGCAGAAAGTTTTTCACACTCTAGCCTAATTTCCCCCCCTTCTTTTGTCTATTATTATCATCCACAGGGGTTCCAAGACCCAAAGTGGATACTAAAACCCACAGATGTGCAAATCCCTTCTTTAAAATGGCACAGTTTTTGCATATGACCTTGTACATCCTCCCATATACTTTGAATCACCTCTAGATTATTTATAATACCTAACACAATGTAAATGCTATAAAATAGTTGTTACGACATATTGTTTAGAGCACATTCAGTTGGTTGAATCCATGGATGAAGAAACCACAGAGGGAAAACTATATATTCAGTATTGCATCTATATGTTATAAATCCAACAGCAAGGTTTTATAATTATTGGTACATACAATTCATGTCTTCTAAAAGACGTTGAGAAATGAGAAAAATGTGTAGTATTTTCTATTAACTCATATCCACCATTTCCAGTGTCTTCGTTTCCATTTTAGATTTGCGTTCCTACCTGGTGTCACTTCCTTTCATACTAAAAGAATCCCTGTAGTATTTCTAACAAGGTAGGTCTCCAGGACTTATCTGAGTCTTTCTAAAACTGGTAACGTCTTCTTTATTTCATCCTCATTTCTGAAGGATAAATTTTCTGAGTTCTTGGTTGACTATTAATTCCTTTCAGCACTTTCAACATGTTATTCTGCTGTCTTCTGACCTCTACTGTTTCTGACAAAGTCAGACATGAATACTTCCTTCTATATGATGAATTTTTTTGTTTCATGTTTTTAAGTTTTTCCTCTTTGTTTTTGCCTTTCAACAATTTGACTAGTGTGGCTTTCTATTTCTCTACTTAGGATCTGCTGAGTTCTCTAAATGCACAGATTAATGTTTTCCATCAAACGTGGACATTTTTGGACACATTTGTTGAGATATTTTTGCTGTTCCTTTCCCAATTTCCTCTCCTCCTGGAACTCTCATTTGCTGTATATTGGTATATTTTGTATATAGTGGGTCTCTGTGGCCTTGTTTCTTTGTTAAATATAATTTCTACCTTCTTACTGAAAATCTGTTAATTCATTGTTGTCATACTTTTAATTTTTTGAACATGACTTATTGCAATTCCATGAAAATATTAATAATAGCTGCTTTTATGTCTTTATCTGTTAAAACCAAAATCTGGGAATACTCAGAGACAATTTCTATTGATTGCGTTTTTCCTGTGAATGAGTCATACATTTTTTGTCTCTGTGTATGTGTTGTATTACATTTTTCTGAAAACAGGATATTTTGGATAATATATTTTAGCAACTCTGGGGTCTGATATTGTCCCATGAAAATTATTATTGCTGTTGGTCTGTTTCTTTGGTAGCTTGCTTCAGCTTGATCTGTAAATCTGCACTGGACTGTGTAGCTGCTGACATCTCTGCTTCTTTAATCTTTTCTTTTCTAGTTTTTATTTTTATGCTCATCTTCCTCAGGGTCCCCCCTGTGTCTGCATAGCTAATTGGTCATTCAATGATTGAGTGGAAGTTATATTCAAATGCCTCAGCCATTCAAGCTTCTGTCCTATGCCAGTGAGTAGGAAAATGCATTCAAAGTTCAGGTCACTAAACCAAGTCTATCCTGGCTAACACTTTCCACTGGGCCCTTTCCCTGTTTCTATATGCATTCAGGCAGCCCTGGGTTTGGTCCCCATGGCTTGCCCCACCCTGGCAGAACTTTTGCACCTGACCAAGCAGGGAGGGGAGAATGGGAGCAGACTGAGTCAAGAATGTCAGAGTTCCACTATTCTTTCCTAAAATTCAACTATTTTTCAAACATAAATATTTTACATATTACTGTATCCTTTGATCAATTTCCAGATCACTGAGTGACTGTTTTTACCAATTCTTTTCAACTTGTATATTTTTGGTGGGGAGAGAATTTGCCAACTTTCAGGAAGCCATAGGCACAAAAAACTCACTGCTATAGCAAATAATTTATTTTTCCACAGAATGTAGCCAAAGTGTAACTGAAATATTTAAATGATTTCTTTACAATATTACTGGTGCTATACATACAGGAAATTCATCAAAACATATTTAGACAAACCTTTTATTTTTTTCTTTTATTTCTATATTTTTATTCATTAATTAATTCAATTATTTGTATAAGTATAAATTGATTGCCTATTCTGTGCCAGTCTACTACATTTTAAAATGTTTTCACCTATATCATCAGCAGTTGCTTCACTCTTGCATTAGTGGCCCTGTAATTAAAATATACAGTTCGTCTATTACAAATTATGTCATGAATCTTCAACTGTGTCCTATCAACAATAAAAACATTCACATAACACTTGTCACATGCCAGACATTGTTCTAAGTGCTTAACAGGTGAATTCATTTAACACACTATAACTCTACAAATAGCTAAGATGTGTTAGAAAGCTGATAATAAAAAAAAAAAAAACTATAGGAATAACCTAAGTGTATTAAATTAATTTTTACAGACAATTCATGTCTACTGATTTAAATGTGAAAGGCATCATACTTTTTAACATAAAATTAACATATCAAATATTGGTAAGAATTAACAATAGCTATACTATTATATTTCAAGAATACATATAATATTTCAGGAAATAAATACACATATATTTGCTTCAATGGACTTTTTCACTTGACTCTTTCCAAAATATAACTACAAATGTAAAATTCCAAATGTTCATATTTTGACTTTTGCTAGACTGAATTTACTTAATTCATGGACTTTTCCACCTATTTACAAGTATAAATCTATAGGCAAATGTATAATTGCTTACCCTACAACAATCTTGCTTATTCTGCCATTTTGAATGCTATAAAAGCCTCAAGAGAGATCACACAAATTATATTGCTTAACAGAATATATCTATCTGCCTGTGCAAAATTCAAATAATGAAACCAAGATAGCCACTACCAACCTCCTTTCTCCCAAAGATTAAGCAAGAGAGCTGAGCAATGAGGGCACAGAAATTTGTTGTGAAGGTCTTTTTCTTACATAATCTTTCAACTGACAAAGCAACTGTGTCATAAGAAACTAAATGTGCACTGTAAAGCACAAACATACATGCTCTGAGGATTTTTAAAAAATGCATTTAAAAAGTACTTGTTTGCTTTAGCAGCATTCACTTGACCTGGACAGATGTGAACCATAAGTATAGGAGATTTTAAAATCTAAGAACAAAGCAAGGAGTTGAAAGACCAAAGAGGAGAAAATTTCCCCAAAACAGAATAATTATTTCCATATAAATCATTTTTGTGATTTTTTTAAAATGACTTCTATGACCTGTGAGGTAGTGGAAGAGGAAAGTCAAAATGATAAATTGCTAATCATGCCAAGAGACCCCCTTTTCCCTTTCCTGATGATGTTTCCTCAACATGAGTGGTAGTTTCCTCAGGCAGGCCAATGACAGAATGATGATTTACTATATAAGCTAAGTATATCTGAGGACTTAACATACCTTAAACCTAGACTCCTTTACAATGTAATTTGTAATAAAGAATGCAATAGGACTTGATAAATCACTGTAGGGAACTCTATTTCCAATGTTACATAATAATGACTACTACTACTTTAAGGAAAAGAAACATAAAGTAGTAGTTGCTAGCATTCCCTAAATTACTTACCACAAAAATACTTTGAATTTATCTTGTGCCACAACAAATAAGACAAAATCTAATGAGTAGCTATTTTTCCCCAAAAAGAATGATATGTTTTATATTATTTCTTCACTGTCTCTTAATCCTTAACCCAAAGTGCTCTGGGTATTCTCATCTCTGTATTTCTAACCTGATTGTTTCTTTTTATTTCACACAGTTTGGGCAAATTATTTTCCTAAGTCCAACTCCAATCCTTTCATTTTCTGTACAAGAGCTCAAAATTTTGATAGGGCTGGGGTTGTAGCTCAGTGGTATAGCTTTTGCCTTGCACGTGTGAGGCACTGGGTTTGATTCTCAGCAACACATAAAAATAAATAAATAAAATAAAGGTATTGTATCCGTGTATAACTTTAAATTTTTTTTTTAGTCTTGAATTTCCTTTTTAAAAATTTCATATTGGTACATTATCATTATTTTAAATAATGGGATTCACTAGGACATATTCATATATGCACATGATTTGTTCAACTTCATTCCCCAGAACCTCTCTTTTCCCTTCCCTCCCCCCTACTTTTGGTTCCCTCCTTCTACTATACTGGTTTCCCATCTATTTTCATTAGATTCTTCACATTTTTCCCGCTTCTTCTCTCCAGCTTCCACATATAAGAAAAAAGGAAGACCCTTGCTTTCTGAGTCTATTATCACTTAACATAATGCTCTACAGTTCCATTTATTTTCTGCAAGTGGACATAATTTTGTTCTTTTGAATAAAACTCCATGTTTTCTCTATCCATTCATCTGTTGACAGGCACCTAGGCTGGCTCCATAGCTTGGATACTGTGATTTACATTACTGTAAACACTGATGTGCATGTATTGTTATGGTATGTTGACTTTAATTCTTTTGGATAAAAACCAAGGAGTGGTATACCATATAATGGTTCCATTCATAGTCTTTTGAGGAACTGTCATACTGATTTCCATAGTTGTTGTAGTTGTACTAATGTACAATTCCACCAATGGTGTATAAATGTTACTTTTCCCCACGTCCTCGCCAGCATTTACTATTATTTGTATTCTTGATAATTGCCATTTTACCTGGAGTGAAATGACATCTCAGTGTAGTTTATTTGCATTTTCCTTATTGCTAAAGATGCTGAACACATGTTCATATGTTTGCTGGCCATCTAATCTCAAATTTTCAATGAATTATATTATTCTATGCTTGTATTGATGATAATAGACCCTCATAAGAAAACCCCAACTTATCTTCCTACATTCACTTACTATTATTTCTACATTCATCTCTCCACACCAGATAAACCAAACTTTTGATTTCCTGAACTGGGTCTTTCTGATTCGTTCCTTGCTTTTGTTCAAACTGTTCATTCCACCTAGGCTATTCCCCACCATATCCAACCTTGCCCTGCTAAATTTCTGTCTGGGGCCCAGCAAAAATAAAATCCATCCCACAAAAACTTTCATAATACTGCCACTACATTAACTACAATCCCTTCTCCTCTTGACTTGCCAACATATTTTCTAAACCTCTCTGACGTTATCAAATTCCATCTTGTGGTACTATTATTCATGATTTTACCTTTGTAGCTTACAACACTGGGCCTTGCATATAATATTTGTTCAATGACACCAAAATCACTTTTTTAAGAGAATACAAGGTAATTCTCTTCTTAATATATCCTTCCCTTTTTAATTTTCTTTTTATTTTCCCTGACTTTTAAAAAAAAAGACCATTGATGTTTTTCAAGTAGTCTTTTCCTTTATGTTTTAAAAATGTAAGGATCCCAGACCTGAAAATTTTTGCTGACTTGCTGTGAGACTACCAAACCACAACTATAACAATTCTCAGTGTATTCAGCAAAACTCACTATTTAAGACTACAGAAGTACAGGTTGAGTATCCCTAATCCAAAAATTTGAAATGCTCCAAATCTGAAACTTGTTGAGTGACAACGCAACACTCAACAAATTTCAGATTTGGAGCATTTCAAATTTTGAACTTTTAGATTAGGGAAGCTCAACCAGTAAAGTCTATGCAAACATTCCAAAATGAAAAAAGTCTGAAATCTTAAAAACACTGCTGGTCAAGTATTTTGGACAAGGGATACTCAACTTGCATTTTAAAGAAGCTTCCTTGAGTCCCAAGCCCACCTCTGGGATAGTGAACTTTAATTATTAATAGGCTCTTTTTTCAAAGCCACCGGAAGTGTACTAATTGACATCAATGCCCAACTTCTCCTAATTGATGAAGTTAGTAGAGTGATTTAACTTGTCAAGATTTTTAAGAGCTGGGATTGTGGCTCAGCGGTAGAGCGCTCGCCTAGCGCGTGGGTGACCCGGGTTCGATCCTCAGCACCACGTACAAATAAAACGCATTGTGTACAACTAAAGCAAATAAATAAAAATATTTTTAAAAAAAAATATTTTTAAAAACACTTCTCTCCTAAGAAATCTCAATAGTCTACTACTGCTTATAAATAAGAATTAGCCGGGCGCGGTGGCACACGCCTGTAATCCCAGCACTTGGGAGGCTGAGGCAGGAGAATCACGAGTCCAAAGCCAGCCTCAGTAATGGCGAGGCACTTAGGAACTCAGTGAGACCCTGTCTCTAATAAAATACAAAAAAAAGGGCTGAGGATGTGGCCCAGTGGTCCAGTACCCCCGAGTCCTGAGTTCAATCCCCGGTACCAAAAAACAAAAAGAAAAAAAAAAGAATTAAAGAATGAAAACAGCTATTCATATGTGGTTACAAAATACGATTGCAAAACCAGAACAGCCCCAGATAAACTAAAGTCAATACTCAAATCTCACACTTATATAAACTGACTGAATATTAGCCTGATTTTGGGGGGAAAAAAAGAATACCAATAAGTTTCAACTTTTTATGACTCTATGAATACTTTGATAGTAGCAGAAGCCTAAATAAAAATCTACAGTGTTAATTCTAAATGTATATATTTCTAAATGAGTTTTTCTTGCCCCAAACTAATTTCTTTAAGGCTATGTTTTTGTGGATTCTGCTAATTTGCATGCTTGATAGACTTAACCAAGAGGTCAATTAAATTACCTGTTGAATGAGTGAGCGAGCCTCTTCAGAGACACATTCTGGCATGTTCAAAGTAGTGTGGGTATTTATTCCTGCTGGATGGCACTCAACCAAAGTCTGAAACAATCAATCAGGTACATTTCTTATCCTAGATAACAGCATACTCTATTCTATCACAGCATTTACAGACAGCAAGGACATAGAGCTCAACAACCATCTTAACTGGAGGCACAGTAATCAACACAATGCTACCTAACCAGTTCAGGCTGAGAGCTGCGAGACTACACAACTTTAATGGAAACAAAGGCAGAGTCATCATGACCAAGTCATAAGCTTATGCACCTGTCCCTTTTCTCTTAGTTATAAAATTAACGGCTCATAATAGAAAAGCTTATATTACATACAAAACATTAAAAATGGGACTTGATATCTCAGAAATATTTCAATGTTCTTAAAAACATTTAAAGTTTAGGGCTGGGGTTGTGGCTCAGTGGTAGAGTGCGCTTGCCTAGCACATGAGAGGTGCTGGGTTCGATCCTTAGCACCACATAAAATAAATAAAATAAAGGTATTGTGTCCAACTATAACTAAAAATATGTACATATACATATTTTAAAAAATTTAAAGTTTAGAATCTGCTAGTAGTAATACTTAACATCTATATAGCACTTTATATATATGCAGAGGTGATTTGTAAACTCTCTAATACCTTAGTTTGGTGTTCATATATTTAAGGCAGCTACTTACAAAAGCATAACTGTTCCTGTTTTCTTCCCAGGAAGCAATCTGCACAATATTCTAAAGTCTATTAAAAACAATCATCATACTTAAAAGTTACTTATCAGCGAGTATAAATTCTATTTGCCCTTAAATGAAAACATATAGAAAAAATTTACAATATTGTAAATTATATCTGTTATATCTGCATTAATTTTCTAAAAATGAGAATTCCCACCCAGGTCCAGATAAGATGTTTACCTCTAGAGAATTATAATACATACTTATATAAACATTACAGGGCTAGGGATACAGCTCAGTTGGTAGCTCGCAGATAAGGCCCTGGGTTCAATCCCCAGAACCACAAAAAAATAAAAATAAATAAACATAACAAATCTTATTCTGTTAAAGCTGAATCATAGAAAATAAAGGAAAGAAATGTTTAACCTTATATCTTATTACATAACATTATAACATAATGGCAATTTGTCATCAATTATTCAATGTATAAGATTTTATTTTCTAAAAATCTGGAATCTTGATAAATTTGTACTTCACTGCTTGCTTTTGACATCAAAGCTTTTCTTACTTAGTCCCTGACCTAAAAAGTAAAGGCACAGGCTAATGTTCTCAATTTGAAATCAAGGTGGCATCTGGATAAATTTATTAAATGTCCAGGTCACTGCTTACCTTGCCAGTGAGAAGTTCAAAGAGGACAGCACCCAAACTCCACCAATCACAGGCTTCAGTTTCTTCTGTGATTGCTCCAACCTCTAAACACACCAAAAAAGGTTGATATTAAAATTCCAAAGGTCAATTAAACTTTCAAAATTAACATGTATTAGCAAGGTGACCTTTTTAATGCTGAGAGAGCATTAAATACTACTGGGCTTTCAAAATTCCTGAAAGTTACTTATCCCTTTGGTCACCTACTGTGGTTGCATTTTTTTCTGATGCAGTCATATATTAAAGTGAGACATTTGTTCTTTAGCTGATAGAGGGACACCTTCAAGATGCTATACTTGAAAGTTACAGGAACCAACTAGATCAGCATTTTGCTTAATCTTCAAATTTGAGAAAGTATAGACAATTCTACCTCACAAATCACTTTTTGTTTTAGAAATAAAAAGACATTTTATGTTCAGAAGGAACTTCAAAAATTATCTAAGCAATATTAATTATTCCTTTACTTATAGGTTAGCAACCAGAAAGTGAAATGCCCTATCCAATGTCATACCACAACAGAATTAAGACCTAGTTTTCATCTTCACTCTCCCATACAATCGTTTCCAACTGAAGAAGCAGCACATAAAATGCCAATCTGTGTATTTTGTAACTCCGAAGCACAGATAAAACTGAAAGTATTGGCTAAGGTAAAAACTTTCAGAATATTTATAAATTACGATTTCATCTGTGTTTTCCTGTAGCTCACTAGCACAAATTCCCAAAATGTAATGAGTTTGTAGGAGTCATCTTTCAAGTTTCTAAACAAATCACCAACAACTCCTCATTTTAACACTTTTTTTTTTTTTTTTTTTTGTGGTACCGGGGATTGACCTCAGGGGCACTTGACCACTGGGTCACATCCCCAGCCCGTTTTTTGTATTTTTATTTAGAGACAGGGTCTTACTGAGTTGCTAAGTGCCTCGCCATTGCTGAGGCTGGCTTTGAACTCGCAATCCTCCTGCCTCAGCCTCCCAAAGTGCTGGGATTACAGGCGTGCGCCACCGCGCCCTGCTAACACTTTTTTTTCTTAATTTATTTTAATGTACATAGTAAGCACTGAGTGTGGATGACATAGTCAGTAGTACATTTTAACTATTATTAAGGTTATTAAGTTTCTGAATGTAAATTTTCTGAAAGTGACCTATGTATTTCTTTTTTTTCTGATTCTTTTATTTTTTATTTTTTTCCTTTCTTTTTTTACTTATAAAAGTAGTATGTATTACAATTCATAATGCACATATATAGCATCTTTTTACATACAACTGTTTGTGTCATTTTAACACTTTTGAAGCTTCTGGCCCTTGAGTTATGTTTGATGTCCTGTCCTCTGCTAACAACATTCTATTAGTCACTAACCTTGCCAATATCTACCCTTTCATTTCCATTCAACTGAAAAAACATCTTATTATTTCATCTTATTATTTGCTTATAGGTTGCCCACAGCTCATAACAATAATGTGCCATTATAAGCAGTTAGGTTGGAACTTGGAAAGTGTTAAATGGAAGTGGTATTCAGGTGTCCAGCCTTTCAATCAATGCTTAAGCACATCAACTGTGTGGGAGAACCACACAACTCTTAACATACCTTGGGCTTTAGGTCTTGAAGTGAAGGTCACTTAGACCAGGAAAGGGGTAGGGGGGGTTCTATGCAAAGTACTGAAATTACTCCCTTTCAGCAAGCTCCTTCCACTTCCCTCCTCCTGGGCTCCCAACAGTCCATGAAGTACACACTTCACAATAAGCCCTCCCCAGCCTCCTCCTTCCTACAGTCCTTGTGCCAAATCACATCCTCCATTCTATAACTAGTTGCTGTCAGCAGTTAGTAAAAACTAGCTGCTCTCATCTAGTTAATAAAATGAAAACAGATATTAACCAATTCAAACTATTTTAATAACAGACTCCAATCTTCTTAGAACCATTTTAATTAATAAAACAGGTACTTGTTTGAAAAGTTGAGTACTACTTATCTAGCAATAGAGGTTTCATCATAAATATTATGGCACATTTATATGATAGAGATGCTACTACGTAACCATTTCAAATGATATCATCACAGAGGATTTAGGCATATAAGTAAATGTATATATTGTTTTTTAAAAGCTATACAAAAATGGAATTCTAATTTTAAAAGTGTGTACTTTTTTAAAAGACTGGTGAGAAAAAAAGGGAAATATTTTAGTGATTTGTCCTTGGGCTATTGAGATTAGTATACTTATTAAATTACATAAATATTTAAGTGATACAGCTTTTAAAAGTATAATAAGATAATGTGAAAACTTTCAGGCTTGTTGGAGAAGTGACTTAGGAGCAGGGAAGAATAAGCTACGTAGGTTCTTCCTAACAACTGTTCACCTACATAGTTTTCACTGCAAATTTAATGTATTATACATTAGAAAGAATAATGAACTAGGAATCAGGAGTCCTGGATTGAGTCTTAATGAATTCACATGAAGTCATCCATAACATGACAGATCTGAGGGCCTCTAAGTTACATTAATTCTGAATTCTGTGTTTTCAATACTTGAGAATTCCCTAACGTGGTGATTCCTAAGAAGGACAACTTCTTGCAGGCTCTCTTTCAAAGTACACATGCTATCCCTCCCATATTCAGAGTCACTGCCCCCACTCCCGCACCCCACCTCCCACAAAGCCATTATCACCTTCAGAAGTGTGCCCCTAAAAACTTTAGAAAGGGTGTGTTCTCAGAAACTTTGGAAAAGTAAACAGGAGTTTGCCATGATCTTGTTATCAAATATAACCTTAGACATTTCCCTCCTGTATAAAGCAAACGACCAATTACATTATTTCCCCATTCAAAAGTCTTATTTGGTTTCTCACTGACCATTATATAACATTTAAGTGTACTGCTTAATCAAGCACATTATATATATATATAGTCAGACCTTCTTAATAAGGTCTCGACCCATCAGAATCATTCAATCAACATAGAGAAAGCAGCACAAAGCAGGCTCTATACTAAGCACTATTCTTCCATACACTGTACTTTGGCCACATAGTTAAATAATATGAAATTAAAATCAGTGTTAGCCGGGCGCGGTGGGCGCACGCCTGTAATCCCAGCACTTTGGGAGGCTGAGGCAGGAGGATCGCGAGTTCAAAGCCAGCCTCAGCAATGGCGAGGCACTTAGTAACTCAGTGAGACCCTGTCTCTAATAAAATACAAAAAAAGGGCTGGGGATGTGACCCAGTGGTCGAGTGCCCCTGAGTTCAATCCCCAGTACCAAAAAAAAAAAAAAAAAAAAATCAGTGTTACAGTTCATATTGTTAGTGATTTTATTTTTTATCTTTTGTCCCCAAATTTTAGTTACTCCACTCCCTTTTATCAGTATGGCAACTAGTATCTATTTCTTCGTTTTATAAAGGTTTCACTTGTTCACATCCCAAAATCCAAGTTACTGATCAGCCATCTGTTTTGAAAGTGTTATCAACAAGCCTTACTTTCCATGTATAAATGTTTCTGTCCTCACAGTGGACCTACATGATGATAATGATAATTTCAACAATAAAATAACAGCTAACATTCATTGACTGATTACCATATGTAAGGAACTATGTTTAACCCTTAGACGGAATTATTTGCAATTTCTGAAAAACCTTATGAAGAACTCATTTGGGCAGGGTGACTTTTGGGAGAGAGACAATATTGTATTTATGTGTTCTGGGAGAACAGAAACATCTGACCCGGTCAGCTCAGAGAAATGTGAAAATTAATAAGATGGCTTTTAGGATCAAACCACACATCCTAAGGACTCTAGATTAGAACCATACTCCCAATTTCTGCTCATAAAGTTCCTTATTAGAACTGAGGGAAGGATTGCTGAGATGGGGCTATGTAATTAATAGCTAACACAATTTATAAAGGCACCTTTAAAATTCAGCAGAAGTCTAAAGTACCACCAACAATGTAGTCTTGACCATCAAAAGCTATGTGTTATAACCATTCTTCTGCATCACTACTGGAATGTGCAACCCAAGAACATAGGGTGGGGGATGCTCTTGAAGCCACTACATAAACACAGTGCATCTTCCCCAGCCTCAAAGCCTATGCACAGGGGCGGATGGGATACTGTTTTACTATTGAAACACAAGGTAAAATTTGCACGGATTCATAATATAAAAAGACTTCAAAGAAATCTCAAAATCACATTTCATTAGTTTCCTGAGATACACATTTTATACCACCTCTACAGTCAGAAGTACTTAGGTAGAAAAGTTTGAGGGGTACTTGATGAGACAGATGCAGTGCACTCTTTTATTGTTTGCTGTGGGCTTGCCAGCTAGTCTAGAATGCGCCACATGGCACCTGAGGTAACCACTGATGACACTCTAGCACTGACAACCACAGAGGCTTCTTTTACTCCCTATTTCCTTTCTATCCTTCCTTGGTGTCTGCCTCTTCTTCCACTAACAGTCTGTTCTTTTCTTCTTCCCTAATTTTCTTATTCTTCCTTCCTATTGAATGCAATTAGTTCTGCTGTCTAATGCCACTCAGGCCTGAGACTGCTCGTCCCATCCAAGAAAAACTACTCTCGAAAGTATGAAGACAGCTAGGCTGAATGACATCTTTGATCTGACTGGGCTATAAAAGAAGGATAACAACTGTACAGAGGTACATTGATTTTTCATAAGAATATGGGGGGTGGGGAACCAAGACATCAAATAACTTCTGAATCCAACTCCCTTACAGTGCAGCTTGATGCTCTTCAAAATGACTTCGCATTAAGCAGGGATTCATTAATTAATGTGAAATTGACATCATGACCTCCTGTCCTTGATTTTCATAGCTTAGTTACAACAAAGAGGTCAGTGTTAATATATAAAGAGAAACTTCCTATCAGTTTGGAAGCTTAAATATTAGAACAAGTGAAAGTACTTATAGAATTTCTTTCATACAGGTTTTAAAACAAAACTATTTTTCTTTTGATTTCAGAAGGTTGCCCTTTTCAGTGGTTACCTTTTTAAAGGTTGCCCTTTTGGCACCCTTAAGGAGCAATAACTGCTAGATTAAAAACCTTGAGATGTGCACTGAAACTCCAAGAAGTGTGGTGGCACACACCTGTAATCCGAGCTACGAATGAGGCTGAGGCAGGAGGATCAAAATTTCAAGGACAGCCTGAGCAACTTAACAAGATCCTGTCTCAAAATAAAATTTTAAAAGGATAGGGGATGCTGGGGATATAGCTCAGTTGGTAGAGTGCTTGCCTCGCATGCACAAGGCCCTGAGTTCCATCCCCAGCACTACAAAAAAAAAAAAAAAAAAAAAAAAAAGGCTAGGGATGTAGCTCAGTGGTAAAGCACCCTTGGGTTCAATCCCAGTATTGCAAAATAAATTTTTTAATAAAAAAAATAAATAAAAGGAAGCCTTAGATTATGTGGTTATCAAAATCACTACTCTAAAATTGCTTTGCTTGCAAAATCTATATAAAAAATTTAAACATAAACCAAGAGCACTGATTTATATATAAAGCTATGAGACAGTTATCACATACACTCAGGTCTATGTGCCTAACATCAAAAATAGAGAATGAGAAGAAATGATAAATGTGAGGCTCTTTTAAAAGTATAAACATAGTAAAGCTGGGAAAGTCCTTTAAACTCCTACCTCAAATTTGAAAAATTTTTGAAAAAGCAGAAAAGCATTTTAAAGGACATATCCTACCACTGTTTTGTCACTTTTCAGAATATTTTTCCTACACAACCCACAGTGTTGTTTCTGGGCATGTTCCTTCCCTCATAAGTACATTCTATATCCACAATTTCTAGGCTGGGTAGTAAGGATCCTTATTCTCCACAAGTGCAGCAGTCTTATAGGCATAAGGCAAAGTAATCTGGAAAAAAATAAAACTATTCTCTCAGAAAACAATTCCTTAGGTCTTCCTGCAGAAACTCAAAAAGGGGCGTTGATATTTAAAAATCTTGGATTTTTGTCTTTGTGTCAGAGACGTACTGCCAACACTCTAGCTATGCCGCTGCTGGAGCTTGGCTGGGGATATCAACATGTTCCTCTGAAAACGAGGACAGCTGGACTTTTAAAATTCTTTCTGCCTTTTATGCCCGTACAGCCTTAATTTTATCCTCCTGAAAAGTACTTTCAAAAGCACTCATGGGCCCTTCTCATAACTCTTCTTTAAGATGTGCAAAGAGTGGGATTATGCCAAGACAAGTGAGCCCTGCTTGGTTTCCCAGCTGCTTCCCAGAGGCAGCCACTCCTCCCTTTCCTAAGAACTAATCACCTGGTGGCAAAGGAAATGCCTGTGTCACTAGAGCTAAACGTTACCATCATCTTCTCATGTACTGGAGGCACAGAAGTAGCTCCAGATCAGATTTCAACTCATCCAAAAAAATAGGGCATCACATGTGTACAGTTTAGTAAAATTCTTGAATTTCATTTTTCTACAATTCACTTGGACATTCTAAATTATCGAGTCATACAAATATTTTAAACTATCATATTTAGCAAGTGAATAAACAGTTTAAATGAAACAATAAAGATATCACAATATAAAATGTGCTTTGCCCACCTTTGTTTTACTCATGTTTAACACCTCATAGAACACTCTTCAATAAGCCAGGTATTTTTCAGAAAAATAGTATGGGCTTGTTAATCCATATTGCCAAAGGGCTTGGTAAAACATCGAATGAGAATTTTATGGGCTTTGCAACATACCAAATTCAGAATTTACTTTAAAAAAAAAAAAGTTACTATTAAAATGCTTTTCAGAGAAAATTCTATATCCTCTCCAAGCAGTTCTGCTATTGCTAATCTAACCTCTAAGATATGGTAAGAAACAGTAAATACAGAATTTTCTTAGGGGAGAATTCTACATATAGAAAATTCTGTTTTCACTCAAAATAATTATTTGATTTCTCCTGAACTGTTTTTCCTAACTACACTTTTTAAAATAAATAGAACCTTAGAAGCCTCGCTTCTTTTCACTGTCAAAAAATAAAATAAAACACAATAAAAATGCAACAACTGCTGCAAATAAAGCATTCAAATAATAATGCAATTAAGTCAATGTTAGATGCTGAAACAATCTGTCAAATAAATAATATAACATTTAAATATCGGAATGACAGAACGACGACAAATTTTAAAGCCACAGACCTGTCCAACACATTAAAATGATAATCAGGAGTAAGCATACTTTGTGAAAGTAGGATAATTATTGTTTCTAATACCACATGATTTTCTTTTGCAAACTAATAACAAATTTTTTGATTTAAAAGTCTGATTTTAAGGATTCTAAGTCTCTCTCATAGAAAGGAATTAAGGAACAAAAATATATTATCTTTTAGAATCAAAAAGAGATCTTCAGTGAATAGGGCAAGAATAAAAGAAAATTCTTATAAAAGCACCATTTACACTTTTATAGTTACCAAAAGAAAGCTGGAGTGACTAAATTCCCCACAAATTCCTTATGGGTTCAATAAGACTTTAAATGCTGTTATAATTGGTCAAGAATCTGTTAACTTTCTTCCAAGGAAGTCAGTTTTCTTTAATGGACTTAGACAGGATTAGAGAAAGGTAGATTTAAAAAAAAGGCCAACCTGTCATTAGCAACACATTTGAACCAAGGAAAAGAACATCTTTCTTTTGCAATAAGCATTCCGTGTCAGCTAGAGCTCTGAAACATTAGTACTGTGTTCCTACACAGACCATCTTTCCCTGCAGCATCTGTTGCTAATTGAAAGGGACTAGAATTACAAAATCCTAGTCAATTTCTCTCACCAGCTCTTGCTGTGTATAAAGATTTTCTATGCAGGAGCTGAGCATTAGTCTTCTACTACAGCTGATGACTAAAGAGCAAAGAGAAAGAAACACAGAAGAAAGCATTTTTTTGCATCCAACAATATATGGAACTAAACTGTGGGAAGAGGGACAGCTAAGTAGGTCTCTTATTAGCTCAGTAAATTACCTTCTATACATAAAACTACTCACCTATAAAGATCTATTAACATCCCAGTTAACCAACTGTATGTCTTCTGTTTGTGTAGTCTCCTTTTGATATAAAACTTCAAAAGTGACTGTTAATATTATCAATTATATCTTTTATTTCTGGCTCCTAGGCACAGTTCCTGGGACATAGGAGGCATTTAATAAATTTTTGTTGAATAAATATACCAATCTTGTATTTCATAGCACTGTTCATTCAGGGAGTTCAAAGGATCTACAAAGGCGTCATATTTGTTTTCTTTAAATGTCCTAGTGAGCATACAGATCTACATCAAGTCCTCTGCCCTTTTACATGTTGCAGCCTACAAGGCTTAAAACATTATCTACAGCATCCTCCACGACAGCACAAAACATACATTAGAGGATTAGATATGAATGGTGGTCAGTCATTTGCTGACTGAAATATTCCAGGCAGAGATGCTGTAGCCCTAAGCTCAGGGAGCAGAGTAGATACCTTCCAGTGCTCCCTCTGCACAGCATAAGTGCTGCCTCTGGTACTATGGTTTGTTCTGGTACTACAAGGAAAAATGTGCTACATTAAGGAAAAATGATGGGAGCAAAAAGAAGATTGGAAGGTAATACAAGGTTTCCCCTGTCCCTGCTCAGCATAAGGAATCTTGGCACCTAATTCTATGAAATGGGCTACCAGTTTATATACCAGCTATAACATCTGGCTGGTGTTCTGGTGAGATCATTAATATCAGTTATAAATACTTTTTAAATGTCATAAAAAATAAATTCATTTAAGTTCACTGCAGGACAACCACCTTACATAGTTTTCCCCAGGGTATTATTTTTGACATAGAGTTGTTTTTTTTTTTTTTTTTTGGTACTGGGGATTGAACTCAGGGGCCCTTGACCACTGGGTCACATCCCCAGCCCTTTTTTGTATTTTATTTAGAGACAGGGTCTCACTGAGTTGCTAAGTGCCTCGCCATTGCTGAGGCTGACTTTGAACTCACGATCCTCCTGCCTCAGCCTCCCAAAGTGCTGGGATTACAGGCGTGCGCCACCGCGCCCGGCTTTGACATAGAGTTGTTTTAAGTTTCCATAAACAAGACAAAATGTTACAATAGGAAGCAAAATTAAAACCATACCAACTATGAGAATAAATTCCTTTCTTTTTTTGAAGTGCAGGGGATCGAACCCAGGCCTTGCATTTGCTATGGTAAGTACTCTACCACTAGGCTAGATCCTAGCTCTTAAAATTTCATTTGAATTCCACATTTAGATTGTTCCTCTTCTATCTACACACTAAATTATCAAAGTTTTGAAGTTTAAAGTCTGAAAACAACTATTCACATGGACCCTGCATTTGTAATGAGTTAATTTGGACAAATGAAATTTACTTGGCCTAAGATCTTACAACATCTCTAAGGCAGAACAACTTAACACTCAGGGTGACAGACTAATCAGAGACTAGAATTTCTATTTCCTAACCCATCCTTTCAAATGGGCATTTTGTTTCTTTTTTCTTATTTTATAGTATTTCAGAAAGTGTTGACTGCCCAATTATCCATTCTATATTCCATGAAATCCTCCAACAGGAATTCAATTGCTTTCCTCAAATGCCATGTTTGTCAAGCAGGGTATACGAAGTATTTGAAAGTTCCCTAAATAACATTACTCTAATTAGGTACAATATTATCCAGAGAAGACCGGTGACAAGGACTGGCACTTTCCAGGAGAGAAGTCTATAGTGGCTGGACTTGCACTCCTCCCAGGCCCGGAGATGAGGGGAGAGACCAGGTGCTGCTCCACCTTGCTACATTCTACACCAGCCACATTGCTACATTCGCCTCTCAGCTCAGCTCTGGTCTCCAGCCTCACTTTCTGCCACCACCTCATTATTAATTCAGCTGGTTTTCAGGTAATCCAATTACCTGCACCCTGGGCCTGTTGTATTACGGGGAACTGAACGGGAGCGCAGATTACACTTAGCTAGTTCAAGCTAGGCTTGGCAAAACACCCAGCTCTGCTTTTCTCCCACCACCCAGCTCTGAATTCCTTGTTGTCGTGGTGACCTGGCAACCATGTTCTGAGCTTTCCTGCAATTATCTGCACAACTTGGGTCAAAACTCCTTGATTTCACTTGATTCAACACTTCAGGGCCAAGAATTACTTGTTCAAGGGAGCTTATAGGTATCATTACTACACCGTTTCCTTTTGAGATAAAGTAAGAAACACGTAACTACCATATGACTTCTGGTTGACTGATTATAATTATAATTCTGAGCTCTACACAATCTTGCTTAGACTCTCACCCTGCATTTCTAGGAGGGAAAAAAACCAACAGCATGCTCCATTTTCCATTGATCATATCACAACAACTCCATTCTGAATAGCCATCGGGTGTCACACTGTTACCCAACCAAAGCCATTAAAGTTGATTGATGAGAAAAAGGCTAACTGAAAATTGTGAGAATGACAGGCACAGTTTTCTCTCTCTGCTGCCATGCCAGGCGGGGAGACAGCGACATGCACTGCTGTTAAAGGAGTTTCAGGAATCCTATTTGCCTCATCATCATTAATTTTTTAAAGGCTTAGCATTTGTAAACACTGATTTGAAGAAAATGTTTGTGAAGAATTGTTTAGAAGGAGTAAGCCCAGTTACATCATGGAGATTCAAACTAGCACAATTTTACAGGGCAGACAGAAACTGATGATTTTATCAAAATAGCCAGCCAATAGTTCTAGCACATAATGTTTAAGGTTCAGCATTACATCTTCTTTGCTCAATATCAGAGGCAAAGATAGTTTGCTTTCTTCCTTAAAATAATGCAGGCCAACTAAATGAAAAGTTGCCAAAAATCAATTTAGACTTAAAAAATAAGATGAATGATTCTGTAGCTATTCCTTAAAATCCTCTAACCTCATGTTCCTCTTCTGAAAATAAAATTTTTATCAGATCATAAAGAAAACTGGAATAAACAGAAGGGTTAAAATTGACCTCCCTTTAATGATCTAAATCTTGAGGTAAAACACTGCTACAATTTGGATCTTAAATGTCCCCTAAAGGCCCACAGGTTAAAGGGTAGGTCCCGAGCTTGGCAATATCAGGAGGTGGTAGAATCCTTAAGAAGTGGAACCTAGTGGGAGGTCTTTAAGTTACAGGGGTGTGCCCCTGAAGGGTAGTGTGGGACCCTCACCTTTCCTCTTCCTCTCTTTTGCTTTCAAGCCATGAGGTGAGTGGTTTTGCTCCAGCACATGTTCCCACTATCATGTCCTGCTTTGCCACAGGCCCAGAGCAACAAGCAACCATGAACTGGAACCTCTAAAACTGTGAACCAAAATAAACCTTTCCCTTTATAAGCTGATTATAATGACAGAAAGCTAACATATCCTTCTCCCACCAAATATCTGGTAGTGCTGGGAAATGTACAGAAATATTGTATTTCCCCTCTTCTCTATCTAGAATTTATCAATTAATCATCCTTACATATTTCTAGTTCTAACAAAATTTATTCTCTTGGGAGGGGCTAATATGTCATTTACAAAGATGCCAAATAACAGGGACTGAACTTTTTGCTCTTACCCTGTCTCATTTTCATCACTGGAGACAAATCACATTCTGGCCTGATAGGAGAAGTATGATTTCGAAATGGATCTGTTTATGAAGTGCACTCAATCCATATGGGAAGGTGATCAACCAACAGTGGGGTTTTGTGAGGGCTCATCATGTATCCTACCTAGGGATTGATCGCAGGGTTGCACACCCTCAAATCCTTCTAAAGACACTCTTTCATCTTCTTTACATCAGAAGGGTCTTGCCTGGACAAAGTCAGACCTCTGCAGACTTGAAGCCCACACTCTGTACTCATCACAAGTTTCACTGCTAAAGAGAGAGGCAAAGTACACATGGAATGTCCCTCAGTATAAAATTGCCTTTGTTTCATAACAAAGTTCACAATTTACTGGTTCTCCTCAAGTAGAAATAGATATATTTTTAAATGACAATAAGAACTAAAGGCAAAGAATCAAATATATCTGTTAACTTAAAGAAGTATTAAAACCTCTATTATATATAAGAAAGCTGCTGTTGAAGTTTTCCTGAAGGGTAATTCAAAGAGTTACTATTTGAAAAATAATATTTGAATAGTAAACACAAATATTTTACTCCTTTTCAATTATTTGCACAACTCACCCTTACCTTTTTCTTCTTTCTCCTTTAAGGAGGGGAAAAAAAGGTGATCATGTCATTGTTGTTTCAAAATATACATCTATATTTATTTGCTGTCTCTACCAACATCATATTCCTAAAATTAGATCACTCATGGTTGGTGAAATTACCCAGGACCCATAAATTCTCATATCTAAATAATTCTTATTTCTTTAAACAATTTCATTTGTTGAGAATCTTGGCATTCAATTTTGCTGCTTCAAAAGTTGGCTTCTTCCTCTGAATGAAAATATTTTCCATAAATCCTTCATCTCCATATTACATATTATATACAAACTCCATAAATGAATAAAGTATTTGCTTAAAAAGTCCTCCAAATGAAATAACTCTTTTAACCCTACTAATGTTGGATGAGAAATCAATATTTACTCTTGGAGGAAAAAAATTCTTGCCTTACTAAGGTAAACTTGAATTTTGGCTAAATTTGGTATAAGAAGGTTGTCAGCTGATTTGACATCAGTGATTTTACTTATACATGACAAATCTATTTTACTAATGTTAAACTGTGGGCTAAAAGTCTTAAATAATTGTCTAAGGTGATGCAATGAGCTAATGTTCGACCTGGGATTGTTATGCAGGTTTGGTAATTCTCAAGGCCACCTAAAGATTCTAAGTCTTAACTTTCTGATGGCTTCAAGACATTTTAAACCATCCATGGTCTGAGTCCTACTTCTAATTACATAATACCTAACTATCACACACAGCACCATGCTTAAAAAGAAATAAATCAAGTGGAAAGCATGTTTATGGAGAAAAGCAGGGGAGACTACCCCCAAAAAATATATTCATGGATTATTTGATAAAGTCAGGCCAGAAGAGCAAAGGATGGTAAAAATAAATGTCATGCTCTAAAACTGAATTTTGCAGATACTTTTCAGCATGATTTTTCTATGTTTCACTTTTCACCGTCAGCTGTGAGCTGTTTCCAAGTGTGAAATCGCCTAACAGAGGAAGCAAAGCTGTCATTTGACATCTGGGAGCGTGGAGATTGGGCTGCAGTGAAAAGCACTTTGAACTTCTTCAATTTACACACATATTCACCTATAAATTCTTGAATCTGAAAAGTATTCAATGAGAAATATCAATGTAAATTTTCAGCATTTAAAATTAAAGGCTCCTAATGGGGTGGAAAATAAAAGTGAAGGGCATGCTGATAGGATATCATATCAATGTGTTTAAGACTAGAATGGGAAACCTAAATGGCTATGTTAGCATAATAACTAATGTATAAATAATCTTACTCACTTGAGTTAGACTGCATATTAAACTTTCAACTAGTCTTTGGTATTTTATACAGTTAACAGTATAAGTTCTATTTTCCGGCTGCTTACTTATGAGAGTCAAAACTGTTAAGAAAAAATACTGGCAGGAAAAGAAAAATTACTTTCTTGACATCTTATTTTTCATTTATACTTAAAATGCTATAACAAAAATTTATTCTACATTACCAAGTGATAAACATATAAAATTCTTTGGCTAAAACTGTGTTTTGTGTACAAACAGAAATAAAAACAGAGTAACTAAATGGAAGTCCTTTGGCGAAGAATAACCAGTCTACCCCCATTTCTGTTCTATAATCTCTCACAGTGAAAAACAGAACCTACCTAATAGTCTCCTTATAAGGTATCTAAGAGTCCCCTAATATGGAAACTAGACAATGTTATACTTATAATGTCATGCCACACAATCTATTCCCACTTTGTGGACCATTTCTTTTGCTTTTTTCTTTCTGAATCCATTCTGTGTGTCTGTGCTATGAAAGGAACCCATTTACCTTGAATAATGTTTATTTAAAATAAAACCTTGCTAGAGAA
The DNA here is from genome assembly GCA_025594165.1 of Tamias sibiricus. Classification (NCBI taxonomy): domain Eukaryota; kingdom Metazoa; phylum Chordata; class Mammalia; order Rodentia; family Sciuridae; genus Tamias; species Tamias sibiricus. The sequence goes on along the minus strand of CM046669.1, from coordinate 45,663,163 downwards.
TCACCCTGGATAATCTAAGGATATAAAGTGAACCTAAAAGGAATGGTTTCTACTTTGAAAACAGGGCTTGGTTTGATCAGTGCATTCGTATTCTCAAGACCCTCGTGATGGGTCTGCAGCTGCAGCCATTTATGTGCTGGCTTTTTCACAGATGTAGACAAGAGACAGCACCATGGTTTTTGTCTTTTTGTTTCTGGATTTGTTTTCTTTAATATTAAAAAAAAAAAGGCAACTTAATAAAAGTTCTTAGTTTGTTGTAGAAATGTGTGAATGTTGAACTTCCTTGAAAGTATTCATTGTTGAAATGACCATGACTTTTAAAAATCTAAGAGCATAAAGTTGGCAGAAACTATTCTTAAATAACAGAAGGTGATCATTTGCATTTCAAAATTTATCTATCTTGCCTTCCCCTCAATTAGACCAAAACATGTTGATTCACAGGTTTCTGTGTGTGTGTTTTTCTGTTTTTAAACTTATTTATAGAGCAGAATAATGGCCCCCCTGCTAGTTTGGCATTTGCTCAAGTTTCTGTCCATGTAAATCGAATCTGTTACTGGAAATTTTTCTCAAAATATAGAAGCACATCATCCACAAGATAAAAAAGACACACTGCTGATATTATAAAGTACAGGGCAGGTGGGTAATGTTTTTAGAACAAAAATATGATAAGGATTTCCAGGGAGAAAGAGTGGTAAGGGCCCCATGCTGTTCAAACAAAGGTGAATTGTCCTCATCAGAATCTCGTGACAACTTCACTTTCTAACCAAACATGAGTGCTTAGCAGGCTTTAGAGTTACTTGCATAATAACACCAAGGTTCGAGCTGGGGTGGGGAAAGGAGATATGGAAGGGAACCATTTCAACCCTTGGTGTTTCTAAGGGTAGATCCAGAGGGCTAACTACTACTTACTGATTAGTGATTTTTAAATGCCGAAACACTAACATATTATCATTGCTTCCACCACCCTTTGAGAACAGGGAGGAATAACTACTTGTAGTTTTTATTAGTAGTTCTGCTATTCAGTTTTAAGAAAAACAGTAATTTATAAATTTTTGTTTCAATTCCCCCAGTATTGTAAACAAGTGATTAGTGACACATACACTTAACTGAGTTCTTTAACTCTCTATGTTTGAGATCTTCTAAATTATAACATTAACGTGACCTTTCTATTAAGGTTATGACTGGTTTTGTTTCACCTTGCTGCTTAAGTTAATAGGTCCAAGGAATGAAGACACTTTACATACTGTTCATGCATGCCATAATACTAGAACACTTCTAGCACAACTAACAAAGCTTGAAGGCAAATACATTTATATAAATAATTACAACAAAGCCTCTTTTTATACTAAAGGTTTGTTGTTGTTGTTGTTGTTGTTGTTGTTTTTCCCAAATGCTAGTGAAGGACAACCTGGAAAAGGACAGGGGAAAAAAAATCCATTAATGGTACACTGCCACCTGCTGGTGAACTGTGAGAATTTTGATTTCTGAGAAAAGGCTTAAAAATTAGAATTCAGAAACTGATCTGTATTAAACAGAACACAAAATTGAAAGTATGTGTCTGTTGATTAATGTATTATGGTTTTGCCACATATATTAATGTTCTTAGGATCCCAAGAAGTTATGGACATTAAAGTTAACAAGACTGTGCTTGGAACTAAAGAAAAATAATCTGCTTGAATGCTAATACCATCTTACTGATAATTTTCAATAAAATAGGAAACAAGGAGCCAGTTATAAATATTATAATTATGATTTACAAATATACTTATGAACACTGAAACCTGAAATGTAATTTCTTATCAAATTAGAAAGTTGGGAGTGGTATCTATAAAACTAACAATCAGACAAATAACTGGGTTTTTTTTTGGCCTTATTTTGTATTTTATTTAGAGACAGGTTCTCACTGAATTGCTTAGTGCCTCACTTTTGCTGAGGCTGGTTTTGCACTTGAAATCCTCAGGTCTCAGCCTCCCGAGCCTCTGGGATTACAGGCCAACCCAGCCAGACAGGTAACTGTAATGAAGTGATTTCACTGTGAAATTTTCATTACACGTTTTACTATATCACACCAATAAGTTTTCAAAAAACAGAATCATGTCATCTATTTGATGGAGGAAAAAATTATAGTTTTGCTCTGTTGTCTAGGAAAAAATACAGTCAGTACTAATTTGGGGAAGGAGGAAAAAAGAAAAGAGTGTGGCAGTATTAGTTCCCAATAGTTATTTCAGGAAAGTTTAAGCATATTTTCCTTGTAGAATGAAAAACTTTGCTCTTCCTCCAATAGAGAAGTAATTCTTAACAATGAAGGTTCTAACTAAAAAATAGTAAATCTCTTTCAATCCAAATTATAATGATTTCTTGTGGAGTAGAGTTAAACAATACACTGGTAGGCTAGTGAGTATTAAATACTGTAATGACCAACAACCAAAGAGAACAAGTCAGCATAATCAGGTGAAACTCCTTTGGAAGTTGATGGAGGCTTCTTGGGGGCAGGAGGGAAGAGTGAAGAAACTATAGCCATCCAAAGACAGTTAAATGCTAGGCAAAGTGGACAAACTCTGAATTCAAATATAGCCCCATCTTCAATGATGACAGAGGAAAAAGTAACTCAAACATAATTCATATGCTTAACTTACCTTAAATTATCAACCAAGGACTTAAAACCCACAGAAACAAATCTCTAATTTTTAAAAATAAAGACAATACAATAAGCACAGTAGAAACCTGTTGTGTCAACTGTTTGGCTAAACAGACTATTTTAAAACAAGAATATGCTTCCTAAATTTTCTTAAATATAGAAAGAATATTAAAAATGTATTCTAAAATGCCAGGTTGGCTCATCAATGAAATCACAATGCATTTATTTAATCTGCATTTTATCTATTTTTAGCCTTAGGAATTTGACCCTTTAGTCAGCTACCTCTCACATTTTAATAAAAATCATCCATGTAAAGAGGGTGGAGATATTTAAAGGTCCTTCTAAGCATTCAGCTAAGTCATTTTAAGAAATTTATTTCAAGTTCTAAGGGAAGTATAACCACTTTTAAAAAAAGAACTACACACACACACACACACACACACACACACACACATATACACCTATGGATTATACAATGGTTTTATTCCCCAAATTTTCCTTTTTAGAGGGTTAAAGAGATAACCAACCAATACATACGTGAACTGCTAATGAAAAATGCAACTTTTATAAAGAAAGGAGAGCTGCTGAACCACTTTTTCAAGTGAAACATTTTAGGAGATTGCTCTAACCTGGGGCACAGTACATTCTCTCTATGGCATCGCTGTCACAGGAATCTTCAACCTCACTCCACCTGCTAAAATACGTTAGCTGAATGTGTCCTAAAAACAAAACGACAGGAGAAATCAAAACATTTTTCTCTTCCATTTTCTGCAGAAGTGAACTGTAATTACTCCTTTTGTAGCTAAAAACAGTATCATTAAGAATAATGGCATCATTAAGTACTAGAAGCTATTACTGGGGGTGAATTTGCTGCACTGATAATGAAGCTCTAGACAGGAAATGAAGATACTAATTACAAGATAAAACGCCTACTCAGTTAATTGGAAGCAACAGCGAATAAAAAGAAATGCATTTGCAAAAGTTCCTGACCTCTATCATTCAATAAGATGTTGTTTGGGTTCAAATCGCGGCACACAATTCCCTCTCTATGTAAAGCATCAAGGGCTACCACCATTTCAGCTGCCCATCTTTGAATGCAGCCCTCTGGGATGTAAAACCTGGAGTTTAGTGCTAATTTTTTATCAAGGTCCTCAAAAATCTGATGGATTTCCTTGTCTCCTTCTAGTGCTAACACACTTTCTCCCTTCCTCTCAGAGTCTCTCTGGAATAAACAAGTAGGTTCATCTTTAGTCAAATCATCAGCTTGATCTGTAAACAGCAATACTTCCTCTGTTTTTAAAGTGTCTGTGTTTGCATTATATTCATTAGCACCTGAGAGGGGATTAGAGATACAGAATAAGCTTTCTTCTGTGGTGTTTGCAGTTACTGACAACTCTGCCACTCCAAGTCCTTGCAACTCAGCATCTGAGCTGGGTAACAAAGGCATGTCCCCTGAACTACTATGATCAACAGCTGCTACAAATAACATCCCAAGATCCTCCTGTGCATAGTGTGTCTCGGTTATACTATAGGGCTTGGGACTAGAGAGATCACTCAGTTCCTCTGTGCCCTTTTCTTCAGGGGCCTGGCATTGTTCAGTACTAAGCCTGAGGCCCAACACATCCGGGGCTTCCAACAGTTTGCTTTCCATCATGCCCACATTAGTCTGTGTAAACTTAGTAGGTCCCAATGCAGCAGCTTCTTTTGTTGGCTCCAGTTCACCAGGGAGATTTACAAGAAGATCGGGTCTTCCTTCATCAGTACCACTGACATCATCAAAAGCAGCATCCTTAAAGGAAATAACTGGGACTGAGTCATCTGAGCCCCTGCTAATGGTGTCCTGAGCTTTGAACTCTACCTTGTTCTCAATGGAATTAAAACTCTTAGAAGTGCTGTCCCCATCTGGAAGAGTAAAGAATGGTTTCAAAGGTTCTGATTTTAGACTATACAGTTTTTCTCCAAAATCAAGTCCCAGGAGTTCACTTGTGCTATCCTTACTATCTATCCTAAAGAACTCCATGGGGCTATTTTTTGATCTACTGAGGGAATCAGAGGTTCCTGGAGAACAAACTGCTTCTGGGTCCTCATCCCCAGGGAAGAACTTCAGGTCGTGGGTTCTCAGCTGAGTGCTAGGGCTGTCACTGTCAGCAGCAAGATGTGCTGGAAAGCTCCTACTGGCTTTGGTATCAACATCATTCCCTTCAGTCTTCATGAGAGGCTCCTCGTTCAAAGACCCTGGTTCAATCTTTTCCTGCCCATATTCATTGCATAATGTTAAATAACTAGTAGTGCATTCTTCTTCTGAACTCGAACCGGAATCTGGCCATTTTGGAGAGCTGTCTTGGCCTTCATCTTCCTGGTTGCTATCATCTTGAGAACTTGGAGTAAGACTAGTCTTCAGAGGCAGAACTTTAAGTGTGCTTCCCCCATCACTTCCTCTGGATTCAAAGCTGCCACTGTCCTGAGGACTAGAAGTTGGCTGCTGCAGGTGAACTTTAGTAAGTGTGGACTTTTTCACTTCCTTGATGTCAAAACTTTCCTCAGAACTTCTGTTTATAAATTTACTGATATATGACCAGAGTTTGCCACCTGTGAACAAATACAACCAGAAAAAAGAAGAGTGAGGATTCTTAAATTGATATTTAAGCAACTAGAAAAAAAAAGTATTCTAATAATCATCAAAACCAAGTCAACAATACTCATTAATGTCAAATGTGCTATAAGACAGGCATATTTAATAAAATTTGAAGCTACCTTCAATTTTATTTTTGCTAACTAATAAGTATGGTTTCAAGTACTTCTTCTGATACCATTTTTAAAATGACAACCTATTTTTTTCTTTTGAAGGAAAATTAGTTGTAGCAAACACTAATATGAAATCTCACAGCTAAAATCTTGCTTTAAGTTAACTCTTATTTAGTCTTAGAAACATCTAATTATGTTCTGGTCTGGTTACATAATAACTGGTCAAGCAGAAATATATAAGTACCGTTTGAAATTGTATAGTACAATGGGGAAAAAATCAACAACATTATTCCATTTTGAAATGCCCAGGCACAGTGGTGCACACCTGTAATCCCAGCACCTTGGGAAACTGAGGCAGGAAGATTGCAAATTCAAAGCCAGCCTCAGCAACTTCGTGAGGCCTAAGAAACTTAGGCTCTGTCTCTAAGTAAAATATTTTAAAAAGGCCTAGGGATATGGCTCAGTGGTTAAGCACCTCTGGTTTAAAACCCCTGTACCAAAAAAAGCCAAGATTTGAAGGAGAAATTTGGCATCTGGTATATAATTCGCCTTTAAATGACATTGTTTTTTCCCATCTTATGATCCCTTATACATGTTCACATGTTGTGTAAGCCCAAATAAAGCCATTGAGAAAGATTAATTGAGCAGCAATTAATGAGGTAAGTTATTATAATTCTGATTCTGTATTCTGATTTATATCTGTAAACTAAACTAAAATCATATAAAACACTTTTGCAGAAATCAAATAAACATAAAATAATCTAGCTTTTTACCAGCAATATCTGTTATGTAGTTACTTCATATTTTTCTTTTGTTTTATTCTAATCATTAAAAATTCAAAATCAGAGGTTTTCTGCTAATTAGAATATTTATATAAAAACTTTAGTATCAAAACCCTACAAATGAGCTGGTCACAGTGGCACATGCCTGTAATCCCAGCACTTGGGAGGCTGAGGCAGGAGGATCGCAAGTTCAAAGCCAGCCTCAGCAATGGGAGAGGCACTTAGCAACTCAGTGAGACCTTGTCTCTAAATAAAAATACAAAAAAGAGCTGGGGATGTGGCCCAGTGGTCAAGTGCCCCTGAGTTCAATCCCCGGTACCAAAAAAAAAAAAAAAAACAAAAAAAAAACCCCACAAATGTACTGATTAAAAATAGTACTAAAAGAAATAATAATTAATTAAATTTGATTAGAAATATCAAAAGCAGTATATGCAGAGGCATACTGCAGATTCCAAAAACAGGAAATTAAGAATAATGTGTTAAAATAAATCCCATAATCATATGAAGAAGGCCGTTTTTTCAGGACTTTTTGTTTGTTTGTTTTTGTACTGGGGATTGAACTCAAGGGCACTCAACCACTGAGCCACATGCCTGGCCCTATTTTCTATTTTTATTTAGAGACAGGGTCTCACCGAGTTGCTTAGTGCCTTGCCATTGCTGAGGCTGGCTTTGAACTCCAGATCCTCCTGCATCAGTCTCCCAAACTTCTGGGATTACAGGAGTGAGCCACCATGCATGGCTCAGAACATTTTTAATGTCACTATTAAGCATCACATATCAAAGGTAGCTAAATCTTAAAGAAAAATAGCCACTGGCAATGAACGGCATGAGTAAGTCAGCAATTGCATGCAAAATTTTGTATTTTACATTTCATATCTAGAAATTCCATAAATACCCAAAGCACCTTACATTGTGCCTACCACAAAATAAATGATCAGTAAAGGGTAAGTGTCATAATATCAATCTTAGGATCATCGTACCTCTCTTTCTACCATTGATCCAGTTAACGGTTTTCCCCATTTTGATAACAGTGATATAACTTTTCTGTCTCATTTTTTCTTAGCTGAAGCTTTCTGTCCTCTTTGGAATATACGCAATGTTTCCATATGGTTTTCAAACTCACAATCACAAAAGGATTTATGCTTTGATTCCAGTCTTAAATCTTTTGACAACAATAACCACATTCTTCTAAGCACACTTACCTATATTGTGGCACTAAACAATAAGGCCTAAACTTGAAGCTGAGATCCTTATGCAATCCAAATAAAATGACACTGTGGCCTTTGATGGAAGGACCAAGTCTTTTTCACCTTTCTCTGTCTACGGTCTACATAGTATGCAGGACATGGAGGGCACTTAGCCAACACTTTTTCAGTCAGACAATAACACATCATGAGATGTGCCATCACCATGTATAAGTTTCAGTATCAGCATTAGAAACAGGACCTGATAAAGTTCTAGGAAGTTTCCTTCACTCTTAGGCCAATGAATCTAAAATTCAATGTACTTAAATTCTTTATTTTTGTCCCCCAAATCACTTATTCTGACTTCCAACTCACTCTAGCATAAAAGTTTTGGACCAAACTTGGATTATTTTCTTTTCTTTGCTCCTCCTACATTTGACAAGTCTCCAAGTCCTATGAGACCTACCTACACTGTTTCTCCCAGGCATCTCCCTTCTTTACATTCCTTTGATTATTCTGTGCTTCTGGGCATAATGCTATAGCCACAACTAGACTACAAAGTCCCTACCATACCACTCTATCATACTAATTGTTGTCTTGTTAAACTTCCATTTTAGCCCAGATCTTATCACGCCATTTCTCCATTCAAGAACTCAAATCCCTCTACATACTGAACCATCTACCTACTCCCCATGGGCATTTGAACCCCTGGGTAATACAGTACCAATTCATAATTGGGTCCTCTTCCCCTACTCATTACAGAATTCATTTTTTATTGGACATCCCCACATAAACCCAGGCTGGGCTTTGGGCTTTTTCTCATTCTACACTTACCACTTAGAATTTTTTCCTACTAGTTTCCTTGTAATATCTGCTTGTCAAAATCCTATCTATTCTTGAAAGTGCTTCAGAATTTGTTCTTTAACCAACTTCTTTGTATCCATTCATAGGATATAACTCATATCTTCTCTGAATCCTCTACATAATTTGGTCCCTTATATGACATTTACAACATTCTATTTCATATTAATGTTACTTTAATGCTTTTATTACCTCCTTTACCAGATTGCAAGATCTTAATAATTGCAGAGGATTCTACCTAGCATGTCAAATACATATTAAATAAATATTTATTAAATTGAGTAATAACAAGTGGTACCTTTATTTTTTTTATTTATTTATTTATTTATTTTTTTTTTTTTTGGTGGTGTACCGGGGATTGAACTCAGGGGCACTTGTCCACTGGGTCACATCCCCAGCCCTTTTTTGTATTTTATTAGAGACAGGGTCTCACTGAGTTGCTAAGTGCCTCGCCATTGCTGAGGCTGGCTTTGAACTCGCAATCCTCCTGCCTCAGCCTCCCAAAGTGCTGGGATTACAGGCGTGCGCCACCGTGCCTGGCTACCTTTATAATTTTTTAAAATCCTTTCAAAGAAAAAGTTGTACAAGTACTAATAATAACATTTTAGAAAAGGTCACATTTTCTTCCTAGTTTACAACTAATATAGAGTTTTACTGTAAAACATTTCAGGAAATACAGAAAAGAACAAGGAAAGTAGAAAAGACAAAAATAAAAATTATCCACCTGTAATCCCAGCACCTTGGGAGACTGAGGTAGGAAGACTGCAAATGATAAACACCTAATGATAAACACTATTATGTCATTACTATACTTGCTTTCACATTTTTTAGTCAAACAAATAACATCATAAACATTTCCTAATTTTCATGAGAAAATGAGCTTGAATGGCTATACAGCATATCCATGCAACAGATGCTGTGATGCATTTAAATGTTCCTCTGTTGTACATTTTAGTTATTTCCAGTTTTTTTACTATTAGAATTACAATAATAAATATTTTCACATACAAATACTTGCATTCTCTGATTATTTCATCAGGACAGAATCCCAGATGAAAATACTCAATCAAGAAACATGTTAATGTTTTTTGATATGTGTTGCCAAATTGCTCTACCAGAATCCACTCTTATAAGTAAAGTGCACAGCGCCATCCTCACAGCAATTTGCCCATATAGATATTAGCAAGTCTGGGTTGAGAATGTGGCTCACTGGTAGAGCACCTGCCTAGTATGCATGAGGCTCTGGGTTTGATCCACAGTCTTAAAAAAAACAATTGGAAAGTTCATCCATTTGATGAATCAAACTTAATTTCTATTGTTTTCATTATTAGATAAATTTTTAAATATGATTATGATTGTCAGTATTTTCTTTATGGAATCTGTTCTCAGACTAAACAAGCACTTTAACATAAATTATAAAAACTGTATTTTCAAAGGGACAAAACTGCTTTAGTTCTTTCCCACTCTCTGATAGGTGCCCAGTTAAATTTAATTGTTCCTAATGCTCAATATTGAGCTACAGAAACAACATTTGGTCATATCATATCCATTTTTCAATTACAAAAAACATGAAAATCACATCACCTACAAGAACACATGATTCTCACTGAAGTCTCTCACCCACAAAATCTGCTTGGGTTTTCACTTTTTGCAGAGTTGAGATCAGGCCCAACACAAAAACTTATACAAATATCACTATTATTATTATTATCACTAAACTAAAAAAATCACAAAATATAAATAGAAAACACCTAAATATTAATAATTTTAATATTTTAAGAGTATGGAAGTGATATTTTTCTAGGCCCTTTTGAAACAAAGTTGCAGTTATTGAAGCATCTTAAGCTATAAAAATAGTAATTCATAAGGTTTAACTAAAACTATCTCCTTGCCTCTCATCACATTTTAATTTTTTGTCTTTCTACAAGATTGCACAATAAACGTGTTAATCTGCTTGACCAAAATTAGGACTTAAATTTAATATGTATGATGAAGTATTATTATAGCAAAGATAAAAAATCATCTTTTGACTTAGAAATTCCATTTCAAAACATCTGTCCTACAAATAATTTTTAAGAACAAGACAAAATAAGAATGCACAAAGATATACATGTACAAGTACTGGGAACAGTTAGTTAATAAGGGAGTAGATAAGTTATGGTAAACCTGAACAACCATTTTATATCTACTCCCAAAAAATCACAGCAATATTTGCAAATACAAGGTGTTTACCAAGTACCTAGTACTATTCTACATGTTTTACATTTATCAACCATTTAATATTTACATCAACCCTATAAAATGGTAGCTAATTATTATTGTTCCTGTTTCACAGATGAAGAAATTGAGGCAAAGAAAGGTTAGGGCCCAAGGTTGCACTATTAGTAATGACAAATCAACATTTGTGCTCACAAAGGTTGGCTCTGTAATCTTTTTTAAACACTACATAACACTGGCTTTCTTAACATAAATCTACTTGAACTCATAGGGAAAGGGCCCACAGTACATTGCAAAGATGGGGTTGGGGGAAAGCAAGATAAAAACACAATATAAGAATCATCTGTATTTTAAAAAATCAGATAAGTAGGGAGTATATGTTTATACACAGAAAAAAAATTGGAAGATGCATAATAAACTGCCAAGAATGTCTACTTCTGGGGAATAGAGAATTTTTACTTTTATATAGTTTTAATTTATTTGCTTATAGATTAGTTTTATACATTTTAAAAACCTAATTAAAAAAGGACAATCATCTTATCACTTTGGTCCCTTAGGGAGAAATTCTTTCCCATTATTACTTGGTATGTCAACACTCCAGGGCTTTTCCAATCTTTGTCTTTTAGCCTGGCCTTTCATCTCTTTTCCAACTGACTCAGTACTCTATGATTACACAGAGCATCGTCTATATACCAAGCATTCTGCTGTAAGGATATGTGAGGAATATTATATAATCCTGAGTTTAGGAACTTACACACCCTTCTTCTTCAAATAGAGTTAAGAGATTAATTTAAAAGAACAATAAACATTTTAAACCTCTCCCCCAAAATCCTGTCTGTTATATCCCACTTCCTTCTCAACACTGCCTGAATAAAAAGCATCTATAGAACTGAATCCTGCGTGTTTTTTTTTTTTCCTTCTAAATCTACTTCTCCCACAGCTTAGTAAATGGAAAGTCCATTCTTTCAATTATTTGAACAAAAAAACCTTAGAGTTATATAAGGCAGAATCATGCCAGTTCTACCTTCAAAATAAGACTCCAGTAACCAATCCCACCAGTATCACTACTAACTTTGAATATGGTTAAAAGTGTACCTCCCAAAGGTTCATGTGTTGGAAGTGTGGGCCCTAGAGTGGCAATGTTAAGAGGGGGTAAGACATTGAAGAGTAGAACATAGTGGGAGGTCCTGAAGTCACTGAGACCACAGTCCCTCCCTGGATTCCTGTCTCACCATGTTATCTCTTGTTCTCATACACACTCCTACTACTATAATACCATCCACTATGAGGTCTTCACCAGAACCAAAGAGATTCTTGCACCATGGCCTTGAACCTCCAGGACTACAAGGTAAATAAACCTCATTTATTTATAACATACTCAGCCCAGGATATTTTATTATAATAACAGAAAATGAACTAATACAAATACCTGTCCAAGCTGCCATCATTTTCATTTGAATTGCTGTAACAACCTCCAAGTCAGTCTCCCTGATTTTGCCTTTGCCCTCCTATCTTTTGTTTTCCACAAAGCAATCAGAGTGATTACTATGTTGTCACTCCTTTGCCCAATATCTCCCAATGACTTCCCATCTCATTTAGAGTTAACTGTCAAGTTCTTAAAGTGGCCTATAAGACCATATAGTATCTGCCTGTCCTCCTCCTCATTCCTCTAAACTCAGCTCCATCACTCTTCCCATTTTCTTTAGCTACACTCATCCTGCTACTTCTTACACACCAAGCACACTCTTGTCTCTGAGCTTATGCACTCTTTTCTCTCATGTCAAGACATTTTGTTCTCACACATCCACATTGCTCCTCCTCGCTTCCTTCAGGTCTCAGGTCAAATGTCCCTTTCTCAATCAAGTGACCACCCTATATAAAACAGCACACCCCTTTGACAAGTCCCTTCCCTCCTTTTCTTGATTTTCTCCTTAACATTTATCTCCAGATGACACACATTTATTTACATACTTGCTTACTGTCTGTTCCACCTCTACATAATGCAAGCTCCATATAGACAGTCTTTGTTTTGGTCATTGCCGTACTAGAACTTCGCCTTGGCTCCAGTAAGCACTCAACACATTTCCAACTGAAAGAACTAAAAACAGAAAGAAAATGAGTCCAAGAGACTCACATAAATCACATACAGTTCTGTAAGTAGAAGAAGGCTAAAGATATAAATCATAAATATTCAAGCATTGGTAACATGGAGAAAACTATTCAAGATCAACTTTTTCAGTAATAACTATTTGCACATATGAGAGTGACTTTTTTTATCATCGCTATACAACCTCCTAATCCATGGAGGTGCCACAGAAAATACCACTGATACATAATCCAGTTCACTCCCTTGCTCAAGCCAAATCTGAGAAATTACTAAGGATTCTTCTCTCCCTGTTCCCAAATCCATAACAGCTCCTCTCTCTGACACTACCCTCAAAATATCACCACTGGCACACCAGCAGGCCATGCCATCAGCCTCTTTCACCCAGACTTCTAGATTAACCTTTTCATGTCTCAATTGTTGGCTTTCTAAGACTCATTCCCCAAACAACAGCCAGAGTGGTCTTTTTAAAATGTAGACCAGATCCTACCACTGCCCAACATGTCCAGTGGTTTTCCAATGCACTTGAATAAAAACTGAAGTCCTTGCCCTGCTGCACAGGCTCCTGCCAGCTTCTCCAATGCCCTCCTGTACCAGTGTTGTGCTAACCTACTGATTAGAACCAAATGTCCTTTCTTGGTCATCAAACATCCTGAGTTTGCTTTTACACTGGTCCCTGTACCTGGACCTAACATTCAAAGGATGGTTTCTCTTGCCATTCAGAACTCCTCTTAAATGTCACCTTCTTAGAGAATCTCCTTGACTACTTAATAGAAAGTAACCCCCAGTTGTACTCAATTAGGTCTCCCTGTGTTAAAGATCAGGTTCGTGCCTATTAATATCCATTAATTTACTGCTTTTTGTTTTTCTGCTTGACCTCCACAACAAGAATTTAAGTTTCACAAGGGCAGGCTCTTTTCCTTTTTCACCTAAAAAAGGGCCGACTACATGGTACATGCTCAATGAATTGGTTGAGTAGCAAATGAATTGAGAATTCCTATTTGCACTACAATTTACAATTTTTTGTATCCTAAAACCTTCTTAAAATTAAACAACAGATACCTAAAAGAAACAATCAAAAGAGATGTTCCTCCCAATTTTAAATAATTCAGGAAAAATTGTATAGTCATATGCCCATCCAAAGTCAGGTATGGTCAACAGTAAGAAGAAAGAGACTTAGTAAAGATTATTTAAAATAGCGGAAAGCTTGAAAGTCCTGTCTACGACTTTAAAACATTATAAAATTGTAAAGTAAAATCAGTTGAAATACTAGCACTAAGAGGTATAAGCGAAGGTTGAAGATGGCAGAAGAAAAACTAAGACATGATTTGGAGAAGGAAGAGGAAGAACAGGAAGACAGAGCTACAAATAACAGAGGTAAGCTAGGATTAAAAATTTACCACAGATAATCTCCAACATGAATAATCCACACTGGGTAATAGAATATTGACTATAATTACATTCATCCTACTGACCTTGTTCTAAATTATTATGGATTATTACTACGCAAGTTATTTTGTTCCACACCAGAGGTGGCTGTATTTCGCTATCAGATGACATGACCTCTAATTCAATAATGTCTGTAATGCACTGGTATCCTCAGATAAAAGCTGTCTATAATGTCTGAACAAAGGTGAATTAGTTATCCAATTCACACACGCAATTAACTCTCTTAATACCTGTGAGACCATGGAGCCCCTTCTGAATTTCCTATTAAAAACTGCATATGGAGGTCTTCCCTCCATCTGTAGTTATCTTGTGCTGTACTTCATAATAAACAATATTAATAGTTTATTGCCCCCATCAAAAATCTTGCATTAGTTATCATAAGAGACCTCATCCAGAAAGCAATGACTCCTTTTCCTCGGAAAATGTATTAAATTTGGATGTTATACCAATTAGGAAAGCACAATAGTTCTTTATTCTCAGTAATATAAAAATAATAATGCCCTTATGAAATATAAAAATAATTAATTTTTTACTATTTTTAAAAATTATCTCTTAAAAACACCAAAAGGTCATTTGTATGAAGTACATCTATATGCTGTATTAAGTCATTCTCAGTAAAAGACTATTTAAATTCAGGTGTTCACAGGCAAAACCAAATCAAAACATAATATTTTTTTGCCACCTGTTCCCTCTACTAATAGCTAAAATTTCATAAATAGTTTGAAGGCAGAGCCCCATGCTTCTGCTTTGTACACATATGTGATGCCAATGGCTGTATTCATAAAAACTCAGATCAGAATAACAAGGTAATGTCAAATGTTAAGCAAACACCCTGGCCTTCTATAAAAAGGAGGTAATTAATTAATTCTTCAGGGGATGCTTTTCATTTTAGTCATCTAACATAAATGTGTCTTTTTAGCAGAGAAAAGAGAACCAAATAAAATCCCTAAAATAATGTCTAGCTCTCTTAGCATGCATTCACATTAGAGTTCTAATTATATTAGATAAATTCTATGAGAAACTAGGAGAGAAAGTATGCCTAAGAATGGTACTATATATAGTTCAAAAGAAATCTGCTGTGCACACACGTTTTCATTTTCCTTCCCATCTCTAAGTGGGGAGGCAGAGCAGAGGAGTGAGCAAACAGCTTCTTGTATGTGTTTCACATATTTTTCTGCCCATGAAATGACAAAAGTAAGAAAGATGTTATAGAAACTAGAAAGCTAAACAGATGACGTTCTTCACTCCATAAACAATCTAACTGCAAACCAACCTTCTGCATACTGCAGCACAAGAAATACGGACTCCTCAGAGATGATGTACTTGTGCAGACACACCATGTTGGGCACACAGCGGGGGATGATGGTCTTTCTGTTCCTGCTGTATTCACTGCTTTTCCTTAGACCCTGACAGAGAACAAAAAGGTCAGTTGTACCCTCAGTTGCCTTTGGAGCCTGCTGTGCTCTCTGTTTATCAACCAAACTAATCTATCCGAGTTACTCTGGGCTTCAGAGAAACCACTCATCTGCTGCTCTATGCCCCTCAGTCCCTGGAGGCTGTGCTGATGGCATCTGGCATGAATCCAGAGAACGGAAGATGCCACAAAGCTGCCATTAAAATCAATTACGTGGGTCAGTGTTTTTATTAGAGATGCTCTCAAACTAAGTCATCAGGATGACACACAGTTATTTCTCTATGACCTTTTAAGTTTGATTTTACTTATGTACATCTTTAAAACAGATGTACAGAGACATTGTGAGATCAATTCAAATTCCTGGAACACAAAAGATATTCCTAGATGAAACCAACAATTTGAAAATTCTATTCCAAAATAGTATAAAAATTATTATAATACCTCCAAGAGAACAAGTGTATGTCTGTGTGTTCTAGTATCAGACCCTGGTTTCAAAGACTGAGGAAATGTCAATGATAAAGTATATTCATAAAAAGCAATGTGTTTCAGTATGTGTCAATGTGACCTACTGTCATGCCTTATCAGCAAAAGAGAAGTATCATGAAAGGAAATATAAAACTAATCAAGTCACCTTCTGGATGCTATGGAAATGCTTAAATTATAATATTTTTAGAATATATACTATCACAATTCATTCCAAAAAAAATTATAAAATTGAGGGGTTTTATCCTCTTATTCATTTAGTTATAAATTGAGTTAAATCAAAACAAGAGACAGGGATGTAGATAACACTCTCCCAAAGACCTGGAACAGAATTTCAGTTCTGAAGAAGTCATAATAAAAAAATGAGACTGTGTATGATATTCACAAACTACACAAAATTTATTAGAGATATATTTAAACTACACCCTACACATTTAAACAGCACAAAAATTATTCTTCAATTTATCTAAATTATTTCCTCCATATTCCAGAACATAAAACTTTTAAATGTATGCTACAGGACATTTATCAACTGTGATGAAAGAACAGGACAAATAAATACAGATCACCACAAACATAAAAAAAAATTAAGATATCCACACAAAAAACATTAAATTTTTTCTTTCAAAAGCACAATGTAATTGATAAATAGACAAGCAGTTAAATTAGTTATGGTTCACCCATCCTGTGGGCTATTCTATAGACTTTACTGAATTTAATATTCTTGGTTTTGATTTGTAACCTACCTTTGCAATTCCACCATACCCAAGTTCCTTCAAATGGTATGGTATACTTAATAGTGGTCTTTAAATTGACACTTTTTTCAGGTAAGCAGATTTTTTTTTCCCAAAAGAAAACTTTAAACCATCACCATAAATCTTAAAATGCTAATTCTTAATATAAATTATAATAAACATAATTTAAATTGGAAAAAAAGCACACTGTAAAAGTAAATTTGAAAATTCAAATTCTACTTACTTTTAAAATGAATGTCTGTTCTGTCCTTGTGTCCATTACAAGTAAAACCTACATAAAAATATGAGGAATAATTTAATCATAACACCATAAAAACACTAACTCTACTTCTGGAAACTAAGAGTTTTGCGGGGTTGAAATGACTTCCCCAAAATTATTCTGAAATTATTAATTTCAGAATAGCTTGCTTTTAAATCCCCAAATCACAGGATATAAATAGTCTTATCCAAAATAGATGCTATTATGATTTCCTTTCCAAAAACACCATATTTTAGAAACATTCCTCTGTGTCCTAGATGTATTTTTTAATGAATATCCTAAAAGTAAAGGAAATATCTTAGACAAAGAGTTTTTCCTCGTGGGACATAAATGGTGAGGAAGAAATAGTTTAAAAAGAAAGTAAGAAAGAAAGGAAGAAATTGTTCAAGTCTTGGCTTTCTTCCCCAAACCTCTTCTGCAGCAACTTGCTATAATGTGATCTTGATAACCCACGCCTGGCTACCACCTCAGGCATCTGTTTGGTACTGCTTCTCTGTCCTGGACCCATCCTTAACTCCTTTTTACCATCAGCAAATTCTGTCAGCTCTATCCTTAAAATAGATCCAGAATTCAAACTCCCCTCACTATGTCTAGTATTACCTGATCGAAGCAAAAACCAACTCCTTTCTCGCTGGTAACACTGGCCTCCCAGCTGATTTCCTGCTTCTATCTTTGCTGTCCTATGGTCTATTCTGAAAATGGCAGCAAAGGTTTCCTATATAAGACATAAGTTAGTATCATATTGCTCCTCTTGTCTTACTGAGAGAAAAAGTGTAACTCCATAAAATTATGTCAAGATCCTTCATGATCTCACACAGTGCCCCCTTAAACTGTCACCCACTTCCATCTTAATGACTAGAGGAATGAACAAAGAAATTACCCCACCATGTTAATTGTTTTTATTATTTCTACATACTATGTCAATGGCTGGCAAACTTTTTCTGCAAAGGGCCAGATAGCAATATTTTAGGCTTTACAGGCACGTGTGGTCTCTGTTGCTGCTTTTCAAATCTGCCACTGTGGCACAAAATAGCTCAAGCCTGGAAATGACCATGGGAGGAGGAATATTTACACCACAAAAATCAGTAAATACTGCAAATGGGGTCTTTTTTCCCTTTCAGAGAGCTGGCTGGCAAACATTTACTAATCCCAACTGAAAGAGGATGAAAGAAAAAGTTAAGCAGGGGAAAATAAAAGAATAGTGAAAAAGTAACAGGGAAGTTAAGACAGGAAACCAGTTTGAAAAGATGGAAAATCCCATTTCAGACATGATGAACTTGAAAAAAGTGACAACTTCTTCTTTAATTTCTAACTATCTGACCTATAACATTTTAATTTTCATTTAGTTACAACAGAATATTAACACTAGTACCTGCTGACTACATCCCTTCCTTTCCCCAAACCCTGCCCTCACCAAAAATAAAACAAAACAAAGTTACTGTTCTTCCCCCATAACGCCACCCTCCATGAAAACTCCCAAATCCAAGAGCTCCCCTAAGTCACTCTGAATTCCCACATCTCCTACCTTCAGAACTAGTGACAAAGTCAATTATACCTCCCAAACACTACTCATAACCAGCTTCTATCTCTTTACCTACCACATTTTAAGCATTTAGTACTTTCTCTGCATTAGCTATGTGTTATCAATGTTAATCCTCTCAACAACCCAATGAGATAATTTTACATTCCCATTCTACATACCAAAGACATTATACAGCTTCATAGGTAGAGCCTATGATGGTGGCTAACAATAGTATCTACCATTTGTGAGGATTTCAGCAAGACAGTCTTACAAAAGTACAACCAATGGTTATTATTGCTATCCCTATTATTGCTATTTCTCTGTGAAATGTTCCCACAGCCACTTATCAAACAAGTACTCATCTTTCTATATTCAGCTCAAATCTCTCTCTCTCTCTCTTTCAACAACACTGATGACTTTCTTCCTTTGTTCTCCCATTTTATACAGTACTGACTTCTACTATAGCATCCCTAACCCTGCAATTTGGTTTTATTTGTTCACTTAACTTTCTCCCAACCCAACTTCAAGCTCTTTATGGGATTGTCATAGGCAGAATAATGACCTCAAAGATGTTCATATCCTGAACTCCAAAATCTATGAGTAGGTTATGTTATGGCAAAAACAATTTTCAAGATATAATGAAGAGACACAGGCCTTAAAATACAGAGATTGCCCTGGATTATCCAAGTGCATTTTATCAAATCACTCGAACTTTTAAAAGCAGAGAACTGTCTCCTGCCAGAAGAAATGGAAAGAAATGATGTGGCAGAAGAAAACAGAGATTGGAGTCTAAGAGGGAAGTGTGGTTGCTGGCTTCGCAGACCACAGGTCAGAACCAAAGGGAGGAAGCAAGGAGCTTGCAGAGAGCCTGAGAAGGAATCCACAGGCAATTTCTAGGAGCAAAGACCAGCTATCAGCTGCCAGCCACCAAGGAAACAGAGTTCTGTCCTACAACTGTGAAGAGCAGAATTCATCTAACTAGAATGAGCTTGGAAGCAGATTCTTCTCCAGAGAGTCCAGTAAGAAATACAACACTGTTGGCACCTGTGTCACATCACTGATCTACAGAACTTTGAGATAATAAATTTTATAGCTTTAGGCTGCAAAATTTGTGCTAACAGCAGCAGAGAAGAAACCATTTCTTCTATCATAGAACACACTATTTGGACGTTGTAAATGTTCAACAAACATATAATTAGTGAATTCTGGTCTAAAAGTCTGGAAAATAGAAGGCAAAATGAGAGTGGGTTTTAGAAAATAAGTCAGGACTAGACATTTATATTTAAGCACTCTCCATAAAGATTAAAGCTAAACACATGAGAATGGACCCTACTAGAATGCCTCCTTTATACCAGGCAAAGTTCTGGATTTTAAGGAATTTAACTGCATAACCAAACAGTTTTTTTTTTTAATTTGTTGGGGTGGGGTGGGGTGGGTGTGGAGGTAGCAAGGATTGAACTCAGGGGCACTCAACCACTGAGCCACATCCCCAGCCCTATTTTGTATTTTATTTATTTTGTATTTTGTTTATTTGTTTGTTTACTTATTTATTTATTTAGTCTCACTAAGTTGCTTAGCATCTCGTCATTGTTGAGACTGGCTTTGAACTTGTGATTCTCCTACCTCAGCCTCCCAAGCTGCTGGGATTACAGGCATGGGCCACCATGCCCAGCTCCAAACAGGTTTTTATTAGTTAATTTTGCAGATGAGGAAACAAGACAAAACTGTTAACCTACCCTGTACACAAAAATAAGAAGTCATAGAGGCAAAATTTAAACCCAGCCAGTCTGACTCCAGAGTTCTTCCTCTTTAACTACTAAGCTATAACATATGTAAGCAATATATTGTACTATTTATGTCTGAACTTTGAAGGTCATACACAGTTGGAATACTGTGGATAGGTAAGACAACAACAAAAAGTTTGATGAGAAAAGTACAAAGAAAACTAGGAAAACAGAGTGGTTCAGATGCCAGAGAAAAAGAACACTTAATGTGAGAGTAACTGTCTATCTAAGCAACTGAGAGACAACCTGAAGAAGAAGGACTAAAAAAATGACCACTCTCCAAGGCAGTGAGGAAGTTACTGGTGACTGTCAGTATGGTACTATAGAGTGAACTACGGAAGACAGAGGCTACACTGCTCTGAGACAGTAGGGGTGAAAAGAAAATGGGGTTGACGCATATGAATATTTCAGTAATGAAGTTATGTCAGAAGAAGGAAAAACACTAAAATGAAAGTGTTGGTTGGGTCTTCAGTTCAAACAAAGGTTAGGACTTTGATTGTTTTCAGATAGTACAGACCCTATTCTGTCCTCAATTGCCCTATGAGCTACATTCATCAAAAATCTGAACCACCAAGGCATAGAAATGCTTTCATAAAACTTGAACATTAAAAGAAGACATCATGAGTGCAAACGGAGGCACTGCGGCCCTCTCTACAAAAGAAGGCTCAATAAACAGCTATATTTATGAAGACATTTAGTGTTGTTTAAGTATCATTTGTTTTTACATCAAGTTGTGATCCTTTCAAGTCACTCACAGGAAAGCCAATCAAGTTTGAATGAGGCACATCTATATGAATAGAAAACATCTCACTAGGTAAAAGGTATGGAAACCACACAATCAAAGGAAAGAGCTTCTTTTTCCTACCATACGCCTCATGGAGTGAACAGAATATTCCTGCATAAATCAGGAGTGATATTTCTTTGCTGGTCTCACTTAGCCATGAAGCATGAAGCGTATCAGATAAAAAGGCCAAATTAAGATGGATAAGCATGGCTGGAAAGTGCTATGTTGTTTACATTTACTTTCTTTTCCTACCAAGTTTGTTTGCAACTAGACAACGTTCACATTGAGGCAATAAACACAAGAACATATGTGATTTTTTTTAAATGTGCCCTTTGACTGTCAATTTCTCCCAAACAGGTGTTGGCTAAATGATTATAAATTGGCCTCTGGATACACCTCTTCAACTGAGCCGTACAGGGCTGGTGATAATATAATTAGACCTAAAAACATCAGGCTAGTGAATGCTTTCCATCTGTTTGGCAATAATGTTTAGTTAACAATAGTCTTTAAAAGAAGCACCTTCAACTTCAGTTCTTAAAGTTATTTATAGAGCTATTCTTAACACACCAGCACTCATGCTAACAAGAGCTTTAGCCACTTAGAAATTATTAGCCATACGGCTGTACACAAAGAGAAACGGCTGTATACGGAGAAAAACGACTGCATTTAACATCTGTATCTTTCCAAATTTACATGCTTCAACCTCATTTAGAGCCATTTCTTAATGAACAGAGCTATGGCACTGCATTAATATTATAGTTGCATGCACAAAGATCATAAGGAGCCAAACATTTTTTTTAATGCCAACAGTAGGCCAATCTGTAATGAAGCTGTCAGCATAAAGGACAAAATAATAGCTTCTTTAACCCTCAAACAGAATTTGTTCATTTGTGGACTAGAACACATCAATTTAAAAACTGTTCATGGGTTTTTTCACCTTTATAAAGACAAAAATCTAATTTGTACTAATTTGATACAATTGTCTTTCCAATAAAAGGCTCCTAAAACCATCTTTTATTTCATGATAAAACAAGTACTATAGCTAAAACTGTCATGAAATAATTACCTTGAATAGCATACCTTATTGAAAAAATACAATTAATGTATTTCTCTCTTTTATTTTTCACACTTACTTATCAACACTGTATGAGCATATGGTCTAACAGAAGAGATTACTCCATCTTTGCCCATACCAACATAGGGAATGACTGCTCCTAACTGGGGGGGAAAAGCAGACAACTTATCCCTTAAGAACTAGCCTCATCTATTCTTCAATTCCACCAGAACAATGAAATTTGCCCATTCTTCTCTCATAACAGGAGGAGGAAAAGTTCCAACTGATCATAGGTCTGAGACTTTTCATTCCTAGCATAAGGAAGGCCTCAGATTTAACTAAACACCACCTTTGCAAAGACAAGACGGAGGGACAGAAAGTACACCAGAAGCACCAAATAATGATTTTTAAGCATGTAATGAAAAATATATTTGGAGAAAAGAAAAAAGATATGCTACTACAAAGACTGTGGTAAAGAAATATGGAAAGTTGCCTGCAGTAGGGATTATGTGTTATATATCTAAAAGATTATGTATCTTTTTAGATATTTAATTTAACCATTGACAATGGGAGTCTGGAAGTCTCTGAAGAAAACTCTCATCCCCAATTCCTTTCAAAAGAAAGATTGCCCAGGTAATTTGAGGAAATGAACATTAGTCTCTATTTTGCTAGCAGTTCACAGGACTCCAAAACAAGTAATAAAAGCTAAGAGAATATTTAAGCCTACATGGATGGTAATAATGGACAAACACAGTCTGTCCCTCAGCTACAGTATCATAGTACAATTCATGTTTGCTGGGTTAATAAGAATGAAATGTCCACTGCGCAAGTTACACTACTTATTTATTAGCACAGAAATAAGCATCCCCCAAAAAATGGGATTGACACAATAAATAAGCCACAGAAAATTTACAAGCCTAATTTTACAAATAACAGTTTCTCTCAACACAATTTCAAATGAAAAAAGATTGTACTTACTGTACTCTCTTTTAAAAATGGTCCACACTCAGTTAGGATTAGATGAGTTTTTAACTAACCTCATGGTGGCAACATTAGAATAGCTGGTAATGGTGTCCTTCTATAGAAATGCTTTTGAACAACAAACCTGGAGCACTAAAACTTTGCTTCCATCCTCTAATACCATGCGGTGATAATCAAATGTTATTCCAGTTTTCTGCTACTAGAAATCCATCTCATTTGATATCCTTATGATATTCAAAATGTTATCTCTACTGCTAACTGTTAATTCTACACCTTATTGTCACAAAGCCATCTCTTATAAAAATTCAATAACCAGAAAACAAGGAAGGGTATTACTAACAATTCTCCCCCCACTGGGCTCTAACGTTCTGTCGTTGGCATCAGAATGCTAGTGATGTTCCCTGTATCATTGCCCAAAAACTCCAAAAGCAAAGATGCTGCGCCCACAGCTTTCGTCCATCACAAGTTGTGGCGTCAAGAGCATCAGCATGAACAGACTGTGTAGAGACACTTCTCTCATGTTATGCCATGAAACCAATCTGTTCTTGGTTTCACAAAAGTTTCATTGGTATGAAGTAAAGTTTGAAGGGTAAAATCTGACATGGACACTTGTAACTCTAGTCTAAAGGATGGTTCAACCTACTGTTCCTAAGTATCTATTTTCAGTAGTGAAAAGCATAAAGTGTACCTCTAGGATTTAAGGGGAACAATAAAAAAAAAAATCCTTTGGAGCCTGCCCAGCATTTTATTTGTGCCAGAATGTCCAACATAGCACATTATCATGAAGTGAACAAACACTGCAAAAAAGGGATTGTGGATGGCAAAGTCAAGACTCACCAACTAATTTAGAATAAAGCAGAATATCTCTTTGAGGCAGGATGAGTTCTTCAGGTTTCTATCTAATTCAGATATATCTCCAAATGTAGAAGATAATAGACCACATGAGTATTGTATGGAGGTAGTCTTCAAAAATCTATATTTCTTTTTAGTAAATAAAACCCCAAATACCATAATTTAAAGTATATTTTAAATGTTTATCCAAACAACGGTGACTCCTAAAAACATCCCCTATTGCAGTTTATCTACTTACCTTAGCTGTCTCAACTACTGCCAAAGAGGGGTAGAGACAGAGGAAAAAGAAGGAAGTTAGGAAGAACAAGTAACATAAAACCAAGCTGGTAAATAACTAGTTTATAAGAAAAGAACTAAGTTTAATTTTCTTTAAATGCTCAGACATTTGCAAAGGTTTTAGTATGCTAATTTTTTAATTAAGAGATATTTCAGCAGTCAAAGCTCTTTCATATGCACTACTGATTCTTCATCAAACATTAACTTTCCAACTTACCACCAGTATAGCCGGTGGCAGCCTGAAGGTTTACCATCTGCTGCTACCCAAAGTCACTGTGGCCACCTTCAAAACATATGCATCAAAGCACCAAGATAAGAGACTGAGGAAATACTGCCTAAGTCAGCATAAGGGGAATGATGAACCCAGAGGCAGGCAACAGGCAAGCTACCAGAAAATGCAGAGCATTAGGAACCATCAGTCACCCCACAAAAAAAAGCACCCAAGGTCATGGGGACTCCAAAAGCTGAACAAAAACACAAGAGAAATACTACTATCTAATGGAATATACTTAAGTCAGTATGTGATGATTTTTCTTTACAAAAAAGAAACTATATTTAAAAGGACATAATTTTGCTTAAAATAAGCAAAAGCTGAATAAAATGAAATTTAAAATTTAAAGTGTTTATTCAGTCTATAAGTAATAATAAAGCATATATGCAATCACAAAAATAGGGCACTTTGTTTTGAAATGCTTGTTTTTCTGGCTACTATTAGACCCCCCCCCCCCCCATTCAAACATTACCCAAGGAAAATATACTTTGAGACAGGTTTAACAAAACCCACAAAATAACAATTAAAAAACCTGATGCCTGGCTACTCAAAAATGTCATCTATTTATAGTGACATTTTTACCACAATACCTATTTGAAAACAAAATACTATGGTGGCTTATAAAAAACAGAGAATCTCAAAAACCTGCTTTTATTCAGTGATAATAATACTGAAATAAATTCAACATAAGAGAAATTCACTAATTTTCTTGTACTTCATTTTTGCTTTTGCCTTTTTAAAATATGAAAAAAAATCAATATATAAAATCTTTTTTGGAAAATTACACAAAAAGCATCTTTTAATTCCTGGTTTTAAAATGGCAACAGACACGTTTAGTTTGTGTTCATCCTAATCTTAATCCAGGGAATTAGTTTAAATCTACAGCATTATCAAAACATTCATGTGCCATAAGAACTCTCATAATAAAGCCCATTTGTCCTACCCTCTATTTAAATTTAATACAACCATAACCTGCTGAATGCAACTATGTATAGTTTCTATAATCTAACATAATATTGTATTATGTGTGATGCCCCATGTGAACTCAATTTATACCTATGAATACTTAGTAACTTGAATAATAATCATGATTTTTTAAGGATCACAGTTTGTCATTGTGATAATGGTTAAAAATATAGCAAATGCTACCTAAATAACTTATCTTCCAAGAAATGTTATGAATATATTAGGAATCATAATATTAGAAAAAGAAAAACAAATACTTTGGTACTGCTAAAACAGACTCATAAATATAATTTACTCAAAATTCAAAGGCTAATCATTCCTACATTGTTTCAGTCCTTCTAAGAGCAATAAAATATGGTTAACAAAGCTTTTCTTTGACAGACTAATATTAGGATCAGAAAAGATAGAAATTTTTAAATGCTTTTGCTGTGAATATCAACAAACTGTTTCAAAAGTTTATACAGAGATGCAAAGGCATATAGAATAGCCAACACAAATTAAAGGAGAAGAACAAAATGAAGTATTGACATTACCCAACTCCATGACCTACTACAAAGTTATGATAAGCAAGACATTGTGATGTTGGCTAGAAAAAATAAACAAATAATGTGGGGACACTGCTCAGTAGTCAAGTACTTGCCTAACATACACAAGGTTCTGGGTTCGATCCCAACACCACATACACATACACACACATGCACACAAAGAACAGATAAATAGATGGAATAGATTAATACAACAGGATAGAGAGCCCAGAAAGAGACCCATATAAATACACCCAACTGATCTTTGACAAAGAAGCAAAGGCAAAACGATAGATCAATGGCAGTCTTCGACAAATGATGCTGGAACAACCAAAATTCTACATGCAAGAAGGTGAATCTACACACAAACCGTACACCCTTAACAAATTTAACCCCAAATGGATGATAGATCTAAATGTAAAACATGAAACTATTAAATTCCTAGAAGATGGCATATGGGAGAAAACCTAGAGGACCTGGAGCATGGTGATGACTTTTTGGATACAACATCAAAACCACAACCTGCCCATGAAAATAAAAATTCGCTGAAATGGACTTCATTAAAAGTAAAAACTGCTATGTCAAAGACAGGCCAAGAGAATTAGAAAACAAGCCACCGCCTGGAAGAAAATATTTATTAAAAAATATATCTGATACAGTCCTGACTGTTATCCTAAATAGACAAAGGGATACAAAATACACAAAGACCTCTTAAAAACTCAATAATAAGAAAACAACCTGATTTAAATATGGCCCAAACATGGATGGAACTGGAAGACATTATGTTAAGTGAAGTAAGCCAAACACAGAAAGGCAAATACTGCAAGTCCTCACTTATATTTTGAAGCTAAAGATGTCCTTTTTAGAAGCAAAGAACAGAATAGTGTGGTTATCAGAAAGTGGGTAGTGGGAAAAGATGGGGGCCGTAGAGAGAGGATGATGACCAGGTAGAGGAGTGCATGTGAATAGGTGGATGTTTTCTTCATTTTTATTTTTTTTCACTTTTAGAAATTTATTTGATAATAAGTGCATCATTACAAAACACCAATCAAAACAAAAAGCTTGATTAACAGAAATAAATCTGAAAAAATACAACTGTATATAATCTACAGGCAAATCTAAATCTATGGACAAAAGTAGACTGAAAGCAAAAGGATATAAGAATGTTACATACAAAAGACAGTAAAAGAAAGCTGGGGTGGCAAAATTATGGCATGCAAAACATTTTTAAACAAAAAGTTATATGAGATAAGATATATTTTAAATTTTTTTTAAAAAAATCTTTGAAAACAGGAAAAGTAGAAAGATAAAAGGGACCTTTCCCTAGGAGACTGCAATGAGAGTAGATACATTTGCAACTCACATCATACAGGTAAAAAAATTTCCAATGTTCTATAGCACAATAGGGTAAATATGGTTTCAACAAATTATTATATATTTCAAAATAGCCAGTAAGGAGTATTTTGAATATTGTCAAACAAAGTAATGATTAATGTTAAAGATCAGTGGTTACAACAATTACCCTGATCTGATCAGATGTTGTATACTTATATTGAAATATCATATTGTAACATAAATGTTTTAAATTATTATGTGTCAATTAAATTTTTTCTTTAGGACTAGGAATGGGGCTCAGGGTACAGTACTTGCCCAGTGTACATGAGACTGTGGGTTCAATCTCCAGAACTTAAAAAATATTGGGGGGGAGAGTGTGGAGGAGGAACAATCTTTTAAATTTCCTTTTTAAATTGTGCCAAAGACTAACAGATACCTCATCAAAGAAGATAAACAGGTGGCAAATAAGTGTATGAAAAGATGTTCAACACTATGTCACCAGGAAAGTGAAAATTAAAAAATGAGATACCACTACACATTGATCAGAATGGCTGAGGTCCAGAACACAGACAACACCAAATGCTAATGAGGACATAGAGCTACAGGAACTCTCATTCATTGCTAGTGGGAGACAGTTCAGCAGTTTATTACAAAACTAAACATACTTTCATCATATACGATCCAGTAATTATGCTTCCTGTCTTATGCTTCATGTCTTATTTGAACATGGTCTGATCAAAGTAGCCCGAGTACACAGGCACACATCTCCAGTATTCACACAGGGCAGGTGTGGGACTTCCCCCAAAATGGGTAGACCGTGCAGCAGCACAAACACTGGGCTGAAGGGGTGTAGCTGCCTGCCACTCCAGGGTTTCATGCTACTGTAAATTCTCACTCCTAATCCTAATAAAAGCCCAAAGCCTAATCATTTAGGCATATTTTAGTCCTGGCCAATCTGTCCACCCCTCTCCCTTGGGTGTATGTCACTTTCTCTTGCCTTTCCCCTACCTTACAGTAAACGTGTTCTAATTACCACCCCTGCCTTGCTATACTTCTGTTTCTACACTGGGGTACTTGCCCTAATCATTAGAGCATTACACCAAAGGACTAAAGATCACTCCATAGTCAACCTCTCCAGTAACACTGTCTCTCTTTTTTGTTTCCTGGCTGCCACACACACTTTAGCCACAATGTATTATGCTACCATAGGCCCAAAGCAACTGGGCCAAATGACCATGGACTGAAAGCTCTGTAACCATAAGCTACAAATAAACCTTTCCTTCTTTTAAGCTGACTTATCTCAGGTATTCTGTCACAGTGAAAAAAGCTGACTGACACAGTATACTACTAAATTTGTTTTTCCTTTAATCTATGTATTAAGTAAGGCTGCAGTTCCTCATGTAAGTTCAGAGGCATTCTCAGGTTAAACTCAATTATAACAGGACTTTGGGTGATTATAATATGCCAAATACCAATATAGTTTTATCAACTGTAACAAATGTATCACTCTGGTGAGGAATTTTGATAATGGAGAAAGCAATGCATGTGTGAGCATTGTGGAAATAGGGAGAATTGCTATATATTACTCTTAATTTTTCTGTAAACCTACAACTGTTCTAAATAAAATCTATAAAAAAGAAAAAACACTGATCTACTTCCCAACCAAAAGTCACCTGGTCAAACATATGGATTATGGGACATATAACTAAATCTAGTTCTGCCCTAAATCAATGCAAAATATAGGTTATTCTCCAATAAATAATCCAGAGTGTAATTATTTCAACAGCAAACACGAATTTTAAAATATCTTACATTCTTATGAGACAAATGTCAATGAATGTTAGCCATTCCTCAATGATGTCTCTTACTAGGGTGTGAGGTTAATGAATAAATCTATCACAGAAATGTCTTTTATATATGAAAAAAGAGTTATACTTTGTGTAATTTTTCAAATCCTAGTCCTATACATCTATTACTTCACAAAAACCTGCTTCCAAAGGACATGGTGTGTCTTTGTAAGGAGACTGGATATAAATACAGCAAAAGCCAGAATATAAAAGACAGAAATATTGGGTTTAAAACAGAATTGCTAAAGAGCTAGGAAAAACAACCACTTAGGAGGCTCTTCTCAGATCTAAACGCTTTAAAAGCTAGATCTCTACACCTTTGTCATTCTCATTTTGATTGTCTGTTTTCTGTTTTATGAAGAACTTGCCCAAGGCCGTAAAGAGATTATGCTAAAGACACATTAAAACTCTAAAGTTCTGGGTTTATAGGCCCAAGTTCAGCTCATGCCATTCAATTTCATAATGAATCCATTTATTCTGTTTCCCTAGTTCGAATTCTGAAGTTCACTGGAGATGACAACTTGACACTGTTAAATTTAGATGAAAATTAACTCAATTAAAAGTACAGTCTAAAGTATTTAGCTTAGATCACTGTTTTCATTTGCTAGAAAAACCTAATACTCTAAGGCTGCTATAAACTATTTCACTGTCCATTCATAGCCAGGTTTAATATATTCATTCTTGTCCTAAAGGTACTCTATAAATATGCTTGAATCAGTTTATAGTGCCTGAAAATTGAAATGAGTCCCTAAAAAGCAGCAAATATATCCACCTAGTTCTCTTTTATATAGTGTTCAGAACTGGTACAAGATACAGCCAGTTAATAGAGACTCACCACTCATAATGATAATGGACATGGGGGCAACATACTCAAGTCAATCAATACACATCCAACTAAGCTGCCAAAGTCAAAAGTAGCCTGATCCCAAATTAAAAATAAAAGGTCTCAAGGGCAAGGAAGTTTTAAACACTATTATTTTAAAATGTTTTTAATGAGTTTGTACTTTTGTAGCAGATGGAGCCTAACTTCTGGTATTGATTAAAATTTAACAGTATTTTAATGTGACCTAGAGAATTTATTTAGTATACGAACACAATGTGTTCATGTTCATGTTCTGAAAAATTCCCAAATATTTCAAAGCTCATATGAAACACAAAGGCATAACATTCATTCTCAAATTGACAATTTCAGAGACTGCAACAAAGTGCCTGCCAACAATCTACAGGTGTGCTCTGTGAGAGACGGTGAACATGGGAGCAAGAGGAAAGTTTTGACAGTTCATAATACTCTCTTGCTCTGATGCTGCAGGTGTAGTACAGACTCACCGATTATTTTGAAATTTTCAAACACATATATTGTCTTTTCCTGTTCCCTTCTCAATTACTCAAAAAGCATGCTTAGTCATTTGAGCCATTTGAAGGCTCATTGGAAAAGCCACAGAAATAAGATCAAACACTACTGTACAATATGGATTAATGCTATGAGAGGTAAGTTCAAGGCACTAAAAGAACACAAGCCAAAAATATTTAGATCGATAGTAGAGGAAAACAAAGGAAGTTTCTAAGAGAAGACAACAATAAGTGAGGAAGAAAAGGAAAAGAAGGCACTCCAGGAAGAGAAGTAAAACATGATGTATTTGCATACCTACATGTTCAATGCATTTCTGTATCTACAGTTTGGGTTCATTTGTATACCTCTGAGTTCAAAATGGCGATAGGCAAGAGAGTATTGTGGTAGTGGTCTTGGTTCATCCAGAAGGGGAAGAACCCAGAAGAAAAGCAATAGAGAAAGGATGGTTTTTGTAAATTTAGCTAGGAAGTTTGAGCCTGATCCTAAAACCTATGTGAAGGCATTAGATTTTAAGCAAACAAGTTATTAGATTTATTTATTTATACTGGGGATTGAACCCAGGGGCACTTTACCACTGGGCAACATTCCCAGACCTTTTTATCTTATTTTTTAAATTTACTTTTATTTTTTGAGACAAGGTCTTACTAAGTTGCTTAGGGCCTCGCTAATTTGCCAAAGCTGGCCTCATCCTCCTGCTTCAGCCTAATGGGTGACTGAGATTACAGGCATGTGCCATCATACCCAGCTTAGTTTCAGAAGCTCGTTTTTCTAAAGCATCAGTTTTATAAATGATTGTCACCACAGTGTGAACAATAAACTAGAGAAAAATCACACTAGAACAAAACAGTGGTACATTTTTAAAAGGGGATTAAGAAAATGGGTATAAATTTTAAACTTGCAAATGATTCAGGATGCCTGAGTTTTAATTTGAAACATGGAATAAAAAGGGGTTAAACATACTTAGTGATATCCTAAAGGGTACTGGGTCAATCTAAAATAATTATGTTAGTTATATGTTACTGACAGGACTCAATCTTATTATGTTCAATAAACAAATTTATTAACAACTTGTAAAAGGTCAAAAAGATATGTTGATCAAAATTATGAATGTCAGGAAGCTGGGAGGGCTATACAATGTGTTAACTTTAATATTCTCTTAAGTATGAATCACTAGGCCCTCTCAAAATTCCATTAACTAACAATAAAGGAATTTTTAAAGATATGAAACAATGACTAAAAAAAAATCAGAGGAGATGAAAAAATATGGATATTTTAGAAGACAAAAAATAAATGCTAAGTGTCCATGGAGAGAAAAACCAACAAAAAGCAAGCCAATTTTGCTGTAAAACCCCAGAAAAAAAAAGAGGTAACAGGTATCTCCTGAAAACAGAAAGATATAAAAGAAGTCTATACACTATATACCATGCACAGACTGCCAGGCAGCTGCCCTTTCTCACCATGGCAAATGACTAAAGGTCCATCCTCTGAAGATGTGGACTGAGACAGGTACTTCAAACAGCAAAGGTAGGACTGAAGAGAAGTGCTGAAAATAGGCATTATGTGAAAACCTCTCACCAAGTAGATAGAATTAGTGCTCCTTCCACCATTCAACTCCCAGAATGCCGCTGGTTTCATACTAACTTCCAGGACAGGAGGCTGGAAGGTTCTTTTCTAAGAAAACCAACTGGTCCAAAAGATAAGACACAGAGAGAGTGACGTGTATTATGTGCCCTAACAAAATATGTGGATTGTTGCTCAAACTGAAGAAGGTCCATAATGCCAGCTCAACAAATAATAGAGAGTCTCACACCAACATATATCACTGTGAAATTTTATAACAATAGAGACAAAGAAAATCCTATAAATGTCTAGAGAAAAAAAAGGAGGAGGAAAAAAATCCCTTAACAACAATCAGGAGGGGCTGGGTTGTGGCTCAGTGGTAAAGCGCTTGCCTAGCGTGTATGAGACGCTGGGTTCAATTCTCAGCACCACATACAAATAAATGAATAAAATAAAGGTCCATCAAATTCTAAAAATATATATTTTTAAAAAATCAGGAGTAGAAAGCAACCTAGAAGACTGGTGATGAGAATTCCCAAAACAATAAAAAGTGAAACCTCTCTGTAGGCAGTCAACCAAGAAAGCAAAGCCATCTGACAACTGAACAGAACAATGAAGGAGCTATCCAGAAGAAGCTCTGAGGAAAGCATGGATCTGATGGTTATCTGCAGTGTTTGTATTTCAGAGATTTTTGAAACTCTACAAGAGGGTATAGGAATAAATAGGATTTGGACATAAATAGCATTAAGTAGATAGAAAAATTAAGTAAACGAGGAGAAAACATAGATAATTTATTCACCTTCAGGGAAAAATACAAAAGGAAAATCCAAAGATATTTCAACAGATGGACGCTTAGGCCAATTTTACACAAGATAAAAAAAAAAATCTTAAACATAAAAATAATACTAACCAGAAAGACATCGACACAGCAGCTCAGGAGACTGAGGCAGAAGGATTATAAGTTCAAAGTCACCCTCAGCAACTTATTGAGGCCCTAAGCAACTTATCAAGACCCTGTCTTAAAATAAGAAATAAAAAGGATGGGAAAGATGGCTCAGTAGTTAAGCGCTCCTGGCATTTAAAAAAAAAAAAAAAGACATAGATCTTAAAATAACTGAAAGATAGTCAGCCACTGGAGAAGGGCAGTATGAAGAATGAAGGAAGCAGTATTTGGCTCAAGAGAAAAAAAAAGGACTTCAAAAGAGTTTCAACTGTGTAAAATGGAATAATGGAAACATTAAGTAGCTCTGCCTTCATTTATGCTTCTTTAGACTATGACGCTTTAGAATTTATGTATGCACTACTGTATCTTTCCAAATAGACCAAAGAAAAGAACCACATCTTACATAGCAAAATATTCCCAGAACCTAAAACAATACCTTCCACATGGTAGCATTAAAATGATGATGCTGTTGTTTTAAGGTACTGGGGATCGAATCAAGGGACACTGTACTGTTGCACTCCACTGAGCTACATTCCCAGCCCTTTAAAAAAACATTTTTTAAAAAAAATTTTTGAAGTAGGCTCTCACAAAGTTGCTGAGGTTAACCTCGAACTTGCTATCCTCCTGCCTCAGCATCCTGAGTAGCTGGAATTACCAGCAAGCTCCACCATGCCTGGATGAAGAGCCATTTGACCTTAAAGTCTTTTCTAACCCGGAGATTCTATAACCCCAACCATAGTAAGTAAAATGAAACTAGTTTCTTTATTTACAATTACTTTGGCTATCCTAACATAAAATTTTCTTTATAGCCCTGGGCCTAAAATATGTTAGAAGATAATATAATTATCTTATTTATTAATTATTCTTAATTGTACTCAAAGACTACTTTGATCTATGTATAAAACCTACAAATATGCTACATTCCTTTCAACAGTATTTATGGATTAGTTTGTTGTTACTAACATTATATGCACTAACTGACACTATAAGAAACTATCCCTTGCAGTCATTCTTAAAGCTTTGGTCAAAAGGACTCTCTCCCCTCATCCTACCACAGTATTTCAAACTTCTTCATGCATCTGCCCTATTACTTTCTCCACATTTACAGTGACTGATGATGCTCCATGGGAATCTTTAAATAGAACTTCTAGCCAGGTGCAGTGGCATACATCTATAATCCCAGTGGCTTGGGAGGCTAAAACAGGAGGATCACAATTTCAAGGACAGCCTCAGCAACATGGCAAGATCCTGAAGTACTTAGTGAGATCCTGTCTCAAGACAAGACAAAACAAAACAAAAAGAACACTAAAAAGGAGTGGGGATATAGCTCAGCAGTAAAGCACTCCTGGGTTAAATCCCTAATACCAAAAAAAATGACTTCTATCTACCCAATTTGCTGTCTGATATGTTTTGGATATGAGGTATCATCCAAAAGCTCCTGTGCGGGAATAATATTCAGAGGTAAAATGAGAGTTGTAACTAATCAGTCCATCCTACTTTGAATGGTCTGACTGAGTGGTAACTATGAGCAGGTAGGGCATAGCTGAAGAAGACAGGTCACTGGGTCTGTACCCTGGAAAGGTACATCTTCGCTGTGGCCCCTTCCTGGCTCCCCCTTGCTTCTCTGTTGTCATAAGGAGAGCAGCTTCCCTCTGCCACAGCCTCCTTCCCATGTCCCCTCCTCATCCATGATGTGCTGCCTCACCTTGGGCCTAGAGCAATGGCGTCAGTCACATATGGACCAAGACCTCTGATACCATGAGCCCAAATAAACTTCTCCTCCCCTAAAGTTGTTCTTTTCAGGGATTTTGATCACAGTGATGCTAAAGCTGACTAAAACACTCTCAAATGTCTTATTGTGGGTGTGTACTAATGAATCAGTGCAGAGTGTACTAAAAAGTAGAAAGTACATCCTGATACCAACTTCCTTTGTGTTGTCCTCAGAGACACATAAACTTAATGGAAGAAGTAAGGCATACGACACAATTTTGCATAGGGAATGGATCCAAAATGATGTATTTGATACTATAACTCATACCATAAGCAGCCTAGGGTTGGTAAAAGGCTTACATTGACCAAAATATTCTGGGAACTATGAAAAACAACATATTCTCATGCCAAATGCCAGTATACTACCAAAATAACCAGAGTCATACAGAATATTATTTTAAAAAAGTAAAATTTGTTAAGTAGCAAAGGCTGAATAACTGTTTTCTTTATAACATTTGAAGATTTAGATTGCCAGAAAAGACAATTTAGCAGTATTTGTGCAATCTATTCTTATATACTTTAACAATGCTAAAGTGGGATTCCCTAGAAACACTAACATGGAAAACAAAACTTTGATGTGCTGCAAAAACACAAAGGATATAAAACATTCTCTTTCTGATTATTAAAAAGAACTAATCAAACAGTACTAAAAGCAAATCACAAGGAGAAATAATCAAAAGATAACAGAAAAAAAATTGAACATCACACATAAAAGCAAACTGATGTGGAGACATCTAAGTCCCCTATCAGATATTAAAATTCAACAAACCAATTCAATATATTTACTGAATGCCTGTGATATGCAGACACAGTACTAGACACACGGGGGGGGGAAGCAACAAACATACCACTTACGGTCTCTGCCCTATAGAAACTTAGAAGTTTACCATGAGAGAGGGGCAATTAGAACAGTTTAAAGGTATTGTGCTGTAGAACTACCAGTACAACTAGAACAAAGAAGAAGAGTGTCTAATTCAGACATGGGACCATAAGGGAACTCCTAGAGGAATGGAAAACTGGCAGGAGAACAGGAGCTTCCAGTAGATGTATAGTGGTTCTTCCATAAAGACTGAGAAATGCTTCTAGTAAGAGAAAGGCAGAGAGGGAGGTCTCATTGGGTAACAAGCAAGAGCTACCAAGTCATTATAATTTAGATGTTAATGTCATTATGACATGATTTGAAAACACAGGGTAATGGGACCTTATATGTGTATATGCGCAGAAAAAAGAAAGCAGGAGTATGTAGAAATAATAATGAGTAGCGTGGTAATGGGTAAATTGAATCTTTTTCATTTTAGCTATATATTCTTTGATTTTTCTGCAATGAACAATGTAAGCAATGGAAAATTTTCACATAAAAAAATGAGAAAACTCCTACATTTCAAGAAAAAGTTTCATATATTCTTATATAATGAAAGCTCCTTAAGACCTCTAAAAATATGGAAAAATGACATGAAACAGGAATCTCATTAATAAAAAAAAAAAAAAAACAGCTGGGAAGGGAGGGGGAATGGGAATGGGAAAGATAGTAGAATGAATGAATTTCCTGTGGTCATATATATCAATACACAACCATTGTAACTCCACATCATGTACAACCACAAGAATGGGAGGTTATACTCCATGTATGTGTGACATGTCAAAATGCATTCTACTGTCATGTATAACTAAAAAGAACGAATTTAGAAAATTTTTAAAAACATAGCTAATAAACATTTGAAAAACTACATTTTCATTAGCAATTAAAAATATATTAATAATGAAATCCAAATTTTCACCTAGTAAATGATAGATTGTATTGGAAAGAATGCAAGGAAATATCCTTTAATACACTACTAGTAGAAGAGTGAATCACTACAATATTTCTGGAGAGGTTACAACACATGTATGTAATATTTGACCCATGATTTCCAACTCTGGATAAGTATACACAATAAATCATCATAGCAGATTTATCTCTAGGAATATTAATCACAAGCAGAGAAACATAGAAAAACAATGTAAGAGTCAAACAATAGGGAACTAATTAAGCAAATTACATATATGTAAAGTAGTTTGAAATGATAAAACAGAATAATTTAGAATAGCATTTTTCAACTAGATGACATAGAATTTCAGAGGTTCATACATCAAAAATGGTAATGGTGTGTATTTAAATTTCTAATATTTAATCAATAAATATAATCATAATTTAAATATTTTTATAATAATACAAAATGATTATAATAATCATCCTAATTTAAATATTTAAAATGGTACAGTTTGAAAGCATCACGATATTTAGAAAACAAACAATAAACAGTGATTAGTAAGGATCAAATGAGATCTTAGCTTAGCCATTCAATCAATTATAGCTAAACCAAATTAACCACCGTGGGGGTCTTTACTACTGTATCGTTACAAACATTATTATTCATATTTAACTTATGTTAACAAATAAGGGCACACAGGTTATTTATTTATTTATTTACATATTAGTGATTAATCCCAAGGGCTTATGCATGCCAGGCAAGTATTCTACCACTGACCTACATCCCTACCTCTTTTCATTTTATTTTGAGACAGAGTCTCACAAAGTTGCCCAGGCTGACCTCAAATTTGTGATCTTTCTGTCTCAGTTTCTAGAGTATCTGAGATTGCAGGTGTGCACCACCTGATTTTATCTTTGAAGGGCACTTAATCAATAATGATGCTGAAATGAAAAAAAAAAACTTGATGAAGAACAGAAATGTAATAATCACAAAAATTCAGTTCTGATAATGATGAAGAGCTATGGTTTTGGACAGGGACAAATCTGGATTCAACCCTGTGCTCTATAACTTAGTAGTGCCCTTGTGACTCTAGGTAAAATACTTAACCTCTCTTGAGTTCCGGTTCTTTATCTGTAAAAAGTTTGAAAGTATTAAATAATGTATATACAGAGCTCAGAATACTGCATGGTGATAGTATGTATCCTGAGACTGACACTAAGCAAACCAAAAACCACCTAGAAAGTTACTGTGGTCAGTTCCACATGTGCAATAGCTAACTAGCCATGACTGGGCCACTTGGCTCACACGTTTTACCTTTATTTCTTAAATTTTTGACGTCAACTAGAGTATTACGGTTTTAGATGAAGGCATCAATATATTTTCACCAAACATGGTAGTTACTACATTGACTTTTTTCATTTTAAGTATACTATATTTTTAGAACAGTTTTAGATTTACACCAAAACTAACCAAGAAGTACAAAGTTTTCTTACACACCTACCAACCCCAAATATATACAACATCTACTACCAATGAACATCCTGCACAGAACGGTACATTTGTTGCAACAGATAAACCTACATTGGCATATCATTTTCACCTGCATCAATAGCTCCATCAATTCAATCTTGTTCATTTTACAGATTGAGGCAAATGTGCAATGGTATTTATCCATTATAGTATCATACAGAACAGTTATAGTGCCCTAAAAAAAAAAAAAAAAAAAAAAAGACGTTGTATTCTACCCTTCATCCCTCCCTCGCACCCAACATCTAATAATCACTTTTTTATTATCATCATAGTTTATTTTACAGAAAGTCATGAAGTCAAAATCCTATTGTACATAGCCCTTTCAGATTATCATCTTTCACTTAGCAATATACATTTAAGGCTCCACCATGTCTCAGAGCTTGATAGCTCATTTCTTTTTACTACCAAATTTCAGTCCATTCTCTAGCTGTACTACAGTTTATTTACCCATTTACCTAATCAGGAACATCTTGGCTGCTTCCACGTTTTGACAAAATTATGAATAGGGCTGTAATAACACTTCTGTGCAGGTTTTTGTGTGGACTTAAGTTCATTTGGATATATATTAAGGAGTGACTACTGGATCACATGGGAAGAATGTGCTTAGTTTTATAAGAAACTATTAAAGTCTTCCAAAATGGCTACACAATTTTGCATTGCCACTGTCAAGGAACAAGAGTTTCTGTTGCTCCACATTCTTGTTAGCATTTGGCACTGTCAGTGTTTTGGGTCTAAGAGATGTGTAGTGTTATCTCACTATTATTTTTATTTAACTGTCCAATCCCTACTGAGATATAATATTGGGCATCTTTTCATATACTTATTTGCCATCTGTATATCTATTATGGTGACCTATAGGTTCAGAATTTTTGTCCCTTTCTATCAGTTTGTCCATTTTGTTATCATTGAGTTTTAAGAGCTCTTTGTATATTTTGGATAACAGTCCTTTATTAGATTTTTTTTTTAATATTTCCTCCCAATCTATTAGGTTTGTCTTCTCATTCCCTTGTGTCTTTGACAGACATGAATATTTAATGTTAATAAAGCCTAGCTTACCAATTATTTCTTTTTCAAAGTTGTTTTTTCTTTTTTTTAGTTGTAGGTTGACACAATACCTTTATTTTATTTTTATGTGGTGCTGAGGATCAAACCCAGTGCCTCATGTGTGCCAGGCAAGCACTCTACCACTGAGCCACAGCCACAGCCCCAATTATTTTTTTAATGGACTTGATGTTGAATATAAAAAGTAACTGCAATACTCAAGGTCATCTAAATTTTCTTTCTTGTCATATAATAGGAATTTTACAGTTTTGCATTTTAATTTAGTTATATGATCCATTTTGGGTTACAGTGAACAATGTAAGACCTGTGTTCAGATTCATTTTTGCACATGGACATCCAGTTGTTCCAGCACCATTTGTTGAAAAGACAATCTTTGTTCCATTGCTTTGCCTTTGCTCCTTTGTGGAAGATCAGTAGAATATATTTATATAGGTCTATTTCTGTGCTCTCTATTCTGTTCCATTGATCTACTTGTCTATTCTTTAGCCAATTCCATACTGTCTTGATTACTGTACTTTTATAGTAAGTCTAGAAGTCAGGAAGTGCCAGTCCTCTGACTTTGTTCTTCTTCAACATTGTGTTGGCTATTCTGGGTCTTTTGCCTGTACATATAAACTTTAGAATCAGTTTGTTAATGTCTACAAAATTGAAATTCTCAATCAGTCTGTGTTGAATCTACAGATCAAGCCAGGAAGAGCTAACACCTTGACAATAATGAGTCTTCCTATCCATAACCATGGATCTCAATTTATTTATTCCTTTGATCACTTCATAAGAGTTTTGTAGTTTTCCTTATATATATATACTACACCTATTTGCTTAGATTTATATGTAAGCATTTAGTCTGGGCACTGGGTTTTTAATTTGAATTCCATTTGTTAACTCTGGTATACAGGAAAGCAACTAACTTTTGTATATTAATCTTGTATCCAGTGACCTTGCAATAAACATTAATTAGTCCCAGAATGTTTTGTTGATTCTCTCGAGTTTCCACACAGGCAAAAATGTCATCAGCAAACAAAGACAAAAACCTTCCTTTCCAATTCATATTCCTATTAACTCTCTTTTCTAGCCTAACCATATTAGCTAGTACTTGCAGAACTGTGTTGAGAAAGAACTGTGGGAGGGGACATCCTTGCCTTCTTCTTACTCTTAACAAGAACACTCCTAGTTTTTCACCATTTAAGTATGATGGTAATTCCAAGATTTTTGTAGATGTTCTTTTATCAAATTGCAAAGATCCCCTCTATTCCTAGTTTACTGAGAGCTTTTATCATGAATGGGTCTTAGATTTTGACATATGCTCTTTCCATATTTGTGATATCACTATGTCATTTGTCTTCTCAGCCTGTTGATATGCTAAGTTAAATTTACTAATTTCCAAAAGTTGAACTTTGCATATCTGTGGCAAACCCTACTTGGTCAGGGTGTATAATGCTTTTTGCACATTTTTGATTCAATTTCTATTATTTTAATGAGAATGTTTACATTTATGAGCATGAGATACTGCTCTTTAGTTTTTGTTTCTTGCAATGTCCTTATCTGG
Organism: Tamias sibiricus; assembly: GCA_025594165.1. Taxonomy (NCBI): domain Eukaryota; kingdom Metazoa; phylum Chordata; class Mammalia; order Rodentia; family Sciuridae; genus Tamias; species Tamias sibiricus. Next base: position 45,622,563 of record CM046669.1, on the reverse strand, counting down.
TTATGATATCAGGATAATGCTGATCTCACAGAATGAGTTACAAAGTATTCCTCTATTTCTATCTTTTGGAAGACATTATAGAGGCTTGGCACGAACTATTCCATAAAAATTTGGCTGAATTCAACAGTGAACACATTTGGGCCTGGTGCATTCTGTTTTGGAAGGTTATTAATTAATAATTCAACTTAATAGATATGCACTTATTCAGACTGTCAGCTTCTTGTGTGACTTTTGACAGACGTTTTTTAAGGAACTAGTCCATTTCCTATACGTAATCAAATTATCAACTTTTAGTTGTTCACTATGTTTCTTTATTACTCTTTTAATGTATATGGGATTTAGAGGGAAGTCTCCTCTTTCCTTACTGATATAAATTTGTGACATCACTTGTTTTCTTAACTATCATGGCTAGAGGTTTGTTGATCTTTTTAGAGAACCAGCATTTTAATTTCTCTACTGATCTCTTATTTTCAATTCCATTGACTTCTGCTCCAATTTTTAATATTTCTTTTCTTCTGCTTACTGTGGATCTAATCTGCTCTTCTTTTAGATTCCTAAGGTAGAAGCTCAAATTACTGATGTTAGATCATTCTTTTTTTATTTACTTCCAAACTGGTTTTACTGTATCTCACAATTTTTATAACTTGTATTTTCACTATTATTTATCACGATATTTTTAAACTTCTTTTGAGATATCTTCTTTGATTTATGTGTTACAGAAGTGTGTTATTTAATCTCCAAGTATTAGAGGAACTTTCAGCCATTTTTCTGTTATTATTTCTAGTTTAATTCTATTGTGATCTGAGAGTAGAGATTGTATAATTTTATAAAATTTGTTCAAGTATGTGTTATGGCCAAGAATGGTATCTATCTTAATGAATGTTCTATGTGGGCTTGAGAAGATCATGTATTTTGCAGGTCTTGTAAAAAGCATATTAAAAGTCAATTATATCCATTTGGTTAATAGTGCTATTGAATTCTACCATAATCTTACTTATTTTCTGCCTGCTGGATCTATTTCTGATAGAGAGGTAGAAAAGTCTCCAACTATGTTAGTGGATTTTTACGGTTTAGATCTTTAATAAATATCCCCTAAAAAATTCACATGCTAGGCAATGCAGGAATGTCCAATGGTTAGATGATTTAGATTATGAGAGCTGTAACCTCATGAGTGGATTGATCCATTTGATGGATTAATAATTGTAACTGAAATAGGTCACTGGGGGATTAAAAATCATGGTAGAACAATGGAGTCAGCCAACCATGGACTGAACCTCTGAAACTGTGAGCCCCAAATAACCTTCTTTTCCTCTAATTTTTCTTGTCAGGTATTATAGTCACAGTAATGAAAAACTGACTAACACATGGACTTGTCCATTTTTTCCTTGCAGTTTTATCCATTTTCCTTCACAAAAACATTGTGATTCTTATTAAGCACATCCACACTAAGAGTTGTATATCTTGTTAAAGAATTAGCCCCTGACATTGGCACCAAGACAGGCATGAAGACCAATGGAATAGAATAGAAGACACAGAGACAAACCCACATAAAAACAGTTATCTCATACTAAACAAAGCTGCCACAAACATACAGTGGAGAAAAGATAGCCTCTTCAACAAATGGTGCTGGGAAAACTGGTAATAGATCTATACGTGGTAGAATGAAATTTAACCCTGTTCTCTCACACTATACAAAACTCAACTCAAAGTGTATCAATGACCTAGGTATTAGACCAGAAACCCTCCACTTACTAGATAAAAATGTAGGCCCAACACTCCAACATGTCAGCTTAGGAACAGACTTCCTCAACAAGCCTCTTAAAAACACAAGAAATAAAATCAAGAATTAGTAAATGGTATGGAAATCAAACTAAAAAGCTTCTTCACAGCAAAAGAAACAATCAATAACAAGAAGAGAGAGCCTACAGAATGGGAGAAAATCTTTGCCACTCACATCTAAGATAAGGTGTTAATTTCCAGTCTATATAAAGAACTCAAAAAGCTTAGTACAGCCCCCCCCCCCAAAAAAAAAAAAAAAACAAAAACAAATCCCACCCACATACAAATAACCCAATCAATAAATGGGCAAAGGAACTAAACAAACACCTCTAAAAAAGAAATATGAACAGTCAACAAATAAATGAAAAAATGTTCAATATCTCTAGCAATTAGAGGTGCAAATTAAAACTACACTGAGGGACATTACTCCAACCAGAATGGCAATTATCCAGAAGACAAGTAATAATAAATGTTGGTAAGGATGTGGGGAAAAGGGTATACTCATACTTTGTTGGTGGGACTGCAAATTAATGCAATCCACTCTGCAAAGTAGTATGAAGATTCCTCAAAAAACTAGGAATGAAACCACCATTTGACCCAGTTATCCCAGTCCTCAGTATATATCCAAAGGAGTTATAATTGGCATATTACAGTGACACAGCCACATCAATGTTTATAGCAGCACAATTCACAATAGCTAAGTTATGGAACCAACCTGAGTGCCCATCAACAGATGAATGGATAAAAAAAACTGTGGTATATATACACAACAGAGTATTACTCCACTACAAAGAAGAATGACTTTATGACATTCATCGGTAAATAGATGGATCTGGAGACTATCACGCTAAGTGAAACAAGTCAATGTCAAAAATCCAAAGGATGAATGTTTGCTCTGATATGTGGATGCTAATGCACAATAGGGGGAGGGGGATTAGACAAAGGGGAATGAAGGGAAGGGAGGGGGGAAAGGAATAGGAAAGACAGTGGAATGAAACTGACATAACTTTCCTATGTACATATATGAATACACCACTGTGAATCTCACCATCATGTACATCCATAAGACTGGGATCCTAATTAGAATAAGATATATTCCATGTTTGTATAAACATATCAAAATATTCTACTTTCATGTATAACTAAAAAGGAAAAAAATTTTTTGAATGCTCAACATCGCTGGCAATTTGAGAAATGCAAATCAAAACTACTCTTAAGATTTCATTTCACTCCAGTCAGAATGGCAGCTATCAAGAACACAAACAACAATAAATGTTGGAGAGGATGTAGGGGGAAAGGCACACTCATACATTGCTGGTGGGACTGCAAAATGGTGCAACCACTATGGAAAGCAGTATGGAGATTCCTTGGAAAACTGGGAATGGAACCACCCTAATGACCCAGCCATCCCACTCCTGGGTCTATTCCCAAAGGACTTAAAAGCAGCATATTACAGCGTCACAGTCACTTCAATGTTTATAGCAGCACAATTCACAATAGCTAGGTTGTGGAACCAACCTAGATGTCCCTCAGTAGATGAGTAGATAAAGAAAATGTGGTATATATATACAATGGAATTTTACTCAGCAATAAAAGAGAATAAAATAATGGCATTCGCAGGTAAATGGATGAAGCTGGAGAATATAATGCTAAGTGAAGTTAGTCAATCTCAAAAATGCAAATACCGAATGTTTTCTCTGATATAAGGAGGCTGATTCACAGTGGTGTTGGGTCGGGGTACATAGGAGGATTAGAGGAACACTAGAATGATCAAAGGGGAGGGAGGGGAAGGGAGGGAGCAAGGGGAGGTAGGGGGGGAGTGGTAAAATAAGATGGATATCATTATCCTAAATGCATGACTGAAGACGTGAATAGTACGAATATACTTTGTATACAAACAGTATTGTGTAAAAAAATGCTCTATATATGTATTATGAATTGTAATGCATATTACTATTATAAATACAACAAAAGACCAAAAAAATTTTTTTCAGTTCACTAAATTCTGCAATTTTCCTAAAAGATGGCTCTAAACATGGGGGGGGGGGATTAGCATCATTATATAATGCCCCTCTTTATCCCTCATAATTTACCTTGCTCTGAAGTTTGCTCTGCCTGAAATGAATATAGCTACTCCCATTTTTATTAGTATTAAGATGGTATGACTTTCTCTATCTCCTTATTTTTAGTGCATATGTTTCTTTATATTTAAAGTAGTTTTTCTTATAAACAAAAATATAATTGGGACTTGGTTTTTTATTCACTATGGCAAGGTCTGCTTTTAATTGGTGATTTAGATCATTAATACTTAAATTTTATTTATGTACCTAAATCAATATTTTTCACTACTTTCTATTTGTTGCCCTTACACTTTTATTTTTATTTTACTTGTCTCTCAAAATTTGTGGTTTTAAATGAGCATTTTTACATAATCCCATTTTTTCTTCTTTTTATCATTTTTTTTTTCTTTTACAGTATTGGGGATTGAATCCAGTGCTGCTCTGCCACTGAACTACATCCACAGCCTTTTAATTAGTTAATTAATTAGCTTATTTATTTTGCAGTTCTAGGGATCAAACTCAGGGCCTCACACATGTCAGGCAAATGCTCTACCACAAAGGCACATCCCTAGACTTTTATTTTTTATTTTGAGACAGAGTCTTGCTAAGTGGCTGAGGCTAGCCCCAAACTTGTAATCCTCCTGCGTCAGCCTCTGAAATCACTGGATCACAGTACCAGCCCACCATGTCCAGTCATGTTTTCTACTTTCTCAACATACTATTTATACTTTTTTTTAGTAGTTATCCTCAAGTTTGCAATGTACATTTACAACTAATCCAAGCCCAATTTGAAATGACATATTTTACAAGAAGTATGATCTAAACTAACAAAATAATCCTACTTCCTCCCTCTATCCCTTGTATCATTGCTGTCATGCATTTCACTTATACATAAGTGTATATAATATACAAATTCATAAGCATACATAACTGAATACTCTTGCTATTATTTTGAACAAACTATTGTATGTTAGATCGATTAAGAAAAATAAAATTTCTCATTTTATCTTCACTTAAATCTTTCTCCTGTGCTCTTTTTTTCTTTATGTAAATCTGAGTTCTTGACCTAAACAATTTCCCTTCTCTCTAAAGAACAGCTCTTAACATTTTTTGAAAGACAGATCTACTGGCTGAAAAATCCTTCAATTATTGTTTGTCTGATAAAATTTTTATTTCATCCTTCATTCTTTTTAATTTTTTATTTGTTCTAATTAGTTATACATGACAGTAGAATGAATGCATTTTGACACATCATACATAAATGGGAGCATAATTTCTCATTCTTCTGGTTATACATGATGTAACACTGGTCATGTAATCATATACACACATAGGGTAATAATGTCCAATTCATTCTGCTATCCCTCCTAACCCACCTCAGGGCCTCCCTTCAATCACCTCTGTCTAATCCAAAGTACCTCTATTCTTCCCTAGCCATCCCCCTTGTTGTGAATTAGCATCCACGTATCAGAGAAAACATTCTGCTTTTGGTTCTTTGGGATTGGCTTATTTCGCTTAGCATAATATTCTCCAGCTCCATCCATTTACCTGCAAATGCCATAATTTCATTTGTCTTTAAAGCTAAGTAATGTTCCATTGTGTTGTATATATACTACAGTTTCTTTATCCATTCATCTGTTGAAGGGCATCTAGGTTGGTTCCACAGTTTAGCTATTGTGAATTGAGCTACTATAAACATTGATGTGGCTGTGTCACTGCAGTATGCTTATTTTAAGTCCTTTGGGTATAAACTGAGGAGTGGGATAGCTGGGTCAAATGGTGGTTCCATTCCAAGTTTTCTGAGGAATCACCATACTGCTTTGCAGAGTGGTTGGACCAATTTGCAGTCCCACCAACAATGTATGAATGTATCCTTTTCCCCACATCTTCACCAACATTTATTGTTGCTTGTATTCTTGGTAATTGCCATTCTGACTGGAGTAAGATGAAATCCTAGTGTAGTTTTGATTTGCATTTTGTTAATTGCTAGAGATGTTGAATATTTTTTTCATATATTTATCGATTTTATTCCTTCTTCTGTGAAGTGTCCACTCAGTTCCTTAGCCAATTAATTGATTTGAGTTATTTGGGTTTTTTGGTGTGAGTGTTTTTGAGTTCTTTACCTATCCTGTAGATTAATGCTCTGAGGTGAATGTGGTAAAGATTTTCTCCCCAAGGTGTAGGCTCTCTCTTCACGTTAATGATTTTTTTTCCCTCAGCTGTAAAGACGTTTTTTAGTTTGATTCCATCCCATTTATTGATTCTTCATTTTACTTCTTGTACTTTAGGAGTCTTGTTAAGGAAATCAGTTCCTAAAGCCAACATGGTGAAGATTTGGGCCTACTTTTTCTTCATTAGGCACAGGTTTTCTGTTCTAGCGCCTAATTCTGGTCCACTTTGAGCTGAGTTTTGTACAGTTACCCTTCATTCTTGGAGGACAGTTTCACAGTGTACAGAATTCTAAGTTGGTAGGGGGTACTTCTCTCAATACATTGAACATATCACTCCAGTCTCTTCTTGCTTGCATGATTTCTATGAAGTCAGATGAAATTCTTGTTACTACTCTATAGTTCCTCCTCTAGTTTCTTTCCAGATTCTTTCACTTTTCATTTTCTAGTTTAAAAATGATGTATGCATGTATTGCTTTTTGTGGCATTTATACTGCTTGAAACTGTCACTATTGCTTCAATATTGCTTCTGTTATTTTTTTTCTTCCTCTATGATATGCCTGTTACATAGATGTTCCACTTTTTGTAGTTGTCCCACAGTTCTTGGTTTGTTCCTTCCTTCCCCCCCACCCCACCCCCAGTGTTTCTTTTCTTTCTGCTTTTCAGTTTTGGAAGTTTCTACTGACATATCCTTAAGCTCAAAGAGCCTTACCCTGACATACCTAGTCTATTTATAAGCCAACAATAGAGTATTCTTCATTTCTACCACAGTGTTGTTGATCTCTAGCATTTCATTTTGATCGTTTCTTAGAATTTCCACCTCTTATACTGCTCATCTGTCCTGTGTGCTGTCTAATGTACCCACTAGAGCCCTTAGCATATCAATCATGTGGTGTTTTTTTTTTTTTTTTTTTTTTTTTTTTTTTTTTTTTTTTTTTTTACTGGGGATTGAATTCACGGGCACTCGACCACTGGGCCACCTGCCTCAGCCTCTCAAGTGCTGGGATTACAGGTGTGCGCCACCACGCCCAGCTAATTATGGTTATTTTAAATACCCAGTCTGATATTTCCAATATCCTTGCCATATATGGGTCTATTTCTGTTCTGTGTTCGCTCTTCAATTTTTTTTTTTTTTTTTTTTTTAATGTGCCTTGTAACTTTTTGTTGAAAGTTGGACATTATGTACTGGATACAAAAAGCTCTAGTAAAAAGGCCTTTAGTAAGAGGTCAAGAAGGGGAAGCATTCTGTAGTCCTGATTATGTCTTAAGTCTTTTAGTGAGCCTGTGGCCCTGGAGTGTGAATTTCACAAGTGCTTCTGTTCTTTTCCCAACCTGTGGTAGGACTGGATAGCTCAAGGAAGCTGAAATGGGGATTTCCCTTTCACCAGCTCAGTTAGGATCTAATAAAGCCCCAGTAGGGTAGGCTCCCATAAAACCATTTTTCTTGAGGGCAGACCTTTTTAAAAAGAAGAGGGTGCTCTGGTGTACTATAAAATAGCTACCTGTCCCCATGCTCATCACCTGCCTTCCCTAGGATACCTAGCAGATTTTTCTCCAATATTCACTCTGAGACCCTGGTGAAGATCCAAAAGGTAAAACTCATAAAAATCTGGTTGCAGGGAGGCACCTCTGGAGTTTTTAACTATCAGAATTGCCCACAATGAGCCTCTGGCAATTTGTCAACTACATTTCAGGTTTTGCTATGCCAGCACTAGTTCCCAGGGAGTTTGCTTATGGTTTTTCACTCTGGTGAATTATGATTCTCTGTGTATGCCTGTCTGTCTCTCCCATTGTGAAGGCAACACTTCCTAAGTGGATTAAAGAAGAATTATTGATATTTCAGTTTGTTTAGCTTTCAACTTATTGTTAGGATGAAGTGGCAACTTCCACACTTCTTCTATTTTGCACTGAACAAACAAAGCTACTATACTGATTTTTAAATGTATTTTTAAATATCTACAAACACAATTTTTTAGTATCAACACTATTAGTAAAATGCTATGCACAAAGCCACAGTAATGGATTATTTCACTTTAGATGTATTTACATGCATAGTACTTACTAACATACTACAATATACTGAAACTATGATTATACTGCATTTATTACTATTTTTATAACACATAGTTAAACTATACACTAACAATATCATAGTAGAATATACTGTTTCCACACATATTTGACATTATATAGTAAATACAACATTTACTATACTATTCATAGTGGTAATTTCTTAATGGCTTCTTAAACAGAATAATATTAAATTTACCAGAAAAAAAATACAGGACAGTAGTGGATTAGTTTGATTTTATTGTATATAATGAATAGATTATAGCAAAAATTTTAATCCTTATTTACTTTGTTATTAGTTCCTTTTATATGCCTTTGTCCCATACTAATGCAATTTTTCTGAAGAGTTAACTATGAAAGAGAAACATAAATAGATAAAACAGAATGAAGACAAACAGGATAACATAAATAAGACAGACCAATAAACAAACATGATGTAACTTTTTAAACATTGCATTTTAAAATAATTGTAGGTTTAAAGGAAGTTGTAAAGACAATACAGAGTTCCCATGTACCCTGTGTTCAACTGGCCCCAATGGTTATATCCTCTATCTACAGTACACCATTAAAACCAGAAAACTGGCATCAGTACAGCATGTGTATACAGTTCTATGTCATCTTATTTTTTTTTCTATGTCATCTTATTATATGTGTACATCCTATACCCACCAGCACAATCCAGGTACAGAATTGTGTGTGTCCCATCACCACAAAGTTCTCCCTGGTGTGTCCTTTACAGTCATGCCCACTCTCCCTTCCCCCACCATCCCTAAACACTGGCATCCATTAATCTGTTGTCTGTTCCATAATTGTGTCACTGTGAGAATGTTACATAAATGGAATCACATAGATTTAACCATCTGATATTAGCCTTACCCTTAGACTAATGTCCTTCAGATCTATTCTAGTTGATATACATATCAACAGTTTATTCATTTTTATTGCTGAATAATAATCATGGTATTGATAAATCATAGTTTATTCACCTAATGTAAGATAATTTGGTTATTTTTAGTTTGGGGTTATTACAAATAAAGTTTTCCAAAAATGTGTGGTAATATGTCATCGTGGTTTTATTTTTCATTTTTCCAATCACTAGAGATGTTGAATACCTTCTCATGTATTTATTTGCCACTATTTCATTTGGTGAAATGTCTTGTTATGTCTTTTGGTCATTTTCTTTTCAGTGTTTGGTTTCACAGTTCTTTATAATACTCTGGACTTTGTCATACATGTGACTTACAAAATAATTTCTCAGAATTGTAGCTTGTCCTTTTTAACCCCTTAATGGGTCTTAGCAAAGAAATAGTTTTTAGCCTTGATAAAGCCCAATGAAGCAATTTCTCTTTTAATTGATCACACTTCCAGTGTCATGTCTAAAGCTATTATAAACCAAGGCCTAGGTCCTAAGGATTTTTTTTTCCCATTTACTTCTTAAAGTTTTATAGTTTTGTGTGACATTTAAATTTTTCATTCTTTCTTTTTTTGGTGTGTGTGTGTGTGTGTGTGTGTGTGTGTGTGTGTAAGATATGAGGATTAGGTTACAGTTCATTTTTGTGCCAAAGGATACAAAATTGTCCCAGCCATACTTGTTAAAAAGGCTACCCTTCCTATATTAAATTGATTTACACCCTTTGTAAAAATTAAGCTGGCCATACTAGTGGGGTTATTTCTGCATTCTCCATTCTGTTTCATCAATCAATCTGTCTCTCTACACCAACACCACAGTTTTGGTTATTGTGCCCATACTATAAGACATAAAATCAAGCAGAGAGACTGAGCCCTCTTTTTTTTTTATCTTCAAAGCTATTTTAACTCTTCTAGTTCCTATACCCTCCCATGTTAATTTTACAATAATCTGGTCTATATTTATTTGTTTTTTTTTTTTAAACCTTACTGAGAATTTGATAGGAATTGTGTTAAAACTGAATCAGTTCATGAACACGTCTCCAATTATTTTTATATTACAACATTTTATAGTGTAAGTCCTATACATATCTTGTTAGATTTATACAAGTAATTCCAATTATAAATAGTACTATATGGAGCTAGGGTTGTGGCTCAGCAGTAGAGTGTCGCCTGGCACATGTGAGGCCCTGGGTTCAATCCTCAGCACCACATACAAATAAATTAAATAAAGGTATCATGTCCACCTACAACTAAAAAGATATTTACCAAAAAAATAAATAGCACTATATGTTTAATTCCAGTTTTGTGGGTTCATTTTTACAATACAAAAATATAACAGATTTTTAAAACTCATTCTGTATCTTAAAACTTTGCTGAATTTATTTACTCCAGTTTTTTAGATTTCATGGTTTTGTATGTGTAGATTATTATGTTATCCTTAAATAGGGACAAATTAGTATATTTCTTTTTTTTCTAATCCCAAGGCTTTCTATTTTCTTTTCTTTCTTTACAGCATAGTCTGAAACGTTTGGTACTATGTTGCATAAAACTGTTAAGAATCTCTTTCTTCCCTATCGTAGGGAAAAAAAACATTCATTCATACACCACTAAGTACGATGTGAGCTGTTAAGTTTTTTGTAACTATCCTTTACCAGGTTAAGAAAGCTTCCCTCTGTTGCTAGATTTTAGAGAAGTTTTGTTGTGAATTTGTTTTGAATTTTCAAATGTTTATTCTGTATCAATTGACATGAGCTTATAACTTTTCTTCTTTTGGTGCTGGGGATTGAACCCAGGGCCTTGTGCATGTGAGGCAAGCACTCTACCAACTGAGCTATATTCCCAGCCCATGACTTATCTTCTTTACACTGTTAGTGGTTGGGCTGTACTGACTGACTTTCAAATACTGAACCAGTCCTGTACCCTAGGAAACAACTCCACAGGATCATCATATATAATTCTTCTTGGACATTACTGATTTCTGTTTTCTAATATTTTGTTGAAAAAGTTTTTATCCACATTTGTGAGGAATATTGGTCTGTAGTTTTCAGTTTAGTGCTGTTTTTTATTTTGGTATCAGGGTAACACTGGCTTCTTAAATGAACTAGGAATTGTTCCCACTTCTTTCATTTTCAGGGAGAAAATGTATAGCATTAATGTTAATTCTCCTTTAAAGGTTTGGCAAAATTCTCTAGTGAAAAGTATTTGAGCCTCAAGATTTCCTTTTAGGAGTATTTTAATTGTAAACTTAATTCCCTCAATAGTTAATGAGCTGTTCAAATTATTTCATACTGGGTGGTAGTTTATGTTTTTCTAAGAATTGGTTCATTTAAATTATCAAATTTACATGTGTATGGGTGTTTGTAGTATTCCCTTGTTATCTTTTTGATGTCTGCAGGATCCATCCCTATTTCATTCTTAATGATGATAATATGTGTTCTCTCTTTCTCTCCTTCCCTCCCTCTCTCTCTCTCCCCCTCCCTCTTTCCCTCCCTCCCTCCTCACCTCCCCCTTCTCTTTCTGTCAGTTTTGCCAGAGGTTTGACAATTTTATTGCTCTTTGCAAAGAACCAGCTTTGTATTTCACTGATTTATTTTCTATACTTTTTATTTACAATTTCATTGATTTCTGTTCTCACCTTTATTTCGGTCCTTCTACTAGTTTTGCGCCCACCTGAGTTAAGATCTTAGATTACTAATTTGAGACTTTTACTCTTTTCTGATATAAGCATTTAGTGCCATAAATTTCTCTCAGCATTGCTACAACTATCCCATAAATTTTCATGTTCTGCTTTCGTTCCATTTAACTGTGTGCATTTAAATTGACCTTTGAGACTTCCTCTTTGACTCGTTGATTATTTAGAAGCATACCATTTAGATTTTAAGTATTTGGAGAATTTTCTATTTTCTTTCTGTTACTAATAATTTAATTCAGAGAATATGCTCTGTACAATTTCAGTTCTTTCAGACTGAAGTTTGTTTTTTTGGCCCTGGGAAGAAAATGGTCTACCGTGTTTTGCTTTGTTTTGTTTTGTTGTTATTTTTAGATATACATGATAGTAGGATGTATTTACATGTGTATGGGTAATAATACCCATATTATACACATGGGTACAACCCATTACAATTTTGGTCCCATTCTTGTGGTTGAACATGACATGGAGTTACACCAGTCATATATTCACGTATGAGTATAGGAAAGTTACATCAGATTCATCTATTGTCTTTCCTATTCCCATCCCTTCTCCCTTCCCTTCATGCCCCTTTATCTAATCCAATGAACTGCCTACATGTTTCACAGACACTTGAAGAGAATGTGTATTCTGCTGTTGATGGGAAGTTACAACTTGTTGTTCCATGTTACTGTTGGGTTCTTACATAACTATGCTGGTTTTCTGTATGTTCTATGGATTGTTGAGACAGTGTTACAGTACCCAGTTATAATTGGGGATTTGTCTATTTCTCCTTTCAGTTCTATCAGTTTTTGCTTTACATCATTTATGACTCTGATGTTTGGCATATATATACTTAAAACTGATATGTCTTCTCAGTGGGTTGATCCTTTTATCATTATATAATGTTCCTTTCCTAATTTCCTTTGCTTTATCCAATATTAAAATAGCTATTCGTGTTTTATTTTGTCTTTTGTTTGAATGATATTCCATTTTCCTCCTTTTTTGCTTTCAATCTAGTATAAATTATATTTAAAGCCAGTTCCTCATTGACACCATAAAGTTGGATCATATTTTTAATCCACTCTACCAATTTCTTCAATAAGCATATTTAGATCATTTATATTTAGTATAATCAATGATGCATTAAGGCTTAAATTTCCATTTTACTTTTTTGTTTGTTTGGGGTTTTATTTTTTTCCCTGTTGTTTCTCCCATTTTCCTATGAGTCACTTGAATATTAAAGAATTCCATTTAGTTTATCTATACCATTTGTATCTTCTAAACCTTTTTTTAATGGTTTCTCTATTATTATATAAACATACATAAGTAACTAGTTTACTGGTACCATTATTTCATCATTTCAAGCGAAACATGAAAACTTTAACCTTTCTTTGTGTGTCTTTACACACCCTCACTTATAATTGTCTTAAATATTTTCTCTACACACATTCAGAATTGTATCAGATAGCAGTATAATTTTTGTTTCAACCATAAAATAACATTTAGAATATTAAAGAAGGATGGAACCAACCTAGATGCCCTTCAGTAGATGACTAGATAAATAAAATATAGTATGTGTGTGTACACACACACACACACACACACACAATGGAATAGTATTCAACATTAAAAGAGAATAAAATCATGGCATTTTGCAGGTAAATGGATGGAGTTGGAGAATATAATGCTAAGTGAAGTTAGCCAATCCCAAAAAAAAACAAATGCGGAATGTTGTCTCTGATTTAAGGATGCCGATTCATAATGGGGGTGGGGGGGGAACGCACATGGGAAGATTAGATAAAATCTAGATAGGGCAAAGGGAAGGGAGGAGAAGGGAGGGGGCATGGTGGTAGGAAAGACAGTGGAATGAGATGGACATTATTACCCTAAGTACATGTATAAACACACAAATGGTGTGACTCCACTTTGTGTACAACCAGAGACATGCAAAATTGTGCTCTATATGTGTAGTATGAATTGTAATGCATTCTGCTGTCATATATAACAAATTAAAACTTAAAAAATAAATAAATAAAAAAGAAAGGAAGTCTACTAGTGTATTTACTCATATTTTACCCTTTCCATTGTTCCTTTTTTTCTTCCTAGTGTTCCAAAATTCCAGCTTATATCGTTTCCTTTCTATTAGAAAACTTACCTCAGTTACTCTTTTATGGCAAGTTTAACAGTAACATATTCTCTTTCTTCATCTGAGTATGCCCTGATTTCCCTTACATTCCTGAAAAAAAATATTTTCACAGTATATAAACTTCTGGGTCAAGAGTTCTTCCAGCATTTAAAAAATGTCGTGCCAGCAAGACACAGTGGCACACACCTATAATCACAGCAGCTCGGGAGGCTGAGGCAGGAGAATTGCAATTCAAAGCCAGCATCAGCAAAAGCAAGACACTAAGCAACTCAGTGAGACCCTGTGTCTAAATAAAAAAATACAAAATTAGGCTGGGAATGTGGCTCAGTGGTTGAGTACCCCTGAGTTCAATCTCCAGTAACCCCCCACCAAAAAATGTTGTGCCATTTTCCACAGGCCTCCATGGTATTTAATGGAAAATTCATTGCCATTTGTACTTTTTCCCTACAACTCAGTTGTTTTTTCTCTCAATTATTTTTTCTTTGTCATTAGTTTTTAAAAGTATGGCTGTGATGGGCCTTGCCATGAATTTCTCTGGATTTCTACTCCATTTCTCCAGAAGCAAAAGTCCAACATATGCGACATCATTAAAGATATTAGGTAATATTTTGGCCACACTATTTAGATGAAATACAAATAGAAACCCTTTGGTTTTAATTCCAGTTCAACCCAATGTTCCTTCAATAAGCAATTATCCAAATATTGATGTATCTGAGTTCCCAGTGAGGACATATATTATCAAAGAGGGTTCCTATTACTTAGGAATCTTTAAAAAAGTAAATATCAATATTTCAACATCTATTCAGTTTGAATAATCTCCACGAATTTTCTCAATCATATTTTGTGATTTCTCAATCATATTTCCCAATGGCACATCAATCTAAAATTCTGCCTAACAGATACAGTTGGAAAGCCATCTTGATTACAAAATGCCAAGGCACTTCACCTAATAAATACTGATGGGTTTACAAAGTGACATCTCTTTTAAAAATGATTTGCAATGTATCCTGTTTAAATTGTTTTTCACAGAGTAGCAATGAATTTGGACAATCCAGTCATACACTCTTCATGGCCTTCCATGCGAACACCCACACACTGGCAAACCCATAAACCAGAAACATTAACAAGCCACAAGGGGACAAATCTTGGTACTATTACCCTGATGTTCAAGTCAGAGTTTCCCTTAGCCTTTGTTCCCCGCCCCACCCCCCAACATCTTTTAACATGCAGGAAGTTGCAACAATAGGACAAAGAGTCCCATTTACCCTTTGCCCAGCTTTTCCCAATGAGGACATCTTTTATAGCTATAATACAATATAAAGACCAGGAAAGTGACATTGATACATTACTGTTAACTGAACTATGGATCCCTTTATCCTTTTTATAGACAGGTTATACAATAATGAACTTTGTCAGAAACACTCTTGGCTTTTGAGCATCATACTACCAAGTCAAATTACCAATCCAGACTTTTTTAACTCAACTGCAAATTATCTATATTTAAACAACTCTTAAATAATACAAACATACACACAACCCATAATTCATCTGTTTTCCTCACATGCTTGCATGCATGTGCTCACATGCTCCCTCCCCCCATTTCACACATACCCCACAAAGGACTACTTCTAAATATGCCAAAACTTACATGAAAATAAAAGTAATCCCTCTTCTTCATCCTACCATAGTCTTTCTATTTTCTCTGAGTATTGTTACAATGAAGAGTATCTATAAATGAATCTAGGGGCTAAAGGAAATCTTTAAAAGTTATTTAGGGTAAAAATCTATCCAATGCTTGAATATCCCCTACAAGATCCCCACCAGATTCTTCAACCCTTACTTGAATCTAATGACAGGAACCCCATGAAACCTAAAGGAGTCCAGTCTGCCTTCAGTCAAAGTACTAATTCTTGAAAGGTATTTCTAATCATGAGCCAAATTTTATTTTTCTGGTGCTTATACCTCCTTGACTCTTGTCTTGTGGAGGACTTTAACAAGCAAGCTTCTTTCCTGACTGTCTTTCTCCCAGTGAAACCAGACAGCATGGTTGACCTGAGATGCTCCTCACTTGCACCTGTTGCTCCCACACAATTAATATTCCCTTTCACCCTCTCACAGCTTAAACAAAGCATGACATAGTTCCCTTATCCAGGAAAGCCTTCAAATATTTAAAGATCATGCATGTTTTTATCCAGTTCTCTGGTTCTTCAGCTGTTGTTCCTATGATATAATTTTGAAGGCTTTCACTAGCCTGATCATTCTTACAACCAAATGCACAGGAGCCTATTTACATTCCAAGACACACAAAGCTTAACTTCCTTGTTGCATAACTATGTTAATGAGGTGTTTTATGATTCTAATTAAGGAACAGAAAACCACTTGACTTCTCTTTGAATACTAAACCAACATACAGCTATGAACTCTGTCACCCTGGGTAAGACACCTACTGAACAGTCAGCTTATAGACTGGTACTAGGTAGCACTCTCACATTATACCAGTAGGTGTCACTCTACATATATTTTAAATTGTTTCAATTTTGATTCACTCATTCAACAAATATTTGTGGAGTGCCCATTATGTGCCACATAGGATTCCAGGTACTGAGAATATAGTGGAGAACAAGAAAACACAATCTTTTTCTAATGGAACTTATAGTCAAAATATTAATGAATAAGTCTGCTTATTTACTTTCTTGATGAAAGTCTGTAAAATCCTATTCCTAATATAGTTCAATGGAGAACTGCAGTTTCCTAAGTCAAAATAACTCATAAAAAGCAAGTACTATATGAAACAAAATGAGAGAGATTATGCTCTATAGGAGCTAGATTTATGTATCCTGTGCATTTTCTAGCCTTCTAAATTTATTCAACACTTCTCTTCCAAACTTCAAGTTTCTAAAACCCCAATTTAAGGTATTCCTCAGTATAACAGAGAGAAATTTACTTTGAACAATAACTCAATTTTTAAAAAATCTATCTACTCATATTTTTACAAGTAAACACTGTGTTGTAAATTTTAAAAGACTGTTTGCAAAGACATAAATTTCCTTATCTTCCCTTAGAAAATGTCACCTGCTAAATACCAAAAACACTTCCCAGGTAAACAAGGTAAAGACAGTAACAAATTATGCTACTGCATAGAATTTAGGAATTCCTCCACTGTCAAGTCCTTGGGCAAATCTGTGAGACTCATAGGTATTACCAGAACTTCAGTAGGGACTTGAAGCTTACAGCAAAGCAATGAAAGGTCACTGTGTCAAAAGGAACAAATCTAACTGAGGGGGCAAATGCTGCACATCAAGGAAGCAGACTTGTCTACACAGACATCCAAGAACCTAGCAAGTAGTCAATTGCTATTTTTTCCATCTACTCTCAAACAGAATGTCCTCCACACTAAAAAGGCTAGCAAAAAACATGGTTAAAGGAATATTCCAGACCCTTAAACAAAAAAGAAAAGAAAGGAAAAGTCCTACTACTTAGAATTCTCTAAGTTCAAACTTTAGTCATATAAACTTATTTGAGAAAAATGATGCTTATAAGAATAAAACATTCAATTTCATTAAATATATGACTTAATGTTTCCTTTGAACTTACACAAACTTAATAATTATCTAAATTACTTAAGATATATTGTATATTGTTCAATTTTAACATGGCATCATATGTACACTTTAGAATACAAGAAGTACTTGAAGACCATTAAGTTACAAATGAACACAAGATACTTCAGGAAAGATGCTCAGTGGTGAAAAAGATCTAGATTAATTTATACCTAAATGTTAAATAAGGCATTTTCTTTTACTTTGCTGGTCAAATGTAGTTTAAATACTGTTTATTGTCTATAGTTTTTAAATTACACTTGTAAGCTATTTGACAGACCCATTATTAACATTTGACATATCTGAGATGTCAACTTGCATGTATTAGTTCAGTATTTTTATTCCAAATATAAAAGAGTGTGTGAATGTCTGGCTGCACATGTGGGTGTGTATAAGGGATTTAGTAAACTGGAAAAGCAGTTTTGGTAATCAACAGAATATAGAGATTAGTATCCCAGCATTCCCCTAAATTAGTATGTGATGTCTGGGCAAGTTACTTATTATATGTTAATGTCAATTTCCACCAAAATACAAATAATAGGATTTTAAGAAGGATTAAGTATATCATCTTATGTAAAAATGCAGAAGGTCTGACACATAGTAGGTGCTCAATAAATGACAATTATTTGGGAATGCCACTTTTCCTTTTGTCCATTAGAAAGACTATACTGATTCATGTTGAAAAACTACTGACTTGCAAGTTTAACTAACACAAAGTACATCTGCCTGCTATAATAGTTTTAGAAAATAAAAACCCTTACTCAAGTGAATGCAACAAATATGCACCTTCTCCTTTTGCTCAAATATATTTTGCATGACCTTATATGAATTGCTTAGATAAAAGCTTTTTCTCTTCTGCTTTTGTTATTTTAAAGTGCAGATGCATTTGAATCATTTTCTCCTTTTGTTTCATATCCTTAAGATCCAAAGCTTCAAAGACAGAATGTCAGCATGCAGTCGATTTATGACTGAACTCTTGAAGAGACACTGAAGAATTACCTTGTCAATCACCCCAAGGACTCTGAAGGCCTTCAGCTCCTCGGCAGGGCTCCTTAGGTTCCAAGGGGGCCTTGAACTTAGTGATCCTGGAGGCTAATGGAAGATATCAAAGATTATACATCAATCAGGGAGGTACTTGAAGGAAGACTGCCTGCTGAAGCAAATGCCAGGCCAAAGGAAACTAAATTTATCATAAATCAGAAGGGGAAGATAAAAGGAGGAAGTATCTGTTTGTCTGTAATGTAAAATAAAAAAAATAAAAAATAAAGAAAATCAAAAAGAAAAAGGAAGAAAAAAAGTTGCAAGTAAATAAGTCATAACATTGAAAACAAAATTTTAAAAAGAAAATTAATGAGCTGATATAGTTTCTAGAGCAGCAACTCAATTTAAGACTACATAGCTTTTAAAAAAAAGACTATATAGTTATCATAAACCCTATCATAAACCTTTTTAACAACTGGAGAACTGGGCCAACAATCAATTATGACCTTATATTTATCCCAGGTAGATCAACAATTTATAAAAGTAGAACTAAAAAACAACAAATTAACAGATAAACTTAGATAAGGAAGGATACAACCATTCTTTCTCATCATGAAAATATAGCCCTTTAATACTACTTTATAAATATATATCATATGTTTTAAGATAAACTGGCAGATTCAAGTTCAAACAGAGAAATTATCAAGAATGATGAAACATTAAGAAAATCTATCATATAAGCAATAATTATTAGAATTGAGGTTAAAAGATGATTGATAGGAGAAAGAAACTTTTCTTAAATATTTGAATATCTATGATGTGGAAAATAGCCTGTTAGCTACAAAAAAAAAAGACCAAAAAAGAGCAGTTAATACAGAAAGGGGATACTTCAGTACAGCACACAATGAAAAACTATCCTAACTTTCACCTAGTACTTTCAGTTATTCTCTATGAGTAAAACAAACCATTTAGGTTAGAAAAACTCTAAGCACACCTCCATTTAGAGTTTACAACCACTAAATACTGCTATATTCATCCTTACATTAAAATGGTGATGCTGCAAAGGATGACAGGAGACACTCAGAATGAGTGTCCTTAGAGTAGACCTTATTATTACCAAAAATCTATTAAAATACAAAGGAGACATTTTGACCCCGTAAGCGCAAGACAAAATATCCTGATTCAACAAATATCCTGATTGAACTCGCATTATGATGAGAGAATTGCTGAGATACCATTTTGAATACTTCAAGCTCCTATCTATATAACTGCTCAGAGAGCTCCCTGTGACAGGAAATGTCGTGTGCATCTTCATATTCACAGTGCCTAGCATGTTGCTAGTGCTTGGTCAGTTGAAATAAGTGAGGAACAGCACAACTGAGGAGGAGGAAGAGAGGAGGGAAGCTAGGGAAGAAGGCTGCCTGGATAAACTGTCATTTATAACTGGGAAAACTATCACCTATGTCATTTTCTGAAAGTAGCAATTCTAGTTGCTTTCAATGTGTTTGTTTTTATTTTGTTGTTTGGCTTAGCAATTACATGCTAAGGGTATCTGATATAGTAACATTTGGGGAAAAAAACAGAGACTTCTTATTTTTTAAAGACACTTGAAAAAGTTGGTGATAGTGGCAACTGGAGTGGATAATAATAATCTTTAAACTGATTTAATTTAGACTTCTTAGATATGTTTCAAAAATACTTATTTGATATCCCACTTCATAAGGTATTGAGCTAGATGTCATTTAAAAACAAAACTCTCTCTAAAAACTGAAAATCTAAGGGGAATTTTTTTAAGAACATAAAAATATTGATCAAGGTATTTTAATGCTGTACATGTATACATATTGTATTATTTCATCTTTATCCCTCCTCCCACCCTGAGTATGGTACTTTCAGGAACTTAGTATTATAATCCCCATTTTACAGATGAAGGGGGATAGTGTAATGTTTGTTCATGGTCAGAAAGAGACAGTGGAAGATCCGAGAAACTCAAATCCTTACTCTATTGCTTACAGTCTTTCTAGTACACAAAAATGCATCTTCCTCTGCTACGTTATCAAGAAAGAGTAAGTACTGCTTATAATTCTGGCAAAATGAATAGAAGGGAACAGTTATGGGGGAAAAAAACAATGCTTTAAAAGATAGTCCACCCATTTATTGTCTGAAAATATAGCCAAATGTCTCAAAGGCCAGACTCAGCAATTAGCAAGACCCTCAGCAACTTAGCAAGAGACACATTCTGAAAATAAAAAATAAAAAAAAAAACTGGGGATGTAACTGAATGGTAAAATAACCTTAATTCGATCCCCAGTACCAAAAAGGAAAAGGAAAAAGAAACTCCCTATATTCTATTTATACCTTCTTATTCACTGATAAGGTTTACATCAGCAATTTCAACAGCAAAGAAAGCACACTACAAAAATCTCTACTATATCTTTCAACAAATAATTACTCTATACCCACTATGTAGATCACAACTACAAAGGATATAAATCAGCAAAAAGCATGAATGGTCCCTAACACAAGAAGTTCACAATTTATTTGAAAAGATAAGACAAATACATCAAAAGTTTAATAAAAATAAAACATTCTCCTAAAAATAAAGGACTACAAAGATAAGACATTAAGTTAGTAGATAATAACCTGTGTTCTCAGAAAGTCAGACCAAAGATGAGTTTAAATGATGTGTGGAGACTGAGTTAGGAAACGAACAGTATATATAAATTTGAAAGGGCACTGGCCTGGTAGGAAAAAAAAAAAAAAATCTTCAAACTGGAGAACAGAAAAATAAAATAAAATTCCATACTTAGCGTCATTTTTTTACAAGTCCTGAATGCCAAGAAGAGTCTAGACCATATTCTCCAGAGTCTAGATAAGTCTTTGTATGAGAAACGACCCAATGAAAACAGTGATTTAGGAGGTTACTCTTGCAAAGATGAGAATGTAACAGAAAAAGACCAAAGGCAAAGAAGTGATCATTAAATCTCTCTTTCTACTTTAAACCTCTATAAAAGTTACATCACAGAAATGAACAGAGAACACCATGAAATAAAATCATCAGTAAAAAAAATCTCATATTTCTTATATATAACATTTAAATTGGGTAAAATCCCATAGATCTATTCCTTTCTTCAGATGGCAAAAGGAAACATAAATCCACAGAATTTTAAGAACAGAAAGAGACTTTAGAGATCAAGTTAAACATTCTTTTTTCCCAGATGAGAAAACTAAGAAGTAGCAAAGTTAAACAATCTAAGATGATAAAACTAGGCAATAGATAAGAGGGGATTAAATCTTACTTATAAAAAATCATCATTAGGGGTAACTTAAACCCCTTGTTTAAAAAGGAGACAGTGAAGTTCTAGGCAACATGGCTGATTTCCTGATGAAAAAGATAAAGATTTTCACTTATATTTACTAGCTTCTATAGCAGATGATGTCTAGAAAAGAAAGCTTGGTTGCATCCATCTCCACCAGGACTAAAGATGAGCACAAAAAAGGACAGAGACAGGAAGGGACAATGATCCAACAACCTTCAAACCCAGAGATGCTAAGATACACCACTCAACTGGCCAAGCCCATGGCCAGCATTCAGTCAATCCAGGCTCTGTCTCACAACTCTTCTCACTATAGTGCTCTTTACAGCCACTACCTGTGGGCTGCCGGTACCACATTAATTAAAACCTACTTAGTAGTTCAGTTCTACATTCTCTAAACTTTTTCACTTGTCATTCCCTACTATCAGTAAGCACTGCTCTACTTCTACCTCTTCCCTGGTGCAATACCTCCCCAAACTTTGTTGTGTAAAGGACTGAATTCAAATGGAGATTCTGATTCAGTAGGTCTAGGGTTGGAACTTGAGATTCTGCATTTCCGACAAGTTTCCGGTGATGTTGATGCTTCTGGTTCACCAACCCCATTTGAAATAGGGCTAGGTACTCCTCCTCTAATAATCTAAGAGAGAATCATTATTATTGTGGGAAAGGGGTACAAAAATAAGTAAGAGCAAAAGGAAAGCACTATCAAAAAAAAGTATCAGGCCGGGTGCGGTGGTGCACGCCTGTAATCCCAGCATTTGGAAGGCTGAGGCAGAAGGATCCTGAGTTCAAAGCCAGCCTCAGCAATGGCGAGGCACTTAGCAACTCAGTGAGACCCTCTCTCTAATAAAATACAAAAAAGGGCTGGGGATGTGGCCCAGTGGTCCAGTGCCCCTGAGTTCAATCCCCGGTACCAAAAAAGTATCAAGAACCAAATTCTAAACCCTGGGAACTAAATATACCAGAGTTCCTGAACTTGGCTTCTTCCATAGATTTTGAGCTTTGCAAAGACTTTCCTGGATAACCTACTAAACCTAATGTCTATCTCCCAAGCCTCACTTATACCACATTCCATGCCTGAACTTAACTGCAGTTCTATTACTGATTTAAAACATCCCAACTGCCATCTTTGATTAGCCAGTGTCTCACTGAAGATAAAACAATAACTGAAATAGAGAAACACCAATTCATAATAACAGCAAACAAATGCACAATAGCAAAATACTTTAAGTATTATTATTAAAGCAGTTGTGCTCAAAATCTACAAAATATTAAGAAAAGTCATATATTCTATGTATTATGTTCATTCACACTTCATAACTGCATGATAAAAATGTATGTGCACTTTAGAAACTACACAATCTTTTATGTCCTAAATTTAGATCATTTACTGCCTTTTTCCAAACTTCATTGATCTTGAATGTAGAATTCCAACAACTAAAAATAGCAAAAATGCTATTCTGAGGCTTTTCCAAGGAAATCCCCTTTCAATATTAATTCTTAACTTATTCAAAGTCATTTACGATTTTAAAAGGAAAAAAAAATCTGTCTCCTTCAGTTAAGATTTCACCTTAACTTCAAACAAAGCTCATTTCCTTTTTATATGAAACCTACTCCTTAAATTTTCTTGGAGTCTTTCAGTAACAAAGTAATGAAGCAAAGAAAAAGGTAAAAAAAACAGTGCTTCTATTTCCTTTCTGTCCTTTGAGAAGCATATTAGCACACAAATGACTCAGAAATTTAGAACTTTAATATTTACTACAGCAGTGTCTCTGAAGTTCAAAAAAGAAAAAGCTTAAACCATCACAAAAAACTTGGGTGGAGGGGGGTCATTATTTTGACTGCACCAAAGGGGGAAATGGTAATTGACAAAAATTTTAAATGCCAAAAAGGATTCTTTTATTTCCCTAATCCATCAGGCTAGAAAGAAATGTTTGCATACTGATTCAACAGAGAAATACTCTGCACAGAATTTGAGCAAAGCAGGTTAAATCATTTACATCAATCCTTTCATTGTGTTGGTTGAAATTCAGAACAAAAGATGGTTAAAGAAGAAGAAATCAGGGACTGGGTTGTGGCTCAGTGGTAGAACACTTGCCTTGCCTGTGTGAGGCCCTGGATTGGATCCTCAGCACCACACATAAATAAACAGATAAAATAAAGGTATTGTGTCCCTCTATAACTTAAACATTTTTTTTTTGGAAGAAAAAAAAAGAAGAAAAGAAATCATGAATTCACCAAGCTAATCATGAATCTTTGGAATTCATGTAACTTAAATCACAGATAAGAAAATAATGGAGCTGGTTGTGGTGGCGCACGCCTATAATCCCAGCACTTTGGGAGGCTGAGGCAGGAGGATCATGAGTTCAAAGCCAACCTCAGCAATGGTAAGGCACTTAGCAAGTTAGTGAGACCCTGTCTCTAAGTAAAATACAAAAAGGGGCTGGGGATATGACCCAGTGGTCGAGTGCCCCTGTGTTCAATCCCCAGTACCACCAAAAAAAAAAAGGAAAGAAAATAATCAAGCATGTTCCTAACCAACAGAGCCAGGCTTAACTGAATAATATACAAAAGGGAGAATAAAAAGCAAATGCTTACCATAAAAGAAAAATACCACACTTACTCTCCAGTAGCATTCTTGCTTAAGAACTTTAAAAAAAAAAAAAATCCTACACACCACATCAGATTGAGTAGGTGCCCCCTTTTACCTTTTCTGATACAATTTCCCATGATTCTACATGGCTCTTGCCATCTCTCTAACTTTTGTTTCAACTAGACATATTTATGTCTTCAATTATGCTATAAGGTTTGCAACAGGAAATACTATATCATCTTTTGTATAGTTCCAAGGTATATCGAGATTGATATGCACATAAAGTCTAACAGATGCTTAATTAATTAATATACAACCTAGTATAATCAGCTATCCTACATTAGATTTCCTTAACTTTATTTTCCTTAGAAGTTATGCTTACAGGGAAATTACTTTTTTATTTTTATTTTATTCTTTTAGTTGTCAACTGACCTTTATTTTATTTACTTATATGTAGTGCTGAGAATCAAACTCGGCCTCACACATGCTAGTCAAGAATTCTACTACGAGGCACAACCCCCACCCCCTTACAGGAAAATTCTGACTAATACACTTGATGGTCCTATTCTCTAAGTCAAAACTGTAAGAAGACTTTATATATTTATTTGCCTAAGAAATTATGGCTCCATAGAAGTGACAATGGGAAACTCTAACAAGAATGCATAGGTAAGGATATTGAATGAATAAGTCTAAGTAGAAAATTCACACTTAATGTTACGGGAGCTCATACAATGTTTAAGAATATTTATATACAAGATGGGGTTAGTAGAACAAATAAGTTTATGGACTCATGTTATTTAATGTTCTTATCAATGCCCTACAAAAGGAAGTCGAGAATATATAAATCAGGACTGTAAACAAGGAGGGCCAACCCTATGGAAAAAAGGTGATTAAATTCAATTAATGTTTCAATGAATATTTCACTTAAAAAATAAAATTCAATAATGAAAAGTTAAAGGATATAAACTTAATAATATCATTAAGACCACAATAATAGAGAACAAGAAAAAATTAACAAGTAGAACACAGAAGAGTCACAATAATTCAAAAGCTGAAAATGAATCAGCAAAATAGATAACATTATTTAAAATATAATTATTATGTTAGGGTAACAAATATATTACTTTAGATTGGAATGTAATCTTTTTATTCTATAATGAATAGTCAAACATCATCAAAAACTCTCAGAATGTAATACCTTACCCTAATAACTACAATTTTAATAAGTGCATTTTTTCCATCTGTAGTGATAACTGTACTTTTTCTAAAAAAATTCATACAGAAAATGAAAATGGCTCAAAAAATCAGCAACAAAAAAACAACAATGGTCCAATGAATCAAGGTTAAATATTGGGCTATTTTTAAACTAAAAAACTGAGACTTTTTCTATTCTTACCACCACCAAAGAAAAATGCTTTTGAGACATTTTATAATTTTTAAAAACTACTTAAAGCTGAAGTGTGTGGAAAACAGTATACAAAGCAGTGTATGACGAAGATATGAAGACTGGGGCTAGACTTTATTAAGCTAATTCTGGATTATATCTGGTCTTTGTGCTAGATAGGCACAAAGCTTATTTAAGTTGTGGGTAGGTGGGTTAGGGAGATATATCCATGAGGTTTTTTTTTATATTTATTTATTTTTTAGTTGTACACAATGGCTTTATTTTCTTTATTTTTACGTGGTGCTAAGGATAGAACCCTAGCACATACTAGGTGAGCGGTCTACCGCTGAGCCACAACCCCAGCCCCATGAGTATTTTTTTTTAGCTTCATTTAATCCTAATAACAATCCAGCAAGGAATAATTATTACCCTCATTATTCAGATACAGAAACTGATACCAATCTTGCATTGCTTCAAGTGGTAGAAATAATATGAAAAAGGTTACCTGCCCCTTAGATCAATTAGAATATAATAAACTAAACACTTTTCCCATCTCCAGAATTTGGTGATTTTAGGAATTGAACCCAGAGGTGCTTTACCACTGATTCACAGCCCTTTTTTACTTTTATTTTGAAACAGGATGTCACTAAGTTGCACAGACTAAATCAAACTTATGATCCTCCTGCCTTAGCTTCCCTAGCTGCTACGATTATGGATGTACATTACTGCAACCCACCAGAAAATACGATTCTTAATTTGCGTTAGAAAAGTTTAGTTTGATGTAAAGAAAAAACATACAGGGCTGGGGGTGTAGTTCAGCGGTACAGCACTCGCCTAGCACCTGCATTCGAGGTGCTGGATTTGATCCTCAGCACCATATAAAAATAAATAAATAAATAAATAAATAAAATAAAGGCATTGTGTCCAACTACAACTAAAAAAAGAAAGAAAGAAAAAACATACAGAAAAGTTTTTTCCAGAAATTTTGCAAGTCCAGGTAGATAGAGATAAAATCAATAATAAACCACATTTCTAGTGTTTTAAGCATTTATCTGCCCTACAGACAAGCCTATTAGCAGTCCCAAATAATCTAATATTGCTTCTAGAATGACTACTTTATATTTGTGATCTATAGCAGATTTTCATAGGACTTGTGCATAAAGTGACAGATTTACCATGAATCAATAAAACTGTATAAGAACTGTACAAAATCATAATTTAAGAAGTTTAAATTACTGTCATTTTACAGCTGGGGAGATTCAGGGTACTGTAAAGGACTAATGAAGGGCCAAGAAAAGGAGAAAAGAAGTCCTATTTGGTTCCACTTTTGGTGATTTGCTATAATGCTTTTCCTTTCAACACTGACTTAAGAAAATTATTAATAAAATTCCAGAAACCAAAATTCTCAAATATTCTAATTAAAAATAAAGCTGAGGGGCTGGGGTTGTGGTTCAGTGGTAGATCGCATGCCTAGCACATGTGAGGCATTAGGTTCGATCCTCAGCACCACATGTAAATAAATAAAATAAAGGCCCATTGACAACTAAAAAATATTAAAAAAAAAAAAAAAAAAAAAAGCTGAAAGACCAGACATCAAAAAAATAATGGTTAAAGAAAATGCAAAACAAAACATGAGATATACCTGAGATGCGTCATCCAGCTGCGAAGGCTTTCCATAAAGGCTGGAGATATTTTCTGCCCTCATAAGATACTCTGCTGTTCTTCTCTTCACAGCTTCTCGTCGAGTAGGGCTGGACTCTCCTAAAGAAGACAACAAAAGTCTGGTCTTGTGAAAAAGAAACTTTTTTCATTCCAATCTGAAAATTAAGTTCTTTTCACCCATGTCAGTTCACAGTTCACCCAAGCCTGTTTACATTTCTAACCGTGAAGAGGAGATATCTCACTCAAAATCAGAAAACACACGAAAGTCATTCATTTCAATGAGATCTAAGTATTACCCCCATGAATTTCATATACGCAAATTCTGACACCCTCCTATTTAAGTATGTATTGAGAACTTGATGTATTTTAGAAATCAAATATATTTTTTTTTAAAAATGTAGCCAAAACTAGCCCTAATCCAAATCCAGACAGTATATAACGCAACTCAAAAATAAGACCAAAAGAAACAGATAAGAGCGTGACATAGAATTGCTATGCCATAGGCGACATAAGAGTATCACCAAACTGGAAAATAAAACCACTGAGAGTATTTCTAAATTCCAACTAATCGATTTTTGTAAGTGTCATGGTTTTATCTATTAGTAAAAAATTTTCATGCATCTTTATAACTGAAAACAGGAATGTGATTGAAATTCCTATAATATAAAATTATGTGAAATTGATTGACCCTATTTGGGTCTCAGTTTTCCTAAACAAAGGGTATTCAAAATAGCCTCCAAAGAACTCTCAAGACTTCAAAAGATGTGGTTAAACCTATGGAGTGCTGGGCTTTCTCCAGAATGTGATGATTTTATCCATTTCATATGACTGACTAAGATACAGCATTTCATTTGAAGAAGGAATTCTGCTGTAGTTTGGACTCTCCCCGTAAAGGCCCATGTTTTGTTAAACATAGTCCCTAGGGTGGTACTACTGGGAAGAAGTGGTGGGATCTTTAAGAGGTAGACTTTAGTCAGGGTTCTGCAGCTTATTGAAGGTATGCTCCCAAGGTGAGTGTGGGAACCAGATCTCTTTCTCTTTCCTCTCTTTTGCTTCCTGGCCATGAGATGAGCAGCTCTGCACTGCTACATTCTCCCACCTCCAATATGCTGCCTCACCACAGGCCCAAAACAATGAGGCCATTCAATCAAAACTGAAACCTTCAAAACCGAGACAAATCTTTTCTCTTTACAAGTTTATTATCTTAGTTGTTTGTTATGATGATAAAAAATTTACTAACACAGATCCCATGGCTGAAAGTCAAAAAGTTTGAAAACCAGTGTACCATATGATCTATAAGGGTTCCTTTCATAAATATTATTCTGTAGTATTCTAAGTGATTTATGACTCACTTTGATCAAAGCACTTTAACAGATGGTACTAGAATCATAATTCACTATGCATCTTCTTAATGAAGTTAACCAAAAAGAAAGTACTGCCGGGCGCAGTGGCGCACGCCTGTAATCCCAGCACTTTGGGAGGCTGAGGCAGAAGGATCTCGAGTTCAAGGCCAGCCTCAGCAATGCTGAGGCACTTAGCAACTCGGTGAGACCCTGTCTCTAATAAAATACAAAAAAGGGCTAGGGATGTGGCCCAGTGGTCAAGTGCCCCTGAGTTCAATCGGAAGAAAGGGAGGGAGGGAGGAAGAGAGGGAGGAAGGGAGGGAGGGCAGGTGGATGGACCATGTAGAAGAAAATGCCCTACATTACATTCCAGAAACTCTGATGGGTTATCTAAATTCTGGTTCTGCCTCTCATGGGTCATATGGCAAGTCATCTCAACTCTCTGACCCTCTTCCTCATGCCCTAAAATGGAAGTATATACCTCTAATGATCATGGAAAGTGAAAGAGACAACACATATAAATGGAATTACAACCGAGCCAGTCATATAGGAAGCACTAATTGTAGAGTTTTTAAACACTGGTTTTTTTCCTCAAAACTAAATCCTACAAAATGGTATTTCCCGAATTACTGAATTGAAGAGAATAGTAAAGCTAATATTTTTTCCTCAGAAAACCACAAGTGGAAAACCTCTTATTTATTTCTGCCTGGAACAGCATCTTCCGATTTTCTAGGAAATGCCCCTTTCTCCCTTCAGACTTTCCCAACCCTTCCCTATTTCCATGTGTTTGAAGGAAAACTTTCCTATGTCAGATCTCAGTTCCCCTAGCCACCAAGCTCTGTCTAGTTAGGTCGGGGTTGGCTTCCCTGTGCCAACCTGCACAGAGCCCTACTCAACTGGCCACAGTTGGAGAAGGGAAGAATGGGACAACACAAACTGGACTTCTCTGTTATTGAAGCTGTAGGGAAGAGGAGTGGGAAGCACCAGCAGCCACAGTTCCTGCCAATGCAAAAGATCTGAAAGGAAGAACTTGATACAGAGGAAAGTTGATATGAAAAAAAAAAAAGAAAAAAGAAGCCCGAGTATTACCAGGGTCCCTGATTCCAGGTGAACCTATATTCTTGTCTTTGCTTGCATAAGGTAGTCCAAATAGGGGTGCTGGCACATGCTAACCAAAGAATTCTCATGGAATACAGACCTCAAAGAAAAAATACAATGAAGCTGAGATTGCAATTTTGCTAAATAACTTTCCGTTTACATCTTTTACATTATCATTCTCTCTCTTCTCTCCTTCATAAGTAATTCATAAATATACTAGTCTTGACAGGGAGATGGATCTCTATTTCTTTTTAAATTGTGAAACAAGCTATATTTGTTAACTCTCAAACTCCTCAAACAGCAATTAAAATGTCAGTATGTTTCTGCTTCTTGTCCTTAAAATGTCTTTGGATGCCCAAGGTTTCCCGCTAAAGTTGAAAAAATGGGTACAAACCATGGACATCAACCTAAATAACTGAAACACACTTTGAAAATATAATGTACCAGATAAATAACAGCTATTCACTATTTCTACACACTGCTAGTCCTTTTGTAGGGTTTACTGTTTTGGACTCTGTTGTTGCCAGTATCCTTAGCTCTTCACATTTCAGGTTACACATTTTAAGCCCTAATAAACCCTAATTTGAAATTTTTAGCTCACCTTAGGCTCAATTCCAATAGAAACTGTGATGCTTTCATTTTTTAAATTCAGTGTGTCCAGAGCCTCAAAATTGGGCTCTATTCTAATTAATAAATTTGCCTCACTTGAAATTTAAAAATGACAACAGAATACCTAACTATGGTTAAATACGGTTTTAATCATATTTTGTAATCAAATGCTGTTTTTTAAACTTCTGACTCTTTTGCCACTTTCTAGACAGTATCCATAGTAACAAAGAAACAAGAACCAGAAGCCAGCAGCTGAAATGGACTCCTGATGATGATGGTGAGCCCACTTCCATGGAAACTTATGGCCAAGTAATGGAAATACTGGAAGGCTTTTTCAATGCAGCCTTTTATATAGATACTATGATTTCTTCCTTACCAGCCCTTACAAAGAGGTCACATCTACTGCTGATAAATAGCAGCAGCCAAGAATGAAAATCACCTCTTGCAGATATCTGCTGCTGAAGACTTAAAAAGGTTTGTGAGTAGATTTCCAGAATAACTCTTACTGATCAAATTATTGATGTGATTTTAAACAGATTTTAATTAAATAAAAATGTTTAGCCGGGCGCGGTGGCGCACGCCTGTAATCCTAGCACTTTGGGAGGCTGAGGCAGGAGGATCGCGAGTTCAAAGCCAGCCTCAGCAATGGCGAGGCACTTAGCAACTCAGCGAAACCCTGTCTCTAAATAAAATACAAAAAAGGGCTGGGGATTTGACCCAGTGGTCGAGTGCTCCTGAGTTCAATCCCTGGTACCACCAAAAAAAAAAAAAAAAAAAAATGTTTAATTCACTCTAACTTCATTGGTTTTCTGTAGTTTGCTCTTCCCTTTCAAACACACATGGGCTTATGTGTGTGCACACTGACAGCTCTTAATGACTATTATTCAAGGAAAACGTATCTAAATTCAATCTTCAATCCCATATTAGGTCATATAGCTATTATTTATTTAATAACATAGCCACACAGAATACTTTTCAAAGGGAATACACAGTTTATATTCTACCCAAAGACAAATCAATACCTTCGATGAGTTTCTCTATATTTCTGCTAATCATTCACATGGAGCAAGAATTTCCACTGGGTTTTGGCATTCAAAAGAAGAAAAAAAACTGCTTCTATTATTCAATAACTGTGATGGTTAATCTTGGTCGTCAACTTGGTTGAATTGAGAGACCACCTAGAAAACTGGCAAAGCATCTTCTGGGTGTGTCTGTAATGGTGTTTTCCAGAGATGATTAGCATATGGGTCAGCAAACTGGAGCTGGGGATTAGTGGGGAGACCTGCCCTAAATGTGCATGCAAACTCAATTTTTCTTAAACATTTGTAATTTTTGCTTCTGCAATCATCTGCAGACATCAGACTGCAGAATCTTCAGCCTTTAAATACACACTAGATTCAGGGGCTCTCCAGGAAGCTTCCAGGCCTTCAGGGGCTCTCCAGGAAGCTTCCAGGCCTTCAGTCTTACACTGACACTTCCAGCTTCTTGAACTGGGTAGTTACTGGTTTTCCCAGCTCTTCAGTCTGCAGATAGCCATTATGGGATTATCCAGCCTCAGACAGTATAAGCCAACAATTAAATTGCCTCTTATATACATGTTCTATGGGTTCTGTTCCTCTAGAGAACCCTGGCTAATTCAATAATAACCTTTCTGTCGAATAGTTTTGGTGTACCATAAAAGTTGTCTTATGTGCACCTATGTGATAACCCTACTGGGAAGATGGATATAGGATGACTACAGAATGTGATCTGTGAAACAAAAGAGTATAACTGAGTAAATACGAGAAGAAATTCCAAAGTTGTTACTGAAATTTCTAGAAACACTGGACAACCTATCTTGCATTTCTCTGGACACCTACTATGACTTCATTCACTAAAAGTTGTTTTATAGAAGACATGGTCTATATGTAATAGAATATGGGAATTCTGATTTATCCAAGAACGCATCACTATTTTGTACCCCTTCATTGTACCACATCCTATTTACAAGAAATAAATTTTCTCTCTTTTATAATTAAGAAGATTAAACTCAGGGATGTGAAATGTCTTTCTCAATTACACAGTTACACAGTTAAAAGAGCCTGAACCTAAATCAGCTCTTTTATCATACTTCAGGGTACTTGCCATCAAACCAAGTTACCTTTCAATACAAACAAAGTAACTGAACGTGAATGTGATTATTCTACTGTTTGAGTAGAACAAGAAAACTACATAGCACAAGACAAGTATAGGTGAGTATGGCAACAAAGATGGAGAGAAAATAAACAAATAATTTGAAAAAGATGCCCACTGAAGAATACAACAGAGTAGAATTAGAGAGGAGAGATACCCAAGATGATAGACACAGACATAGGAAAATTAGAGCTATAAAAGGTATACATCACACTACGTAAAAGGAATACAAAAGGAATATGGAAGAACACAGTCGAAAACTGGCATGACTGGACTAAAAAGAGAATAATATACATTTTGATGTAATTCTACAAAAAATCGTGATAGCAGTATCAGTGAGGGAAAGATAGGTCTTTTGAGGGGAGGGTGGGGGACTGACCTCTTACATACCTTTATTACCCAAAGATTATATTTGGAAAACAAGATCTTGTTTACCCACAAAAGAACAAAGAGGAATTTTTACTATAAAACTAATAAAAACTGATTTCACAAAACAAAATTTTAAAAAATGTTTTAAATCTGCTCTTCTGCTCTGAGTCACTAATACATAAATTTTACTATGAATATAGCAAACATCCTCATTTGTTTATTCAACAAAAGAAAAGGAATACTGAAAGAACTTGCTTATTTAGACTTCTTGGAAGACAGCATGTCTATATCTGTATTTCATGGAAAATTTTAAGGGAGTTTTAAGGGTATTTTCACTAGAATTTTACCACATGCACAGAACTTAATCTGTACATACGACTGTGCTATTCACATCTTATATTCTTATTTCTATTCCTACTCCACAGATACTTTCTAACAGGCCTTATGCTGCTGGACTTGGTTCAAGCATGCTTGGTTTCATTGAGATTTATCCCATTAGAAAGAACATCCAAATCAACCTGATTTGCTGGAATAAGTTTTTGTTTGTGGGTTTGTTTTTTTTTTTTTTTGTTTTGTTTTGTTTTTTTTTTCCTTTTACAACTTTAGTCACATAAAAGAATACTCCTGTTTCAGATGGCCTTGGGTAGCTACAGCTTTTTTTTTTTCTTAAGTGCTGATTTATTATATTTAATGGTGCTTTGTTCTTTTCAGGTTTAGCCTACCATTTCTGCTTTATGCTAAGTGTTCTAACAACAAAAGGCAACCTTGGGAAAAACAATAATTTATGGTTTTACGTGTCTACTCCAACACTGAAGCCATCAGCTTTTCCGTGTATTACATGAACCAGTCAGTTACGGAATCTGCTTTCTGTAGTTAGTGAGTCCCCTATTAATGTTTTAACAAAACCATTGTTATGTGACCACTAGAAGTTCAAAAGGTCACAAGAGGATAGTAAAAGCAAAAGTCACAATCATATTCATGCTCAAGCATTGCCTGAATTGATTGCTTTCAATGTTACTTAGTGGTTTTTCTATTATCAGTAATACTGAATGAAAACTAGCATCAGATTATACACAGTGTTAAATGCCTACAGAAACAGCCTTCTTTTAGATTCAACATTTTCTTTCTACTCCATAACTTTTCTTTGTTTTGAAATTTTAAGAGTACCTAAAAAGACTATGACTGACGCCTTTCAAAATTACAATGCTAAGCCAGTCTGCTCGTGATAATAAATCTAGTCCAAAGAATAACAATAATCCCCTGCATTTCCCTTATGTTCTAAAGCCAAATGGCATCTAAAAGATAAAAAGGTTTAAAATAGTTAATGGAAGATATTGAAGGAAAAAGGAATAAAGAATCAAATCTAAGGAAGAATAGACTAAAAATAGTTAAAAGAAAACATAGAAGTTAAGTAAAACTCTATAAAAAAAAATCAAGAAATTTTTATTTGCCATACTAGTAAATATGAATGTTTCCCAACCCCCAAAAGGCCTTTGTTCATTCTTTCACAGGCCATACAAGACATCTTAACAGAAGTGGTAAATCTATGAAAGAATCCAGAGTCCAACAACTGTTTTCTGGATGTCATGATATCAATTCACATATTTTTCCTTTAATGTAAACTAATCAACAGATTACAAGTTTATTATTTGTAATCCTATAAGTTTCACAAATTCCAGGATATCACCACAAATCATTGTGCTACTCAGAATGGTGAGCAATTTAAAACTTATGAATTACTAATTTCAAGAATTTTCCATTTAATATTTTCAAACCAGGTTGACCACAGGAACCTGAAACCAGAAAGTGAAACCAAGGTAAAGGGGGATTGATTTCCTAACCTCCTGCCTATGGATGCATCCGTTACAGCTTTCTATAACTTAGTGCCTTTCTCTAACAATCAATAGTTACACAAAATGCACATCAGAGAAGGTCTGTATAATTACTGTCTTCATCATCTATGTAGCAGGAACACAATTCGAAAATGGTATGATTGGGAAAAAAAAAGAATCTACATTTGATATAATTTTATAAAAAATTGTTACAATAGTAATGAGAGAAATAAAACAGATATTCTAAGTAATTATAAACCACTATGTAAACAAAATGAAGTCTACAAATTCTTTATTGTTTGCCAGTTACAATTTTGAAAGACATGTTTCTTAACAATTTATAGAGAAGCACAATATTTCTGTACAAGACTTGGTCAGTTTTCAAATGATACCCACTTTTTTTTTTTTTTTTTTTTGTGGTACCGGGGATTGAACTCAGGGGCACTCGACCTCTGGGCCACATCCCCAGCCCTTTTTTGTATTTTATTTAGAGACAGGGTCTCACTGAGTTGCTAAGTGCCTCGCCATTGCTGAGGCTGGCTTTGAACTCGCGATCCTCCTGCCTCAGCCTCCCAAAGTGCTGGGATTACAGGCGTGCGCCACCGCGCCCAGCTCACTTTTTTTTTTTTTTAATGTTGTCTTTTGGAAGTCTGTTTATTTATTTAACAATAACATGAAATAAAATGGGCTGATACATATTTTGTTAACAAATATAATAACTACTTCATTCTTTGGCTAAGTAAAGGTGAGTCAGAGGTGAGTCAAATTCTGGTGAATTTATGGAGACTATCACACGTGTGTCAAGATCAATGTTTTAAAATAGTAAACATGTAATAGTAAACATGGAAAAGAGTTATAAATATAAAAGTTTAGATTTCCAGTCAGCCCTTTGAAACTTTCTTTGTGGGAAAGAAAAGGGAAAGCAGTGATACTCCTGCTCAAGCCTCTTTTATATGGTGATAACAACTACATGAATTTAAAGGGGCAATACCAACTCACCTCAATTACTACCTAAGTTCTGGAACTTTGTGTAGGGCATCTGTAGACATAAGAGCTAGTAATAAAAATGTGTAAGAAAATGTTTTACACTTTCCAGATAGTTGTCCTGCAAAAATGCATCATGGGTTGTGCCTCACTAATCCAAAAACTGAAATCTAAAATGCTCTGTAATCTTTTGAGCACTGCCATGGGACCAAAAGTGGGCAATTCCACATCTGACCTCATGTGACAGGTTATAGTTAAAATAAAGATTCACTAATGCACACATACATAAATTACCTCTGGTTTATGTGCATAGGGTATGTATGAAACAAATGAATTTTGTGTTTATATTTGGGTCCTAAACCAAAGATATTTCATTTGTATGTGCAAACATTCCAAAATCTAGAAAAATACAAAATTCAAAACACTTTAGGTCTTAAGCATTTTAGATTCTTTCTGAGACATTAAAAGTCTGTTACATTTGCTATAGTAGTTCAAATTGCATAAGTAGTTTTATGCTAGCTATAATGGTTATCTTAGGCCTTTCACTGTGTTTCCTATATCCTCTAATTCTTACTGAAACCCGAATTTCTCTACTTCTGCTGGTGGGTGGGGTCTGTGTAAGCCTGAGGTCTCTGCAGTGGAGAAACACTATTGTAGTGCTAGCAAACAACCAAGGCAGGGGATGTCTGCCCTCCTCAGCCCTGAAAGTCACAAGGGGCAAAGTTGGAGAGTGTTGTGTTGCAGCTCTTTTTTTTTTTCCCCCTAATTTGTTATATATGACAGTAAATGCATTACAATTCATATTACACATACAGAGCACAATTTTTCATATCTCTGGTCCCAAAAAAACAAATGCCGAATGTTTTCCCTGGGCTTTGGAGGGGGAGCATGGGAGGATTAGACGAACTCTAGATAGGGCAAAGGGGTGGGAGAGAAGGGAGAGGGGGCATGGGGGTAGAAAAGATGGTGGAATGAGATGGACATCATCACCCTAAGTACATGTATGATACCCACTTTTAAGACCAGTAATTTAACACAGTAAGCTGCTGAGAAAAAGCAGATTTACACTATCAGTATTTCATTAGAGAAAATAGATAAGCTGAAACTTCTGTGCAATTTATATGTAACAAATTCAATTATAAAAATAAAACCACCTGCAATCTTAATTATTATAAAGATATAACAAGCTATGGTTATACATCATTGTATAACTCAAAAAATTAAAAAATAATATTTAAGTCTTTCTCAAAGTGCCCAATAACCTCCTAGTAATTTAAAATTAAAATTTAAAAAAAAAGGTAATTCTACATTTAGGATTTTTGAGAGTTTTTTTGTTGTTGTTTTGTTTTTTTTGTTTTTTTTTCAATTTAGTTTACTTTACTCATAGATATCTACATTTGTCCTGATCAGAAACAAGGATTTTTCAGTAATCACAGGGATCAAACCAACCCTCTCAATTTAATGTTTTTAAACTGTGTTGCTAAAGATATAAAAATGTGCTGATACTGATGACAGAGACTGTCTAATAGAAACCCTTCGAGAATCCTCATCTATCTCTCTGCTTTTGCTGCAGAACAGCTGTGGCTCACACAGATTCACATGAATGAAAATATTTAGATGAGAAACCACCCACTTAGTTTATTTTCCATATGACTTTCCTGTAATTATTTTGTAAACTGTTCACACAACAATACATAAAAACATCTGCAAAAACAGGTAATTAATGTGTCAAGCCAAACTAATGCATTTTTTATGGTGTCCATGCTTCGTCAACTGTAATTATAACTCTTTTTTAAGCAAATGATGATGTGTTTGTTGCAATGTGCAAGTGGTTATTTTAGATGCTCTGTTTACTGTTCATACAATCTGAATATAAAACTCCACAGCTACTTTACCCCACATCAATGCTTTACCTAGCTTTTTGCTGAAGCAGGAAAGTGGTTCTCTTTTCCAAGCTATAATTTCCAGTAAACATTTTTGTCATTAAAAGATGCAACTCTCAATGTAAAAGTTGACACCAAAATAACCAACAATTCAAGAAGCATATGCCATATACCAGCAAACTACTCATCCAGACTTCATTCCTTCATTTGGAACTATAGGAAATACAGCACTTTATCCAAATAGGCTATAGAACCCTAAATCCCCTAAGAACAAAGAAAAGTTTAAACATTCATTGTGGTCTTAATCATATTATATCCATTGCAACTAGATCCCTGAATACATATATTCAGGAAGAACCAAATGAAGAACCAAATCTTTCCCAAAATATACTGTTTTGTATTCAGTTTATCCTGCTTGAATTCTAACTACTTGAGAAATCACCATCATTGCCACTACTACTATTACACAATAACTGTGTGCCAGTAATCATCCCCTGATGGCCCAAAGTATGTGATCCCTAAAGTTCTCTGTTTCCAGAGCTAACAAAATCTAAGATTAAAGAAGAAGCACAAGCCGGGCGCGGTGGCGCACACCTGTAATCCCAGCACTTTGGGAGGCTGAGGCAGGAGGATCGCGAGTTCAAAGCCAGCCTCAACAATGGCGAGGCACTTAGCAACTCAGTGAGACCCTGTCTCTAAATAAAATACAAAAAAGGGCTGGGGATGTGACCCAGTGGGTCAAGTGCCCCTGAGTTCAATCCCCGGTATCACAAAAAAAAAAAAAAAAAAAAAAAAAAAAGAAGAAGAAGCACAGTGCTATACTATTTTGCTAGAGTTCCTTTTCTTTTTTTTTTTTTTTTTTTTTATTTATTTAAAGGGGTGGCGGAGCTATTTTTAAAAAATATCAGTAACTAATTATAGTACAGAAATGCCTAGGCAATTAAAAAACTCTCAATAAACAATATTTTCTGTTTGCTTGCTTTCCCACTGGAATTTTTAAAGATAGTGGAGAATTAGATATTACAAGTCCAAGCTTATTTGACTATTTTAGACAATTTTTTTCTAAATTGGGCTATTCTATCCTTAATTAGAATATATTAAAATTAATGTAATTTGCTTTCTCTGAATATTAGCTACTGTGATATGCTTCAGGTATCTATCCCCAATCTGTTCCCACAAAGATCAGAAAAGTATATAACAAATCAAAAGACAGTTTGTCAGTTACCAAGACTGGGCTTTAGGTCAGATACTTACTTAGGAGAATGTAAAAATGAAGTCTGATCAAAACAGAATAGAGCTCTAGCTCCATGGATACTAGAATGGGAAACATATGACCAGGATAAAGAGAGGAAACATTTAGAAAGGGCTTATTATAAAATACAGAAATCAAACTCAGCATCAGATTATCAAGATGTCTCAATAGTGAGTTCCATTACTTATACAGCTACAAATATAAATGCAATAATGCATATAATTAATGATAATTCAAATGGTTGAATTCTACACATTGTTAAATCTTGGGGATATATTCATGTCTGTGTAGAACACTGATATACCAGACCAGAGACATTTATTCAAAAATATTTATAGAGCATTTCCTATGTACTAGGCACTATGCTAGAAGACACAGTGAACAACCTTGCCTTCAAGGACATTATAGGTAAATGAGATTATATTCCTTCAATAAATGATGGCATAAATAATCATTTCATTGTAAATATGATAAGAACTTGAAGACAACAGTGTACAATGACAACAAAGGTCAGGAAATCTATTCTGGTCTGAACAGAAGTAAAGGAAAGCTTCCCTGAGAAAACTGGAATTGAGATGTGAGGAGCAAAAAGGAGTTAATCAACTGAAGAGGTACAGTAAAGCACTCCAAACAGCATAGCGCACAGGAATGTTCTAACAAGGAAAAGACCGACTATGGTGCTTTCCAGGAGGTAAAAGGTCACTGTGACCGAAGAAGAGTAAGTGAAGAGAAGTGATTCAGGATGAGCCTAGGGAGGGAGGCAGAAGCCAAATCATGTATAAAAGTCGTAGGCCACAGTAACTATGAAATTTATACTAAAAGCAACGGGTATTTTTATGCAAGGAAAGAACATGTTAGGTTTCATTTTTAAAACATCACTCAGGTTTCTGGAGAAGAGAGAATGGACCAGAATCAAGTATGGATACAAGTAGTAAAACAATCATAAAGTCATTATAAAAAAGAAATGACTCCAAGAATATCAGAGTGAGGAGATCAGCAAAATGTCTCCCTAGATAAATCCAAACAAAATTATTGAAAATATCAACTCTCCAAATCGAAGATACAAACAAGAAATTGAGAAAAATTCATACAAGAAAATGAGCTGAACTGTAATAAGAGAAACAGAGTTATTAGTGTTTCAACACAAGGCTATTCCTATCTGCTCTCCACCCAACAACACACTAGCATGGTGTAAGTGAGGACCAGCAGCCTTCCTGCTGCCAGAAGGGGGTCATCTAATCTGGATCTCCCTGAAAAGCTTCATAGTGGGTGTATGTTATGGTTTAGATGTGAGGTGCACACCAAAAGCTCATGTGTGAGACAATGAAAGAAAGTTTAGAGGTGAAATGAATGGGTCATAAGAGCCTTAACCAAATCAGTGCATTTATCCACTTGAATTGATTAACTCAGTGGTAACTTAGTGGGTAGAGTGTGGCTAGAGAAGGTCATCACTGGAGGCATGTCTATGGGCTATATATTTTGTCCCTGGTAAGCATAGCTCTCTCTCTCTCTCTCTGTTTCCTTGTTGCTATGTCCTGAGCTGCTTTCTTCTGCCACTACTTTCCACCATGTTCTGCCTCATCTTAAGCCCAAAGCAATGGAGTTGGCTGTCTATGGATTGAGACCTCTGAAACTGTGAGCCCCAAATAAAACTTTTCTGCTTTAAAATTGTGTCTGGTCTTTTGATCACAGTGGTGAATTAGCTGACTAAAACAAGGGAGGAAAATTTTGAAATCAACAGCAATCAACGGCAAACAGACATTAACAGCGAAATCTGGGAAACAAGACAGCCATGGTGTGTTCTGATACATTCCCAGATATTCCTGGGGATTTTAAAAGTTGCACACATGCACAAAGGAGACCACAGAAAATGCCAGCTATCTACTCCTCCCTGGTGAATGGGAGGTCTTGCACAAGTAGAAGCAAAAACTGGGGAAGATTTGTAAACTGACTAATCTTTGAACACAGGCCCTAACCCATACACAGATATCTCAAGGGCTCACACTATTTATGCATAGCTTCTGAACAATTCCTGGCTAACCAAAAAACAAAACAACAATAACTACCCCTGGGGAATGAGGAGGAGACAGAATCTAGAGTTGCTATAATATATTATCTAAATTGTCAAGTTTTGAACAAAAAAGTATGAGACATGCAAAGAAAGAGGAAAAATGGAGCCCATCCAAGGAGGGGGGAGACGGGGAGGGAGGGGCCGGGGGAAGCAGTCAATAAAACTGTCTCTGAGTGGACCCAGATGTAAATCTTAGTAGAAAAAGACTTAAAACAGCTATTACAAATATGCTTAAAGAACTAAGAGAAACCATGTTGAAGGAATTAAATAAAGTACAAAGACAATGAGTCATCCAATCAGATTAACAATAAAGAGACAGAAATTATATTTTAAAAAAAGAATCAAATAGAACTTCTGGAGTTAAAAACTACACAATAGCAGATTAAGCTGCCAGGAAAAAAAAAAAAGAATTAGCAAACTTCATGTTAGATGAGTAGACATTATGTAGTCCAAATAAAAGTAAATAGTAAAAAGAACAGGAAATAAAACACCAATGGAGGCCAACACACCTAAGAAAATCATCAAACACACTAACATACAAAATACAGTTCAAGAAATTGAAAGTGAAAATGTAGGCAGAAGAAAATATATATTTGAAGAAATAATGGGTGAAACTTCCCAGATCTGATCAACATTGATCTACACATGTAGATATAACAAATACCAAGGATAAAACAACGTCAAAAGGATAAACCCACTGGGTGTGGTGGCATACACCTCTAATCCCAGAGGCTCAGGAGGCTGAGGCAGTAGTATTACAAGTTCAAAGCCAGCCTCAGCAATTTAGCAAGGCCCTAAGCAACTCAGTGAGACCCTATCTCTAAATAAAATATAAAAACAGGCTAGGGATGTGGCTCAGTGGTTAAGTAGTGCCCCTGAGTTCAATCCCTGGTACCAAGAAAAAGGATAAACCCTAAAACATTTACATCTAGACATATAGCCTAACCATCAAAAGCCAAAAGAAAGAGAAAATCTTAAATAAATAACAAAAGAAAAACATCTGTCACATACTAAGGAACCTCAACAAGATTAACTGGCTTATCAAAAAAATGGAAGCCAGAAAGCACCAGGATGGCATATTTAAAATACTAAATGGGGGAGGGGGTTATCAAAAAAGAATCTGATATCCAGCAAAACTATTTTTCAACAATGGAGGCAAAATAAAACATTCCCAGATAAAGATGGAGAGAATCTGTTGCTAGCATAGCACCATACAAGAGATAATAGGAAAAGAAATGACAGAGAGTAACTCAAATCCAAACAAAAAAAAACAAGGAAAGAAACAAGAAATTACTTAGGTAAATATGAAAGTATCAGTTTCCTCATTTCTTATCCAATCTGGTTTAAAAGGCAAATGCATGTGAACAGTAATTATTAAAGTACAATATAAGGCTTATCCAAAGACATAATTTACATGGCCGTAACTGCAAAAACTAGTGGGAATGAAGAAAGCTACATGAAAAAAAGATTCCACATATTAATGGAATTAGAATCATTTTAAAATATAAAGTTAAGTTAAAATGTTTATTGCTGTAATCTGCAGAGAAACTTAAGAGAAGACTCAAATGATAAAGTTCTTTTTTAAAACACAAAGAAACTAAACGGTATGTAAGAAAATATCTACTTACCACAAAAGAAAGAAGTAAAAAACAAAAAAGAGACACATAAAACAAATGACAAGATGACAGACATAGCTCCAGTCAAATTAATAAGTATATTAAATCTATATGGACTAAATACACAAATACAAAGCAGAGATTATTTCTAAAACTAGATTTAAAAAAAAAAAAATCCAACCAGGACCTAACTAATGGATAGACACTTTGCTTCAAAGGAACAAACATGTTGAGTATGAGAGAATGGAAAAAGATATAATATGTTAAATATATATATATATATATATTTTTTTTTTTAAGAAAAAAATTTACTAGAGACTAAAATACACATTATAGTGTACAAAGATTAATCAGGAATATGTAACGATTATCAAAATAACAAAAATTTAATAACAGAGCCCCAAAAGAGATGAAGAAAGATCATAGTAACAGACAATTCAATAATATTTGTCAGAGAAGTCTCAATGATTGCTAGAAAAGAGAGACAAAAAACTTGCAATGATGTAAATGAATTAACCAGTATCCTCAATCAAACTGAGTTAATGGACATCTACAGAATTCTCTATCCAGAACATGTATTCTTTATAAGCACCATGGGATATTCTCCAGGACAGACCATGTACTAGGCCACAAAACAAGTCCCAAGAAATTTATACGAATTAAAAGCATGTAAAGTATGTTCACTAGGGGCTGGGGCTATGGCTCAGCAGTAGAGCGTGTGTGAGGCCCTGGGTTCGATCCTCAGCACCATATAAATAAAAATAAAGGTTTTAAAAAATTTTTTTTAAATAAAAGTATGTTAACTAACCATAACAAACTAAAAATCAGCAACAAACAAAAATTTGGAAAATACACAAATATTTTAAAATTAAAGAACATTTATAAATAATACATGGATCAAACAAGAAGCTACAAGGAAAACTGGAAATTATTTTAAACTTAATGAAAATGAAAACAACATCTTAAAATTTAGGGGATGCAAAGCAGTATTTAGAGGAATAATTTATAGCTATAAGCACCTATATTGAAATGAAGATCTCAAA
Organism: Tamias sibiricus; assembly: GCA_025594165.1. Classification (NCBI taxonomy): domain Eukaryota; kingdom Metazoa; phylum Chordata; class Mammalia; order Rodentia; family Sciuridae; genus Tamias; species Tamias sibiricus. The sequence continues at coordinate 45,578,952 of CM046669.1, read as the reverse complement.
TAACCTAAGCTTCCACCTCTTAAGATGAAATCTAAAAAATGAAGAGCAAACTACACCAAAAGAAACTGGGGTAAAGAAATAAAAGCAATGGAATAGAAAATGGAAAAAATATGGAGAAAACAAGTGAAATAAAAAATCAGTTCAAAATCAACCAAATTATGTTACACCCATGTAAGAATATACCATAATGAATCCCTTTTTAATATATAATTATGACGCACTAATTAAAAATAAAAGAAGGAAAACCAAGAGAATAGAGCAAGGGGATCAGAGGGAGGCCAAGAAGAGGGAAAGGAGAGGCACTAGAGAATTATATTATGTACATGCTCAAACATGTCACAATGAATCCACTATTATGTATAATTATAATGCACCAATAAAAAAACATTTTTAAAAATCAGTTATTTGAAAAAATCAACAAAACCTACAAAATTCTAAACTAACCATGAATGGCTGGGGATATAGCTCAGCTGGTAGAGTGCTCATTTCACATGCACAAGGCCCTGGGTTCTATCCCCAGCACCACCAAAAAAAAAAAAAAAAAGGAAAAGAACTAACCAAGAAAACCAAAAGAAGGCAGCACAGTCAAAATATGCTGGACTGAGGTTGTGGCTCAGTGGTAGAGCGCTTGCCTAGCCCATGTGAGGCAATGGGTTCGATCCTCAGCACCACATAAAATTAAATAAATAAAATAAAGGTATTGTGTTCATCTGCAACTAAAAAATATATTTTAAAAAAAAATGTGCTCATTAGCCAGGAGCGGTGGCACATACCTGTAATCCCAGCAACTAGGGAGGCTGAGACAGGAGGATTTAGAGTTCAAAGCCAGCCTCAGCAATTTATCAAGGTCCTAAGCAACTCAGTGAGACCCTGTCTCTAAATAAAATACAAAAAAAAGGGGGGCTGGGGGTGTGGCTCAGTGGTTGTGTGCCCCAGGGTTCCATCCTGGTACCAAAAAATAAAAAATAAATAAATAAATAAATAAATATGTTCCTCATCTCAAATAACAGTTTGCCTTCTTTTTCATTTTGTTTGGTTGGTTGGTTGGTTTTTTTGTTTTGTTTTTGTTGTTTGTTGTTGTTTTCTGTTTGCTTATTTGGAGACACAAGGCCTCACCATATTGCCCAGGTTGACCTCAAACTCATGGGCTCCACTGAGCCTCCTGCTTTCACCTCCAGATTAGCTGGAATTATAGGTAAGTGCACTGCATCCAGGTATTTTGTCTTCGCTTGTGAAAGTGATTTCCGCAGAACACAGAATTCTCAAAAGACACAAGTTTTGTTTTGTTTTTTTCTTTCCCTACATTAAAGATTTTTTCTTGGCTGCAGAAAGTAAGATTAAAAGGGATAAATAATGAGAAGAGGCAAAGATGTGGACAAGTAGTTAACAAAAGAATGCTAAGAATAAATAATGAAAGACTGTAAAAGAAGTGTTGAGGGTCCACTTAAAATCAGGAAAAACAAATTCTTAATGATTAATCTGTATATAAAGTATGATTTCTTCCCACATATCTGCTCAGGTATCTGCCAGAGCATGGAACTAATCTGACCTGGCTTGCTAGATTACATTACACAAATTCTATATTCTATTTCCTATATCACTAGATCATTTCATTTAAAAGGACTATTACGATGTCCTGTCACAGCTTTGCCTCTTCTCATTATTTATTCCTTCTAATCTTACTTTCTGTAGCCCAGGTAAAGACGGGCCCTTTATCAACAGTGTATGTCTGGGCATTGTTCTCCCTCCAACTATCAAACCAATAAACTACAATAAAAATCCAATTTAGAGTTCTTTGTCTCTAATCTCTGCTTCTATTCCTTCTAGTTACTCAGTTTGTGTTCTTCATTGCCTTGCAAAGCCCATTTCTCTTATAAGAAAAGGCTATCACTGGTCTGAATTCATTCAAGATTAACTACTTTATAACAAGATTTTACTGTATTTATGGGCTTTTCACCCACGAGCCAAAAAAAAAAAAAAAGTGTGTGCTATAATTAATCAGAGAATGATTTAATCACACCCTGTACAATTCAAAATTGATTTAATTGTCTACACCTCTGGCTATTCTGTAATCAAGACCTTTCTGGTTAACTATCAAGAATAAAGCAGAAACTACTAAAAGGTAAGAAAATTTCCTATAAAAATCAAGACAATAGTGATGTTATAGATCACCATATCACAAAACCTCGGGTTATTATTTTTTTTTAATATCATGCATACCTTTTCAAAGCTCTCAAATAAAATGATCAAAAAGGTAGGGTGGCTTAGCCAAAATGAAAGCCTCAACAAATTTCAAAAAACTGGAATAATTCAGACTAAGTTAATAATTTAGACCATGGAGTTAAGCAGTAACAAAAAGATAATCAGAAAAACTCCAACTCCCAGAAAATTAAATAATACACTTATGATATACTTCTAAGTAATTCACAGGTATAACAGGCAGAATAATGAAGGATCCCTAAAGATGTCCATGTCCTAAGTGCATAATCTATAAATATGCTGCTTTACTTAAAGAAACCTTTCAAATGTGATTAAGGTTAAACACTGTGAGATATGGCGATTATCCTGGATTACCAGAGTAGCCCCAAGAAAATCATATAGGTCCTTAAAATCAGATATTCTTTCCAGGATAAGGGTCAGAGTGAGATGTAACTACAGGAGAACAGTCAGAGGGATCCAAGACTGCTGACTCTGAAGAAGAAGGAAGACCAAAAACCAAGTGTCTGGAAGCTAGAAAAAGCAAGGCAACAGATTCTCCCTAAAGTCTCCAGAATGTAGTCCTTTTCTTACCTTGATATTAGCCCAGTGAGACTCACCTCAGATTTCTAACCTCCAAACCATAAAATAATAAATTTGTGTTGTACGTCATTAAGTTCTGGCAATTTGTTGAATTAGCAATAGAAGCAAATAAGATGGGATAAAGAAAAAAATCAAAACAAAAAGAAAATATCTGAACTGATTATAATGAGGATATATCAAAGTCTATATATTGTGGCTAAAAGGAATATTTAGTGGAAAGTATATAATCCTACATGTATATTGAAAAAACAAAGGTTAAAACTCAAATATCTAAATGGAAGAAAGGAAATAAAGAAAAGAAAGTCTTAACTAAAAAACAAACACATAATCATTCTTTTAAGAGATAAAAGTTAAGTGCACACCTGTAATCCCTGCTTAACTAGAGAGGCTGAGATAGGAAGATCACTGGTTTGAGGCCAGCCAGTCTGGGCAACACAACAAGCCCCTCATATCAAAAAAAAAAAAAGTTAAGAGTTGATTCTTTTTAACATTAATTAAACTGATAAATCCCTAATATAACTGGTTAAAAACAAAAGAAAAATGCCAAACTATCAATATCAAGAAAGATCCAACAGATATCAAAGATGTGGTGATATTCAAAAAATTGCTACAATTAATAAGTCTGACCATTTGTGTTAATAAACAAATTTCTTGAAAAATACAATTCACTGAAGTTGACAAAAAAGAAAGGATATCTTCCTTTACAGATACCCTATTTTAACAGTTAAAAAACTGAATCCACTATTAAAATCCTTTTCATAGCCAGGTGTAGTAGCACACACCTGTAAGTAATCCTAGCAACTCTGGAAGCTCAGGCAGGATAATCTCAAGTTCGAGGCAAGCCTGGGCAAATTAGCAAGACTCTGTCTCAATATAAAATAAAAACGGCTGGGGATAGGTATGGTGCTCTGTGGAAAAATATCCCTGGGTTCAATCCCCAGTACTGGAATAAGGAAAAAAAAAAAAAAATTCTTCCTATAGAACTGTTCTCCCAATTGTTAAGTTTGACTTGTAAATATGTAGAACCATGACCCTATTTTCTGGTTATATAAACTATGGCCATGGTGCACACCTGTAATCCCAGCACTTGGGAGGCTGAGGCAGGAAGATCACGAATTCAAAGCCAGCCTCAGCAATGGCGAGGCATTTAGCAACTCAGTGAGACCGTGTCTCTAAATAAAATACATAAAAGGTCTGGGATGTGGTCGAGTGCCCTGAGTTCAATCCCTAGTACGAAAAAATAAATAAATAAACTATGGTATGAAAGCCATAATGTCTATAACTATTTCTTTTTTGTTTTAATTTTTTGTATTTGTTTTAATTAGTTATACATGACAGTAGAATGCATTTATGCACTTTGATATATCATACATAGATGAATGGATAAAGAAAATGTGGTGTGTGTGTGTGTATATATATATATGTATATAATATATATATATATATTCATTCAATGGAATATTACTCAGCTTTAAAGAAAAGTGAAATTCTGGCATTTGCCAGTAAATGGTTGGAGTTGGAGAATATCATACTAATATAATTTCTCACTTTTATGAGTGTACACGTTGCAGAATCATATTGGTCATGTAGTCACATATATACATACAGTAATAATGTCTGTTTCATTCCACTATCTTTCCTATCCCCACGTCCCCTCCCCTTCCATTACTTCCCTCTACCTAATCTAAGGTAATGATATTCTTCTCTAGTGCCCCCTGACTTCCGCCTTATTGTGAATTAGCATCCACATATTAGAGAAAACATCCGGTCTTTGGTTTTATGGGATTGACTTATTTTGCTTAGCATGATATTCTCCAACTCCAACCATTTACTGGCAAATGCCAGAATTTCACTTTTCTTTAAAGCTGAGTAACATTTCATTGAGTATATATACCACGTTTTCTATTGAGGGACACCTAGGTTGGTTCCATAGTCTAGCTGTTGTGAATTGAGCTGCTGTAAACATTGATGTGGCTGCATCACTACAGTATGCTGATTATAACTATTTCTTAATTCATGGAACATATATATATATATATGAAAAACAAAAATATACATAAATCATGGATAAATCTTAGCAATCAAATCAATAGTATATTAAAAGGATAATATATAATACATACACAACTAAGTAAAGTTGTTAAACCCTCCAAAATCCATCTATGTTGACTCTTAGGTCTGGAGGACATTGGCAGCTATATAATTTCAAATTTTCCCACATAACATCTCAAAAAGAAAAAAAAAAATATCAAGAAAGCAAATAAACCCACATTTGACCCATAATTTCAGCAGTATTAGGAAACAAAAAGTACCAAGACTGTTAAGATTATCTGTAAACAGGGAAATAAACCAAATTACAACAGAGCTCCCAGAGCCCCACTGTCATAGACCAGTGCTGTGGAGACCAGGAGAAAAAGCTTACGGGATTTCCTGAAGAAAAAAAAAGAGCACAGAGGGACACAGAAGACCTAAACCAAAGCACATGAAAAAACTACCCCTAGAAAGAAAGTCCAACTAAATGCCAAAATATTAGTATTTTGTAACACGGGTTGCAACTTGGCAGTTGGAAGCACAGTCTATAAAGAAGGACCTGGACTTGAGTGGAACCACAAGTAAAAGTCTTGGTAAAGCTTTCCTTCTGGGAAAGAATCAGACATGGAAAAGGAGTGATACCACTGGAAGATGTGGCAGTCAAAGAGTGGAGAAAAAGAAGGAAATGAGAACCCAGCCCTGCAAAGAATAACAAGACAAGAAATCAGATCTTACCCATTCAACGCTATTAAGCAATCAGGATAACAACTACCTTCAGAGAGGTAGAAACTGGAAGGGGAGATGAGGACGTATCTATAGTACTGATCAAGTTCTGCCTCTTGATCCAGTTGCCAGTTGCATGGGAGCTTTCCTTGTGTGGAAATACATTGTGCCACACACATATGTACTTTTCTGTTTATATAATTATACTTCACTAAAGTTTTTTTTTTAATATTTTTATTTATTTGCTTTAGTTGTACACAATGCGTTTTATTCAATGTGTTTTATTTGTACACAGTGCTGAGGATCGAACCCGGGTTAGAGGCGAGCACTCTACCGCTGAGCCACAATCCCAGCCCTTCACTAAAGTTTTAAGAAATAGCTATGATGCCTGTTCTCTAGAGAATTATAGTTTAGGAAACATAAGAGAAAACACATACATAACCCAAGCAACATTTTTTACAGGCAAGGACAGAAAGAGTAATAAATGGCATTGTTGAATAAGTGAAAGATGACATTTTAATTTGTTTGTTTGTCCCTTGTTCTGGGTCCACTCCTCCCACATTCTATGTTATGTTAAGTTCATGTGGTTCATCACAGATAGTTCTGTCCACCTTCCCAGAGAAGACCAAATAACCTATGCCTAACCAGTTTAAAAAGGCAAAGGTGGAAACACAATACTCATGCCTGGCCAATCCTCCCAGGGGCCTTTGTTACAGTAATGGTGGAAAGCTCCCTCTTCCCTAGGATTCTGAGGAACAGATGAGAGAAAGGGAATACCAAGTATAGGGTGTGAACAGAGACAGACAAACAGAAAGGCAGAGCCCAGGTAACATTTCTTGAACACCTGAATCGAGCTGTATGTAACCACTGAAACACTCATTTCTGTGGGCTCAAACCCTCTTTTCTATGTGAGCTTCTTTGAGTTGCTTAGGTTTTTGTTATGCATAACTGAAAGAGTCCAGCCTAACACAAAACCTAAAAGAAGGACTGATCTGAGTACAGGGTAATTTAAAAGGCAACTCTTCATTCTCGAACATCAAGAATAGAGACTCTAATGTTCTTTCTGAACCTATAAAACAGTTTCTTCTGAGTTCACTGCATTAGTAACTGCTTTCTTCTGTTGGGTCAACTAAAGAAAGGAAAAAACAGAATGCTGATGAGGATGGAAAGACATATGGGTAAGTGGCAAATTTAAATTGTTTCTAATCTGTTTTATTAAACTCAATTTTATTGCTTTAAAATGCTTTTTTCTAGCCAGTTTCAAAACAGTCAAGATCTAAAAAATTCCCAACTAAAGCAATTTATGGAATTACAGTAAAGAATGCAACTTGTTTTTAAACAGAAAAGGCAGTAGAAATTTTGAGACAGAAACATTCTGAATTTGTTTTGTAGTGCTCTTCTTTGACAAAATCTCAACAATCTTAAGCTCCAGATGAAGATGATCAGAAAAATTCAGACTTCAGTGAGCATTCCTTCTTTTCCAACTACATGACAATGATAAAAATATAGAAGAGATACCAAAAAAATATAATAGGGTTCAAATTTAGGATATAAATCTCTATGGCAAATGTGACTTACCCTAGAAATGTAAGAGTAGTTTAATGTAAGAAAATCAATATAAATATATATGTTAATAGAGCAAAAGGGGGAAAAGATGATCATTTCAGTTAATGCAGAAAAAACAACTAACAGAATCCAACACCCTTTCATGATGGAACATTCAAAACCTAGGAACAAATGAAATTTCCTCGACATTATAAAGGACATCTATGAAAGACCAATAGCTAACCCTATACTCAATGGTAAGAGATTAACTTTTTACCCCTAAGATCAGGAACAAGACAAGGATACCTGCTTTCTGAATGCTCTTCAATGTACTGGAAGTTCTAGCCAGAACATTAGACAAGAAAAAGCAAGAAACAATATTCAAATTAAAAAGGAAGAAGCAAAACTCTCTCTATTCACAGACAACTTACCCTATGTATAGAAAACCCAAAAATCCACAATGAAAACAACTAGGGCTAACACGCAAATTCCACAAGTTTCTATATCTAGATCAACATGTAAAAACCAGCTAAACTGATACACACTAGGAACAAAATTCTTATTTCTCTCTCTCTCTCTATCTCTATCTCTCTCTCTCTATCTCTGTGTGTGTGTGTGTGTGTGTGAGAGAGAGAGAGAGAGAGAGAGAGAGAGTGTGTGTGTGTGTGTGTGTGTGTGTGTGTGTCTGGTGCTGGGGATCGAACCCAAGGTCTTATGCATGCTAGACAAGCACTCTACCACTAAGCTATATCCCCAGCCCCAGAGAGAAAAATTCCATTTGCAATAGCATTCAAAAAATAAAATGCCTAGGAATAAATTTAACCCAGGAGGTAAAACTTATACACTCAAAACCACAAACATTGCTGAAGAAAATTAAAGAAGATACAAACAAGTGAAAAACATCCTGTGTTCATAGATAAGAAGATTTAACATTCTTGAGATAGCAATACTCCCAAAACTTATAGATTTAATACAATTCCTATGAAAATTCCAACTGACGTTTTTATAGAAATGGAAAAATTCTCAAATTTATATGAAATGTCAAGGAGCCCTAAACAGTTAGAATAATACTAAAAAAGAAAAAAAAAACCTCAAAGGGGTTCATAAATTTAAAAAAGCTAGAAGTCAATGCATTTGAAGGCAAGATGATCATACCACTATCTTCCATTAAAAACGTAGCTTTCAGTTTTGCTAGACTTATGCCAAACTGGGAAATAACTTAAAGTCAACTAGAAAATACTTTCATAATATCTTCTGAGTTAACAAACACTGTAAATAATTCAAATAAACCTTGAACTGGGGCTGGAGCTCAGCGGTAGCACACTTGTCTGGCATTTGTGAGGCACTGGGTTCGATTCTCAGCACCACATATAAATAAAAAACAAAGGTCGATCAACAACTAAAAATATATATTTTTTTTTAAAAATAAACCTCAAAGTTATGATTTTTAATTTCTGAAATTCAACAATATAATATCATATGACTTTCTTTCCTTGATCAAACCAAGACTGATTACCTTTTCTCGTGTCCATCCATTCTAAAGCAAACAAGACTATCCTGTTTTTCCAAAAATTTGAGTAATTCTCATTCAGAGGAATAAATCAAAGGTCTCAGCTACTTTGTACGGCACTTACCTATATATTATTATGAGTACACAGAGACTAGCCACATTTAAAGGGCCTAGACATGTTCTAGAAACAACCCTGCAGAGTATAGTTCAATTTGGAACTAGTTGAAGTGACTCAAAAGAAACCTGGAAGTAGATATGGGTTTGTGGTTTCACAAATTAATCAAGACTAATCAAGACTCAATGAGAAACACAGAATGATACAGTGTACCTGAACACAAAAGAAAAACATTTTATATTCCCTATCACAGAGTCTAGTACATATGAGTAATAAATGCTTACTAAATGATCGACCTGGTGGTAGATGGGTGAATAAACAGACAAACAATGGAATATGGAAAAGAATGAATATTAGGCTTTTATTTCTGTGACAAATTACCTTACATGAACAATTCAAAAGGAGGAAAAGTTTATTTAAGCTCACAGTTACAGAGGTTCAACCTGCAGTCAAATGACTCCACTACTCTGGGCTCAAGGCTCAAATATATATCAAAATACAGGCAGAAATGGCAGAGAAGCACTGCTTCACTCCAGGCAACCAGGAAGCAGAGACAGAAAGGGGAAGGATCTGCAGGGATGATGAACCCTTCCAGGGAATGCCCCCAGCGACCTACTTCCTCCAGTCATGCCCCGCCTGCCTACAGCTACCACCAATTTAGTCCATTCAAACTAGGATATACTGATTAGGTTACAGCTCTCATAAACTAATTATTTTTCCTCTGAATATTACTGCATTACCACAGGAAGTTTTGGGGGACACCTCCTACCTAAACTGTAACTATATTCAAAACAAAGCATATTTGATACTGGAGAATTGCTGCTTCTCCATTTTAAAAAACTTATCTTATTAGGAGGCAATATGTGAGAAGTAGCATAGTATAGTGGAAAGAAGACAACATTTAGATTTAGAAAACCTAAAACTCTGGCTCAAGTCTAACTGGCTATGTCCCTGAGCAAATTGCTTAATTTATACAAGTCTTAGTTCTTTCACCTGTAAAATGGGGATTACAATAACTACCTTACAAACAAGCAATTTTGGCATCTGGAACAAACTATACCAAACCAGCTCTCAAATCAATTCTGTAATTCATAATGTAGCCCACAGATGGGTATTACTAACAATGCTCACCATCTGGTAGCTTCCTGTTTTAAATAATTATTCTTGCTAAATAGGTGCCAAGCTTTTAGAATCATTATATTAAGTGTCTTCACCCTCTAAATTTTGGTACCCTTAGACAAAGCACGCTATGACCAGACATGGTTCAGCTTAGGGAGTTGACCTGAAGATTAAAAATAACATAAGAAAAACACCTTTATACTGTGACAGGCATGTAATAGATGAGTTGTTATTTAAACATTCATTAACACCTTTATGCAATCCATTTGCTGCTGTACATTATCACAACTATTCCAGGAAGCCCCCCGTGAGAATACAGATTAACCATATCAGCAACTTGTAGTAATATATAACAAGATGGACATGAAAGGATGGTATATACTTTAGCATTCTCTCCAAAGATTCACCTTGACTTTGGATTTTCTCTCAAGTCCATAAAGACCTGAGAGTACATGGTGCCATTTCTGGATTAAGGAATAAGAGAAGTGTCAGGTTCAAAAAGAGAATCCGCAGTTACCACTATCCAGGCATGCTTCTCTGCTATTGTGCTCTGCATCTAGTCTTAGCTGCACAAACATCAGTTAAAGAAGACAAACCTTTATCAGATCTACTAACAACCCAGATAAACTCCTTTAGGATGAATAGTTTAGTAGTGAAGTAACAAAATTTCCCAGCCCCCAAAATCTCTGTGTAAAGTGTTCCTATGTAGCTCTGAAAGATTATTTTCTCTGGATTATCAAATATCCAGATATCTTTTATTATAAACATGCTAATCCAAACCAAGATCACAGGAACAACTATTATGAAATTAAATTAAAATTATCTATAAATAAATTAAAATTATCTATAGTTTTACTGTTTCTAATGATGTTTCAGTAACCCTGGAACAAACTTTCCCCAAGGAAACATCTTTTCTGAGCATAAATGTCAAATCAAGTTCACAGGCTAGAGCCCCCAATTCTCCCACAAATTAAAGGATAATGTCCATATGTCTGTTAGGTGGTATACTTTGAAATAGAATACACAGACTGGAGTTGAATGTACAGCCATCAGGATTGAAACAGAGGTTCTTTTCTATATGGGTTAAAATATTAGAATTCTTAAAACGGCAGCTTAGTAAAAAATTAGAAAGTAAGTAAATAAGAAATGAATAATACTATCACATTATGAATAAACAAAAAAAAGACTAAAAGTAGTAAATCAATTATTAACTTTTGGATTCAATGGCACATTAACAATAAAACCAAATCCAAAACAGGAATGGATACTGTTAAACAGGACAGACAGACATGTTAAACAGGAGAAATATATTTAAGTGGTTAAAATTCCTTAAGACAAAGGTCTACTAGGTTTAGTATCAAGTCCCAATGGAAAAATAATTAACCACCATAACCAGCAAAGTAACTAAGTGAAATATACTTTGTTATTGGCTGATATGTATTTTAATTTCTCATTTTGAAGCAGCGATTTTTATTTTTCTGGTGCCATCAAGTGGTAACAGTATGAAGTGTGCAAGATTAAATGCAGACAACTTTTACACAAAAAGATGGCACATTGATGTGTTCTATCTATGTCAATTAAATACCAATGATGTTTTAACACATAGCACCTAACATCAGAGCAGATTTTTTATAATTAATTCCCTCTTTAAGCTCCCAACCCACGATGAGTTAAGGCAAAGAACAAAATGAGTACTCCTTTAAGACCAGTACAAACAAGCATTCCAACGGGCTATCAAACCATTTTAAAAACAAAACTGGAATCAAAATGATCTAGTAATAAAAGCAAAAGAAACGGTGACTTCAGAATTAGTTTCTCAATTAGAAACCTTAAAACTGGCAGTTAAAATTATGTAATAACAAATTTAATGGGAAATGAATATTAGAATCAATTATTGGAAACTGTGTGTTAAGAGATTTCAACTGATCATTCAGCAACTTCAGTAAGACAATAATTACTAACCAAAAAATAAATAACAAGATTCCAACTCCTTTTATACTACACCCACAATGCACTAATAGTTTTTAATCCCAGGCCCACCAAAATAAGTAGCAATTGTAAAATCTAAATTTCTAGTTAAAGATGGCAAATTGAATACATTTATTTAGCTGTGTTCCCTTCTGAAGCTTCATTAATGTAGCAAGAGAATCTGTTTAAAGCAAAACCCCACTAGGACAAAGAGAAAAAAATAAAAGCAACAAAATTTTAAAAGCTATAAAGTACATGGATGAGAGGTAATTGACTTGGGAAACCCAAAAGATACCTGACATAACATGGCAAAGTAAAACTCTCCAAAAGCTCAGGGATTGGTGGTCTCAGGGTTAGCTGTGGAAGGAGGAGTGAAAACTACGACAGGATAATTGGTCAAAACTCTAATTAAGCAGCAGCTAGGACTGCTAACTGCCACACTACCTATTTCATAGTCTGGTATACACCCTTATGCCACATTGTTAGATAGAATTTTGTACCCTAGAGTGAAACAAAATGTTGTGGACTACAGGATGCCAGGCACAATGAGAAGGAAGTATATAGTAACAAGTTTAGTAATACAGGAGACAGTGGTAATTTGAATGGCACTGACAAATCAAAGACCACAGACAACAACAAAAATGATAATCTTCTAGATAGAAAATCACTGGAAGAAAGTCATATCAACCTGCAATTATTGTGTCCAAAAGGTCACGTAATTGTAAAGCATATCATTTTGCTTCTAAGAAGAAAAAGTAAAGGACAAAAAAGCTGATACTTTAAAAAATAAAATAAAAAAGAAAAGGAAAAGGTGAATTCTACTTAAAGACACTAATTTACATTCTACACTACATTAATAAGATAAGAATTCATTGCAAATATCAAAAGAACCGAGTGGTAGGCAAATCCAAGAACCTTTTACACTCTTGGTTTAAAAGCCTATTTTATTTTATCTTTTCATTGAGAGTAAAAGCACTAGAGAATCTCTGTGAATACTCCTGGGGAACAAGTAAGAAAAAACAAATTCTTATTTGTACAAGAGACTTGGAGATGTGTTGACTTTGTTTAAAAAAGAAAGAAAAGAAAGAAAGAAAGAGCCCCTTTTAGGGGGCTGGGGATATAGCTCAATTGGTACAGTGTTCGCCTCACATGTACAAGGCCCTGAGTTCAATCCCCAGCACCACACACACATACACCAAAAAAAAAAAAAAAAAAAAAAAAAAAAAAAAATCCCATTTTTGTAGATTAACTGATCAAAGTATAGAATTAAGTACCTCTGATAATCTCACTTGAAGTTCAGTAATTTCTCATTTTCATTCTTGATCCTACGTGAGATTATACAGAAGATACAGTTATATATACATTTTCCCCCACATACCAACATAAGAACATGCCAAAACATATTAATGTAGATAAAATTGTACCTTGAACACCTTCTAGTAGTAAATCGACTCCCTTCCTATAAAAATCAGAAGCAGCTTCATAGTCGTCTTCCTCTTCCTTTTTTAAAGCCAGCTTTATTAATTCTCCTGCTTTCTCCAAATAATCTCTCTTGCCAAGCTTGGATTTTAAACTACCAGGAAAGAGGCTACGACTTTCCCGTTCTTCTTCTGTTTTGTTCTGTTCACTGTCAGAAGCAACAGCCCCTAATGCTGAAGAATCCGAAGAAAGATTGAGACCGAAAGTTCTACTGGGAGAATTTTGATTGGAAGCCATTCCATCATCTAACTCGGCAAGAGAATCCACATCAACAGTAAGAGATATCAGATCACTGTCACTGGAGAAACCTAGAAATATGATCACAATAGTAAACATATTACATTGAGCATCACCCAAAAGAATACAAATCATGCTAACTATTCATTTTTTCATACTATCCAATTCAATTAGGAAGGCTGTAATTTACTGATGGAAGTCAGTATCTAGCAATTTACTTCAGCTTAGTTCATTCACTTTTATACCATCTCTTTTTTTTAAAAAATATTTATTCATTTGTTCTAGTTGTACATAATGCCTTTATTTTTACGTGGTTCTGAGGATCGAACTCGGGCCGCGCACGTGCTAGGCGAGCGCTCTACCGCTGAGCCACAATCCCAGCCCCTATACCATCTCTTTATAACCCTGGAAAACAATTTGCTTGCCTTAATCACCAAACTAAAATTGAAGACAAGTCTTAATCTAGCCTTGTTATCAAAACCAAGATCTTGAAAACGGTTGCTTATACACACAGGTGCTTATAAACAACATTATCATAAGGCACAAAGGGTAAAAGCTTTGGAGTCATACCAAAAAAGTACTTAAATTCCAGTTCTTAAAATGTACTGTGTAACCAATAGGAAGTTCCTTAATAATTTACTTATTGTGCAAAATTTTAAATGAGAAACTGTTAATGCATATGAACTATAAGAGACTATCATAAAATTATAACCACTATGACAATTAGGTAAAAATTATATAATAATTAAATAATGCATCTTCAGCTGTGCCTTTAGGTACCGTACCATCCATATCAGGAAAATGAATGCTATTTAGATTTTTTTAAAGAATTAAAACTTTAGAAAATTTTGTTTTGGCCTGTCCCACAGGTTTTTCGAAACAAAGCTGGACTATATTTGTACCTTAGTTTGCAGACAAAAGAAAAAAAAAGAATAAGTTCTACTGAACTATTTAACAGCAAGAATTAGAATTTCTTCTCCCATTTAACTGATTTCATAGTAAATAAGCATGTTCTACAACAACAGATAGCAAACTTCCGGGTCTTGGAGCTTCCTTGGAGCTTCCTTTTACTTTTCTAAAAATGGTGATTCCAAAAAGCTCTTGGTAATGTGGATTATATCTGTAAATATTTACTAACATTGTATTGATACTAAGAAAGACTGAGAAATACTTTTAAATAAAACATTAAGGACCACTGCATGTTAACATAAATTCTATGAAAAATAACTTCTATGTGACAAAACAAAAATACCTATTGTGAGAAGATTTTTTAAAATCTTGTTAATGTCCAGCTTCACAGAAGATAAGCCGATTCTCATATCTGATTCTGCATATTATCTGCTGTCATATTTTGTTTTGGTCAAAAGATATGAAGAAAATGTCACATAGATATACCATTGAAAAAGGAACAAGTGTTTTTGTATTCTTTTCAGATTACTATGGATATTGTTCATTAATAAGACATCAAAACTCCACAAGTTGTAGTCTCTTAAATCTAGCTGTACTGTGAAATATAAGACTCTATCAATGAAATATCCATTTTTATTGCATTCAAATCCATTCGTCTATCTTGTATACTGAATGACGCTTTTACCCATGCTTAAGTTTGTGACAAGAAATTGAAAATACTGGTTAACTGAGTTACACAGATCTCCCAAATGTTTTCCCCACATTTCATTATTACAATATCAAAATAATCACATTTGTTAATACCATCACCAATCTCATCAGAAAACCCTTTAAGTATATGGAAGTTGTCAAACTCAAAGTGGCAGGCAGAAATGATCCAAAACTCTTTACTTTAGGACTGAAAACCCTAATTTTATCAATGGCAAAAAACACTATCAGCTGTTTTCCTTGAAATGCCAGCTCACTTCAATCACTTTCCAGAAAAACTCTGCCGGATATACAAGTTTGAATAACAATAGTTTATCAATTGTTGTTTCAAGCAAAATGGTGTCCCACAAAAAATAAATAAATAAATAAACAAGTGGTTTGGCTCATGGCTCAAAAAACTGCAAATGATTTTCCTCAAGACAACTCTGATAGTTCAGTATGCAAAGGGCTTTACATGTGAACTTCCTATTTTGTCACACAGAATATTCAAGAAGACATGTACCCAAAGGCTGATATTTAATAAAATTAACAGTTTTCACTGCTTCATCAAAAACATTCATAAGAAAAATCATCACTGATTTTACTACAACTATATGCAATGTTTACTGCTGAGTCAGGTGTCACTGTCTTGATTAATGCCCAGATATAGCAGTTTCACCCCCACTGCTTTTGCATAATCAGTTCAAATGTCCACACAATGGGAAGGCAAAGAATGCCCTAATATTATTATCTGTTTTGACATTTTTGCCTGTGGAGCCCCTGAAAAGACCTTAAGAATACCCAGAGGTCTGAAAAGCACATTTTGAGAGCCTCAGGTCTACAGCATTATATGATTCACAATCGTGTTATGTAAAAAAAGAATTTAGAAACAACTATGAGACCTGCATCACCATTGAATATTAACTGCTAAGTTTCTGTGAAAAGAAAATACATTTAAAAGAAAATTATTTCCTTAGGGTTAAATGTTAAATCAAAACTGAAGGTAGATTAGACTATACAAATCTAAGATCAGAGATCAGTAAACTTTTTTTCTATATAGGGTCAAAGAGAAAATATTTTAGGCTTTTCCAACCATATGGTCTCTGATGTAGCTATTCAGCTTTGCTGTTGAAGCACAAAAGCGGCCATCAACTACATATAAATGAATAAGCATGGCTTTATTCCAATAAAACTTTATTTATGGATACTGAAATTTTAATTCCATATAATTTTACACCACAAAATAATATGCTGGAGTGTTTATTCAACCAAAAATGTAAAAAAACTATTCTTAGCTCATAGGCCATAGGAAAATATGGGGCCATTGTTTGCCAAACCTCTATTATAAACTCAAATTGCTTACTTAAAATCAAATTAAGTAAGTTAGAGTAAAAACATGTAACTGGCAGCTAAATTTTCAAATCAGTTTTAGACACTACTTTGGCACCCTGTCAATTTATCCTGTTTTCATTTTTTTCAAAAACTTAGAATCCGCATTAATTATTAATTCTGTTCCCCAAAAGCAACAGATTCCATTAAACCCACAATCTCAACTGGAATTCATTGGACCTAGTGAAAATCATTTTGGTCCCTGACATTTCAGTCATACAGGCAGTACTCATAATCAAAATCTTTTATAACAATCTTAAAAGTTATTCATCTACTATTCTGAGAAATATATACTTTATAAGAGGCTTTTTAATGTTTTATGTATTTCAGTGCAAATTTATTTCCTTTAATTATACCAGTGGACTAGATAATCTACTAATAAACAATTTAGTTGAAAACAAATGTTCTGGTTTATACAGCTAATCACAAAAGAAAGGAAATGCTGTGTTACAGATCTTTTGTCTGTTCTCCCGTGTCTTGTCACTGTAACCTTCATACCATCTATCACATTGTTTTATTTCATGCTTTGCCACATTTTCCTTTCTAACAAGAACAACAATACATACCAAAGGGCAAGGGGGTAAAGTTATGTGTACTCAGTTTCTTGGCTTTTGACCACAAAAATCTAGGAACATAGTCATACTTCCTCTTATCTTTGCAACCTTATTTTATTAGCAAAGGGAATCATAATTAAATGAAATAAAAGTAAAACCACTAAAACATCTAGGGAGAAAGTCAGACAACAAGCAGCCTAGGAAGATACACTAAGTATTAATAGTAATTTTTCTCTACATGGTAAGATTACAGGGGATTCTATAAAACAGAATTTCACACAATTCTTTGTGTACAAAGTCCTTAAGCTTGGTATCTGAAAAATATCAAAGAAGATGATGCAAGAGTTAAAAAGTGGGAATTTGGTAATAAAGCTATATGGACATTATTTATAAAATATGGGTGCTCCAACAACCAGTGTTAAGGAATTCCAAACTTAAAAAAGAAGGCAGATGTGATTACAAAGGCAGATGGGTTTACCTCTGACATTGCTCCTCCTTGCCTACCTTATTTCTTTACTTCTTGTGTTAAGCTGCACTTGACCAATTTTGAAAAGCCTAACAACCCTACCACATCTCCTTGACCACTCACTGCCACTTTTCGTCTTGCTCTACTTGTTGACATCTTTCTTTCCCATATTTGAGCAAGTACTAAATTCCATTCTTACCAATGAAATATTCCCCAACCTGCTCACAGGGAGGGTTTGTTTGTTTGTTTGTTTTCAGCACTGAGGATGAAACACAAGGCCTTGAACACACTAGGCAAGCACTCTACCACTGAGGAAGTTAGGTCACTGAAGGTGTATCCTTGGAAAAGATACTGGGACCCTGGCCCCTTCTCCCTCTCTTTGCTTCCTGGTCACTATGAGGTAAGAAGTTTCCTCCACTATATGCTCCTACCATGATATACTGCCTTGACACAGGCCCAAAAGCAAAAGAGTTGACTGACCATGGACTAAAGCCTCAGAAACCATGAGCCAAAATAAACCTTCTCTGCTTATAAATTGTTTACATCAGGTATTTTGTCATAGTGATTAAAAAAAGTTGATTAAAACACATTTTAAAACTCCCTTTGCTATTATAGCAATGTCAAATATATATATGTGTGTGTGTGTGTGTGTGTGTGTGTGTGTGTGTGTATACACACATATGAATTTCACATGTATGTATTCAGTACCTAGTTTATTCACCTTATATCCTTAATACATATGCTTAAATACGGTGTTTGTTCAATTCTTCGAAACCATGCTTCTACAGCTCCACTTGTTTTACATAAAACTATATATAAATTTCACATGAAGTGGAGACTAAAACACACAAAGAAAGTTAACAAGTAAGATATGGGGAGCAACGAGCAAATAATAAGGTCTCCATTTAGGTAAGTATGAGGAATACTCAGATAAGGCAGGGCAACTACTGATACTTGATATAATATAGAGACTATATGTCAAAAGTTAAGCCAACCTGAAGTCAATCTATCCTTACAGGGGCCCTCTAGGCCATCACAAGAGTAAAAGGTGCCTCCTTCACCAACACCATCAAGTCAAAATCCAGGCCTTTTTGGGAAGTGATACAAGGGGGGGAAGTCAAAGGTTCTATAAAAGCATTCTGCCTCCAGGTTCATATCACAGAGATTCCAGTCACAGGGCTATTAGAGGGCCCCAGGTGACTTGTTAAAAAGCAGCTACAGACACGAGGGGTTTATTTAGCATCCCAGTTCACCTACCTACCCTCACCTCTGTGCTTTGAACTGCTTAGAGTAGGACACTATAGCAAAATCTGTCTAGGACACCAACTCTGAAAGACAGGCCCCAGGGGAAAGGTTGAGCTGTCACATTAAAAAAAAAAAAAATCTTTATACTATAAGCTATCAGAAATCCGCATTTGAAGACCATCTGTAAAAAGAGATCTGTCTCCTTTAGAACAACAGGTGGGCTCTCATGGGTGACTATATATAAAATACATGGCCTCATTACTATTAGCTGATAACCTTCACTATACTCTGAGGTTCAAATATTGCCATAGTCAAGCAAAGGGAATTTCGACTTGTCCTAGTAGCAATGACTCATGCTTCACACACACAAAGCAAGACATCTAACCAGCAGAACAGAGGTTACCTGGAGGTGGAAAACACAAAGATCCGTTTCCATTAAGAAGCCCTTACAAATATGATTTTAAGTGATACCCACATCTATAGCTTAATGCTAATTGAGAGTCTTGCATTTGCTGCCCCATTTGTCACTTAGTAATATCTGTTACTAACAAGAACCATTTCCTTGATGTTTCACATTTTTAAAAACATCCTTGGGATATATCTATGCCTCACCCTTGAAAAGTTATGAAAAGAGCATCAATATCTAATGTGCATTTGGTGAATATCTAAGTTCAGAAAACAACACATGAATCATAATTACAACCTAATCCTATTATCATAAACAATAAAGCTCTATCACTTGGCTTCACTTTCTACCCAAGGAACTTTCATTCTGCTACTCTTTATAACCTTCTCTGGACTCTAGCATTTCAAAACTGCTCCCAGTGGGCATGGAGGTCATGCTGCACTTTCTACACCACTCCCTGCCTCCCTGACATAAAATTAAATCTGTATTGCAAAATTTAGTTCTGGGAGTGTTATCAAATACCTTTAATACTTTAGATACATGGTTTAAACCCTCTGAAACTCCAAATTTTTAGTTGTAAAGTGAGGGATTTATATCATCTCTAATGTTTCTTCTACTCTAAAACTCTGATTCCTACAACATTTAATGAACTTTTTGTTATTTAATCCATATGACCCCTAACCTCCTAGTATCCAATATTATTCTCAACATCCCTGGATTTTTAAAAGTCAATATTTATGATTTGTATCACCTGTTTTATGTTCATATATACTTACACATACTGACACATTCTCATTTGTGCTTCCCATGAGAAAAAGGAGCTATTCTTTTTCCCTATTTAAGCTTTCCCACTAAAGTAAATTCAATTAATAAGGGGCAATGAATAAAATAAAGATGAGTAAAGAAGCACTTAAAAAGAAAAAGAATGTCTTCAAGCTGAGTAAACCAATATTAACAATATAACCAATATAACACAGAAGGGTCTAGAATGATCTTAGTTGTAAGAGTTCTCATGGTGCCACCTTGTGGACATTTGTTAAATAAAATTCTACTTTTACTTTTCATTAGACTTTCTATAATTTTGTCATGTTGTACTACACCCTGTACTGCATAGACTTTAAGTTATTTTTTTTTTCAGGTACTGGGGGATTGAACCCATTAGGCACTTTAACCCACTAAACTACATCCCTTTTTATTTACTTATTTTTTCAACAGTTGAAACAGGGCCTAGCTAAATTGCACAGGCTAGCCTTGAATTTGGTATCCTCCTTCCTCACCTCGGTCTTCTAAGTCACTGGGATTACAGATGTGTATCATCCACACCTAGCTTAAAATTTATCTTAAAAGCAGATTTAACCAATCTATTTAAGAATACCCCTCTTTAAAATGATCCTGCTTCAAAGCATAAGCTTTAAATCCACTACATGAAAACAGTATGTGTAATCAAAACATAAAATAAACAAGATTTTGATAAAGAAAGTTTTTATCAAATTAAATAATTATACATTTTATGTTATGGTTTGGATGAGAGGTGTCCCCTAAAAGCTCATGTGTGAGATAATTCAAGAAAGCTTAGAGGTGAAATGACTAGGCTATGAGAATCTTACCTAATCAGTGTGTTAGTCCTCTGGTAGGGATTAACTGAGTGATGACTATGGGCTGGTGGGATGTGGCTGGAGGGGTTGGGTCACTGGGGGTGTGCCTTTGTAGTATATACTTTGTCTGTGATGAGGAGAGTCTCTCTCTGCTTCCTGGCCATGTCCTCACCTGCTTTCTTCTGCCACACTCTTCCACAATGATATCGTTACTAACCTTAAGCCACAAGGAATGGAGCCAGCTGTCTATGGATTGAGACCTCTTGAAACCATGAGCCCCCAAATAAACTTTTCCTCCTAAAAATTGTTCTTGCCAGGTTTTTTGATCACAAAAGCAACAAAGCTAACTAAAATAGAAAATGGTACTGGGAGTGGGGCTGTTGCTGTGACTAACTTGACTATGTTGTTTTTGGAGTTTTTTGGAATTTGTGGGAAGAATTTTGTAAAGTTTAGAGATGAAAGCTGGAAAAGCTTTAGATTGTAAGTGGAGCATAATGGGCCATTCTAGTGTGAGTTCAAAAGACCACAATGCCAATAACAGTGGACTGTAAAAACTGTGCTGATGAGATTTGAGAAGGAAAGAACCCTAGGCAATTTGACTGGAGGCCATTTGTATTACATTCTGGCTAAGAAGTTGTCTGTATTTTGCTCCTGAGACTTTCTTTGAAGCTGATTTTAAAAGCCATGGGCTTCTTAATCTGGTGGAAAAAATGTCTAGGCAGCATAGCATTCAGGTGGTGGCATGAATATTGCCTGTAGCTTTTAGCCAACATTACTGTGATAACTGAAAGCAGGAAGATTTGAAAACCCTGCAGTTTCCATCAGAAAACTAGTGCTAAGGAACACCTGGTAGTTACAGACATTATAGCCACTAAAGAAAAGATAAATACTTTAACCAGAAACAATAGGAGACATGGCTTGAGGGCATCTCAGGAATTGGCAAGACCATACCCATCTCAGGCTCAAGGGTATAAAAGTAAAATTCCTTTGAGAAAAGTCCATGGGGGCACCCTACTTGCGCAGGAGTGCCTAGGAAGTTGTTTCACCATGCTCAGCCAGGCAGGCAATCAGAGGCTGCGCAGTCATGGTCTTAAGAGGCTTAGCTACTGCTGAGGTGGCAGAAAACCTTGGCATCAACCAGATAGTACTGGTTCTGCAGAACAGCAGGATACTAGAGTTAGGGGGTCATGGAGGCTTCCACTGAGATTTCAAAAGAAGCCTGGGAAGCCAGGCAAATTACAGCAGGGTGGGAGTTCCTGCAGGCAGCTTCTGATAGGGTGATACATGAGATGTGAGAAGGTAGCCAAAGCTGCAATGGAGACCCCCAAGATTAAGAAATAACAGTAATAGCCAGGCCTGGTGGTGCACACCTGTAATCCCAGCACTTGAGCAAGGCTGAGGCATGAGGATCAGGAGTTCAAAGCCAGCCTCTTAGCAACTCAGTGAGACCCTGTCTCTAAATAAAATTTTTAAAAGGGCTGGGGATGTGGCCCAGTGGTTGAGTGCCCCTGAGTTCAATCCCCAGTACCAAAAAAAAAAAGGAATGACAGTACTGGGGAATATCTACCTATGAAAGCTGCAGAAATTGAGCACAGACAAGCCAACAGAGAAGCCGTGTAGGCTGCAACCAGCAAAGCCATAGGAGCGAAGCTACACAAGCCCTTTGGAGAGAACATCACAATGCCAGCAGATAACAGCAGATGCCAGCAGATGCCAGACGTGGAACTACAGGGCTTGTTCACCAGCTGGATTTCGGTCTTGCTTTGATGCCATCCCTTCTTTCTATGTCCCTATTTCTCCCTGGTAGAATGGAAATGTTTATTTTGTACCTTTATATACTGGATACATGTAACCTACTTTTGATTTTTACAGGAGCTCACACTGAGAGTTTGCCTTGAGTCTCCAAGAAGACTTTAGACTTGGACTTTTGGGCAATGCTAATGCTATGGATGCTCTTGAAAATGGACTAAATGCACTTTGCATTGTGAAATAAGCATGAGCTTTTGGGGGCCAGAGGTGGAATGTTATACTTTAGATGTGAGATATCCGCCAAAAGCTCCTGTATGAGACAACGCAAGAAGGATTAGAGGTGAAATGATTGGGTTATGAGAGCTTTAATCCGCTGATAGAGATTAACTGAATGGTAACTGAAGGCAAATAGGGTATGGCTAGTGAAGGTAGGTCCCTGGGGGGCATGCCTTTTATGCCCACCCCCTCTCATTCCTCTCTCCTCTCTCCTCTCTTCTCTCTCCCCCACCTTCCTGGTGCCATGTTCCCAGCTGTTTTCTGCCACACTCTTCCACCATGATGCTCTGCCTTACCTCAGCCCCAAAGAATGGAATCATCTGTCTATGAACTAAAAGGTCTGGAATCATGAGCCCGAAAATAAACTTTCCCTTTAAAACTGTTCTTGTCATGTCTTTGGGTCCCAGCAGCAAAAAAGCTGACTAAAACACTTTTCCCAATTAGTCCTCCAATATTTTAATTATAATCAACACTTCAATGTAATAGTTTAACCACAATCTTTGTGCTTGTCTACATGTAGGGAAGAATATTACCTTTCCATCAAATAAACACACAAATCTTGGGCTAAATATCATTTTAGGGAATCCCTTACAAAAATCAGCAACATATGCTATCCTCAAAAATGTATCAGCATGGGGCTGTGGCTGTGGCTCAGTGGTAAAGCACTTGCCTCGCATGTGTGAGGCACTGGGTTCGATTCTCAGCACCACATAAAAATAAATAAAGATACTGTGTGTTTATCAACAACTAAATAAATTTTTAAAAAAATGTATCAGCACTATATGCTATACCTCTTTACTCTAAAATGGCTGGTTAGCTGGGTACCATGATGTATACCTATAATCCTAGTGATTCAAGAGACTGAGACAGGAAGATTGCAAGTTCAAGGCCAGCCTCAGGAAATTTAGTAGCCATAAGCAACTTAGCCAAGACCCTGTCTCAAAACAGAAAATAAAAAGGGTTAGGGATACAGCTCAATGGTACACTGCTCCTGAGCTCAATTCTCACCACCAAATAAATAAATAAATAAATGGCTAATTTAAGACTGCTTAATAGATACTTTCTTATCTCTATCAGTGTTACAATGAGCAGTTTTTAATTCATAATTCACAGACATCCCTCCTCAGATCTGCCCCTGGAAAAACTGATAGATTTTGCTATTCCAAGACACATTTAAAAATCATAAGATCTGGGCTGAGGATATAGTTCAGTTGCTAGAGTGCTTGCCTTGCATGCACAAGGCCCCAGGTTCAATCCCTAGCAACACACACACACACACACACACACACACACACACAAAGTCTTGAGATCTGCTACATATAATAAGCCAATCTCTCATTTTCTGTTTGTGGTTATGATCACCTAATTATTTTCCCTTATTTGCTTCATGAAGCTGGATAACATCCCTCCTAAAACTGCAAAGGAAGTCAAGTAACGTATTAGGAAGAGGAAATGACACAGGTCACCAGATGAGACTAAACCGACATCAAAGGCATCGATGATATCAAGGCCAGTATGGCAGTAAGCCACCTGCATCCTTCAAATAGGCCAACAGATGAGAGAAACATGTCAAGATGCTCAGTTCCCATGCACCATCTGGGCAGGTTTCCACAAATGTCACAGTAACTTCATGGCTAAGTTTAATTCAAATAAAACATAGAAGTCTAAAGGGGAAATAAAATGTTAACAACCAATTATATCTCCTCTCATCTTTGAGGAAATATAGTTTAATTGCTTTGGACAAAGGAGATAAAGAAAAACCAACATTTCATTTTAATAATGCAAAACAATGTCAACCTTTTGTCTAAAAATCTACAGAATAATTTCATAATTTTTAGTTTCATGCTAAGTAAAATATAGTTGCCAACTTATCACAAAGTTATTGATTTCATGACATCTCAAAAGGGTTTCTCTATTCTACTGTACCATAAAGCAACTGTAATTTTAACACAAAAGGAGATATCCCAGATTTTCATGTTTCCATCACTACTTTTGATTCCATAGTAAATTAGGATTTGTTGACTGCATTGTTAATGTGATAAACTTGCTATGTGGCATGATTTATATATGATTTGTACCCAAAAGGTTTGTATCCTGGAAGCTTGGTCCTCAGTGTAGCAGTGTTAGGTGATGGAAAAGGACTTAGTGAAAGGTAATGAAGTCACAGGGGACATCATCTTCAGAATAAATTAATGTAGTTCTCATGGGACCCCCAATTAGTTACCAAGTGGGTTGTTGTAAAAAGAACTAGATTGGCCCCTCCCCAGTCTCTGGCTTCCTGTCTCACAATGTGATTGCCTCTGCATGAAGCTGTTTCCCTTCCTTTAGGCTTTTATGTTATGACATAACCAAGAGGGCATTCACCAGAGGCTGAACAAACGTGCTGCCCAAACTTGGACTTTCAGCCTCCAAAACCATAAACAAAATAAATCTCACTTCTTTATAAAGTACCCAGTCTCTGGTATTTTATTACAAGCAACAAAAAACAGACTGCTTCTGAAGGAGCCCCAATTAGGAAGGGTTATTGCAGCTAGCTGGAAGCCATAAGTTCCACCTGATATGTATGTGACGCACCTGTAGGCACCCGCAAAGCTAAAGGTATATAACCGGGTGAAAGCGGTCAGAGTTAGGAGAACGAATTCATTCAGTCAGTCGTGCAGTCGCTCGGTCGGTCTAGAAGAAGAGTTCGGGTCGGAGAAGAAAAGAATCAGAGTGGCCAAAACATAGGCAGAGCGGTTACAGATAGAAGAAGTAATGGCTGGTCAGAGTTAGGCCGAGGCTCCCGAGGAAGAAGGAAGAAAGAAGAAAGAAGAAAGAAGCTCTAAAAAATAATCTTTCTACAAGAAGAAAAGCTCTCTCTAATCTTTCTCTCTAAAAATCTTTCTTTCCCTCTCTAAGCTCTAAGAAAGTAGAAGTAAAAGTAGTAATAGCTTTACTCTGCCTCCGAGTTTTCCTCCTGGTTTTCGGTACCAGGTAGTTTACATGCTTCAATCTCAGAAATCCAAATACCGAATGTTTCCTCTGATATAAGGAGGCCGGTTCACAGTATGGTTGGGTCGGGGTACATAGGAGGATTAGAGGAACACTAAATGGTCAAAGGGAAGGGAGGGGAAAGGAGGGAACAAGGGGGGAAGGGCGGAAGGGGGAAAAAAAAGAAAAAGTGGTTAAATAAGATGGGATAGCATTATTCTAAATTCATGATTGAAGACTTGAATGCTACGAATATACTTTGTATACAAACTGTTTTGTGTAAAAAGATGCTCTTTATGTGTAGTATCAACTGTAATGCATACTACTACTATAAATAAAAATTAAAAAAAAAAAAAAGAAATGTCAGCCTTGTCATGTAATGGCATGAGGGGAAAATGCTCTGGAGAAACAGTCCTTTTGTTTAAAATAGAAACTTTAAAGAAGCCAACTTAACATATTGGGGGAAAAAAACAGACTATTATGCCTTGTCTTTTTAACTGCAATTAAACAACCTTGAAAACAGCAGGCTGTATTAAGATTTACCCCTCTGGCTTATTCCACCATTTTACATACTTACAAATTCGTAAGTACGTAAAATGATAATTCACCTTCAAGACATTGTTTAAAATACTACACTCAAGGAAATTGTTATGGAGTAAATCATCTTACATTTTGGCTTTAAATCCAAACTACAAGCATTTGTCAACACCATCTCTTTACAACCCTCCATTTCACTGCATACCTATGGAGTTTGGTTGAATGTCACCTTTCTTGCTTTTTTGCTACTAAATGCCCTCTCCTGTGGTTGTCTCTGTGGCTTCCAGACTTTTTGCAAAGTAAATCTCCCACTTTCCTATTATACCAGACAATCTCATGATATTTACTAGTCATTTTCCCTCTCAAATAACAATGAATTTGTAAGCTGTTTGACATTGTCATCTATCTGTATTTGTCAACTAGGTGTCTTATTCAGCAGGATTAATTAGCCAGACATAAAAGGCTTTTAAAGGGGATGGGGAGAAAGCATTAACAGCATTAACAGCATTTCCAGTTTCATGCTTTTCAGTCTCATGAACCACAGAGTGTTTTAGAGATAGTACTGCAGTTGAAAAACTAAACTTGACTGACAGAATAAAATGTCAATATTAGTTTTAGGTATCATAAGTCTGAGTTTTTAACAAAAATGTTGCCCCCATTTCTCTCATAAAATGAATTACATTCTAAGAAATAAACCCTTCCAAAGAAAATACATCTTTTTGAAAATTTAGAGGTAAACTCTAAAACAAGTGCTTTAGGGAGGGTCACCTATGTAGACCAGTTCACATGGGGCAGTCCTGTGTCATGCCTGTGATCTTGGTGTAATTACTAATGCAGCACTGGCTTTAATTCTTAGAAGTATTTCAATTTGAACAATAAATTGTAGGGTTAACCCTAGCTTTAGTTTGTATCTCCTTTAGCATTAGTACAACCACCTATTCACTTGAACAGCCTCAATATTTTAGCACACCATCCCAAGAAAAATTATTCCTAATAATAATGATCCTCCCTCCCCTTCTCTTCCAGACTACAAAAATGAACAAAAAGATCTTTACACTGCTCCCATTACAACTACCTTACACTAAAATAGGCTCCTAATACCCTTTCCTCATCATGGTGGACTCCCATCTAGTTAACAAAGGCTACCAAAAGAACATAATCACTTCAATATCACACAACCTTTGATTCTTATATAAAAAAAATAAAAAGAGAGGAAAGAAATAGTCTACATTTTCAAGAACAACACTCCTCATTAAATATGTTACTATAAATCTTTCTAACTTTCCTACTTGTTTTATATTGAACATCATAGAATCAATACATTTTGCAGGTGAAAAACATCTACTCCTCTTCCTCATGAGTGAGGAATCTGAGGCAACAGAATGATAAGGTTATCCAGAAGACACCTTTCAAGGAAATCAGTTCTAGAATTAGGATCACACTAGCATCCCAAGCAAGGGCTAGACTTTTTTAAATCCTTGCAAAAGGTCTCTGACTATAAAACAGGTCATGGAGAATAGATTTTTTTTTTCCCAAAAAAGCATGACAGATTACAAAGTAAAATTACTGTCAACAATGTTTTTCTATAACTCTGGCAAAATCAAGATGAAGCCAAAGGGATTGAGGGCTGAATGGAGAGCCCTAGGCACATGGCCTCCATGCATTACATAGAAGGTTTAAATGAATGGACTTTACTTTTAAGTCAATGAGAGGCACAAGGTAAGAATAAAAGCTACTTCTCAAATGGTAGCATTTAAAAAAAAAAAAAAAAAAAAAGAGTAAGTACGTTAGCCCACATAACAGATAGGAACATATCTGTTCTTACAAATCAAGAGGCAAACATCCTGCACTAGATATGTCAATGTGGCCGGTGATGTCTGACATCAGTGCATAGCCTCACAAACCCAGCACTACAGTAGTGAAACTGCAGCTACCTCCTATGTGAGAGTCATAAAGCATCATCCTCCACCACAAACTCAACTCATGAAAGAGATCAAGAAATATTACTCTATTATCTTACCTTAAATAAACTAAACCTAAAGCACTCCTCAAATAACTCTATTTTTTAAAGACCTACCTCCACCTGTCCCCCATCTTTCTTTTCAATTCTATTATCTTCCCTGCAAAAAACTAGTTACAGAAATCCAAAAGCTAAAATGTATGTATTAAAATCTTCATATAAATTCAGTATGGCTTAATCAAGGAATCAAACAAAAGATTAAACATTCTTGAATTAAAGTGATTAAAAGTACAATATTGCTTTGGTTTAGACTCATGTTATTAGAAAATATATCAAAAAGATTGAAACTACCTTAGTCTTATTCTTTTTAGGCAATTAAAATAAGTAAATTTTTAAAGATAGCCTTGAAATTTTCTAAAAGTAAGATACTGCTAAATAAACTTTAGTAAGGTATTCTTATACCACAAATTATACTGTCTGGTGTATATAAGAATGCCTTACTAAACACTAAACTACACAATATATCATTTCATCAAATTTAAGATGCCATTAATTGGAGGATGAAACACTATTTTATAAATCACTAAGAAAAAAAGGCTTCTAATTAAATGTGAGATACTATCAACCCAATACCAAGGCACCCAAAATCAGAGATATTTAAATCTGGAAAAAAAAAATTTATTTAAAAAAAATCAGTAAAATTCCCTCAAATTCCTAAATACATCTATTTTTTTACTATACAGATATGATTTATAGTCTTCTACAAGAAAAATCTCTAGATGCAAAAAAAAAAAAAAAAAAAGTTAAAGTCTCTTACCTTCTGTACTACACTCAGGAAAGGTATCAATGAGGGAGTCTGAGTGAGCTTCAGCAGGGCCAATTAATTCCGAACCATCATTAATTATTCCACCCTAAAAAGATCAGAGTAATTGTTTCCTTGTCATTAAGAACATTTAAAAATGTTAGTATATATTAGTTATCTCAACTGACTGTACATAAGGATTACAGGAGCTATTAATCCATTAAACTAGTTCACAATTACATTCCAAAAATCACTAAGTATATCAATAGTGATTCATCAATTATATAAATGTACCACACCAATGCAAGATGTTAATAATAGAAAAAACTGGGGTGTGAAGTAGAAAAGACAGAACATATAGGAAAACTCTACTTTGTGCATAATTTTTCTTTAAACCTGAACTGCTCTAAAAATCGTATATTATTTAAAAATTCAATAGGAATATTATACCAGGTTATTACACCATGAAAACGCACAAGAAGAAAAAACTCACAGCTTAAGAATATTGTCCTTAAGGACTGGTAATTTTAATTACGGATGATAAAATGCATCAGGAAGTCATTGAATTTCATCACATTATAAACTACAACATATCAAACAACATTTCAAGTGATATGAGAAGCCATTTAGGTTTGAGACTCACTAAAATGCAACTTAGGTAAAAGTAAAGAAATTTAAGATATATCTAGTGAAGAGAGATTTTTTTAAAAGATATAAAAACAAATATAAGATTGATTTCTCAGTGAGACCATCATTTTAATCAAATATCTAGATTTGCAAATTCAGACCTCAAAAGATATTTTCTCTTCCCTGACATGCAACCAGAGAATGTTATGATCAGACAAGCAGTGGTGGCACGATTCTGTGCTGTGGCTTTATGGACCAAAGGCTCCAATTACAGACAAAAGGGCTTAAGATCCTTAAGAAATTATAAATAATTAAAACAGTAACCCTTCTGCTCCTCACCATCCTTCTTTCTGCATCCCACCAGTAAGTTCTATGCCCCATACACTACTACCAAGAGAGTAAATCCCCAGAGAAATATAGACCCCATTTCCTCTCTAGCACAGCACAAAGAACTATCTTACCTAATTAGAAAAAATTTCACCTGACAACAAAATATGTATCCCTTTTAAGTACACACAGAATATTCTCAAGGACACAGCATATGCTAGTGAGTAAACCAAGTCTCCATAAATTTGAAAGAATTGAAATCACACAAAATATGTTCTCTAATCACAATTAAACAAAATTAGAAACCAACAATAAAAGAAACTTCAGAAAATCCACTAATATTTGGAAATTAAAGAATCCATTTCTAAATGACCAATGGGTCAAACAGAGAAATTACACATGAGGCTATACAATGAGTTGAATAAAATTTTTTTTAAGAAAGAGAAATTTATGGGTTGAGGTTCAAGCAGTACTCAGAGAAATTTATTGCTCTAAATTCTATATTTGACAAGAATATTCTCAAAACAATAAGTTAAGTTTTCACTTTAAGGAATTAGATAAGAAGCAAAATAATTCCAAAGCAAGTAAAAGGAAAGTAATAATACTTTAGAGCAAAAATTAGCAAAATTAAATAGAAAACAAAAACAATGACGAA
This sequence comes from Tamias sibiricus, assembly GCA_025594165.1. NCBI lineage: Eukaryota > Metazoa > Chordata > Mammalia > Rodentia > Sciuridae > Tamias > Tamias sibiricus. The sequence goes on along the minus strand of CM046669.1, from coordinate 45,548,272 downwards.
AAACTGAATCAAAAGTTGTTCCTCTGAGAAGATCAACAAAATTGCAAATTTTGAGTCCGAAGCAAAGCTGTTTGTGCTGCAGGCGCAGGGGCCAATACCATCTCGGCAAGGAGACGATCCACCCAGCGGCTTTGAAACCGATCTGCGAGGAGGGATAAAAAGAGGCCTAGAGGCGTGGGCGGTGTCCACGTGGAGCTCTTTCACACTGCTTGCCAAGCCGATCCTGCACGCTCTGGACTGACACAAGGGTCTACGGAGCTGCTGTTGAAAGGGAGGAGAACACCGCCATCTTTGAGAAGTGCAGTGGCTGACCCAGACAAAGGGGAAAAGATGGAGGAGACAACAGCTGCAGACATCCAGGGAGCCCCAGCGCTCTGAAGGCAGCACACACCTGGGTGAGACTCGGGTGACCAGCAGGGGAGGGCGTGTCTGAGGCCAGCCCAGCGGCCACAAGCAGCTACAACTGTGGGTGGGCGTGGGGAAAGGGTGCCTTCTGGAGGGTCCCCTTCCCGGTGCCATTCATCTGTTGACACACAACGGCCCTGAGCCAATCTTCCCCCTGAGCCATACAGCCACAGGCTAGGGTGAAGACTTGACTCCACTGACAGGGTCGCAGACTATCTGGACGAGGTCCAATGCAGTTGGCTTAATCTGGAAAGGGAAAAGAGAGGGGGGCTTCCCAGGGCCCGTTTTGTTTGAGACTTGGGGTTCGACGTTTTTTTTTTCTTCTTTTTTTTTTTTTTGGTTGGCTTGCTTGTTTTATTGGTTTTCGGGGTTTTTTGTTTTTCTTTTTCTTTTTTTGGCTTTGTTTTGTTTTGCTTTTTTTTGCATTGATTGTCAGTGTGTTTGATTGTTTGCTTCTGCTCCTTTTCTCATTCCTTCTTTTCTTCCTTCTCACTTTGGCATCTCTTCTTCCTCCTTCATCTTTCATATTTGCAGCCTGCCAGTGCATACTAAAGAGAGGCAAAAACAAGCTTTACGCAGAACTTGGGATTTCTAGAACCGGTGCAATTGAACTGGATAGCAAACCGGTGTTATATATAGTTTACTCTCTATTTTCTTGATTCTCTCTCTCCTCTCTCTTACACCAATTTCTACTCTTTCATCATTTTTTTTTTCCATCTTACTTTATATATAAATTGGTCTCTCCACCTAATTGTCTACTCCATTCTCTATCTTCTCTCTTCTACTGATACTAAACCACTTCCAGTAAACCACTTCAATAGAACTCTCCTTTCATACTTTCCAAGAAAGAACAATTCAAGACACTTCCTTCTTCTTAAACATAATACCTCTGTATCCAATACTTGAAGCTATAAAACCCCATCAGAAGCGTACAGAGTAAAATGGAAATAATATCTGGGTTAACCAAATCTGTACATTGTGATCAAAACTGAAATTTTCTGAATAGAAAGTGTTAGGTTTTAAAGTGTAAAGGAATTATAAGGGGATCTGATAGCATTGTACTACAGGAACAACATAAGGCATTAAGGTAAAATCGAAACAGTCAAGGTCCCACAGTGCAGGAAGAAAAGACACACAAGCATCATGAAAAAACAAGGGAAGAAAGTGACACAAACAAATCAAGATTCCCCAGCAATAGATTTCACGGCAAACACAGTTGGTCAAATGCCAGAGATGGAATTTAGAAATTACATATGCCAAATGTTTAGGGAACTTAAGAATGAACTCAAAAATGAGATGAGGGAGCAAGTACAGGAGGCAAAAGATCATTTTGACAAAGAACTCCAAAAACAAATACAGGAAGTAAAAGATTACTTCAATAGGGAAATAGAGGCTCTAAAGAGAAACCAAATAGAAATTCCAGAAATGAAAGAAGCAATAAACCAAAATAAAAGTTCAATTGAAAGCATCTCCAACAGAGTAGACCACTTGGAAGAAAGAACCTCAGACAATGAAGACAAAATATGTCCTAGAGAAGAATTTAGACTATACAGCAAAACTCGTTGGAAATCAAGAACATAACATCCAAGAATTATGGGACAGCATAAAAAGACCAAACTTAAGAGTGATTGGCATAGAGGAAGGGGCAGAGTTTCAAGACAAAGGAATGAGTAATCTATTTAACGAAATTATTACAGAAAATTTTCCAAACTTGAGGAATGAATGGGAAAACCAAGTTCAAGAGGCATATCAAACACCAAACAAACAAAATCTCAACAGATCCACACTAAGACACATTATAATGAAAATGCCTAATATTCTGAGCAAGGAGAGAATACTAAAAGCCACAAGAGAAAGGAAGCAGATCACATATAGGGGGAAACCAATCAGACTATGTTCAGATTTTTCAACCCAGACCTTAAAAGCAAGAAGATCCTGGAATAGCATATTTCAAGCTCTGAAAGAAAAGGGATGTCAACCAAGAATCTTATATCTAGCAAAATTGAGCTTTAGATTCGAAGATGAAATAAAAACCTTCCACGACAAGCAAAAGTTAAAAGATTTCACAACTCGAAAGCCAGCACTTCTGAACATCCAGGGCAACATTTTTCATGAAGAAGAAGAGAAAGATAACAATGAAAATCTACAAAGGGAGATATTAAACTAAGGGAAATACCAACCAGAAGAGAACCCAAATCAAGCTAAAGACCATAATTCAAATAAAAATGGATGGGAATAAAAATCACATCTCAATAATAACCCTGAATGTTAATGGCCTAAACTCACCAATCAAAATACACAGATTATCAGAATGGATTAAAAGAAACGACCCAACAATTTGCTGTCTCCAAGAAACACACCTCATGGAAAAAGACATCAACAGACTGAAAGTGAAAGGCTGTGAAAAGTCTTATCACTCACATGGCCGGCGGAAACAAGCAGGGGTTTCCATCCTCATATCAAATAAGGTAGACTTCAAACCAAAACTAATCAAGAGGGACAAAGATGGATATTTCTTACTACTTAAGGGAACCATTCATCAACAGGATATAACAATCATAAATCTATATGCCCCAAATAATGGAGCACCTACCTTCATCAAACAAACTCTTCTCAAGTTCAAGAGTAAAATAGACCACAACACAGTTATTCTAGGGGACTTCAACACACCTCTCTCATCAATGGATAGATCATCCAAACAAAAGCTAAACAAAGAAACTTTAAGCCTCCTTAAAACAATTAACAATTTAGACCTAACGGACATTTATAGAATATTTCATCCCTCAGTAAACGAATACACTTTTTTCTCAGCAGCACATGGCTCCTTCTCCAAAATAGACCATATATTAGGTCATAAGGAAACTCTCAGCAAATATAAAAAAATAGAGATACTACCCTGCATGCTATCAGACCATAAAGGGATGAAATTGGAAATCAATGACAAAACAACGATTAAGAAAAACTACTTCAACAACTGGAAGCTAAACAACATGCTACTAAATGAACAAGGGGTTGAAGAAGACATCAAAGAAGAGATTAAAAAATTCCTAGAGGTAAATGAGAACACAGATACAACATATAAAATCTCTGGGACACTATGAAGGCAGTAGTAAGAGGAAAAATCATTGTACTGAGTTCATTCCTTAAGAGGAAAAAAAACCAACAAATAAATGACTTAACATCACACCTCAAAGCACTAAAAAAAGAAGAACAGACCAACACCAAGAGCAGCAGAAGACAGGAAATAATTAAAATCAGAGCAGAAATTAATGAAATTAAGACTAAGGAAACCATTCAAAGAATTGACAAAACTAAAAGTTGGTTCTTTGAAAAAATAAACAAAATTGACAGACCTTTAGCAATGCTAACAAAAAGAAGAAGAGAAAAAAACTCAAATTACTAACATTCGTGACGAAAAAGGGAATACCACAAACAAACACCTCAGATATACAGAAGACAATTAGAAATTACTTTGAAAGCTTATATTCTAATAAAACAGAAAATATTGAAAGCATTGACAGATTTCTTGAGTCACATGATATGCCTAAACTTGAAACGGAGGCTATACACAACTTAAACAGACTGATTACAAGCGAAGAGATAGAAGACACCATCAAAAAGCTACCAACAAGGAAAAGTCCAGGACCTGATGGGTTTACAGCTGAGTTCTATAAGACTTTCAAAGAAGAACTAATACCAATGCTCTTCAAACTATTTCAAGAAATAGAAAAAGAGGGAGCTCTTCCAGACTCTTTCTATGAGGCCAATATCACATTAATTCCAAAGCCAGGCAAAGACACATCCAAAAAAGAAAACTTCAGGCCCATATCTTTAATGAACATAGATGCAAAAATCCTCAACAAAATCCTGGCAAATCGGATACAAAAACATATCAAAAAGATAGTGCACCATGATCAAGTGGGGTTTATCCCATGGATGCAAGGCTGGTTCAACATTCAGAAATCAATAAACATAATACACCACATCAATAGACTTAAAGACAAAAATCATATGATCATCTCAATTGACGCAGAAAAAGCATTTGACAAAATACAGCACCCCTTTATGTTCAAAACACTGGAAAAACTAGGAATATCAGGAACATATCTCAACATTATAAAAAGCTATTTATGCAAGGCCCCGAGCTAACATTATCTTAAATGGAGAAAAATTGAAAGCATTCCCTCTAAAAACTGGAACAAGACAGGGATGCCCTCTTTCACCACTGCTATTTAACATAGTACTGGAAACTCTGGCCAGAGCAATTAGACAGACGAAAGAAATTAAAGGGATCAAGATAGGAAAAGAAGAGCTCAAATTAGCACTATTTGCTGATGACATGATAATCTACCTAGAAGACCCAAAAAACTCTACCAGAAAACTTTTACAACTAGTAAATGAATTTGGCAAAGTTGCAGGATACAAAATCAATACACATAAGTCAAAGGCATTTTTGTACATCAGCAACAAAGACTCTGAAAGGGAAATGATGAAAAATACCCCATTTACAATAGCATCAAAAAAAATAAAATACCTGGGAATCAACCTAACGAAAGAGGTAAAAGACCTCTATAATGAAAATTATAGAACACTAAAGAAAGAAATCATAGATGAACTCAGAAGATGGAAAGACCTACCTTGCTCTTGGATAGGTAGAATTAATATTGTCAAAATGTCCATACTACCAAAAGCATTATACAGATTTAATGCAATTCCAATCAAAATCCCAATGTCATTCTTCAAAGAAATAGAAATAACAGTCATGAAATTCATCTGGAAAAATAAGAGACCCAGAATAGCCAAAGCAATCCTGAGCAAGAAAAGTGTAGCATCACCATACCGAACTTTAAATTATACTATAGAGCAATAGTAACAAAAACAGCATGGTATTGGCACCAAAACAGACTGGTGGACCAATGGTACAGAATTGAGGATACAGAGACTAATACATATAATTTCAGCTATCTTATATTAGACAAAGGCGCCAAAAATGTACAGTGGAGAAAGGATAGCCTCTTCAACAAATGGTGCTGGGAAAACTGGAAATCCATATGCAACAAAATGAAATTAAACCTTTATCTCTCACCATGCACAAAACTCAATTCAAAGTGGATCAAGGACCTAGGAATTAGACCAGAGACAATACGCCTAATAGAAGAAAAAGTAAGCTCCAATTTCCAACATGTCGGATTAGGCCCCAAGTTCCTTAATAAGAATCCTGTAGCGCAAGAATTACTACCAAGAATTAATGAATGGGATAGATTTAAACTAAAAAGCTTCTTTTCAGCAAAAGAAACAATCAGTGAGGTGAATAGAGAGCCAACTAATTGGGAACAAATATTTAATACATGCACATCAGATAGAGCACTAATCTCTAGAATATATAAAGAACTCAAAAAACTTTACACTAAAATAACAAATAACCCAATCAATAAATGGGCTAAGGAATTGAGAAGACACCTCTCAGAAGAAGATACACGATTAATCAACAAATACATGAAAAAATGTTCAACATCGCTGGCAATTAGAGAAATGCAAATCAAAACTACTCTTAAGATTTCACTTCACTCCAGTCAGAATGGCAGCTATCAAGAACACAAGCAACAATAAATGTTGGAGAGGATGTGGGGAAAAAGGCACACTCATACATTGCTGGTGGGACTGCAAAATGGTGCAACCGTTATGGAAAGCACTATGGAGATTTCTTGGACACCTGGGAATGGAACCACACTATGACCCAGCCATCCCACTCCTGGGTCTATTCCCAAAGGACTTAAAAACAGCATATTACAGTGATACAGCTATCTCAATGTTTGTAGCTGTGCAATTCACAATAGCTAGGTTGTGGAACCAACCTAGATGTCCCTCAGTAAGAGAGTGGATTAAGAAAATGTGGTATATACGCACAATGGAATTTTACTCAGCAATAAAAGAAAATAAATTAATGGCATTTGCAGGTAAATGGATGAAGTTGGAAGACATAATGCTAAGTGAAGTTAGTCAGTCTCAAAAATCCAAGTACCAAATGTTTTCTCTGATATAAGGAGGCTTGTTCATAGTATTGTTGGATGGGGAGGTACATAGGAGGACTAGAGGAACACTAGAAGGGTCAAAGGGAAGGGAGGATAAGGGGGGGAGCAAGGGGGGAGGGAAGGGGAGAAAAGGGAAAAAAAAGAAAAGAAAAGGTGGTTGAATGAGATGGATATCATTTTCCTAAATGCATGATTGAAGACCTGAATTGTACGAATATACTTTGTATACAAACAGTTGTGAGTTGTACACATTAAAAATTATTTAAAAAAAAAAAAACCTTGAAACATCTGGCTCTCTTCTATCATGCATATTTTACCCAGCCTATTGATGCTAATGGAAGATAGTTGGGTCAAAATTTTCTCGATTGACAAGAACCAAAGACAAATGACCCTAGTCTTTTGCTTCTCATTCATCCTGCCTGGATGTTGTGGTTTCTGTCTCTGAATATCTTCATATGGAAACTAACCTTAAAGAACATATTTGCCTGTTACAAGCCAAAATTAAAAAACAAAATTAGAGCTTATGAAGCTTCTTAAGAATCTTGCCAGTTTGGATACCTTAATATCCCTAAACCCATTAGGGATTTTCTTTTATATTCAGATAATGCAAAGTTTTATGGAAAACTTTTGTGAGGTACTAATAAAGGACATTGCTTGACAAGAACAGAGAGATAAATTGGGACTCTGATACATCATCTATTAATACTTAAGGAAAACCTGATATGTTTCATCAAGCTTTCAGAAACATTTATTGGGCCACTTTTCCTTTGTTTTTGTAAACTGCTTGTTAAGTGTGTATAGATGTAGCACTTTTTTTGTTGTTGTTTCTTTGCTTTTTCAAAACAGTAATCATCTTGAAAATGAAATTTTAAAAACTCACTTATGAGGTTTGATCATCTTGAAAATTAAATTTTAAAAATCAAAAAAAAAATTGCAAATTTTTAGCTAAGATGAACCAGAAAAAAAAAAAAAAAAAAAACAGACAAGATGCAAAATTACCAAAAAGATGATGAAAGAGGAGACACTTATAAAAATGGAAAACACTGCTCTATTTTTGTGGCAGTGATCAGCTGCTTCAAGATGAAGCTCCATTATTGCCTTCCTAGCCACTGGCTGCCAGAAACACATTAACATGGATGATAAGCTCAATTTTGCGCTTTTTATAAGGAAAATATGCCACAGAGGTTGCTTCTGACACTCTGGGATAAGAATGGAAGGGTTATGGGGTCTGTCTCAGTAGTGGGAATGACAAACAAGGTCTCCCCATGAAATAGGGTTGATCCACAACCATGTCCATCTGCTATCGAGTAGGGGGCATTTCTGCTATTGACTACAGAGAACTGGAGAAAGCAAGCATAAATCTGAGCATTACAGATGTCAATGTATTCATTCTCAACTTGGTTAACAATACTGCCAAAGACTGACTGACACTACAGTGTCTCATCACCGTAGGCACACAAGAGAGTGGAGAATCTGCAAGCTATATGGATCTCTCTAGAAAAGATAATGTCTGCCAATAGTTCTAAGAAAGTCCTTTAATAAAGAAGGTAAGACACCCAAGATTAAGAATCTTATTCCTCCACATGTCCTTCAGGACAAACACTAGTGCATTGCTCTGAAAAACTGGCCCACTAAAGAAAACAAGAAGCTGCACAATATAATAAGCTTTTAACCGAGAAAAATGCTAGCAACAGACTGCCAAGAGCTCCTACTTCTAAATCTGAGTTAACCCAAAAAATAAGGCTTTTTAAGAGCAATAAATAAGATCATGCTTTAAAATTTAAAAATGTTATATGGGAATTCTGTGAACAACTTTATACCAACAAATTATACAATTTTGGTGAAAATTCCTAGAAACATATTACCAAAGCTGACACAAAAAGAAGGAAAAAAAATCAGAACAAAGAATAAGTAAATAAATTAAATTAAAATTAAAAATCTTCCCACAACAACTCTACTCCTCACAGGCCTAAGAGGAACAAAATTTTTACAATCCATACAAAAACTATGCAATGATATTCATAATAGCATTATTCATAAATAGCCAAAATGTGAACAATCCAAATGTTAACTAATAAACAAAAACAAACCCAAAGTGGCATATCCATAACCATATGAAGGAATATCAGACAGGAATAAAAAGGAATTAAGTACTAATACATGCTATAATACAGATGAATCTTTAAAGCATCATACAAAGTGAAGTCCATTCACGACTAGATTCCAAGATTAAAATACTGAGTAATAAAAATAACAAGAAATACCAGACTTATATCTTGAAAATTAAAAAATGCTGAGATATATTTAAAAAAACATCTGAATAAATGGAGAGTCATTTCATGTTCATGGATTAGAATAGTCGAGATGACAACTCTCCCCAAATTGAAACATAGAGTTAAAATACTTCCAAATTAAATTCTATGAGAATTTTTGTTCATGTGAAAAGTTGATGCCAAACTTTTTTATGGAAATTCAAAAGACTCAAAACTGCCATAACAATTTGGGCAAAAAGTAGGTAAACTTACACTATCTGACTTCAAAACCTATAAAGCTACAGTAATCTAAGCAGTATGGTACTAGCATAAGAATAAGCACAAATAATAGAACACATCAACAGTCCAAAAATAAGCCATCACATTTACAGTCAATTTACTTTCAATAATAGGGTCAACACAATTCATTGGAGAAAGGAGTCTTTTCAACAAATGGTGCCAAGACTATCAGATCTCATGTGCCAAAAGATGAATTTACACTGTTGCTTCACACTATACATAAAAATTAACTCAAATTAGATCACAGACCTATATGTAAGACTAAACTATCCAGGGAGAAAATCTTCATGGCCTTGGGTAAATCAAAAAGCTCTAGGAAAAGCCAAAAATAGCATAATCCATGAAAAAGGGAAAACCTGATAAATTATACTTTATTAAAAACTGGAAGCTTTTATTCTTCAAATAGCACCATCGGGAAAAGGAAAAGACAGAGGTACAGATTGAAAGAAAATGTGTACAAATCCCATATCTGATAGGGATAAAAATACCCTACTGTTCTGAGGATTGTATCCCATATCTAATAAAAGACTTTTATCTAGAATATATTCAGAACCATTCAATCAAAAAAAAAAAAAAAAAAAACAGGCATATTTTAACAGACATTTCGCCAAAGAAGATATATGAATAAGCACAGGAAAACATTAAACATTGTCACGCCATTAGAAAAGCAAAAGTAATACTGCAGTAAGATACCAACACACACTTGCTAGAATGGTTTACAATTTTAAAAATCAGACAATGCCAAGTGTTGGTGAGGTTGTGAGAGAACTGGGACATCCACACATTGTTGAGGAATATAAAATGGTAAGTTAATTCAGAAAACAGTTTGGGGCTATTTCCTTAACACATAAACTTACATTAAGATTCAGCAATTCCAGTCCTCAGAATCTATATCCACACAAAGATATGTCCACATAAATGTTCACAGTAGCCTAAGTCATAAGAGCCAAAACTAGAAATAACTCAAATGTCCATCAACTTGTCAACAGATAAACAAGATGTGACATAATCTATATACAGATGTCCCCCTTACTGACAATTTTGCTTTGCATCTACAGTCAACTGCAGATTAAAAGTGTATTATGAAAACTTCTACAAATAAGCAATTTATAAGTTTTAAACAACTTTTATCATAAGATACTGCTATAATTTTTGTATTTTACTATTATTGTTGCTAACATTTACTACCTAACTCATAAATTGAACTTTATAAACAGGAAAAAACATAGCTTATGTAGGGTTTCGTACTCCCACAGTTTCAAGCATCCATAAAGCGTCTTGGAACTAGTAAGAATGAAACTACTAACAGAAAACTATCCAGCAATATACAGTGAATAATATACAGAATGAAATAGTAATACAAGATACAACATGGATGAAGCTCAAAAACATTATGCTAAGTGAAAGAAACTAGGACAAAAGACTGCTTATCACATGATTCAGTGTATCTGAAACGTTGAAAAAAGGCAAATCTATAGACAGAAACAGTGGCTGTGCAGGGCTGGGAATGGAAAAGGGCAACACTGGCAAGAAGGCATGGGGAAACTTGTGTGATGTAATGAAAATGATCTAAAATTGATTGGTGGCAATAGCTCCACAAGTCTGCAAATGGAAGTCAGTATATTGCATACTTATTATAAATGGTAAATTTTAAGTTAAGTCAATAAAGCTATAATAAATAATCATTAAATAATATGTGGTGGAAAAATATAAATGAAACAAGATTGGCAATATACTGTTAAATTTTTAAGGTGAATGATGAGTAATACACAGATCCATTATTTTATTCCTTCAACTCTTATGAATGTTTTAAAGAAAAATCAGGCCAGGCACAGTGGCACATACCTACAATCCCAATGGCTCAGGAGGCTGAGGCAGGAGGATCTTTCAAAGCTACCTCAGCAAAAGCAAGGCACTAAGCAACTCAGTGAAGTGAGACTCTGTCTCTAAATAAAATACGAAATAGAGCTGGGCATGGGGCTCAGTGGTTGAGGGCCCCTGAGTTCAATCCCAAGTACCCAAAACACAAAAAATTCAGCCTAAACAAGTAGCTAGATGGTCATTTGTATGTGATATCATCAGTGTTCCTACACAGAGAAAAAACTGTTAGTGAGGCATACGCTGAAGACTGGCTACCCCAAAACCTCCCCTCCTCACTCCAACTTCATCCATGATCAAAATCAGAAAGCTAAGAATCACCTTCCTAATGTCCTACAAAGTAAGGATAGTCACGTGACCCAGTTCTGGTCAAAGAGATGTAAGAACTACCTCTACACATTTTTTTCTGGGAAAAGATTTAAAATCTGGCATGTTTCTTTTGACACTTTGCCTTTCATACTCAAACCCAGAAATCTAGATACCTGATAACATTCCTGAGCTCTCATCCGCCTGCAACTACCTTCCTCACTCAGACCTCTGTGATGAGACTCATGTTTCATGTGTAAGCTAATTTGGCAAGCTTTTTTTTTTTTCCTGCTTGTAGCTAAATAACCTTAAAGACCGTTATTTTCTCTATTTTCAAAAGAGTAAAAACCACTGTCATATCTTGCTCCTGCCCAGCGTGCTGCTTCAAATAGTTCCAAGATATTTTCCAACATTAGTTTGACTCCTCTTAAACTGTCTACTTTTTCGTAAACCCTAACAACAAGTGTCTCATTTCATAAAGTGTAAAAATTCTTCTTCCAGAAGCAATTTTAATCAGGTATTCCCAAATCCAAAAGAAACAGAACAAACAGGTAACTTTTATTTAAACTGCTCAGAAACTTCCATTAATCCCCAAACTGATTTTTTTAACCCTATACCTTTCACAACCTCCATGAAGAAAATTTCTTCTTCTTAATAGCAACAATGCCGTTTTCAATACTGATGCTCTGTCAGATAGGGAAAAAAAAAAAAAAACTACAATGGAGAATAACAAAGAGTCAAAACTGTATTTGACTTGGCCTTTTATCCCAAATATCTGCACTGGAGATTAGCAGAAACCAAATTTACAATCTCAGACTGGTTTGCAGAGTAATGAAAAAGTAAGCAACAAGGTCAATCATGAAGAATTACGGTCAATACAAACTTTTCTCTCTTCTTTTTTTTTTTTAAGTACTGGTGATGAACCCAGGGGCATTCTACCACTGAGCCACATCCCCAACCCTTTGCATTTTTCACTTTGAGACAGAGTTGGCCAGGGTGGCCTCAAACTTGTGATTCTCCTGCCTCAGCAAGTTGCTGGGATTACAGGTGTGCAACACTACACCTAGTCATTACAAATTTTTCTATTACTGTTTCTACTCTATTACTCTAAGTCATAAGTCTGCAATGTCTTTTCAAAGATCAACTTTCTTCAGTAAACTAAATTAGGTCATAATGAATTACCTGCATAGATTCACTAGCATCAGGAAAATTATATATCCCATTACAGATATATCATGATAGTTATGTATTCTAAGAAATTTAATTTATACAAATGAGTGTATTTTCAGTTAAAAAAAAAAAAAAAAGGAAAAAAAGAAAACAATGATAAGACAATCATGTAGCTTTTTTCTAGAAGGCTAACTAAATGCAATAGGAAAACTGTGGGGGTAAGAACAGTGAAACCAATTGACAACTTGCTCAGATTCAGTTGAAAATATATTAAAAAACAATTATTAAAAATGATATATAACTCAGAATTAAAGCATTAATGTCAAAAAAACTCAAAAAAAATAATATTCAATGATCTCAGATAATATAATGTGCAATGGCCTACCTCTCTGAAACTGTGCAAAGACTATTTTTTATATCTTTACACAAATCCATATAATTACAACAAATGTAATATGGACTTGTAGGATTTTATATCCTAAAGAAAAGTCTGCCCCTAAAATATACCTCAAAAAGAAAAGAGTTTCATGATACCAAATTTTAATGTATTCCAACTGGGATAGAATTTGAAAATCCCTAAGCCCTTTGCATCAATTTTTTAAGATCTTTCAATCAAAAACTGTATAGCTCTCTATGCTAAAAGCAAAAGGTATGCCACAGACATGGATATTTAGCAATTAACTTCTACTCTTTTTAGTGAATAATGAAATTTAAAAGTAAATTAATTTCCTACTTGAATTTACTACAAATTAGAAAATAAAAGGGGCTGGGATTGTGGCTCAGTGGTAGAGTGCTCGCCTAGCACGTGCGCGGCCCGGGTTCGATCCTCAGCACCACGTAAACATAAATGCATTGCGTTGTGTACAACTAAAAGCAAATAAATAAATATTTTTTTAAAAATTAGAAAATAAAAATATTTAATATAATATAAAATATTCCAGAAGACTATCAAACCTTAAAAAAATCCTCAAGCTGTTTACTGTTGTAAAGAGCTGGAATATTGGCAGAAAACTGTAGCAGGTCTTCAGCACACTGTCTTCTCTCTTCAATAACAGTTTCGTCAAATCGCCCTAGAATTAAATAAGAATCAACACTTACAGAAAGAACAATCAAATGCTGCTTCATGACAGTTTGTGTCCAGAGATTAGAAAGCAGCAGCTGGCCTACCACTGCCTATTTGCTTATTATGAAAACTTCTGAAGTCACACCTAGCCTCTATAGTGAGAATCAGCAAGAAAAGAATGTTTCTAATAAAACAAGAGGCAGAGGTATCAGCTGATAAATAAAGGTGTGCTCATAATCTAGAATGTGTCAATGTAAGAATTTTACTAGTTAAGAAGCTGGTGATTTGAAAAGAGAATTTTTAAAAACTCAAATGGTTTTCCATAGTAATTTAACACCGTAAGTACTCATAATTTTCCCTTTTCTACTCTTTTTAATTTATAAAGGGGCTGAAGAGAGAAAATTATGAGAACATCTGTATTATCAATAGGGTCAAAAATCTCAGCTTGAAGCAAAAAGCTTTTTATGTTCAAGTCCATGTGTGATGCTATCTGCGTCCATGACAGCATGCTTAGGAGAAAAAAGAACTCAGAGCAACAGTGAGTTCCACTTTACAAGGTGATGAAAAGGTGGTTTTCACAGAATGCTTTAATGATATATACAATTTGAATGCTGAGAAGACATTTTCAAATATGATCATTTTGTATGACTCTTAGTTTAGATGGCTGGTTGGCATTTGTCACATGCCCTGTTTCTTACTGATTGCAATATAGGTTTAAAAAATACAAAATCAAAAGAGCAGAATTATCATACACTTAAACATTTTAAGTGGTTTTGCAAAGTAGTAACAAAAAACTAAGGCACAAAGAAATTCCTAGTTATATAAATCAAGGCAAAGAATTGGAAACTGAACCATTAAAAATCCCTCTAATCAATGTATCTAATGCTTATAGCAAAGTGTCTATTTCATGATAACTAAAAAAGGGTACTGATGTTAGACCTGGGTTCAAATATGAGCTCCATCATTCACTAGCTGTAAATCCTAAGGTTATTTTCACACTGTAAAACAGAGAAAAATAATAATGTACGTATGGCTTACAGTTCCACTTCAGGCACATGGTAAGCACTAAATAGATTATCATGGTGTCTTTGAATCTTTAAAAGCTGTCATACTGACTAGCACACTAGTAACTTGTGAGTGAATAAACTGAAAAACTTTCTCAAAATTAAAAAAAAAAAAAAAAAACTCTTACAGTGGAATACTCTAATAGGAAATTTAACAGTGGGTTCACTTAAAAGAAAAAAAAACCCTAGGCCACAGTTCATGGATGGATTTCAGAGATAACAATCCTAATAATTTCCATGCATGTATACACAGGTAGAATATTATAGACAAAGGGGTATAATATTTAGAGTCCTCTAAGAGCCCAGAGCCCAGTAAAGGTTAGCAGAAAGTAGCAGTCAATTAGAGGATTCCTAGTATCTACTATTCTGCTTTATTTAGTATGAAACAGGCTGCCAGTTGCTATCTAAATGTTCACTTTCCTCCTTAGGAAAATAATCCTCAATTTTTAACTAGATACATGAAGCACAGGGAAAAAAAAAAGACTTTATAATTGTCATATTGTCTTGTAGTTAGGAATGGACATGGACTATATATGTTCTGGCCTAAAGCACATAAACAAAAGTTATATTGTAGCTTTCCAGAAATGTCTTTTTAAAAAGAGAGCTGATATAAACCCTCTCCCAGAATTTCTTCATTGTTCCTTCCTCTCAGGAAATACTGTGAAAGTGAAGGCTAAAAAAATGACAGGGCACTATGCATGGTGGCACATGCCTGTAATCCCAGCAACTCAGGAGGCTGAAGCAAGAGACTTGCCAATTCAAGGCCAGCCTGGGCAAATTGATGAGACCCTCTCTCAAAAAAAAATGAAAAGGGCTGAAGATGTATGTTGGTGTAGAGTGACCCTGAGTTCAATCCTTAGTACAAAAAAAAAAAAAAAAAAAAAAAACAAAGGACAACAGAGCAAGAAAACAGGAGTTGGATTCCTGATCACTGAGGGAGGAGCTGCTATGAAGCTATCTCCAAATCTTTGACCCTAAGAAAGAAAGAAATTGGCTCCTATCTCATTGTAAATTTTGTCACAAGTAACCAAACCTAATATAATCCACTATGCTAAATCTATGTTTCTATTAGTTCTCAGTTCATATGCAACAATTGGATTAAACTCAATTCTCTCATGACAATAGCACACATAAATGTCACTACTAGCTTACCTATCAACAATATTATCCAGAAACAATCTTCCAAGAGCTTAAATAATTAAATTCTCCAGCCTGAAAACAATCTTGAGGCAAATGTAGTAGCTAAATAATAATATTATTATTCCTTTTTTGTTGCCTACATAAGTATAAAACTGTACATGCAATTATAATTCAACATATTTATCCTTTAAAAAATTGCAAATTCCAGTGCCTGTGAATTAATATTAGTAATTTTATAAACATCTATCATCTTGAAACAGAAACCTAGAAAATACACACTTTTTTATGCTTCAACCCCTAAGGCCACCTGATATTATTTTTAAAAATATTAATTACTTGTTGAGAAATTTCAATGAAAGACTTCCTAATAGTTTATGAAACCCTAAAAAGATCTTATTGCTATCTGAAACAATAAAAATT
The DNA here is from genome assembly GCA_025594165.1 of Tamias sibiricus. Taxonomy (NCBI): domain Eukaryota; kingdom Metazoa; phylum Chordata; class Mammalia; order Rodentia; family Sciuridae; genus Tamias; species Tamias sibiricus. Next base: position 45,532,242 of record CM046669.1, on the reverse strand, counting down.
TGAGCCGGGCGTGGTGGCGCACGCCTGTAATCCCAGCACTTTGGGAGGCTGAGACAGGAGGATCGCGAGTTCAAAGCCAGCCTCAGCAATGGCGAGGCACTTAGCAACTCAGTGAGACCCTGTCTCTAAATAAAATACAAAAAAGGACTGATGATGTGGCCCAGTGGTCAAGTGCCCCTGAGTTCAATCCCCAGTACCAAAAAAAAAAAAAAAAAAAAAAAATTTGAAAATCTGAAACATAAAAATTGAGGACCCTAATCTTAGTGTAACTCACCTCACCTCCCCATTAAGGTAGGCTACAACACTTACACCATGGAATACATTATGTAAAAAGCTCATCTTTGATCTATGTATTTCTATTCCACTAAACTTAGATAAGCAGAGATGAATTAAAACGTTTTTTAAATGTAGTACAACAAAAAATAATAGCTTATAATTAAATGGTCCAACTAAATCCAATCCTATTACCAGCATACAATGAAAGAACAAACTCACTTCTTTGTTACTAAGATATTTCAGAATAACAAAAAAATAGTAAACGTAACAAAATTACAAAATAATAGTAAGGACTGGGGCTGTGGCCCAGTGGTAGAGCCCTGCCTAGCTTGTGTGAGGCACTGGGTTCAATCCTTAGCACCACATATAAATAAATAAAATAAAGATCCATCGACAACTAAAAAATGTTTTAGAAAAAATAGTAAACAGGGCTGGGGATATAGCTCAGTTGGTAGAGTGCTTGCCTTGCATGCATAAGGCCCTGGGTTCAATCCCAGCACCACAAAAAAAAAAAAAAAAATATATATATATATATATATATATATATATATATATACACACACATATATATATATATATAAAGCATAAATGAAGAGACATAGTTGTATTTTAATGAAATAACTACTAGTCCCAATACATACAATAAAGCTGCTTAATTTTTTAAAAACTTTTTTAAAGTAGCAATATTCAGATCTTGGGACACTGCAGCTACCACCCTAGCTTCCTCAATGTGGTAACCTCCACCCTGGGACACAGGACAGAGCCTGGAGGCAGCCACCTGCCACAGCACCGCCTGACACAGTGCTGCATCTCTGAATAGGGGAAGCAAAGGGTCCACATTCATTGCCCCATGTCTGAATACAGTAGCCTCCATCTTGGGACACCTCCGCCTCCACCTTGGGTTGCCTCCACTGTCACCATCATCATCTTTACTTGGGACAGCTTCCATCTTGGGACACTGGCTGGGACCTGGAAGCCCAACATCAAGGTACCCCTGCCACCAACCCTGCCCAGTGCTTGCAGCTACCTGGCCAGCCCACAGCTCTCAACGCCTGATACAGAACAGCTCTCCATGACAGGCACACAGATCCTGGCACTCAGCCCTCAGGACCTCCGGAGAGCAAGGTTCCTCATTGGGAAGTCAAAGGGGTGAGGTGAGGGCAGGAGAGATACAGTTTAGGCACCAAACTAGAGACCAGGAATTACAGGGTCCAAAGATGATGCAAGGAGCTAAGACCAGGCTACCATATCACACAAGTGGACCCCAAAGAGATATCCCAAAGAAGTTTCCTGGGGTGCAGTCTTCTAATAGGGACCAGCAATTGCTATACCCCACCTCCAGGAGTTCCACCTCCAAGACTAACCCTCCCACTCTAGTAACCTTCACCATCTTGAGGGTGGAGATACCAGCAAACATATCAGTAAGAAGGGGAGCAGAAAAGATACTGAACTCTAACAGAAATAATTGTTCAGTTTTCCTTAGTGACTTTTTTTTCTTTTCCTTTTCTTTTCCTTCCCTCACAGCCCCAACATTTGTGAAACCAAGTACTTTTCACCCATCAGGGTGCTGAGAACTGGGATGTCTGAATACTATATTACAATTTGGTTGTATAGTCTTTTATTTTTACATTTTTTCCCTTTTCTTTTTATTTTTTTAACTCACTCTCTATATATTTTCCCCTCACTTTTCTGTTTCCCTAGAGTCTCTTTCTCTCTTTTCTCCTGTTAAGAACCAATTTCTTTTGATTCCTCTTTCATGCTTCCTATGATTTAATACCTCTATATTCTTACTCCCTACCTCATTAACATCTCATCCTACATACCCCCATTCTCTCTTCGTCCACCATCAGAAACTGTAGACCCTTATGCAAATGTACGGTTTATATTGCAGATAATAACAGAACACATCATTTCTGTTTATTGTGACAAAACTGTAAACATCTTAATAGGAGATATTTTGTTTAATGCTGCATAGTGTTTGCACTGAGTGCTATTAATATTGATCTCCCCTTTAAAGGCGAGGCATTGGAAACCTGCAGGGACACCATAAGTCTATAGGGCAGAAACTGTAACCCCTCTGATCCACACTGCTAGAGAGGAAGACACACAAACAACATGAAAAAACAAGGAAAGAAAGTGCCCCAAACAAACCAAGATGCTACAATAACAGAATCCACTGACAGCACAGTAGAAGAAATGTTAGAGAAAGAGTTCAAAATGTACATAATTAAAATGATCTGCAAAGTAAAGAATAATATAAGAGCCGGGCGCAGTGGCGCACACCTGTAATCCCAGGACTCGGGAGGCTGAGGCAGGAGGATCGCGGGTTCAAAGCCAGCCTCAGCAATAGCAAGGCACTTAGCAACTCAGTGAGACCCTGTCTCTAATAAAATTCAAAAAAAAAAAAAAAAAAAAAAAAAGGCTGGGGATGTGCCAGTGGTCAAATGCCCCTAGTTTAATCCCAGTACCAAAAAAAAAAAAAAAAGAATAATATAAGAGAGCAAATGCAGGTAGCAAAAGATCACTTCAATAAAGAAATAAGCAACAAATGCAGATAGCAAAAGATTACTTCAAAAAAGAGACAGAAATTCTGAAGGAAAAAAAAAAAACAGAAATCCTTGAAATAAAGTAAACAATAAACCAAATAAAAACTCAATAGAAAGCATCATCAACAGACTAGACCACTTGGAAGAAAGAACCTCAGGCAATGAAGACAAAATATATAATCTTGAAAATGAAGTTAACCAAACAGTGAAGATGGTAAGAAACCATGAACAGAACTTCCAAGAATTATGGGATAACCTGAAAAGACCAAATTTAAGAATTATTGGGGGGCTGGGGATATAGATCAGTTGGTAGAGTGTTTGCCCCACATGCACAAGGCCCTGGGTTCAATCCCCAGCACCACAAAAAAAAAAAAAAAAAAAAAAAATTATTGGGATAGAGGAAGACATAGAAATACAAACAAAAGAAATGCGCAATCTTCTCAATGAAATAATATCAGGATATTTCCCAATCCTGAAGAATGAAATGGAAAATCACCAAATGTACAAAACTACAACAGATCCACACCAAGGTACATTTCAATGAAATTGTTTAGCATACAGAATAAAGATAGAATTTAAAAGGCCACAAGAGAAAAGTATCCATTTACATATAGGAGAAAACCAATTCAGATCTCAGCAGATTTCTCAATCCAGACCCTCAAAGCTAGGAGGTCCTGGAAAAACATATAGTAAGATCTGAAAGAAAATGGATGCCAACCAAGAATCTTATATACAGCAAAATTAAGCTTCAGATTTGATGATGAAATAAAAACCTTCCATGATAAACAAAAGTTAAAAGAATTTACACCTAGAAAGCCTGCACTACAAAAAATGCTCAGCAAAATATTCTATGAGGAGGAAATGAAAAACAACAATGAAAATGTGCAAAGGGAGGAACTACACTAAAGGAAAAACCAGTCAAAGGAGAAATCAAGTCAAGTTAAAAACCAAAAATAAACCAAAATGACCAGTAATACAAACCATACCTCAATAACGACCCTGAATGTTAATGGCCGAAAACTCTTCAATCAAAAGACACAGACTGGCAGATTGATTCTAAAAAAAGACCCAACAATATGCTGCCTTCAAGAGTCTCATCTCATAGGAAAAGACATCCACAGACTGAAGGTGAAAGGATGGGGAAAAAAATCACTCACATGGACTTTGTAAACAAGCAGGAGATTCTATCCTCACATCAGATAGAGTGTGCTTCAAGTCAAAGTTAGTCATCAGGGATAAAGAAGGACATTTCCTACTGCTTAAGGGAACCATAAATCAACAAGACATAACAATAGTGAATATTTATGCCCCAAACAATGGAGCATCTATATACATCAAACAAACCCTTCTCAATTTCAAAAATCAAATAGACCACAACACAATAATACTGGGTGACACACCTCTTTCACCACTAAATAGATCTTCCAAACAAAAACTAAACAAACTATGAAACTTGATAATACAATCAATAATTTCGACTTGACAGATATAAAAACACAGAGATGCTACCCAGCATCCTATCAGATTATAATTGAATGAAATTAGAAATCAATGATAAAGTAAAAAGTAGAAGCTACCCCAACACCTGGAGACTAATATTAAATGACAAATGGATAACAGAAGACATCAGGGAAGAGAGAAAAAAATTCTTAGAGGTAAATGAGAATACCAATACAACATATCAAAATTTGGGAAACTATGAAGGCAGTCCTAAGAGGAAAGTTCATTGCATTGAGTGCATTCATTAAAAGAATAAAAAAAATCAACCAAAAAAATGACTTAACAGTACATCTTAAAGCCCTAGAAAAAGAAAAAGAAATCAACACCAAAAGTACTAGAACATAGGAAATAATTAAAATCAGAACTGAAACTAATGAAATTAAAACAAAAGAAACAATTTAAAAAATTGACAAAACAAAAAAATTGGTTCTTTGAAAAAAATAAAAAAATTGATAAACCCTTAGCCACAGTAATGAAGAAAAGGAGAGAGAAAACTCAAATTACTAAAATTCGTGACAAAAAAAGGAAATACCACAACAGACACTATTGAATTACAAAAGGGAATTAGAAATTATTTTGAAAATTTATACTCCAATAAATGAAAAAATCTCAAAGACATCGACAAATTTCTATAGACATATGATCTCCTCAAACTGAATCAGGAAGGCATACACAATTTAGACAGATCAATTTCAAGTAATGAAATAGGAAACGTCATCAAAAGCCTACCAACCAAGAAAAGCCCAGGACCAGATGGATTCTCAACCAAGTTCAACAAGACTTTCAAAGAAGAATTAATACCAATACTGTTTAAATTATCCCATGAAATAGAAAAGGAGGGAAACCTTCCAAACTCATTCTATGAGGCTAATATCACCTTGATACCAAACCAGACAGACACATCAAGGAAAAAACTTCAGACCAATATCCCTAATGAACATAGATACAAAAATTCTCAATAAAATTCTGGTAAATCACATACAAAAACATATTAAAAAGATAGTGCACCATGATCAAGTGGTGTTCATCCTAGGGATGCAAGGTTGGTAACATACAGAAATCAATAACCATAATTCATCACATCAACAGACTGAAAGACGAGAACCATATGATCATCACAATAGATGCAGGAAAAAAGCACTTGACAAAATATAGCATACCTTCATGTTCAAAACACTAGAAAAACTAGGGATAATAGGATTATACCTCATCATTGTAAAAACTACCTATGCTAAACCCCAGGCCAGCATCATTCTAAATGGAGAAAAATTGAAACCATTTCCTCTAAAAACTGGAACAAGACAAGGATGTCTTCTTTAACCACTCCTATTCAACATCATCCTTGAAACTCTAGCCAAAGCAATTAGAGAGACAAAAGAAATCAATGGAATACAAATAGGTAAAGAAGAACTCAAACTATTTCTATTTGCTGATGACATGATTCTATACATAGAAGATTCAAAAATTCCACCAGAAAACTCCTAGAACTAATCAATGAATTCAGCAAAATAGCAGGATATAAAAATCAACACCCATAGCCGGGCGTGGTGGCGCACGCCTGTAATCCCAGCACTTTGGGAGGCTGAGGCAGGAGGATCGCGAGTTCAAAGCCAGCCTCAGCAATGGCGAGGCACTTAGCAACTCAGTGAGACCCTGTCTCTAAATAAAAATACAAAAAAAAGGGCTGGGGATGTGGCCCAGTGGTCGAGTGCCCCTGAGTTCAATCCCCAGTACCACAAAAAAAAAAAAAAAAAAAAATCAACACCCACAAATCAAACACATTCCTATACATTAGCGATGAATCCACTGAAAAAGAAATTAGGAAAACTACCCCATTCACAATAGCCTCAAAAAAAATAAAATATCTGTGATCAATCTAACAAAAGAGGTGAAAAACCTCTACAATGAAAACTACAGAACACTAAAGAAATGTCGCTGCCTGAAGCGGAAGTCGCTTGGAGCAGCGAACGCCACAGGAAAATTCGGAGGCAGGATGAAAATGAAAAAAGGTCTTTTATTCTTCTCCTCTCTCCAGCTCCAGCAATCACTCCAAATGCTCTAACTCCAACCACCACCTTCTTCTTCCCCACACACACTAACGAACCTCACCCAGTTATATACATATAGCTTTAACAAGGACACGTGCTTACAGCTCGAGCTTACAGGTGCGTCACGCAGTGTTCACGGGCATACAAAGATTCTTTGAATAATGTATTAATATCAGGTGGAAACTAGAACATCTTTTATGGCTCTCAGCTAACCGCAATCTTTAGCTATCTCCTTGATTATAGGCTCCTTCAAAGAAAGAAATTGAAGAAAACCTCAGAAGATAGAAATATCTCCCATGCTCCTGGATAGGCAAAATTAATATTGTTAAAATGGCCATACTACCAAAAGCATTATAAAAATTTAATGCAATTCCTATTAAACCTCTATATCTCACCCTGCACAAAAAACAACTCAAAGTGGACCAAAGACTTATGCCAAAAACATAGATTGGAGAAAAGATAGACTCTTCAACAAATTGTGCTAGGAAAACTGGAAATCCATATGCAGCAAAATGAAATTAAATCCCTATCTCTCACCTTACACAAAATTCAACTCAAGAGTGGATCAAGGACCTAGGAATTAGAATAGAGAACCTGTACCTAACAGAAGAAGAAAAGTAGGTTCAAATCTTCATCATGTTATCGAAAGACCTGACTTCCTGAATAAGACTCCTAAAGTGTAAGAAATAAAATCAAGAACCAATAAATGGGATGGATTCAAACTAAAAAGCTTCTTCTCAGCAAAGGAAACAACCAATAACATGATGAGCGAGCCTATAGAATGGGAGAAAATCTATACCACACGCATCTCAGAGCACTAATCTCCAAGATATATAAAGAAGTCAAAAAACTTAACACCAAAAATATAAATAACCCAATCAAAAAATGGGCTAAGGAACTGAACAGATACTTAACAGAAGAATATTTACAATCAATCAATGAAAAAATGTTCATCATCTGTAGCAATTAGAGAAATGCAAATCAACATTACTCTAAGATTTCATCTCACTCCAGTCAGAATGGCAATTATCAAGAATACAAGTAACAATAAGTGTTGGCAAGGATGTGAGGAAAAGGTGGGACTGAAAATTGGTGCAACCACTCTGGAAAGCAGTATGAAGATTCCTCAGAAAACCTGGAATGGAACCACCATTTGACGCAGCTATCCCACTCCCCAATCTATACCCAAAGGACTTAAAATCAGCATACTCCAGTGACAAGAGCCACATCAATGTTTACAGCAGCTCAATTCACAATAGCTAAACTATGGAACCAACCTAGATGCCCTTTGATAGATGAATAAATAAGCTGTGGTATATATACACAATGGATATGACTCGGCCTTAAAGAAGAATGAAATTATGGCATTTGCAGGTAAATGGATGGAGCTGGAAAATATCATGCTAAGCGAAATAAACCAATCCCCAAAAAACCAAGGCCAAATATTTTCTCTGATAAGTCAGTGCTGATCCATGGGGGGCGTGGGGGGTGGAGAACTTGGGATTGAGCAGAGAAGTGTGAGGGGAGGGGAAGGGAGGAATATAGGGGTGGGAGAGATGGTGGAATGAGATGGACATTATTGCCCTATGTACATGTATGATTACATGAATTGTGTGACTCTGCATTATGTACAACCAGAGAAATGAAAAGTGTGCTCCATTTGTGTACAATGAGTCAAAATGCATTCGGCTGTCATGTATAACTAATGAGAACAAATTTTTTTAAAAGTAGCAATATTCAATCCTAATGGTAGACAATATCCTTGCGGCAATTCTCTTGGTTGTTTAACCTTTTAATATAATCAAAATTTCACTTAAAAAGCAGTAACAATATAAGAAATCATTAATTGGTACCTCTCTCATTGCTCTTTAAATTTGCATTCACAATGCCAATGTTTATTTTTCTGTGAACAGAGTAGAAAAATTATAGATAATGATAAAAAATACAAAACCAATTATCCTTAGGAAGATTTATAGTGCAATACTATATATCACATATATTATGTGTATGTACAATATATATAAGCTACTGCCCCACTCCAAATTATCCAACAATGGTTTCTTTATTAAAAGCTGTGGGAGAAAAATTCAAACAATCTCAACTAAGCTAGTTAATTAATGAAAATAAAACCTCTGTCTTGATTTATAAACTGACTTTGGGATTTTTTTTCTATTTTTATTATGATTATTTAGGACAACTCCTAGATAGTAAAGTTTACAGACTTTTTTTTTTTTTTTTTTTTTTTTTTTTGTACTGGGGATTGAACTCAGGGGCACTCGACCACTGGGCCACATCCCCAGCCCTTTTTTGTATTTTATTAGAGACAGGGTCTCACTGAGTTGCTAAGTGCCTCACCATTGCTGAGGCTGGCTTTGAACTTGTGATCCTCCTGCCTCAGCCTCCCAAGTGATGGGATTACAGGCATGCACCAGCATGCCCGGCTGAATTTACAGACTTTTTAAGAAAACAAATGTCAATGATCAAAAACTAGTTAAATGGAATGAAAATTTACCCTTTACCAGTACAATACTAGCCAGAAATACCTGATTCTGATGCTTAACTCTATCAAAAATTCATTCACAAAAAATAAAGAAAACAAGAGAGTCCAAGATTTTCAAGTGTGAATTATCTCTAGCCAAACAGCAACAGGTATAAATCTCTAGCCAAATAAGTTGGATTCATTACTCCCTACAAGTAGGAAGAACTCACTGGGAACTCTGGGGCCTTACACCATGTGAGTGTGAGAAAGTATTGAGCCTGTGTAAGAAGCTTTCAGGAAAGGTTCAAGAATATAGTTTTGCCCTAGACTGGATGCTACCAGGAACTGGGGATAATTCTATGATTCTATAAATTCTATCTAATCCTATGAGTCTGTAATTCTTAATAAATGCTACTATAAGGCAGGAAGAATGAAGCAAGGCTAATCCTGTAAGTTTTAAAGAGGCAGCAGTCACTCATTGGAGCCAGGATCAGGATAGGTTTATCATTTTTGTGGCCTGAACAATATTCTTGTATATGTCCATATTCAAGCATGATTACAAGGTAGGCTTGTTTTTTACTTGATCCAAGGACATAGAGTGAGTTTATCTAATGTTTAGCTTCTGTAAAACAGTTCATGTTGAATGGAAGAATAACACAGTGTAGTTGTGAATGATAGGCCAACTCCAAAAAACGCTGGAGATTGAACTAATAATTTCAGGCCATTTCTTAACTGTCAGGAACTGCTTGTCTCTTTTTCACAGAAAATCATAGTCTAATTATAGATACAACAAACAAACAAACAAAAAAAGATCTAATCATAAGGGAAAAAAAAATCAGATCCAGATTGCAAAACCTTCTATAAAATGTTAGCTAGCGACATGGGCTGGGTAGAGCTCAGTGATAGAGCACTTACCTACCTAGCACAAAGTCCTGGGTTCAATCACCAGCACTACAAAAAAAGATTTAAAACAACAACAACAACAACAAAAAGTCAAAACAACTGTCCTACACACTTTAAAAACGGGTTAGGAAAGAAAAAAAATAGAAATGCATAAGGACTATTCTTGATGAGAGAAACCAAAAGAGGCAAGATTGTGGATCTTTAAAAAATAAAATAAGCAAAACAGGACATTTACAGAACAAATGGAGAAGCTTGAATATTGACTGCCCATTTCAGAATATTACTGCATCATTGTCAAATTTCATAGGTATGATATGGCACTGTGGTCATAGGGGAAATATGGGAAGTAGGAGTGAAATGTCATGATATCTGCAACTTATTCTAAAATAAATAGGGGGTGGGGTGAGAGAAACAAACAGGAAGAAATACAGAAAACATAGCAAAATATCAACAAGCTTAGGAAAAGACATACAGTTATTCATTATACTATTCTTTTGGTTTCTTTTCTGTGATTTTGAAAATTCTAAAAGTTAAAGAATTTGACATAAAATAAGTAAAGTGCTACATTGATGAGCTGTAGAACTGGTAGAAGAGAACAACTAACTCAGCCTAAAGGAAACATAAAAAACTTGCTACAAGAGCATACATCTTAAAGTCTAAAAGACTAACCAGAAACTTCACAGTGATCAGTAGGAAACTAAAAGGAGAGACAAGGAAGACAGAATGGTAGGAGAACGGTAAACTAACCAAGCAACAGACAATAGCTAACGCTAGCTGACACATGTTAAGAATGAGCTAGACACTACAGACATAATCATCAGCAATATGGTATTATCCCTATCTTACAATAAGGAAACCAGGCTTGGATGTCAATTTGTGTAAGATCACACCACTAGTGAAAAATGGACAGAAAATTTGGGTCTATCTGATTACAAAAGGTAGATTCTTTTCACTATACCCTAGAATCAGAACTATATCTCTGATGATCCTGTAAATTAAAATAAGTCTCCTCTGCTGTTGATTTTACTTCCTAAAAATGTAAGAGGAGCTAAAAAGATCAATGTTTAGCCATTTTTCCTCCACACAACCACAGCTGTTGCCTGCAGGGTTCACTACAGTTATCAAGTATTACAAATGAACTGTACCATTTATTGAAAGAGATAAATTGCTTATTTATTAAGATTAATAAGAAACTTCCAACTTAAAACATGGAAACATGTGGAGATAAGTTGAAGATAATCCATTAGCAACAGTTAGAACTGAGAACTTCAACCAATTTAGAAAACATTCCTTTTCACCCAGAGACTAGCTTATTGTTTAAGAAGCCAAGCTGAAATTTCCAACACTGAAAATAAAGATGTACATATGTTAAATTCCACAGTGTAGCAAGGATAAGATAAAAACCAAAAATATCCCTCCTCCTACTGACTCAGAAGTGACATACACTATACAAATAAGTGTGGGTATGTCTTCATACAAATATGTATGTCTATTTACACACAAATGAGATCTTACTAAACACACTGCCATGTAAAATTTGCTTGTTTTCTTTAATCTAAAATTACATCTTGAACATCTTTGCATACCAGTGTATCTCAAATAGCTTTAGAATTCTATTAATGGCTAAATCATGGCTCTACATACCACATATCACGAAATATTCTGTTTATTTTCCATTTTATTATACTAATCAAATACCCATGCATATGTGTACATGTCAATGTACACACAAGGAATGTCTGTCTGTACATCTGTCCATACATATATGTATGTGGGCATTCTCAAAGTATGGTTCACAGACTAGGTTGTTCCCTGAAGGCCTTTCAGACAATCAACAAGGTCAAAATTATTTTCGTCATAATACTAAGTTACATTTTTCACTGCATTGACATTTGCACTGATGGTCTAAAAGCAATGGCATCAAAAACTGCTGACCTCTTAGCAGGAATTAAGCAACAGCACCATACTATGCTTACTAGTAATCATTATATTCCTACTGCCACTCACTCATATTAAAAAGAAAAATTAAGACCAGTTTCACTTAAGAATGTCCTTGATGAAGCAGTAAGAGCTATTAATTTTATTAAATCTCAACCCATGAGAACATTTCTTTTTAAAATCCTGTAAAACCAAACTATTATTCAGACTTGGATATCAGATGGACATTTTCTGAAAAATAACACCAAATTTTAAAAATGAGCCTAATGCTTCAAGGAAAACAAACAATAGTGTTGTTGTCAGTAATAATATTCAGAATGTCAAGCCCCTATGATCTTGACAGCTTCCCAATACTTATAATTTTAGAGATCTGTAACAATATTGATTTTTTGATATTGTACAATGAAATGAGTCAACATGCACAAGATCTACATAACTCAAGGAAGCAACATTTCTCAAATGACCAAAGCATGATGTTACTCACAGGTAAAAGATCCATTCAAACCTAACACAGGCCAATGGATTTTAATGTAACAAAGTAAAAACAAGTTTACTGAAAGAATTTCAAATTCTACAATACAACTAGTCTTTAAGAAATTGCCACTAATAAAGTTTTGGTTATCAAAGAACAGTCTGAATCATCTGGAAAAGACATTTGAAAACTTCTCCCTTTTCAACTATACATCTATGTGATCCAGAATCTTCTTCATATACTTCAATCCCAAACAACATATCACAATACATGAATAATAGGTGACACTATCACCACAGAAAGAGATGAGAATTCAGCTGGGCTTCATTCAGTAGTGCAGTGCTTCCCTACTGTGCACCCAGTTCCTGGGTTCAGTCCACAGTATTACAAAAAAAAAAAAAGAGAGAGAGAGAGAGAGAGAGGATAGACAATCTTTTTTTTTTTTTTTTTTTGAGATGGGGTCCTCACTAGGTTGCATGTCTCAGGCTTCAGGCTTCCAAGTAGCTGGGACTACAGGTGGGGGCTCCCACACTACCCTCTTATTTAAGCCAGGCATTAGACATTTCTCAAAATGTAAATTAACACTCTTTTTTTTTTTTTTTTTTGCTTTAAAAAGGTCATTTTTCATTAAAATGTGATCCTATATTAACATGTAGTATATTTTATTTTTAATATAGTAAGTTTTTTTAAAAAGTCTATCATGCCAAATATTATTAGCTATAACCCATACAAACAATAATTCTTTGAAGTCTTCAATAATTTTTAATAATATAAAGAAGACTTTTGGGACCAAAATGTCTAATGACCACTGATATGTATCATGCATGTAGACATGAGAATAGATGTATAAGAAAATTCAATACAAACAGAATTGCTAAAAGAAAGTATATTTCAAATCACCCCTCCAAAAAACATGAAAACTTAATACTCTTCTTGTGTATATCTACTTCCCAGTACTGGTATAATCATCTTAAGTTTGACCTTGGGATTGACTTACTTTTTTTAACAGTTTAATATAGCATATTTATTTTTTTCATTCTCAGTATTTTTTTATTCTATTTCTCTTTTACCCATTTTTTTAATTGGTGCATTATAATTATATATATATAATGGTGGGATTTGTTGTTACATAATCATACATGTACACAATGTAACAATGTGATTTGGCCAATATCATTCCCCAGTATTTCCCCCTTCCCTCCTCTCCTGCCTCCCCCTGATCCCTTTCCTCTACTCTACTGATCTCCCTTCAATTTTCATAAGTTTCCCCCTTTTCCTGTCTAGCTTCCAGATGTGAGAGAAAATATGAGACCCTTGATTTTCTGAGTCTAGTTTATTTCACATAACAAAATGTTCTCAATTCCATCCATTTTCCTGCAAACGGCATACCTTCATTCTTCTTTATAGCTCCACTGTGTATATATACCACAATTATTTTATTCATTCATCCATTAACAGACACCTAGACTGGCTCCATACTTTGGCTAGTGAGAACTGTGCTGCTATAAACATGGGTAGGCATGTATCACTATAGTATGATGACTAATTCTTTTGGATAAACACTGACGAGTGAGTGGTACAGCTGGGTCACATGGCGGTTCCATTCCTAGTCTCTTAAGGAACCTCCATACTGATTTTCATAGTTGTATTTAATTTACAATACCACAAACAGTATAAAAATGTTCCTTTTACCCCACATCCTCTCCAGCATTTATTATTGTTTGTATTCTTGATGGCTGCCATTCTAACAGAATTGGGATGAAATCTCAGTGTAGTTTTGATATGCATTCCCCTAACTGCTAACAATATTGAACATTTCTTCATATATTTGTTGGCCATTTGTATTTCTTCTTTTGAGAAGTGTCTGTTTATTTGCCCATTTATTATTTTGGTTATTAGTATTTGGGATGTTAAGCTTTTTGGGTTCTTTATATAGTCCAGATATTAATCCTCTGTCAGAAGAGTAGCTAGCAAAGATTTTCTCCCATTCTGTTTGTTGACTTCAGGTTAATTGTTTCCTTTGCTGTACGGAAGCTTTTTAATTAGATGCCATCCCATTTATTAACTCTGGGCATTATTTCCTGAGCTTTAGGGGTCCTGCTGAGAAAGTCACTGCCTATGCCTACCTGATGGACTGTTGACTTTACATTTTCTTCTAGGAGTTGCATAGTTTCTGGTCTAATTCCTAAGTCCTGGACCATTTTTTAGTTTTGTGAGGGTAAGAGATAAGGATCTAGTCCCATTCTTCTTCATATGGAGAACCAGTTTTCCCAGCACCATTTGTACTGACTTTCAATGACAACATAATCTATAACTACTTCACATCTTCATTAATTTTGTTCAACTCATTTTTTAACATTTATATATTAGACATGGTCCTACATACTGAAGATAAATTTATAAGTAAGACTGAAGCATTCTTTCAAAATGAAAAAAAAAAAAAAAAAGAAAATTACATAAAGCAAGGGAAGTTTCTTGTATTTATAACACACACACACACACACACACACACACACACACGACTTTTTGACATAGGTTTAGAAGCATGACTCTTAAAACTCCTCAGACTGGTAGCTTCTTAAAAGTTATTTGCACCTTCATAATTAAAAGTACCAAACTCTTAAAAACTTGACAGTAGGGCCTGGGGTGTAGCTCAGTGGTGGAGCATGTGCTTAGCAAGCACAGGGCCCAGGGTTTAGTCCCCAGCATCAAAAGAAACCAAAAAAATTGACAGCAAGGATACCACATCCTAAAGCATTTCCCCTTCTCAATTCTGGATCATGGTGCTCTTGTATTCAAGGAGGAACTCTAAGTTCCTTAAAGGACAGAGGCTGTTTGATTCATTATGTCTCTAGGGACAATTTTTTAAATGTTTATTGAATTAAATGTGTCATATAATTTTCAGATAATTAGTAGCTGGACTAAAATTTATCAAAGAAGACACTACTAATAACAGATTTTTTGCATGTAGCCATATTTGCTGGGCATAGTAGCAGCAAAACTACAGTCAGAACAGACAGAAGTTTTCTGAGGTTTTTTAAATATTTTTTTAGTTGTTGATAGACCTTTATTTTATTTATTTATATGCGGTGCTGAGAATCAAACCCAGTGCCTCACACATGCCAGGCGAGAGCGCTACCACTGAGCCACAGCACCAGAACAGACAGTAGTTGTGATGGCAAAGTGTAACTACAAATTTAAATAGGAAGAGTGTCAAGAAAAAAGTAAAGCATAGTTAGCCCCATGAACAGAAGGCAATAAAAATAAGAAACACTATGAAGTCTTAGCTCAAAGGCCAAAAGCAAGCAATCAAAGGTTAACAACATACAACAGTCATAAACCCCTAATGCCTAACAGAGGAAGAGAATGAATTGGAGGCTCCATCAAAACTAACTTTCCTAAGTACCTATTTAAATATACCACAGTGAATCTCCACATCATGTACAACCACAAAACTGGGATCCTAATTAGAATAAGATGTACTCCATGTTTATATAAATATATCAAAATATACTCAACTGTCTTATATAACTAAAAAGAACAAATAAAAATTTAAAAATAGTACTACTGCTATTGACCTGTTGCTCACATCTCTCAATTGTTTTACAACAAAGAACATACAAATGCTTTCCTTTTTAATTATGTACCCAAGATATCTCTATGACATTATTTCAAGGCATTATTAGAAATCACAACTTAATATCAAGTATTTGTTAAAATTTTAAAAAGTAGCAACAAGTTTTGATGACAACTTCCTTCTTAGAAAAATGTCACTGATGTTACTATACTATATGGGATTCTCTGCATCTTACCCCAAATCTTGAGGAGTGGTAAAACATGAAGAACATCTTAAGTAAACAAATGTGAAGTTAAGTGCCATCTACCCGAATAAATCCTATTCTATGTAGGCTATGAACCAATGAAGATAGGTCATTCAGAATTCTTCCTAAATCAACAAGAGTATCAGCAGGGTTCAATCAAGAGATCAAAACCACTCAGTAATTTAAACAGGGGAAGCTTAATATAGAAACACTCACCATGACCGTAATGAGAATGGTGAAAAGAAAAGACTAAATATCAAAGAGTAAAGGAGAGTATTCAAGAAAGGAACAACTTGGAAGGGGGAAGCTTCCACCAAGACTAGGATTTAGATCTTTGGGGAGAAGGTATTCCTGCACCATTAGATGGGAAAAAAGTTTGCTAGGCTCCTCAGGCCATAGCTGTTCCACAGTTGTGAAAAACGCAGTTTAGACCCTCCAGAGTTTGAGCAGGCCAAGGCTGGCAGGTGAACACACACTGTCATGGTATGAGGAGCCTACTCACAAGTAAAGTTATGCAAGGCCTGGGAGGGCCATGAGAAACAGCTTGCTGGGGTAAAGGCAAGCCAACACCAGCAGACATGTAGAAGCAGAAAGGACAACAGTAGCCCACTTGCCAGCAGGGCACCCAGGCTTGGAGTCAACAGTGTCTCTACTGAGAGACACACAGGAAACAGACCTGCAGGGTGCTGTCAGGCCAAAGTTGAAGGTCAAGTAAACAGAGAAAGTCCACACAGGAAGAGAAAGACTTCCAAAATGCCTGCAGTCCTTGAGTGTCCTTAGCTAGGTGGTTATCAAACTAATAGGACCTACAAGCTTGTCAAGTGAATATATACTGGTACATGCCAAGGCAAAAGGCCTCTGGTGACAACCACAGAAACAACAAACAAAATCTGTCACACACTGGAAGGAAGAGAAGCCTCTCTGTCCTCCTGTAGTGCCCCTCTAATGACCTCTATTCCCAACCTTAACAACATACTCACTATAAAGATAGTTAATAGGAAGGAAAAATAATGTGGAGTGGGAAATGTGAAAAGGGGACTTAAAGCTAAGAGGCAATAATGGGCTAACTGGTATAGTTTCTCAGAACCAAGAACTGATGTATGAGCCCCAGGAATTCCAGGCCAATCTTTTTTTTTTTTTTTTTTTAATTTTAACCTTTATTTTATTCATTTGTTTTTATGTGGTGCTGGGGATCTAACCCAGGGCCTCACCAGTGCTAGGCAAGTACTCTACCACTGGGCTACAACCCCAGCACATCAAGGCCAATCTTGAAAGACAACAAATTGCCCAATGTTGATGAGAAACATAGCTGGAAGTATGTTGTGAGCCATCTATGCTCTATGTGTGTGAGCTACATGCATTTGAGAAATATGAGGGGACTGATCTGGTGTTACAAGCTGATTGGGCTGTGCAACGTTCAGTGTGCCTTAACTATCACTCTGCCTATGATCCCACACAGCACTGGAGATGGGTGTGACTTACAAAGATGTCAATCAATCTGCTGACCACAAGACATCACAAAGCAAGACTCCACTTCTCGAAACCCTATCCCTTGCCTTATTTGGGTGGAATGTTCTATAAAATGTCTTTTCCCTAATAAATAGAGGGGTTCCGGGTGTGCACGCTCTCTTGCTCCTTTTCCAGCACTGTCCAGCGTGGAGCTGACCCTTAAGGTCGCAGAGCCGTCCTGCCCTGGTTCTGAGAAACTCATGTTCATGTTTTGTGTGGTTTCTTCGCCATTTTCTTAGTTATTGCTGCAGCCAGTTCCTTTAAGCCTAGCTCATCTCGTCAGCCCAGCCAGATGGTG
This sequence comes from Tamias sibiricus, assembly GCA_025594165.1. Classification (NCBI taxonomy): domain Eukaryota; kingdom Metazoa; phylum Chordata; class Mammalia; order Rodentia; family Sciuridae; genus Tamias; species Tamias sibiricus. The sequence goes on along the minus strand of CM046669.1, from coordinate 45,514,452 downwards.
GGAATAGTAGTTATCAGATCATACTCTATGAAGTTGCTGCACAAAAATCATGGTATACAAATAAGAATAGACAATAAATGCAACAAAAGGGAAAATCCTTAATTAATGGCAACTCATTTAAACATAAATAATATACATAACAAAGATGGTAGTTCAATTCCACTGGGAAAAAGAGATTATCCAATTGGTAATCTTAGAACAGATGGCTATCCATCCAAGAGGAAGTAAAACAAAGCATCTTCTGATGTCCCATGAAAATAAAAATTTCTCATGGATTATTAAGATTTTTTTTAATTTATCATAATCATCTTACAAGAAAATGTAGGTATTGAAAAACAGTTCTAATCAAGATCAAAAGCCCAAAATCAGGGGTGAGAAGGACATATAATTAAACATATAAAAACTAAACATATAAAAACATGTCTTGACAAAGGATAACCCCCATTCAGTATACTCCTCATGAACTGTTGCTGGGGCTTCAGAGCAGTTCACATACTCCGTGAAGTCTAGGGATAGGAAGATGGGTCACACAACTTGGGCTCAGACCTACACCTCCACTGCCACATGCCTAAGTATCTGGGCCTTGGTCTTCAGCATTGTTCTAACCACAATCATCATCTTGATTTTCGCCACCAGCTCTGTAATAATCTTACAAGCAATTTCACAGAAGATACAAAATTTTGAAAGCTACTAGTAGTGCCTATTATGGCTTAGATGCAATGTGCCCAAAAAACTCAGATATGAGACAATGCAAAAAGGTTTGGAGGAGAAATGATTGGGTTATAGCCTTAGCCTAATCAGCTGGAGGAGGTGGGAATTGCAGTGTGGCTTTGGTGTATATATTTGTATCTGGCAAGTAGAGTCTCGCTCTCTTTGCTTCTTGATCACCATGATGTGAGCTGCTTCCTTTTTCCACACATTCCACCATGAGCCCTAAGAAATGGAGCCAGCCTTCTATGGACTAAGACCTCTGACAGTATGAGCCCTCAAATAAATTTTTCCTCCTCCACAGTTGTTTTGGTCAGATCATTTAGTCACAGCAGCAGCAAAAAAGCTGACTAAAACAGTGCCCATGTCCTCTACCCTCACCTGCTGGACCTAGAAACTGAGATTGTGGTCCTGCCCTTTGATCCCATACCTTTATGTAGCAGTTAAACTCATATATCGGTACACAGTGGAATTCAATAAAGTGCATGTTCTCATAGAAGAAAAAATATATCATAAACAATTCTAATATATACATGTGTGTAATAAAACAAATATACATGCACATATTCATGTATACATGTAGGTTTGTATGAGTGGAAGTGTGTATAAATATATTTATCATACATATGTATGTACACAAATGAATTATGCTTACTAATTCTAGCTGCTAAAGAGATCAGAAGCAAGTTGCAATAAGCATACCTAGTGCCCAGAGCATATATTCTCTGTAGCAGCCAGAGTCCATTCAGGAAATGGAATCCATACAGCAATTTGAACAGAGAATATCTCGTAAAGTATTATTAACTGCCCTGGTAACAAAATAAGCATACTCATTTCATGAAACCTGAAGGAAACAACAGTAAAGAAGCAAAAAGAAAAGATTGAAATTACCCTTACTCTTACCACCCAAAGAGCCTGTGCTAACATATTGGTTTGTATCCTACTGTTTTATTTTTCTTTACAAATGTATACTTCAAAAACATTTATAAAACACACACAAATAATTATTAACTTTTTATACAAGATTATAATTACTAAGAGGGAATAGAAAAGAACTCTAGGGAATGCTGGGGTTGTAGGGGGAAATCAAGGGAAGTGTTTGGAACAGGTACCTCCTGTGCAAGACAGGAATTCAGATCTCAATGGAGACAGTGTGGCTGCAGCAGAATGGATGAGAGAAGTTAGCTAGGTTACCCCAGCCAAAGCTGTTCCATGGGAGAAGGGCCAAAGTAGATGGGCAAGGAATCACAAGTTGGGTCTGGCAAGCAGGAAACCACTGTGCTGTCAGAAGGCCCAAGCTGGGAGGCAGGAAGTCACCGGCAAAATCAACAACAAAATTTGGTATATGAGTGCCACTAAGTATTCTACACTCATCACTGACAGCACAGAACAAATGAGACAGAAGTACATCAGAACCCCACTTTCTATAGTGTCCCTCCAACACCCTCTACTAAGCTCACCTATGACAACTGGAAAAGGAGGTCCCACAAGGCAATGAAGGATTTGGAGCTAAAATGCAATAAATTAATAAGTGGCATAGTCTCTAATACCATTCCCCACAAAACGCAATTCAGCTCCTTAAAGAAATGGCAGATTCTAGGAGTAGAGCAGAATAAATTCAAGATGAGCAATGAACATCTTGTTATGCCTAAAAATAGAAAGTACTAAAATAAAAAAGAAAGAAAAAATATGATAGGAGCAAGTTATAAGGACATGTAAGCCAGATTTAAAAGGCTATTCAAAGATAGGACAATTTGAACTTCAAAATAATTAAGCATATTAATGAATTCTAAGCTACTAGGGGAAAAGGAAGCATATAAGTCCAAATCAATAAGGGAGAGATGAAAAAAGATAAAATACATAAACTTTCAGATACAGATACCCAGATGCAGAGATGTATAGATATAAAGATCCAAGCTACACAGATACACAGATAAAAGGAGAAAGGAGGATAATGGCAAATGTGAAGGGGATGTGAAAATTGGAGAATCATTACTTTGTAACCTACAAATTTTCACAGGTAATTTTGCCAAAGAGTAAGTTATTTTTGTGACTTTAAAAGCTTCTCCACAAGTTATTCATTACCTGGCTGTAAGAAAGGAAAAGAAACATACACACATACATACAAACACAATGTGGGAAAGTCTGAAAAATGCCTCCCCACAGGTATCAAGGTCCAAATCCCCGGAACCTATAAATGTTATCTTATTTAGAAAAAGAGTCTTTGCAAATGTGATTAAGGATCTTGAAATGGGGAGATTATCCTAGATTACAGAGCAGGCATTAAATGCCATCATAAGTGTCCAAATGATAGGCAGAGGGAAAATCCTCAGAAAAGGCAATATGAAGACAGCAGAGCAAGGTTTGAAGATGAGGGTTTGAAAACTAATACGATGCAGCAATAAGCCAAGGAAAGTAGGCAACCACCAAAATTTGAAAGAAGCAAAGAACTGATTATTCCTTTTAGCTTCTGATAGGAACACGGCCCTGCTGACTTCAGCCTAGTAAAACCCATTTCTAACTTCTGGCCCCCAGAATGGTATAAGAAAACAAATTTCTGATATTTTAAGCCACTGTGTTAACCTGCTTTTCACAGCTGTTTGCTGTGATCAATTCACTTAACAAAAACAACTTAAAGGAGGGAAGATTTGGCTTACAATTTCAGGGGTCTCAGTCCATGGTTGGCTGACTCCATTGTTCTAGGCCCAGGGTGAATCCAAACATCTTGGCAGAAAGGTGTAGCAGAGGGCAGCTGTTCGGTTCATGGCAGTTAGGAAGCAGAGAGAAAAAGGGGCCAGGAACAAGATGCCCCCAGTGATCTACTTCTTCCAATCATGTCCCAGCTGCCTATAGTTTCCACTTTCTCCAGGCAGTCCATTCAAATTATTAATCCATTAAGTAGATTAATCCACCAGTGACATTACAGTCCTCGTGATCCAATCACTTCCCAAAAGCTTCACCCTAGACAATGCTGCACTGGGGACCTCGTCTTTTACATAGGTGCTTTTGGGCAACTTTCCTGATCTAAACCATAGCAGCCAAGTTTGTGATAATCTGGTATGGCAGTGACAGAAACTAATACACAGTGGAACAGTCAGGCAATAATTTGACCCAGTGACACAAATTCATATCACTAATGAGAGGCAGATGGACATCATGCACCTTCAGATGTGATAGTCTAAAAAGGAAACTATGTAGTATACAGACAGCAAGAATTCAAAAGCTACAACTGAACATGAAGAAACTTCAGAGAATCTAAAATGAAGATCACTCTCTTAAAAAATGGTGGGGGTGGGTGGAATTATACTCTCCAAATATGCCAATGTAACAAAAAACAAACAAAAAGGCTATAAAAATGTTCCAGATTAAAGGAAACTAAAGAGAAACAACCAAATGAAATATCAACCCTAGAATGAATCCTATATTAAAAATGACATTTTTAGTCAATGAACAAAATTGGAACACAGATGGTAGACTATATCAAAGTACTGTTATCAATGTTAAATTTGCTCAAATCAATCACTGAAGTCTCTTGTTATTAAAGAATATTCTGCTTAAGAAATTCACACTGAAGTGCTTAGGAGTAAAGGGCCATGAAATTTGGAATTTATTCTCAGATGGCTCAGGGGAAAAAAAACTGATGTATATCTGTTTTATGTATGTGAATAGACAGAGAAAGAGAACACTCAGCAAATGAAATAAAAGCTTAATAGATGAACTTGGTTCTAAAAGTATACAGGTTTTCTTGTACTATTCTTATTCTTCCAACTTTCTGTAAGTCTGAAACATTCTCACCTCCACAGGCTGCCTGAGTGTTCTCACAACATGGCAACTGGGCTCTCCCAAAACACATGATGACAGAGAAAGCTGGGCAAGGGGGAGAGTTTGTACCCAAGATAGAAGCTACAGTCTTTTTTGGTAACCAAACCTTGAAAGTGCCATACCATCTCTTCTGGCATATGATACTAGTCATATAGACTAATCCTATTTCAATGTGGGATGGAACAAAGTAAGGACATGAACATCAGGAGACAGGGTCCACTGGGAACCATCTTAGAAGCTAGACACCAAAGACCACATTTTAGCACCCAATGATTCACATCCCTCCTGCCTACAAGATGCATTCGGCTCTTCCTAAGGTCTCTAAAAACCTCATCCCATTACAGCAGCAGTTCAAAGTCCAGAATCTCATTAACTAAGTCAGATCCAGGTACAAATAAGGATCACTAATATAGATCATTAAGGATAACTCTCTAAGTACAATTCTTCCCAACCTGTGAACTAGAAACAAACTACCTGCCCTCTCTACACACTCAATACACAATAGTGGGATGGGCACAAGATAACTGATATAGACATTTTTGTACAAAAAGGGGAGAAGCAGGAGACACAAAGGAGTCAACTGGTCCACAGTAATTCTAAAGTCCTTTAGGGCAAATGTTGGAACTTCTATGATTAAGTCTCACAGCCTGGGAATAATTTCCCAAGGGCTTGGCTCTGCTCCTGAACTACTGATTCTACCTTCTGAGTAAGAGAAAGACCTCTTTTTCAATGAAAGATAGTAGGGTGTATAGCTATGTAGTTGTTGCTTTAGGGGTTTTTGTTGTGGTGGTGATGGTTGTTTTCAACCTACTTGCAGATAGTAGATTTTTCGTGATAAAAATTTCTTTTCATTCTGTGATGCTTCTTACCAGTCCGTGCTAGCAATGTTTCTGCATATATAATTACCTTTAAGAATTTTGTGGGTCATGGCTGGGGTTGTAGCTCAGTTGGTAGACTGTTTGCCTTGCATGTATGAGGCACTGGGTTTGATCCTCAGCACCACATAAAAAAATAAATAAATAAAATAAAGGTATTGTGTCTGTCTACAAGTAAAATTTAAAAAAAAAAAAAGAAGAAGAAAGAAAGAAAAAAAATTTTGTGGGTCTAATGTGACTCTTTGGGGAGTCCACTCAATTTGACAAAGTCATACCCACAGATCTCCTCAAGTTAAGCCTTCTCCTTCTCTAACTTTGGCTTCTGCTGAGTTAGCCTCAGCAGAACTTTTCTGTAACTGTGGCTTCCAGTAGAGGCTTACACCTTCATGACACCCTATTATTTGAAAGGCTCTGTAAGGCACATCTTAATCTCTTTAGAGAGCATGCTGTTTGACGCAAACTTTCTGAGGTCTTAGAAAAGACTTTAGTTCACACTGGGGCTTTTCTTTATACAATGTTTGCCTGGCAGTGTTCCAGATTTGATCTTTGCTCAAGTCATTTCTTCTATTTAGTCATTTCTTCTTTTAAGTACTGTTTGTTATCTGGAAAAAAAACATTTTCAAAACAAGTGCAACATTAAGGCACAGAGGCACACACTTATAACCCTAGCTACTTTAAGGGCAGAAGCAAAAGGATCTCAAGTGCAAGGTCAGCCTGGGCAACTTAGTGAGATACTGTCTCATAAAAAAGATTGAAAAGGCTGGGGATATAGCTCAGTAGTAAAGTACCCCTGGGTTCAATCCCCGTACGATGAAAGAAAGAAAGAGAGGGAAGGAGGGAGGGAGGAAGGCAGGGAGGGAGGGAGGAAGGCAGGGAGGGAGGGAGGAAGGCAGGGAGGGAGGGAGGGAGAAAGGAAGAAAGTCAGTCAGTCAGTCAGTCAGTCCTGGATCTTTTTTGTTTAATAATCATTCCTTTAGTCACTTTCTATTCTCTCACATTTTACTATAAGCAGCGGCAGGAAGCAATCGTATCATACTTTAAAAACTGGCTGAGGGGCTGGGATTGTGGCTTAGTGGTAGAGCGCTCGCCTAGCACGTGTGCGGCCCGGGTTCGATCCTCAGCACCACGTACAAATAAACAAATTGTGTACAACTAAAGCAAATAAATAAATATTTAAAAAAAAAAAAACTGGCTGAAAATCTCCTGAGCTAGATTACTAGTTCATTTGGTACATTTTCTAATTTCCACAGAACTGTGGTAAAAGTGTTGCTAAACTTTCTGCAACTACATAAGAAAGATCCTCCCTTCCTCTAGCTTCTAGTAATATTTACCTAACTTTACTGCAAATCCTCACCTGCAGTTTTACCAAAGACCATGTGGCTTCTATCAATCCCTTCTTCCAGGCCCTCCAGGCACTCACTAACACTGTCCTCAAGGCCCACAACTCCTTCCAAAACCACTCTCCACCTTTGTGGTTTTCCTTATGATAGCATCCCACTTCCAAAAAACAAAATCTATTAAGTAGTTATTGCTATGTAACAAATTACCCCAAAATGTAGTAGCCAGCAACAATAAACATGTACTATCTCACATACCCTTTAAGAAATACAAAAGTGACTTGGCTGGTGGCTGTAGCTCAGGGACATTATAAGTTTGCCATTATCTGTCAGCCAGGACTGCAGTCATCTCAAAGCTCCACCAGAACTGGAGAACAGGCTCTAAAGTTCATTCACAATGTTGTAGCATGTTTCATGCTTTCTGGCTGTCGGTTCAGGGTCCTTACTTCTCATCATGCTGGCCTCTTCATAGGTTGCCAGTGTCCTTACAATCAGAACAAGTTAGAGACAGATGGGAGACAGGGAGAGAGGGAAACACCCTCAAAAGAGAAGTGAGGGTCTTGGCTTCTGAGCACAGGGTGAGGCCTGTCAGGAACCGCAGCCAGGGGAGCAGGCGCTCACCGTCCAGGTCACAAGGGCGCTGGAGAGGGCCTGCGGGGGCACGGGGGAGTGGGGCTAGTCCGGCAGGTGGCCGGGGGGGCGGAGCCGGCAGCTGGGAAGCCCGTTCCACCTTCTCGCTTGGACCGAGGCTGAGACCTGCGGGAGCGGCAGCGCCTTGAGCGGGGCTTCCTGCCCTGAGGGCCCCCGGTGCTGGGCCATTGGGGCCTAGCCAGGCGCGCTCTTCTCAGCCGCAGGTCGCCCTGTGCCCTCGGTGCGATCTGGCGGCCACTTGGTCCGGCTCCGCGATGGAGCAGAGCTGCTGCTGCCGCTGCTTTCCTCACAGGTGGTCTGTAGAGATTTAAGAAAAAGAGAACCCAGATATCTTCTCCCTGCTTTTGTCAACCTAAAAGGTGTGGCATATGCTCCGAGAGAACGAAGGTACCCTGCTCTACAAGATTTAAAGATAGATGTTTCGGAGATCCAAGATGGAGGATTAGAGGAAGCCACACTTCAGGGCAGCTCCGTGGAAAGAATCCAACGAAGCAGATAAATTGCCTTTCATCATATATATATATAGGCTGAAAATACCGATCTCCTGGATGGTTTGATTACCACTACCAGGGAGAGAAGGAGACAAGCTGTCTGCAGCGGCTAGAGCCGTGAGGCTTCTGCAGAACCGCGAGGCTTCTGCAGAACCGCCTGGGTGGTGCACAGGCCGTGGGAAACAAAGTCAGTGTGGGGAGACCGCGCTGCGACTGCAACCCCAGCCACACTCAGGGCACAACAGCGTGAAAACAGCGATAACAGCCGGCGGAATTGGTGCTGGGGGACCACAGGAGACTGCGGGTCGACAACACCAGTTCGAATCCACACTCGGCCGGATGTGACCCTCAGCAGTAGGGCCCCGGAGAGAGCGGCGCAGAGACCAGCGAACAGCAAGCAGGGGCAGAATTGGAGCAGTCCACAGTCCGAAGCAGCGCTGTCTGTGCCGCAGTTAGAGTTGCGGCTTCCCGATACCACCTCAGCAGGGAGACATCCACCCAACGGCTTTGAAATCGATTGGCGAGGACACGGGAGTCTGCGGAGCTGCTGTTGACTGGGAAGAGAGCACCGCCATCTTTGAAAGGTGCAGTGGCTGACCCAGACAAAGGGGAGGAGACGGAGAGTGACGGCTGCAGCCATCCAGGGACCCTCCAATTCTCTGAAGACAACGCACACTTGGGTGAGGCTCGGGTGGCCAGCAGGGGAGGGCGTGTCTGAGGCCAGCGCAGCAGCCACAAGAAGCTACATCTGTGGGTGGGCGTGGGGAGGGGGTGCCTTGTGGAGGGTCCCCTTCCTGGTGCCATTCATCTGCTGACACACAAACCCCCTGGGCCACTCCTTCACTGAGCCGTTCAGCCACTGGCCTAAGGTACAGCCTTGATTCCACTAACAGGATCGCAGACTGTCTAGACGTGATCCAATAACAATTGGCTTGAACTGGAAAGGAAAAAAGAGGGGGGCTTCCCAGGGCCCGTTTTGTTTGAGATTTGGGGTTCGACGTTTTGTTGTTGTTGTTGTTGGTTTGCTTGTTTTGTTGGATTTCGGGGAGGTTTTTTGTTTGTTTATTTTTCTTTTTCTTTTTTTGGTTTTGTTTTGTTCTGCCTTTTTTATTTTTCCTTCCACATTGATTGTTGTTGTTGCCTGAAGCGATGGCTGCTTGGAGCAAAGAAGCCGCGGGAAGAAGTTTAGAGACAACTGGAAACAAACAGCTCTTTATTCTGATAACTTTTCTCTCTGGCTCTAACTACACCCCGACACGCCGTCCACGCTCCACTAACCTCCAAAATGGCGCAGACCTCATTCGCAATCTCTCTCAAATCCCTCGAGATCTCCGGCCAAGTCTCTATAAGATCCCAGGCCAAGTCCCGTGAGACTACGGAAGGTGCCAATGCCCAAACATGTCCAAAGCCCACAGTCAACCGCAATTTAAGCCATCTCCCCAAACAAGACTCCTACAGATTGTCAGTGTGTTTGTTTGCTTCCGCTCCTTTTTTCTTTCCTTCTTTTCTTCCTTCTCACTCTTGCATCTTTTCTTCCTCCTTCATCTTTCATGTTTACACCCTGCCAGTGCATACTAAACAGAGGCAAAAACAAGTTATACGCAGAACTTGGGATTTCTAGAACCGGCGCAATTGAACTGGGTAGCAAAGCGGTGTTATATATACTTTACTTTCTATTTTCTTGATTCTCTCTCTCCTCTCTCTTACTCAATTCCTACTCTTTTGTCATTTTTTTTTCTTTTCCAACTTGCTTTATATATAAATTGGTCTTTCCACCTAATTGTCTACTCCATTCTCTTTCTTCCCTCGTCTACTGATACTAAACCACTTCCACTAAACCACTTCAATAGAAATCTCTTTCATACTTTCCAAGAAAGAACAAGTCAAGACACTTCCTTCTTCCTAAACATAACACCTCTGTATCCAATACTTGAAGCTATAAAACCCCATCAGAAGTGTACAGAGTAAATTGGAAATAATATCTGGGTTAACCAAATCTGTACATTGTGATCAAACTTGGATTTTCTGAATAGAAAGTGTTAGGTTTTAAAAGTGTAAAGGAATTATAAGGCGATCTGATAGCATTGCACTACAGGAACAACATAAAGCTTTAAGGTAAAATCGAAATAGTCAAGGTCCCACAATGCAGGAAGAATAGACACACAAGAAATATGAAAAAACAAGGGAAGAAAATGACACAAACAAATCAAGATACCTCATCAGTAGATGTCATGGCAAGCACAGTTGGTCAAATGCCAGAGATGGAATTTAGAAATTACATATGCCAAATGTTTAGGGAACTTAAGAATGAACTCAAAAATGAGATGAGGGAGCAAGTACAGGAGGCAAAAGATCATTTTGACAAAGAACTCCAAAAACAAATACAGGAAGTAAAAGATTACTTCAATAGGGAAATAGAGGCTCTAAAGAGAATCCAAACAGAAATTCCAGAAATGAAAGAAGCAATAAACCAAAATAAAAGTTCAATTGAAAGCATCTCCAACAGAATAGACCACATGGAAGAAAGAACCTCAGACAATGAAGAAAAAATATATGTTCTAGAGAAGAACTTAGACTATACGGCAAAACTTGTTAGAAATCAAGAACATAACATCCAAGAATTATGGGACAGCATAAAAAGACCAAACTTAAGAGTGATTGGCGTAGAGGAAGGGGCAGAGTTTCAAGCCTAAGGAATGAGTAATCTATTTAACGAAATAATTACAGAAAATTTTCCAAACTTGAGGAATGAATGGGAAAACCAAGTTCAAGAGGCATACCGAACACCAAACAAACAAAATCTCAACAGATCCACACCAAGACACATTATAATGAAAATGCCTAATACACTGAGCAAGGAGAAAATACTAAAAGCCACAAGAGAAAGGAAGCAGATTACATATAGGGGGAAACCAATCAGACTATGTTCAGATTTTTCAACCCAGACCTTAAAAGCAAGAAGATCCTGGAATAGCATATTTCAAGCTCTGAAAGAAAAGGGATGTCAACCAAGAATCTTATATCCAGCAAAACTGAGCTTTAGATTCGAAGATGAAATAAAAACCTTCCACGACAAGCAAAAGTTAAAAGATTTCACAACTCGAAAGCCAGCACTTCTGAACATCCTGGACAACATTTTTCATGAAGAAGAAGAGAAAGAGGATAATGAAAATCAACAAAGGGAGATATTAAACTAAAGGAAATACCAACCAGAAGAGAACCCAAATCAAGCTAAAGACCATAATTCAAATAAAAATGGATGTGAATAAAAATCACATCTCAATAATAACCCTGAATGTTAATGGCCTAAACTCGCCAATCAAAAGACACAGATTGTCAGAATGGATTAAAAGAAACGACCCAACAATTTGCTGTCTCCAAGAAACACACCTCATAGAAAAAGACATCAACAGACTGAAAGTGAAAGGCTGGGAAAAGTCTTATCACTCACATGGCCGGCGGAAGCAAGCAGGGGTTTCCATTCTCATATCAAATAAGGTAGACTTCAAACCAAAACTAATCAAGAGGGACAAAGATGGATAATTCTTATTACTTAAGGGAACCATCCATCAACAGGATTTAACAATCATAAATCTATATGCCCCAAATAATGGAGCACCTACATTCATCAAACAAACTCTTCTCAAGTTCAAGAGTAAAATAGACCACAACACAGTTATTCTAGGGGACTTCAACACACCTCTCTCACCAATGGATAGATCATCCAAACAAAAGCTAAACAAAGAAACTTTAAGCCTCCTTAAAACAATTAACAATTTAGACCTAACGGACATATATAGAATATTTCATCCCTCAGTAAACGAATACACATTTCTCTCAGCAGCACATGGCTCCTTCTCCAAAATAGACCATATATTATGTCACAAGGCAACTCTAAACAAATATAAAAAAAAATAGAGATACTACCCTGCATGCTATCGGACCATAAAGGGATGAAATTGGAAATCAATGACAAAACAAGGAATAAGAAAAACTACTCCATCAACTGGAAGCTAAACAACATGCTACTGAATGAACAAGGGGTTGAAGAAGACATCAAAGAGGAGATCAAAAAATTCCTAGAGGTAAATGAGAACACAGATACATCATATAGAAATCTCTGGGACACTATGAAGGCAGTAGTAAGAGGAAAATTCATTATACTGAGTTCATTCCTTAAAACGAAAAAAAACCAACAAATAAGTGACTTAACATCACACCGCAAAGCATTAGAAAAAGAAGAACAGACCAACACCAAGAGCAGTAGAAGACAGGAAATAATTAAAATCAGAGCAGAAATTAATGAAATTGAGACTAAGGAAACCATTCAAAGAATTGACAAAACTAAAAGTTGGTTCTTTGAAAAAATAAACAAAATTGACAGACCTTTAGCAATGCTAACGAAAAGAAGAAGAGAAAAAACTCAAATTACTAACATTTGTGATGAAAAAGGGAATACCACAACAAACACCTCAGATATACAGAATATAATTAGAAATTACTTTGAAAACTTGTACTCTAATAAACCAGAAAATACTGAATGCATTGACCGATTTCTAGAGTCATATGATTTGCCTAAACTGGATGTGGAGGCTATACACAATTTAAACAGATCAATTACAAGTGAAGAAATAGAAGATGTCATCAAAAAGCTACCAACAAGGAAAAGTCCAGGACTTGATGGGTTTACAGCAGAGTTCTATAAGACTTTCAAAGAAGAACTAATACCAATGCTCTTCAAACTATTTCAAGAAATAGAAAAAGAGGGAGCTCTTCCAGACTCTTTCTATGAGGCCAATATCACATTAATTCCAAAGCCAGGCAAAGACACATCCAAGAAAGAAAACTTCAGGCCCATATCTTTAATGAACATAGATGCAAAAATCCTCAAAAAAATCCTGGCAAATCAGATACAAAAACATATCAAAAAGATAGTGCACCACGATCAAGTGGGGTTTATCCCAGGGATGCAAGGCTGGTTCAACATTTGGAAATCAATAAACATAATACATCACATCAATAGACTTAAAGACAAAAATCATATGATCATCTCAATTGACGCAGAAAAAGCATTTGACAAAATACAACACCCCTTTATGTTCAAAACACTGGAAAAACTAGGAATATCAGGAACATATCTCAACATTATAAAAGCTATTTATGCAAGACCCTGAGCTAACATTATCTTAAATGGAGAAAAATTGAATGCATTCCCTCTAAAAACTGGAACAAGACAGGGACGCCCCCTTTCACCACTGCTATTTAACATGGTACTGGAAACTCTGGCCAGAGCAATTAGACAGACGAAAGAAATTAAAGGGATCAAGATAGGAAAAGAATAGCTCAAATTAGCACTATTTGCTGATGACATGGTAATCTACCTAGAAGACCCAAAAAACTCTACCAGAAAACTTTTACAAATAATAAATGAATTTGGCAAAGTTGCAGGATACAAAATCAATACACATAAGTCGAAGGCATTTTTGTACATCAGCAACAAAGACTCTGAAAGGGAAATGATGAAAAATACCCCATTTACAATAGCATCAAAAAAAATAAAATACCTGGAATCAACCTAACGAAAGAGGTAAAAGACCTCTATAATGAAAATTATAGAACACTAAAGAAAGAAATCATAGATGAACTCAGAAGATGGAAAGACCTACCTTGCTCTTGGATAGGTAGAATTAATATTGTCAAAATGTCCATACTACCAAAAGCATTATACAGATTTAATGCAATTCCAATCAAAATCCCAATGTCATTCTTCAAAGAAATAGAAATAGCAGTCATGAAATTCATCTGGAAAAATAAGAGACCCAGAATAGCCAAAGCAATCCTGAGCAAGAAAAGTGAAGCAGGGGGCATCACCATACCGGACTTTAAATTATACTATAGAGCAACAGTAACAAAAACAGCATGGTATTTGCACCAAAACAGACTGGTGGACCAATGGTACAGAATTGAGGACACAGAGACTAATACATATAATTTCAGCTATCTTATATTAGACAAAGGTGCCAAAAATGTACAGTGGATAAAGGATAGCCTCTTCAACAAATGGTGCTGGGAAAACTGGAAATCCATATGCAACAAATTGAAATTAAACCCTTATCTCTCACCGTGCACAAAACTCAATTCAAAGTGGATCAAGGACCTAGGAATTAGACCAGAGACAATACGCCTAATAAAAGAAAAAGTAAGGTCCAATTTCCAACATGTCGGATTAGGCCCCAAGTTTCTTAATAAGAATCCTGTAGCGCAAGAATTACTACCAAGAATTAATGAATGGGATAGATTTAAACTAAAAAGCTTCTTTTCAGCAAAAGAAACAATCAGTGAGGTGAATAGAGAGCCAACTAATTGGGAACAAATATTTAATACATGCACATCAGATAGAGCACTAATCTCTAGAATATATAAAGAACTCAAAAAACTTTACACTAAAATAACAAATAACCCAATCAATAAATGGGCTAAGGAATTGAGAAGACACCTCTCAGAAGAAGATACACGATTAATCAACAAATACATGAAAAAATGTTCAACATCGCTGGCAATTAGAGAAATGCAAATCAAAACTACTCTTAAGATTTCACTTCACTCCAGTCAGAATGGCAGCTATCAAGAACACAAGCAACAATAAATGTTGGAGAGGATGTGGGGAAAAAGGCACACTCATACATTGCTGGTGGGACTGCAAAATGGTGCAACCGTTATGGAAAGCAGTATGGAGATTTCTTGGAAAACTGGGAATGGAACCACCCTATGACCCAGCCATCCCACTCCTGGGTCTATTCCCAAAGGACTTAAAAACAGCATATTACAGTGATACAGCTATCTCAATGTTTGTAGCTGTGCAATTCACAATAGCTAGGTTGTGGAACCAACCTAGATGTCCCTCAGTAAATGAGCGGATTAAGAAAATGTGGTATATATGCACAATGGAATTTTACTCAGCAATAAAAGAAAATAAATTAATGGCATTTGCAGGTAAATGGATGAAGTTGGAAGACATAATGCTAAGTGAAGTTAGTCAGTCTCAAAAATCCAAGTACCAAATGTTTTCTCTGATATAAGGAGGCTATTTCAAAGTATTGTTGGATGGGGGTACATAGGAGGATTAGAGAAACACTAGAATGGTCAAGGGAAGGGAGGGTAAGGGAGGGAGCAAGACGGGAGGGAGGGGGAGAAAAGAAAAAAAAAAGGTGGTTGAATGAGATGGATATCATTTTCCTTAATGCATGACTGAAAACCTGAATTGTACGAATATACTTTGTATACAAACAGTGTATGTAAAAGATACTAAATATATGCACTATGAGTTGTACATATTAAAAATTATAAAAATAAAATTTAAAAAAAAAGAGAAGTGAGGATCTTTTGTAACAAATATCAGAAATGACATACCATCATTTTTGCTATAGGTCACACTGACCAACCACAATACAATCTGGGATAGGAATACACAAAGGTGTGAATACCAAGAGAAAGAATCATATGTGACCATCTTGGAGGGCTGCTATCACAAAAGGCATAACCAAAATATTTAGGAAAACTAAAATGTGACATGATTTGATTAATGATGCTGTATAAGAAAAAAAATACTTCACTTAAACATTTTTCTCACATTGGCAAGTAGCTGTCACATTAAACCTAGGGAAACAATATGTGATTGTAGTACACTACTTGACTCTATAATCCTAATAATATAAATGTTACAAATGATGTTTATTAAATTTCAGCTTTGAGAATCATCCCATATATATAGCTTAATTACAATTACTAAACAAATTGACAAATGTTAGAATGAGTACAGATTTCAAAAGTTAAGTGGTTAAAAGGGGCTGAACAAATTAAAGGAAAGAGAAAAATGTTATTAGAGACTTTTTTACAAAGATAAATGATGTTAACCTTTGTTATGCAATAATAAACAGAGAAACTAATAATATTATGTTATGTACTTATACAAGAAAACAAGATTAGTAAGCTAAAAATATCCATCAGAGTAGCAAGTCAAGAGGTATGTCCAAAGCTGTTAAATCAAGAAAACATGGCACAAACTTATCAAAATAGATAAGGATATAAGTATTTAGAAAACAAAACACAGGAAGGAATTAAATTCAGTTATTCCTAGAAATAAAACTGGGTAGGAAGAAAAGTGAGAAACCATTATCATTTTTATTGTACATTTTTCTATACTAGCTTTGTTTTGTTTTAGTTTTCACTTTTCTTAGCTATGTGTCTGTATTACTTTAATTTTTGAAGAGATTCCAACATAAAAGGATGTTGATATTATAATTATTTGAAAACAATAAGACAATATGCATCCAAAAAAAAATCAGAAAAATATGCATATTCCTAAAACTGTGCAATTCTACTCCCAAGAATTTATAACTGTAGCATTATTTCTTACAGCAAGAAACTAAAAATAATATATCAGAAAAATATTGGTTCAAAATTACAGTGCATACAAAAACTGGAATTCTATGTATCTATATATGTAGAATTATAATACAGATCCTTCCGATTGCCATAAAAGACAATTGTAATATACCATTATATAAAAAGAAGTTACAAAATCTAACATTGCAAAATTTCTAAGGTTTACATGTATAAAGTAAGAAGCATAGACATATTCATATGTACAAAAATGCACTTTGCACACGCAGAGTCTAGAATGAAATGCCAAAATATTATACTATCAAGGAAATCATATTAAGGTTGAAATTTTATTCACTTTTTAAGTGTTTTACTTAAGTATTTTTTCAGAGCTATTTGCATATACCACTTTTATAATCTGAAAAATTATTCAGTTTAAAAAATGATGAGGGCTGGGATTGTGGCTCAGCAGTAGAGCGCTCACCTAGCACGTGCGCGGGCCCTGGTTCGATCCTCAGCACCACGTACAAATAAACACATTGTGTACAACTAAAGCAAATAAATAAATATTTCTAAAAAATGATGAAATTCACTATGCATTAATTGAATGAAAAAAAATAACAGGCCAGGCATGGTGGCGCACGCCTGTAATCCCAGCATTGGGAGGCTGAGGCAGGAGGATCACAAGTTCAAAGCCAGCCTCAGCAATGGCAAGGCACTTAGCAACTCAGTGAGTTGCTGTGTCTAATAAAATACAAAAAAAAAAGGGCTGGGATGGTGGCTCAGCGGTAGCGCACTTGCCTGGCATGTGTGCAGCCCGAGTTCAATCCTCAGCACCACGTAAAGAATAAATGCACTACATTGTGTACAACTAAAACAAATAAATAAATATTTTTTAAAAATACAAAAAAAAAAAAAAAAAAGGGTTGGGGATGTGGCCCAGTGGTTGAGTGCCCCAGAGTTCAATCCCCGGTACCAAAAATAAATAAATAAATAACAGGATGAAATGTTATGTCCACCTGAGAACATTTATGTTATAGAGTTATGAACAAAATTAAGAAATAATATTTTATATTCTACTGGTCAAGTCCAGTCAGGGACAGAAACCACACCAGTTATTTTAACAGAGAGAATTTAAAATAAAAAACTGTAAACTCGGTATTTTTGAAAATTGATGATGGAAAAGGGAACAGTAAGATATCAAAAGGTAGTAGCAAAAAATACCTGCAGATTGAGCATTTCTAATCAGAAATTATGAAATCCAAAACCTCTAAAATCTAAAATTTGGGGGGCATTACTACCATGCCAGGATTTTAGAGCACTTCAAATTTCAGATTTTCAGAACAGGAACGAACGCTCAATTAGTAAAGTCTATGTAAATATTCCAAAATCTGAAAAACTCTGAAATCTGAAATACTTTTGGTCCCAAGCACTTCAGATCAGGAATAGTCAAGATATACTAGAAAGTAAGGAGTATTGTCAAGGATGTGGAGAACTAGAACCCTGTGCCCAGCTGGTAAATATAAAATGGTACAGCCACTATGCAAAACAGTATTTTTAAACAATTAAAAATAAATTACCATATAATCCAGCAATCTTACTTTTGAATGCGTATACACAAAAGAACTGAAAGCATAGTCTTGAACAAATATCTCTGTACATCCATGTTAATGACAGTATTATTCACAACAGCCAAAGGGGAAAAGCAATGCAAGAGTCCATCAACAGATGAGGGAATGAACAAAATATAATACACACACACATACATGCACACACACACTGGAATATTATTCAGCCTTAAAAGGGAAAGAAATTCTGACACCTGCATCAACATGAATAAACCTAAAGGATATTATGCTAAGGATAAGGCAGTCACAAAAGGTCAGATATTATATGATTCCACTTACATAAAGTACCTAGAGTAGTCAAATTCAGAGACAGAAAACAGAAGAGCACATGCCAGGGACTGGGGCTGAGGGAAATGGGGAGTTATTACTTAATTGGTACAGAGATACAATTTTGCAAGAAAAGAGTTTTGGAGATGAACAGTAGTAATGACTGTACAAAATGTGAAAGTACAGTCAATGAGCTGCATACTTACAAATGGTTAAGATGGTAAATTTTATGCTATATATATTTTACTTCAATTTAATTTTTTTAATTACATAAAGCTTTAAATTATAAAAGTTTTAATAGCAACCAACCCTGTTAAACTAATTCTAATCTTTTTCAATTACATATCCAATTACAGGGGTTTAATTTGAACTACTGATTTCCTAATCTAAATATAGTACTTCAGATTTTTTCCTATGAAATTTCATTTTGCTTATTTCCCAAAAAAAAGAAAATGGAAAGCTGCCACAACTACTATCACTGGTTCTGGTGAAACAATGGGAAGAATAAAAGTTAGAAGCTTAGAGGCAGGGTCCTTGCTTGGAGCTGACACTAAGGCCCCTCAGAAGCATAAGGGGATAGAGGGAGGGTGCAACTCAGGGAAGCAGTGGGATGATGCAAGGACAATACAAGGAGCAATCAACTGCTGCTATTGAAATGAAGAGCAGCTGTCAGGGTGAAGAAGTTTACTGGGTTCATGCAAACAGGACCAGGCAGTTTAAAAAAAAAAAGCAAGTCTCTTCTTCCAACCTTTCAGCCTCTCTGCAGTGCCCCCTTTTACCAGAGACAAACAGAAAACCAGATGCCAAAAAGAGACTGAGATTTAAAAAAAAAAAAAAAAAATGCACACACACACTGGAATATTATTCAGCCTTAAAAGGGAAAGAAATTCTGACACCTGCATCAACATGAATAAACCTAAAGGATATTATGCTAAGGATAAGGCAGTCACAAAAGGTCAGATATTGTATGATTCCACTTACATAAAGTACCTAGAGTAGTCAAATTCAGAGACAGAAAACAGAAGAGCACATGCCAGGGACTGGGGCTGAGGGAAATGGGGAGTTATTACTTAATTGGTACAGAGATACAATTTTGCAAGAAAAGAGTTTTGGAGATGAACAGTAGTAATGACTGTACAAAATGTGAAAGTACAGTCAATGAGCTGCATACTTACAAATGGTTAAGATGGTAAATTTTATGCTATATATATTTTACTTCAATTTAATTTTTTTTAATTACATAAAGCTTTAAATTATAAAAGTTTTAATAGCAACCAACCCTGTTAAACTAATTCTAATCTTTTTCAATTACATATCCAATTACAGGGGTTTAATTTGAACTACTGATTTCCTAATCTAAATATAGTACTTCAGATTTTTTCCTATGAAATTTCATTTTGCTTATTTCCCAAAAAAAAGAAAATGGAAAGCTGCCACAACTACTATCACTGGTTCTGGTGAAACAATGGGAAGAATAAAAGTTAGAAGCTTAGAGGCAGGGTCCTTGCTTGGAGCTGACACTAAGGCCCCTCAGAAGCATAAGGGGATAGAGGGAGGGTGCAACTCAGGGAAGCAGTGGGATGATGCAAGGACAATACAAGGAGCAATCAACTGCTGCTATTGAAATGAAGAGCAGCTGTCAGGGTGAAGAAGTTTACTGGGTTCATGCAAACAGGACCAGGCAGTTTAAAAAAAAAAGCAAGTCTCTTCTTCCAACCTTTCAGCCTCTCTGCAGTGCCCCCTTTTACCAGAGACAAACAGAAAACCAGATGCCAAAAAGAGACTGAGATTTAAAAAAAAAAAAAAAAAAAGTGTAATGGTGAATTTAAATCTAAGAGAGAACAGATTTATTCATCAGTAAAAATATTAAAATGATAAATAAAGCAACCACCAGTTACTGGATCCTTGGTCTGTACCAGCCACCATTAAATACTTCATACACATTACTTATTTAATCCATACATTATTATACCCATTTTAATGATCAGAAATCAGAGGCTCAGAAAGGATCAGTCCCTTGACTACAGAGATAGTAAATAGCAAAGGCAGAATTCAATTTTAGATCCAACTGATCCTAAAATCCACACTCTTAACTAATTAAAACCAACTCAAAGATCTACCCAAAGGAAACTAAGATAAATCCATACATACATTAAAACCATGTTCTAGAAGATATTTTTCACAAAGCAAAGTATTCCCAATAAATTGATATTTTTTTTAAAAAAGCAACTTAAAAATAACAAATGTAATATAACCTTTTTTTATATTAATGTGTACACATAAAAACCACATGGAAAAATGAAATATTAATCATGTAACCAGAGACTGTTTTTTTGGTGGTTGTTACAGTTGTCATTCTGTGTGAGGTAGTGTATTTTCCATACTTTCTACCTTTTCTATATTTACATAAGTAAATCCTATCAAATATATATATATATTATTCTAATTTGTTATATATGATATAGCAGAATGCATTACAATTCATATTACACATACAGGGCATAATTTTTCATATCTCTGGTTGCATACAAAGTATATTCACTCCATTCATGTCTTCATACACGTACTTTGGATAATGACGTCCATCTCATTCCACCATCATTTCTAACCCCCTTCCCCCACCCTTCCTCTCCCACCCCTTTGCCCTATCTAGAATTTGTCTATTCCTCCCATGCTCCCCTCCCTACCCCGCTATGAATCAGCTTCCTTATATCAGAGAAGACATTCAGCATTTGGTTTTTTTTATATTGGCTAACTTCACTTAACATTACATTCTCCAACTTCTCAAATATATTTTTTTTGTTTAACTGATCTCATCAATTTTGACAATAAAAAAAATTGACAATAACATACCCAGAGCACCATCCCAAACTATTCAACTATTAATTCATATTATGAGAAGAGAAAAATGTTCAGGGAAACATATACAGACTTTTATTTTTAAATCAAAGAATTTCAGAACTATAAAAATAATTTAAAATATTTTCTTTGGTCTCTAAAGATTTTGAATCATTTGGATAGAGCTGGAGTTGTTATTTCATGCCAGTGAAGAGTAAATGTATCCTGCATAAGCAAAACTATACCAAGAATACATCAAGAACATAAAGGAGCAACTTCAAGTGCTTGATAAACAAAATCAATTATCTTAACAAATAAAAGCGTTTGTGACTTCAAAGTGTTGTGTGCCAGGGTTTAGCATCCACACACAAAAATTAGCTAATCCTCACTCCTAGGTTGTTGCTTTTTTTTATTGTTTTGGTTTGGTTTTTGTTCAATACTGGAGGTTGAATCCAGGGGCACTCTACCACTGAGTTACATCACTAGACCCAAAACCCTTTTTTTTTAATTTCTGATTTTAAGAGAGGGCCTCATTAAGTTGCCCAGGTTGGCTTCTAACTTGCCATCTTCCTGCCTCAACGTAACAAGTATCTGGAATTACAGGCATTCGTCACTACACACAACTATTATTTTTTTAATTTATAATTTCAATATAATCACTTACCAAACACTTTTCCTTTAGCAAACGGAGGGAACAATTCTGAATGTCGGAACAAGTTTTTGTGAATTTGCCATAGTTCTTTGTGCAGTTTCTTAAAATCACTATACCTCTTCCATACGATTATCTAAAGAAAGAAAAATTAAATGTGTATTTCATAGCAAAACCATTTGTATTCCTGTACCTGAACAACCAATAATTTTTTTGAAAGTTTTCAAACTTGTAATGCAAAGCAAACATTTGTTCTAATCAACAGAGTTAACTGTCTAAAATTAACTAACATTTGCTTTAAAAATACAAAGCAACAATTTCTCCTCAGGCTGGTCTCTTTGGGTCTTTAAATTTCATTTTAAACAAGTACTATTTTATTCAAACTGGAAAAATATTCAAATATTCAAAAAAAATTCAACCTGAATACTGATATAGTATAGACTTTCTTTGTTTACCAAATGGTATTTAATCTCTTCAAAAACCAATTACTATTGGCCTGGAAATGAGTTAAATGTCAAAAATGTTTTCTGTCTCAAAAATAACTTGTTTATTAAACACAACATAACTAAGTGAACTTTTAAACACACACTCAACCTTTGCCTAAAAGTATTAATAAACAGAGTAATACTGAAGAAATGCCTGTGTAGCAAGAAGTTAACATGAACTGTTTTATTTCCTGTTTTCATAAATCTCAACTTGACCTAGTAAAAAAAACTTCTGGGGGCAAGGTGAATACTAATCAGAATACCATTAAAACTACTATATTTCAAAAAACAAAACAATAATCATTAAGATTGGATAACACAAAAGTGAGTCTACGTTCATTAATTTGAATTATTTAGCACTACTCTAATTAAATTAGAAAAAAAAAAAAGGGAAACTTTACAAAAAAGAAAGGATCTGACACATAACCTTGAAATCACTAAGTTACCCCTTCAGTCTCTACAAATAGGATAAAACTTGAGTTTTAAATTCTGATACACAGTTGACTGGGGTCTGCATTTCTGAAAAGCCTTATCACTTCACTTCTAACAAATTCTAAATGTCTTCATGTACAATGGTGTGTGACGCTAATGATTAAGATTAGGTAGGTTAGGTAGGCAACAGGATTTAAGAGATTCTTGCCAAAAAACCTACTTTATGTATGAATGAAATTCTTTATGACGCTAATGATTAAGATTAGGTAGGTTAGGTAGGCAACAGGATTTAAGAGATTCTTGCCAAAAAACCTACTTTATGTATGAATTAAATTCTTTACCCAGCTTTGTCTTACTAGCAAAAATTCTACCTTAATTATTACACTTCTTATTTAATATAGCTATAATCCTAGGAGGGTAGGCAGTTTTACTATGAACTAATATAAACAAACTGCTTCCTCCTGATACTTCACTTTTATAACTACTCAACAAAAGTCGTCACCAAAACAAACATTTTCATGGCCCTACTTTGTGCTAGGCACCATATTCCCAAAGAATAAAGAGATGAGAAACACAAAAGCCTTCAAAGAGTTTACAGTCTAGTTGGAAAGAATAAGCCACACCATACATACATGGCAAAACATCTTGATAAATGCCTAAGGTAGGTGTTACAGAGGGGCTCCTAAACCAGCCTAAGTATTTGAGAACGCTCCACTGAGAGAGTTGCCTGAAGGAAAATAGTCATCAGAGCCAAAAAATGGAGGAGAGGGAAGGCAGAGGATGAAGTTCTTAGAAGGAAAAAAAAGCATGCTAAAGACAGACTAGAATTTTGGCTTTTGTGACTAGGTAAGTGGAGGTGTCCTTCTCTGGGGTGATAAGTAAGGAAGAAGTGGGACCGAGGCAAGAAAGGAGAACAGTTTTAGATGCCTGGATTAGGAGCATGCAAGTCATCTCATTGAAGGTATTCTACAGGATATACAGGTTTGGGTTTAAGAGCAAAATCTATTAATTCAGAAGTCATAAGCATATTGGAGGTAATCACTCAGGAGATATTCTCAGCGTTCCGAACAAGATGAACAGTCTAACAGAATGGTAGGAAATGCTAACAGCAAAGGACCAGGCAGAAGAAAGGAAGAGGAAACTAATACAAAGTGTTTGAAAGCCTGGTTGTGCTTTGAAAGGGTTAGTGGGATAGAAAAAGATTTTATTTTACAATGGAAGTGAACAAGACAAATGCTGATAGGAAAGAACCAACAGTTCCAGTAACAGGCAGAACAAAAGTAATGAACTGACAATCAAACCAATATTCAAAAAGTTAAAAAGTCTCAGGATAATGAGACTAAAGGTGATTTTAGCTATCATAGTTTTTGCTTCTATGTGGTTTCTAATCTGATATATGAACATAATTTTATATTCTAAAAGTATATTAAATTATGACAGCACTACACTGCCAAGGTATTAGAAGGAACTTGGTGATGGCTTTGAAAGGAATGTCTTATATGAGATAAACACCATCATGAACTGGGTATTAAATAAGATTAAGGCTATTATATAAAGTCTTTTTTTTTTTTTTTTTTTTATGTACCAGGTATTGAACCCAGGGGTGCTTAACCACTGAGCCACATTCCCAGCCCTCTTTAATTTTTATTTTGAGACAGGGTCTCACTAAGTTGCTGGGGACTCACTAAATTGTTGAAGGTAGCCTCAAACTTGCAATCCTCCTGCCTCAGGCTCCCAAGTCACTGGGATTACAGGCAAACACCTATTACAAGTCTTAAGGAGGAAAATTTAACTATTTAATCACAATAATGATCAAAGTATTAGGGTATATAAACCAATATGTAATATTGTAGAGCAAGAATAAGAACTGCCAACATGAGGCAACATGAGGATCTGTGTTTCTTCACCAGGCCTTTATTTATTCACTTACACATTTTAAGCATGAAAACCAAAATACCTAAGGGCATTACAAAACATCGTATCCACTGCCTCCTTTTCTTCTTATCCCTTTTAAACTTAGAAGTTTCCATAAATCTTCAAAATGGATAACTTAACAAAAGTACACCTGTAATACATCAGCAAATACTGATACTTATATGTTAACTACAAAAAGTCCCCAAAGACCCATGTGAAAACTATTTTCTCTAACAATCATCTGATACTTTCCCATTGGAAAAAATAATTATGTAACATCTATTGCTTTGTTGAATCACACATGCATGGACTGCTTATTTATTAATAACAATTGATTATTGCTTATTAACCAAAGATGCCTTTCTTTCATAAGCCATCACTTTGAAGAAAATTTATAAAGTATTAATTCAGTGACAACCATACACAGACTACAAATTTAATAAAAGCTTAATTTTTCATTAAAAATATTTCCTTAGACATTTTTAACATATGATAAATGTTTCCTTCCCAGCTAAGTATATTTAATGACACCAAAAATTTCTAGATCCCTGTATTTTAAAAAATCATCTAATTCAATAAACTTTGTCATTTTTACTCTCATATAGTATTTAAAACTGGCTGGATTATAATTTCTTGCAACCAATATCACTACCTTATTATTTGCTTATGGATTTTCTTACCCCTCTTTTCAAGAGCCTTTTCTTTCTATCAAGATACAATTCTAAGTGCACCTATTTTCTAAAACCATTTATGAAAAGAAATAAAATTTACAAATTTTTGATATGACACATACAATGTTCTATTTTAGTTCTTTTCACCAATAACATATGTAGACTACCTATACAGAAACAACTACAGGTTGCTATTTTAAAAGGGAAGGGATGAAGGGTGCAACACCATCTCCTTCTTCACCCTTTCAGAGGATGCTCGTGTTCAAGACAATACAGCGAATGACAGGCCACAGATTAAACATTCCTGTAATCCTGCAGTTTTATTCATGTTTTTCTTTCTTTTTTTTTGTTACAAACTGAGAATTGAACCTAAGACCTCACTCATGCTAGCCAAGCACCCTACCACTAAAGTAACAACTCCAATCCTTTCTTAAGTTTTATTTTGAGATGGGGTCTCATTAAGTTGCCCAGACTGGCCTTGAACTTGTGATCTTCCTGCCTCAGCCTCCTGAGTAGCTGGGATTATCTTTTTTTGGTACCGTGATTGAACCCAGGGGTACTTAACCACTGAGCAACATCCCAATCCCTTTTTACTTAAGACAGGGTCTCCCTGATTTGCTGAAGCTGGCTTTGAATTTGTAATCCTCCTGCCTCAGCCTCCCAAGCCACTGGGATTATAGGCATGTGCCACTACACACAGCTTATATTATATTTCTTAATAAATAAAAATTGAGAGAAAATTATTAAAATTTTTTTTTAAAAGTCATCCTAGATCATTTTAATCTACTCCCTGGGAATATTCTTTAGCATTCTTAAGAAGAAAATTCTAAGATCTGGTGGCATGTGCCAAGATACAAAGAAAAGAAAAATAGTAACTTTCTCCAGTTTTATAAGAATAAGATATTATTGCCTCATATTTGTTGAACCAATAGTATGTCTACTAGTCCTCAAAAGTCCTTATGAAGCCTGACTATACTCTAAAGCAGTTGCTAAACAATTAAGTAACCAAGACAGAAAGTGAAAGAAAGAAAATGGAAACAAAGTCTACCTGGTGAATTCCAACCTAAATGAAAATTCCTGTGTTTAAATGAAATAAATAAGAAACTGAAAAAAAATACTATTATAATTTCAAGGTTATTCTATATTTTAAGAAGTCAACTAGATAGAAGACTTTTTAAAAAAAATTTATACCATTTCTAACAAAGGACCATGCAATTGTCTAACTAAAGGACACTTACAAGAGTTTTCTGATGAATGGTTCACCAACAGTTGTAATTATAAAAGAGTTTTCCCCAAAAAAGGATTAAGGAAATAGCAGAGAGTATGTTCATGGATAGGTTGGTTCAGGATTCTCCCTGGAAAAGGGAACATCAAGCTACAAACTACAGCATAGCAATTAGTGAATTCAAAGGAAACACAAGTCATTCTCAATTTTAACAGAGATGTAAATTTTCAAAAGCAGAATAGATAGGTATTGGTTATTAATTCAACATAATTAGTAGTATTCTTAAACAATAGTTTATACTAATAAATTGCTATGTAAGTAGAGAGTACTTTAAGTAACTGATGAATGCAAATTATTTTCATTGGCATGTGTATCCTTTTCTTCTAAAATAACAATATTATAATATTCTTCCTATTGGGGAACAGAAGATATCTCAAAACACATGAGGAAATAATATGAAATCTTTTTAATACATAAACAAATGGTAATGCATAAAATTTAAGTATTTTCTAAATTTGGGGGTCATACCCTCAAACCAACCAATACCAAACAATCAACTTAAACATATGAATCAAGGCAGGTATGTACACTGAGAAGTAGTGGGGCCTATGGCTAAATGGAAAGTTTATTCTCCACCTAAAGACTGGGAAAGACAGCAATGCTACAGAATCAGTACTGTAAATTTACAGCTTCTGTTTTAGACACCTCAGAGGGGGAAAAAAAAATCCCCAAAATATGTCCTTCTAGAGTTAGTTAAAATGAGCAGAAGTCAAAATGAAAGTAAATCAAGAAATTTTAAAAGAAGCAAGCTCCTCAGTAAGGATTCCTAAAGATATGCAACAAGCACAAAGTAATTACAAATAGAGAAGTCCACAGTTTTAAGCAAAACAACAGGCAGGTTATCTTCCTAGAAAGAGAAAAAGGTGTGTGTGGGGGGGGGGGGGGGGGGGGGGGATGCAGAGTTTGCAAAAGAACTATTAACTTTAAAAAGTTAAAAAGAAAGATCATATTTAAAGTCATTTTCCAAGAATGTGAACATGCCAATTCAACATAAAAGTAGAAGTATCTATCTATCTATCATTATAACATTTAACATTAATACTAGTTACCAAATACTTATTTTTTATTAAACAAGCACAATTTTGAAATGGGTAAGGAGACACCCTTAACTGTAATGACATCTTATGAATATTAGTTACCAGAATAGTTATTACTACTAAACAGGACTATAATTTTTTTAATATTTATTTATTTGTTTCAGTTGTACACAATGCCTTTGTTTTTATGTGGTGCTGAGGATAGAACCCCGGCAGCACATGAGCTAGTCAAGTACTCTACCGCTGAGCCACAACCCCAGCCCCAGGACTATAATTTTTTTAATTCTGATTTATATAACTTAACACCTAATAAAGCTGAACACCTACTTAGTACGTAGAATACTTTAGCTGCAGTTTTGAAAGTTAAAAATAATCTCCATACAAAGACTAACATACAAATAATTCAGGTAGTTTCCTCGAAAAAATATTTAATTAAATTTTTATCAAATACATATAATGGAATTTTCACATGGACAAACATGTTACCTCCTGGACATCCTCTGGATTTCTTCGTGAAACAACCTAAAATAAAGCATACGCAGAAATACCTAATCATTATCAAAACTTGACTGCACATTTGTACAATTACTTTAAATAGTATTTGTATATAAAATTTAATTTGCTTAAAAGAAAATAAATATCGCTTTTAAAAACTTAGCCATATAATAATTTCATTATCTAAAATTCAACAAAATTTAAGGGGAAAAAAAGTAGCTAAAATTAAGCCCAAATATATTACATTCATAACAGAATGACTCCAGCCTTCATTCTTAATATAATTCTCAGAAGCTTGTCCACCCCACTTCCAAGCCTATACATTAGAAGTATAAGGAGCAGCGGAACTTGGGCAAAGTGTACAAAGGATCTCAATTTCTTATAACTGTAAAAGCATCTATGATTCCAGCTTGGGAGGCTAATGCAGGAGGATCGTGAGTTCAGAGCCAGCCTCAACAAAAGTGAGGCACTAAACAATTCAGTGAGACCCTGTCTTTACATAAAATAGAAAGTAGGGCTGGGAATGTGGCTCAGTGGTTGAGTGCCCCTGAGTTCGATCCTTGGTACCACCCCACAAAATAAAAAATTTAAAAAAGAATACATGATTCACTCCATAAAATTTCAATTAAAAAAAAAAAAAGGCAGCCACAATGCTCAGACACACCAATATCTGTGAGAAGGGAACACTGGCCACCTAGTCATGAAGAAGAAAAACAAAAGTAACACAAAAAATTATCAATATTCCCTAGATGGGCTCAGTAGAAGAGCATGGGCTTAGCATGCACAAGGTCCAGGGTTCAATACCCAGAGAGGAGATTCTTTCAGACTTCTCTGTTTACAAAGGCTAAAAAGTCTAACACTATGAAGATTTACTCACAAAACTTTGGAAAAGAAATAAGCTAGGTGCTTCAATCAAACAGTGTTATAGAGTGGGGAAAATCTCACATTTTATGCTTTAAATCTTGTATGATATAAATTTAGATTATGTAATACCATCAATGTAGTATAAAAATTAACAAACTTGCCGGGCATGGTGGCACACACCCGTAATCCCAGTGGCTCAGGAGGCTGAGACAGGAGGATCAAAGCCAGCCTCAGCAAAAGTAAGGCACTAAGCAATTCAGTGAGACCCTGTTTCTACATAAAATACATAAAAGGGCTGGGGATGTGGCTCAGGGGTTGAGTGCCCCTGAATTCAATCCCTGGTACTAAAAAAAGAAAATTAGTGAACTTGAAGCTACAATGATGTATTTTACAAAATCAAACCAAAATATACATCAAACACATTAAAAGGGTCACCTATGGGTGGGAAGGAGAAAATGGTCTTTGATGACCAATAACAATATACCAATAATGGAATTAATTCAACATTACTCCTCATAGCCAAAACCAAGACAAAAATAGAGGACTTGACGTCAGACAAAGCTTGATTCAAAATTACAATTCCTCTTAAGGCTTGATCTTGGCTATAAAATGAAGACAATACCACCTGCCTGGCCTGGCTACTGTGAACATCAAATACTAGCAAGAATACAACAATTTAAAGTTAGTTCCCTCTCTCCCCTACCAGAGAGTTTAACTATCTTGGCAGGTCCCACCTAAGAATTCCAGAAAGCACTGGTTTCCAATTTCTAGCCATCCTATTCCCCAACGTTCAGCATACATAAATTTGGTGAAATCTCTTAGCAGTTTTCATTAACTTAGAACAGGGCTGTCCAATAAAACTTTCTGTGATAATACAAAGGAATGTTTCCTATCTGTACTGTTCAAGACAGTAGCCACAGCCATGTGTATGAGGCTACAGAGCCCTTAAAATATGGCTGTTTGAATGAACAAACTTAACGTTTAACTTTACTTCATTTAAAATAATTTAAATTTAAACAAAAATAGTCACATGTCTAATGACTATTATATTAGACAACAAAAATTTATAAGAGACTAAAATAGGTTAACAACCATACACTA
The DNA here is from genome assembly GCA_025594165.1 of Tamias sibiricus. NCBI lineage: Eukaryota > Metazoa > Chordata > Mammalia > Rodentia > Sciuridae > Tamias > Tamias sibiricus. The sequence goes on along the minus strand of CM046669.1, from coordinate 45,484,520 downwards.
TTTAAATATTTCATTTTAACTATTACTTTCAAACAGTAGCCTACTCCCTCCAACACACACATACCCTTCCGCACAATTGAATGTGGACATATTTTAGTTAATTAATATTTCACAGAATTAAATTACTTAATATTCCCTGATGTGAGCTTTTCTTATATTTTTATAAAATGTACTAATATGAAGAAAAGTCACAGATAATCTATCCACTAATACACTAATTACCAAAAACAGTCAATACACAGTAAGGCTTATTCAGATATACCTTACATTTTATAACTTATTCATATAAAAATCAATAGATCTCCTGAATTTATAAATATACTGAAGTACCTTTCTATTTTAGATAATTTTTGCTTAACATACGCAAAAATGATCTTTTTGTGACAGAAGAAATTCTTTCCTAGTTTGGTATACATACTAGAAGTGTCACATTTTGGATTTTCTTTAGGTACACCACTCATAGAAAACAAATGCATGTGTTCTACATATGCAAAATATACTAGCCATCCCCTAACAATATCCACTTCTCAGAAATTGCTGATTTGATTGTGATATCTCAGCTATCTTCTTAATGGGTGGAATACTTCTGCCATGCAGTGGGACTACAATGGCCAGCACTGCCTCATGGAGCTCACAGTCTAGTGAAACACAAGTGACTGGGGGAAGAGGTTGCAGGGTACAGGGGTAGGTATTTCCCAAACATTTTCATATCTCAGAGAAGAGCTGTATGTTAAACAATATACTAGGAAGCATTTCATCCTAGACCCTTTCCCTGTTTTGAATCTTCACTGTCTAGAACAGACCAAAGTGACATCCTAAGTCAGAGTTTAAGCTGGGCAAGATAGTGCATGCCAGCTACTCAGGAGACTGAGGTAGGAGAATCACAAGCACAAGGCCAGCTTGGACAATTTAGCAAGACCCTGTCTCAAAAAGAAAAACAGGACTGAGGATATAGTTCAGTGGTAGAACATTTGCCTAGCAAGTGCAAAACCCTGGGTCCAATCCCCAGCACCACCAAAAAAAAAAAAAACTGGTTTAGTGATTTAAGTTTTCATGATAATAAGAGTAATTCATAATCATTACCAAAAATAGAGTCAAAGTTGAAATTATCCCTAAACTTCCTAAGAAAAGATCTTCCTTCGCCGGGTGGGGTGGCACACACCTGTAATCCCAGCACTTGGGAGGCTGAGGCAGAAGGATCAAGAGTTCAAAGCCAGCCTCAGCAATGGCGAGGCACTTAGCAACTCAGTGAGTACCTGTCTCTAAATAAAATACAAAAAAGGGCTGGGTATGTGGCTCAGTGGTCCAGTGCCCGAGTTCAATCTCCAGTACCAAAAAAGAAAAGATCTTCCTTCACTCTAATTTTAGATTTACAAGAGTAACTACCCTTCACCCTCCAAATAGTTCCCAAATGAAGGGGAAATTTTACTTAGGGTTCAGAAAATTAAATCAAAAGCTATATTTGTTGGGTGGAGATGTACCTCAAGTAGAGCACTTACTTAGCATACAAGAGGCCCTGGGTTTGATCCCTAGCACCTCAAACTAATAAATAAATAAAACAAAACAAACAAACAAAAAAGACTATTTTTTTTTTTTTTAAGTATTAAGGATTCCTTTCCCAACAACATTCTTCTTCCCTCTTATACTCACCCACCCCAACACTCTGTAAACAGAAGAAGCAAAAATACCGAAGAGGAAAGAGTAGAAGCCTGAAAGCACAGCCCTATAATTCCCAGACATAAGACTGTCTCTATTTTAAATATTATTTACAATAATAAAAAAGATGAAAGACTAAGGAATAAATCTAATAAGACACATATAGAATCTGTAAAATGAAAACTACAAAATGCATGGAAGAAATTAAAGAACCCCTAAACAAATGGCAAAAAAAAAAAAAAAAAAAAATACTACGTTCATGAATTTGAGGATTCAACCCATTGAAGATATCAATTCTCCCCAAATTAGTCTAGATACTTACTGTACTCCTAATCAAAATCCCATCAGGATATTTTTTTGTAGACATAGACAAACTGATTCTAAAATTTATATGGAAAAACAAAGAAACTAGAACAGTCAAACAATTTTTTAAATTAAGAGTTAAGTTGCAGAAATCATACTACCTAATTTTAAGACAGTATAAAGATATAATAATCAAGACAGTGTGGTATGAAATAAGCTAAAGAACAGAGAAACAGAACCACAAACATATGGACATTTTTTTTTCTTTTTTTTCTTTTGGAATACTGGGCCTCCAGCACGCAAAGCAAGCACTCTGCCACTGAGCTACATTCCTAGCCCTTTATTATTTTATTTTGAGACAGGGTCTAGCTAAGTTGCCCAGGCTGGCCTTGAACTTTAGATGGTCCTGGCTCAGCCTCTCAAGTACCTGGGATTGCAAGTATGTGTCACCACACCTACTGGACAAATGGTTTTTTTTTTTGTTTGTTTTATATTTATTTATTTGCTTTAGTTGTACACAATGTGTTTATTTTTACGTGGTGCTAAGAATCGAACCGGGCCACACACTGCTAGGCGAGCGCTCTACCGCTGAGCCACAATCCCAGCCCCTGGACAAATGGTTTTTGACAAAGGTGAAAAGGCAATTCAATGAAGGTTAGTTTCTTAAACAAATGGTGTTTGGTTACAATTGGACATCCACATGTTAAAAAAAAGTCAACCTGCCAGGCGTGGTAGCGCACACCTGTAATCCCAGCACTTGGGAGGCTGAGGCAGGAGGATGGCGAGTTCAAAGCCAGCCTCAGCAATGGCGAGGCACTCAGCAACTCAGTGAGACCCTGCCTCTAATAAAAACACAAAAAGGGCTAGGGATGTGACCCAGTGGTCGAGTGCCTCTGAGTTCAATCTCTGGTACCAAAAAAAAAAAAAAAAAAAGTCAACCTTCTTCTAGAACTCACACCTTATACAAAAATAAATTCAAACAAAAGGCATCATAGAGCTAAGTATAACATGCAAAAAATAAGATTTCTAAAAAATAAGATTTGGGGGAAAATATTTGCATCCTGATATTAGGAAAAGACACTAAAAAATGTGCTCCATAAAAGAAAATGCTGGGGGCTGGGATTGTGACTCGGCGGTAGAGCGCTCGCCTAGCACGTGGGCAACCCAGGTTCGATCCTGAGCACCACGTACAAATAATACACATTGAATAAAACACATTGTGTACAATTAAAAGCAAATAAATAAAAATATTAAAAAAATAAAAAAGAAAATGCTGATTAACTGGTCTTTACCAAAATCAAAACTGTTTGCTTTGCAAAAGACCAGTTAAGGTGATGAAAAAAATATGACTACACATTGGGAAATAATATTTGCAAAGGACATATCAAAAAAATATATACAGAACATAAAGAATTCTCAAAACTTAGAGCAAGAAAATAACCCAAATAAAAAATGGGCAAGATTGTCTCAAAAGGTTAAATAATGATTATTTTATCATATATTTATATCATATATGATTCTATTTATATGACATTCTCAAAAAAATAGAAGTACAGTGATGGAGAGTACATCAGTGCTTGCCAGTGACTAAAGGTTGAAGGATAGAGTGTAAAAAAGGGACAACCTGAGGAAACTTTCCTGGGAGATGAAATTATTCCGTTTCCTGATTATGGTGATAGATACAATCTATCAATACATGTGTTAAGATTCATAGAATTATACAACAAAGTTAATTTTAATATATGTTAATTTTTAAAATGATACTTAAAAAGGAAAGTGCTGCCTCCGGGGTGGGGTTGTGGCTCAGCGGTAGCATGCTCGCCTAGCACGTGTGCGGCCCGGGTTCGATCCTCAGCACCACGTACAAATAAACGCATTGTGTACAACTAAAGCAAATAAATAAATATTAAAAAAAAAAAAAAGTGCTGCCTCCTTCCAAGTCTTCTCTCAAGAACCATAGTCCAGGCTCTGCACAAGGCACCAAGAATACATAATTAAAAAGACAGCATCTCCTCTCAAAAAAGGAATCCAAGTACATTAATTACCATAAAGGCTGTGATGGAGGAGTTTATACTACACAGAGAGCCATACTTTAAGAGGCATCAAGGAGGACATAGGGCATAGCTGATACTTGTAATGAACAGGGATTGCCAAGACAAAAAGTAAAAGCTTCCTAGACAGAGAAGAAAGCTTCTAAGAGAAAGAAGCACATAGTGTGCTAGCATAACCTGGAAAACTACAAATAATTCCTTCCCAAAAACAAGGGTTCCTTAAGAATATGGTCAAGAATTGAAAGCAGGTTGCCTCTAAGCAACACAGTGTTTCAATGGGAAGCTTTGGTAAAGACAGTTTTCAAAGTATTTTAAGTCCTTGCTCCCCTTTGTTCACATCATCACAGTCACCGTATTATCTACATGTCCATTTTGATCAAATGACAATAAGGCCCTTGTGGGGACACGTAACTATCCCCATATGTATACCTATAGCACCTAACAAAATGTGTTTTGTAACAAATAACACAGGTATTCCACAGCACTAGGATTAAAAGTACTACTCAAACTAAAGAAGAGCTAAACAAATGGAGAGATTTATATGTTTGTTCACACACCAGAAGAGTCAATGCTGTTAAGACATCAATTCTTCTGAAACTGATCTCCAGTCTCAACGTAATCCCAATCAAAATCTGGGCAGGCATTCTTGTAGAACTCGACAAGACGATTCTCAATCCTATGAAAATGTAACAACACAGAATAGCCAAAATACAAATATTGAAAAGCAAGAGTACTCAGACCACCTGATTTCAAGGATTACTATAAAGTCATAGCAAATGAGGCTGTGTGGTAGTAAGAGAAATGAAACCAAATGTCCATACAATGACTTGTATATGAATGTTCATATTTCAAATAATTCTGCTGAATGGAAGAAGTCAGATCAAAAAAAAAGCATATATTATATGAACTCTTTTATATAAAATTCTAGGAAATGCAATCTAATCTATAATGACAGAAAGCAAACCAGTGGTTGCCTAGAAACAGGGGTTGGGGAGGAAACTGACTGCAAAAGTGCATGAAGGAACTTGTACAGTGGTGACTGTAGTGGTGGTTACACAACTATATACATCTGTCAAAATTCATCAAATTGTGCACTTGAAATTGGCAAATTTAATTGTATATAAAACTGTGCTTCATTGTAAAGAAAACTAAATCAGAAGGCAGCAGCACTGTCTTTTAAGAATGAAAGCATACCCTTTGCTTTCCACACTGACAGAAAGAATACAGGCAAGAATTACCATTCATTTAATGTAGTTGAGAAATCTATATTACAATATGAAAATTTTGCAAACTAGTATGCTGAAACAACCAAAAACCACTGCTGATGATTCTTTTATACGTGCCTCCTTCAACTAAGAAAATTTACACAAGAATTTTCCAACTCTGAATATCTATTATAGATAAAAATTAAGAAGCAATAGAAAGTTTAGGGAATTCTTTTTTTGTTCTTTTGTTTTTGTTTTGTATGTGTGTGTGGGTGTGTGCGTGCGTGCGCACACGCGCGCACTCATCTTTCGTGCTAGAAATTGAACCTAGGGCATTGTGCGTGTGAGGCAAGCACTCTACCAACTGAGCTATATCCCCAGCTTAATTAGGGAATTTGTTAGCATGCTTGTAACTAGCCACAAAATTATCTAAACCTGCCTGGTTCCAGAGAACTGCAAACAAAGTACAAAGGAATTTTAAGAAGATGAAAGATCTCTTTTGCTATCCAAATATCCCTGCAAAGATCAAGAATACAGAAACTGTTTAAGCTAGAATTAAATCAATAGTAGGAAATATACAGAGAACATTCCTAATTTTTATCTTAAGAAGTTCTCAGGGGAGCAATATTTAACTAATTCATTCTCCTGAGCAAAGATGTTTTTTCTCCTTAAATATGAAAAAATAAGATGTTGTTCTACAATAATAAGTACAGTTATTTTTAAGTATATTTCCATATTGACCCTCAAATCTTAAATTTAAAAGATAAATTTGTAGCATAAAAAATAAATGAGATACGATGAAAGAAGGCAGTGTAAGCAATTTTCAGAATCAAATTACTATAGCAATATGCAGCATGCATGTTATACCCATTTGGTTAACTCTAAGACAATGTGCTACTTCACTTTCTAATTTATATTGTCATAAAAGTTCATAGAGGCGAGGCACAGTGGTGCATGCCTGTAATCCCAGCGGTTAAGGAGGCTGAGGCAGGGAAATCACAAGTTCAAAGCCAGCCTCAGCAACTTAGCCCTAAGCAACTCAGTGAGACCCTGTCTCTTAATACAAAAAAGTGCTGGGGATATGGCTCAGTGATTAAGTGCCCCTGAGTTCAATCCCCAGCAACAGCTCCCACCCTAAAAAAGTTCATTCAGTAAGTAGTTCACAGCTTAAGACACTTATAATCTGAATATAATTAAGCTTTCCTTAAGTAAACAATACAAATAAATATCAAACTCAGTGCTTCCAATTCAAGTTTCACACACATTCACACCTCCAGGCCTTTATGTGCATAGAGTTATCCTTTTTTTTTTTTTTTTTTTTTTTGGTGGTACCGGGGATTGAACTCAGGGGCACTCGACCACTGGGTCACATCCCCAGACCTTTTTTGTATTTTATTTAGAGACAGGGTCTCACTGAGTTGCTAAGTGCCTCGCCATTACTGAGGCTGGCTTTGAACTCGAGATCCTCCTGCCTCAGCCTCCCAAAGTGCTGGGATTACAGGCGTGTGCCACCGCGCCCGGCTCAGAGTTATCCCTTTTGTCTACCTTCTATGCCCTCTTCTTTTCTAGACTCTTCCCATCTTTCACCACCTATCTTTTTTTTTTAATATTTATTTATTTTCTTTAGTTGTACACAATGCAATGCATTTATGTTTATGTGGTGCTGAGGATCGAACCCAGGCCGCGCACGTGCTAGGCGAGCGCTCTACCGCTGAGCCACATCCCCAGCCCACCACCTATCTTAATTGGTATATATTCCCTGATCCCTTGAGCCACAAGCATCTCTTTGTCTTCTGAATTCCCACAGCTCCTTTCTGTAGAGTCTTATGACACTTGACATATCCTATACTACTATTCTTCTTTAAGTACAATAAACTCTATTCTTCTAAGTATCCTTGAAGGAAAGGTCCATGCTTTATTCAGCCTTGTACTCTTCATAGGGCCTAGTGCCTAGAACCAAACATTCACTGGGTGTGTTGCCTAGAATGGAAAGGAAAACATTCAACAATGTGTTTTAAGCACTGTGCACCATGAACTTAGATGACACAAGAAAAAATACCAATGGTAGAGACCTACTCTAAATCTACCAAAAGACACAGTCATGTCAGCAAATTAATACACTATAATTTTGGTGTTATGGGGACATCATGCCAGTTGAACATCACTATGATTCTATAAACTACATGTTAGAAAACTTGAGTCTAGTTTTTTGAAGGTCCCAATAACCACAAATTTTTTTATTATCTTTGTTTATTTATTTTTATGTACTGCTGAAGATCGAACCCAGTGCCTCACACATGCAAGGCAAGCACTCTGCCACTGAGCCACAACTCCAGCCCCCCAAAAATGTTTTAAAGTGGGATAACAGGGGCCTCTTAATGTCACAAACATTTCTTAAGACAACCTGAAACTAACACTCAACCAATATAAAAACCTTATTTAAGTTGTTGGAAGGGGGTACATAGGATCAGAGGAACACTAGAATGGTCATCGAAAAGGGAGGGGAAGGGAGGGAGCAAGGGGGGAGGGGGAGGAAGGAAAAAAAAAATGGTGGTTGAATGAGATGGATAAATGCATGATTGAAGATCTGAATGGTACTTATATACTTTGTATACAAGCAGTTGTATGTAAAAAGATACTATACTTGTGCATTATGAATAAGTAAATAAATAATTTAAAAAAATAAAAAATAATAAACATTGTAAATAATTTAAAGTGATTTGAAAAATTTAAAAAAAGATTTAAGGTAAAAAACATAAATAAAAATATTTACATCAAGAATATCAAGTCTCAAAAAAAAATAGAATAACAAGTCTCATACTCATTGTAGATATTTCAGATATTTCTCAATTTTGTCTCCTAATTTCATATATGATTATTGTATTTTAAGCATAAATATTTTGATGTTTGGTTGATATTTTTGTTTGTTACTATTTCTGTTCATTGAAGCTATGGAAATTTTTATGCTTATAGATATGATTATTTTATATGCTTATAGATATGATGTTCTTTTTTATATGCTTATAGATATGATGTTCTTTTTCTTGTTCTTCAATTCAATTATTTTCTTGGTCTGAAATATATTTTTTAGTTATATTATGAAATAAAGCACTATTTTTTCAAATACTTATAAAAAAAAACTATTTAAAAACACAGAGCAGCAAATTTCTCCCTAGTCTCAGCAATCAGCAATAACCAGACCCCGTCTTCTCTTATCTTGAAACAAATTTGCTCATCCCACCATTGCACTTTTGTCTGTACGCCATTTCCATATACCATGTGCCACTCACAGGCCCCAAACTCTGCCTATCTATATCTACTTAAGGTTCTTCTCAAGTTCTACTTCCTGAGCTCTCTATCACACGAGTACTATAGTTTTTACAAATACATATTGTACTATTATGATTTAACCTGTACTTCTCTTCTTTAAAAATTAATGATAATAATAATGTCATAACATTTTATGAATCTTAGGGTTAAGGAAAACTGGTTCCAAACATCACATCTCTACTGTCTTGCAATGTAAACTTGAGCAAGGTACTAAACTTTCTTGGGCCTGCCATGATGGCACTGGCCTGTAATCCCAGCAACTCAGGAGGCTGAGGCAGTGGGATTCGAAGTTTCAGGCCAGCCTTAGTAATTCAGTGAGGCCCTAAGCAACTTAGGGAGATCCTGTCTCAAAATAAAAAATAAAAAGTTTCTGGGAAGTAAGCTCAGTGGTAAAGCCTTCCTAGGTTCAATCCCCAGTACTCGCCCAACCACCCCCCCCCCAAAATAAAAACAACTTCCTTGAATTTCAGTTTCCTCATCATTAAAATGAAGGTTAAATTATCTAATGTTTACAAAATGCCCAGTATACACACATACCTTACATAGATAAAGGCTTATTTAATGTTGTTATTCTCCCCTTCTTAGAAGGGAGATGCAGACTCTCTTGAAAACTGAAGATGCAAAAGGAAATATAAACAAAATGGGTACTAAATTTTGGGTCCATTAATTAATGCAAAGTAGCATCACAACTTTTAAATGTACCCTCACATAAGATAACTTACGTTACATTTTCTCATGCGTGTCCAACTGAAAACCATGAAAAACTCAGAGGCAAAGACAGCCCAGATACAGAGGTCCAAAACTAGCCTTACACTGACATCTTTCCCAAGCGTCTATATGCCTGAGAGCAAACCTGACTCTGAATAAAAGGTTAAGAGAAGAAATATCTTCCATTACATAAGCCAGACAATACATAAATTAACATTTTTTTAAGTGTACGTTATTCCTCTGGAGCAAGCAAAGACACTTCTGCAAATCTGGTTCTAAGAGAAAGTCCAAATGGGACGGAGGCTGAGTCATCAATGTAAAGCCAACCACTGCTCCACCCCAGAATGGGGACTCTCCCGCGACCTGCTTCAGTGGAGCCCCGAACATCCCCATTCAGGCACCACCTCAGTCTCGCTGAAGTACCCAGCTCCGACGCTTGTCTTGCCACTAGGCGCACCCAGTCCCCCTGGTGGCTCTGACCCAGACTCTGGTACTCCCACACCAGGGTCCCCAGTCCAGACCCTCAGGTCCCAGTCCAGGCCCCTTCCCCTGCCCAACACCAGCACTCACCCGGGCGGTGACCTTATACACCGTGTAGCCCCTCGGGTGTCGCTGGGGTTCGGTGACAGTGTAGAAACGAGCCAGGTCGGCACTCCGCTCCCGAGGAGCGGTCATCCTCCCTCCGCTTCTGCCGCCGCCGCCAGCCCGGGATCATGGGGGTAACCCGGAGCCGACGCGGTCCGGGTCCCCACGCAGCGGCCAAGCGGCGAGGGGGCGGTGGCTCCACGGCGGCGCCTCAGCCGCACGGCTCTGCTTCCGGGTCGGCGGAGACTATTCCGGGTCAGGCGGTGCCGCCCGCATGCCGGGGGCGGGACGAGTCCGCTGGGATTCCCGCCCCCTTGAGGACCTGGGACTGACCCGAGAGGTCTCCGCTAAGTCTCCCAGGACGCTAGTGCTACCTTCTAGATTTCGTGAGACCTGTTGAAGCCACGCTGCACTGGTGAGAGCTTTGGTCCTCCGCACCCTCACTCTGCCCTTTACAGACTTGTGTCGAGTGGGGAAAGGATGGAGGGATATCCCAGCCAGGCTTCTCTCCTTCCTGACTCCGTCTGCAGGTTTAAATACCCACAGCGCCATCTCAATGCTTTTGCAGAAATGTTCTTTTCTTCTAAGACGAATTCGCTTTGCCTGTGCACCTGTCTTCTCATACCACACCTGCACAGCAAGCCCCTAACCCTGTGTCAGTCTTTTTAAGATCCCCTCCCATTCTAGAATCTGAAGCCTGCATCTGTCACGGAGGCGTGGTGAGTCTTACTTCCAAATCCACTACACAGAGTTTCTCCTTCCCTCTGGTTGATATCTGCTACTTTCCCATTCCTTTATCTTTTCCTGATCAGAGTTCTTTCTCGTTCTTCAAAATAATCATTCCAAGTCTTTGTCATTCTCCTCAATTCTCTGCTCTTATTTGTCTTACCTCCTTGCCCTCTGTGCCTTCCCACTTAGAAGAAAAAGAAGGAGGAGGAGAGCCCTTGGACCAATTCCTTTATCTGACAGTTCCATTCCAATATGACAATTTTCCTCGTTTTGAAAAATAGTCACTTGTGTACTGAGTCTCAAACTCTGGCATTGCTTCATCAATGACATCTCTGCTCTCCTTTCTGTATATTTCACCATCAGCCTCTTCTTCTCAGCCACATATTCTTAAATCTGCCCATCACTCATTCATTAAGCCTAAATTCACAACCTACTGCCAGACATCATGCTAATTAGGCACTGGAATTACAAAAATAGTCCTTCCTCTCAAGTACCATCTAGTAGGAAAAATAAATAATTAAAATATACTGTGATAAATACCATGAAAAATGTATGTATGGAGTGCTATTAAACACATCTAACTTAGAATGGAAGGTTACTAGACATTCTGATAGAGGCAAACTGTGGCTAGATCATGAAAGAGAGAAGGGGGTTAGCCTGAGCCTCCTTCTCTCATTGTCACAGTAATCTTCAGTTTATTCCCATCTTCACTTCAATCTGGCTTGACAGCTATTTCGCTATCCTGACACTGCTCTGAAGAAAGGTTTCTAATAACATCATCTTACTCAATATTTTCAGCTTTGAAAGCGTCTGACCATTTCCATCTTTTCAGAACTCTTCAATGTCTTTAGTGTATAAGTCAACATTATCTCTCTTTTTTTCTTTTACACTCAGATCATTCACTTCTTTCCATCTCTTTAGCTGGTTTCTATTCCTTCCTGGAATCTTTAATGTTCTCATTTCTCAGAATTTTACCTTTGATCCTTTGTTCATTATTCCCATTGACTCACAAATCTGTATCTCCATGCATCTCTTTAAGGACTTGACTTACTACCTATATTTACCTATATATCCAATTAACACTGAAAACATAACAGTTCAAAATCCAAACTTTTTCCTAATAAGCTTATTCCTATTATGTTTGGGAGTTATCCTTACCAACTTTCTCTTCCAGTCTCTCTCCAAGTTTCTTTGACTTACCCCTACACCATTATTTTAAAAAAAAATGAAAGAATGGGAAAAGATACACCTTGAAAACACCTCTGAAAAGAGTTTAAAATTTTTTTTCTTAAGTTCTGGGGATCACATTTATTAGCAAATGCTCTACCCCTGAGCTACATCTCCAGCCCAAGAAGAACAAATATTATCACAAGTGAAGTTGGGCAAAATTTAATGATGAAGAGAGTTCAATTCAGGCCCCAAAGAAAAAGTGGTTCTAGAAAGGAGGGGAAAGGAAGAACAGCCTCTGGAAGTGACAGTGCTGACAAGAAGACTCAGGGTCCCAAAGGTGGTGGCAATGCATTCTCTGTGAAAAACATGGCAAAATCATGGAAGCCATGGAAAAGTTAAAGTCTGGAATGAGATTCAATGACATGTCCACAGTATAAATATATTTGATATAAATATTATATTTTATAATATATAACATAAAAAATAAATATATATAATATAAATAAATAAATAAATAAAGCCAGGAAGGTGGCAAACTTGGATTGGATTACCAGAGAGTTCATTGTGTGACTATTTTAAAAAACAGCATTTGCCTTACCTATAAGTGGAATGGAATAAGCCTATGTTTACAGACCTCCACTTAAGACAAAATTTGGGTATCATATTGTCATGATTGAAGGGAGAAAATAAAATCATATGAAAGACTGAAAAAAAAATCGTTCATTAAGCTGGGCACGATGGCACACACCTGTAATCCCAGCAGCTCGAGAGGCTGAGACAGGAGAATCGCCAGTTCAAAGCCAGCCTCAGCAAAAGTGAGCAAGGCACTAAGCAACTCAGTGAGACCCTGTCTCTAAATAAAATACAAAGTGCTGGGGATGTGGCTTAGTGGTTGAGTGCCCCTGAGTTTGATCCCCAGTATCAAGAAAAGAAAAGAAAAGGGTTCATTAAGAAGACATAACAATCCTAAATGTTTTTACACCTAATAAAAACTCCAAAATATATAAAGCAAAACCACTGGAATTAAAGGAAAAAATGCTCAAATCCACAATTATAGTTAATATTTCAACACTGCTTTCCCAGTAATGGATTTTTTTTAATATTTATTTATTTGATTTAGTTGTACACAATACAATGCATTTATGTTTACGTGGTGCTGAGGATCAAACCCTGGCCATGCACGTGCGAGGCGAGCACTCTGCCGCTGAGCCACAACCCCAGCCCCAGTAATGGATTTTTTAAAGAGTTTGAGTCAATAAGGATATAGAAGCTCAACCATCTTCATCTAATAGACATTTATGGAATACTCCACTCAATTGTAACATGTATGTTTCAGTTGTACACAAAACATTCACCAAGGCAGGCCATAAAAAAACTGGGTTATAAAATAAATCTCAACAAATTTTTAAAAACTAATATAAACTATGTGTGTTTTATGACTTCAGGAAATTAAACTAGAAGTTAGTAATAGGATATTACCTGTAGAATTCATGCATACTTGGAAAGTAAATAAGAGAATTCTTAAAAAGCACTGGATTAAAGAATAAATGAGACCTTTAAAAATATTCAGAATTGAATGAAAATGGAAATATACCAAAGTTTATAGGACACAACTAAAGCAGTACTTAGGGAGAATTGATGACATCACAGAAAAGAAGAAAGGTCATGAACAAATGTAACCCTATTAAGTTCACATAATATCAATAAAAAGCAAAGACACTTGAGGTTTTAGTGAAGTTTTCTTTCTCATGGACTTTAATTCCTAATATGTTTTTTTCAAGCTTTTAATAACTCAGTTTTCCTTAATTGTTTTTTTTTTTTTATCTTCAGTATTCCAAACATCCCAGGTTTAGATATCAAGGAAGAAGAAGATACACAATTAATCAACAAATACATGAAAAAATGCTCAACATCGCTGGCAATTAGAGAAATGCAAATCAAAACTACTCTAAGATTTCATTTCACTCCAGTCAGAATGGCAGCTATCAAGAACACAAACAACAATAAATGTTGGAGAAGATGTGGGGGAAAAGGCACACTCATACATTGCTGGTGGGACTGCAAAATGGTGCAAACATTATGGAAAGCAGTATGGAGATTTCTTGGAAAACTGGGAATGGAACCACCCTATGACCCAGCTATCCCACTCCTGGGTCTATTCCCAAAGGACTTAAAAACAGCATATTACAGTGACACAGCCACTTCAATGTTTATAGCAGCACAATTCACAATAGGTAGGTTGTGGAACCAACCTAGATGTCCCTCAGTAGATGAGTGGATAAAGAAAATGTGGTGTATATATACAAAATGGAATTTTACTCAGCAGTAAAAGAGAATAAAATAATGGCATTTGCAGGTAAATGGATGAAGTTGGAGAATATAATGCTAAGTGAAATTAATCAATCTCAAAAATCCAAATACCGAATGTTTTTTCTGATATAAGGAGGCTAGTTCACAGTGTTGTTGGATGGGGGTACATAGGAGGATTAGAAGAACACTAGAATGGTCAAAGGATAGGGAGGGGAAGGGGGGGAAAAGGGGGGAAAAAAAGAAAAAAAATTGGTGGTTGAATGAGATGGATATCATTATCCTAAATGCATGATTGAAGATCTGAATGGTACTTATATACTTTGTATACAAACAGTTGTATGTAAAAAGATGCTATATATGTGTATTATGAATTGTAATACATACTACTATTATAAATAAGAAAAGAAAAAGAAAAATTAATTAAAGGGAGGAAAAAATCTGCACATCTACTATAGTTTGGATTCTGAATGTCCCCCAGTGTCCTGTGTGTTAAAGACTTAGTCCCCAGAGCTGGGGTTGTGGCTCAGCGGCAGAGGGCTCACCTCACACGTGCGTGGCCCGGGTTCGATCCTCAGCACCACGTAAACATAAATGCATTGCATTGTGTACAACTAAAGTAAATAAATAAATATTAAAAAAAAAAAAAAGACTTGCCGGGCGCGGTGGCGCACGCCTGTAATCCCAGCAATTTGGGAGGCTGAGGCAGGAGGATCGCGAGTTCAAAGCCAGCCTCAGCAATGGCGAGGCACTTAGCAACTCAGTGAGACCCTGTCTCTAAATAAAATACAAAAAAAAGGGCTGGGATGTGGCCCAGCGGTCGAGTGCCCCTGAGTTCAATCCCTGGTACCAAAAAAAAAAAAAAAAAAGAAAAGACTTAGTCCCCAGCCTATGGCATTGTTGGAAGTGGTAAAGCCTTTAGTAAGTGGAGACTACTGGGAGGTTTTAGATCTTTGGGGGGGTGTCCTTGAAGGTGATTGTGGGACATCAGTATCTTCCTCTGTGCTTCCCCACTGCCATTAGGTGAACAGTTTGTTCCCTATGTGTTCCCCACATGAGTTCTGCCTTACCACAGGCCCAAAAGCAATGGAATCAACCAACTATGGACTGAAACCTCCAAAACCATGAATCAAAATAAAACTTTTGTCTTTATAAATTGATTATCTTGGGTATTTTGTTACGGCTAATGGATAGCTGAGTAACACAATCCTCTACTTTGATGTTAGCCACCATGAGGGATGTATACTATTTTCAAATGAATGTCTAGTTTGGGCATGAGCCAGACTATATGGGAAAGATACCACTAAATATCCACTTATTTAGTCACTATTTTTCAAACAAAAGATGATTTCTGACTTTAAAAAGTTATCGGAAAACTGCAGAAAGTATTTTTGCTCTTCCTTACATGCAGTTTTCTCATCTTTTCCTCTGACATTCCATTAATATTTTCCCAGAAAGATAACTCTAGGATCCCTAAGACAGACCAGGCCAGGCAACATGATCATCTGTCAGAGGCAAGCTCAATTCCATAGCATCCACAAGTCTTTGCACTCTAGGCTCCTGAATGTACAAACACCATTTGGGGACTGAGATGCAAATTAAAAAGGGTTTAGGGCTGAGGTCGTAGCTCAGTGGTAGAGCGCTTGCCTCGCATGTGTGAGGCACTGGGTTCAATTCTCAGCACCATATATAAATAAGTGAATAAAATAAAGGTCCATCAACATCTAAAAATATTTTTAAAGGATTTAAGGGTGGAAGGAAGAGAGTGCTAACCTGTATTTTATATCCTGACTGCCAAGTTCCTATAATTATACTTCTGTTTCAAAAGTCTGGACACCAAGAAGTTTATTGTTTTATTTTTGCAGTGCTGGGAATTGAACTCAGGGCCTTACTACAACTAAGGAAGTACTTTACCACTGGGCTACAATCCTAGCCCAAGAGTTCTTTTTTTTTTTTTTTTTTTTAATATTTATTTATTTGCTTTTAGTTGTACACAATGCATTTTTACGTGGTGCTGAGGATCAAACCTGGGCCGTGCACGTGCTAGGCGATCGCTGTACCGCTGAGCCACAACCCCAGCCCAAGAGTTCTTAATTTAACTAGTCCACACTGGTTAGGGAAAATAATTGAAATTCTAATAAGGGGCGAGTGCTGTGAAGCTTTCCTTGAGGACTACTACAGAACATATATTCATAGAGGTCTCCATCAGCTTTATAGACTGATTTACTAACTATTATAAGACCATTAATTAAATCCACCCTGTCTTGATTTAAAACTTTAATTTGATAGCATGCACATGTATAATGTTAGGCTGGGAAAATTTTTTAAATACAGTGCCAAAAAAAGTAAGGAAGTACTCTACAACCATGAAGAATCAGGAAACTACTGTACTTGATTTCAAGGTTCTAAAGGGGAAAGAACTGTGTCACCATGACAACCCAGAACTATTGAGAAGTTTAGTAGGCTCTACAGAAACATTTTCCAGAATTTGGAGACAGAGAATGAAGTATAAGAACATGTGTGGGAGTTGAGAGACGCTTCAAATTCTATTTCATCCTTTTTTGTTTTTAGCTTTTCCTTGCAATCTATATGCCTCCAAATCCTATTTTATAAGCAAAAGGGCAAAAATAATTGTATACCCCATGATTATATATGAACATGTATATGTAACTTTGCTAATACAGAAGATTTTCATTTAACAAAGGATGCTTGGTTTCTTGATGAACAGGAGAGATTTACATCAATCAATAGTTCAAAATACATTATTGGACAATAGCATACTCATCCGTGGCTAGAAAACCTGAAAATATCAAATGGATCCTTCCTTTATGTACTGTACTATATTACTTTTCATTTGATTTTATATATTTTTTGTCTTCTACTTTTTATTCTGTACCTTTTCTAAAAGTTCTACATAAATTTTCTCTTAATGGTGTTATCTAGTCAGTATCTGTTAGTTCATTAACCAAGTTTATGTATTCAAATATTTGCATACAAAGTTGGTGAAAAAACAAAACATTTTAGCCTCTTCACATCTATCATTTATCTATTCTCAGAGTGTTTTATTAAATGAGTATCATTATCCAATTTTTACAGATATCTGTGATCAAGGAAAGAGGTGATATATTTATCCAGTGCCACAGCTGGGAAGTATCAGAGTCTGTACTGAAACCCACATCTATTTGACCCTTAGGAGTCTTTTCATTTCACTGTTGTGATATTGTGATACACAATAAGAAATATATTTTTAGTCTTTAAATCTGTTTCCTGGCAGACATTGCGATTTATAATAGGAAACATTCATTGATCTTTGTACCTGCTTCCTGGCACACAGCTGATAAAACCATTGGACTCTTTTAAAGGATGTGTCTTTTGTCTGTTGGTGAGATGACACACAGCTGGGGGCTCTTGTGTTATGTGACTAGAGGATTAGAACTTTCAGTCCCATCCCCAAAGTGAGTAGTGGGAAACATGCTGAAGTTTGAGCTGATAACCAATGACCAATGATATAATCAATCATACCTATATAAGGAAGCTGTAATAGGGCCCCTTTGAATTAAAAGCCCCAGATTTTGTTGTTGTTGTTTCTTTCATTTCCTGGTAACCTATATTTCTCCATCCCAGCTTTCTCATGCTGAGAATGGAAACTGAGACGCTGTGGCTCCCCTGGCCTGGACGGGTGCCAGTGAAACAGAAATTGTAACATATCTCTGGCTAACACAGCCTCACTAAAACTACATAGGTATAGTTCCTGAGTTTGTTCCTATAAATTGTAACTGTTCTGCAGGACCAAAACAGAATAGCTATCTTCCCAATTTCGGACAAACTGAATTCATTTTCCCTTTTTATGTCAATTTCTCTCACTTCTGATCTGGTGGGATGCAGAATCAATCTGGACTGTAATAATGCTTCCATTAAAAAATCAATCAAAGGAGAGGGCTGGGGTTGTGGCTCAGGAGTAGAGCGCTAGCCTAGCACGTGCGCGGCCCTGGGTTCAATCCTCAGCACCACATAAAAATAAATTAAAATAAAGATATTGTGTTCAACTACAACTAAAAATTAAATATTAAAAAAAAAAAAAGGACAGCTTGATGTGGTGGCGCATGTTTGTTATCCCAGAGACTTGGGCGGCTGAGACAGAAGGAACACAAGTTCAAAGTCAGCCTCAGCACCTTAGTGAGACTTTGCCTCAAAGTAAAAGAATAAAAACAGGCTGAGGATGTGGCTCAGTGGTTAAGTGCCCAAGACTCAGAGAGCTGCTGGATTGCTGAACAGGTAGAGGTACCTGTTGGGTGGTAGGCAGAAGGTATGGAAGCTTCATGCCCCTTCTGCTCACCTTACCTATATGTCTGTTCCATGTGGCTATTCATCTGAAACCTTTGTAATACTGAAATCTGCTAAGGCCTGGACATAAATTCCTTAAAAACAAAAGACCTAAGTTGTCTTTCCAGGAGTGCCTCCAGAATCCAGTCAGGAGTGGTTTGAACCCCTCTTTTCAGAATGGACATGCACAGAAGTCAGCTAGGCTGGTCAATGCCCTTCTGGCATCACAAGCTCAGAATCCCCTGTGCAGAATATAACTCCCCTGGAAAGAAACATGCAATCTTGTCAAGAGGAGTAATTGATATGGAGATGGGAGCGTCTGACTCGCTGATGGTAAAAATGAATTCAAGCCAAGTGAGGTGGATACACAGGCAAGGCTTAAATTGGGGTTTCAGATGAAGGGAGACAGCACTAAGGCAAAACCAGGCTGCTCCCGCCAACAAAGGGAGAGATAAGCTTTATTGATTTTCTTTTTTAAGGTAGGCTAGATCTGGTAATTTTTTTTTTTTTTTTTTTTTTCAGTAAGAGGAATTGAAACCAGGGTCAATTTACCACTGAGCTTACCACCCAGTCTTTTTTGTTTTGAGACAGGGTCCCACTAAATTGCCCAGACTGGCCTTAAATTTTTCAATCCTCCTGCTTCAGCTTTCTGAGTAGATGGAATTCCAAGGTTACACCACTGGGCCTGTTAATTTTTCCTTGGCCAAGGGCATGGTTTTAAAAGTTGTTTTGGGGCAGTGTTTTTGTTTTGTGCAAGCATGCCCTCCTTAGGAATGAACAGTTAGTTTATCCCAGGAAATGATACATTTCTTCTGTCAGTGCCACCATCCTGCACAAACATCCCAGCCTCCCAAAGGTTGGACTGCTGTAGCTGCAAAGAGAGCACCGATTGGGAGTGGGGAAAAAAAAAAAAATGCTTTTATTGAGTAACAGCTTAAGGGCACCAGTAGTTTCTTTGCCTTTTGTCCTTTTGTGGTAATCCCCAATAGGCTTGTTTTCTCATTTGGTTTATTTTTGGAGCAAAGGCATTCTGGCTCTTATAAGGCAGGGGGGAGATAGCCCATCTATCAATCCTTGCACAGGGGCCGTGCTAATCTTCTCTGTATCATTCCAATTTTAGTATATGTGCCGCCGAAGTAAGCACTACAAAAAAAATTTTTTTTTAAAAAACTGATGCCACAGTATAGGCTTCTATGTGTGTTGGGAAACGAGCCCTTATTCAGTATCAATATCCTTTATAGTCAGTGGATAAATATAAATAGGGCCTTTCCTTGATTCTGTGAGCTGCTCCAGCAAATTTACTGAACCCAGGGAAGGGGTCATGAGATCTCCCTATTTGTAGCCCGTTGAATAGAAACAAAGGTCATTTTGACTAGCATCTAAAGTGGAGGGCAGTCCTATAAGACAGAACATTTAGCCTGTGGGATATGATGTGATTTCCAGGGGACAGAGTCAGAATTGAATTGAGATAAAGGACACTCAGTTTGTATTCACTGAAGAATTGCTAGATCTGTGTGGAATTCCCACAACACAGATTTTGGTGACCAGAGATGTTGTGTGGAATGGTATGTGAAAGTAAGAAAAAATGCATGTTCCCCAAACCCCCATCTCTTACAACTGTGCTAACCTGAATCTCAATGCGCTCATGATTCTTGATGCATAGGCCTTGGGCTTATAAAGAAACTGTTTCGGGATATTATACGATATAGTATGTTTGTACCTCTAGCCAAGATACCGTATAAGTTCTTGCTTTAAAGACATCTGTACCAAATACATAGTAATGAGGGATGTTATATAAAAGGAGAAATTATGAAGCAAAACAAGCAAAGAAATAAAAACACCACCATGCTCAGAATCAGTATAAACATCTCTTGAGGTCCAGAAACACCAAAACTGAGATTGCTAGCCTCTTCATCTAGGAATTTCATTCCTGTAAGGAACCAGGAACCAAAAGTCCTCTGAAGAAGGGGAAGGAATAGATTCAGGTCCATCACTGCTGAAACTGAGGGAAAACAAGTCTAAAAAATATAGCTGTAGTGACTGCTTCTATAGCATTGCCTAGGAAGGCTGAAGAAGTTGATATAGATTCACACCCAGGCCCTAGGATAGGCCACCCACTAGCCCAGTGACTGAATCTACAATATCTACAATATCAAGAACAAATTTTGGTCTGGAAGTCCCTGGTGGAGGAAACAGAAGCCATTAAGGTAGAAAATAACAGAAAAAAGGGAGAGGAGGGAAGAAAACTAATAAGGATGTTTTCACATCAAAATTCCAAAAGGTGAGGAGTTTTACATTCAGAACAGCAACCAACAGAAAAAAAAAAAAAGGAAGAAATTTATTTCAGACAAGATAACATAACAGAATAATCTGAAAATGAAGTTTAAATAAGTATGTTAAGTATTCTCTGAGCGATTTAAAAGAAAAAGAGAGCAAAGAGTTATAAAAACAAGGAGAAATGAAACAAAGATGTGGGAAAAAAAGAAAAATAAACTTAAACTAGAATACTGAGGAAAGAAATTTACCAAATTAGAACACTTCCTGGCGAACCAGAGAGAGGCCCATCCAGCACCCACATGGGGAGGCACACTGCACAGGGGTTCCTTATTCACCAAAGCATGGCTCCACAGCCCAACATCAGGATACATATAGGCTTGACACTGCCGCTGCCATGAAACTGGGATATCATCATTTCTATCAAGGGACAAAAATAAGGACCTGGTAAGATGTCACCAAGGTCCCTATGGGCCTGACTGCACCAGAGGCATCTCTACTAAGGGTGCTAACAGTTATCCTGTTGCTGAGGTTAACAGGGAGCCTTGCATGGGATTGCCTCTCTCTTTTTTCTCCTACTAACAGAAAACTTCTTATGATTACCTTTTCACTAGTCATATAATCTCATACCTCTATATCCTCACATCCTACATCATAAACATCTCAGCCACCCCCCCCCCACACACACACACCATTAGAAACTGTAAACCATTACGCAAACCTATTGACTATATGGTAGAATATAACCAAACTCATCATTTCTGATTATAGCAACAAAACTGTTAATGTAAAAATGGAAGCTAACTGATCTATGGCTGCACGTTGGGTACATTGAATACTGTAATATTGATTTCCCCCTCAAAGGTGAGGTATTGGTAACCTGCAGGGACACTATAAGACAATAGGACAGAAACTCTAATACCTCAGATCTATACTGTAAGAGAGGAAGACACATAGACATCATGAAAAAACAAGGGAGGAAAGTGCCCCAAACAAACCAAGATACTACAACAAAAGAATCCATAGATAGCGCAATAGATGAAATGTCAGAGAAGGAGTTTAGAATATACATAACTAAAATGATCTAGGAATTAAACAATGACCTAAGCAAGCAGATACAGGCAAAAATTGATCACTCCAACAAAGAGATAAAGAGAATAAATACAGGTGACCATGGATCAGTTACACCAACAAATGACAAGAGAGTAAATACAGGTAGCAAGAGATTACTTCAAGAAAGAAAGAAAGATTCTAAAGGGGGGGGGGACAGAAATCCTTGAAATGAAAGAAATTATAAGCCAAATAAAAAACTCGATAGAAAGCATCACCAACAGACTAGATCACTTGGAAGATAGGACCCCAGACAATGAAGACAAAATATATAATCTTGAAAACAAAGCTGACCTCACAGAGGAGATGGTAAGAAACCATGAACAGAGCATCCAAGAATTATGGGACACCATTAAAAGACCTAATTTAAGAATTATTGGAATAGAGGAAGTTCAGAGATTCAAACCAAAGGAATGCACAATCTCTTCAATAAAATAATATCAGAAAATTTCCCAAGCATGAAGAATGAATTGGAAAATCAAATACAAGAGACCTATAGCACATCAAATGTACCAAATTACAACAGATCTATACCAATACACATTATAATGAAAATGCCTAACATACAGAATAAGGATAGGATATTAAAGGCTGCAAGAGAGAAAAATCAGATTACACATAAGGGAAGACCAACTTATCTCTCAGCAGATTTTTCAACCAAGACCATCAAAGCCAGGAGATGCTGGAACAACATATACCAAGCTCTGAAAGCTAATGGATGCCAACCAAGAATCTTATATCCAGCAATTTGATGATGAAATAAAAACCTTCCATGATAAACAAAAGCAAAACAATTTAGAGCAAGAAAGCCTGCACTACAGAACATTCTTGGCAAAGTATTCCATGAGGAGGAAATCAAAAACAACAATGAAAATCTGCAAAGGGAAGAACTACAATAAAGGAAAAGCCAACCAAAGGAGGAATCAAGTTAAAATAAATACCAGAAATAAACAAAAAGGAAAGTAAATACAAATCATGTCTCAATAATAACCCTTTATGTTAATGGCCTAAACTCACCAATCAAAAGACATAGACTGGTAGATTGGATTACAAAGAAAAAGACCCATAAAATACACCATTCCCATGGTCTGAGTAAACAAGCAGGGGTTTCTATCCTCATATCAAATAAAGTAGACTTCAAGCCAAAATTAATCAAAAGGGATAAAGATGGACATTTCATACTGCTTAAGGGAAACATACATCAACAAGACATAACAGTTATAAATATACATGCCCCAAACAATGGACTGTCTACATTCATCAATCAAACTCTTCTCAAATTCAAGAGTCAAATAGACCACAACACAATAATTCTGAGTGACTTTAACACACCTCTTTCACCACTGGATAGAGCTTCCAAACAAAAGCTAAACAAAGGAACTATAGAACTCAACAATGCAATCAATAACTAGACTTAACTGACATATATATAATATATTATCCATCAACAAGCGAATACACTTTCTTCTCAGCAGCACATGGATCCTTCTCTGAAATAGACCATATATTATGCCTCAAAACAACTCTTAGTAAATACAAAAAAGTAGAAATACTACCCTGCATTCTATCAGACCACAATGAAATGAAATTAGAAATCAATGATAAAATAAAAACTAAAAGCTACTCCAACACCTGGAGACTAAATAATATACTATTGAATGAACAATGGGTTGCAAAAGATATCAAGGAGGAGATTAAAAAGTTCTTAGAGGTAAATGAGAACACTGATACAACATATCAAAATCTCTGGGACAATATAAAGGCAGTTCTAAGAGGAAAGTTCGTTGCATAGAGTTTATTCCTTCAAAGAAGAAATAGTTAACAAATAAGTGACCTAACCTTACATCTCAAAGCCCTAGAAAAAGAAGAACAAATCAGTGCCAAAAGCAGCAGGAGACAGGAATTAATTAAAACCAGAGCTGAAATCAATGAAATTGAAAAAAAGAAACAATTGAAAAAATTGACAAAACAAAAAGTTGTTTTTTGAAAAAATAAATAAAAATCCATAAATCATTAACCATCCTAATGAAGAGTAGGAGAGAGAAAACTCAAATTACTAACATCCATGATGAAAAAGGAAATATCATGACAGACACTACAGAAATACAGAAGATAATTAGAAATTACTCTGAAAATTTATACTCCAATAAAATAGAAAATATCAAAGGCATTGACAAATTTCTAGAGGCATATGACATGCCCAAACTACATCAGGATGATATACACAATTTAAACAGATCAATTTTAAGCAAGGAAATAGAGGACACCATCAGAAGCCTACCAACTAAGAAAAGCCCAGACTAGATGGATACAAGACCTGTGAAGAAGAACTAACATCAATACTTCTCAAACTATTTCATGAAATAGAAAAAGAGGGAACACTTCCAGACACATTCAATGAGGCTAATATCACCCTGATTCCAAAACCAGACAAATACACATCAAAGAAATCAAAGTAAGAAAACTTCAGACCAATATCTCTAATGAATATTAGAATAATGAATAATGTAAAAATTCTCAATAAAATTCTGGCAAATAGAATACAAATACATATCAAAAAAAATAGTGCACCACAATCAAGTAGGGTTCATCCCAGGGATGCAAGGTTGGCTTAACATATGGAAATCAATAAATGTAATTCATCACATCAATAGACTCAAAGATAAAAATCATATGATCATCTCAATAGATACAGAGAAAGCATTTGACAAAATACAGCACCTCTTCATGCTCAAAACACTAGAAAAACTAGGAATATCAGGAACATTTCTCAACATTGTAAAAGCTATCTATGCTAAACCCTAGGGCAACATCATTCTAAATGGAGAAAAATTGAAAGCATTCCCTCTAAAAACTGAAACAAGACAGGGATGCTCTCATTCATCACTTCTATTTAACATAGTTCTTGAAACTGTAGCCAGAGCAATTAGATGAAAGAAATTAAAGGGATACGGATAGGCAAAGAAGAACTCAAAGCTGGGCGCGGTGGCACACGCCTATAATCCCAGCACTTAGGAGGCTGAGGCAGGAGGATTGCGAGTTCAAAGCCAGCCTCAGCAATGGCAAGGCACTTAGCAACTCAGTGAGACCCTGTCTCTAACAAAATACAAAAAAGGGCTGGGGATGTGGCCCAGTGGTCGAGTGCCCCTGAGTTCAATGCCCAGTACCAAAAAAAAAAAAAAAAAAAAAAAAGAAGAAGAAGAAGAAGAAGAAGAAGAACTCAAATTATCACTATTTGCTGATGATATGATTTTATACCTAGAAGACCCCAATAATTCCACCAGAAATCTTCTAGAACTAATAAATGAATTCAGCAAAGTAACAGGATATAAAATCAACACCCATAAATCAAAGGTATTTCTGTACATCAGTGACAAATCCTCAGAAAAACAAACTAGAAAAACCACCCCATTTACAATAGCCTCAAAAAAAAAAAAAACTTGGGAATCAACTTAATGAAAGAGATGAAAGACTTCTACAATGAAAACTACAGAACCCTAAAGAAAGAAATTAGGGAAAACCTTAGAAGATAGAAAGATCTACCTTGTTCTTAGATAGGAAGAATTAATATTGTCAAAATGCCCTTACTACCAAAAGTACTATACAGATTCAGTGCAATCAAAATCCCAATGTCATTCCTCATGGAAATAGAAAAATCAATCATGAAATTCATCTGGAAAAATAAGAGACCCAGAATAACTAAAGCAATCCTTAGCAAGAAGAGTGAAGCAGGTGGCATCACATACCAGACCTTAAAATATACTACAGAGCAAGAGTAACAAAAGCAGCATGTATTGGCACCAAAATAGACTGGTAGACCAAAGGTACAGAGTAGAGGACACAGAGACAAGCCCACATAATTACAGTTATCTCATATTAGACAAAGATGCCAAAAACATATATTAGAGAAAAGATAGCCTCTTCAGCAAATGATGCTGGGAAAACTGGAAATCCACATGTAACAAAATGAAATTAAACCTCTATCTCTCACCATGCACAAAATTCAACTAGAAGTGGATCAAGGACCTAGGAATTAAACCAGAGATCTTGCACCTAATGGAAGAAAAAGTAGGCCCAAATCTCCATTATATTGGATTAGGCCCCAACTTCCTTAATAAGACTCCTGTAGTGCAAGAATCAAAACCAAGAATCAATAAAAGGGATGGTTTCAAACTAAAAAGCTTCTTCTCAGCAAAAGAAACAATCAGTGAGGTTAATAGCCTACAGAATGTGAGCAAATCTTTACCACAAGCACATCAGATAGAGCACTAATCTCTAGGATATATAAAGCACTCAAAAACCTTAACACCAAAAAAACAAATAACCCAATCAATAAATGGGCCAAGGAACTGAACAGACACTTCTCAGAAGAGGATATATACATTCAATCAACAAATATATTTTTTAAAAAATGTTCAACATCTCTAGCAATTAGAGAAATGCAAATCAAAACTACTCTTAAGATTTTATCTCACTCCAGTCAGAATGGCAGCTATCAAGAATACAAACAACAATAAGTGTTGGTGAAGATGTGGGGGAAAAAGGCACACTCATACATTGCTGGGGGGACTGCAAATTGGAGCAGCCAATATGGAAAGCAGTATGAAGATTCCTTGGAAAACCTGGAATAGAACCACCATTGACCCAGCTATCCCACTCCTCAGTTTATACCCAAAGGACTTAAAAACAGCATACTACAGGGACACAGCCACATCAATGTTTACAGCAGCACAATTCACAATAGCTAAATTGTGGAACCAACCCAGATGCCCTTCAGTAGATGAATGGATAGGGAAACTTTGGTATATATACACAATGAAATATTAGTCAGCATTAAAAGAAAATAAAGTCATGACATTTGGAGGTAAATGGATGGAGTTGGAGAATATGTTAAGTGAAGTAAGCCAATCCCCAAAAACCAAAGGCCGAATGTTTTCTTTGACATGAGGATGCTGACTCATAATGACGATGGGGTGGGGGCCTATGGGAGGAATAGAGGAACTTTAGATAGGGCAAAGGGAAGGGTAGGGAAGGGAGAGGGCATGGGGGTAGAAAAGATTGTGGAATGAGTTAGACATCATTACCCTAAGTACATGTATAAAGACACGAATGGTGTGAAAATACTTTGTGTACAACCAAAGACTTGAAAATTGTGCTTTATATGTGTAATATGAAATGGATTGCAAAAAAAGAGAGAAAGAAATTGACCAAATTATATTATGTTACTATTATTATTATGTGTGCATGAATAAATATATGAGAACAAATCCTATTATGTATAATTATAATGCAGCACTATAAATATGGGGGGAAAAAAACAACTAGAAATCCTGAAATTTAAAAAAAAAAAAAAGCCTTGATAGAAGATTACACATGATTCACATGAATCTTTTGGCCTTGATGTTTAACCAATTGTACTGTATATTGGCTATTTTACTGCTGATCAGTTATCTTCATTACTTGTTATGTAAATAGTCAATTTAAATTCCAGTAATATGGGACTCTTTTCTGGTTTTTTTTTTAATTATGGTTTTATGGACCTTAAAAATGTACTCATTAAAATAGATGTGAAATATATAAGATACACTCTAATATGGTCTGGGTTAAAAGGAAAAAAGTAGGTGGTAGAACAGATTAATTCACCTAGACTGCAGCAGGGAAAGAGAGAAGAGAAGAAAAAAAAAAAAAGGATGAAAAGCACATAAAACAGTAGAGGAATGATTAAGAATAGTCAAGAGAAAGGAAAAATTAAAATAACAGAGAAAAAAAGAAGTCAAGTGGCAAAAGGTTTAAGAAGACTTAATAACAATCTAGCAGGAATTCCAGAAAAAAAATAATAGAGGAAAGAGTGGAAAAATAAAATTTAAAGAGAAAATCAACCAGTATTTCCCAAACTAAACAAGAAATTAATGTTCAGAATAAAAGTACACAGAGTACCAATCAGAATAAATAAAAAACAATTCAATATATACAGTATGGATCTTAAAAACCAGAAGGAGCCAGGTGCTGTGGTGCACACCTGAAATCCCAACAGTTTGGGAAGCTGAGGCAGGAGGATTGCAAATTCAAAGCCGGCCTCAGCAACTTAAAGAGGCCCTAAGCAACTTAGCCAGACCCTGTTTCTAAATAAAACATAAAAAGGGCTGGGGATGTATCTCAGTGGTTAAGCACCCCTGGATTCAATTTCTGGTACCCAAAAAAAAAAAAAATCCAGAAGGAGAACTGGACTTGGTGATACATGTCTGAAATCCTAGCAATTTGGAAGGCTGAGGCAGGACTGCAAATTTGAGGCCAGCAACTTAATGAGACACCATCTCAGAAAACAAAAACAAAACAAAAAACAAAGGTTGGGGGTATAGCTTAGTGATAAAGCACTTGCTTAGCATGCCCAAGGCCCAAGGTTCAATTGCCAGCACCACAAAAAAAACAAAAACAACACAACAAAACAAACAAAAACTAAAAGACAGTTTGTCTGCCAAGGAATGACATTTAGACTCATAACAGACCTTTAATCAGTAATAATAGATGGTAGAACATAATAAGCAATATTTCAAAAATTGTACTGAAAATAACTGTAGGTTACAAAAAACTAAACTTAAGTCTAAATTATTATTCAAAAGAGAAACCAGGGCTGTGGTTGTGGTAGAGCGCTCACCTTGCACTTGTGAGGCACTTGTTTCTATCCTTGGCACCAGATAAAAATAAATAAATAAAATAAAGGTATTGAGTCCATATACAATTAAAAAATATATAAACAAAAGAGAGAGAGAAAAAAACCAACATAAAGATATTAGCAGTGATACCACATGAAGAGATATTATGCCCTTGGGATCAATGTCTAGTTTACCGCCCCAGCCCCAGAGAAAAGGAGAGAAAGAAATTAATTTTGTTAGGAATTGAAATTATTATATGGAGCAATGGGAATTTTTTTGTGCACTCCTAGTGGAAGGACAACCAGTATGGAGAGAGCACTGACAATATATAGTAGTTGGCAACCACATCCTAACACCGTTGGGAACATGTAAAGAAACACCACAAGTCTGAGCAAGAATATTGCTAAAAGCATTGGTGATGATACAAAAAAAAAAAAAAGCAGCATAAATCCATAATAGCAGAATAAAGGATTAATAAATTATGGTTTGCATTTGAAATACCATACAGTACTGAAAAATGAACAAACCAGAATAACAAGTATAAACGTGGGTACATTTTAAAATATAATGTTGAGAACACAAAACATGTTGATAAAAGATACAGAATATGATAGTTTTTAAATGTTACATAAAATTATTATATATATTTGGAATACTTACAGACATAAGAACATATAATGTGATGCATGAAAATAAAAACTGCCAAATTTAGTAAAGTAAGTACATCTAGAGAGATGGGGGGATGGAGAAAAGGTGGACAGTAAAACACCATGTCCCTGAAATGCCCCTCTCTGTTCCCAAGAACCTCATCAAATACATGAGTCTGGGCTAGAATGTCCAGACACATATTCTCTTGAAGGACACTGACTTTCTCTCACGTGCACTGGGAATTAGGGCATGTTACTGCTACCTGTAGAAAGCTGCTGTCTTGCATGCATGCCAAGTTCCCTTGGATGCTGTTCATACAATGGGACAGAGAAAGCTAAGTTAGTAATGTCACTGTTTTCTATAGAGTAACTGATAAAATTCCTCTCCCTGCGCTAACTGCTGCAGAATTAAAAGCACTATGGAGAGGTTAAGTGCCACTTATCCAGTCAGCTGCCAACTGGATAAGGAATTCTGAGTGATGGGGATACTATTTTCTGGACTAAAGTTGGGAGGGACAGCAGCAGTACTTGGCAAAGACCCATGAGTGAAGGAGGTCCTACCTGTCCAGCCTGTGGCCACTGGGCCTTCCCCATAAGGATTTTCCAATATTCCTTGTGTCTTACACACCATCTCGGGGTACATTCTTTGGTCTCTTAACAATCTATCCCACTGACCTAGAACGTCCAGACTGTGGACGTTACATGTATCAAGAGGCCTCCCGGGCTGGGGTTGTGGCTCAGCAGTAGGGCGCTCGCCTAGCCTGCGCACGCCCCAGGTTCAATCCTCAGCGCCACGTACAAATAAACGCATTGTGTACAACTAAAGCAAATAAATAAAATATTTTTTTAAAAAAAAGAGGCCTCCCTTCCCTTCCTTTTTTTCCCTTCTTCAGCTGGATGTAGGGATAAAAAATAGATTAATGATGGAATTAGGTTGTAGCTTAGTAGTAGAGTGCTTGCCTCGCATATGTGAGGCCCTGAGTTTAATCTTTAGCACCACACAAAAATAAATAAATAAAAACAAAGATATCGTGTCCATCTACAACTACAAAATATTTTTTAAAAATTAAATGAATGAGTAAATAAATCTTTCTTTTTTTTTTTTTTTTTTTTTTCCAATGCTGGGGATCAAACATAAGGCCTTACAAGTAAGGTTGAGTGAATGAATCTTTTTTTATTATAATGTTATTTTATTTATTTTAATGTAGTGCTGAGGATTGAACCCAATGTACTAGAAAAATGCTCTATCACTGAGCCACAACTCCAGCCCCAAGTAAGTTAATCTTGACTATAAATGTCATTGGAGGCCACTTGGAGTAGAGATGGAACTGTAATATCTGGAAAGATTATTTAAATTGGGACTTAATGAACTGCAAGTGCTATGCTCTGTTATGGCATTACTTTATGATTCTTTCCCTCTAGAAACTAATGAAGACGTTATGCAAGTGTGCCAAAGTAAAATATGTCTGTTTGCATACACTCTGATTTTTTTTTCTGTCATAATCCTGCCTCTGCCTTGTTTGCAGATCCATTCTGGATGTCCCAAGCCAGACAACTAAGATGATCACTCTTCTGCTTAGGGATTTAAAAAGCAATTTTCAGATAATTGTAAGTCTTTCTGGTTTTGCTCAAATTCATATTTTGAGCGTTATTTTCTCTTCTGCCACATTTTGATAGCTCCAACTATCTCTATTTGTAGTCATATAGTCCTTAATGAGGTTCTTTGTATTTTTGTCACACTCTGAAAATTGCCTCCCCTAGTGAATTATCCTTCAGGAAGGGATTCACTGAATTCATTCCACTGCATTTCTCAGCCTCCTCTCTGCTCCATAATCAGCCCTGTAAGTTCCAGGTAAGAGAGGACAGTTTTACCTACTTTAGTTTTTGCCAAGAACAACTTCCACAGGATGTCCAGGTTGTCTGTGTTTCATAGAAATGTGAGCTCTGGAATACTTCCATTTTCTTTCAATCATCAGTCCTTCTGGGTGAAAGACTTGATAAAGTGTGTTTAACTCACAAGTAGCCATATTGGCTACTTATACCCCAGTCCAGTGGACTCAAGTTCATAAACTCTTATGCAATCTCCTCCGTAGGAGATGAATCTCTATATGCTTGTCCAAAATACATAGTTTTTCCATTTAGTAGAGCTCTTAGTCTCTGAGATTTAACTGATGACCCTTCTTCACTGCCTCCATTCTGGCTGAGCATGCAATTATGGAGGGATGGTATTCTGAAGCATCAATCTCTCTCCCTAACCCATTTCTTAGTAACATTAAACTACATCAAAAAAATTG
Organism: Tamias sibiricus; assembly: GCA_025594165.1. NCBI lineage: Eukaryota > Metazoa > Chordata > Mammalia > Rodentia > Sciuridae > Tamias > Tamias sibiricus. Next base: position 45,453,175 of record CM046669.1, on the reverse strand, counting down.
CCTGTTTATCAGAGATTGACCTTAGTTATATGATCTTGGAGTCATAAAACATTTCTGTAAGAATAATATGGTTTTCTTTAAAGTGTATCACATTTAACCTGGGTACAGCAGCTCATGTTTATAATTCTAGCTACTTGGGAGGCTGAGGCAGGAGGATCACAAGTTCAAGGCCAGCCTGGGTAACTGAACCAGACCCTGTCTCAATAAAATAAAATTAAAGTGGTAGGGATGTGGCTTAGTGGTAGAGTACTTGCTTAGCATGCATGAAGCCCTGGGTTCAATCCCCAGAACCACCAAAAAAAAAATTACATTTAAGTTTTACTCCCTTATTTTCAGGTAATTTTAGGCATTAAATTTATATAAATCCTTATTTATTTCTACAAGTCAGTCAGAACAAACAGAGATCCTTTAATAAAATACAGTATATAAGTTAATAACATTTTGCAGAGGTATAACAACATTACACACTCATATAATGAGGGGAAAGTTCTTTATGAATTATAGGCACACACAGATATATGGAGAGTTTATGGCTGCAAGTGTACAATTTCAGCCATGAATCAAGAGTAAAGACAGAAACACAAAACCTCACCAGTCTAGATATCAAAGAGTTGTTCTCTTTCCCAGTAAGCATGAAATTCTTGAGTTGACAAATAAACAAAAATAAAAACAAAACAAACAAACAACCTAAGAAGCCAGAAGTTTTAGGGTATACTAAAGGAAAAAAAATTCTGGTTATTCACAGGTCTTTTGTAATTTTCACTCAATGTTCACATTCATTCAAGAATATTTTGTCTACCATCTTGAGCACTTAGCACAGCACTAAGTCAGATAAATTTTGAAAACAGCAGGTCATGGCCCTTGCTTAAACGTGATGTATGCTGGATGTGGTGGCATACCCCTGTAATCCCATGGCTCTGGAGGCTGAGGCAGGAGGATCATGAGTTCAAAGTCAGCCTCAGCAACTTAGTGAGGCCCTAAGCAACTCAACAAGATCCTGTCTCTAAAATAAGTAAAATACAAAAAGTAAATAAATAAAATATGAAAAGGTGGGGGGGGGGCGCTGCTGGGGATGTGGCTCAGAAAAGTGACTTTCAATGTCATTAGGGAGACAAGAGGTACACTAAACTGCTACTCAAAGGTAATGAACAGCAAAATTATAGGTACAATAAGAAAATAGTACATTATAAAACAGAAGTATACTTGATCTTCATTATTTGTGGATTCTGTATTTGCAAATGTCTACTCCCTAAAATTTATTTGTAATTCTAAAATCAATACTCGAAGTGCTTTTGCACTCATTCTCAGGCACATACAGAACAGTGAAAAGTGCCTGTTTCTAGCTGAGGCTGAACATGGCTCACTCTGCCTTCTTGTTTCAGTTCTCATACAAACAAGTGTCTTATCACAGTCTATCTAGTGCCGTTTTTCCACATCTTTATTGATTGTGATGTTAATAAATGGTCCCCAAAGCTAGTGCTTTTATTACTGGGCATGGGCTTGCTGCCCTACATGCATAGAAGCCAATGCTGTAGCACCAGGTATTTGCAGAAAGAAGACACTTTGTTGTGCAGCCAACTGGCAAGGAGGTTAGGAGCTGAGAGCTGAAATCTGCCTTCCCTTGGTTGGTAGTGGGGGGATTTATAGGAAGGAAGAGGGGTAAAGCTGCTTGTAAGCTGGATGAAAAGAAGGGGCCATGTTCATTCTCCATGGAAGTTTTGGTCTGTGCTAGGGACAACACTGATGGAGGAATTGGCTTTCTGCTCATGTTCATCCTTGAAAAGCTGTTTCCAAACAATAATTATTAATAAATGGCCTGAAGGCTTTTCCAGGAAGACAAGTCAAGGAACTTATGTCCTGGTGTGTTCAGGACTTAGCAGATTCCACTGTCAAATTTTCCTAAGTGCAAGAAGTCTGTGATGTAATTTACAGAGAAAATATTTGTGTTAGATAACCTTTGTTTAGGAATGGGTTATAATGCTGTTATCCCTGAGTTAGTTCAGTGTTGATGAATTAACAATATATATTAAATAAGGAATCTTTAAATAGAAACACAAAACAAGATTAGGTATTGATTAGCTGATGAAAATGTGATTGAAGTCACACAGAAACCTAAACCTAAGTAGTAATGGCTCAGTATACATTAATTCAGTGTTTAGACAAATTGATAGTCTTGGATTCCGGGCAGGGAAGGTACACCTTTCAGGTAGCTCAACTAGCCACACCCCCCAGGCACCTTAAGACTCCCATGCACCTCAGGCCAGCCACACTGCTGGACACGCCTCAGGCTGGCCATTCTGCTGGCCACACCCTATGTGCCTTACTGAGCCAACTATGACATACAGGTTGGCCTTTCGACCCCCGGCAGCCTATGGAACTGGAGTTCCCTCTGGAGGGTCCCTCAGTCCACTACTTAAGCGCTCTCCAGACTAAAACCGGCTCTTCTTCTTTTTTTCTTTTCTTCTCCTCCTGTCACACATCTCCTCGCACCAATTGTCCCTTCCCCCCACATGTCCCTTCAGGCTGATTAATAAAATTCCCCCTTTTCTACATGGCGGTCCCAGAGTATGTTTCATCTACCCTTCATTCTGGTGCCGTAACTCGGATGGGAAAGCGTGTCTGTTCTGAGGGCATAAACCTTCTGGAAACCATCTCCATTCATCTGTTCATCCTTTCTACTACAGCATCGCTGGATTTTGGTAAGCCGCCCCACCGCCCCGAGTTCCTAAACCTATCTGGTCACTATGTGGTGAAGATTGACCGTAGATTTTCCGGCAATTTCGCTCATGACCTGTACAGGGGGGAAAGCACGCCACCCAAGTCTTAAAGGCGACGGTGGACCCCAGGAACTCCCCCCACCCCCACCTCTATCTGCCATTCTAAAAAGTTTTCAGCTGTAGTGATTAAAAGTCCCTCTCCACACTCCAGACGTGAGCTTTTCTTTCCCGTCCGGGACGGGACACGAAAATTCCCTGCGCAGGGGGCTCACAGTCTTCCGGTACCCTGAGAAGGACGCTTCTCATGGTGCCCCATTTCTGACTGACCTGGCGACAGCTGGGCCAGTAAACTTGGATCTCACTCTAATATCTATTTCGAGAGGGACGCTTTTCGAAATATCATATTAGCCTCTAAAATATGGGAGCTTCCCTATGAATTCCAGCTGACTCTCCCCTTAACTGCCTTCTGAGAAATCAGGCAAACCTAGGTTTAAAGCCACACATAAAGAAAAGGAAATTAATAAAATTATGTACAAAAGTCTGGCCTTCTTACCCTCTATCCGATCAGTGGCCAGAGTCAGGGTCCCTAGATGCTCTGGTTTTGCAGGAACTTGCCAGCTTTTGCCAACGGTCGAAAAGATGAACAGATTTGTCTTATATAGATGTGTTTTCCCTTCTCCATTCAAATCCTTCCCTGTGCACTCAGTGTAGTCCTGAAACTGTTTTGCTAGCATGCAGACCTAGTGACCCACCCCCACCCTTGATTGATCTTGACTTTGACCCAGGATTAGAAGCCCTGCTGCCCCCATACCAAAAGTCTAGACCTCCTGCCCCTCCCCTTCTCCTGGCTCATGCGCGGAATTCCGAAATTGCCACGCCTTCGTGCTTAGACCCTCTGCTTCCTTCTACTGTCACCTTTCACCCCTCCCCTTCTCTGCATTTCGGCTCTGACTTCCGCAATCGCCGCGCCTTCGTTGGTAGACCCTCCTCTTTCTTCCAGGCCATTTTCTGTGCCTCCGCTGCCACCTTCCCCGCCCACTCAACTTCCCTTGCTCCTTTCCGCATCTCCTCCGCCGTTTTCCCCGCCCACTCAACCTCCTTGCCATTTTCCCCACCCACTCAACTTCGGTGGCTTGGTCCTGCATCATCTTCTGCCACGCCCTCTCCGCCATCTTTGGCGACACGACCTTCATCAGCCACGCTGCTTCAGACTTTAGCGGCACCCCCTGCGAATTCTGCCCCGCTTCAGGTTTCTTTCCCAATGGCTCCAGTGGCAGTGGCGCAGGGAGAGAACTGTGCAGTGCGTGCTTCTTCCCCAGCGTCTCCCATGGAGTTTCTCCCGGCCCGGGCGGCTCTCGTGAAGTCTCTCCCAGACTCGTGGGATATTATGCCACCTTCTGCGTTCAGTCCACCCATAACCTGTTCAAGGAAGCAGGCGAGACAGTGTGCCCAGGTTATCGCCCCGCTAAGAGAGGTTGCTGGGGCAGAGGGAGTTGTACGAGTTCACGTTCCATTTTCCATGTCAGATTTGTCCCAGATAGAGAAGTGATTGGGTTTATACACCACACACCCCACAACTTATGTAAAGGAATTCCAATGGGTCACCCAAGCCTATAGTCTCACATTTCATGACGCATACTTCATTTTGTCAAATACTTTACTTCCTGAAGAACGCAGGCAGGTCTGGGAGCAAGCAAGAGCATACACGGTCAAGACTCACAGAGCAAACCCAAATTTCCCCTTTGGTCCTGAGGCCGTTCCAGATAGAGACCCGAACTGGGATTATAATGCCCCATTATAATGGTCTTGAGAGATCAGTTTTTAGTTTGCATAGTAGGTGGTCTTAAACGTGCAGCTCAGAAACCCGTTAATTTTGATAAGCTGCAGGAAATTATTCAAAAAAGAGAAGAAACTCCCTCTGAGTTTCTTGATCAGCTGACGAAAGCTCTTCAGCGTTACACGAATTTAGATCCCGAGTCTCAGGGGGGCCATCAAGTCCTTATGACTTATTTTCTGTCCCAGAGTTACCCCAACATACAGGCTAAATTAAGAAAGTTGGAGCAGGGGCCTGCAACACCTCAGACCAAGATTTTGGCCACAGCATTTAAAGTCTATCATAACCATGAGGAAGATACTGAACGTCGCAGGTTTCAAAAATATGAAAAGGCTGAGTGATCAAAGTTCCAAATGTTAGCCCAGCCCCTTCGGGGCCCTGACGCTCAAGCCTCAAAAACAGGGGTACATAAGTCCATACAGGAGGAACCACCAGGGCCTTGCTATAGGTGTGGAAAGGATGGACACTGGGCTAGAGCCTGCCTGACCCCAGGCCCCCTAAGCGCCCGTGCCCAAAATGTTCCAAGGTGGGCCATTGGGGCGTTGACTGCCCCAGTCCCCTCAGAGGGGCTGGACTGGTCACAAACCCCAGCCTGCTGGCACTGGCCACAGAAGATTGATGGGGCCCAGAGCTCCTTTTCCAACCGTTGACATCGCATTGAAGGAGCCCAGGGTTACTCTCCTTGTTGATCGACACCCCGTGAACTTCCTGCTAGATACAGGAGCCACCTCCTCGGTCTTGAGGGAGTTTTGGGGCCCCACCACCATAGCACCATTCCCTATTGTCGGAGTAGAGAGAAATGCTATTTGCCCCCACAAGACTCCTATCCTGTCTTGCTGTCTACACCACCATCCCTTCACCCACCAGTTCCTAGTAATGCCTCAATGTCCCGTGCCTTTATTGGGCCGAGACATATTGACCAAATTTCAGGCCTCAATTGTGTTCTCTGATCCGCTTAACTCAGTTGTGCTCCCTGGCTCATTTCGCTCTGTCTCCTCTCCCATCTTTCTTCTTACTGTTTCAAAGGCCACTGATGACCATGAGGAGATCCCTCAATCCCCCACTGATACCCCTCAGCCCCCTACTGAGGCAGGAACCCCTCAACCATCTACCAATGCAGAAACTCTTCAAACCTCTACCAATGCGGAAACCTCCCAATACCCTGTCCCCACTGATCTAGTGGACCCCAAAATCTGGGATACTCAGACTCCCTCCCTTGCTCATTGTGACCCTGTACAAATACACCTTAAAGATCCTCAGCGTTTCCCCAACAGAGCCCAGTATCCACTTCCAGCCACTAGCCTTAGGGGTCTCCAACCCATTATCTCAGATTTTCTGCGGAAACGTTTTCTCAGACCCACCCATTCCCCTTATAATACTCCCATATTGGCAGTTCAGAAGTCCAATGGGTCGTATCAGCTAGTCCAAGATCTTCGTCTCATCAATGAGGCTGTTAAGCCCATACACCCCGTGGTCCCAAATCCGTATACTATTCTCTCCTTAATTCCTTCCTTATCCACACATTTTTCAGTTATTGACCTCAAAGATGCCTTTTTCACTGTTCCTTTAGCTCTGGAATCACAAGACCTCTTTGCCTTTACTGGGACAGACGCAGATACCCAGCGGTCCCAACAGCTGACCTGGACAGTCCTCCCTCAGGGTTTTCGAGACAGCCCTCATATCTTTGGACAGACACTGGCTGCAGACCTCAAAGACCTTAAATTCTCTGACTCCACTCTCCTGCAATATGTAAATGACCTTCTCCTCTGCAGCCCTTCCTTTTTCACAGCTCATGAAGACTCTTACACTCTTTTAAATTTTCTTGCCTCTAGCGGGTATCATGTTTCCCCATCTAAGGTGCAGCTTGCCCAGACCCAGGTAGTGTATTTAGAAGTTCAGATTTCCCATCAATCGAAGGCCATTACTGTAGACAGAAAGCTCCCATGTCCCAAGACAAAGGAAGAGATTCCTTCCTTCCTAGGGCTAGCAGGATATTTCCGTGCCTGGATTCCCAATTTTTCTCTTTATGCAAAGCCCCTATATGAGGCAGCCAAGGGGATTGAGGAAACGTTCCTCCCTGAGGCATTCAGGCTGAATTTAAGCATCTGCAGCAGGCACTGTCACAGGCCCCAGCTCTTCATCTCCCAGACCTTCTTCAGCCATTCACCCTTTATGTCCATGAAATGAAGGGTTTGGCTCTTGGTGTTCTAGGCCAATACAAGGGCCCCACCTTTGCTCCAGTTGCCTATCTCTCTAAACAACTTGACCCCACCATTCGTGGATGGGCCCCTTGTCTTAGGGCTCTGGCTGCTGCTTACCTACTTTTACAGGAATCAAAGAAGTTGACCTTTGGTGCCCAGGTCACTGTTGCCTCTCCTCACCATTTAAAAGAAATACTAACCTATAAAAGCCTTCAAACTCTCCCGCCCTGTCACGTTCTCTCTTTCCTTGTTCCTTTTCTGCATGACTCCTCAATCTATTTCCAACCCTGTTCCTCTTTACACCCAGCTTCCCTCCTCCCAGTCTCCTCAGAGCCCCCAGAGCATGATTGTATAGAGATGCTTGAGGCTTTAATCCCCCACCCCTCCCACATTCAAGAGGGACCACTTCCTGATCCTTCCCTAATTTGGTTCACAGATGGCAGCTCTTTCTTTAAGGATGGGCAACGTTTTGCCAGTTACAATGTCATCTCCCTATCAGAGGTTATTGAGGCAGTACTCCTTCCCCCTAACACCACAAACCAACGGGCTGAATTAATAGCTGTTATTCGTGCCTTCAAATTAGCTGCTGACCAAAACCTCACCCTTTACACAGACTCAAAATATGTCTACTATATTTTGCTTTCCCATTCAGCAATATGGAAAGAGCGAGGACTCTTGACCACAAAAGGCTCTGAGTTACTAATTCTAAATTAATGTCAAAACTCCTGCAAGCCTCTCTTCTGCCCAAGCTAATAGGGATCTCCCATTGTCCTTCACACCAAAGTGGAGACTCTCCCATAGTTCAGGGAAACACGAAGGCTGATAGGACAGCAAGGGAAGCAGCACTATCTTCTCCTCCTCTTCTGGCTCCAGTCCAATCTACTACCCAGACCCCCACATCCCCTTCCACACAATCAATCCTCTCCTACCTCCATTCTCTTTTCCATCCTAACACTCAAGCCCTCAAAACATTCGCTACCTCCTTCCTCACCCTGACCTCAGAAGACACACAGTTTCTCCATCAACTCACCTCCGTGTGCACTGCATGTCAGCGCACCAACCCATATACTCCCCTTAAACCAGGAACATTTCCCTCTCACCAAGCTCAAGGTCAGCTTCCAGGAGCCGATTGGCAGATAGATTTCACCAACATGCCAGCCGTCCGGAAACACAAATATCTCCTGGTTTGGGTAGACACCGTCTCTGGATGGGTGGAGGCCTTCCCTACTTCCAAAAAAAGGGCCTCCACAGTAGCCTCTATTTTAGTCTCAGAAATCCTTCCCCACTTCAGATTGCCCATGTCCATCCAGTCTGACAACGGGCCTGAATTTGTTTCCCATGTCACCCAAAATATTTCTACTTCCCTCAACATTCCTTGGCATTTTCACATCCCATATCATCCCAAGTCCTCAGGGAAGGTAGAGAGGACTAATAGAACTCTTAAAGATATTCTAAAGAAACTCTCCCTAGAGCTTCACTTGGACTGGGTCAAGTTACTCTCCCTTGCCCTCTTTAGGCTCCGGGTCCTCCCAAAGAAGCCTTCCTTACTATCCCCTTTTGAGGTTATGTTTGGGCGACCAGCTCTTCCACCTGGAGTTTCCCCAACTCAAGGACTCCTATGTAAACTGCCTGTCGTGGCTAGCCACAACGCCGCGGGAGGAAAACTCTCGGAGGCAGAGTAAAGATACTACTACTTTTACTTCTACTTTCTTAGAGAGAGCTTAGAGAGAGAAAGAAAGATTTTTCTTCTTCTTAGAAAGAGCTTAGAGAGAAAGATTAGAGATAGCTTTTTCTTCTTCTTCTTCTTCTTCTTAGAGCATAGAAAGAAAGAGAGAGAGCTTGAAAGAGAGAGATTTCTTCTTTAGAGAGAGAGCGAGCTTAGCTTTTAGAGCTTCTTTCTTCTTTCTTCTTTCTTCCTCGGGAGCCTCGGCCTGACTCTGACCAGGAATTACTTCTTCTATCTGGTTTCTCTTCTGTAACCGCTCTGCCTACGTTCTGGCCGCTCTGATTCTTTTCTTCTTCTCCGACCCGAACTCTTCTTCCGACCGAGCGACTGCATGACTGACTGAATGAATTCATTCTTCTCTTGACTCCGACCGCTTTCACCCGGTTATATACCTTTAGCTTTGCGGGTGCCTCACGTGCATTTACAGGTGCGTCACATACATACTTATTATCAGGTGGAACTTATGGCTTCCAGCTGACCGCAATAGCCATCTCCCTAATTGGGGCTCCTTCATATTCCTCCCTTTTAGTTTAAAAGGTGCTTTTTAATTCTATTTTCTATATTTTATTTTCTCTATTTTCTTGTCCCTACCTGGCTTTTCACCTTTTGTTTTAAAAAGGTGGATATTTGAGCCCTTTTTGAGGAGGTACTGCGGCTTTAAGGAAGCCTACTGCTGAGGAGCAGCTAACGCACTTAGTTAAGCACAATTGCATAAGCGGCTTTGACTTTTTTTTTTTTTTTTCCTATTTTCTTGTCTCTTCTTTATTTTTATGGCTTTTTTGCCAAAGCTCAATGGCTTTTTCTCTGCATGGTTTTCACCGTGCTTTGTAATTCTCTATTTTCTTTTAAGCTCATGGCTTTTTTCTTTATGGCTTTTTGCTAAAGCTCAAGGCTTTTTCTCTGCATGGCTTTTACCATGCTATTACTTTCTGGCTTCTTTATTTTTTATGGCTTTTGGCCAGCTACTCGCTTCATGGCTTCGGCTTCTCGCCGGCTCTCGCCGGCTACTCGCTTCGGCTTTTCGCTAATTCTTAACTGGCCTCAACTGAGTACTACTCTTTTTGCTGGCCTCAACTGAGTCAGAGGCTATGCTTTCTTCTCCTCTCTCCTCACTATCTTAGCTTCTTGTTCTTATATCTTATTTTTTCTTCTCTGCCTGCCGAGCCCCGGACGGGCCACCATTTGTTGCTGCCTGAAGCGGAAACCGCCTTGGAGCAACGAACGCCGCAGGAAAATTCGGAGGCAGGATGAAAATGAAAAAAGGTCTTTTATTCTTCTTCTCTCTCCAGCTCCAGCAATCACTCGAAACGCTCTAACTCCAACCACCACCTTCTTCTTCTTCCCACACACACTAACTAAACTCACCCAGTTATATACATATCGCTGTAACAAGGACACGTGCTTACAGCTCGAGCTTACAGGTGCGTCACGCAGTGTTCACGGGCATACAAAGATTCTTTGGATAATGTATTACTATCAGGTGGAAACTAGAACATCTTTTATGGCTCTCAGCTAACCGCAATCTTTAGCTATCTCCTTGATTATAGGCTCCTTCACCCCTACCCAAAGATCTTTCTCCTCCCATCTTGTCCTTCATCAGACATCAGATATGGACGTGCCAAGATTACATCCTGCCTGACCCAAGTAGACTCACTGCTTCATTTCCATTAACACCCTTGAGTATATTTCTCCCCTCCCCAGGACACGAGATCAGTCTCCCTTGTCCCAAAGTGGACAGCACAACCACAGCTGCTAAGCTTCATGAAACCTCAGGGAGTTTGACTTCTTGGATTCATATTTCCAGACTGAAACCAGCTGCTCAACCAACTGAGGATCCACAAAAGGACGACAAACAACTACTCAGTATACTTGCTCTCCCTTTCCCACTGATCCCCTAAAAGTCCACTTCTCTCGTGTCTCTAACACTGACCTAAAATGACCTTTTCTGTCCTTTTCAGTCTATCTCTGGCTCTCTTTCCACTTGTCTCTGCAGGTTCTGTGTCCTATTGCTCTACTCCTCCATGCCATTACTTTTTTGAGGTTTGGCAACTAGATAACCATGGGCAAAAGACATGCCTCCTTAATCAATTGTCCTGACCTTTTGATAATTGCCCCTCCATTCTGCTCACCTTTGATGCGGTCTCTACATGTGCTCATCAATGCTTTTCTGAAATGTCACTATCACCAAAGTACCTTTGTTTTAAGGAGGACCAGATGGAGGATTGGTGCAATGACTCTAATGGATGAGTCGGATGTCCATCCTGGAGCTATAATTATCACTGGTCCTATCCTATTATGGGAGTAACAAATTCCTGGGGAATCACACCAAGCCAACTCCAATCCTGGAGGTACAGTAACAACGTGACTTTCAAGATTACTAACCCTTTTTCCTGGCAAAGTCGTGTTGCTGCGGTAGGGTTTGCTAATCATGACTGGGTCTGTGGTTGAGGTAAAATCATTATAGAGAAGACTATAAAGGACTCTTCTGCTGCCAGGGCTCTTGAGATACTTAATGCCACCAGGCAACAGACTCGAACCCATCTTCGACATTTGAACGAGTCTCTCTCTTTCTCCTGGAACTCCATCCTCTCTTTATCTCTCTCCTTATTAGCAAACTATTCCTCCTTTAATGCCTCAACCTGTTTCCTCTGTGCGCTGCTTCACAAGTCTCTATTGGTCTCAGTCCCACCCATATGTTCCAATGCATTGATGCTAAGACCCCAGGTCCCTGCTATCCTGTTGTTTTAATTCCAAACTTGACTTTATATACAGAGGCTGAGGTTGAGGACCTTCTTACCTCCCTACAGTCTCAAGGGGGGTGCTCTAAACGAGCAGCCACTCTGGCAGTCTTACTGGGTGTTAGCTTAGTCACTGCAATTGCCTCTGCAGGCCTCTCAATTGGAGGATTGGCTCATTGACTTGTAGTGGCCCAATCCTTCGGACAGGAGCTCTCTGATCTCACAGATAAGCTTACCACCATGGCTGAAGCCTCCACCTACTCTATCCAGGCCCTCCAGCAACAACTCTCATCATTAGCGGAGGTTGTACTCCAGAACAGACGAGCTTTAGACCTCATCACAGCAGAAAAAGGGGGTACCTGCATTTTCTTGGGTGAAGAATAATGCTATTATGTCAACCAGTCAGGCAAGGTTGACCACAATGTACATCGCTTGAAGAAGATTGTACAAGATCTAGGGGACAAGAAGATTCAATGGCAGCAGAGGTCCTCATGGGAATTATGGGAAGGGATGGCCCCATGGATCCTCCCTCTCCTAGGCCCACTTATAACTATATGTCTCGTCCTGATGTTAGCTCCTTGTCTCATCAGATGCCTTCAAAATCAGATTTCTCAGATTTCTAACCAAGCCTTTAACCAGCTTCTCCTCAGGGAATATCAACTGCTAAAAACCACAGATGACTTTCCAACCAGAGATGACTTCTCTTCACCTCGGGACAGACTTACCAATCTCTAGAGGGATCAACTACACCTTGAATGACTCCTCAATGGCTACCTCCGAAGGGCCCTTACTCTCTATTGGCCTCTTCGCTGTAAGTCCCGCCTGGTGAAATATAGGCATTCGGACAATAATCCCTCTCACCTTCTTTCTCTTTGTTGTTTTCATAATAGTGTTAAGATGCTACCTGTAAACTTGAGAGGCCTACAATTCCTACATGTTCTTCGAGAAGATAGCTGGTTGATTCCCTCGGTGATTCTCTGCAGAAGCCTGGTTTGACACCCTCACTGATTTATGGCTTCAAGGAACCTTCATCCAATCCATTCCTGCAGAGATTCATCTTTTGGTGCCTGCCTCCTCCTGGGAATTTTTCGCTCTCAAGCCTGACCTACCTGCCTGCATCTTCCCCCTCATGACACCCCACGTCGCCCCAGTTCAGCTTGAAGCAGCTAGATCAAAACACAATGCCCTGCTTCCTAAGAAATCAAAAAGGGGGGAATGTTGGATTCGGGCAGGGAAGGCACACCTCCCAGGTAGCTCAACTAGCCACACCCCCCCCCCAGGCACCTTAAGACTCCCAAGCACCTCAGGCCAGCCACGCTGCCGGACACGCCTCAGGCTGGCCATGCTGCTGGCCACACCCCAGGTGCCTTACTGAGCCAATTATGACATACAGGTTGGCCTTTCAACCCCCAGCAGCCTATGGAACTGGGATTCCTTCTGGGGGGGGGGGGTCCCTCAGTCTACTGGTTCACTACTTAAGCACTCTCCAGACTGAAACCAGCCCTTCTTCTTCTTTTTTCCTTTTCTTCTCCTCCCGTCACAGGTTTCCTCCTGCCAATTCTCCCTTCCCCCCACGTGTCCCTTCTCCGGCTGATTAATAAAAATCTCCCCTTTTCTACACGGCCGTCCCAGTGTGCGTTTCATCTACACTTCAGATAGAATCTAACTATTATTAATGATGAGAATCAACTATATGCTGAGGGAAAAATTATTCTTCCAAATTAACACAAGGAAAAAAAAAAGGCTTCACAAGAAACTTCACTCCTGCACCCAACAGCCTATGAAACACCACTGATCTTACCTTCTAGTACCCTTTCTCCTCCTCTCTCCCCACTTTATTCTTCCTCAGTCTCTCTTTTCATGTTTTCCAAGAATCTAGAGTCCTACTAGATTTGATGGAGATGAACACTCAAGACACACACATACATTTAAAAGTGAGTTCTGTGGGTGTGTTTCCACAAAATTAGTTGGAAAAATCTGTGGTACCCCTGTTCCATGGAAACTCAGGGTATTTCCTCAACTTGGGTGAAAGGTGAGTGACCACACCAAGAGACAGAGATCTGCCAAGAGGTTTATTGGAAAGTGGCAAGGTGGCTGCCAGAGGGAGGGGGTGGGGGAGCAGCAAGGAGCAGAGAGCAGAGAGCAGGGAAAAGGCCGTGGCAGGAAGACAGGGAAAGACGAGCAGGGAGGGGAGTAGAAACAGAAAGCAGAGGGTAGGGGCCAGGGGCAGAGAATGGGGTGCAGGGATCAGGGAGCAGGGGCCTCGGGGGGGGGGGGGGGGGGTGAGGGGGGAGTGTGTGTGTGTGTGTGTGTGTGTGTGTGTGTGTGTGTGTACGTGCAGGTTTCAGCTTATATCTGCTGTTTGGGGTATCTGTCATATGCTAATACCCCAAACAGCAGATATAAGCTGTCATATGCTAATTGGACCATGAGGGTCTGAAGATTGTGAGACCATCTTACTGGTTCTAGGCACATCAGGCACGTATGGTTTTAGGTATGCGTAGGCTTAGATGGTGTGTGCAGCTCTGACTGGCCTTGAGGGGAAGCTTTGGCTGGCCTTGGGGAGAAGCTTGGACTGGCCTCCAGGGAAGCATCGGTGGGAGAAGGCGGGGCAGTGTGTACAGCACCTTCTCTGGGTGGGGACCTCTCGGGAACATGGGAACCTACTGATATTTCTAACATTGGGCATCCACGTTTTGAATATCTGCGTTATAAAAATACAACAAAATAACTTTTATTTTCCTTTTTAGTTCTCATACAGTAACAATGGTGCACCTGCCCACGGGTCTTAATAAAGCTCCAGTCGTTTCTTTCTATTTCTTTAAGACAAAGGTGGGCATTTTGCCCTGCTCGAAAATGGCCGACCAAGCTTCCCATCCTCTGCGCATGCTCCTTGAGCACAATTCGTGTTTAAGGATTTAAGAGACTCTCACTGGGCAAGATGGAGATATGGCCAGCGGCGAGACTGCAGCTCCCAGCATGCCTTGCAGACGGGCCAGGAACCTGGATTTCGAGTGATGGGGGCCCCGTGGTGCCTTAAGCCGCGGAGTGGGTTATAAAGGTTCAAGTGGAGCCCTGGGCTTGGGAATTGGACGACGGCACAGAGAGAAGATGGAAGCTTGGCGTTGTGTGAGGAGGGGCTACGGCCGCTGTGTAGTGGGGAGAGGCCGGTCAGTAAGGCTGGGTGGCCCGAGGGAGGAGGGAGGAGGAAGGGGCGGGCGGCCCAGGTTAGCCCGGGGCGGGGCGGGCTGGGGGAGGAGGAGGAGGAAGAGGGTCTGGGAGATGGCGCGCCCGGGACGGTTCCTCCGGAGACCCAAAGGGATAGGTAAACCCGGCGGGCGGCCGGCGGGACGCTTGGCCGCCGGGTCCGGGTGCCGAGCACGTCGGCTGCCTTCGGGGAGGCGCGGGCCTTCCCGATCCGACTTGGCCTCGGCGCCCTGGCCCACTCCCGGGCTCAGCCTCCAAGCCGGCCTCGGCCTCCCGGGACGCCGCGGCCCGACCCGGGACTGGCAGCCTGCTGGATAGCCGCATGTCCGCAGCAGGTCCCGGCGGGCCTGACCTCCGGGGAGGCGGTGCGTGGCACACGCCTGGGGGGTGGTTGTTTGTTGGTATGTTAGCGTCTCTCAAACTTGGGTCACTTTTATACCAACCTTTACGGTTATAGCCAAGTTCAGCTTCCAGCCGTGTGGTTTACTGGATGTTTTTCTTTAAATTGACTTAAAAAAAAAAAAAAAAAGCACTTCAGTAGGCGCTACTTACGTTAGCGTCGCCCTTAGTAGTGCCCGGGACATCCTGGGATTACATTTATTCCTAATAAACTAAAATAAGTACTTAAATGTTGCAAATCAGAGGTTTAATTGTGTACTCTATTAAGTCGACTGGTCTACCATGCGTGGGAAGCACATCACTATTAATTATCACAAAAGTCACGAGGATCTGGTTTTAACTCCAGTGGGCCTGGGACTTGATGGCAATTCCGTTCAACAATGTTTCCTGAGTACCGGGCTGTATGCCAGGCACTGTGCTAGGCACTTGTGAAGATACCGGCTTAAAATGAGTAAGAAGATTCTGACCCTGAAGGAGCTCAATATCTTAAGAGAAAAAAAGACATCCACATAAATAATTAAAAATACAGAGAATCCGTGTTGTAGTACACGTTTTAAATTTTATTATAATAGCTTAGAGAGGTAGAAAATGCACAGACCAAGTGCCCAAATACCTATGGCTTTCAGAGTTTATCAGGAAACAGGACAGAGTGCATATGTCATGCCTTTAAAGATTTACAATTAAGTTGATTTTAGAGAACAGTTTGAGACTACATAAACAGCATTTTTGCTCTTAAGATGAAAAATGACATAAAAGTCAACAGTAAATGCAATTTAAACAAAAGTTCCATTTGTGATAGAAGGGGACATTATTGACAGTATCTTGAGAAATGTACTTATAATGAATTCCAAAGGCAAGGATAGAAATCCTCTGAATCTTAACATTTTTTTCAACTTACTGGAGTAAGAAGATGATACTTAGGCTGCAGTGTTTTTTGAGAGCCTGAGAGCAACATATCAAAGATAATCTTAGCACTACTTTGGAGATATTTTGTATGATAGGTTAAATTGATGCTGTTGGGCTTGGAGTGCTGTTGAGTGGATTCCTAGTACAAGATCTTTACCCTCTTTAATTTCCCCCAAGGAGAAGAATGCTTATAAAAGAAAAAAAAAAAAAAAAAGAACATAAAAATAAATTGTCCACCCACTAATGAGCAAGGCAAGTAGTTTTGTGAGGTTGTGATAGACTTGTTTTCTTAGCTTTACAAGTGTTTGGAAATCTACCTTAGTATAAAAACCTGTTTAGAAACATGTTTTTTTCCTCCAAACCCAAGTTGGAGGAGAGATTTGCTTCAATTGCAGACTAGTATATGTTCCATGTTTGATTAAGTATTATGTTTGCTGTGGATTTTATTTTTTATGCAGTGTTTGGTGTTAGAAAGCTACTCTGAATTCTAGTTTGATGGTTGATTACTCTCTCAGTTTTACTGTGGGCATTTTGAGGTGTGTGTGGTGTTTTGGGAGCTGAGGTCCCATTCTCTTGTTAAGTATTTAGAACACCATTCATGGTTGTTTAGGGGGAAAGTATTGAGGTATTAATGCTCATACCTAAACCATGTGTGCTTTTCCCTTCATCTTTCACAGATTTAGAAGTTAGATTTTAAATAGTAGATGTTATCTTCCCTTGAGGAAATAAATTTAGATTTTGTGTACTATAGCTGAACAAAAAGTGGTGCCTCAAGGAGTGTATTTATTTCTTTTAGATACCCCATGTTTTCCCATCACCCGAAGAGTCTGGGCAGAGACTGGACTACACCGTGGGAGAATCTGCAAAGGTGTTGCTGGAACAGACATATTTCTAGTTGTATGAGGTGGCCTGGACATTATTCTCGTGCTCCTTACCCATACTTCAGTAGTAGGCATTTTTCACTAAATTGGAGACCACCTTGTTTATTTGAGTCTAGAACTCAGTTTCAGTACAGTAACTGGAGACCTGACAACCTGAGCCAGACCTCTTTGATTCATCTCTCTAGTTACATCATGAACTCTGAGGGAGATGAGCCTTCATCAAAACGAAGAAAACACCAAGGTAAAGGTGACATTTATCTTGGTGAAGGAATAAATATAAATTATAGACTAAGTTGACACTTTCATATATAGTATTTAAAACTCCTGCAGTTTTAGAGATGTTTGGTGTTTATTTTTTTTAGTCAGTAGTTTTCTATTAGGAAAAAATAAATCTTTTTAAAATGAAGTCTTTATTTTCAGTTACTTGTGTATTTCTGGCTGAAAAAAATAGAAGAAACTACAGACAAAATAAGGTTGGAAAAGAATGGAGAAATAGATTAAAACACTAAGTTTAATTCAAGAATAATTTTCACATTCAGTGTTTTTGAAACAAAGGCCTTTCAGGAATTAGAAATTGGTGGGTATATTCTTAGAAGTCACAGATATAAAAAATTCAATTTTGTTTTCATTTTTAACACTAGCTTTTCAAATATAAAATAAGATTATTTTTAGAAAATATTTATTTGTTTTAGTTGTACACAATGCCTTTATTCTTACGTGGTAAGGAGGATCAAACCCAGGCCTGTGCACCTGCTAGGCAAGTGTTCTACCAGTGAGCCACAATCCCAGCCCCTAAAAATATTATTTTTAAGAAGAGACAATTGAAAGTGAAGTTGGCCTGGTGGTATATGCCTGTAATCTCTGCTACTCTGGAAGCTAAGGCAGGAGGATAACAACTTTGAGCCCAGCCTGGACAATTTAGCAAGACCTTATTTCCAATTGAAAAACTGAAAGGGCTGGAGATGTAGCTCAGTGTAGAATGCTCCTGGGTTCAATCCCTAGTACAAGGGGGAGAAAAGAAACAGTTGTATGTGAAAGAAAATTTCTTATATAGAGTGAGGTTTTAGTTTATTAAATCTGTATTTCTCAAACTGAGATCTATAGATATAAACTTGAGTCAGAGGTATCTTAGAAAGGGAACTATATCCTATGCAACTCTGAAAAAATAGTTTTTTCAAATATGTTGATTAGGTCTATTTTTCTCATATTTTTTTTTTTCTTCTGAACAATTCACTTAGGCTCCCTCTTTGTCTCCAGCCCTATACATACCCCAAACCCATTCCAACTCCTGAAAGTATAAATGACATGTCAAGTAGAATTTGGAATTGTATTTCTTGTTGAACTATAGTTTTCAGTGAAGATATTTCCTCTGAAGATATTTGAACATGGCCTGCATGGGTGTTAATGTGTAAGGAGATGACATACAAGTTTGTTCAGAGGAAGACATTGAGAGTCTTGCCCAGAGGTCGGGGCTAGAAGAGTTGATTAGTTAGTGCTCTTTGAGTTCTTTCTGCCCTTGTTACACAAAAGCGGTATACAGGCTTAAGCTGGATTTCAGGTCAAGTTATTAAACTAATGTCCAAGCAAATGTATAATTTGTTGTCATATAGTTGCAAAGAACCTACTTAGGGGTAAAAATAGAAACAGAAATTGTAAGCCCTCAAAAGTGAAAATCTGTTTGTGTACTACTTAATTATGACATATGGAGATAAACAGATATTTATTTGAATGAATGAAAGGCATATTTAGAGACATTAAAATCAGGTTCTTAAGAACAGTTCATTATATATAAGTCCAGGTCTGTATGATGACCTTGGATTGCTTTTCATTTATTTATTTGTTGTTCATTAGGTTAGCACACACTTCTCTGTTGTTTATCCTCTTATAAATTTGGTGTGCTCTCAGATGGAACAGTGGCATAGTGACATTGGACATAGCATGAACTTAGGAACCACTCCATGCCCTCATTTCTGCTCCACTACTGGTTGTGTGAACGTGGAGAGATTACTGAAACTCCTTGCTCCTTGGTTTCCTAGTGTAAGGTAATGCTTACCTTGCAAGTCTGTTGTGGAAGAAATGAGGCATGTCAAAGTGCCTACCACACTGTTGGCTACATTGTAGGTACTCAGAAAACTGGTGTTGTTTTCCCTTTAATGGATGGGAAATTACATTTACATACTGATAATCTTTGATTGCAACCTGACTCTTTATATGTCCATTCTTCCTAGGTATTGTGAATAAGGAAAAGGCTCTTCGTTAAGCCATATTTGTGACTTCCGATATTTCACTAATACTTTCCAATCAAGAGAACAGCATTGCTAACTTGCCTATCACTTTAAAGTGGTATTTGAAGGATTTGTGTGATACAATTATGATTTTTTAATTAGGCAGCCCAAAAACCTGATCAGGCCTATTGCTTACTTTCTTTGATTCATCTATCTTCTCTGCTGTGATCATCTTGTTCCTCCTGATATGGAAGGTATATAAGCTTTTGCAGTGTGAATTTATGTTGTGACGTATATAAAGGTCAAAGACTATCCACTCTGTCAGTGGTTTTCAAATTGTCTTCCATGGAACCCTAGCACTTGAAACACATTTACATACTTTTATTAAAAGCAAATAAAATGTATGTTTACCCCATCATCCTAGCCCTAGTCCCATTATGCCAGAGATTGGCGTTCCATGACTAAAAATAATGACAAAGGGTACTAAAAGCTATCGAAGTTTGAAAGCCGCTGTATTAATCAGATAATTGAATGGTCCTGGTTATTTAAAAGTGGAATTGCAAAAAGAAGTGATTTATAAACTGATTACCAGGACCATAAAAATCTTAAAGCATTTACATGTCATTATATACACATATTTTATAAGGAACTACAAATGCATTTTTTAGACCCTCATCTTTCATATTTTCATATGGCAGTGACACCAAGATAGTGCTTTATTTATGATGATAGCTTACATTTTGTTTGCATGACTAGACCCCTTTCCATCTCATATATGTTTGAAGACTGACCGGTGGCTAAAACCACCATAGACTATCCCCAGTTTATGAATGGTGTTCTATAAATCTCTAAGTAGCTCTGTGGAGGTACTAAAATTAGCCCTAGTACTAGGCTTTTTGGGGTAGGATTCCTCATGTTCAGTGAAGGATACAGAAAGGAATAGTTTTCTTCCCTTTTCTGTGCATAGGACAAGCTCCATGTAAATTTATGTAATACTTGAGGACTTACATTTAGTTTGGTTTTGTTTCTTTCCTCTTTTTTTTTTTTTTTTTTCTTTACCCTTCTTCTAGTATGTTCATGGTATCATAAGTCTCTAACTCCTTTGTTCCCTCCAGACTTGCACTAGTCATACCAGTTATCTTCTTGTATCCTCTGGTCAAAATTCCTGTCCCCTCAATGCATCAGATACTTAGATATTGAGGAAAACAATCTGATTAAACTAATTTACCAGAAGGTATTATTACTTCGTTGGCAGTTTTATATGGTATATTGGTGTTTTGAGGGTATATAGATCATTATTGTAGATTTGGAAAAGTCTACCACAATCCTACTACTCAGCGATAACTTTACAAAAATACTAATGTATTTCCTTTTAGTTTTATTTTCACTTCATGCATAAATTCATAGGATATTTTAACCTCAATTTAATTTTTAATTGGTAGGATTTTAGGCATTGTAATCCATCAAAGTGAAAACGTTCATGTAGGATAGAAGAAGATATTCTAGGGCTGAGATTTTTCATATAATCTAATCATGCTTGGAAGTCCATCTCCTACTGTATTTTCTTCCCATTATTTGTTTCCTCTTCTTTTTGAGCTTATGGATTCTCTAAAATTTCCAATTTTTTCTTCATGGCTTCCATGGCAGTAAGAATATCCTCTTTAATGTTGTGGTGAGGGATACTTCATAAATGGTGGTCATTTTTAAGTCAAGGACTATCTATAATTGCGGAACCTCATGCTTTTCTATTCTCTCTTCATTGCTTTTTCAGAGTATGTGCATTATGTCTTTGCAGAATACAAACTATGACATATTCCTGGGTTTTGCATGCTATGTTTGTCAACCAGCCGTTATCATTTACTATCCTTCCATAAATCACATTAAACTTTTGCTTTGGTACATCAAAGAGATGAATTTTGTTCATTTTGTTTGCATTGTTCCCCTATAATGTTTTAGACACTAAGTACTGCTTCCATGTATTGCCATTATGTAACTTCCATTCATGTGTATACCAGAATTCTGAACTAAAGAGTTATTCTGGAACTTAATAATTTGTTGATCTTATCTTACTAATAGGGAATAAAATATAATGTGAAATCATCTCACTGAAAAGCCAACTGTGACATACAAATATACCATTATGGTTGTCTATGGCAAACTACTCTTAACCATAGAGAAGTAAGAAACCACAACCCCTGTATAGTATTAGCTTTATTAGCACACACACTCAGCCTTCAGAATGTCTTGTAGATCCTTTTAAACTTGTATATGCGTTGGTCAGTACAGCATTTTGCTGCCTTTGCAATCAATTTTATGACAGCTGCTAGTTATTTAGTGCTGTATGGCTATTTTTTAGGGAAAAAACATTTGACTCTTTGTGGGAATTTTTAAATAGCAAAAAGATACATACAGGAAACTATATGGTCTCTTTTTTATTAATTCTTTATATTTTGTCCAATGTATTTTAACAGGCATGATAAAAAGGAATTGGGAATATATATGTAACCATAAAAAAGAAAAAACGAAGATTCTAGGAGATGAAAATGTTGACCTCCAATGTGAAGACAGTGAGAACAAGTTTGACTTTTCAGTGATGTCCTATAATATACTTTCACAAGATTTATTGGAAGATAATTCACACCTTTATAGACACTGCCGACGGCCAGTATTACACTGGAGTTTTAGATTTCCCAATATTCTGAAAGAAATTAAACACTTTGATGCAGATGTAAGTGTAAAATATTTTCAAAATTCTTCACACAAGGAAAAGTTGAGTTAAATGTTTCATTTGTGCATTTATGAATGAAGTGATTTTTATCCTTTTTTGTTTGGGGGGTAAGAAGGAAAGATGTTTAAGAACATCTTAAACGTGGTGGAACAGTTCTTAACACATTATCATGACTTCCAGAGAATCATTTGCTAGTGGTTTTTGGTATAAATAATCATCTAACTTTTCAAAAAGTATCTGAAAAGTTGTAAGTATGGTCAGTTTTGAAACATGAACTGGCATATTAAGAATATATTTTCTTTGGTTCAAAATTTCAATAGCTCATGCAAAAATTTCATCTAAATGATAGCATTCAAAAAAATCAGCCGGGTGCAGTGGCATATGCCTGTAATCCCAGCACTTGGGAGGCTGAGGCAGGAGGATTGCGAGTTCAAAGCCAGCCTCAGCAATGGCAAGGCATTTAACAACTCAATGAGACCCTGTCTCTAACAAAATACAAAAAAGGGCTGGGGATGTGGCACAGTGGTCGAGTGCCCCTGAGTTCAATCCCTGGTACAAAAAAAAAAAAAAAAAAAAAAAATCAACTTCTTAGAAAGGACTCCAAAGATTAGTACTAAAGAACATGTGAATTCAGGAAAAAGAGCCTGACATGTGAATTAAAAACATTTCTTTTGGGAAATATACATTTTGGATAGTAAGAAAGCTCCAAGATTAAAGGCCAGGGTTTTGAGATTGGTCAAATTGGGAAACATTAATTTGCTAACTCTATAAATCACAAGAAAAAAGATTATAAGTCATTTTTTTCAATTCTCACCAGGTTTGGAATTTATGAAGCCTCCTTTTAAAGATGAAAGCACCAGAAAATTCATTTTTGCATCTCCATGTTTTAATTCAAGCTATTTTTTTCTTCCAAGGTACTTTGTTTGCAAGAAGTTCAAGAAGATCATTATGGAACAGAAATCAGGCCGAGTTTGGAATCACTGGGTACAATGTAACTTTTATTTTAGCCAAATTTACTTTTACTTTTGAAGATTTGTATATTATTAAAGCATAACTTGTTAAGCAAAGATGTAAGATGCAAGCTAAAAATTTTAATTTTGAAAATATAAATACCTATTCAGAAGGTCAGGAAAACATTGAGGTATTTCAATGGGAACCTTTTTAATGTTGATATGTAGTTTTAATTCAAAGGGAAAAGCATATTAGAATATGTTTAATAGCTCCTATTCCCAGGAGTTGCTGTGCTTACCACCAGAACACTAAGATTCTGAGCTCCATGAGATCAGGGATCATTCTGCATAGTTCACGATAACAGCAGGGCCTTCAGTGCTTCATAGATAAAAGCTGAAAACCTATTTAATGAAGAAACATTTCTAGAAACATGTCATCTTTGGTCATATAGATTGAGAAATGTGCCTGCTTTCTATTTATTTAGTCAGCAAATAATTTTAAGTGCTTACTATGCACTGTTCTAGATAGCGGAGTGTAGCATTGGGCAAAACAAGTAAAAAGTCTCCTCCCTTGGGTGGCATACACTTATAATTCTATCTGCTCAGGAGATACTTACCTGGAGAAAAGTAGGAAAGTAGAATGAGACAGATTTCAATTTTAATCAAAATGATCAAAGTGACATTTTAAAAAAGACTTAAAAGCTGGAGGAACAACCCATGCCTAGAGCATTCTAGGCAGCAGGAAGATAGGTGATTGGAGATAGGAACAGAGCGAGGGGGAAAGAGCTGCAAGCCAAAAGATTAGAGAGATGGGGTGAAGAGAGAGGAGATGATTATAGAGCTTTACTGTCATTGTCATGACTTGGAACTGAGAGAGTGATAATACACATTAGCATAGTAAGAACTTAAGTCAGCCAGTAAAGAGATCTGTTAAACCCAGTGCTAATCATTTTGGATTCCAGCACTTATTTTCATCCCATATTACTAATGTTCTGCAGAATACACTTTGTTAAACATTGTTGAGAAATTATGAAAGCTGTGTTTTGACATATATGTGCATAAACAGTCCCTTGTTTTAAATTAACTTCTTTCTTGTAGGTTATCACTGTGAATATAAGATGCGGACAGGAAGAAAACCTGATGGCTGTGCCATTTGCTTCAAGCATTCCAAATTTTCACTCTTATCAGTGAATCCAGTGGAATTCTTCCGCCCTGATATTCCTCTGTTGGACAGAGACAATATTGGATTAGTTTTACTCTTGCAGCCCAAAATTCCATGTGCTGCCTCTCCTGCGATCTGTGTAGCTAATACACATCTATTGTATAATCCAAGGAGAGGTGATATTAAGCTGACTCAATTGGCAATGCTGCTAGCAGAGATTTCCAGTGTTGCCCATCAGAAAGATGGCAGCTTCTGTCCTATTGTTATGTGTGGTGACTTTAATTCTGTTCCTGGTTCTCCACTCTATAGTTTCATAAAGGAAGGAAAATTGAATTATGAAGGACTTGCCATAGGAAAGGTAAGTACTCACTTTTCCATTGTTAGGAGGTGGGCATAGTTGCTCCGTTCATTGTAATGTGAGGATAGTCATCTTGTGGCTGTTGGAAAACCTTGGCTGATCCAGTATCTCACTTTACCAAGCTGTGATGATTTTCCACAACTCCTAATCAGTCTTTATTCACTTGGTTTAATTTTATCTTTCCCATGCATCTGTGGCAACATTTTGCTTGGAGGAATTAGCAAGAAAAAAAAAAAAGGAAGAAAAATAGGGGAAGAAGAAAAAATCTCCGAGACATGGATACCTCACAAATAAAGAACTGTTCTTAAGGTGGCAGGGTAGAATTTTGAATGCTGGGTGCAGGCAACACTCTTGGCAAAACTAGTCTTCATTATGTTTTCCTCTACATGATAAATATTTTATTCTGTAGTTTATAATAATTTATCTGGTGCTATTATTTTTATTGTGCTTTCCTCTGCTTTAATCATGTGATCTTTAGTATATTTAACCAAAATAAACTATACTTCTGGAGTTTTGAGTAATCATTATAAATTTAAAGAGGTGATCCTCTTAGTATTTGATATAATAGGAATTATATTGCAGGTAGCAAAAAGGGTGGAGCGGTATTAGTCAAACCTCTAAATGGTTTGGATGTTCAAATTAGAGAAAAATGTGTATACAGGAAAAGACTTTGTTTTCATATAAATAATAAGTGCTTCTGAACTGTATTTGAACATAATTTTATAAGCACAGATAATCACTTAACATAATGAATAAAGGGTAATGTTTACTGTTTTTAGATTACCTTTTATTTAAGATATAAATTTTTCAATACATAAATTATTTAAAATCTATTCACCTAAGATGCCTGTTGAAATTTTGTTTAGGTATCTGGCCAGGAACAGTCTTCACGGGGACAAAGAATTTTATCTATTCCAATTTGGCCCCCAAACCTAGGTATCTCACAGAACTGTGTGTATGAGGTACAGCAGGTACCAAAAGTAGAAAAGATGGGTAAGTGTTTGCAGTACATTTTTGCAGTTTGCTGGGCAATAGTATTCTTTTTGAAGCTATAAGACTAAAATTTTAAATGAATAGCATCTCAGGGATGAATATTCATATATATGTATAAGTATGTATCTGTTTGCTTATTCCTTTTTTTTTTTTTTTTTTTCTGGTACCAGGGATTGAACTCAGGGGCACTCGACCACTGGGCCACATCCCCAGCCCTTTTTGTATTTTATTTAGAGACAGGGTCTCACTGAGTTGCTAAGTGCCTCGCCATTGCTGAGGCTGGCTTTGAACTTGTGATCCTCCTGCCTCAGCCTCCCAAAGTGCTGGGATTACAGGTGTGCGCCACCGCGCACTGGCTTCCTTTTTTTTAAGAGCTTTAAATTTACTTTAAATTTGTAAGTTGAACTTCCAAAATTATATGTGCATGAATTAATTGCATGTTGCCTTTGAATTGTTTGCATTTTATTTTATTGAAACAATTTTTTTTTAAGTTGTAGATGGACACAATACCTTTATTTTTATTTATTTGTATGCAGTGCTGAGGATCAAACCCAGTGCCTCACACGTGCTAGGCAAGTGCTCTACCACTGAGTTACAACCCAGCCCTGCATTTTATTTTTCCTAATTCTGGAGACTATCAAAACTGACTCCAGGATAAAACATGTAATTAGACATCTTATAAACTAGATCTGTTTTAAATATCATTCTGTAGTAAGAGGGCTATACTAAGACAAACTCGAACAAAAGACTGTGTAAGTAAACTTAATACATTTCTCTGTTGTTACAGATAGTGATCCTACACAAACACAGCTGGAGAAAACAGAGGTCCTCGTAACAGCTGAAAAGTGAGTTCTGGAAAGCAGTAGTAGGCACTTGCTGACTTCAGTTGAATAAAAAAGTATCTCTCAAAAACACTTGGATAAAAAAGGAAGATGGTGGGCTGGGACTGTAGCTCAGCAGCAGAGCACTTGCCTAGCATATGCGAGGCACTGGGTTCAATCCTCAGCACCACATAAAAATAAAAACAAATAAAATAAAGGCATTCTGTCTGTGTAACTACATTAATAAAAAAAGAAAAAGGAAGATGGTGTTGATGCTGCTTTTTAGTGGTATGATTTTGCACATGAAACTTAACATTTCTGAGGTTCAGTTTCCTGATATATAATTTGGGTTGTTGTGAGGATTCACAGAGACAAAGTATATAAAGCACAATGTTTAATGCTTAGGCAGTGTTATGAAAGGACCTAGACTAGATCAAGTCCCCTAAAATTCATTGCCATTTCATATTTAAACAAAGGTCAAGGTTGGAGAAAAAAATTTTTCAGATTTCAAGAGGATCCTTAGTATTCTTTGACTTACTAGATCTCAAAATAGTCTATAGGAGAATTGATCCAAACAAAGAATATGCCAGTAAAAAAGAGAAATTTTATAATATCTTGAACTATAGGAAAAGAACATGAGAGGATGAAGATGCCTGGATTCCTTATTAAAGAAACGTGAATGTTTCAGGCCGTGGTTGAGAAATGGATTCATGTTAGCATAACAAGATAGGGACCTACACCTCTTGTCTCTTTGGGAAATTCTTGAAATATTTTTGTTGTTTTATGTTGTAAGTTTTTTGTTTTAACATTTAAACTTAGGAACCAAATTAGAAGCATCTCCTCCATTTCATTTGCTTTCTTATTTTATTTTGTATACCTTGTTTTGAGAAAATATTCTCACATCATAAAAACTTAATAAGAAAGGAAGCTTTAGCCACGTGTGGTGATGCATATCTGTGAACCCAGCAACAGGCCTCGATCACTAGTTCCAGGGCAGCCTAAGTAACTTAGCAAGACCCACAGCCTGGGCAACTTGTGAGAGATATTCTGTCTCAAAATTTTTTTAAAAAGGGGGTGGCACGGGGTGGTGAAGAGGGTGGCTGCTAGGGATATAGCTCAGTGGTAGAGTGCTTATCTAGCATGTGTGATACCCTAGATTCAATCCCCAGTACTAAAGGAAAAAAAAGATCAATAAAGAAGGTTAACCTAACAAGTAATAATTTTAAATAATTTTTAAATCATTTTATAATAAGATGGGGTATGAGAAAAGATAAGTTGACTATTTGCACATGAATGCAGTGCATTTGTATGTACAGCTTTTATCTGTAAACTGAAAAATTTATGGTAAGAGTTTGCAGAAAACCTATTTACATTTAATAATTCTGTAACTATATGTCCCTAAACACAAAAAGTTCCTAGAAGTTGGAAGTTAAGAGCAATTCCAAGGAATTACCTTTATTTATTGACATACCAGCTCATTAAAAACAAAACCACATTAAAACCTCATTTTTATCTGTATCCTCAGCACCTAAGATGGTGCCTAGAATTTATTAGATGTTTGGTAAATGTTTATTGAATGAATTTTTAAAATGTTCTGAAGATTTTATTTTCCTTCGTGGCATAAATGATCCTTAAAATTTATGATATGTTACTAGAAAATGATCTTTAAGCCCTTTGCCCATAACATCACATGTATTTATAGTAAATGTAAGCCATTATAGAAGCTGACTTAAGATGCAGCCTGAAGTTATCTCATACGTCAGAGCAAGAATAACAGAAAAACGTGGTCCCTCTGACGTCGGAAGTGTTTGATTTTCTTTCTTAAAAACACAACAAAAAAATGTAAGTTGTCTTGGAATACATGTTAATTATCAAGTGGAGGCTCTTGAACATAAGTAGTTTCATTAGTATGTTGATTATTGTTTTATTGGATTTTGAATATCACTGCATGAATAAGTGAATGCTAAGTTATGATATGGTGGGCTGGGGTTGTGGCTCAGTGGTAGAACGCTTGCCTAGCATACATGAGGCACTGGGTTCAATCCTCAGCTCACATAAAAATGAAAAAAATAAAGATATTGTGTCCACCTATAAACTAAAAAATAAATATTTTTTAAAAATTATATGGTCTACATATATAAAACTTGTCCTAATGTCTGATCTTAATCTAGAAATTGAATGAAAAAATACTTTAAATAGGAATAATTATAGAAGTCATGAAAACCTTGATGGATGCTGAATACTTTTTCTTTTCAATTTAGATTATCTTCAAACCTACAGCATCATTTCAGCTTATCATCTGTTTATTCACATTACTTTCCTGACACTGGAATTCCAGAAGTTACCACCTGTCATTCTCGAAGTGCCATAACTGTGGATTATATTTTCTACTCTGCAGAAAAGGAAGATGTTGCTGGGCACCCAGGTAAAAACTGTATGTATTCTTAACTCTGTTAGAGAGCACAATAGCCAAAACTCCAAGGCTGAAGTTAAGAAAGTTAGCTAAACCTCTAGGTGAAGTTCCAGATTTAGAAATTAAAAATATTCTAAAAGAAACAGATTGATGGTGTCAATCATTTACTTGCCTGCATATGATGGAAAGCAGGAAAGTACCCCAAAGAAATTATTATTTAAAAATTATATCCATAGTTGATAGTAACTGAATAGATTGTCAATGGTCATCATACAATTTTGTGGTTAAGATTTATTTACTAAGGCATGCTGCCTTTGTTGTAGGACCACACTTATGCTGCCAACAACAATTTAGTATATTGACTTTGGAATATTGGATCAATATACAGTATTTCCTGAGGAGGAAAGTATGACTATGTGTTTCTAAAAAGCAAAAGTATTAACATCTTTCCTTTGAATCACTGAAAATCAGGTTGTATACATTAATCAAAGGATTTTAATGGAGAATTTAAAATAATCAGAAATCTGAAATAGAACTTTTGGCAGTTTTAAATGTGGGCAGCTCTTTTTTTCTTTCTGATTTTCCCTTTTCTTTGTGTCTGTCTATCTCTGTCTCTCTGTGTGTCTGTCTCTCTCTCTCTCTCTTTTTTGGCATCCCCAGCACTTTTTTATTTTATGAGATGGGGTCTTACAAGTTGTCCTAGTTGGCCAGGTTGGCCTCAAACTTGAGATCCTCCTGTCTCAGCCTCCCTAGTTGCTGGGATTATAGGTGTGGGCCACCATGCCCAGCTCTCTTCCATTTTGTGTGTGTGTGTGCTTTTTTCTATTTTCCCTTTTGTTCCTGTTTTATTTTATTTTACTTACCCTTCCTTCTGGGATTACTTTATTAGTAACACTCAGGAGATAGGTTACTCCTCCCACCATATCAATTTTATGAAATAGCTTGCTGTTTTTTGTAATAAGGTTCTAGAAGATGTCATGCCTATATAAGTTCACTAGGTGGCAGGAGAGTGTCATGGATCAGCATCTGAAATCTCTTTACAGTTGAGAGTATGTCATGTTTTACTTCTGTGGGGACTGCCTCTCTGGGAGTAAATTATACTTATTCTCCAGGCACCTTATAAACTTCCTACATAGGTGTGGTTGGATCTGTTTGGTTTTATTGCAATTACAGAATGTTTTGGATGATTTATTGGGTATTGTCAATCTGAAATTACTCTTAACGTTTTTTAATATATTACATTAATATTTTTTTCTGAAGATTATTTGCAAAACTTAAAAGAGAAAAATATATTTGAAGTAGAAATATCTGACATTGCCGTGAGTTTGAGAATTATTGTAAATAAAACATTAATTGCATTCTAAAAACTGTTTCATATTAGTGTTCTGTAGAGTCTCAAGTTCTTTGTCACTGTTTAGAAAAAAAGGCTTGCATAATTAATTTACATAACCCATTGACACAGTTTCACTAAATATGTATGTGCTTCTTTAATGTAGGAGCTGAAGTTGCTTTGGTTGGTGGCTTGAAACTTCTAGCTAGACTGTCACTTCTTACAGAACAAGAATTATGGACTGTTAATGGACTTCCAAATGAAAATAACTCTTCAGATCATCTGCCTTTATTGGCTAAATTCAGACTTGAGCTCTGACTCTTCTTTGATTATATACATAATTTTCTTTCTGATTTATATTCTTTTTCAAAGACTGTAAAGTTGTTCTTAAGCTTTTGCATGTTTATTTTTGTGCTGTGGAGTTTCTGAAGAGGTTAGATGCTTGAAACAGATATCAGAAGAAATAAGTTTACAAGAATTTTCTTTTTTAATGATGAAAAATATTTTCCTGACAATTGAGATGTAAATACTCTTTATTATAAAAGACATGTAAATATTTTTTATTCTAAATCTTAGTAAAAGTTGATAGTGTTTTTAAAATATAGTGTATCTTCTTTAGTCTGCTTATTGAAGAATTTCATTTCATGTTTTTGGCAAGCTTTAAGTGGATCCAAAAGATCTATGAGTTCTTGCAAACCACAATTTGTTTCTGTCCTGTAGGCATGATTTCTTTGGGAGGACCCTATGTGTTTTGAGTCTTAATTGGTTGTCTCAGAAATCATCAGGTCATTCACAGGTATCCAGCCTACCATTTTAGTTTTTGAAGGGGTTTGATAATGCTTTTAAATTATACAGAATGCTCAATCCTTCTTATTGTTCCAAGCCATGTGATATGCCTGCAGTTTTGGGAAAACGTTTGGGAAACATAGGTCACCATGAGGATGAGGTCTTTTAGATAAGTCCACTCTTTCCACCTCGTAACAGATATAGGTGGACCTAAAAGAAGTAGACTTGAGTTATGCCTTTGTTTACCTAGTATTTTCTTTTCATTTTTCTGTTTTCTATAAAAAAAGATCCATGGGGCCAGGTGCAGTGGCGCTTGCCTGTGACTCAGAGGCTGAGGTAGGAGAATCACAAGTTTGAGGCCTCAGCTATTTAGCAAGGCCCTAAGTAACTTAAGAGATAACCTGCCTCAAAATTAAAATTAAAAAGGGGGCTAGGGGATACAGGTCAGTGGTAAAGCACCCCTGGGTTCAGTCCTCTGTACCTTCTATCATCCCCACAAAAAAAAAAAGAAAAAGAAAAAGATCCCTGAGTTAGGGGAGAGATTCTGTTTTACTGAACCAATTTTGTAGAACTATATTTTATTAGGAAAATCATCAGAACAAAGTGGCAGCTATCAGGGTTCTTTTTTGTTATGCCTCAGAAATATAAGAAAGTTGTAAAATTCTGGGGGGAGATAACAACTTGGAGACCTAATTCTATAGAAAAACTCTTAAAAAACCCTCAGTTTATTTTTTTTTTGGCGGGGGAGGGTACCAGGGATTGAACCCAGGGGAGCTTGAACCACTGAGCCACATCCCCACCCCTTTTTAATATTTAGAGACAGGGTCTCGCTGAGTTGCTTAGGGCCTCAGCCTCCTGAGCCTGCTGGGATTACAGGCATGTATCACTGTGCCCAGCTTTATTTTGTTTTATAGTGATGCACCAGTATAAGTTGGTGCTTATTTATGAGTTGATTATGAGGGTTTTTTTATGAGGTCTAATAAAATCCTGTAGGTGGCTCTATGTGTTTGAATCAAAAAAATTTTTTTTAAACAATTTTTTTGTAGTTATAGAAAGACACAATATCTTTATTTCATTTACTTATTTTTATGTAGTGCTGAGGATCAAATCCAGGGCCTCACACGTGCTAGGCAAGCACTCTACCACTTAGTTACAGCCCCAGCCCCTTGAATCAAAACAATTTTAAAACACAAAAAGTTAAAATTTTCTTTTTTAGACAGTAGAATCAATGGATTATAAGCATTTTTACTAAGTAGTCATTTTGCACTAAATTATAAGCATTTTTACAGTGAATTTTATTACTAGAATATCTTATCTTCAATTGGAAAACATAATAGTCTTAGACTTAAAATTTTTGTACTAAATCATTTGCTACAATTATTTTTAAAAAATAAACCAGATGAAAGCCTCCAAGAAGAAGTGCAGGTTATAAAGATTTATTTATTAAAATCGGCAATAAGTGAGTACTTTGAAATGTTTAATTGCTTACTTTTTTGTTTCTTTTTCTTTTCTTTCTTTCTTTCTTTTTTTTTTTTTTTTTTTTTTTTTTTTTTAGTTGTAGATGGATAGCATGCCTTTATTTTCTTTGTTTATTTTTATGTGGTGCTGAGGATTGAACCCAGTGCCTCACATGTGCTATGCAAGTGCTGTGCCACTGAACTACAGCCCTAGCCCTTCTTTTTTGGTTTTTATTTAGTGTCAACTATAGTTCAAAGATTTTTCTCATTTTCTAGTAGTATGTAGAATAACATAGGTCCTAATTAACAGACATAGTCATCATCAAATTATAATGGTAATAGAATTAATTATCGTTACAGTATTGGGGAAGTAAAAATGAAAATTCATTGATTACTGCTTCATGTTGAATGAATTTATTTTAAAATAACTTTATTATATGTAGGTCATTGTTAGCAATCTAACATCCCTGAAAACCTCTGAAAATTTTATATCCTAATGAATATATTGTGAATTTTGGCCCATTTCACGTGCTTCACTTTGAGAAGAGTTAATCCATAAAATTGCTTTCTATTTTAACTTATCAAATGAAGTGTTATTTTGTGGACCAGAAGCCAACAGTTCACTGTAACTTTCTCACAAGCTTTTAAAGCTCCACTGAAAGTGATTATCCATTTGTCTTTACTTTTTTCAGCCACTAGAGTTGGTATGCTTCTGGATCTTCATTTTTATCTGCCAAAAACAATTGTTAATTGCAGAAACCAAATCTCACAGTATAAAGTTTTATATACTATTCAAGCAAAGGGAGATTGTAAAATAATTAAATTTTTATTTTACTCTGTTTTAATATCAAGATAGTATGCATGTTAGAAATTTGTCTTTTTTTGAAATTTAACAACTGTCTGCTTTAAACCCTTTGCTTAAAAAAAAAAAAAAAAAAAAAAAAAAAATCAAAAGTTCGAGAGCCAGAGAGTTCAAGGGCTTGGGGAAATGGGGGAGTCAAGTCATTTGCACTTTGTACCTGTAAATTATGTAATAAATTATTAGAATTATACATCTGTACCTGAATGTTTTGTGGTAGATGTACTAAGCTACACAAGTTGGCCTTTTGCCTCTTCAAAAGTATTTCAGTACTCTGTTCAGCCTTTATTACTTGGGGTAATGCTAGAAGCCAAGATGCCAAAATAAAGGAAAAGGAACAAAATTACACCATCTGATAGTTTTAGTGGAAAAAAAAAGAATACAATTCTTAAGTTTCCAGGATGGTTTTATTAAAGTTCCATGCTGTGTATAAACATACAAGTGATGAGAAAAACATTAACTTGAAACATGCACTTATCTGGCATTCTCTAAAATACCATTATACAAGTTTTCGTTTACTTAGAAAAATACCCACTAAAACAATCACAGATTTTCTTAAAGATTTAAAAAAAATGTATTGGCCAGAACAAAGTTCAGGAGAATAAACAAGATTCCAATAGTATGTCAAAAAAACTGTACAAGGTTGTACATAAAACTATAGCTTACAAAAGCCTCAGGTATAGTAAGAATACTGAATTAAGATTTCCAAAGTTCTATTTACCAATATCTATTAATAAAATCCTTATGAAATAATTGACTTAGAAAAAGTGAAATGCTCATGATTTCAGTGTGTATAGAAAATACTAAATATCACTTTCTGAAATAAAGTGTACTCAAAACATCACATCATAGTCTCAGATCAAAATTTCTGTCATTCATTTAAACTTTGCATATAATGCCATGATGGCTTAAGCATAAAATTTCTCTTACATAATAACTTTTTTAAAACTAGACTCCAAATCATCCTGTAGCTTAATTTTTTCATCTTCTGAATTATAGTTTTTCTTAAAATCAGTTTTGAGAGGTAAAACATGTTGGGTTTATTGTTTGGTTGCTTATTTGGGGTTTCTGCCATAATATTTTTTTTTAAACTATTACATTGGAATTTAGGATTTGGTGATTTTCCTATATCTTTTCAAAATTAACATATTCTGTAGGCAATAGAAGTAAAATGACAACTGTGAACATTTCAAATAAATTTACACGTTGCTGCAACTAACCCTTGCTTTGGAAAAATTATTCGAAAAATCACAGAACATCAAAGAAATTAGGTTGCTAATTGAATCATCAGGCCAGTTGGCAATTTTAAGGCTTATAACATCAGCATATTGAGAACAGTTTTATATTCCTGTTCTTTTAGCTTTTTGGGGGAGAAACAAGAGGCTCTGCAACTATTTGACATTTTGTTTGGGATGGGATAGTCCTTAAGTAATACTTGGCAAATGCTGTTCTAAGCTGTTCAAATATTGTAGTTCATTGAGTATAGTCTGCTTATTGGACATAATAAAGTTTCAGGTGAATAAACAGAAGATACATGGCTCAGTTGGTATTGTTTCAGAGACAGAACAAAATGATTCACTGGCTACTTGGAACATTAGAATGCATGTGGCCATGAGACTGCCAATGGGTATACTGTGAAAAGATAAAAAGGCATCATGTTTTTTTCTTGATGCTTGGGATTGAACCCAGGAAGGACTTTGCACATGCTAAGTGCACACCACTGAGCTATATCCCCAGTCCAAAAATACTGTTCTTAAAACTGTTAAGTTCAAAATTTTCTCTCATGCTGCATTTAGTCTAGGTGAGATGTATATACTTACTTGGTCACAAAGGGACATTAGACTTCCTTTTCCAGGACAACAGTACTTTCATTAATAATATTGATTTTTAGGGTAAAGTGAGTTCTAGTGCTCATAGCTTAAGGATGAAGCCCTTGTGCTTTCATGACACCCCCAGAGGTTTTATTGGTATATATTATCACTGAGTAGCTTCTTACTTTTTTTTTTTTAAACTCCCTTCTTTCAACTACCTTTAGTCAAAGAAAGCCAAAGGAGAAACACTGAACTAACACTTTTGTTGACAAGCTTGATCAGACTTGACTTAAATATGTCCTTTGGTCTCACAAATTAGCATGGTTGCTAAGATACAACAAATGAAATAGAAGTTCTGTTCTTGATATTTGTAACACAGATTACACATCTGCCCTCAGAGCTACACTGGTCTGTAGCCAGAAGCTACACCACAACTGTCTTAGGCAGCCAGATGTGCATTCTGTGCCCCATGGACTAAATCACACTTTCAGAAGACTTTTCCATTCTAAAAAATAAAATAAAAAAATAAAAAGTTCTGCTAATTCATAGATTTTTCCAGTACTTCCAAATCATCATGAATAGGTATCTAAAAGCAAAGAACTGGGAAAATAATCATTTTCTATCACATTTGGCCTTAATATAAGACATCAGAACACATCTTTAAGAATAGTAAGTTCTTCAGAATCAAAGCCTAACTCAAGAGTTTAAAAATCAGATGAAATGTGACTGGAAAGGTTATCAGGTTCTTAGGTCCCCTGATTCAGTCCTGTCTCTCTGACTTTGTGTTGCTGTCAGAGGTAATTTCAATACTGCTAAATTTTGTGTAAGGAGCGCATGACCTCATGTGCTTTTTTGCCAGACTCTGCAAAGTTTAAGTGTTAGTGACAGAACATAGACTAGCTTCTGAATGTGCTTGTTTTGTTTTGAAAGAACAAAAAATGCTCTCAGCGAATGTTTTAAGAAACAAGTTTAACTCCAAGATCCTAAAAATGGTTTCCCGTATTGCCTGGAGAATTTCAGTGCTTTTTAGTAAAACACTTGCATAAAATACCTTAAATCTCGTCACGTGTGTGCACCAGGAAAATACTCCAAACTTGTAGAGATCCCCATGGGGAATATTGGGGAAACAATACAAATAGAATATTAAAAAAACAAAATGCCATTAAGTTTGCATATCTAATGTCAAAAGGCTGAGGTAATATTAACTGCTTAAAAAAAACCCACCCTTCTTGCTTCTGTTATTGCTGAAAAAGACTAATACTGATTGAGTTACCTTACTATACCAAAAGTGGGAGAGGATTTCATGTACATTTACTACTGGTGAGGCATAATGTTCAAAGCAAGTAAAAGAAAGTCAGTAAATGGAAAAATATAAAACTACTGTGAATGTTTGTTATCCTTGAGATCTTTAGTGAGGGAGACAGTCCAGCCCCAGTGGGGTTTATTACTTTAGCCTTTTCATGGTCAGAGTTTTTAAAGCTAATTATCCCCACCCACTCAGATTCTGTTTCCAGGTGAATCCTTAAAAATAAAGTTCACAAGTTCTTAATAAATAATAGTTGCAGTTCCTCCTGAAGATGCTGGGTAAAGTGCAGAGAGAAGCACCACAGAAACCCTCTTGCTGGCCAGTATGGCTTGGCTAGATTCGGATTTGATAGCCTACTTCGTTCAGAGTGCTGAGATCAGCCACCTTCTTTTCAGGCAGAGCAGGCCTAAAGGTAAGACAGGAAGATGGTGGGAGAGAGGGGACAGGGCAAAGAAAGATAATGAGCATCTTCAAGGGCCCTCTACTCAGTGTTTCTGACCCTTCTGATCCTTGTCTCTTTCCACCTTCCACCCCCACTCCACCAGCCTTAGCTCCCAACTCTGCTTCTCGTTCTTAAGTCTGCCTTTATAGGTTTTAAGGAACATTCTAGCAGGCTTTTAATGTAGAGATCAAAAATCTTCAAGGTGAGAGCCCGGCGCAGTGGCCCATGCCTGTAATCCCAGCCCTTTGGGAGGCTGAGGCAGGAGGATCGAAAGTTCAAAGCCAGCCTCAGCAATGGCGAGGCACTTAGCAACTCAGTGAGACCCTGTCTCTAAATAAAATACAAAATAAAGGTCTGGGGATGTGACCCAGTGGTCGAGTGCCCCTGAGTTCAATCCCCGGTACTACCAAAAAACAAAATTTCAAGGTGTTAAATGAACTTTTTCAGCTTTAAGACACTTGGATCACATGATAACTTTTGAAACCCTGTACTGGTATATGTTGCAACTTGTCTAAAAAGTCACATATGCTACAGACTGAAAGTGAAATTCTCCTGGAAACTGATTTCCTAGTGGATTAGAAATCACTAGACACTAAAGTGAGACCCTGTCTCTAAATAAAAATATACAAAAAAGGTGGGGGGGCTGGGGATGTGGTCCAGTGGTCGAGTACCCCTGAGTTTAATCCCTGGTACCAAAACAACAACAACAACAAAAAAAAACCAACTATGCCTATGTATTTATGTAAAGTTATGTAAGAAAGTACTTGTAGCTTGTGGGAGGTGGCAGAAGTCACTTAGTAGCACATTATCTGTTGTCATTAAAGACAATTTCTAAGTGACTTTCTAATAGAATGGAGCCTTAAGCCTTCTTGTAGTTTATCTTGCAATTTTTCCCTTTCCTAATAAGCCTCTTCTCACCTTGGAGTAACCAAGACTATAAACCAGCTTTAGGATGTTTAGTGCCTAGTGATTTCTAATCCAAAACTTTCACATTTGGTCATTTTTACAAGAAAAACATTTTTAGGTTACATATGAACCTTGCTCATAATTGTAAAAAATAAAACATAATTGTAAAAAGTTTCTTAGTTTATACCTTTGAAAGTTTTCCTAACGGCAAATGGTTTTCCCCTGGCAGGAAAGTAGCCCAATTTATTCAACTAGAAATAAACTGCCAGCTTCAGTCAGCTCAGCTCAATGAATGGCGTTAATCTCTGCCAACAAATTCTGTACGCTTCCCTTCTTGACCTTATTAAGTCTATGACCCTTCTCTGTGAAACTTGACTTCAGAAATGTTCCCTGACTTGGAACTTGGCCCCACTGAAAAACAAAAAGTGTAATCTTTATTGTCTCTATTGCATGGGCTTATTCCTCAGCTAGACCACATGTCCTGCTTTATCAGTCAAGACCCATGCCTCGTTTTTCTTTGCGTCTTGTGGTTCCTGGGGCTCACCCACAATGCTAATAAATACAGCTGACTGCTTATAGAATCCCAACACTGTGTGTAGACTCCTGCTTCTTTTGTCAAAGAGCCCAAGGCTTCCAGCTCTCAGGATGAAGGTGTCTTCCAGTCCTGTCATGCCCTGGGGATTAGCCATTCCCTTTAAATGGGACCACTACCACAGGCCTGACAAGTGACTTCCAGGACCCATGTGAGGGCCCTGCTTGGGTTGATAACTTAACACAGTTTTGCTTAAGGATTCAAACTCAGATTTCTGCCCTCGTCCTCAGCCCATTGATAAGGAGAGAACTACAAGTCAGGTTTAAAGTTTCCATATATTTCTCACTCACTTTGTCAGAAAGCCTGAAGTGAAGCCTCTATTTTGTCTCCTTGCCTGAGATGATACCTTTACAAACAGCTAGTTTGAGACCTTTTCCCTCAAAGCAGACTCTCCATATATTAGTATCAGCCTAAGACACGTGTTTAGAAAGGTAAGTCGACTTCTCACTTCCCCAGCATGTTCTACTCTTAGAAAACTCAGAAATAAAAAAATGCACTTGCCCAGGGAGAAGCCAGAAGTATGTGTATGCATTCCTTACTTTAGAGAAGGCATAAATGAAAGTCATTTCCTATAGTAATTAAAATTATGGACACCACTTTTCCTGGTGGTGTAACTATGAAAGCACATACTCCTTATCCAAATGGAAACTACATTTGTAATAGATGATATTTTTAGCTGATGTTTTCAATGATCTGTGTATGGCAGCCTTAGTTGCCCCTCAATATCAACTCTCCCCTTTGTGAGAAATCCCGCCACCCAACTTTTAGCCTAGAATACAAACTACATGCCCCAGTCTTCCTGTAGCCAGCCTGGGCTTGGGCTGACACACAACCAATGAGATGGAAGTGGAAGTGTGTGGCAGTTGGCTACGAGGTCTCCTTGTAGACAACTGGCATGTGCCCTTCATCATTTTTCTTTCCCTCTAACTTCCTGCTGAGGACAATGTGGAAGTGATGGTGGAGTTTGAACCTCAAGTTGGCACTGAAGAAGCCGGAGCAGTAAGAAGCCCCATATCACTTCTGTTGAGCTGCTTTCACATAATAGTGAATCATGTGAAAGTCTCCAGCTTCAACCCAGCCTTACCCACAGCCAAACCTGATCTTTGTTGATACCAGTTCCCTCCATTACCTCACAGTGCTAATTCATACCCGATGCTGGTAACAGTGGGTGTTGAGTCAGCCTGAGGAAAGTTAGTGTATGGAGTAAGAACTTGTTCCTAGCAAGTTGTAATTCTACTCATGAGAAATGGCGGCACTCTAAGTGAAGTCAGGAGTCACCCTCCCCACTCAGGGTCAGTCAGTTGTCTTCCCTGTAACCCTGCTAAACTATGTAGGACCTAAGCCATGGTGGCTCCTTGGATCTCCTATTAAGCAGTTTCCCGTGCTTAACAAGAGAATCCCTTGCTCCAGGGTCCTTGCCCGACCTACCAGTGATTGAACCCTGGGCCTCAAACAGGACAAGCATGTGTTCCCTACCAGTGAGCAATAGATAGCCCCAGCCCTAGAACCTTCCAGATACATTCTTTATTTTTGTGGTACTGGGAATTAAACCCAGAGTCTTACAGATGTGAGGCAAGCATTCTATAACTGGACTACAGCTCCATTCCTTTTCATTTTGTTTTGAGACAGAGTCTGAGTTGTCTAGGCTGGCCTCCAACTTGGCGATCCACCTGCCTCAGCCTCCCAAATAGCCAGGATTTCAGGTGTGTGCCACTATGCCCAACTCGAGTGCACACTTTCTTCCTGGCCTGGCATATCCTCAACACCAAGATGCACCTCTCCTGAAGCTAAATAAGTTGCCTTTCATGTATGAAAATGCTGCCAGTAAGATGCTAGCTTAATATTTTCCAGGTGTTGAAATAGATCTATACTGGCTGTTTGCTCCCAGTCCTGTGCCCAACGGCTTCTCCTGGGAAGTCAGTGGCCAGAACAGGCTACAGGACAGGGCCAAGAAGAGAAAGTTTGCCCATCAATCCTGCACTGTAGGCTTGCTGTGCCCACTGTAGCTGTGTCACTACTCCCAGTCACTTTGGAGCGCCTCAGTCCTGAGGAACAGGATTTTCACCATACTTTTCATAGTTCATGTGTTCCTAAAACTTCACTCTTTTTACTTTTACCCAGGTTCTGTTATTGGCATATCTGAAAATAGATGGAATTTAGTTTGGGAGTCTTTGGTCTCATTTTTCTAGATCTTTCCTTAGCACTTGCACCAGTTCCCCTGTGTCTTTCAGGAGCCAAGAAATCACTTATAAATAGCTTCAATCTATCAAGCACTAACAACGTGCCAGGCACTGTTCTATGAGGTTAGACATATTAATTCTCGTCATACCCTACCAAGGTTGATACTGTTACTGTCCCTTTTGTAGAAGAGAAAGCAATGAAGTTAGAGAAATTTCTCAAAGCAAAGTCACACCATTAGCAAATAATGGGGCCAGTGTTGGTCCCCAGAACCTGCAGTTCATCCCTTAGGAGCAAGCTGCCCCAGCCCACCCCCACCCCAATCAAAGCACCTGAGGAGGACACCATGGCCACTCCTGCCTCTGCACCTTGGCCTCTGCTGTCCTGTCTTTAGTGCCCTTCCCCATATCTTGTCATCCCTACAGGTCCAACCCAAATGCCCCCTATTCCATGAAGTATTTCCTGACACTCTACCCTCACAATTCAACTGCTAGAATCCTGCTGATTCACGATCCTTGTGCCTTGAAAACTAAACAATTTGAGAGCAAGGTCCAAGTAAATTCTGTGAGTCCTTCTGTTGAGTATGTACCTCTGCAACCTAATGTGTAAATGGCTAATAGGGCCTCATACGCTACATTTATCATGGAATTTTTTTTTTTTTTTTTTTTTTTTTTTTGGTACCAGGCATTGAACTCAGGGGCACTCGACCACTGGGCCACATCCCCAGACCTTTTTTGTATTTTATTAGAGACAGGGTCTCACTGAGTTCTAAGTGCCTCGCCATTTCTGAGGCTGGCCGCTTTGAACACGCGATCCTCCTGCCTCAGCTTCCCAAGTGCTGAGATTACAGGCATGCGCCACCGCGCCTGGCTTTATCATGGAATGTTTTATTTGAACAAAATCCTAAACCAGGAATTCAAGTTACCAGGACAACATCTGAAGAATTAACAAGTAGGAAGATTTTTGTTTTTCTTCTGTATAGGAGAGGCTTTATTCCTTAAAGTCATGTAGAGAACCTGCCTACTTATTAAACTGAATATGGTTCTATAATGACAGACAGCTCAGGTACTCCTAAAGGAAAGTGACTAGGTGGTCTCCCTTTGTATCCCCACCCTGCCTGCCACCCCTAGGCCACCAGATCCAGGGGAAGAAAAAGGCTAATTTTGGTGGAAGAAGAGCTGGGCTGAGATTCCTGGTGAACTGCCCAGGAGATGAAACCCTTTCCTTTCACAGCGGCAGTGACTGCGGCTTCCTGGCCTGGCAAAGGATAGAAGTGGGTTATCACAGCATGCCACCTGCCTGTGGGGGCGCAGCCAGAAATAGCGCTCAGTCCTCGCCAGCTCATCTCAGGGCCAGAGCTGGGGGAACGATGGTGTGTGCGGAGGCCTCTTCCAGTGCTCCCCCATTTATAATTAGAATATTGCCAAGGGGTTATTTTTAAGAAACACGAGCACCAGGATGATGATTCAGCTGAGTCTGTGCTTGCCCAAAACCTCTCATCAGATCCCGGGTTATTTTAGATTGGACGTTGTTCTCCAGGCTCATTCCCAGTCCAAACATGGCAAGGGAATCAAAGGATTTCCCTTCTTCAAGGCTCTGGAGCAACATTCTGTTTCAAGGGGAAGGGGTGAGACTCTGTTTGCTTTGACTCCCTTTGTGGGGGAAACGAGGGGGCCCTATTCTCTCCACACACAAATGGTGATTCCAGCCTCATCTGTTCTCATGTAAATGTGGATAGGGTGAACTAAGGCAAAAGCTTGATGGCTGCACCCCAGTCTACCCTTAACCCTGACTGTGGGTCGGAATCCTGGGAGCCAGCAGGTCAGAGGCTGGGAGGGGGATGTAGGTTGGGGAGGACAGTGTGGTGGCTCCATAGAGAAGGTATTATGTGGACAGCACCTCTGGGCTGCTCTTCCCCACTGCTACCTGAACTTTGACAGTGGCACACTGAGTCCTTTGCACACCAATCAGCCTCAGTGTGGGTACTGCTACCCGTGAGGCCGCAAGAAGCCTCAGAAACAGAAAATGAGGGCAGCATGTTGAGGACCATGGGGACATCGCCACATTCTAGGGCTTAACATAAAAGGAGGTGTGTGTTCCCTTGAGGCTGGGTTTAAGAAAAGTACTAGGTGGAAGGAAAGCTTATAGGGACCCCCCTTGAGCCCCCAGACTCTCTTCTACCCTTGATAAGGGGCTGTGTGTGGCACATGTGCTGGCAGGCACCCACCCACCCACAGACATGCAAGAGGACCAGTGTAGCCATGTCACATGCAGACTTGGGATTCCTGGAAGGGATGCATGGTAAAGGTGCACCCTAACATTAACCCCTTGGTCCTCCATGTTAAGGGTGCTATTGGCCCAGCATTTACAAGTGTAAACAGAAACCCCATGCCCTCCTCTCCTGTCAGGTGTGACAGGAATCAGATCAGG
Source organism: Tamias sibiricus (assembly GCA_025594165.1). Taxonomy (NCBI): domain Eukaryota; kingdom Metazoa; phylum Chordata; class Mammalia; order Rodentia; family Sciuridae; genus Tamias; species Tamias sibiricus. The sequence goes on along the minus strand of CM046669.1, from coordinate 45,410,819 downwards.
CCAAGCCCCAATTTAGCATCTGTGGCTTATCTGGGTAGGCCATGGAGAAAGCATGGTGTCGGCAGGGAGGGCAGAGGGGTTCATTCACACCTGTCACCCTCATCCAAGGCCAGTCCTGCTCCTCCCTCACATTCCTTGCTTCCCAGGATGTCGGGCACCACCATTGGCAGCTGATGGGGCAGACAGCTGAAGTTGTTACGTAGACAGGGAGGCCTTGCCAAGACAGAATGGGCTTTGAAGAGATTCTTCCGCCCTGGGTCCATCCCTTATGCCCTCCCCAGGCAGGAGGCTCTGGCCAGAGTTCAAGAGCCACAGGCCACTGTCTGAGACTCCGGAACACCACTTCCAGGCTCTGATGTTACCTCTCTTTTCTGTGACCCAGAATCCCTCAGCTCCAGGAACCCTGACCCTGTCTGACCCTGCAGAGCTCACAGAGGTTCTCGGCTCACTCTGCCTGACCTGATCTGTCCTGGTAAGGCCCGCCACTCCATCTTGGTTTCTTCAAGCGTCCCGAGGGACCCCAGGCCATATGAAATCCTATGAGGAGCTAATGGGTAAGTAAGTCATTTGAGTAGAGACTGCACTGTTCACATCATCTGGGAGGTTTGCTTTTCCTCCATAGTCTTCTTTTTTTTAACTCTGTCCTAAGGAAGCTTTCTTCTTTCTATCCTGGGAATGTTTTCTTGCCTGGGATCTGAGGAGAATGACTTCACTGGATGATCCTATTCAAAATATCTTCAATGTGATTAAACCACAGAATCGAATTCATTCTCTGACTTCATAAACAGCCCCTGTCCTCACTCACCCAGAGGCCTGGAGATGCATAATCCTCCCTGAAAGAATGAAGCAGGATTTGCATTGTCCAGTTTGTGACCCTGTGGCAAAGGGACCTTATCTTGAGGTGAGGCTTAGTAACTAACCTCTGGGACCCAGAGGGTCTCCAGTAGGGTGAGCAGAGTCCACTAGAGCCACAAATGCCAGAGAAGATGACGAAGGAGGGAAATCAAAGAGGAAGAAACAAAAAGAAGAAGAAACACCAACAGGGGAAGGATAGTAGGGGGAAGGGAAAGGAGCCATGGGTCCTTATGGACACTGGCCCCGCTGAAGAATGTTCCACATGGTCACCCCAATGGCAGGAGCTCCCCTCATGCCAACATAGCCAGCCAAGCCAGAAGTCTCCCGTCAGCTCCCTCCTGCTCTCCTAGGCCCAGGCAGGCGGCAAGCCGAGAGGTGTGACCTGTCGGAGATGGGAAGGACCTCAGGGGACATGCGTGCAGGCTCAGTGGGGGCTCTATTGACATGTGCAGTGAAAGCTGGCTTATTGGACATGGTGGTCCCCCCAGACCTAATGGGAGTGTCCGTGCTTACCACCAGAGAGGCACGATCTCCCACTGCTCATCTACACCTGCTCTTTGCAAGCTGGCCCCAGTTGAATCACCACCGCGATTGTCCCTCAGTGAAGAGCTATGAGGGCACTGAGGCCCAGAGCTGGGGAGGAGCTGGGTTAGATTCACAGAGGACCTTTGATACATGAACCTCAAACTCCATCACCCTTTCTCTTTTAAGAACCATGGCGGAAAACTGACCTTTCTCTGTAGGAGACACTTTAAACCCTCCTAGGGCAGCAGAGTAGGAGAAAGGATGCATGGGTGGAGGGGCTTCCCCTCTCCCTCTCAGCTGAGGCTCATATAGTCATCTCCACTCAGCCGCCCACTCAGCTGTGTCAGCCCAGTGACACGGATCTTCCTTTCTAAAGGGATTATTCAGACAAGTGCAAAAATGGAGTGGAATTCAGTAGCTTCAGCTGTAGGGAGGAAGTGGCTGGGGATATAGCCACTAAAATTATCCACGCACAGACAGGGGCTGGGACGCCACAGCTGATGGGCCTCTTGCCTGTTAAGGTCATTTCCATCCTTTGGGCCACTCCCAAGCTGCCCTGTGGCACCCAACACATTTAGAGCTGACATGCTGGCCTTATGTAATGCTGAAATAATACCACAGTGTGGTCACCAAACCCTTTGTGGTGCTCACCATCCCACGGTAGGATTCCTGGAGTTTATTAACTCAGAGTCATACTTGTCTCTTTCTTCCTCCCCAAAAGCAAAACCTGCTTGGTAAAGGCCATGGGCAGAAGCGGAGAAGCTGTTTCTCTGCAGAAATAACTCTGGGAGCCACAATGTGCTGGGATCTAGTCTGAGGAATGATAGAAGCTGACATCTAGAGAGGAAAGGAGGGGCCTGGGGTGGGCTTCTGGTGGGCCCTGCTTCTTGCAGCCCTTCTTTTTGTTCTCGTCCACATCCCTCTTGTCTCTCTCCCCCTACCCAGTAGCCCTACAACCCCTTCCCTGGATCTGCAACTCAGAAATCACAGTTTAAGAGGAAATGGGGAGCTGGGGACACTGGCACATGCCTGTAATCCCAAGCAGCTCGGTAGGCTGAGGCAGGAGGATCACAAGTTCAAAGCTAGCCTCAGCAAGCAAGGCAATAAGCAACTCAGTGAGAGCCTGTCTCTAAATAAAATACAAATAGGGCTGGGAATTGGCTCAGTAGTTGAGTGTCCCTGGGTTCAATCCCTGGTACACCCCCCCCCAAAAAAAAGGGGGAAATGGGGAGGGAATTGCCCCTCCTTTTCTATCTCGATCCATTTTAATCTCTAACCAAGATACCTGCCCTCTCAGTCTCTTTCCAGCCTCCAAATATGAGCCCCAGCTCCCTCACTGACCAGTTTCTGGGAATAGGACAAAGTGACAAACACTTTTTGTCTTCTGGTTTCTTTATCTGAAAATAAACATTGTAAAACCATTCCCTGCTTACTCTGTAGGACTGACATGCTGGTAATAATGGGCTTGTGTAAAAGCAGTTCACCATTCACAAGTCACTCTTGTCACAAGATCTAATTGAATCCTTTCAACAACCTTGTGAGATAGGCGAGGATGCATTTTTATTCTCTTTTATAGATGAAAACTAAGGTTCCCTAAGGACCAAGGATCTGTCCAGCTGTACAGCCAAATCTGTGGCAGAGCTGGGACTCAACCAAGACCATGTGCACTGTCCCCATCATGGCCAGAGGCTCATGTGACACAGCATGCTGCTATTATTAAGAAAAGCAGCATTTTCCCCAGTATAATTATAGCTCCAGTGTTTGCTAGTGGATTATTGCTGGTTACTCTGGGCATCCTCAGCAGCTGCAATCTGTCATATCTTAAGTGGGTCATTATGATCTAAGAAGTAGGTGTGGAATTGCTAGTCCTGGGGCTTAAACAGGAGGGTTAGCCAAGGAAAAGGATGAGCCTGAGGGTATTTCGGATGCCACCATCCACTGATGGCAATCACACTTTTGCTGGGCACAGTTGACTACAGAGTTTTAGGAAAATCATAAATTCTAACACTCTCATTTTATGGGTGAGAAAATGTATATCCAGAAAGGTTACAAGACATGCCCAAGGTGACATGTCTTAGCCTAAGTGGCTAAGCTGGTTCCAGACCCAGGTTTCCTAAATCTAGGTCCAGTGCTCCTTCCATTCTACCTGGCTTCCAGGCTGTTGTTCCTCTTGGGCCATCTGGGGCTTGGCCCTTTTTGTGTGTACACAACTCATAATCAGCACGGTAAGAGTAGTGGGGAGGGGGGTGCCAAGTGGATCCTTTTCCACAGATTGACCCCTGAATGAGGGTAGTTCTCTTGGGGATCGCCGTCTGTTCAAATGCCAAACCCAGGACACAGCTTTGTCCCCATGGGCCAGGACAACCCCACAGATGTGTATGCTGGGCCTTGTGTGGGGGAAGAGAAAGATTACTCACGACTTGTCTCGCCTGCCAAGCCTTCTTGGGGGGCTTGCTTGTCTCCTTCGGGGGGACAGGGATTTTCCCCGGGTTCTCACTTGGGTTGGAGAGCGGGCACTTGCAGGTTTCAAGATCTGAAGGAGATAGGGGGCATTAACCACGCTGTTTCCTAAAGGACCCCCACACCCCATATTCTCCTACATCACAGCATCCCTGCCCCAGGCCCACTCATGGTCCCACGGTTCAGAGGCACCGGCAGGAAGACTTCCAGAGCCACACACATTCCTCCCTGCACTGGCAAGAAGCAAGGGCACCGCTTCCCAGAGGGCCACATGATCGTCACATCGTGTCCCCTTTTCCATGGCAGACAGGGAAACTGAGTCAAATGCCTTGGCCTCCTGCGTCTACTTGGTTTCTTGGCAAGATCCTCTGCTTGTGAAGACGAAGCCTCAGCTACACTACCCCAGGGACCAGCATGTTCTTCCTCAGAATCTCCCAGCCCAGGCACACGCAGAGTGGCTTCAGTTTATCAAAAGCTCCACTCTGGGGCCAACGCGTGAAGGTGACAGGCCCCCAGATGCTGAATATAACCAAGCACAACCCCCACCCCAGGTGTTTAGTGTGTGCAGGGGCTTTCCTGCAGTGACTCCACAAGCCCTGGAGGGACATGGATAAGCTGGCATCATGTCACTGCAGAGGTAAAGCCTGACAGAGGGAAGAAAGGCTCTTAGGTATGTTCTATACAAGGCCTGCACAGTGAACGCTACCTCGTTGGCTATTGTGACGCCTAGTCAGAATTTTATGTGAAAGGGCTTTGCAACTTAGATGGCAGATGTCATGTGACTCTGAAACAGATCATAAAGCAGGGAAACCAACTCATCCTGGTTTCCCTGGGCCTTCCCTGGTTTGTTTTGTTTGGATACCAGAGACTGAACTCAGGGGCACTCGACTACTGAGCCACATTCCCAGCCCTATTTTGTATTTTATTTAGAGACAGGGTCTCGCTGAGTTGCTTAGCACCTCACTGTTGCTGAGGCTGGCTTTGAACTCACGGTCCTGCCTCAGCCTCCCCAGCTGCTGGGATTACAGGCGTGTGCCACTGCACCCAGCTCCCTTCTTGGTTTTAGTACTGAAAAACCTGTCTTGGGAAACAACTCAGTTCCAAGCACACACTCTAGCAAAACTAGAGCTTTAATGTAAAATGACTACATTTTAGATCTGATTTCACAGAATAAATTACAGGCCAAGATAATGCTCTAATTTTAACATCTAAGTTGGTTTTAGTTCTGATTTTTGAACAGTTGTCCTCATGATCCTAGAGGGGACTGTTCTAGGAACTCTGCAGATTACCAAAATATATGGTGTAGTATTTGCATATAATCTACACAATCCTCTCATGTACTTTAAATCACTTCTAGATTACTTGTAATACCTAACACAATGTAAATACTATGAAAACAGTTGTTACACTGTATTATTTAGGGAATAATGACAATACAAAAGTCTGTATATATTCAGTACAGATGCAATTTTTCCCCAAATATTTTCAATAAAGTTGGTTAAAACTGCAGATGCAGTACCCACAGGTAAGAAGAGCCAACAATGTTATATAAAAAGAGAGACTTCAATTGTCTTTATCAAATAATAAATGACTTATAATTCTCAATTTACTAGGGTGACCACCAAGCATGACAACCTCAGGAAACTTGTGATCATCCTAGAAATTTGAGGCCTGGAGCAAAAGGGGTAGAAGAGGGGATGGGGAGAGAGAGGAAATGGGGAAAGAGCTCTTTGGCACAAATTTGTTTTCCCACCACCTACCTTCATCCTCATGTCCCTGGCATACTTCTCCAGCTCCTTCCTTATGTCAGCCCTCAACATCTTTGAGACATTGAGGACCAGCTGCTTCCACTCGATGGGTTGGAAGCTATGAGGCTCATGGGGGACATATAGCCCAATCTTGACCTTCTTGACTGTGTGCAGATATTTCTTGTAAGAGTCTTCAAAGTCAAATATAAGGTCACTCAGAGTCCGAAAGGTCAATGGCTTGTCCATCAGCTCAGCCCTTCTGCTCATGCCCAGTGAGCCATAGCGGCCATTGCAATAAATCCCCAGCACAACATGGTGAAAGTAGTTTCCTGAGAAGTAGGTTTTAAAGCTGATGGGGAATCGCTCGATGGAAGGCTGTCCATTGGTTAAGTATCTCAGACGATTTGAGTCAAGGAAGAAACAAAGGCCTTGAAAGTTCACAGAGGAAGGACTCCCAAGAAAGGAAAACAAACTCATAGGGGTCAATGAGTCTATCCCTCTGCCTCTAAGCACGCCCACATCTAACCTTTCTAGATCCTTTTATAAAGGATCCACTTGATATCTTCGAGTATCAACTAATTGGTACATACCAAAGCAGAATTAATATGGGACAGAGAGAACAGCTTGCCATCTTTAGTAATTAAATGGAAAACAAACAAACAAAATACATATATCATGAAGGCACTTTTTCCTTGCTTGGTTCTCTACAGGGGATTAAGAGCTCTTCAAGGTATCTTTGTTGTTGTTGTTGTTGTTGTTGTTGTTGTTGTTCTTCCTTTATTCAGTCAGAATGATATGCTTAGACTACCATGTGTGAAATAGACCAAGAACATGCTGTAGTCCAAAGTGAGAAATGAAAATCAGAATCCAGGCAATAGAGAGGTGGGAGGAAGGCTGGCTGATGATCTAAATGGCAAGGGCCAGAGAAAAGTCATAAGGGGTCACATTTGCACCTCATCTGGTCCTCCCAGGCCCTAGAGCACCCATGCCAGAAGCCTGGGGTACCATGAAGAGCAGCTGCCTCCACACCCGAACCCCAAGGCTTCCCTCAGTCCCCAGCCCACAAGTATTCACACCTTCGCTCTCTCCACTCACTGGCCATTTGGATTTAGTAACAGTCTCTTACTGTTACCTTGCTTTTGACCTAGCAACTCCACAGGTACAGCTTCAAACACTGGTCCCACTGCTTCCCTGTACTGGAATGACGGACAAGAGGCATCGCATTTCTCAAGTCCATCTTGAAATCCCAACCAGCCCTGCTTAGGCTGTTGAGTCCCTCTGACCAGCTTTTCTGGAGAGTGCTATTGGAAACTCATAATGTCACTCCTCTGCTAAAAAGATTTGGTAAACACTAATCCAGGTGCTCAACACAGTATCCTGGCATAGCAAGTGTTTGTAGTGGGTGCCATTCTCCACTCTAAGAATGTGTCTTCACTAATGCTGGCCTCCTCTCCCATTCCATGCAGTGGCCAGAATGACCTATTTATGTCAAAATTTGGTATATGTCACTCTTAAAAGTTTTCAATGACTCATCTTTTCCAGGACACAGTCCGCATCCTGCCATGATTTGACCCCTGCTCATTAATCCTTTAATGGTCCCACTTTCCCCCTACCCTACCCTACCTCCAACACTAATGGAGGACCCTTGACAGTTCTGAAGAATTCTCTCTGAGACAATACACAGATCAGTGACCATTGCCCTCAGCATATCTATTCTCCTGTAATATGAAATCAAATATAACCAAACATTTAGATGACTTTTAAAGGATCTTTACATTACATGATCCTTTATATTATAGAGCAGGGACAAAATATTATTAAAAAAATTAGACAAACTCTACACTGCATTGCATTTCTTTTTTTTTTAATATTTATTTATTTGCTTTAGTTGTACATGATATGTTTATTTGTACGTGGTGCTGAGGATCAAACCCAGGCCGCGCACGTGCTAGGTGAGCGCTCTACCGCTGAGCCACAACCCAGCCCTGCATTGCATTTCTATTGTAGTAATAACTTACTTTTTTGCTTCACTTACACACCAGCCATATAGTGGGGGGGGATTCAAAGCTGGCCGAGATCTTTGGGATCTCATGAGAATCATGATAAGAGGCTGTGGACTTGCTCTCTGCTCCCAGGGGTCACATACGCTGCACCCCCGCCTGGGGACAGCCTCACTGCTATGCCCTCGCTCCCTTCCTGAGGGCTGTGTCTTCCCTGACTTCCCTCGGCTTAGCTCGCTTGATCCCTCCACGTACAAGAACTCATACAGCACCTGGTGCTGACCCATCCTGCACTGTAACTGGCCTCCATTACCCCCTGGGTACAGCACAGGCCTGGCACACAGAAGGGCCTGTTTAATGCTTGCTCAAAGAATGAACTTTAGATTGTGAGGATACACTTCCTTACACTTAAAAGGACAGCACTCAGTGGGGGCTGAACTCAGGTGCCCTGAAAAAGAGGAAGTTGACAAAACCCAGCCCTCAGCCGGAGGTCAGCCTTGTCCTCTGCCCTCAGTTTAATCAGATGGCTCCTCCTTATGGAAATGTTCACCTGCTCTCTCTTTACTTCACCATGTACGATTCCTGGTGGTAAGGGAGTGAAATCATGTCCTCTGAGTCTCTCACATAAATTTCTACCTGCTTTCTGGGGTGAGTTCTCTGAGTGTGAAATGAGGACATTCTTTAGTTGTTGAAACCACTGTAACAAAACACTGTCAATGAGTGTGCCCTGTGCCTGTCAGGCTGCTAGGTAGGGCTGTGGAGCCAAAGATGAAGAACACAGCCTTCTCTGGAAGTCTGGTGGGAGGCAGACTCAAAATGGATATGTGGTAGAGTTACCATATGATCCAGCAGTTCTGTTCTGGGTATATAGCTGTTACAGTTGGACATCAAATGTCCCCCAAAAGCTCATTAGATTATGAGAGCTGTGACCTAATGAGTGGACTAGTCCATCTGATGGATGAATAATTTGAAAGGACTATCGTACTGGGTGATAACTATAGGCAGGTAGGTGTGGCTGGAGGAAATAGATCACTAGGAATGTACCTTGGGGCTTAAATTTTGTCCCTGGCATCTCTCTCTTTCCTCTCTCTCTCCTCTCTCCCTCTCCTCTCCTCTCTCTCTCTCTCTCTCTCTCTCTCTCTCTCTCTCCCCCCCCCCCCCATCTCTTTCCCCTTCCTGGCTTCCATGAGCTGAGCAGCTTTCTTTTACCATGTCTTGCCTCGCCTGGGGTCTAAAGCAATGGAGCTGGCCGACCAGGTACTGAACACTTGAAACCATGAACCCAAATATATTTTTCCTCCTCTAAGTTGTTAGCAGGATAGTTCGGTTACAGCAATAACAAGCTGACTGACATCAGTTAGTCATGGTATCCAAAAGAACTGCAAGCAGGGTTTCCAGACATTTGTACACTAAGGCTCACAGCAGCATTAGTCACAATAACCAAAGTGGAACTGATCCAAACATCCACCAGTGGATAAATGGATTAACAAAATGTAGTATCTATATGACAAAGAGTATTATTCATCCTTTAAAAAGAACAAAATCCTGGGCTGGGAGTGTAGCTCACTGGTAGAGAGCTTGTCTAGCATGCATGAAATCCTGGGCTTGATTACTAGTAGCCAAAAAAAAAAAAAGGAAGAAATTTTGTAATACACTAAAACATGAATAAACCTTGAGGATATTAAGCCAAGTGAAATAAGCCATGTAGAAAAGGACAAAATCTGTACGATTCCATTTATCTGAAGTGCCTAGAATAGTCAAATTCATAGAAACAGAAGGAGGATAGTGGTTGCCAGGGGCTGGGAGGAGGCACCACGAGCTGTTTAATGGGTATGCAGTTCCAACTGGGACGATGAGAAAGTTCTGGAGATGAATGGTAGTAATGTCACACAAGATTATGGATAGATTTAATGTCACTGAATTATATATCTGAAAATGGTTAAGATGGTTAAACTTTGTTATGTATGTTTTACAATAAAAAACAAGACCCAAACATAGTGTGATACATGCAGTAAGAGAGGCAAGCCCAGCAATCTCTGGGTGCACAGAAGAGGAGCCTCAGCACAGCAACACCGGAATTAGTCCTGGAGGACAAGTAGAGTCAGCCAGGTAGGGAGGTGGGAGTGGGGAGGGAACAGGAGAGACCACCAGTCCATCATATCACAAGTCACTGATCTCCAGGATTTGTTCCATCATTATGGCAGTCGGTGAAGCATTGGGTGAGGGTTGGGAAGCAGCCTGAGTTTTTTCCATGGGAAGGGAAACAGCAGCACCCCAAACCTCTGGATAACCTCCTACCACCCCATGTCTGGGGCAATGCTGATGCTATCTCTCATATCGCACCTGTAACTTTCATAAACCATAGTCCTTTAGCACCATGTCCTTTAGCAGTGAGGCCCTCTGAAATTGTTGCTATAATTCAGAAAATAATTTAGAACCAAAGATCTATGTATCCAGCATGTATCCGTGAGGCTTAAGTTTCCTTTTTCAGAGGTCAGCCAAGGCACCTGTGCACAATCTGGCTTCAGATCAGACCTGTGAGTGCTCCACAGACAGCAGAGGCAAGAAATTCCCCCTCCCATGACAATGTCCATGAGCCGTGAGGCAGTTAATGAGTATGCAGTTCCAACTGGGACAATGAGAAAGTTCTGGAGATAAATGGTAATAAAGTATGTACATGTGGGCGGGGCTTGTGGCTCAGTGGCAGAGCGCTCGCCTTGCACGTGCGCGGCCCGGGTTCGATCCTCAGCACCACGTAAACATAAATGCATTGCATTGTGTACAACTAAAGTAAGTAAATAAATATTTTTTTTAAAAAGAAAGTATGTACATGTGCTTCAGCAAGAGGAAAAGAAGTGGCTCTTAAGGAGCAAATCCTGAACTTGGGCTAAAGTACAAAAAGAAAAACAAGGCAGAGCAGGTCAAGGGACACAGGCTTCTATGTAGCCAAACAGACAGCTTCCGAGTCATCAAGGTCTTTTCCTGGACCTGCACAAGGGTCTGCGGGAGACACAGATGATGGCCCAAGCCATCCTTCACTATCCCTGAGGGCAGAGCAGGACACAGGGATGCTGACGCACAGCAAAGAGAAGACAAAGATGCTGCAACTTTTAGAATTTAGGTCTGTGTTTCTTGTCTGTGTCCCAGAGTCAGATTTCACTGAGTTCAGCAGTGTGAGCTGAACCTCTCCTCCCTCCCCACCTCCCCTGTACTGTTCTGAAATGTAACACGGACAAGAACAAAGGAAAAGCAAGAGTACAGGCCCAGAGTTTTGTCACAGATCTATTCCCTGAGATCCCCAAAGATTGTAGATAATTTCAGCAACAGGGAGCTTAGATACATAAAACTGTGGGGGGTGGGGGGGTAGGAGGGAGATAACTATATCCAGGTGCACTTAGATGTCCAGCAGCAAAGAGTCTGAGGTTAGCTCATCCATCCAGAAAAGGGCCTGGGCTAGTGTTCTTCACTGATCTCCAGCAGATCCCTGGCCAATTGTTCGCCCCTATTAAACTTGCAAGAGGCTCTGCTAAACAGCTGTGGCTCATTCCTGCCACTAAAGAGTTGGGGCCCTCAGCCATCTGTTGCCCTGACCCTCAGCCCTGGCCTCCTGCTGGGCTCCCCAGGCACACATTTCATCTCCTTTGTGGGAAGCAGGGAGCAGGCATCACAGCATAGCTGGGGAGGGGCCTCCGTGAGGCTCAAGTTTCCTTTTTCAGATGTCAGCCAAGGCACCTGTGCACAATCTGGCTTCAGATCAGACCTGTGAGTGCTCCACAGACAGCAGAGGCAAGAAATTCCCCCTCCCATGACAATGTCCATGAGCAGTGAGGCAGTTAATGAGTATGCAGTTCCAACTGGGACAATGAGAAAGTTCTGGAGATAAATGGTGATAATGTCGCACAAGATTATGGTTAGACTTAATGGGAGACCAAGAAAACAGACCAGTGTCCTGCTGATTGCCAGAGCTCCTTTCTCTCCTGCCTTTCCTATTACCTCTCTGACTTCCCCTCCTTAAGTCTCTTTCATGGGTTCTTTGTATCCAACCAGACCAAAAAATACCGAGATTTTTGTCCTTGATCATTTTCTCCTCTAACTTCTTGAACAGCAGCTACAACCCCCCAAATATCACAGCTTCTAAATCAGTATCTCTAGTGTAGATCCTCCTGGTGAGCTCCACTCTCTAAATAGCCCATCCTGCATCCTGAATTCAATGCCTCAAATTCAGCTAGTCCAAATCTGAACTCAGGTCCCCATAAATCTGATCCTCCCCTCTAAGTCCTTCCCTTGGACTGTGACACTATGATGCAAGCCAGAAGTACAGGGTTCCTGCTTTCTCCTTTAGCTCTTCACTTCTCAGCCATCCACAAGTAGTGTCGATTCATTTCCAACCCTTTCCCTCCTCCTTCACTGCTACTTTCTCAGTTCAGTTCTGCACTGAAGTATCCCACTTCTCTGTCACTCTCACCCCTCCAGCCCATCCTCCACACTGTCACCCAGTCAGGAAACATGTATTTGTTGACTCCTTATTAACTCCTGCATCCAGCTGGCCTCCAAGTTCTGTACATTCTGCCTCATTACCAACTCCTGAAACCATCCCCTTAACTCCATTCCTCTCACCAGGGCCATGGTCCAAACATCACCCTTCCCTCCTGTAATAGCTCCCAATGGGCTTTGAAGATCTAGTCCCAGCCTTCTCCAAGCTGTCCTTTTTCAGCCTGAGCTTTAGAAAGCTGCTCTCACCAGGCACAGGCATGGTGGCACACACTTGTAATCCCAGCAGCTCAAGAGGCTAAGGCAGGAGGACCTCAAGTTCAAAGCCAGCCTAAGCAACTTAGTGAGGGCCTAAGCAACCTAGGGAGACCTGTCTTAAAATTTAAAAAAGGGCTGGGGATGTGGCTCAGGGGTTAAGCACCCCTGGGTCCAATCCCTAGAACCAAATAAAATAAAATGGAAAGCTACTCTTTAAAAGGTACATATGATCATGTCACTTCTTTGCTTCAGACCTTCCATCTGAGCTGTCTACTACCTTTTAGGAAAAGGTAACTTCTCAGTATAGCACACAAGGACCCAACTGGTTTCACCCCATCTCTCAAGCTCATATCTTGCTCTGTTTCCTTTACCACCATCCCTTCCAGCCATCCACCCCAGAGAACTTGGAGTTTCTTTGCTCTTCTATCTGATCATGTCCAATTACCATCAGCACCAATAAGTGTCGTCACAGTTTTTCTGGACTGTATGCTTCTCGGGCTGAAGAGCCAAGAGTGTGGTGGAAAATAGAACAGAAAGTGTGAGAGAGACCAGACCCTTGTGCCAGCTGTGTTCCATCAAGTGGGAACACACTGCCACTTCTTGGTCTCCTCCACAATCTGCCCTTACATTTTCCCTGGAGATAGGTTTGGCTACTAGCCTTCTCGTTACTGATTCCACTTTCCCTTAAGTGTTTTTCCTGTGGCAATGTCAAATTAATGCAAGAAAGAGCCATATTCTCTCTCTCTCTAGTCCCTCTAAGTTAGAATTCTCCTTGTGACCAGGGAAGCTGCAAACCACTGGCCTGAGAGCCAGCCCTGACAGAGGCTAGGGCTAACTACTGTTGGTCCAAGAAGCCAAGCACTGATTTGGTTCAACTCCAGAAGGTTAAAAAAAAAAAAAAAAAAAAAAAGTTAAAGAGAAGCACAAGAGAGTTTGATCCCTTCCTTCAAAGAGAAATGGCTATCGTCTCTGTTAATTAAGGATGTTGAAGGCACACCAGCCCCATACTTAGGCCACCATCTGTGCAGTAAATGTGAGCATACATAACTTCAAGGATACATGCCCAGGATGACAGCTTCAAGGCATTTGATAGGTAAGGACTCTCGGGTCATTTCTTTCGCTGTTTCCATTAACCTGTAGGATAGAACACAGCAAAGAATTCTTAGGACTTAATTATGCAGTAGTCAGTCTGTCTGTCAATCCATCAGCATGCCTGTCTCCACCCTAGGCACCATGCAGGAATACAGGGGAAAGAGAGAGCTTGCTTCACAGGGAAACACCAAAGCGTTATCTGCACTTGGCAGAACTAAACCCCTCAATTCTCCACTCTGTTCTCCAAGAGTTACATCCTGGAGGTGAGTGCCAGTATTCCATGGCATCCTCCCAATGGAACAAGCAAATGAAGCCCCAGAAAGTGAATCTTACAAGCTTCCAATGCTGAGAGTTAGACTTCACTACTAGACATAGCAGACAGAGTGGCTCAGCCCCACCTTCAACCTGGGCCCAGGGGCACCCTCTACCTACACCTCCAACTGACTAGGATATCTGAGCACAAGGATATAGGTTGGGAGAGGGAATTGGCAGCTCTCTTTGGTAGGAGAGAAAGAGGTCATCTGGCCCACAGATCATGCACCACTTACCCACTCAGTGGTCTCATTTTCCTAATTTCAAAGAACTGGGTCCCTGTATGATTATATCTGTGTAAAGTATGTAAAGGGAAAGTGACAGAAAATCCAAAGATCCCGGTCATCCAGTAGAGGAAAATATGCATTCTGATTTCTCAATGGGGTTAGGAAGCAGGAGCTTTTCAGAAATAGCCAGTAGCCTCTAACTCTTCACAGTCCTGTCATAAAATTTAATCCAATTTTTAACTTAGGTCTCAAAGCACCTTGGACCTTTGTAATAGCTCTTTTCTGCTCTGTATTCTGATTACACACACACACACACACACACACACACACACACACACATATATATAAAATTTTAATTTACTACTAGACCACAAGTTCTTTGAGAGTTGAGATTGTTCTTTTATCGTCTTTATATACCCATAAAGCTTGGCAGAAGCCCAACATGCTTAAGTAAGCAAATATTATTAAATGACTAAGGAAGAAGTGAATGAATGGGTGGATGGAGAGATTGATGAATGGATGTCAGGACAGAAGGGTGAAATGGAAGGATGCACAGATGGAAGGATGAAAGATGGAAGGAAAGATGGATGAATAGGTGGAATGGAAAGATGGATGGATGGAAAGGAGGATGGATTCAGATGGATGGATGGAATGGAATGAAGGGTGAATCAATGGCAATAAGGTTTTTCAATTGCACACAGAATGCAACAGAGTTTACTCTAGAAACATCACTTTCTTTTCATGGCTGGACTGACGCTTGACATTGATTACTAAACATAAAAGATGGCACCACTATCCACATCTAGAATTTAGCTGGCTGCCCAGAAGGTCTCCGGGACTGGTAAACCTGCACCAGGTGACTCTGGAGGAGATCAATGATTCCCTAATGTTCTCTGAGACTGGATCTTGATTTTTCTCACTCTGTAGAAAAATTGCTTTGTGTTTGGCTCTTTTGCCTCAAACCAAATCATAGAAAAAGTGCATGTGGGGAGGGCAGTAAGGAAGTAGGAACACCTAGAGCTGCTGCAGCCCTGGAAGGACTTGGGGGACGGACGCACCCCTGAGCGAAAAAAGCAGCTGCCAGGAGACCTTCACACCCTCCTGAGAAGGGCTGGGGTCCCTTCCAGCACCAGTGTGTTTGGCCTCTCAGACACAAGCACACATGAAAACCATCTGGGGAGCTCAAAAACAGATTCTAGGCACCGACGCTGGAAATTGTGATTTCAGGCCAGGCCTCTTAACCATGGGTTGCCATTCAGAGTCACCCTAACTCAGACTACTGAGTTCAAAGCTGCAGGGTGTTGGGGCAAAGGACAATTTTAACAAACTCACCAGCTTGGAAGTTACTGACTAGGCTTTTGAGAATAACCATGAACAATACAGGCTTGGTGGCATTTCTCAAATGCCATGTACAAAATATTAGAGGTAAAAGAGAAAAATGAGGAACTAAATATTCTCATTTGAAGTGATGTATTTTTTTTTTTTTACTTAACCAAATATTTACTCAAAAAGTGGGGTTCCAAGTAAATATAAAGAATTCAATTGGCAAAAATTCATTTATATGCCCAACTTTCCTTGTTTATATATTTAATATATACATCTAGTACATAAAATAAGATAAATTGATAATTAAATAATGAAAATTTACCTGACCACCCTCTCTTAGTTTTTACAATTAATAACTGAAGCCCCTGAAAGTGAGTGGGCGGGAAAAGTCTCCCTAACACACCCTCTGCAGAGTAAGATATACTTGCCCCTATGTTCCTCAGAAGGCATCTCCCCATCTAGCACAGCCAGTGTGGCCCCTCTCTTTCCAGAATCCCATGCAAGATCAGCACACCAGTTGGCTGCTTCTTAGAGGCTGTATCAGGGGACGGTAGAATTCATTCTTTCATGATTCCACAGCCAACTGAGACTATCTATAGTCAGGTCTGGACCCAAGCAATTCCCAGACCCTGACACCTGCTGCTGGGTTCAGGCCAAAGTAGGAGGGGATCCCAATGAACTAAACCAAAATCAGGTCAGAAGGTAGAAGAAAGAGTCCATGCTTTGCTTTCTTGGAGTGATGGCTCCAAAGGCCAGGTGATCAGGAGCACATCCTGACAGTCCCCTGGTGGTTCCTTTTGCCCTCTCTGCAATCAGTGATCTTCTTCAATGACCATCGTAGTGGGTCAGAGAAAAGAAAAATTAAAATGCAGATCCTTCAGGACAACAATGAAACTTAGCTGGGCTTAAGGGAACATGGGCAAATGTTATGTAAAGCACACACAATTTGCCCCTATGGATGCCATTCCAGCCCAGACCCATTCTCTTTACTCTCTGGCTTGGTGATCCTTGGGAAGGCTAAGTCCTAGGTGGAAATAGGAGCCATTCTTATTTGTCACCTTCTGGAATATTGGATGAAGAGAGTAGGTCACCTTTGAAAAGGGTCAGCTCTTGGGATTCAGGTCTGCTCTGGCAGGAGTTTGTGCTTCTGGACTGCAAAGAACTCCCCAAGTGGGGTTTCAGTTTGTGGATCAGCGAGGATACCCAGTAGCCTTGCCAGGGCCAGAACTGTTGACCTCCCTTCTGGAGGGTGCTTCCAGGACTCCACTGAGAAAATGTCACGTGGGGGAGCTAGTGATCCCTGAAATGGGAACTGTAATCAAGTAATCTCTCTACCCAAATGAGCAGGAATTGGTGTTATTTCCATCTGGTAACACCCAGCTCTATGGGAGGTGTGCTGGTGTTTGGTCCCTTTAGAGGAGACTCAAAAAAATCCACCAGAAAGAGTCTTGCCTATGACACAGAGAAAAGGAGGCTCTTCTTGAGCATGTTGGACATGTGCTTGGTGCTTTCTGAAGTGCTTTTGGCCTCGAGGCTGGGTAGGAACAGACAAAGAGAAAGCAAAGCAATGTGACTGGGTTTTGCAGGACAGGCTAAGTTTATTTCTATGGAGAAAGGGCAAAGGTCAGCAGAAGCTCAGCCTTCCAGACAATGTGCTGTGGCTTGCTCCCCACTGGACACCTACGCTTGATAAAATCCCAGAAGTGTCCAGTGAGCCATCACTTCTGCCTCTTCGTTCCCACAGCTTTGCTCATGAGGAGCCCTCGAACTGATCTCATCTTGATTGTAAACAAGCTGAGGACATTGGGATCAAAAAATCTAGCTGGTCTGAACCAGCCTGGACCCACAGGGTTCCTCAGCAATTCTTCAAGCCCAAGTCGGGGATAGGGCCCTCACTGCAGAGCCCCAACTGATTTATGCAGAATCTGAGCAAGGTCATCAGCCTGGGTTGCTGTGGAAGTCAAAGGCAGCAAGGGGTAGGACTCTTGAGATCGTGAGTGGCCAGAGACCAAGGCAAATAAGTCAGAGAAGAAAGAAAAAGAAGAGAATAGAGGGAAGGGGAAGAAAGACAGTTGTTCAGTAGAGGAAGAAAAGAGGAGGGGAGCAAAGGTCACCGACCCAGAGGAGGGAAACAGAGAAAGAGGAAAAGATGTAAGAAAGAGGGGATCTCAGGGAGAGCCCAGGAAAGGACATGAAAAGGGACAGAAGAAGAGAAGCCAGAGGGCCTGGCTCACTGTCCCCTTGCTGTCCTTGCCCACATCCTGCTTAAAGAAAGAAGGGATGGCCATTGCAATTACATCCTCTGTTATCACTTTTAGACTCTCATCTGGGGGCATTCCTGTATGCCCGGCCTCACCAGCCTTAGAGACCAACTGGAGCAGACATGACACCAGACTCACAATCCCCCGCCCCCCAACTCAGTCTGCTCAGATGCTGGGTAGAAGGATACTGTAGCGTCTTCATGTAATTCTGGATTGCCTGGAGCCAGTCTGGAATCGTCATCGACAGCCTGTAGTTTGGGACCTGGGGTACTGAAGGCTGTAGAGAAACAGAGAAGGATCTTTTTGTTGAGAAGACACTCTGAAGCTCAGGAGGCCAGGCACAGAGCTGAAACTACCAGAGAAGGAGCTGCTCCCAAGAGCAGACAACCACCCTGGCACGGTCACTTGTTCCAGTGGTGCCTCCTCCACAAGGTCTCCCCAGAATTGCCAGTGCATCATGAAAGATCTCCCTCTATACATACTCCCCTCTGGGTCATGGGGGCTCCCTATGGTCCTCCTCCTGTTGTGTTAACACAACCTGAGGCTGGCTTTGAACTCGTGATCCTTCTGTCTCAGCTTCCTGAGAGTCTGGGATTACAGGTGTGCACCACTGAGCATCGCACATGACACCTTTTGTTGATGGCTAATGATGACCCCATCTCTCCAGGGCATCATTTACACACAATTCAGGTGGATGGTGCCCTACAACATGATGCTAAAGGCCCTGGTTCTCAAAATACTCTCTCTCCCTGCAACACCCACTGTATTCTGTCCCCTGAGTCCCACACCAAGTGGATTAGGAAAGATTCCTCCTTTTGCTTCGATTCTTCCTAGACAAGTGCAGCTCCTCTGACTCATAAGCCTTTTACTCTTTTACCCAGAGGATACCCCAGCCAATTTTTTTCCCCTCGTCTACTGTTTTTTGCTCAACACTTAAGTATCTACAATGGCGTATATAAAGTTCTAATCCCTGCCAGAAAGAAAGAACCAAAGGCAAGCAAAGACTAGAAAGGGGATGGAAAGTGCCTCTCCCGGGGAATTTAGAGCTATGACACCCACTCAGCTCTGAGCAACCCTGTCAGGGAGGCCCACAGCAAGAATAAACAGAGATGTCCAATTAAGCCACTCCTGGGAAGCAAGAAACAACAACATGTGGGAATGGTTTTGTCATGTACGCTTGTTAGATTTTTTTTTTTTTTTTTTTTTTTTTTTTTTTTTTTTTTTTTTGGCACCAGGGATTGAACTCAGGGGCATTCGACCACTGAGCCACATCCCCAGCCCTATTTTGTATTTTATTTAAAGACAGGGTGTTGCTGAATTGCTTAGCACCTTGCTTTTTGCTGAGGTTAGCCCTGAACTCATGATCCTTCTGCCTCAGGTTCCTGAGCTACTGGGATTATGGACGTGCGCCACCGCGCCCAGCATGTTAGATTTTGCTTTGGTTTTTTTTTTTTGTTTTTTTTTTTTTGTGTTATTTATTTATTTGATTTTAGTTGTACACAATGAGTTTTTACGTGGTGCTGAGGATCGAACCCCGGGCCACACATGTGCTAGGCGAGCGCTCTACCACTGAGCCACAACTCCAGCCCCTTTGGTTTTGTTTTGTTTTATTCCCCACTATATGTTTCTCAGTCTCTTTGCCTCTACTGTCTGGTGGGGTAGGGTTATTGGTGACAGAGGAACCCAGTCCCTATGGACCCAGGAAAGAGAAAGCCTCTTGGGGAAAAGCAGAACTGGTTAAAAGAAAGATTAGTCCCATCCATGGAGAAAACAGGACCAGGGAAGCCCTAGGGTAGTACTTAGCAGATAGAAGGGGAAGTTGCTGGGAAACGGACTCAGGGACAGCCCTGGGCAGCCTGGCTGGGCAGCTGAGCCAGATGCTGTCTAGAACATTCCTGGCTTTTTCCCTGACTCTCCAGGCACAAGTTCCTATGAGCAGAGGCCATGCTGCCCCAGGCAATGGGGCAGCAGGCTCTTTCCATATTTCTGCCCCTTTGGCTACATTTACTGCAAATGTGCCTTGATCTTCATTTCCTCTCTTGCCTCTAATCTGTCTTGGCCTTGAGACATCCTACTTCACAGCCACAGTTCCTTCAGCTGAAAGTCACACTTCCTGCCTCACAGTTGAGGATTATGTGTGAGTCGTGTGTGAGTGCGTCTAAGTGGATGAACTTGCAAACACAACTGTTCTGCAAGCTACATTTTCTTTACAACATCTCAACTCAAATGAATCACATTCCTGCCTGAGAGAGTTATTTTGGGGAGCAAATGTTACAATTTGAACATACACACACACACACACACACACACACACACACACAGAATCAAAATAAGAAGTGAGCAGGGTACAGTGGTGCATATCTGTAGTCCCAGCTACTTTGGAGGCTGAGGCAGGAGGATCACTCGATCCCAGCAGTTCAATGCCAGACTGGGCAGCATAGCAAAAATCCATCTCAAAAAAAAGAGGCAGGGCTGGTGATATAGCTCAGTAGTAGAGCACATTACTCACAAGCTTAAGGCCCTGGGTTCCATTCCCAGTATCACCAAGAAAAGGATTGGGGAAGAACACTTGCATTTCTGCTCAACAAACACCAGGAAGTGTCAAGCTTATCCCTGTTTTTGTTTTTGTTTCTTTTCAGAAACATCTGCAAAAAACCCATACCTGGAATTCTGTGTAAAAAACGTGCCAGAAATTTCACAGAGAAGTGAGGAAAGAAGGGTAGAATTGAACAAACATTTTCATTGCATTTCCTATGTTCTAAGCTCTGGGCCAGGTACAGAGGGTCCGGAAGCATAGGAGCAGAGGAAGGGAGGAGGGAAATTACAGTTCATTAAGCTACGAGCATTTCTCCACAGAAAAGTGCTTTTTGTACCTACTTAGTAGAAAAGTTGGTCAGTGTGGGGAACTGGAATGGTAAACTTCTAGCAAACTGTGCACGGCCAGTGACATGGTTCAGGGTTCACTGCAGGGGCTGACCACCAAATTATTTCAACTCCCCTGAAGCTCCACAGGCTGTGTGATGGGGGTGGGAGTCAGGCGACAGCTGGTCCTCAGAATAACAGCCCAATGGCGCCCAAGGGCTTTTCAAGACAGCTGCATGGTTACCTCAGCCCGGCTGTGAGCAGAGTCCTAGGGCTGCGGCCACATTTGCTCCCAGCCAGGAGGACAAATGTAGACATTCCCCAAATCCAGGCTAGGGAGTAGAGCTGTGGTGGGGAGAGGAGCGGTGACTGCTGAGGGGATGATGTCATCGGCTACAACTCACTGGATGTCTGGGAGAACTGGCAGGGGCTCAGACTGGGGGGTAGCTTCCAACCAGCGCCTTAGGCTGCCAGGGTTCCCACGGAACCTGACTGTAAGCCAGGTGGGCTCCTTGGGGTGTTATCACAAGACACAACCAGGTTCAAATCTCTGCTCTGTCACCTACCAGCTCTTTGGAGCTGCATAACCTCTCTAAGTCTTCATTTTTCCTTCTGATAACAGAGGAATCATATCATTACCTGTTTTAAACCTTCCAGGCTGGTTGTGAGGTTGACATGAGCTAATGTATAAATATTCAAAGGTGTTAAACTGTAATGACTCTGGTCAACAACAGATTCTCAGGGGTCTAGACCAGGAAGGCTGGAAGAGTCTACACCTTTCTGGAACTTGAAAACAGAATCAGCAGGGGCCTAAATTCTCAAGACACTCAGAGCTTAGAATCACGAAGATGCCTTCTCACCCTAGTGGAAGATGAAAACACCCACTTTCCCCTGGGGATGCACGGTGACAATAAATCAATATCCTTAATTCGTGAAGAGTACATACAGAGTGATAAGAAAACTCTTTAGGTTTCAGTGGAAAAAAAGATGGCCCCCAAAGATGGAAGCAACACAAGGGTCTATGGATGAATGAAAGAAATACACACAATGTGCACTTACATATGATGGATAATTATTCAGCCTTAAGAAGGAAGAACATTTTAGTACATGGTAGACCATGGATGAAACTTGAAGACATTTGGTAGGGAAATAATCTCATCATGAAAGGGCAAATGTTGGCACACGTCTCTCATCTCAGCCACTCTCAAGGTTGAGGCAGGAGGATTGCAAGTTCGAGGCCAGCCTCAGCAATTTAGTGAGACCCTGACTCAAATTTTAAAAAATAAAAAACAAAAAGAACTGGGTTCAATCCCCAGTACTGGGAGGGAAAAAAAAAAAAAAAAAGTAGAGGGCAGATATTACATAATTCCTCTTGAATAAGGATTAAAGAGTTGCCTGATTCATAGAAAGTAGAGACTGACCGCCAGAGGCTGGGGTGAGAGGGAGATGGGGAGCTTAATGTGTACAAGTGTCAGTGGAGGAAGATGAAAAAGTTCTGGAGATGGATGGTAGTGATAGAAGCACAATGTAAATGTCCTTATCGCCACAGAGCTGGAGCTGTGCACCTCGAGTGGTTAAAATGGTAAATTATGTTATATAGATTTATCACAATGAAAAGATCACAGAGACAATTTGCAAAAGAAGAAATGCAGAATGAATAAATATTTGAAAAAATATTCAAGCTCACTAATAATTTAAGAAATGCAAATTAAAGTTACTGCAAAATGTCATTTTCCTCTTTCCTAGTTAGCAAAGACATTTTGAAATGCAAATACCCAATGCTGGAGAGGATGCTCTCACCCAGCAATGATGGAACATAAATTGGTGTGACCTTTTTCAGGAAAAGCCCAGGGCACTCCGTTTTTCTTCTCCCTGACTGGTGTCCAAAGAGTCCTTCCTCATGCTATTTCCCTGCCAGATTTCATCAAACTCCAACTTTGATTTTCCATGCCTGTTCCCCTCCAGGGTCTCATATCCTGCCACCTACATCCTGTTCAGCAAACCACAGCTAAGTTGATGAAGGCAGAATCTGGAGGAACAGCTCAGACTCAACCTCTCCACAGACAGAGGCCCTGGGAGGTCTAGCCGGACAGGAAAGAGGGGGAGGGGGGGTGGGTTGGAAGACTGTTGTTCAAGAAGAAGAATGAGAGAAACCACAGACAAGACTTTTGCAGACAGCCTCTCTTCTACTCCATTCTTTTTTTTTTTTTTTTGGTACGGGGCATTGAACTCAGGGGCACTTGACCACTGGGCCACATCCCCAGCCCTTTTTTGTATTTTTATTAGAGACAGGGTCTCACTGAGTTGCTAAGTGCCTTGCTATTGCTGAGGCTGGTTTTGAACTCCTGATCCTCCTGCCTCAGCCTTCCAAGTGCTGGGATTACGGGCATGTGCCACCGCAACCCAGCTTCTACTCTATTCTTGCCAAACACAATCTGTCAGGAGAAAGCAAGGGGAAGGAATGAGGATGAGCACGTGTATAGCTAGCACTGCCATGTGGGAGAGAGAGGAGAGGCCAGGAAGGGAGCCAGGGAGGCAGCAAGAGGCCCAGGCACTAGTGATCTTCGACAAACGTGAGGAGTAAGCAAAGGGTTTTGTCTTCCCTGCTCTGAAAAATACACTGCACAGGCTCCAGGCAGAAAAATCTTCCTGGCAACTGGAGAGAAGTGGCACAGAGCAGCCAGCACCCATGATCTCAGGATGGGGCCCAGGCTTCTGCATCAAGAGCAACCTTGAATCTGTTAAGGGCGGCTTAGTACAGAGGTCCAGGGGTCACAGCCTTGAGCAGAGCAGGATGCACAGACAGGACAGACAGTTCTGAATCCAGGACAGGGGAGGGAATGAACTGCCCCCGTGAGGCCGCTGGGGGCCAACGTGGAGCCCCACCCCCAGCAATGTCTCAAGTCCCAAGAACTCACACTTGTTGGCTGAGGCAAAGCTCAGACCTCTAAACGTGAATTCTTTCCCAGTTTAGAATCAATGTGAGAATGAGAAATAAATGTGCAAGGGCTGCAAGAAACAACGGATGTTTCCTGCTGAATCCATCTTGGTTTCCTGCCTGAGTGGAGCCAGCTCCAGGCAGAGGACTGCTAGGACTGCTTCCGCTTTCTCTGCCCCTCCCCCTTCCCAACCTCTAGAATCCTCCAAATGATTCTTGCTTGTTTCTTTCATTCTGCCCCAAGGTCCCACATGTGAAACACCTATAAACACATAAATTGAGCAAGAATTATAGCACTTGTGGTAACTTTGCAATAATTATTAGGCTCACAGAACTGAAGACTTGTGAACTCAATGGGTTAAACTATCCCTGAAAAACCTTGGATTTGACCTATTCAAGAGCCAACTTCAGACTCAGCAACCACCAGGGAAGAGGCCTGCAGTCACAAATTTGGAAGAAGGATCTCAGTGAAAACTCTCCTTTCCCTCAGGAGGAGACATCTGGACTTTCAGGCAAAGCTGACCATGGTCACTAATGGAACGTCCTATAGACAGGAAGGGTCTGTCATTTATTCCTCCTGCTAGGCCCTTAAAACCTTTCCCCGTCCACTTCTTTTTGCTTGTTAGTCCATCTTCAATTGCCAAAAAATAGTTAAATGCCTTGAAATTCTCCAACCCATCTCTACAACCACTACCCTACCACTGCTCTTTCATGCTTCAGGGGGACTTTGATTTGCAGGAAGCAGGAAAGGACTTGGCCCCAGAGGAGAGTCTGCCAAGTTAAGCACAGGAAATTGCCTTTGATCTGAGACAAGTGGCCCCTGCACAGGAGCTTTTGACATCATTCCCATGTCAAGAGACTGGGCAGTAGTCAGGGTTTGCAGAAAAGTGGGTCCAGGGAGATGTCATTTGAGGATCGACGATGGAGAGCCAACCATTAAGATTCAAGGCTGAGAGAGAGAGAGAGATGTTAAACTCTTTCCCTAGGTTCAAAACACCAACTGCCCAAATTTGGGCTGGCAGAGTCTTGGCTTAACTGCAGTTTTCATATGATTTTCATGTTCCTATAAAAATACAGTAATGATGCAGCTGACATATAAAAAAGGAACATTCTGAGCCGGGTGCCTGTAATCCCGACGACTTGGGAGGCTGAAGCAGGAGGATCACAAGTTTGAGCCCAGACTCCACAACTTAGTGAGCAATGTGGTGAGATCTTGTCTCAAAATAAAAAATAAAAATAAAACAGGCTGGGGATGTTATAGGTCAGTGGTAAAGCACCCAAGTTCAATCCCCAGTATGAAAAATAAAAGAAAAAAGAAACATTCTCTTTTAAGAGCATAGCATTCATCTATAATAGTAGAAATATTAGATACAGATCTTAGGAAATAGAATCTAGGTTCTAAACTGCTCAGACAACATTTAGAATACTGTATTTTACATGTGCTTATTTCAGAGGGCTGATGACAAACTAGCAATTGTCCTAGAAAGAGGACAAGAATAAGTTAGTCTGGGAACTATGACATATAAGAAAAGGTAAAAGGCACTATCAGTAGACACAGAGGACTAAAGGATAATGCGGAATGGCACAATTCTAAGGGTTCTTAATCCAGTGGGCCTCTAGTGACACACAGGTCAGCATTAGAGACCTGGAGACCCCTGGGCCATGAAATCATGCGATTTGAGAGTTGCAAAGAACATTACATGAAATCTGCTCTGCTTTTATTTTATAGATGAGAAAAGTAAGCCCAGAGATTTTAAGTGAGTGACCTGGTCACAAAGCCAGCACAACCAAGACTAGAAGTTGTTCCCTAATTTTTGCTTTAAGTGCCTTCCACGGCTTTGTAGCCTTCAGGGTTGCTGTGAATAGCAAAGGAAGTCAACGTGCTGTGCACTGATTCAAAGGGCAACATAAGAATCAGTGGTGAAATGTGACTGGAGTGGGGGTGGGGTTTCTGTTTAGTCTAAGAGTTTCCCCACATTCAAATCTGGCCAGTCCTGGAGTCACCTGCCCTTGAGGTAACAAGTGTTCAGGAAGAGGAAGGGAAGGGGTTCAGCTGAGATGGGAGACTATTTTAACTACTAAGATTCCATGATTTCTACATGGAAAAGTACATTCCCACACACAAGGATGGAGGAAGAATGAAGGCACAATTAGAGACCAATAAGTGTGCAAGTTGGAAAGGCATCCCGGGACAGTAGCATCTAGCCTCTGTTCCCTGTGACCATGTCTTCTAGGCTTAAGGGCTCCAGCTTCTCATGTAAAGTAAAGAAAAATTCTGAAGTCAGAACTGCAAACCAGAAACAGGGCATGGGTAATTTTGGTTGACACTCATGCGACAGGTTCTAGTTGGGCATAATGAAGATCTCCTTGACCAGAAGAGTAATAAAATACTCCAACTGATGCTGCAGGAAGTTTAGAGGCCCTATCACTCTCCCAAGGGCACATAGCCTTCTAGCCTGCAGGCTCACATGCTCAGCTGTCACCAGATTCTATCAGATGGCCCTCTAGGACTCTGGCTGGTCTTGTATTCCTAGACCTGCTTAGGAATCTTCTCAGCCATACCAGTGTCCCCAATATCCAAGGGAAACTATCCACCAGAGTAGCCCCCAGGCTCTGCAGCATTTCTCCCCAGTTTCATTTTGGTATTTTACATAATGCAGTTACTCCCACCAGGGAACATCTTCCTCCCTCAGAAACAATATCCTTGGCCCTCAAGCTCAATCGGCTCTCAAGCTCAATCGGCTCACTCCTGAGCCTCTTTCTTTATACAGTGAGACTAATTCATCATGTGTACTGGAAAGTCCCTTTTCAGCCACAGCCAAAACTCTTTTTTTTTTTTTTCCTCTTGGAGTCCAGATACGCTGGGAAGAGACTGTTCACGGTTTTGCAAGTTTCAGAGGTGAAAGTCACTGTCATTTAAAAAAAAAAAAAAAATTGGCAAAAAGTCTAGAAATGATTCACGCTGAGAAGTCTGACTGGTTGATTGCAAATTCATTCACAGCTTAATAAATCATTTGCTGAGGGGGGGTGGGGGAAGGAGCAAGAGACTCCAAAGAGGACAAGTAGGGTGGTATCCTTGGGGTCTATGCATTTTTGGCATCGCTCGTGTTACCTGGTGGCGCTAGCCTTTGCTGAAGGGGGATGGACATGGGACTGAGTAAATAATAGTTTGGCTAGAGATTCAAAGAAACCTTGGCACAATCCTATTATATAGTTTCAGGATAGTGCACCCAGTACCCGTCCCTCCCCAATTTCTAAGGCTTCCAAGGCAAACATGTTAATTAGGTAAAGGGCTGATAAGAGCAATCGGGAGGAGGGAGTTTGTAGCAGGACCAGTGACATGGAGATTGCCTCTATTTGCCCTGTTCAGGCTGAAATGGCCCCATCACTGCCCATCCCACCCTCTCCTGCGAAGCCACTGACCTTTGCCAAGAAGGCGGCGTTCCTGATAGCGCCCACCATTTCTCCCCCCTTGGGGTGCACCTTGGCCACGTGCATCCACATGCGCTCCCAGGTGTGGCTGTCGATGGGGAAGCCGCTCTTGTTAACGTGAAACAGCACCCCACCGTCTTTGTCCTCCTCTTCCGAGCCCCCGCTGGTGGCGAGGCTCACGGGCCGTGCGTGGCTGCTCCGGGACCGGGTGCCTTTGGAGCCTTTGGGGTGGGGGCAGCGGAGAGTGTCGGCCGCGGAGCCGGTCATGGTGGGGAGAGGGCGGGTGGGGGGGGCGAGGTGTGGGGGGTGCGCGGCAGCGGCAGCAGCGGGGGGCGTGTGAGCGCGGGCGCGGCGCGGGGATCAGCGCCCCGCGGGGGTGGCCTTTTCCATGCCTCTCTCTGCGGCAGGACGCGCCAAGGGGTAGCGGCGGCGAGAGCTCCGCGGAGGCGGCCGGGCTCCCGGCTTATGGGCCGTGCCTGAAATCAGTGGAGACAGCAGACACCACGGCTAAGTGGACATCCAGAGGAACCGAGTGGGAGCCCTGGAGTGTCTCCACGTCACCCCCTGCTGCCCCTTGCACGCTGACAAGACCCCCTCCCCCAAGGAATTGAATGCGAGCTTTCAGCCTTCCAATTACCTAGAAAGGCAGCTTGAATTTGCCACAAAGCTTCACATACACCTACACACCAGGGTGTGGGGGAAACGAGGAGCATGGGGGATGCGGAGTGGACCGTGTAGGCAGAAGAAAGACAGCTCGTGGAGCGTGAAGACACACGAGGTCCCCGCAAGGCTCCACTCATTCCTGGGTCCCCAGATGTGGACGAACGACGAGCCGAGCCCAGACGTGCCGACACGTGAGCGCCCAGGGCTAACGCGAGGGCGCTGCAGTAGCCTCCGTTTGCAAAGGCAGCCCCGCTTCTTCCAGGAAACCCTCCCGGACCCCGGCATGAGAAGGGGCGCCCCTAGCCCCATATTCCAGTGGAAAGAGCTGCATCCGCCTCCCGTACCCCGAATTCCAGCGCCAGGCACCCGGAGTGACTGACTGCAGGCGGGCCGCGGGAAGGGCGCGCGGCGCTCCGGGACCTACCTCGGAGCGGTGGGCTTCATTGCTGCAGAGCCTCTCCCGGAGGCGGGGGCTGCTGCTTCGGCGCCTGCTGCCGAGCCTGGGACTGGGGCTGCTGGGGTTGCTGCGGTCGTCGCCTCATTCCATGTCCCATTCTCGAATGTTATTCTGTGACATATAACCGAGTCACCCGGGCAGCCGCCGATGTTCCGAATGCGTCCATTGGCCACCGCAACAAAGAGGGGCGGGTCCCGGGCTCGGGACTCTACAACCCGGAGCTCGGCGACGCTCTGATTGGCTCCAGCGCTTCTCCGGCGGGAGGAGAGCGGAGTAAGGGAAGCTGGGCGGCCACGCGAAATCCGATCTCTCTAGAGTCCCGGAGCCCCGCGGGGCTGGAGCATTTGTCCATAGAACTTAAGATCTCGTTTCGGGCACGGTGAGGGTTTGCAACTGTGGGAAGCATAGGAGAAGCAAAACCTCCCGAAGTAGAGAAGTGACCCTGAGGCAGAGAAAGGGATTGGTGTAGGAACAGCATGCACAAAATTTAATATTTTTTAAAGCGCTATAAGTTTCTCCCGAATTAACAAATGGACACAGCTTTGGGTTTTCTGTTATTTGTGATGATTAATAAGGTCCCTATAAACTCATGTTGATATGCGACTTTAAAGCCCAGAACGTCAGCCAGGCCCCCACTGTTCTGCCGCAGCTACTTGGTTAGAGAAGGAGATGGAGAGATCCTTCAAAACCAAGGAGAAGCGAGAGGTCCTGCCACACTCCCGGCTGAAACACCTTTTCCTTAAAGGTGATTCTCATTCTCCCATTCATTCTCTTTCCCTTTCCCCCTCTTTCCCTCTCTCCCTCTCCCTTTACTCTCTCCCTCTCAGAAAGAAAGGTGGGAAAAAGCACCAGATTTTCTGATCTATGGGATGGTT
Source organism: Tamias sibiricus (assembly GCA_025594165.1). Classification (NCBI taxonomy): domain Eukaryota; kingdom Metazoa; phylum Chordata; class Mammalia; order Rodentia; family Sciuridae; genus Tamias; species Tamias sibiricus. The sequence goes on along the minus strand of CM046669.1, from coordinate 45,382,037 downwards.
CCAAGTCCAGGTTTGTCTTTTTGAGCAGAGTGACCCTGGACAAGCCACTTTCCTGCTCTGGGCCTTTGCTTCTCTTTCTCAAAAGAAGAGAGCAGATTTCTCACCCTCCCAGAGTTCTGACTCTCAGGTTCTTTGATTCCAGAACTTGCTCTCTTGTGGACACTTAGGAACCTGGCTGTGATTCCTTTCTCTTTGAACTCCAGCTTTGAGAGTGAAGCAATCATGACAATGGGAAGTGAACCTCCAATAAAGAATACCATCCTGAAGGAATACTGACAGAGGGTCAATTTTAAGGATGCTTAACCATATGAGTGGCCTGGGGGGCGGGGTCTGGGACTTTGATGGTGAGGTATCAGTGTCAGCAGAGGCCCCTGGGGAGTAGCTGAGAGCCAGGACTTGGGTGAAGAGACCTGAATTCTGGACCTAGCCCCGACCTAGCCCTGAGACAAAGCCGGTGCCCTAGGACTTTCCATAGTCAATAATGAGAGTGATGACTTAGGCCCACACAGACAAAGGAAATGGGTCAGTTTATGAAATACAATTCAAGTGGAACAAGCACACCTGAGGGGGAAAAAAATCAGGGGGGCTGGGGTTGTGGCTTAATGGTAGGTTGCTTGCCTAGCATGTGCTAGGCCCTGGGTTCGATCCTCAGCACCACATATAAATAAATAAAATAAAGGTACTTTGTCCAGCTAAAACTAAAATAAGTTAATATTTTTTAAAAATTAAGAAATTGAGGGCTGGGGTTGTGGCTCAGCGGCAGAGCGCTCGCCTCGCACATGCGCGGCCCGGGTTCGATCCTCAGCACCACGTAAACATAAATGCATTGCATTGTGTACAACTAAAGTAAATAAATAAATAAATATATTTTTTAAAAATTAAGAAATTGAAAGAAAATCATCCTCTCACCATATAATTGCCTCAGTTTTCATTGCACAGTTAAAGGAAAACATGCCTCAGAGAGTAATCTATCTTCTAATCTTGAACATCCTTCCTTCTTTATGCATTCATTTCTTAAATCCATACCCCTCTCCAGGAGACTAGAATTTCAAGATGAGGTCCAATATTCAGAGCCTAAGGAGACCAGTCAGTAAACATCAAACAGCACGGGTCACCTCCCTGGGAAACACTTTCTGTTATCTCCAAGCAGGAGCTAACAACCGTAACTACCTTGCTAATTCAGGGCCTGGATCCTGCTTTACCTAGGAGCCAAAGGGGAGTGTTGGTTCATTTTTTGCCTCAAAGTACCTTGGGATTCTCTGACAGCAGACAGGGAGAGCATTTGTTGTTAACCTCCAATATTCTGGTTGTGTGGTTGTGTGTTTTCTTCTTTCCCATGGGTGGGATGGGTGGAGAGCCAATGGCCACAGCATATGAAGACAGTTGTGTAAGATTTGAGATTTTTACTTTTCCAACATAGTGGCATGGAGGTGGATTTTGCTGTCTCAGAAAAGGCACTGTGAGTCAGGACTCTTGTTCAGAGTTCCTTTGCACTTGAGAGTTGCACTAGATTGCATCCAATTTTTTTCTCCATTTCTTTGGGTATTTGGTTAACAGGACACTCAAGTAAACCCAGGCCATATTGATTTAGGGGTTTTGAAAATTCCAATGGTAAGCTTGGCACAACCATATATACACATGGTGGGATGAGACCAACTCGTGATTTGAACAAGGACACCCAGTAACTAGATGCTCAACCTCTAAGAGCACAGTCACTTCCATTCATTGGCACAATGACTGGTAGAGCAGAGAAGTGCGGTAGAAAGGTTTGGAATGAGAAGAACTGCTGATACTATCTCAGTATCAGTTTCTGGAATCACAAAGATAAGACAAAATCCTACCCAGATGGATCATATTTCTAACACTTGTGAATGGTGTGATTTGGGGATAAGCTGCTTAATATCTCAGCCTCATTCTCCTCAAAAGTAGGTATCATACTACTCTAGAGGGGGCTTTTGAGGATTCAGAGAGGCAAGGTGTGTGAAAACACATGCGAAGTGCCTCAGAGATATTGGTTGGGCCTTAATCTGAATCCAAGACTTGCAGAAACAGATTTGGAGACATCTGTTCCCAGCATGTCTCATTGTCTGAGAGTCAAGAAGAGAAGTCACATCCATTGCCAAGGAAAGGGACATACATTGAAAACAAGCCATGGATGTATGGAGGGGGGCGAGAAAAAAGCTAGGGGGGAGCAGGAGGGATATTGGCACACAGGAACTGGCAGCTTCTCTCTGCCTCCATTGGCAACGAAGAGGAAGACCCACCCAGTTATGGGTGGGATTGTGTCCCCCTCCCTCACAAAATTCTTATATTGAAGTTCTAACCCCCAGCAACTCAGAATGTGACCTTATTTGGAAACATTGTCATTGTAGATGTAATTAGTTATGATGAGGTCATATTGGAGAGGTTGAGTTTCTAGTCCAATATGACTGATGTCTTTATAAAAGGGGAAATTTTAGACTCAGAGACAGACATGTGCATAGGAGAACACCACATGAGTATGGGACTCCTGCTGCCGCAGCCAAAGAAATCCCAAAAGCCAGAAGAAAGGCCAGGAGCAGATGCTTCCCTGGTGCCTTCTGAGGAAGCATGGCCCTGCTGAGGCCTTGATCTCAGACTTTCAGCCTCCAGAAGCATGAGACCACCAATTTCTGTTTATACCACTCTGTTTGTAGCACTTTGTTCTGGCAACTTTAGCAAACAAATATGCACCCCAAATGGGGCTTATGCCCGTGGATTCAACCCAAGTGTTCAAGGGTCTAGAATGAATCTGATGAGGGAATTTACCACTTTGTTGAAGTAGTGACTTTTCACTAAACATCAACAATAATATTCTGTAAGCCATGAGATTTAACAACCCTGGTCTTATTCTAGGACAGCAGAAGAAAACACCAAATAAGGAGACTACACCTTTTTCTGGGGACAGGGGTTTGTTTGGAAAGAGAATAGGCTCTTCAACTCTAACTTCTCTCAAGGAATATTTTCCATATATTCCATGACAGTCTCTAAACCACATGAATTGTCATTTATTCATACAATGTTTTGCATCATTCCCTAAGGGTTTTTGGATATAGGTCTTGCCATATAAATAACAAAACAAAAGGTAACATTTATCCAGTACTTAATTTATGCAAAGCACAATTTAAACACTTCATTTGTATTATGTCATTTAATGCCTGCAAGAAACCAGTGATAAGTTTTAAATGGAGGAAATTTTAAGTAATTTTCCCAAGGTCCAACCAGCAAAAGGAGGTGCTGTGGTTTGGATCTCAACTATCCCCCAAAGGCCCATATGTTAAAGGTGTGGTGCCCAGTTTGGTGCTACAGGGAGATGGTGGGGACCTTCAAGAGTTGGGGCCGCATGGGAGGTTTTAGGTCATTGGGAGCATGCTCTCAAAGGGGATTGTAGGACCCCAGTCTTGTTTTTCTCTCTTTTGCTCCCCAGCCATGAGGGAGGTAAGTGATTTTGCTTTGCCATTATGTGCTGTCCCCCCACCATAGACCTAAAAGCAAAGTGTTTGCCCAATTAGGGACTGGAACCTCCAAAAACTGTGAGCCAAAATAACCCTTTTCTTTATAAGTTGATTATCTCAGGTACTTGTTGTAGTGATGAAAAGCTAACACAGGAAACCACAAAAATAATTTGTCTGTTTGAGCCTCTGTTGTGAATAGAAAAATGCCTCATAATAAGACAGGATCCTCCAAGAATTTGTAACCATATATCTGTTCTCACACTGACCTTAAACTGCACAAAGAATTCAGGAAAACCCAAGCTGAAAAATTCAGTCTGAGTGGTGTCAGGTTGACAATGTCCTTGGAGGTCCGGAAGCAGCAAATACACATCTTCTCTGGAGAAATATGTTCTTAACCCCAGCCCATCAGTAATCCTAAAGGACTCAGGCAAACAGAAACCCATGTTTAAAATTACCAAGTCACAGGAAGCAAGCCACCAAACCAAGAGTCAGCATAAATAACTAGAGTTAAACCTTTAAGGACTTTAGATACTGAAATCAGATGCAGAATATAAAATGTTTAAAATTTTTACAAAAATAAAAGAGGAGCCAAATGGGGTGGCGCATGCCTGTAATCCCAGCAACTTGGGAAGCAGGGACAGGAGGTTTGCAAGTTCAAGGCCAACCTCAGCAACTTAATGAGGCCCTTAGCAACTTAGTGAGACACTGTTTCAAAATAAAATGTTAAAAAAAAAAAGGTCTGGGAATGCGACTCTGTGGTAAAGCACCCCCTGAGTTAACTCTCTAGTACCAAAAAAAAAAAAAAAAAAAAAAAAAGAAGAAGAAGAAGAAAGAAAGAAATTTTAAGTTTATTAGATTGTGTATAAGTTTCAGTGGCCTAATTGCTATAACAATTATTTCCAAGAAGATTTTTTTGAGGGGCTGGAGTTGTGGCTCAGTGTAAGAGCACTTGCTTAGCATGTGTGAGGCTCTGGGTTCAATTCTCAGCACCACATATAAATAAATGAATAAAATAAAGGTCCATCAACATCTAAAAAATATTTTTTAAAAAAGATTTTTTTTATTACACTGGGAAGGTGAATAAGTTGGTGGGCAAATTTCCTATACTTAGTCATTCAGAGACTCACTGACAGTCTCTTCCATATTTAGCACATGGCTCTTCAGATTTCCCTGAGTATCATCTTTATTTCAGCCATTCAAAGGGGGAAAAGACAGAGGAGTGTGTATAGGAAATTTTCTTGTATTCCAGGCATATATATGATGCATATAAAATAAACAATTGTAAGCCTGGCATGGTGGTACAAGCCTGTAATGCCAGCACTTGGAAGGCTGAGGCAGGAGGATTGAGAGTTCAAAGCCAGCCTCAGCAATGGCGAGGCACTTAGCAACTCAGTGAGACCCTGTCTCTAAATAAAATACAAAAAAGGGCTGGGGATGTTGCCCAGTGGTCGAGTATCCCTGAGTTCAATCCCCAGTTCCAAAAATAAATAAATAAAAATAAACAATTGTAAAATAAAACCAAAACCAGGGGGCTGGGGGTGTTGGCTCAGTGGTAGAGTGCTTAGCATGTGTGAGGCACTGGGTTGTATTCTCAACACTGCATATAAATAAATAAAACAAAGATCCATTGACAACTAAAAAAAAATTAAAATAAATAAAACCAAAACCAAATCTGTGTGAGATGACTAAGGCAATGTGAGTATGGGCATTCATATCATATTAAGGAATTGTCATTTCATTTGTTTGATAGTGACATTTTGTTAGGTTTGATAGTGGTTATACAAATCTTATCAGAGATGCATAATAGAGTATGGATGAAGTGATACAATGTTTAGGATCTGCTTTACAACAATGAAGTAGGAAAAATTGGTAAAGTGTTCATCATTGTTGAGCTGAAAGATGAGTACAGGGAGTCATTAAATGATCTTCTCAATTTTTATGAATGTTTGAAATTTTATATATAAAGCAAAGACATGCTCTGAATTAATAGCCTATTAATAGATGAATTTAATAACACATTCTCTAGAACTTGCCTTTCTCCTAAAATCAATAACTGCCTCCATGTCCAGCCAAATTTGGGCATTCTGTCACCTGGGGCTGACTAGGTACTTGCCCAGAAGTTCTGAGCTCTCCCTTTTGTCTGTTGTTACACAGCTGGACTGGCCAGCTGCATGTCTGGAGTCCCTGATCCTCCACCACTGCTGGACTCCGATGACATGCCACCCTGAGGATGTGGGATCTGCTCTCTGAGCAGCCATCAAAGGTGTTAGCAGATGCAACCTAGAGAATTGCTCAAAACAGAAAGTATTTTGACCATGAGAAACAGGAGATGGGAGGGAACTGGGTGAATAAATGATTTCTTCTTCCCTTTGAGGGACTGTTCTGAGTGATGGTTTTCCAATACCTGTCTGAGATGTCCGGCACGGCTGAGCAGATGTGCCTACTAAGCAATGTGCCATGGCTCTCAGCATCTGGCTGTGAAGCAATAACTGCATAAAATACCACCTGTGCTGCTTCTCTTCCTAGCCAACCTTATTTCCCTGTTCACTCATTCTTGCAGTCTTCCCAATCTGCATTTAATCTCTGCTTCTGGTTCTGTTTCTTAGGGAAACAGAGCTAAGACAACTGGTTCCACAAGTAGTTCTAAAAATCAAATCCTCAAAATGGATTGAGGGGTTGTATTGCCCTCCTGTCTGAAACCAATAGAGACTCCTTTGCTAGTAATAATAAGAGCGATGGTAATAACCCTGATGTCCAGTAACCTATCAATAGATGTATCTGACCCATTTTGTGTCCCACCTCACATTCCCTGGCACCACAGATGAATTGGAATTGAGAGCATTAGAATCATGTCGCACTGCATTTCATCAGTTTGGAATGTCATTATTGGGTGCCAGAGAGGCTTTTCACCAAGATGATGCCTAAAGTGAAGAAGGAAGCTCCTGTCCCTCCCCCAAAGCTGAATCCAAAGCAAATACTTTGAAGGTCAAGGCAATGCTGAAAGGGGTCCATAGCCTCATACAAAAAGGTCCACACATCATCCACCTCTGGAAGCCCAAGACACTGAGACTCTGATGTAGCCCAAATGTCCACAGAAGATCATCCATGGAAGACACAAACTTCACCACCATGCCATCATCCAGTTCCCCCAACCATGAGAACACAGCAAGAAGACAGAACATAAGAGCACACCTGTATCCATTGTGAATGTCAAGGCCAACAGGTACCAGAACAAGCAGGCCGTGAAGAAGCTCTTTGACACTGATGTGCCCCAGCTTAACACTCTGATAAGGACTGATGGAAAGAAGACATGTGTCTGAATAGCTCCTGATTATCACACTTTGGCTATTGCCAACAAGATTGGGATCATCTGAACTGAGTCCAGCTGGCTAATCCTATTACATATCTTTTTCAATATTAAAAAAAAAAAAACAGTAGGATACTAGAGTCCTGGAAAACAGAAAATGACAAGGTCAGAGCAGTTAATGACCAGCTTATGAAATGATCTGAAAGCCAGAGAGCTTCTATGGCAAGTCCAAGGGAGAGCCTTATTTCCTGTAGCCATAGAATAGACTCTTGAAATCAAGCTCAGGACCCAATTACCGAGTAGCAGAACAGCAAAGCAGACTGAATGCATGACCCTGAAAACTGCCACGTCAAAGTCACAGCCCTAATAGGGACAACTGGACCCTAGAGTGGGATGGGGATATCTGGATGGATGAACATCTTGCAACTTCACATCCTCTGAACCCTCTGGGTCAATGAAGCCCCCCTGCTCCATTGCTGTGTTCTCCTCCAGGCCTGGCCTGACCAACTACTGCCTCCATCGATACCCACAGTCAGGCTGCAGCACAGCGTGCACTGGAAAAGCAAAGGCCTGCTCCAGAGAGAACTCGGCTCACATGTTCTGTCAGGAACTGTGGAACCATGCATGGGAGTGGGCCTTGGGGATGTTATCTTGTATGTTGGGGACAGCGAGGCAGAAAGCTCAACTGGGAGGATTCACTGATTGGGAATACTCATACAGAATTGAGCATCTTTTATTAGCAAGGATGCCTGGGACTTCTTCTAAAAGTTTGCTGGGATGGCAGTTTGACTCCTGATCTCAATCATGGCCGCAAGAAAAGTGGAGAAGCCAGGCTTAAAAGGGTTGAAAGGCTCCAGAAGACTCAGGAAGAAATAGGGTTTTTTTTTCTGTAGGGTTATTCTGTAGAGTTCAAGAACAGGCCACCTCTCTAGTTCCTTGGGCCACCCCAAAGCACCCTCTTCACTAAAGTAAAAGTTTTAAAAAAATGTACTAACAAGAGATTTTTTTCTTCTTTTTATTGATAGTACTGAGGATTGAACCCAAAGCTTTGCATGTCAGCAAACATTCTACCACTGAGCGACATTCCAACCCTACCAATTGATTGGTTTGGCACCTGAGAGTGAACCCAGGGGCACTTAACCACTGAGCCACATCCCCATCCATTTTTATTTTTTATTTTGAGATACAGTCTCACTAAGTTGCTGAGGGCCTCACTAAGTGGCTGAGGCTGGCTTTGAACTTGCCAACCTCCTGCCTCAGTGTCCTGAGCCACGGGGATTACAGGCATGTTCCACCACTCCTGGTGCCCTTTTTTATTTTGTGAGACAGGGTCTTACTAAGTTGCTCAAGCTGACCTCAAACTTGCAATCCCCCTGCCTCAGCCTCTTGAATCGCTGGGATTATAGGTGTGCTCCACCATGCCTGACAGTGAGGAAGCTTTTTTAGGAGTTGGTAATAGCATGGGGAAGGCTGCTGTGAAACTGAGCCTCTTGTTATTAGTGGAGATGATTTTTTTAAATTCCCAGAATTTAAGGGGCTGTAGGGAGCACTTAAACATAAAGAATAAGGTGGAGATCCTTCCCACAGTAGACAGCAAGGTGGAAGGAAAATCAGGGTGACTCTGTGCAGGGACTTATGGTGCTGGTTAATATATCACACTCTTCTTAAGAGAAGGGTGACTGTGGAATTTATTGTCCCAATCAGGCTACTTCTGAGAGTGAAGACATATGCTAGGCATGATTACATGGGGACAGTGGGTAAACACCAGGGCTGTCTCTGTCAGATTGATACCTAGGGCCACTCCATCAAGGAATGAGATGGAAACACATACACTGATATAAACATAATACATGGTTTTGCTTTCTTCAGCCAGTACCACCATCTGAGAGCTTATGGAATGCCTTCTCCACTGTCACATTACCCTGTACAACACTTGCTGAGAACAATGTATGGTGAAAGAGGGGGCAACAGTGGGCTCATGACAGTGAACTACTGTTCTTACCATATACCACATGCCCCAAAGCAGCTGATCTGTTAATATAGTGGAAACGCCTATTGGAACTCAGGTAAGGCAAAGCTAGGGGACAACACCTTGGGGAACAGAATTCCAGGTTATAATACACTTGGAATTAATGACTGACACACAGTCCTGATCTGCAACAGCTGGAAAGAATGAATCCAGAAACCCCGGGACGAAAGTGGAAATGATTCCTTTTACTGTAACACTCGGTGACCACTTGAGGAATTTGTGTTTTCTGATCCTGAAACTCTGGACTCCATTATGTTATAGATTCTGGTTTCAGGGAGGTATCTTTGCCAGGGAACACAGTCAGATTCCACTGACCTGGAAGCTGTGACTACTACATGGCTGCTTTGGTAGCTTCAGGCCAGTGGTCATACTTGAAAAGTATGACAATTAAATCTCCTTGAGAAGCCTGGACTATTCCTTCTAGATTGCAGAGAGCTCAGGTGATTCAATGGAATATCTCTCAGTGCTTCAATACCTGATGAAGCAATAATTTGGCAATGATAGTAGCTACAACTTGATAAGAGCAATTCAACCAAGAGCTTAAGACCTCACCTCACCCTAAGATATGAGGATTATCTAGATTGGCAATGAATCTAGATAAACCAGTTGAAATTTGGACAAGTGGGGGAAGTCCAGAATGGATGATGGAGAAGGTAGAAGATGAAGATCAATTACAATCTCCAGATCAAGTCCCAGAGCTTGAATCTAGCTTTTTGTAGCTTCATTCATTGGCCTTTTCTATTAGGTCTTCTGGGAGATTGCAACTGGCCAACACCTTGAAAGGATCTTTGTAACCGAATAGGTTTGTATTTACTCCCCTGGAATGGAGGTGAGGGTGTTTTATTTAAAAAAAAAGTCAAAGAGAATGGGGGTGCCATAGTCTAATATAGGAGCCATATAATGGAAGGGCCACTTTTCTGCCTTTACCAGAATCAATTTGCTTTAATTGTCCACAGGGCTTCAACCAGCACTACCATTGAAGGCTATAGAATGTCTCATCCACTAACATGTTACCCCACACAACTTTTCTGATTGTTGAATGGGTGGGTCATATTGGACATATTGGTGCATGGGCAGGTTATATTGGACATCCATTACGATGCCTTCTCAGATTCCCTCAGATTCTCTGCTGGTACCATCAAACATTCCCACACTATTCCACTGCCTCGGCCCTTTCCTTCCACTGCTGTTGTATAGCCAAATTGACTGGTTATTGGATGTATTCTGTGGCCCCTCCTGCCACTTGCAGACTTGGGTGGAACACCATATGATATCATGTGAAATTTGGCTTCTGAAAGACCACAAAGAGGATAAGTGATATAATCCAGGAGCATAGGGGTTAACTTCCTGCGGGGTAACCAATAGGAAATAGGAGATGGGAGGTTGATGAGGATAAATTCTCTTCCTTGCCCCTGTTGTTTGGTTTCTGTATGGCACAGTTTCTCCACAGAGCCTGTCCAAAGACTTGCCACATGGCCAGGTGCTCATGCCTGCCAGGAAAACTGCAGTGTCTTTTTAAGGCTTATTATAAAACAGAGGCCAGGGTAGAAACCGATCCCTTTGCTTTGCTGCCCAGCTTCCCTTACCTCACTTCTTTCTTTATTTTTTTTTTTTATTCTTGCTATTCTGAGTTATTATTCCTCAAATAAAGCATCAGCACTTTAATCCCTGCTTCAGGATCTGTTTTTAGTGGTCCTCATATTTTATATCACCTAGGGCAGTCATTGTCACTGAATCACAATCTGTAGTGGGTCTGGGGTGAGGCCTGAGAGTCTGCACTTCTTTTCTTTTCTTTCTTCTTTTTCTTCTTCCTTTTTTTTTTTTTTTTTTTTTTTTTTTTTGTGTGTGTGTGTGTGTGTGTGTGTGGGGATTGAACTCAGGGCCTTGTGTATGCGAGGCAAGTACTCTACCAACTGAGCTATATCCCCAGCCCCTGAGATTCTGCTTTTCTAATGAGCTCCCCCTGATCTTGCTGGTTGAGGATCACACTTTGGGAAACAAATTTTGGAAACCTAGGTTAAGACATAACCTTAAGGAAAAACAAGTTGAAAATTTATGGATGAGTTAATTTTCTAAATACGAAAATGATATGTAAAAGTTTTATAGGAAAGTATAGCAAAATGGCTCAGGATGTTGGAAGGTTGATGAGGTAGAATTTCTCATAATGAGCGCTCACTGAAGCTGACTCTGGTTGTCCATGAAGAGAAAAGCACTTATTAAAGGATGCTGAATAGCTCACAGAATTGTTGGGAGGACTAGAGAACCAGGCTTAAGGCTAAGCTTCCAAGGTCAGTATGCAGAAACATGTTCCAGAACCGGACTGATGAGGAATTTCTCCTCCTGCCTTTAATGTAGCCCACACAGGTCACATTGCCTCCAATGTGACTTTGGAGGCTCTTGATACCACTTCCAATTCTATTTCTGTATAGACTTCTAACACATTCAGTGAATTCTGAAATCCAGACTATTCAGCCATCACTTACTCTTGCTAGAAAAATGGATGCTTAGTGCAGAGCCTATTTCCTCCTACCACTCTGTTCTGAACCAATGTCTCACCTGCATGATTGGTGAAATTCTTTCCTGAGTCTAAAAGCCTAAGAACCAGGGTCATTGGCACATAAGGGAGGGAGAAATGGGTGCTTCAACTCCAGCAGAGAAATCATTCTCACCCTTCCTCTACCTTTTGCCTCTGTTCAGGCTCTCAATAGATTGGATGATGCCCCCCATCTACCCACCCCACCCCCCACACACATATTGGAGAAGACCATCTGCTTTTATTCAGCTCACCAGTTCAAATGCTAATGTCTACTGCCAACACCCTCACAGACATGCCCAGATATAATATTTTACCAGCTATCTGGGCAACGCTTAGCCCAGTCAAGTTGACACATAAAATTGACCATCAGAGCTGGAGCAGGGGCATATACCTATAATCCCAGCAACTAGGTAGACTACGGAAGGAGGATTACAAGTTTGAAACCAGTCTCAGCAACTTAGAAAGAACTTGTCTCAAAATAAAAAGCTGGGGGTGTAGCTCCATGGTAAAGTGCCCCTGCGTTTAATATGTGGTACCTACCCTCCAAATTAACCATGACAATTATTGTCAGAAAGTAACTGCTAAAAAAAAAAAAGTTATGAAGGAATTTCACAAGGATACATGGATGAGGAGGTAGCTTCAAGGGCTCCTACTGGTCAAGGGTCAATTTCAGTACAAAAATAATTAACTTCAGTAATGAACTACAAACCACTGGGGAAAAACGTGAATCCATCAGTCTATGTTAGATTATAAATAAACAAAGGGGGTAAAAGAGAAGACTCATGCTCACAGTGTGATAGCAATGTGCAGAGTGCTAGAGTTAGAGAAGCATCTTTGGCAGCCATCACAGTAAAGAGTACTTCAGTCAGGAACATAAGTGGATGCTAAACCCAGGTAGAAATTTTCATAAGGAGTAGGATATGCATGGTCTTAAAGTGTCTTCTTCCAGATTTATTGTCAGTTGCAAGGAGGAATGTAGTAACTATTTGGTGGCAAATTTACAACACCTTGACCAGCTGATTAAAATTAACATCACCCATGATGGACAGATGGACATCACAGGTCTTCTGAAGTGATATCCTAAGAAGGACACAACCTCTCCTGTGCAGTATTTTGGCTGAGAATCCATAACATGAATCTAATTATGAAGAAACACTAGACAAATCCAAACTAAGAAAGTTCAACTTAAAAAAAAAAAAACTGAATAGCTTTCAAACTGTAAATGCAATAAAAGGCAAAAGCTATAGAAATGTTCCAGATTGAAAAAGACTAAAAAGACATGACATGGGCTGGGGTTGTGGCTCAGCGGTAGAGCGCTCGCCTCGCATGTGCGCGGCCCGGGTTCGATCCTCAGCACCACGTAAAAATAAATGCATTGTGTACAACTAAAGCAAATAAATAAATATTAAAAAAAAAAGACATGACAGTAGAATATAATAGATGATCAGAGGCTAGATCTGACCTGGGAGGAGGAAGAGGTAGTGTAAATGATATCACTGGATCAACTGATGAAATTGGAATATAGATGTTAGATTGAAATACTGTATCTATATTACTTCACTGAAAATATTAATTGCATACAGTGATGTAAGAGAATAGCCTTGGTTTTAGGAAATATATACTGAAGCATATAAAAGAAAAGGCCATAATATGTGCATCTGGGTAAAGGGCATATGGGTGTTCTTTGCATTAATTTTACTTTTGCCACTTTTCTGCCAGTTTGAAATTATTTATAAATGAAAAAATTTAAAAGGAAGAGAATGAATAACCAGAAAACATAATAAAATCCACTACAATAACCCTGTGAGATAGATATCGTTATTTTTATTTTACAAAGGTAGAAACTGAGGTTTAAAAAGGTTAGGTAACTTGTGTAAGGAGAGGAAACTAGTAAATTGTCAGAACTGGGGATTAAATCTAGATTTCCTTAATCCAGTTCTTTTATTTTCCTTTTCCTTTTTTAATAAGCAAGAACAATGAGAACTTAAATAGTAATCGCAGGCACTTCTCGAACATCCTTATGATCTAGGAGTTATTGCCCTGTTGCTTCTCTTCCAGGAATGGGCCTGGAAACAGGGGTTCATTTACTTCTCTAACCAAGAACTTGCAGAGGGGATGCTGGAGAAGAGGGAGCATGGGAGAGAACTAGAGACCAATAACCAAGACGAGGGACAAGGACAAAAGTAAGGTCCAAATAATCTACTGTCAATGCCTTGGGCCATGGATAATGGTCCTTCCTGAAGGTTCAGGGTTCTAAGGTGCTTTGAGGACATTTGGCTAGAGGGAGCAGAAATTTAAAACTTTCTTGGATGACAGCTCCCTTTTGCTCAGAGAAGATGATCATCTGCTATAAAATGACTGCCTTCTCTTACAATGGCAGCCTGTGAGAAGCCTGTTGTCCCCCTCCTGATGGTGTCCTCACAGGCTCTGTGCCCACCTACTCCTTGGAAAGCAGCCATCTTGCAACCCTAGAAGGTCCCCAGCTCACCTTGGACTTCAGTAAACCCATCATTAATGGAAAGTATTAAGTTAAAAATGCATTTAATAGGGTTGGGGTTGTAGCACAGTGGTAGAGTGCTTGCCTAGTGTGTGTGAGACTCTGGGTTCCATCCCCAGCACACTCCCTTCCCCAAAAAAACCACTTAATGTGCTAACTTACCTAACACTCTAACTTAGTCTAGTCTATCTTAAATGTGCTGAGGACATTTACCTTAGCCTACAGTAGGACAAATCACCTAACACAAATACTAGTTTATAATAAAATCTTGACTATCTCATATAATTTATTGAATACTGTACATCCACTGTAGAGTACTGGTTGTTTACTTTTGTGATCAGCTGCCTGGGAACTGTGGCTCACTGTACTGCCCAGCATCACAAGAAAATAGTGCATCATTAGCCTGGAGAAAGAGCAACATTCAAATCTCAAGGTTTGGATTCTACCAAATGCACACCACTTTTGTACCCTCTTAGAGTTAGAAAATTATAGGTTGAACCATATAAGTTGCAGAACATCTGTCTTTGAATTTGATCTCTGCAGGGCTTTTTAAAATCGATTTCCCACTGGGTACAGTGGTGCACACCTGTGATCCCAGCAGCTTGGGAAGCTGAGGCAGAAGGATTGCAAGTTCAAAGCCAGCCTCAGCAACTTGGTGAGGCCCTAAGCAACTCAGCGAGATCCTGACTCTAAATAAAATACAAAAAAGGGCAGGGAATGTGGCTCAGTGATTAAGGTCCCTGGGTTCAATCCCTGGCACTTAAAAAAAAAAAAAAAAACAACAACCTAAACAAACAAACAAACAAAAAATTGATTCACATAGTGAGGAACAGTGGCTGAGATGCCTTGGGATAACCCAGGTTGTGTAGGGAGACTCCTCGGGTTAACAGAGGCAAAATGGGTTCAGACATTTCCACTTTCCCCCAGAAAGCAAGACTCCAGATTTTTCCATATCAGTCAGTGATCAAGCAGAAAATATGAGGAACTCATGAAAAAGTGGAGGGAAATGAATTTTTAAAGGGGCTATTGACAGAGGTATGGGCAGGATTGAGGGACCTGTCAGGCATAGTGACATTTCCAGGACTAGCGAGCTGTTACCACCAACTAAGGAAGTGCAGTAAGGACAGGACCCCAGGAGCCCATGGTCCACTGAAGCAATATTTGGGGCACAGAGCTGAGCAGAAAGTGGATTTGGGAGGCAAACAGAGACTGCCTAGTGCACCCTCAATATTCAGGGTACGTCCGCCTTATGGGGAATACATGGAGGTGAAAGGGAAAAGCAGATAAGATGTAACAAGGACCTCGAACGAGGGGAGACAAGCCATGCGTTCAGACCACCAACATAAGCACATTCAGAGACAGCTAGCCCTCCTGGTTGTGTTGACTAGACACTTGAGCCCATGGTTGTATAGAAAGGTGGCTCAACTTTCTTCCTGATGCTCCCGTATTTGAGGAAAGGAGTCAGAAACGTACCAACAGTTCTTCCTTTCTCTCTCTTTTTTTTTTTTTTTTTAAATTTTTATTTTTAGGTGGACACAGTATCTTTATTGTTCTTTTATGTGGTGCTGAGGATCGAACCCAGTGCCTCATGCATGCTACGTGAGCACTCTACCACTGAGCCACAACTCCAGCCCTCTCTTGTTTTTAATATTTATTTTTTAGTTGTAGTTGGACACAATACCTTCATTTATTTATTTATTTATTTATTTATTTATTTTTATGTGGTGCTGAGGATCGAATCCAGGGCCACACGCGTGCTAGGCGAGCGCTCTACCACTGAGCCACAAGCCCAGCCCTCTTCCTTTCTTAACTAGGTCTTATGAAAGATGGCAGCAGTTTGGGAGCAGAGCAGGTCCTGTAACAAACATCTTTTGGCAGAAAGAGTATTATAAAAATCTGAAGAGGAACCCTATACGCTCGTCATCATCATTGGCATCATAAATTGCTGCTACATGCTTGCTGCTGCTCTGAGTGCTTTTCACACATTCACTCATTCCCTCCTTACAGGGCCAGTCTAGGAAATAAGCACCATTATGGACTGAGTGTTTGTGATTCCCACAGATTCGCATACTAAAGCCCTAAGCTGCAGTGTGGCTGCATTTGGAGATGAGGCCCCTAAAGAAGTAATTAAAATAAAATAAAGTCATAAGAAAAAAAAATGAAGTCATAAGGGTGGGGTTCTGATCTGACGGGATTGCACGCTCTCCCCTTGATGTGCACACCAATGAGAGGGCCATATAAAGACATGGCCAGGAGGTGATTCTCCTCCTGCAACCCAGGAAGAGAGCCTTCACAGGAATCCAAATTGGTTGGCAGTCTGGTAATAGAGGCCTACCCTGCAGAACTGTGAAGAACTAGGTGTTTGTTGTATAAGCCACCCAGTCCGTGGGTTCTGTTGTGGCAGCCCAAGCAGACAACCACAGGCACTAATCAATATTCTCATTTTACAGAAGAGGAAATGGCAGTATGGGGACACAGCTTTCTCAAGATCACCCTCCTGCCGGGCGCGGTGGTGCACGCCTGTAACCCCAGCACTTGGGAGGCTGAGGCAGGAGGATCGCAAGTTCAAAGCCAGCCTCAGCAATGGCGAGGCACTCAGCAACTCAGTGAGACCCTGTCTCTAATAAAATACAAAAAAGAGCCGGGGATGTGGCCCAGTGGTCAAGTGCCCCTGAGTTCAATCCCCGGTACAAAAAAAAAAGATCACCCTCTTACCTGTGTCTTTGGTTTCCTTGCTTTTTAGGGTCTTGCTTTTCTAACAGGAAGTGGGTGGATGGAAATAGATCAAGGGCTATAAACTCAAATGTCAAGGGAGTCAGACGGATAACAGGAACAGGTGGAGCTGACTGAGGGGAGAGTGGCAAACACAGAGATAAGCCCCCTTAGGGTGGGCAGTTGCTGTCAGCTTCCTCCAATTTTTGGCCAAGTGGTCAGTATTCTCAGATCTACGGTTTTTCAAGATAAACTTGGAAGACTAAATCTCGTTGGGAAATGTTCTGGTCTTTGAAATATTGGCAGTAAATTCCATTCTGAAACACTGGACAACCCTCTTAAGACATCTATGGGGATGTTCGGCATGCTGTGTTGGGTCGGCCCTTCTGGCTTGGTTGATTTTTCCAACTCTTTACTTCTCCTGCATTTCCCTGGCCATGATCCTCTGCCTTGGGCAGCATTGTTATGTGTAGACTCTAAGCCCCTGCCCTTCAGGAAAATAAGCCCCCAAATCACCTAGAATTATTTAAAGATAAAATCAGTGCAAGCTGGGGCTGGGGTTGTGGCTCAGAGTAGAGCGCTCGCCTAGCATGCACGAGGCACTGGGTTCGATCCTCAGCACCACATAAAAATAAAATAAAGATATTAAAAAAAATCAGTGCAAACAGTAGACCTGACTAAGCCAGGTTATGCTAAGTTCTGTAAGGATTACATGAGATGGTGCAATTGGTAAATAATGAATTAACTTTGTGCACAGCTCCTGCTATGTAACAGAGACACTGTGTTCATGCTTTCCACACATCATGAGGTATCTCAACATTAAGTGTTTGAGCTCCTTCTGTATACTGGACTGAAGGTTCCACTGGATGTCACATGCTTGAAATAGAAATGATTAGCGAAGTTCTAAAAGGCAGCAGAGGATGCTCTGTGGAGTCCAGGGCCACAGCTGGAGGGTGGAGAAAGGGTCAGGAGTGAATGAGAGCAGCAGTGATTTCACTCCTGGAAGACAGGAAGGAACAAAACAGCCTCCTGTGCTCACAAGGGACTGGGAGGCACAATGAATAGAAGTGTTGGTAATACTCTCCTAAAAGTTCTACCCCATGCATAGTAGTGTGAAAATTCCAAGGCGTCCATTGTTAGCTGGGGCTAAGGAGGGTTAAAACTCTCTAGACTGCCTATCCTAAACTACTCTCAGTGAGGCTCCCAGCATGCGGTTTTATTTACAGCACTGCTGATTAAGGGACAGTTTATCTGCTCTGGATCATCTTTCTCCAAGCCTTTATCAGTATGTTTTTTTGGCTGCTAGTGGTTTTTTAAACAAATGAAAGCAGATTATTTGTGTTCCAAGGCCATGACTCAAGCTTGCTGTTTGCCAGCTGTGAGGAAGACAGAGCAGGGTCCTCTGGGGCCAGCCCTTCCCCTACAGAGCTGGAGAGGAGTCACCAGTAAGGAGAAGGAAGAAGGAGGAGGCAACAATTCACTTATTTCCAGATCTTGCTGGGGAGCCCCTCAGCCAGGCAGGGATGATCTGTGGAGGACTGGCCAGGAGTGGGTGAAAGGCCAGTGGAAGAAGAGGAAGGAAAATCAGAAACACACTGGCAAGGGACAGACAGGTAGCAAGGAGAGGCATCAGGGGAGGCACACTGGGGTCCCCCCAGGAAACTGAACCAATCAGTGCCCATGTCTGTAACAGGAGGCTGGCACAGCGTAGGCGGGGGATGGGAGTGAAAGCTGCATTCTCATCTGCATTAAATCTAAGTCCACTCCTGCAGATAAAGGGAATATTGAAAGGGTATGACCTTAGGAAGAACTTTCTGCCCCTCCCCTCCAAAAAAGCCAGGTGCCCCTCAAATGCATTTCCTAAACAGATAATGGAGATGCATTTTGAGGTGAGAGTTGGGTCTCAGTTCTCCACTATAGAGTCCTGGGCACACTCCCTCCTCTCTCTGAGGTTGGATTAGATCTCTATTTCTAGACCTTGGGCACACACACTAAAAACACCCGAGGAACTGCTAAAGATCCTGATGCCAGTCTGCTACCCAGACCAACTAAATCAGAGTCTTTAGAAGTGGGGTGCACACACAGTCGGGTCTGAGACCCACTGAACTAGATGGTCTGCAAAGGCCAATCAGCCCCGATATTCATTAAGTCTTTAAGGAAAGGAGAGGTTTGATTGGCAGGTAGTCTCCAGTAGAAGCAAGGCATGGACCAATTGACCTTTCGAGAGTTCCACTGTCCATAAAATCAATGATTTGAGACCCCAAGTGGCAGGAGCCTACTGCCAAGTTCCAGCCAGATGTTTATCCTTATTAATTAATTACACAGATATTTACTGAGCACCCACTATGTGCCCGGCACTGTTATAGGTGCAAAGGATCCCACAGAGCACGAGTCAGACCCCCTCCAGTGCTCAACTCTTGGAAGAGTCCTGAAGCCAGGAGGCCGAAGAGGAGGGCACGAGCTGGAGCAGAGTGAAGGGAAGGGATGATTCAGAATCCATGGAATTCATAGATTTATGTCCTCAGCCCCTAGAGTGACTATGGACGTGACCTTGTTGCATTCATCCCATGTTTTTCTCTTCTTTCCTTCTCCTTCAACTCTGGGGTCTTAAATATCTGGATTTAGCAAACAAGCCCATTCTGTCCCATTCTCTCAAGTAGGCTTCATGTCTTTTCTTTTTTTTTTTTAAATATTTATTTATTTGCTTTAGTTGTACACAATGTGTTTATTTTTACGTGGTGCTGAGGATTGAACCCGGGCCGCGCACGTGCTAGGCGAGCGCTCTACCGCTGAGCCACATCCCCAGCCTGGCTTCATGTCTTTTCAACCCAATCGTGAACTCCTCCCAGCTAAGGACTGCCCTTGAGTCTTTGGTGAGCAGTAGTGTAGCTTAGAGACAAGAGGGCTGGCTTCAAATTCTGCCTCTGCCTTTACTAGAGTCTATAAGAGACCTTGAACATAACACTTGACCATCCTCAGACCTGTATCTGCACAATAGGGACTATAATAGTTCCCCCTTTTACTAGAGCATCGTGGGGAGTAAACAAATTAATGAAAACAAGACAATTAATGAACATTGTTTTGGCATTGGCTATTATATGCCTGGGGCAGATGCTAAATATGAAGATCACACAGAGATCAGACTAAATCCAGATGTTAAATCTGAGGAAGCCAATGAAGGAACCAACAAGTGTATGGCAGGTCCCTTCTTTCTCATTTCTTCTCATCAGAGCAGGTATCAAATGTGAAGGTGGTGGCAGGTGCTGTAACAGGTAGGTCCCAAAACTCAGTGGCTTCATTCAATAGGAGCTCATCCTCCTCTCACATTAAAGTCTGCAGGGCCTGGGGATGGAGTGCTCTGTCCCATGGAGCCTCCAGGGTACCAGAGGCACGATCATCTTCAAGGTGTGGCTCCCAAGGCAGTGCAGGATTTGCACATTCAAGTGGCACACAAAATGAGAGAGACCAGGGAAGCTTTTGTGACCAGATTGCAAAAGGCACCACTTCTACCCACATTTAGCTGGCCAGAGCTCAGCTGTGTCCTGCAGGCACCTGGGAAAGGTGCCCAGGAGGAGTGCAGGCGGGGCCTCCAGCACCCAGCCTCCAGGGGTTTCCTAGCTGAGAATGCTTCCGCTCCCTATTGTTAAGGCTCAGCACTCACAGTGGCTATCTTGTCTAGGACAGACGTGGGGGCTCACTTCTCTGTCCTCTTCCTCTCTGACATTCTCCAGTTACTTTTCTCCTCTTCCTGTTCTCTCCAATGGCACCTTCCTGTATTGAGCTCCTGTTGTTGAAGAAAGGTTGATTGTTTAGCCCTTGAGGACTTTGATGGAGAGAACTGTCGGGATTTAGTGACAAGGAATGTTGGGGAAGGGGGCTGCTGGGACAGGAGCCTTCCAGAGAGGAGAGCTGTGGCCACCTCTTCCTGTGAGGTTCAGGAGAGCACAATTCCAGTCTTCTGGGTCCTAGAGGAGTCCGGGAGGTGCTTACAGCCACCCCCCCCCCCCCCCCCCCCCCCCCCACTAGCCCCTGAACAGGTGTAGCCATATTGCCTAGCATCTTGTTAAAAATGCAAATGTTCATTCACATCCCAGACTTGGTGAATCAGAAACTCAGCTCAGAAAAGTTAGTAACCTCACCAGAGTCACACAGCTAGTTAGAGGTAGAGCAAAGGTGTTTGCAGGCGCACTCCTGAGAGTCGGGTGGTGAGGATGGAGCCCCAGGGGGAGGTGGGGAGAGGGGAGTGCTTCTCTCTGCCACCTGGTGGCCCCAGAGGAAATAACACTCCAGCCTTCCGCGCTGCGGGACAAACACATAGAAGATCAGGAAGTGAGTCTCTGGAAGGCAATAGGAACTCCTCAGTGTTGCAGCATGAGGCTGACCTAGGTTTACCAATGGGTGGTTTTTAAGATTTAAACTCGAGTCCAGCCCATAGTCAAACCCAAAGGCTGTTTTCATAAGGGCAAAGGCACCTGTGTTTACATTTCATAGAGACCAGCACAGCTGGCTAGAAGAGGCTTCTGTGACTGTGACAAGACCGAGGACCCCGTTGGGCATTACCTCCAACATGCTGCCTCCATCCTCAAGGAATGCCAGAATAAGCAGAGTCCCCTCTTCCTTGGGAGAGCACAGGACTCCAGGTGGGATCCTGCCAAGGAGTCACCAAGGCACTGCCGCTCACCTTGGACCCCTATCAGGGGCAGGTGGACCTTGGGTCAGGGAAGTAGAGGGTGAAGAGAAAATGAGATGACCCCTCAGGTCAAGCTCTCTCCTTCCTGGGTAATCAGGCACTGCACAGAGAAGTCTGAGCTCAAAGAGAAGGGAATGTCCAGAGACAAAGGCCATTTGTCTTGTGACTTTCCCTCTGCTCTCAGACACAGTAAGAGGCTAAGCACTCCTAGGGATTGGCTCTGTTTTTGCATTTTTACAGAGGATCTGGCACCTGTGGGACTCCCAGGACAGATGCCCAGCTTGCTAGGTCAGCTGATTGGTCCTGACAACTACTTGGCCTGTCCAGAGTACAAGAACCAGGACCTGCAAGACGTCCTGCTCTGTGGGGAATTCTCAGTCACCTTCTCATTTAATGCATTTGCTCCTTGATTCCCAGTATGCAAGTGGTAAGACAGCTGAGAGGTTAGTAATGGGCCCAAAGTCACCCCACTAGGAAGAGGCAGAGTGAACATTTAAGATCTACCACTAGCCAGGCGCAGTGGTGCATGCCTGTAGTCCCAGCGGCTCGGGAGGCTGAGACAGGAGGATCACGAGTTCAAAGCCGGCCTCAGCAAAGGCAAGGTGCTAAGCAACTCAGTGAGATCCTGTCTCTAAATAAAATACAAAATAGGGCTGGGGAAGTGGCTCAGTGGGTGAGTGCCCCTGCATTCAACTCCCAGTACCAAAAAAAAAAAAAAAAAAAGATCTACCACCAAAGCCTGTGCTCTGATCCCCATTCTTTGCTGCCCACTTCTCCTCTGCATAGCCACTCTGGGCTGGCTATCACTCTAGACAGTTACAGCTTTGAGGTCTGACAACAACAGAAAGAGCCTCCTTGCTTATCCCCCATCCCTTTGCCCCGGTCCCCTTGAGCTCTGACAAGGAAGGAAGCTCCGGCCAACTTAGGAAGCAGAGACACTGGCTGTGCCCCTAGGTCTGAGGGAATGAAAGGCCTCCCCCCCTCTGGACCAGGTGTTCACTCCACCTTCAGTGCTTCCTAGGTGGGGGCAGAGGAGGCAACTGAACAGCTGCTCGGTTCCTCCAGTGGTGGGACAGATGGGGTCCCTGGTGCAGCATAGAGCAGCTTCGCTGCCAGGAACCTCAGGTGTAGCTGTTCAGCCCAGCTGCGTCTGGGACGCTGGTCTCCAGATGGCCCACTGTCTCCTGGGTGGACCATGTGCACCACAGCCACCTCATGGCACAGATCACTCAAAACTAAGGGAGTTTTAAAAGATGCATTTGCTTCTGCAGACTTAAAAGTACATAAGTCATTAAAATAAACATGAGAAAAGTAAATGGACCTAAAGTTTCAAACTATTCAACACAGAATTATCATCGAAGAGCCTGACATATATATGTTCTTTCTGGATATCTGACTCAGGAGGAGGTGGACGTAGCTCATTGGACTTTCTGCCTTGCCAAACAATCCCCAGGGCTGACTACAAGTCCAGAGAGTCTGCCTGTATGTGCCTGGCCTATCTTCCCAGTCCCCATCACTGACCCAGATCTTCGCTGGGATGGGAATCAGGGGCAGTTGCTCAAACAGACTGGCTTCAGAACATCTTCCTTTTTGAGGGTCACAAGACCCAGCACCATGGAGCAATCCTGGCAAGCATCTCAGGTACCAGGAGACAGAAGAACCAATGGCAGATTCATGCCAGGTGTTTGACAGCACCCAATTCCCCTCAGGCTGGTAATCAGTGCCAACTCCTCCTTGGAGTCACCCCCCCCAGGGTCACAGGATAGACTGGTGCCCAAGGTCCACACTGCTGCCAGCTGCTCCCTGCTCGAGATTGCTCTGACCTTCCCTGTCCCAGAGACTCTCTCCTGCACTGGGAGCCCCAAGAGTAGGGCCCTAGTTCCAACTCCATTCTTCTCTGGTTATGCAACTTTTGGCAAGGCCAGGCCTGAGTTTACTCTCATGCCAGATGGTTGCGATTAGTAAGGCTCCAGAATGTTTTATGGGAGGCACTTGGGCACCCATGTGCTCTTAAAGAAGCAGTGTAGAGTGCTGGGAAATGGTCCAGAAGCACAGACACACTGTTTTTAGTTAGATTATTAGGATAATTAGAGGTACCATGGGGAACCAGGAGCCAGGCAATACTGAAACCTCTCTCTGCTATTGGCTGGTGCTGCCACTGACCATGTGGGTCAAAGCCACCTCCCTCATGGGATTGGTTGCAATGGTCAAATGAGAGAACGTGGAGGAAGCCCTTTGGAAGGTGAACAGATAATGGAGCACATTATTATTTCCTCCTGCAGTAAGACCTCAGCCCTTTAGCTGGAAGCCTGAGCTGCATTGCTTACTAATGGCTTGTTTTTCATCCCCTGTGGCCCCTCCTGCAGAAGAACCACCAGTTAGCACTTCCTCAGCCCTGGAGGATGCTCCAGCAGGCTGTCTGGGGCTCCTTCCTAAGTCAAGAGCTTGGTTAGATACGTCAGGTCCCCTAGAGCATGTTCTCAGGAGAACCTCCCTCATGAGGCAGTTCTCCAAATAGGTGTTAAGACTCTTCAAGGTTCCAGGGCTTCATTCTTGTCGGTCAGCAGTCCTCAAAAGATGGCCACTGAGCTGGGCACAATGGCACATGCCTATAAATTAACCCCAGTGGCTTGGGAGGCTGAGGCAGGAGGATCACAGATTCAAAGCCAGCCTCAGCAATTTAGAGAGACTGTAAGCAAACTAGTGAGACCCTGTCTCAAAAAAAAGATGGCCACTGCTCAGCTATGGCAGGAACACATGCAATGCTGGTAAAAGATGAAATTCCAGGGCCTCAGCCTGGGTCTAGGGAATCCATTTCTGTAGAATGGGTTTGGCAATTTGTGTGTGTGTGTTGGGGGGAGTTGTTTGTTTTTGTTTTTTAATCACGAGCACCTCTGGTTATTGTATACAATAAATTTGAGTTTGGGGAAGGAATTTTCAGGTGATCTGGTCCCATGCCCAGGATAGATTTCTTGACAAACTCTCAAATTCTGGAGAATCTTACCCATTTGGGAAGAGCTCACCTGTCCCCGGAGGGCAAGGAAGTGACAAGGAAGCATCAAACACCAGCCACAACAATGCAGGAGGAAACATGGGATAAAAAGGAGCACTGGGGAGCTGGATATGGTACACCCTGTGGTCCCAGCTACTGGGGAGGCTGAGGCAGGAGGATTGCAAGTTCAAGGTCAGCCTGGGCAACTTAGCAGGACTCTGGCTCAAAATAAAATTTTAAAAGAGGGCTTGGGATATTGCTCAGTGGCAGTGAGTTCCTAGATTCAACCCCCAACACACACACACACACACACACACACACACACACACACACACAATAACTGGGAAGGTCAAGTTTAAATGCACACAGAACTTTTGCTAAGGGCAGAACACTTCTGTTTGGTAACATGCAGAAAACTAGAGGAGGTCTCACTAGGACAGTGGGGTGGATGTTCCTGTCAATCAGTTTCAACATCAATCCTGCCATGTTCTCCTCTCACTCTCCTCCCACCACACATGCCCATCCAAAGAGTTCACCCATGTGTCACAGCATACTATACAAACCCTTTAAATTTTCATCTGTCCTCACTAGGCTATTTGAGCTAGCATCAGGCTTTGCTTGGTTCTACAATGTCAACCTGCTGCCCAGAGTGGTGTCAAATGTTTGTTGAATGAATAAGCAAACCCCACAATTAACTTGTCGAACCCAGAGGAGATTTTGAATTTGAAGAGAGAAACTTAAAGCCTGGTGCGGTGGCACATGCCTGTAATCCCAGCGTCTGGGAAGGCTGAGGCAGGAGGATCACAAGTTCAAAACCAGCCTCAGCAACTTAGCAAGACCCTGTCTCAAAGTAAAAAATAAAAAAAGGCTGGAGATGTGGCTCAGTGGTTAAGTACCCTTGGGTTCAATCCCTGGTACCAAAAGAGAGAGAGAGAGAGAGAGAACTTAAAGAAGAAAAAAAGAAGTCATCATCATACAATCTTCCAAATGATACAGGGGAAACAAAGGAAGAGTGAGGGGAACCTCTGATAGACAATTCTAGAAGTGAATAAATTGGGGTAGTCCTGTCCTGTGTACCTGTGACCCAGGACAGCAGTCTTGGGGCCTCTAGGTATAAAGAAGTCAAGACTGAGTCTCTCTTTCCCTCTTTACTCTCTCAGAGGAAAGAGTGCCCCGGTGGGAGCCTAGGAATTTCTCCTGTTCAAAGTGGTGGGTTTCCTGCGCAGTTCCAGGCTGGGGCTCTTCTCTCCTTTGCTCTTTCTTCTCCAAACCAGGCGAGGGTGTTGCTGGCTTCTTCCCTTCACCAGGCAGGGAACTGCTTTTCCTCCACCCCTCCTTTCCACCCAGTGCAGTCCTTTGCTTCTTTCTCAAACCCACCTTTTTCCTTTTCTGAACTGGTCCAGAAGAAAGGCGCGGGGAGGAAGATGGACAGTGCTGGGAAGCGCCCAGCAGATGAGCCTCAGCCAGACACTCCAGGAAGCAGCCTGCTCCTCTCGGGGGTGCCTGCCGCGGGGGCTGGAGTTTGTTTCCCCTCAGAAGCAGCTGCCAGGGACTCGTGGCTCACAGGACGTGGAGACAGCTTGGCGGCTCCATCTGGGATCTTTCCTCACCAGTCACAGATGCACCCACAGGGATGGGAACTGTTGGGGTGTCTGAGAAACCAAATCTCTACATTGTTCCTCTTTGTGGGGGAAATACAAAACCCACTCATCCTGATAAAGAAAAGAACACCAGGTCCTATTTCCAGTGAGGCCGGGGTGGTGCGTCTGGGGCTGGCAGGGAGCATCCATGGCAAGGGGATCCTGGCAGCCTAGCCAGCATGTGCCCTTGGACACCAGCGGGTGGCAGGTGGGGCATGGCTGGGGGCAGCAACTTATGGTGGGGAATCTGACAGTGTGATCCCCAGACCAGCAGCAGCCACCTAGACCTACAGAATCCACCAAATTCTCAGGCCCCAGCCTAGACCTACAGAATCAGAACCTCTGGAGCCGGGCGCGGTGGCGCACGCCTGTAATCCCAGCACTTGGGAGGCTGAGGCAGGAGGATCGCAAGTTCAAAGCCAGCCCCAGCAATGGCGAGGCACTTGGCAACTCAGTGAGACCCTATCTCTAATAAAATACAAAAAAAAAAAAAGGGTAGGGATGTGGCTCAGTAGTCAAGTGCCCCTGAGTTCAATCCCTGGTACCAAAAAAGAAAAAAAAAAAAAAAAAGAATCAGAACCTCTGAGTCCAGCATTCTACTTCATTAAACCTTCTGGGTGGTTCTGAGGCACCTGCATATTTGAGAACTTCTGGGCTTCAGTGTGGTGCGAGAGTGAGAACTCAGCCCTGGGTAAGGAAGCAGGGCCTGGGGCCTCCAGCAAGGCAGCCACAGAACCCCCAGTGTGTTGTGCAAATAGTCCCACTTCCTATGTGAAAATGATAGCCTCTTCTCCCAGGGAATGACAGGGAGAAATGCTGAGCAATGTCACCTACTGGAGGATGCTTTCAGTCTTCCAGGGCCAGCTCAGCATCCACCCAACCTGGAGAGCTTCTTTTCACAGATTCCCAGGTAACCTGGCTCTGAGGCTACTATCCCAGCCAAGTCCTTGTGCCAGTGTGGATCTGTCACATTTCAGCGTGGGTCCTCCACAGCTTGATCTTCGGTCAGCAGGGTTGGGGACTGGAGAAAGCTGGCAGGCCCAGCTGAGGGTGTATGTGTAAGCAAGTCCCTCCTCCTGTCACCAGGAGGTGGATGGAGCAACGTGGCCAGGGGCACTGGAGGGGTTCCACAGAGGAGCAGCCTCCAGTGAAAAACACCACACACTCTTCCATTCACAGAAGCTGTGTCCTGTGCAAACTTCCACCCCGGGTTAGGCTTGGTCACTGGGCTGTTTGCCACACTGACCATCCCATTATTTTGCTTGGATGTGACCTAGAAACCCAAAAGGTCATTGATAGCTAATATTTTCCTCTTGCTATGTGGCCTGGGCAGTAGGTGCAGGTGGCCACTCAGTTGTTTAACACAGTGTGTGTGTGTGTTTATGTTTGTTTTGAGGATGGGGGTCAAGGAAAAGTCAGTTTATTTCAGCTACATCTGTAAACCTGTTGGACAATGGCTTGCCCCAAACACACACACACACACACAGAGGACTGGCTCTAGCTCAGCAGTTCCTCCCACAAAGCATCTACAACCAAACACACACACACACACACACACACACACACACACACACACACACCAGGCCCACACACTTGCACAGTCAGACATGTCTCTTTCCACAAACCTCTGAAATTTCAACTACTCTGAAACAGTTCATTAAATGGCCAGTAGAGGGGACGCTCTCCACATTTCTGGAAGGGAAATGGCTCTCTGTGGCACTGTGCCAGACACAGGTCTAGCTCCCAGACTTTTAGTGCTTAGGAAAAGGCAGATGTACTTGTAGGTTATGAAGCACTAATGTAATGCAGAGTGACTTCAGGAACACAAAAAGGGCACTAGCGTCAGTCAGTTTCTTACTGGACAATTGAGGCTCTTGGCTTCATTCATTTAGCCTAAACCAGTTTACAAGGCAAATGCAATCAAGGTTACATTTTGAGGCTGTTTCCTGTCCTCCATAACTCTCCATGAGATGGAAGTTGAGGAAAGGTTTTGAAGAGCAAGGTGAGAGTGAGGGCTGGGGTGAGCAGAGGCATAAGAGGCAGAACCAATGAGCCCGGGGCCTTCTGGCACTCCAGTTCTCTGTTCAGGAGGAGCTACCTGTGTGTCTGCTGGGCAGGAGGGGACCCTGCCTGTCCTCCCTGGGCTCCCATCTCATTTTGCACGTGTACAAACACTGATCAAGCGCTGTGGACTAGAATGATTTGTTTTCTTCTCTTTCAGCATTTGAGAGAGGGACACTATTTTTATATTGTCTCCAAGGACAGCTTTTTAAATCCTACAGTCTGGGTTATGCAATGGAAAATTCTGTCCACCAATATGTCTGGTCCTAGCTGTAATGACCTGGAGCTTATTTGTCTAGGTTTTGGTGAAAATGGGTTTGAAGGATTAAGGATTTTCACTGAAGAGAAATCCCTCTCTTATTTTAGACTCACTTTTATGCTGTATGAAAATTGAATGTGCCAGTTCCTTTGCAACTACCCTTTCTCTCCTCCTTGTCTTCACTAATAAAACTACCCTAATTTTTTTTTGCTTTCTGTCCAGTGGATTCCTTCTCTGTCTCCAGTAGCTCTTTATATTTCCTGTCTCCTCTAATATCAGAGTTCTTTGATCCTTAACCCTCCCTTGCTCTTCCCTCTCACTTTTTTCCCCACGGGTCAGTCAAAACAGACAATAGCCAGTCTCCTTCCTCAGTGTGGTTATCCAAGTGTAAAAGACCACTTATGATTGCTATGTACTTTTTTTAATATTTATTTTTTAGTTTTAGGTGAACATTTTATTTTTATGTGGTGAACCAGTGCCTCACGCATGCTAGGCAAGCCCTCTACCTCTGAGCCACACCCCCAGCCCTGCTAATGTACTCTAGATGCACTGATTCCTCCATCATTACATACTGATCCTTTTGTCCCTTGTTGCAGTTTTTGACTTAAAAGTCTATTTTGCCTGATAAAATAAATACAGTTATTCCTGCTCTTCTGTTTTCCACTGATATGATTTTTTTCCCATTCCATCCTTTTCAGTCTATGTATATTCCTAAAGCTGAAGTGATTTTCCTATAGGGGCATATAAGTATTATTTTTAAATCCATTCAGTCATTATATGCCTTTCGATTGGAACATTCAATCAATTTACATTCAAAGTAATTTCAAAACTTACTATTGCAGGTTTGTTCATTGCTTTCTGGCCATTTTGTAGATTCTTTGTTACTTTCTTCTTTCCTTGCTGTCTTTTTTATCTGATAAGTTTCTTTACTGGTATGCTTTGATTCCTTTCTTTTTATCTGTTTTCTATCTATTATAGATTTTTGTTATTTGGCCATCATGAGGTTTGAATAGAACATCTTACTAACATTTTATACACCACCATTACATTATTAAGATATTCAAGCCAGGCATGGCGGTGCACGCCTGTAATCCCAGCACTTGGGAGACTGAGGCAGGAGGATTGAGTTCAAATCCACCCTCAGCAATGGTGAGGCACTTAACTCAGTGAAACCCTGTCTCTAATAAAATACAAAAAAGGGCTGGGGATGTGGCCCAGTGGTTGAGTGCCCCTGAGTTCAATCCCCGGTACCCAAAAAAAAAAAAAAAAAAGATATTCTGAACTAGACTCTATATTCACCTCTACCGGTGAGTTTTATATTTTCATGTGAGGAATTACCATACTTTTATTACAGCTTGAAGAATTATCTTCAAGTTGAACTCCCTCAACTTTTATTTGGGATATTTATTTATTTGTTTGTTTGTTTACTTATTTATTTTAAATTTCTCATGTATGAAGAATAGCTTTTCTGGGTGAAGTATTTCTTTTCTTTCTTTCTTTTTTTTTGTAGTTGTAGATGGAAAGCATGCCTTTGTTTGTTTCATTTTTATGTGGTGCTTAGGATAGAATCTAGTGCCTCACACATGCTAGGCAAGTGCCCTGCCACTGAGTTATAGCCCCAGCCCCAGCAGTGAAATATTCTTGGTAAGTAGTTTTTGTTTTGTTTTTTCTTTTCACATTTTCAAAGAACACCCCTTCTCTTGACCTGCAAGGTTCCTACTGCAAAATCTGATAGCCTTATGGAAGTTCCTTTGTATGTGATGAGCCTCTTTTACTGTTTTTGAAATTCTTTTAAAAGTTGAGTATAATGTGTCTCGGCAAAGTCTTATTTGGGTTGAACCTGACTTCAGACCTTTAAGCTCCATGTACTTGGAAAATTTTCAGACTTTTTTTCTTTAAATATTAGCTTTCTACCCCCTTTTCTTTCTCTACTCCTTTATAATTCCCCAAAAGAAAAAAAGTCAGCTTTCTTGAAGATGTTGCGTAAATCTTATAGCTTCTTGTCATTCCTTTTCATGTTTTTGCTCTTCTTCTGCCTGGTCAAGTCTGCTGTTAATACTCCATTGCATTTTTCCTTTCATCTATTCATCAGTTGCAAAATCTGATTCTTTTTAATGATTTCTGTGAAACATCTTGTTTTACTTATTCCATTTTAGATTTGAGTTGCATGTCTGCTCTTGTAGCTTGCTGAGTTTCCTTAAACAATTATTTTCCCTGGGTTTAATTCCTAGCACCCCCTAAATAAATAAATACAACTATTTTTAATTCCTTGTCAGGCAATTTATAATCTTAATTTCTTTAGTTTGTTACTGAAATAGTGTGTTCTTTTGTGATACCATGTTTCCCTGATTTGGGGGTTCCTTGAAGTCCTATGTTGCTGTCTCTGCATGTGAAGAAGTAATCACTTCTTCCAGTCTTTACTATCTTGGGAGAGAAATGCCTTTACCAATCGGCCTGACTAGGGATTCTGCGACTCTTTCAGACATTTGCTAGGGATTTGCCTGCTCCACACCAATTCTCAAGATTGTTATGTCTTTCCTCAATCCTGCAATGCCAGGCGAGGTGCTCAGAACTTCCTGTTTGTTTTCCCTAGGGTGTGGCTCCTTAAATTTTCAAGTGCCTTCTTCCAATCCTGCAGAGGCAAGCCACCACCTGCATAAGATATTTGCAGTCACTATTTACAGGAGTATGTTCAGGGAACCGGCCTTGGGAGAATAGAGGGTGAGATGTACACAGTATTTGGGGTGGTCATGGTCCACAGCAAAGCATCCCAAGTGGTTTGTGTGTGTAGTGATTAATGTGTGGAGTGATGAATGTGTTCCATGGCCTTTCTTCTTTGAGTCTGGCTTTTCCCAACACTGACCCATATCAATCACCTCAGTCTTCTGACTGGGACAAGAAATAAGTAGCCCTCTTGGAAAGCATCCCATACAGCTGGGGGAAACAAGTGTTCATGCTTTCATTTTCCCGAGAGAAATCTGAGAGTGACAGTTTCTCTTGACGCTGAATTTCGCCACTTAGAGGATGTGGTTATGTGGCTAAAGTGAAATTGCTCTTCTTACCTTCTTCAGACATCTATTCTCACATCTTTTGTTCAAACTCTGTGTTAAACCTCTACACTGAACTTCTGGACACCACAAAGTTACTCCTGTCCATGGGTAGTTATCGAAATCAGTGCTTTTGCAGGAGGATGACAATAGAAAGTTCCTCTTCTGCCATCTTGCTAACCTCACTTTCTAAAGTTATTTGTGAATGAATAAAATATGTTGGTTTGTTTTAGTCCTGACCTTGGTAGATTTTGTTTCCTTGTGTTCCATAAACTACCTCTTTCCCTTCATGGTCTATCCTGAAATCTTATAATCCCGTTCAACTCCTTGTATGTAACTTAGCACCAGAACATTTTTTCTAAAAAGGAAAACAACATTAACATTAAAAAAATAAATTTATTATGAGTCTGAAATGATGAAGAATAAGCAAACAGATAAACTGTACAAAGAGCAAATATTAGAACATGAATAATGACACAAAACACAGGCATTCTTCTAGCTACTACACACAAACACATTTTTACACACAAATATATTTTCAAAAACACTTCTCCAACATTCAGAAAAGGCAAAAGCTATATTTGCAATATCGATAAACACCACAGCTTTTGAAACCATCCAGTTTCTTTCCTAAAATAATTTGATTAAAATTTATACAGATGATAATCACCTATTTCACTTTGCAAAATCATAACATTCTTACTTAACACATCATAGATAATTTTCACTCAAAACACAGAAAAATTATCAATTCATTGTGCATTTTGTCACATCTTATTTCACCCCTTTTCTAAACAAGGAAAAAACATACAACGTATATGTGTACTCTTTTCAGAAAGAAAGTATTCCAACTTTTATCCGTAGTTTGTTCAAAACCTCAGGAACTCAGTAAGTTTATTTTAAATATAGACAATTTCAAAATAGAAACAATTATTTGAGAGTGGATAGCATAAAAATATTTTTGGCAATTTTAACCTATGATGTAAATATCAAAAGGAGCTATGACCAGGCATATTCTGCCTGAGCTACTGCAGACTGACTAAAGAGGTCAAAAAAAGATTTGAAAGTTCCTTGTTTATCCAATCGTCAAAGGCATTTTTCTCTGGTTAGACTTGTTTTGCTCCATGATGAATGATATTTAATATTTTAAAAAGATCTTTGAAATCAAAGTGAATACATTCAGCCGGGCACGGTGGCACATGCCTGTAATCCCAGCACTTTGGGAGGCTGAGGCAGGAGGATCATGAGTTCAAAGCCAGCCTCAGCAATGGCGAGGCACTTAGCAACTCAGTGAGACCCTGTCTCTAATAAAAGTACAAAAAAGGGCTGGGGATGTGACCCAGTGGTCGAGTGCCCCTGAGTTCAATCCCCGGTACCACAAAAAAAAAAAAAAAAAAAAAAAAGTGAATACATTCATTTCATGGATCAGGATAATGCCATCCAGAGAGGTTAAATGACTTGTCCACAGTTACAATGACAAACAGAAGCAGATCTGGGACACAGAACCAGAATTTTTTATTTTTAGCTATGTTGTTTTTGATAACACATTCTCTAGGGTCAGATTCCACACAATTCATAGTCATTTGATTACAAAGAACAATTCCAACATAAACCAATGCATATATTTCACCTAAATCAAAACTGCTATTCACTTCAAGCATATTCATTACATGATCAGCTTTTTTGTGTGCATGGGGATAATGTAAATATTATGGTTGATCAAATAGCATTACTGCAAAGACAGTCCCTATAAGCTTGAGTCAGGACATCAACAACATTTAAACTCTCATTGTAAACAAAACACAGTGGTAGGCACTGTGGAAACACATTTGGTCCTATTCTCCTTACCCTGAGCTTGTAAAAGAGCAGACTGTTTCAACAAGAGTGATGAGTACATATATTCTGTGATGAAGAAAAGAATCTACTCCCCCAGCACATCAATGGAACATGTGCCTGGGCACATTATTCCTCAAAGGAGAATGGTCATTAAAATGACACTGCAAAAATAGAACAGTTAGCATCTAAGAGGTCTCCACCACATGGGGACACCTGGGCTATCTGAAGTTATTATAGATTTCCTTATCTTAGGAATCTTCAAGGCAAAATATAGGATGTGATACAAGAAATCATGAGATAACCATTAACATATATGATGAAATTTTCTTGCTAGAAAGTTATATATTGAAAATAAGAAGAGTAAAAAAGGACACTAGGTATAAAATTACTCTATTTCAAGGGATACTAAAAAATATAGTGTCAGCATTTATTTATGATAAGAAGGCAGCACAGAAAAGAACTCAATGTGCCTGTGTCTGAACTCCTTAGCTTAATTAGAACATGATTCTTAGACCAAAGTAATGGTAGCATCTGCACACAGAACAGTTTTTAATGGTCATTGACAGTTACTGTTACAACACACTTTGTAACAATATAAGAAATGGGAAGAGATCTTAGCAGTCTTCTGGGTGCCAGATCTCAATACTGTCCTTCAGTGGGTTAGGAGCATCATGTTGGTATATTGCATCCACTGTGGTGGCCCGGACAGTTGGTCAGCACAGTGGAAAGGTAGCTAGTTAGGAATATATTGTATATTTGGTCCCACTGAATATTTTTTATACAAACTGCATGTACATTTATGTGCATTACAAGGACAAGACCCCCATATTATCATTTTAGAAAGTCTTCTAAGCTTCAATTTTTTACAAGAAAAACACTTTTTAAAAAATATTTATTTATTTATTTAGGTACCAGGGATTGAACTCAGGGGCACTCGACCACTGGGTCACATCCCCAGCCCTTTTTTGTATTTTATGAGAGACAGGGTCTCACTGAGTTGCTAAGTGCCTCGCCATTGCTGAGGCTGACTTTGAACTTGTGATCCTCCTGCCTCAGCCTCCCAAGTGTTGGGATTACAGGCGTGAGCCACCGCACCCGGCTTATTTATTTATTTTAGTTGTACACAATGCCTTTATTTGTTTTTATGTGGTGCCGAGGATCGAACCTGGGCAGCACACATGCCAGGTGAGAGCTCTACTGCTGAGCCACAATATCAGCCCCAAGAAAAACACTTTTGAAAAAATAAACATCAAGAAGTTTACTTTCAGACATGATGTATGACTGAAAATAGACACTAGTTAGGCAAATGGTAGTGTTTAACATGATGCAGAGCAAAAATATTTTCAGCAAAATATTGCTTAAATAGCCAGCAAAATAATGACCGTTTGTTCACAGTTCATACAGTAATTTTCAAGTAAATATCCATTTCCACCACTAACAAACCCAGCTTTACTGTCCATGTATCTTTCCAAAGATCATCTGGTTATATCCCAATTTCTGAGGGACAGTAACTTCTCCTTTCACTTCAAATTGATGATTCTGACTGGTTGGATAATATAACCGCTTTTGGTTTTTGATCTGTGGGACTATCAACTGGCACCTGTAAATAGAATCAGAATATTAAAAATGTATACCACCTGGCATATGCTATTTTAGCAGATCAACAGTTGACTCAAAAAAAAAGAAAGGCTGGCTAAATAAAAATAGTTTCAAGCCGGGCGCGGTGGCGCACCCTGTAATCCCAGCACTTGGGAGGCTGAGGCAGGAGGATCATGAGTTCAAAGCCAGCCTCAGCAATGGCCAGGCACTTAGCAACTCAGTGAGACCCTGTCTCTAATAAAATACAAAAAAGGGCTGGGGATGTGACCCAGTGGTCGAGTGCCCCTGAGTTCAATCCCCGGTACCACAAAACAAAAAACAAAAAACAAAACAAAACAAAAAAAAATAGTTTCACACTTATTCTCTATACACTTTTCTCAATAGCATAACCATAAAAATATTCATTACTTACAGCTTTAATTTCAACATTCGTAATTCCTATATTTATGTTGTGTCTTTTCAGATCAGACTTGATTAATGCTGAAACAGAGAAGCATCAATGGGGTTACAAAAATTATTTGTGAATATATTTTTCTCCAAGCAGCACAGTCTTTTATAGCATTATCAAAAAAATTTAACACACTACAATGCCATAAATATTCAATAAAATCTTTGTAGCCTGACAAAATACCTAAGACTTTAACTTAATTAATAAGTCATTCATTAGTGAACCAAATATGGGATTCGAGGAACCAAAGATAAAAAGCACTTTCTTAGCCAGGCGCAGTGGCGCACGCCTGTAATCCCAGCACTTTGGGAGGCTGAGGCAGGAGGATCGCAAGTTCAAAGCCAGCCTCAGCAATGGCAAGGCACTTAGTAACTCAGTGAGACCCTGTCTCTAATAAAATACAAAAATGGGCTGGGGATGTGGCCCAGTGGTCGAGTGCCCCTGAGTTCAATCCCCAGTACCAAAAAAAAAAAAAAAAAGCAATTTCTTTTCCCTAAAAGATTCTCTAAGGAAATATTGACATGTATATAGCCATAACATTGTACGACTACTGTGATATCACAGAAACAAACAAGGAAGAGTGAAAGCATAGGAGACAATGTTCCTACATCAGTCCAAGAAAACCAGAAAGCCTGTCAGAGGAGACACACTTGAATTACATCTTAAAAAATCAGTAGGAGGGCTGGGGTTGTGGCTTAGCGGTAGAGTGCTCGCCTAGCACATGTGCGGCCTGGGTTCGATCCTCAGCACCACGTAAACATAAATGCGTTGCATTGTGTACAACTAAAGCAAATAAATAAATACTTAAAAAAAAAATCAGTAGGAACTTGTCAAGCAGACAAGGGGGAGAGGAAGGCATAAAGGCAGTATAAACAAAGGGAGCAGGGCAGGAAGAGCCAGTTCTGGACGAATTGAGTATAAGATGTCTGTGGAACGTTCAAGTCAGACATGTGACTGGATGGGTTGACCTAATATACAACAGAGGTCAGGCACTGGAGATGCAGATTTATAAGTTACTAATGTTAAAGTGGTAGTAAAAGCCATGGACTAGTCAAAGAATGTAAAATAATAAGAAAAAAAAAGGTTAAAAGTATGTGGCAGTTAAGTAATTTCACTAGTAATAAAGGAAAGTAGAATAAAAGATGGAGGTAAGATTATTTTACTTTCAGTGCCCTAAAAGTTAGCCTAATGCTTCCACTGATATCTTTCTGCATCAATTTATTTTTCATCTATGTGTCTTTGTATTAAAACTGGATTTTCCAGGCATGGTTGGTGCATGCCTGTAAAAAGTTCAAAATTCATTCAAAATCACCTCCACTTTAAGTACACGTATGAACACATGAATGGTGTGTCTACTTTGTGTACAACCAGAGATATGAAAAATTGTGCTCTACATGTGTATTATGAATTATAATGCATTCTGCTGTCATATATAACAAATTAAAATTTAAAATATATATCTGTGTGTGTGTGTATATATATATACATATATGTGTATGTATATATATAAAATTACCTCCAACTGGCTAAAATACATGTTTAAATGTTGTCAATCACAGGTGCCCTACTGTACTATGGAGCCTTAGAATGAACTCTTCCCATCCAGGTGTGCCCTGGCACCTGTTAACTTCCTCTACCTCTGCTGCAGCCCTCACAGCCTCTAGCATCCATTATTCTATTTTTTGGGGGGAAGTACTAGGGATTGAACCCAGGGGCACTCAACCACTGAGCCACATCCCCAGCCCTTTTTTGTATTTTATCTAGAGACAGGGGCTCACTGAGTTGATTAGCACCTTGCTTTGCTGAGATTGGCTCTGAAATCACGATCCTCCTGCCTCAGCCTCCCAATCCACTATTGTTGAGATAAACTTTTTTAACTTCCAAATGTGAGAGAACATGAGGTATCTGTCTCTCTGTGCCTGACTTACTTCACTTAATATAATGTCCTCCAGTTCCATCCATATTGCCACAAAAGGATTTTATTCTTTTTATTGCTGAATAATATCCCATGTGGTATATCTGCCACATTTTCTTTATCTACTCATCTACAGATGGAGACCTAGGTTGACTCCATATCATGGGTATTATGAATAGTGTTGTAATAAACCTACAGGTATTTTTTTGATGCACTGATTTCCTTTCCTTTGGATATATACTCAGCAGTAGAACTTCTGAACAACATAGTAGTTCTGTTTCCATTTTTTTGAGGAATGCCATACTGTTTTCCATAATTTAATTCCCACCAACAATGCATGAGTGTTCTCTTTTCTCCACATCCCTGTCCACATTTTTTTATTAATTTTTTGTCATTATGATAAAAGCCATTCGACTGGAGTGAGATGGCCTCACATGATGGTACTAACTCACATTTCCCTACTGTCTGGTAACGCGCATTTTTTTCCATATACTTGGCCATTTGTATATCTTCTTTAGAGAAAAGTCTATTCCAATCATTTGCCCATTTAAAAACTGGATTGTTATTTTGCTGTTGAATTTAGTTTCTTCTGTCCATTAATCCCTTGTCAGATCAACAGTTTGCAAATATTTTCTCCTATTCTATAGGCATTCCTGTACAGGAAGCCTTTTAGTTGATGTAATCCCATCTGTCAATTTTTTAATTTTGCTGCCTATATTTTTGGGGTCATATCCAAAGAATCTTTGCCCAGACTAATGTCATAAAGTATTTCCTTCTTGTAGTTTCATGGTTGGGGGTCTTAAATTTAAGACTTCTATCCACTTTTTGTTGATTTTTGTATATGGTGAGAGGGGTTCTACTGTCATTCTTCTGCATATGGACATTCAGTTTTCTCAACATTTATTGAAGAGACTTTCTTTTCTCCACTGTATGTTCTTACTCCCTTTGTTGAAATTCAGTTGGCTATAGATCACAGATTTACTTCTAGGTTCTCTATTCTGTTCCTTGGTTTACGTGTCTGTTTTTATGCCAGTCCCCTCATTAGTTCCCATTGCTTTGTGGAATGGTTTGAAGTCAGGTATGAATGTCTCCAGCTTTCCTCTTTTTGTTCAGTATTGCTTTGGTTATTTGGGGTTCCATACGAATTTGAGAAGCATTTCTCCCCACCGCCCATTTCTTGGAAGAATATCATTGGCAGTTTGATAGGTTGCATTAAATTCATAGATTCTTTTATTCTTTTTTTTGGTACTGGGGATTGAACTTAAGAGCACTCGACCACTGGGCCACATCCCCAGCCCTTTTTTGTATTTTATTAGAGACAGGGTCTCATTGAGTTGCTAAGTGCCTCACCATTGCTGAGGCTGGTTTTGAACTCACAATCCTCCTGCCTCAGCCTCCCAAGTGCTGGGATTACAGGCATATGCCACCGCGCCCAGCAAATTCATAGATTCTTTGGATAGTATAGACCATCTAATTTAACAATGTGAATTCTTCCAACCAGTGAACATCTTTGGGTTGGCTAATTGAACTTCTTTTGAGTTTCATGGATCTGCATGTCCATCTCTCTCCTAAGACTTAGTAAGTTTTTAGCTGTTATTTTGTTAACTATGCTTCCTCAGTCCTCCTCCATTCCTTCAACTTCTGGCACTCCCATAATGCGAACATTTATTCACTTAACAGTATCCTATCGGTCCTATAGGCTTTCCTTGCCATTTTAAAATTCTTTTTGTTCTTCTGAATGAGTTAATTTTAAAGGCCTAGCTTCATGTCTGGAAATTCCTGCTTCTGATTCATTTAGCCTGTCATTGTAACTATCAACTGTATTTATTATTTCATCCATTGAATTATTTGGCTACAACATTTCTGTTTGGTTCTTTTTTATAGTATCTTTTTTGGTGAATTTCTCCTCCTATGAATTGTTTTTCTTATTTTATTGAACTGGTAGTTTGTATTCTCCTGTGTCTCACTCAGCTTCTTTCAGACCATTGTTTTGAACTCCTTTTCAGACATTTTCATAAATTTCCTTTTCTTTGGCGTCTATTTACTGGAGGATTACTGTGCACCCCTGAGGGTTTCAGGTTTCCTTGCTTCTCCATGTTTCCTGTGTCCCCTTGTTTATATCTGTGCAACTGGTGCAATAATCACCTCCTCCAACTTTATGGAATCTTGTTGTTGTTAGGGAGAGGCTTTTTCATGTGGTAGATGCTATGGTTTCAACTGGGTATGGCGTCAGCTTTGATTCTTGGCAGATTCAGTAGCGTGGTTCTCTGTGCAGTTTCTTCAACTGTAATGCTTGTCAGCCATGTCTGTGGCCTAGGCCGCAGGGGCTTATGAAGCGGTAGTGTGGAAAGGTGCTGTGGTGGTGTGGTAAGGCTGGTATCTGTACGGTGGGCTCTTCCCTGGTTGGGCTGCCATCTGCCTGGTTGCTGGGCTAGGCACAAGTGCAGGCAGATGTGGGGGACCAAAGGCTTGTGTTGGCTTCTCTGTGCTAGTCTATCTATTCCCTGGAGGATGGGGCACTGCATGGGTTTAGATGCCTGGGTCTCAGCACTGCTGTTGGCTCTAAGCTATGAGCAGTTGCTATGATGATACCACAGCCAACAGTGGTAGATCTCAAGAATGGAGATATGCTATGGCTACTAACCCCTAGGGTGGGATGCACTCTAGCAGTGGGTCCAGGTTCAAGATGGTGCCAAGTTGTAGCAGCTTGGATCACGGGGCTGGAAGGTGTACAAACACTGGCTTCTACCATGTGGCGATATAGCCACGTGATCTATGGCAACTCTAAACTCTGTTCAGAGTCTGTGAGGTCCACAGGAGTCATCTGCAGGAACAATGGGGACCTATGGGGTTCTCGAGCTTACCTTTTCCCCATAAAGGTAAGTCTGTCTTGGCTCCAAGTCAATCTGGGCAGATGAGACAGTGTAAGAGAGGCAGGAAGCCTCACCGTCCTCTTCCTCCCACTCCACAGTGATCTTCCACTGTGCTGCCACCCAAGGGTACTTCCTTAGTCACTCCTGTTGGAGTACAGTTGTTTATTATTTGTCATGGTCCTTATTTGTGAAGGGGATAAGTGATAGGCTACTCTATCTGCTAATATGGTGACACAGATTTAAATATAGAAACATGGAAAAGTAAGGAAACGTGAAACCCTCAAGGATGCATAATATTGTCTAATAATAGACCGCAAAGAAAATGAAATTCATCAATGTCTGAAAAGGAATTCAAAATAATGAACTGAAGGAAGCTCAGAGAGACACAAGAGAATACAAACAATCCAATAAAATCATGAAAACAATTCATAATCTGAAGGAGAAAGTCAATAATAAGATCTATTTTGGTCTTTCTGCTTTTCATTTTTGGAGGTGTGTACTGACATACTCTCAAATCCAGAAATTCTTTCTTTAGCTGTATCCAGTCTACTGACAAACCCAGAGACATTCTTCACTCTGTTTCCATGTTTTCAACCTCTAGCATATTTTGGTTTCTTAGAACGTCCTCCTCTCCATTTATATTGCTCATCTGTTCTTGCATGCTGTCCTCTTCATCCATTATGGTCTGTAGCATGTTAGTCACAGTTGTTTTAATCTCCCAGTCTGATTCATTCCAGCATCCACACTGTATTTGAGTATGACAACAATTGCTGTTTCTTCAAGTTACTTTTTTGTTTTTGGCGGTGTGCAGGTACCAGGGATTGAATTCAGGGGCACTTGACCACTGAGCCACATCCCCAGCCCTATTTTATATTTTATTTAGAGACAGGGTCTCACTGAGTTGCTTAGTACCTTGCCATTGCTGAGGAGGGCTTTGAACTTCAATTCTCCCATCGTGGCCGCTGAGCCGCTGGGATTAGAGGTGTGAGCACCTGTGCCCAGCTTCAAGTTGCTTTTTGCCTCGTAGTGCCTTTTAATTTTTTTCTTCATGGCCATACATGATACTCTGGGTTCAAAAGGACGGCTATAAAAGACTTGTAGTAATATGGTGGTAAGGTGTGGGGGAGGGGAAGTATCTGTTCTCCTATAGTGAGGCCTGTCTCGTCTTGTGCTCTGGATTGTGAACTTCACAAGTGTTGCTCAATCCTTCCCTCACCACCCCCACCTTAGGTAGGACAGGATGACAAGGGGGGGATCTAGAGTTGCATATTTTCCTTCTTCCATTGGGAAGACTGGAGTGGGCAGGACTTGGGTATTTCTCTTGCCCCAGGTCAGTTAGACTCTTTGATCAATTCCAGCAGTTTACAACAGTTCCTTCTGAGGGCACATCTTGTTATGAAAGAATGCTCCAGGTGTATTCCAAATGGTTCCTTTTCTCCTCCTGCAGAAGCAGGAGGTACAATTTGCTAAATCCTGAGGGCCTCATGAGTAGGTTCCCACTGGAT
The DNA here is from genome assembly GCA_025594165.1 of Tamias sibiricus. Lineage (NCBI taxonomy): Eukaryota > Metazoa > Chordata > Mammalia > Rodentia > Sciuridae > Tamias > Tamias sibiricus. The sequence continues at coordinate 45,340,618 of CM046669.1, read as the reverse complement.
TTTTATTTCTCAGCATTGTCCACACCAAACCTCCAGCACCTCAGCAACCACAGCTCTGGTTTCCTACCCCAGCAATGGTGCCCACCGGTTTCAGCTCTTGGGTTCTGTTGGAGTAAACCATAGTTCTCTCTACTTGTCTGTTGGTCTCTCTAGTTATGGAGGCAATGGTTTGCACTATAACTTCACTTCTCTTATGGATCCAAGAAGAGTTACTGATTTTTCAGTTTGTTCAACTTTTAATTTGTTGTTAGTGTAGAGAGGTGACCCTCAAATTTCTCACATGCCAGACTCGAAACTGGAAGTCCAGTGTTTCCCTTGAAATCCACACTGTCCCTTTTAATCCTGCCATTACTGGTATCAATATTTTAGAAAAGCCCATCAAAGTCTCTCCAGTTTTAAAATACTCAACACATGAGAGAAATTAATTAACATGTTAGATAGTAAAGGCATTTAATGTAAAACTAATTTCAAAGATGTTTTGTCATTTCTACATGAATTTTTCAGACATGATTTGCTTAAATTAACATCATGAATCTAATATAAAAATAATGTCAAAGGGAGTACAAAATTTATTTTTGGTGCAACAATAACACTCTATTTGATAGATGCATGGTACTTGTCTGGAAATTAAGAACCCATAAGGAATGACTTATGACAGATTAGTTAATATATTATATATTTCATGTTAATTAACTGAAAATAACAAGGGATAATGGGGGGAAACTGTAATAGGATTTTTTCTTTGAGAAAACTCTCTTTGAGCATGCATGAATGATAGTGATCTTAGGTGGTCGTGTATATTCAAAATAAATATTTACCACAGGTAAGAATTCAGACTGAAGCTTTTAAAAAGAATGATCAGGTATGCCAACAAACATAAAAAGAAACTTTGATTCATGAAATTATATCCTCAAATTAAGTTACATATAGAAAAATAATTCCTCTTTGACTATCTATAGCCTCTGTTTCTTGTTTTGACAAAGGGATACAGAAAGAAATTCACAAAGTAAAATAACAGTCAAAGTCAACCCTGGCCTAGAAATACTGCTGAACATTTAGTCTGCTTCCAAAGCTACTGTCACAGCTGTTACGTGCATGGGCAAGCAATGGATAAAAATTCTTTAAATTCTCTTTCTCTGGAAATAGGACACTATTCTCTTTCCTGCACGTGTCCATGTGGTTATACCTAAAAAGTGAGAGAACTGGCCAACCATTTCATGTTATTTCCACAACCTCCATGACTCTTACCTCTGTTACCACATTACAATAACAACATGTATTGGGCACCCCTAGGTGTCAGACACTGTTCTGGGAGCTTTTCGTGAGCACCATCTTAGTTAATCCTTATAGTGACCCTACACTGTAGGCTTTTAATACCCTATTCCTATATGAATGAGAAAAGGGGGACTTGAGAGGCTGTAATATTATGAGGTGGATCTAGCAATCTATGTCCATATATTCATATCTATATCTGTGTATTGTTTTGTTTTGTTTACCCTAGTTTCTGGCACCAAACTCCCACTCTAAGGCAGGACATAGAAACCAGAATTTCTCTTCCCAAAGGTAGATCAGAGAAACCCTAATCTTCCCCTCTGATTTTTGACTTAGAGCTAGCCAAAGAAATTCTCTGACCTACCCTTGATAATAAGTCATTGACCTTCCTCATTCCAGAGGGCTCCTGTCCCATACCCTAGAGGGAGGACTGCTGTACGAAGGCCAAGAAGAATCTGAACAGACAGGCCTTGCTGGGTTTCCCCACCCAGTCTATCACCATTCATGACTATGCACTAGAGGCTCCATAAAACCCCCAAAGTACAGGATTTGGGGAGCTTCAGAAAGCTCATATGGAGGGTCACAGGAAGACAAACAAAAACTCACGTGCCAGGAGGGTGGCACACCACAACTCCATGGGGACAAAGTCTCCTGTGCACAGGACCCTTCCAGTCCTTACCCTGTGATATCTCTTCATCAGGCTGCTTATTTATGTCCTTTATTAAATCAGTAAAGGTAAGTACAGTGTTTCTCTGAGTTCTGTGAGCAGTCTTAGGAACTTAATTGAATTTGAGGAGAGGGTTGTGGGAATCCCAATTTATACCCTGTCTGTCATAAGGATTCTGGAGAACCAGACCTGTGACTAGGTCTGAAGTGGTGAGAGTTTGGGGGACTGAACCCTCAACCTGTGAGCTCTGATGTTCTCCCCAGGTAGACAGTGTCAGAACTGGTCTTGGAGGATTAACAGCTGGTGTTCACTGCTGAATTGCTTGGTTGCTGGTAGGAAGAAATCTGACCCTCTCCTGTGCTGTGAATGTTTCACAGGAGAGTCTGAGCTTAAGTTGGTTTTCCTGTCTATGTTCTTGGAGAGGCTAAGTAACCTCTAAGGAAGTTTGACTCAACTCCAGGTCTTTTCTATTCTTAAAATGGATTTGTTTTCTGTGAAGACCAACTGTACTGGTTTTGAAACTTTTAAAACAAATTAATAGATTTAGTTGTTGTTGTAGTCATCGTTTTAGTAGTAGGGATTGAATCGAGGGGCATTTTACCACTGAGCCACATCTCTAGCCCTCTTTACTTTTTGTTTTGAGACAGTCTCACTAAGTTACTGAGGCTGGCCTCGAACTTGCAATTCTCCTGCCTCAGTCTCCCGAGTTTCTGGGATTACAGGCATGTGCCTCTACCACACCCAGAAAAATAAATTAATACATTTATATGCTTAGAAGAAAATAATTTCCTGTTTTTTTAACCTCATTTTTAACCCTTGAATTCTATAAAGCCCTTAAGAAGCAATACACATGAAAATTTAATTAAAAACACAACACCCTAATTTACCTGTTAAAATGATGCCTAAAAACATCCAGACACAAAGGAAAATGTTTCCTGCTTTAGGATCATAGTCTGATGTGAGCTTTCCTTGAGCCAAAGTAAACAAAATCCCAAACACCTAAAATAAAATAAGGAGAAATAATTAATTTGCTTATTTAAAGCAAACTTTAAAATATTTTTTTCCCCAGAATTTTTTTAACTCATTTTCTTCATATGGCTTGGCTTCTAGAAATAGTCACTGAAAAATGAGATTGATAAAAGAAATCTATGGTCAAACTTAATATTCACTAGATGACTAGGTAAAATAATTATCTAGGGTTTAAGAGAAAGCTGAGGTATACCCACCTGTGCAGCAGCATTGAGAAGACCAGACGAAGTGCCCTCAGATTCAGGGTAAGTGATTTCAACAGCAAATTCAAAACCCAAGGGAAGGTAACCAGTCATGAAGAATCTAGGAAAACAAAGCCACAATTATGAGAAAAAAAAAAAAAACCAGGACAATGTCATACATTGATGCAAGCATTCTATGAGTGAATATTTTGAGGTTGCTATGTGAAAGTAAGAAACTATATTAGTATTGACTAACCAGCCCCAAATCACAAGAACTGGGAAGCAAAGCAATTCCTGAGTTTGATTCTAAGAAAAATTTGCATCTAGTTTTCTAGGACAATTATCTTCATACTCAAAAGTACTTGGACTAGGTAAGAATTATCTGTTTTTTACCAACAGAATAAAAAAACCAATTTTCAACTATTTTTTATAGTTCACATTTATAGGCACAGTAAGCAGAGGATAGATCTTCTACACTTTAAAATATTATAGAATCTTGGGATGACCTTTAAAAAATTATAAACCAGAGTAATAAGAATTCAGAATTATAATAACATGGTATTATTTCTCTTATCATATTTGATACTTACCCAAGTATCCCTCCAGTAACAAACACGATGATAATGTAACCAAGGTCCAATGTGAAAGTAAATATAACCATTCCGATAAAAGACAAAATGTAAACTATCAAAGTTGTCTGTCTAAAACAAAACAATAAAACTGTTAGTATTTTTTTTTCTGATTATCATAGGTACATAAAAATCATGTGGCTAGCAATTGCTCTATCCAAATAGTAATAAATCTTTGTTTTTCAAAATTTGTCCATTCTAGCCAGGTACACAGGTGCATGCCCATAATCCCAGTGATTTGGAAGGCTGAGGCAGGAGGATTAAAAGTTCAAGGCCAGTTTCAGTAATTTAGCAAGACCCTAAGCAACTTAGTGAAACTCTGTCACAAAGTAAGAAATAAATAGGACTGGGGATGTAGGTCAGTGGTAAAGCACCCATGGGTTCAATTCCCAGTAACAAAGGAAAAAAAATTCACCCATTCTTCTTATCTTATCTATTGAAGATGTTATCCACCAAATCATGGGCTTTCAAGATTAAATTTAAGATTCAACAGCAGCAGCAAAAAAAAAAAAAAAAAAAAAAAAAAAAAAAAAAAAAAAAAAAAAAAAACCTCACATCATAGCTAATGCTCAGATAGGAAGGGATACTTGTACAGACAAAATAACTTTTATGCCACCAAACAGAAGAGTTCCCCATTCATATTTCATGATTCAGATCAAATCTCACCTCTTCCAAATGCCTCCCCTAACCATTGCAGCTTATAAAATTCCCTCCTCCAAATTCCCTTATCATTTATACCTATATAACTGGCATTTATGACATCAATTTTAGTCTGTTATATTATCATTTAATTTTTTATATGTGGATGCCTTACATCTCCCATTTAGACCAGAGTGTCTCAAGGACAGGGATCACATATTGCTTGCTGTAATTCCTATCCAAAAGGGATACACACAACAGGAGTTGGGAGAACGAATAGGAGTTACCCTGAGAAGAGAGTCAGGGTGGCCAGAATACATTTCTTTGCCTACCAAGTTTTCTAAACATACAGTGGACCAAAGACTATAAAGAAAGGTAACCCTTTACATATGAGCTCTTCCTCTACAAATTAAATGAGTTTCACCCTCCAATATAATTTTATAGCAATGAAGCCACAATAAGTGCATTCTTAAATTGTAAGAGAATTATCTTGGGAGAATTTCAAGGTCAAAAATACTTTGGGAAGGGTTTAGGATAATAGCACAAGTACCTCAGGCTTTAAAGGCATATCTGACACTGTTCCACATTTCATTCATTCAGTTTATTTCATTCCATTCTTTTATTCACTCACAGGTCCATTCATTCACTCTCCCAAGCACACAAGAGAATGTTTACCTTAAAATTATTCTTTTTTTTGGTACTGGGGATTGAACTCAGGAGCACTTGACCACTGGGCTACATTCCCAACCCTTTTTTGTATTTTCCTAGAGACAGGGTCTCACTGAATTGCTAAGTGCTTCACCATTGCTGAGGCTGGCTTTGAACTCGCGATCCTCCTGCCTCAGCCTCCCAAATGCTGGGATTACAGGCGTGAGCCACCGTGCCCAGTGTTTAGCTTATTATTTTTTTAAGGCCTCCAGCAAAAGATGCTGCCTCTGAAACCCTTTCTTGGTCTCCCAACTAGTATCTCTCACTTTTTATGTTAGCCTTTTGCTGTTCCATATAGATGCAAATTAACAGCATTTTCATATTATGCATTTTACAATAGTTAAGTGGTGCTATGGCTTGAAACATCTTAGCCAAAATTTTTTTATTTTTTATTTTTGTGGTACCGGGGATTGAACTCAGGGGCACTCGACCACTGGGTCACATCCCCAGCCCTTTTTTGTATTTTTATTTAGAGACAGGGTCTCACTGAGTTGCTAAGTGCCTCGCCACAGCTGAGGCTGGCTTTGAATTCACGATCCTCCTGCCTCAGCCTCCCAAAGTGCTGGGATTACAGGCGTGCGCCACCGCGCCCAGCGCCGAAAATTTTTAACACACACACACACACACACACACAACACAAAATCACAAATGGAACTGGGGCTGTAGCTCAGTGGCAGAGTACTTGTCTCTCACATGTGAGGCACTGGGTTTAGTCCTCAGTACCACATAAAAATAAACAAATAAAATAAAGGCATGCTGTCCATCTACAACTACAACAAATAAAATAAAATATAATAAAAAGCAAATGTTTTTGATGGAAAGAACAACTTTTTGATTGTTTTCAAGCCTGTAACATAAGAAAGAACAAGATAAAGTCTGTCAAAAGTCAAATGTTTCTAGAAAGGAACTATTTATGGATGGACTGGAGAATATAACACTAAGTGAAATAAGCCAATCCCCCAAAAAACAAAAAGCCCAATGTTCTCTTTGATATGTAGATGCTAACACACACAGCAAGGGAGGGTGGGGAGGGGAAGCATAGAAGTCCATTGGATTAGACAAAGGGAAACAAAGGGAAGGGAGCAGGAAGGAGAATAGGAAGGACAGGGGAATTAATCAAATGTAACTTTCCTAGCCTTGTATTTGGATACATAACCAGGGTAACTCCACAGCATGTACAACCACGAGAATAGGATCCTAATTAGGATACGTTAAACTCCATGTATGTATAATATGTCAAAACACACTCTACTGTTATGTTAAAGTAAAAAGAACAAATAAAAGAAAGGACCTATTTTAGATAGAAGTGAACCCTTCTAAAAATATATATATATATACATATTGTTAAATTGAAAGAAGTTCATTAGGGGGCTGGGGCTATAGCTCAGTGGCAGAGCACTTGCCTAGCATGTCTGAGGCACTGGGTTTGATCCACAGCACCACATAAAAATAAACAAATAAAGGCATTCTGTCCATCTACAACTACAAAAAAAAAAAAAAAAAAAAAAAGTTCATCAGGTAGCCAAGTTCTCAAAGATAAAATAAATATGACCAATAAAATAAAACAATATATAGATCATTGAAACATTTGCTAAGTGATAGGAACCTACAAGTGTTTAGAATTCAGGTCCTTAAGTAATAGTAACACTTTAAATCCCTTAAGATAAAAAGTAAAGTTTCTTTTAAAATCAAAATGCCTTTGGTCCCAGTGGCTTGGGAGGCTGAGGAAGGAGGATGGTGAGTTCAAAGCCAGACTCAGCAACTTAGTGAAGCCCTAAGCAACTCAGTGAGACCCTGTCTCTAAATGAAATCTTTAAAAAATGGGCTGGGGATGTGGCTCAGTGGTAAAGCACCACTGGATTCAATCCCTCATACCAACCCCCCCCACACACCAAAAAAAAAAAAAAAAAAAAAAACGACCTTTGGTTACACACACACACATCTACTTTCACTTACTTGTATGTTTTGGTATAATCCAGCCACAAGCCACAGAGAATGGAGCCCACCATTCCAGCTACTACCAGTGTTAGCCCAATCCTTCCAGCATTCACCTCTTCTCCCTGAAAACAATTTGCAGAAGAAACTAATAAAATATTTTTAATTCAGATATATCCTTCGTATTCCATGCCTTTACACAGACCATGGAAATAATCAGATAAAATTAAGCACACAGAAGGAAGATTCAATACCTGGGTTAGAGTTTGGGGGGTGGGTTGTAAAAAATATATAGAGAACATCATATTTTAAAACCAGAAAAAAAAATCTAAAATAACAGAGGGAATAAAAAAGGAAAAACTTCCTTGTCCCTCCATAGCTAGAAGCACAGTGATTTTTATTAGGATTCTTAAGTAATTTATACATGTCTAAAAAGGAGGGTAAACACATAGCTTTTACAGACTACAACTGTTTTTCCTTTGAAAAGCAGAGAGGTCAGTTAGAACTTAATATTTACTTCTCCATGTTTATGTTGGTTTCCTTTTAAAATAATTTGTCTTTTTCCATATAACCAATAACATTACTAAGGTATGGTCACAGTGATAATATTTTCTGCTTCCAACATTCTATGCTTTATAAGTCAGATTAAATACGCTTAATAAAAATTATGGGAGATTACTGGGCATGGTAGTGCACACCTGTAATCCCAGTGATTTGGGAAGCTGAAGTAGGAAGATCATGAGTTCAAAGCCAGCCTCAGCATCTTATCAAGGCCCTGAGCAACTTAGCAAGACCCTTTCTCAAAATAAAACATAAAAAGGGTTGGGGATGTGGCTCAGTGGTTAAGTGCCTCTGGGTTCAATCCCTGGTACCAAAAAAAAGAGAGATCATTGTTTTTAGATTGAGCTCCTATTCAAGGTCAGACGGACCAGACCAGACTAAACTAAACCAGAATGGAGTCATCCCTGCTAGCGGCCACACAACCAAACTTGACTTTAAAATGGACCACAGATTCATAGCAACCAGTCAGGAGCTAAGTCCCCTCTGTTCTAACCCTGTAAAGTAACTATATAGCTGGGTGCGGTGGTTCACACCTGTAATCCCAGCAGCTCAGGAGGCTAAGGCAGGAGGATAGCAAGTTTGAGACTAGCCTCAGCAACTTAGCAAGACCCTGTCTCAAAAAGGACCAGTGGTGTGGCTAAGTGGTTAAGCATCCCTAGTTCCCCACTAACCCCCCAAATAACCAATCCTCTTTTTGTTCCTTTTTCTCTTCTTTCTTTAGTCCTTCTCACCTCCTCCTCTCAGCTTGAGTGCCTTTCTAAATCTTTCAATAGGATACTGCCTCATTCAACTAGACCTTTAAATTTGTTGAAATTTGTTATTTTAACAAATATAAATCTTTTTTGTTGTTGTTGTTTTGTACCAGGGATTAAACTCAGGGGCACTCAACCACTGGGCCACATCCCCAGCCCTTTTTGTATTTTATTAGAGACAGGGTCTCACTGAGTTGCTAAGTGCCTCACCATTGCTGAGGCTGGCTTTGAACTCGCAATCCTCCTGCCTCAGCTTCCCAAATGCTGGGATTACTGGCGTGCACCACCACATTAGGCTTAAAACAAATGTAAATCTTTTACAGCAACAAAGTGTTAATTCTTAAACTTAACATGATATTGCTGAAGAAAAATTCTTGGCCAGACATGCAATAAGATGAAAGCAGAAGCTTACCTTATAATATGTCAAGATCATTTGATTTAATAATGTTGAGACTGAATAAAATGCTCCAGTCATGATTCCTACAACAATGAAGAAAAAATTATAAATGTTTCATTTACCAGTTCATGAAGTAACATGGAATACCAGTCAATAGCTGTGAAAATATAATGTATTTCCCACACTGTTGATAAAATTAAAAACTACTGCCATCCCCTTTCAGAATGTGGACTGTTTGATTTAACACCTAAATTTAACAGAGATAAATGCTATGATTTGGATATGGTATGACAGGAAGTTGGTCCCAAGTATGCTGGCATTGAGGTGGTGAGATATTTAAGAGGGAGGCCTAGAGCAAGGTAATTAGGTTATAGGGGTACCACCCTTGGAAGGGATTAATAATAATGGTAGAGAATTAGCTATTACAAGAGAAGGTTATTAAAAAGTGAGTCAATCCTATCTCTTGGCCCCTTTCCCATGTGGCCATTTCCCATTCTGCTCTCTCCCATGCTATGATGCAGTCAGGAGGCCCTCAGAACAAAAGGAATAACCTACTCTTGGACTTTCAGGCTTTAAAACTATGAGTTAAGTAAATATTTTTCTTTACAAAGCATCCAACCTCAGGTGTTTTGTTATAGCAACAGAAAATGGACTAATAGAATATGATAGCAAAATTCTGTTATAGCACTATTATTACTTAGATCCAGATATTCTGACCATAAATCACAGCCCCACATAAAACACTATATATGGCAACCAACCAAGAAATGGATCATTTACTGAGCACCTACAATGCACTATAGCCAATGAATGTTAAAAGTATAACATATTTCCTGCTTCAAAGATCTTACCCCTGTATCAAAGATTTACAAAGGAATTCACAAAACAGTATTAATGAAAGAATACTTAAAAAGAGACAAATAAAAACAGCTGGTTATCAGGAATCATATGAGTAGGTTTAAACCCTGGTGTATCCTTAATGTATTGTATAAATTTTGGTAAGCTTAATGTTACTGAGATTTAAGTTTACTATTTCTCACTATATATTATTAAATATTTCAGGTATATAAACAGTATAGAAAATTACATGACAAATATCCTTATTTATGACCTAGCTTAGTTGAACATTAACATTTTACCACCTGTACTTCAAATTCATATTTTAGACTTTCCACAATCCTATTCTCTTTTGGGAAAGACGAGAGAATAAAGGAATAGTATCTGCAATAAAAAAATAACTCCTGTAGCCCGGCACAGTGTTGCATGCCTGTAATCCCAACACTCACGAGGCTGAGGTAGGAAGATCGAGAGCTCAAAGCCAGCCTCAACAATGGTGAGGCACTTAGCTACTTAGTGAGACCCCGTCTCTAAATAAAATACAAAAAAGGGCTGGGGATGTGGCCCAGTGGTTGAGTGCCCCTGAGTTCAATCCCCGGCACCAAAACAAAACAAAACAAACAAACAAATAAAAAAAAAAAACTTCTATAAATCAATAAGAAAAAAAACAATCCCAAGAAATCCAGATGGCATTTATGTATGTGTATATTATTGATTGTGATTGAGATAATCAACTCTCTCAACCTTGATTGAGATAATCAACTATCTCAGGACAACTGATGAAATAATTTCTGTCAAACATCAAGTTTTTATGTGTATAATATGCTAGTCATTAGCTATTTGCAAATATTCTCATTTTACTTATTCCAGGAATGGCCATGTGACTTAAAATATGAGCAAAAGTAACACTCTGTTTTCCAGCCTACTAGCTGTGGAAGCATGTAGAGATGTCAGATTGGATCCGAGTCACTCCATGAGCAAAACCTTGCTGCTAATCCACATTGAGCATGGAGCATGCCAAGGAATAAACTTTGATGTGATAGGCCACTAAATTTCTTCTGCAAGGGTTTCATTGCTGTAATATAACTTAGCCTCCACCAAGATAGGGGTAGACCACAGGGCTCTCTGTTCTTCCAGTGAGCTAACCATCTATCTGTTGCTACTCATGACATCTTAATTACCATAGCTTTATGCAGGAGCCCTAATTAAGGAGATAGCTAAGATTGCGGTTAGCTGTGAGCCATAAAGATGCTCAGGCATTACCACCTTCCATGGTCTCGCGAGACTTGGCCCGGGGGATTGTGGATCGGGTCGGCGCCATTGTGTGTAGTGGTTGCAGGAGTGTGGATGGTGTTAGAGTTGTTGTTGGAGCCGGAGAGAGAAGCTAGCAGAATAAAGAGCCTGTTCGTTTCCAGCCTGCCTCTGAACTTATTCCCGCGGCGTCGTTGCTCCAAGCAGCAATCACTTCAGGCAGTGACAAGTGGTGGCCCGTACGGGGAATTCAGTCAGCAGGTAAGAAATAAGAAAATTTTAAAAATGGGAGCAAAAATAATGAAAGGTCGGATAATAAAAGCCATGGATGAGTTTTTCGATATCGCGGACTCAGTGGATAGTGAGGAAAGTGATCAAGAGTCAGTTAATACCAGTGAGAAGAGTAGTGGTGTAAATTCAAAAGTAAGAGCTGCAAAAGCCATCAGAAACTTATTGAAATTAGCCGAAGAATATGTACTCTCCTTAGAAGCTGAAATTCAGGATACCAGTAAAAGTGATAGTAGTAAGAAGGAGCCAAACCATGAAAGTACGGTCTCCTCCACTAAGCCGGTTAGAAATTATGAAACTAGTAGTGAAGAGGAATCAAAAGGTGATTCTGGGAGCACAGTCTCCAGTAAAAAGAACAAAAAGAAATTAAAAAGGAAAAAGGACTGTCAAGTAGAGGAACCACTTGTGTCCTCTACTCCCCCATGGGTGGAATCCATTACAGAAAATATGAAGGGTATTACTAGGCATTTGCATACCCTAGAAACATAAATAAAAAGTCTTTCTGAGCACTTATGCGCTCTCAAGGGTAACTCACAGATACATTGGGAACTGCCAGTATTTGAAAATGAAAATGGACAGAGGGTCCACCAGTCAGTAGATTTCAAAACAATAAAAATATCAAAGAGGCAGTAATGACATATGGGCCCCAAGCTCCTTTCACGTTGAGTATGCTGGAGTCCCTTAACACCTTTAGCTTAACCCCCTCAGACTGGAAAAGTCTATGTAAAGCAGCATTAAGTGGGGGGAAATACTTGGTTTGGCGATCGCAATTTCAAGAACTTTGTATAGAAATGGCTAAAAGAAATGCAGCTGCAGGGTTTGAAGACCATAATATAGAAATGATCACAGGAGAAGGGCAGTTCGCAGACTTACAGGCTCAAAAATATTATGACCCAGGTGTATATGCTCAGATAGACGCAGCTGCCTTAAAGGCATGGAAAACTTTACAAGGACCTGGGGATCTATAAGGTATCTTGTCAAAAGTGATTCAAAGACCTAATGAGCCATATGCTGACTTTGCTGATCGACTTTTGAGAACTGCAGGGAGAGTGTTTGGAGACGTTGATCAAGCTATGCCATTAATTGTTCAATTAGCATACGAAAATGCTAATAAATAGTGCCAGGAAGCCATCAGGCCATGGAGAAATAAAAAGGATCTTTCCATATATATACAACTATGTAAAGATATAAATGACGCCTTTGTCACAGGAAATGTGATTGCAGCTGCAATGAGAGGTGCTTCCCCTCAAAATTTCACAAGGGCTCAACCTAGACATTATAATCAATCAGGATATTCCAGGCAAAATTATCATAATCAATCAGGCTATTCTAGGCAAAACCCCTAAAGAGAAATAAGACCAAGCTCATACCGTGCCCCAGGCCGCTGCCCCAGGTGTAAAAAGGAAATCACTGGGCCAATAAATGCCATTCAAAATTTGACATCTATGGAAATCATTTGTCCAGGAATTCAAAAAATGGGGCACGGGGCACAATGCCCCGGGGCCCACAAATGTACGAGGCATTGGAGGAGGAGTATCCTCAAGCATCCACTCAGATGCTTCCCCGACACAATCCCTACTACCCATCCACTCCCTCGCCAGAGGAACAGGAGGAAATGCAGGATTAGACCTCTGTTCCACCGCCCGAATAGTGTTAACACCTGAAATGGGGGTTCAACTGATTCCCACAGGAGTCAGGGGACCTCTTCCCTCAGGGACTGTAGGACTTATTATCAGGCGTAGTCCTAAAAGCTTATTAGGTTTGCAAGTGACCCCAGGTGTAATAAACTCAGACTACAAAGGGGAAATAAAAATAATGCTTAGCTCACCCCAAAGTATAACTTCTGTTAATCAAGGAGATAGAATTGCTCAGCTGCTTCTCCTTCCAAATTTACATAATTCATTTAAAATGAGTATGACTCAAAAAAGAAACAACAGAGGATTTTGTTCCACCGACTCGAGACCCATGGCTTGCTGGGTTCGGGATCGTTCAAGGAGGCCTATGTGTAAAATAAAAATCCAAGGAATAGAGATGGAGGGACTGATAGATACTGGAGCTGACTCTTCCATCATTAATCTACGGCAATGGCCCAAGCACTGGCCTCTGCAAAAAGCTTCAACAAATTTAAGAGGCTTGGGATATAATAACCTCCCAGAGAAAAGTGCGGTAATTTTAAAATGGGAGGATGATGAAGGGCATAAAGGAACATTTCAGCCTTATGTTTTACCTAACCTACTGGTTACTTTATGGGGAAGAGATATTTTGCAACAAATGGGAGTACACCTTGCAACCAAGCCTGCAGGTGTTAAATGTGAAAATCTACAGAGTAATCTTAACCCTAAAAGAAATCATTATCAAAAAGTACAGGGTAATCTTAACCCTATAAGAAATCATTATCAAAAGGTACAGGGTAATCTTAACCCTAAAAGAAATCATTATCATAAAGGAAAAAGATTTTTTTTTCAGGGCCACTGAGAAAATAATTTTAAAAATACCATGGCTTTCTGATAAGCCAGTGTGGGTCCCTCAGTGGCCCCTATCTGAAGAGAAATTACAAGCAGCCCACCTACTAGTTCAGGAACAACTAGAAGCAGGACATATAGAACCTTCCACCTCTCCCTGGAATTCTCCCATATTTGTTTTTTTTTTTTTTTTTTTTTTGGTACTGGGGATTGAACTCAGCGGCACTAGACCACTGGGCTACATCCCCAGCCCTTTTTTGTATTTTATTAGAGACAGGGTCTCACTGAGTTGCTAAGTGCCTCACCATTGCTGAGGCTGGCTTTGAACTCGCGATCCTCCTGACTCAGCCTCCCAAAGTGCTGGGATTACAGGCGTGCGCCACCGCGCCCGGCTTCTCCCATATTTGTGATCAAGAAAAAATCAGGAAAATGGCGATTGTTACATGATCTTAGAGAAATTAATAAAACCATGCAAATCATGGGCCCTACTCAACCTGGACTTCCTAATCCTGTAGCTATTCCAAAAAATTTCCATCTTATTACTCTTGATATAAAGGTTTGTTTCTTTTCTATTCCTCTACACCCTCCGGATACCCCCAGGTTTGCTTTTTCAGTTCCTTCTATTAACAATAATGGCCCTGATCAGAGATATCAATGGAAAGTTTTGCCGCAGGGAATGGCTAATAGCCCCACTATGTGTCAAATCTATGTAGATAAAGTTATTCAGCCTATCAAAAATAAATACCCAGAGCTTATGTGCCTCCATTATATGGATGATGTTTTGCTTGCTCATCCTAATCAAGAAGTCTTATTCACCATATTTAGTGATATATCAGAAAACTTGAAACAATATGGACAAAACATTGCTAAGGGAAAGGTTCAAATTAGATCTCCAATATTATATCTAGGATTCCAAATTATAGACACTTTTATTAGGCCTCAAAAAATATTAATTAATAAGGAGCATTTGGCCACTCTCAATGACTTTCAAAAATTGCTAGGAGATATTAATTGGCTTCGCCCTACACTAAACCTCACTACTGGCCAACTAAAACCTTTATCTGACATCCTTTGTGGGGACCCTGATCCATCTTCACTGCGAACATTGACTCCTGATGCTAGGAAAGCTTTAAAGTTAGTAGAAAAAGCCATCGAAGGAGCTCATTGTGATAGATTTGATTTAACTCAACCGCTGATGTTGATTATTATTTCTTCACAATATACACCCACAGGAGTATTTTCGCAACAAGGGCCTTTATTATGGATACATTTGCCCGTCTCTCCTAAAAGTATAATTGAGTCTTATACCTCCATGGTGGCTAAACTTATTCTTCAAGGACTTAAGACTTCTAATAAAATATTTGGCATTCATCCTGCTACTATTATTACTCCCTATTCATTGCCACAGATAGAATATTTATGCTTCAATGATAATGATTAGGCTATAGGTAGATGCTCTACTTCTGCAAATTTTGATAATCATCTTCCTAAGTCTCCTATATTATCTTTTTGTATCAATCATCCTATTATATTTCCACAGGTAATAAAAAAATCAACCTATTCCTAAGGCATTAAATGTATTCACAGATGGGTCCTCAAATGGTACTGCTGCAGTAGTCACTAAAAAAGAAAATATAACTTACATAACTGCACACAAATCAGCTCAACTAGTGGAACTGGAAGCTGTGGTAAGAGCTCTGGAAAATTTTAGAAAGCAGCCCATGAACATTTTTTCAGATAGCCACTATATTGTACATGCCGCCCCAAAATTAGAGCTAGCAGGACCAAAAGCACCTCATACTCCAGCCTTTAAATTGTTTTATTAAATACAAAAACTTTTGTGGCCAAGAAAAGAACCTCTATTTGTAGGGCATATTAGAGCACATACCAACTTGCCTGCTCACCTCCATGAAGGTAATCAAAAGGCTGATGCCCTCACCCAAACAATCTTTATACTTTCAGCGCTCCAGCAAGCTACTTTATTTCACTCCCAGTTTCACGTCAATAGCACCACCTTGCAGCATAGGTTTAAAATCACAAAGGAGCAAGCCAGAATAATTGTAAAAGATTGTAAATCTTGTATGACACATTTGCCCAATCCTCATTATGGTGTTAACCCTAGAGGATTAATGCCCAATCATTTGTGGCAGATGGATGTTACTTATGAGCCAAGTTTTGGAAAATTGCGATTTATTCATGTGACCATAGATACATGCTCAGGCATGATTTTTGCCTCCTTACATTCTGGAGAAAAAGTTAAAGATATTACATCTCATTGTTTGCAAGCTTTTGCTGCATTGGGCATCCCCAAAATGCTTAAAACAGATAATGGCCCTGCATATACATCCTCATCTTTCAAACAGTTTTGTGCAAAATTCAATATATCCCATAAAACAGGTATCCCATACAATCCTCAGGGTCAGGGCATTATTGAAAGAGAAAACCACACACTGAAAATTATGTTATTAAAACAAAAAGAAGGAAATTGAAAAAATCTTAGGGACAGATTGGCAGTTGCCCTGTTTACCTTAAATTTTTTAACTTTAGACTCTAATGGTTATTCTGCTGGAGACAGACATTGGAACCCACACCAACAACATAAACCTTTGGTTTACTGGAAGGATGTTCTTACAGGTACATGGAAGGGTCCAGATCCAGTATTAATTTGGGGGAGAGGATTTGTTTGTGTTTTTCCAACGCACAAATCCTCTCTAATATGGATACCATCTAGATTAATAAAGCAGGTACCAAATCAAAAGGATCAAAATGAGGTTGTTGAAGAATCAAGATTAATAAAAAATGTACAAAATCAAGAGGACCAAGATGAAGGTATGGAATGATTCCCTTAAAAGAGTCCTTCAAAATATTTCACAACTTCAGTGTCATTCCTCCCGGCCGGGATGAGGAGATCTCTCTTTAGTGTGCACACAATTGTATTTTTTTATTTCTCTTTTTATATATGTCTTTATGTCTGTGCATTTGTCTAAATTTCATGTAAATATGACATCACAAATATATGTTTGTAGGTTTGTGTGTCTGTCCAGTGTGACATCACAAATAACAAAGCACTTATGAAAAAAAAAATACATATATATATATGGATCCAAATAACTTTAATTCACTTAAGCTTAAGAGTATTCAATTTGGGTAAATAATTTAATAAGTGAAGGTATCTTCAATTTTGATTTATAGGTGTCCCAGGGATTTCTCTTTAGCGAAGAATATGACAGGGGCTGTATAACCTGATATTTTGGTGTTTTGACATACGAATGTTTATTTGTAATTAACTTTATTTGTTTTATAGCTGATTAATTTGAGTTATTTCAACAGATAATTTCATGGAAGGTTACAGAGACTTGAGGGTTCCAGCTAACAAATTATTTTTCCAAAGTGCCTTTAGCTTTTCTTTACTCTATCTTTAATGCAGTAAATACCCTCAGTCTTTCTTTCTTTTGTTCTGAATATGATATTTTGCCAGCTTATGTTTGTGGGAGCTCAAAGCAGCAATGTGTGTGAACAGAAATCAACTTTAATTTTCTAATCTAATAATTCTATTTTTTAGTTTGACAACTTGCCTCTTGACTCAGTGCTGGAATAGCACTGCCTTTCCTTTAATAATTGATGCTTGAGTTTCTAGGTAGCGGGCCCTGAAGATTTGCCGGTGGCATTGTCTAGACATAAAAAAGACGGCTGCTGCTACAGCTGCAAGGATCACGGTCGCTGCAAACATCCCTGCTGCTCAAGCATCAAAGAACCTCACCAGCAGTGTGGTCTCTGCTCTGCATGCATGGGGCCTCCTAGATCAACGTGTTATAACAAGTGGACATTTTGATCTTTCATTGTTTGGGACTTTACGGGACAATGCCTTGCGGGTATTTGTCTAGAGAACTCAGTGTGTTACTTGATAGAACTCAGGGCAGCTGATTTGTTTAAAGAATTTGATATGCTATGCAACTTGGCTCGTCAGCAGAAGGCTTAGCGCCTTAAAGCCGCAGCATCTCCTCACAATTGGACGGCTGTTAGTCATCATACACAGTCGATCCTGAAGGGCTCCATTGGATGGCTGGTAGCCAATGACAGGTAAGATCCCCAGAGGGGGACAACCTAAGACAGGCACAGTCGCACAGGACAGTCTCATGTGGCCGACATATCAACCTAAGACAGGAGTCAAGGGTACAGCCTTGATTATCCGATGATGGGTAAGAATGTTGGTTGCACATGGACGTCCTAGAGCATCCCCTCTTTTAAAACATAAAGGGGGGGAAATGCAGGAGACCTAATTAAGGAGATAGCTAAGATTGCAGTTAGCTGTGAGCCATAAAGATGCTCAGGCATTACCACCTTCCATGGTCTCGCGAGACTTGGCCCGGGACATTGTGGATCGGGTCGGCGCCATTGTGTGTAGTGGTTGCAGGAGTGTGGATGGTGTTGGTATTGTTGTTGGAGCCGGAGAGAGAAGCTAGCAGAATAAAGAGCCTGTTCGTTTCCAGTCTGCCTCTGAACTTATTCCCATGGCGTCGTTGCTCCAAGCGGCAATCGCTTCAGGCAGCAACAGCTTTATAAATTTTGGTAGCTAAAAATGAGTCCCCCATCTTTTTCTTTGCTAAAATTTTAAAATGATCCTTGTTGTTCTTGATCCTTACTTCTCTCATAGGAATTTTAGAATAAGTTATGTTCTATTATGATCCCTATTTAAATATGATTACAGGATAAAGCCTACAGCTGGTCTAAATACCTGTTAGCAAAACTTAACAAAAACACCATGGTAACTGGTCTTTGTTACTCAGCTTCCCACTGAGTTCAAGGTTGCCCCTTGGCCAGGCTGGGTTTGCCTGGAAAAGCTGAGAATAACAAACAAGGCCTGTGCTCAGGGCTCAGTGTACTTCACTGCACTGTGCCCAAGGGTGATCTTGAATCTATTCCAGATGTGAATAAGGACAGCAAGAGTTTAGACAAAGACTTCTAATAGCAAGGGATGCTATGTTATCTGAATCTACAGAGTATGGTATATCTGTGTTTCATATAACAGGGAACAATAGTTGGGATAGTAATAAAGCATACCTCAAAAAAGCTTACCTTGGTTCATTTGGTTGCTGAGTTTTTGACACTATATATACAATCCTGAAAATCTCTCCTAGAAGTGCCATTCCTTATCCAGACTATTCCACATGCAAGACTGTTCCAATCTTATGTGTAGAATACAAGGCATGGAGGTGACAATTATTCAACCAAAAGATGTGCCTTGATCTTCACTCAACATTATGATCCTTAACTCTGTGTCTCTTAAGTGACGCCAAGAGATTTCTCTTTAGTGGACCAAGAAATTTCTCCAACTGTGATGGAGAAATTTGCATTCCCCACAGTTGCATTCCCCACAGTTTTCCCTAACTCTTTGCTCCTTATAATTCATTCAACAGCGTAAACTCAACTTAGCTTCCCAAGCAGTCTATGCGTCTGGCCCCTTCATAAATACAGTGATCCTGCATCGTAAACTGGTGTCATTATCAATTGGAGTTCTCTCTGTACATAAAGGCATATTCCTCCATTTAGGTCTTCTTTCATGCCTTGCAGTGTTTTATAATTTTTCTTTATAAAGTTCTTTTGGTTGATTTATTTCAAAATATATTTTTGTTGCTATTATAAAAGGTATCTTTTCATAGGAATGAAATTTCTACAAATACATAGGAATGCAATGAATGTTTTCATATCGTCAGTTATCTAGTAATCTCAATGACTCATTAGCTTAATAGTTGTCTTTAGGATCTTCTGCATTATTTTAATGGATGAGAGATCAGCAAACTTTCTGTAAACGGATAAATTGCAACTATTTTTAGCTTTGCAGGCCATGTTGTCTCTGATGCAACTACTCAACTCAGTTCTTGAAATTTAGAAATAGCTAAAGATACTGTGTAATAACTGTTTTATAAAAACAGGCAACAGCTAGCTTTGGGTCAGGGCCATTGTTTTGTGACTGCTGATATACATAATCATGTTACCTATGAACAACAACATCTTTATTTCTGTTTCTTATATTGTTTCTTTCTTTTTCCTATGTTACTGAGACAGCCAGGACTCCCAGTTGGATGCTGAATAGAAAGTGACAGTAGGTATCTCATCTAAGGGATGCTTCTTATTGACTCTTAAATGGAATGATTCTAAGGTTCTGCTTTTAGTATGATGTCTGCTGTTGGGGTTTTATAGATAAACCTGATATAGCTGGTTCGGAAAGTTCATTTTTATTCAGTTTGCTACAAGTCTTTGGTCAATGGGTAATTAATTTTATCACATGCTTTCACTCAGCAATTGGGTTAATTTTTCTCTTTGATCCATTACTGTGGTAAATTATATGAATATAATTATATGAATACTAAAACATTTCTCATTCCTGAGATAAGCCAAATGTGATCAGAATGTATTATTATTTTTGTAAATTAGTTTCCTAGTATTTTAGGGTTTTTTTGCTATCTACGTTCATAAGTGAAATCAACCAATAATTTTCCCCTTATACATCCTTATCTGATTTTGATTATCAAGGTTACAATAGCATTACACATTGAAGATGATAACAGTAATTTCCTCTGGGGAGGGGAAGTGGGTGACCTAGGAAAAGAGATGGAGGGAAACTAACTTTCCATTGTGCACCCATAGTACCTTTTGAATTTGATAATATATGCATGTATTATCTGTTTGTACAAACAAATAAAATGTAAAATTAAGAAAAAAAGAACAAGTCTTTTCATTTACAAATAAAGATAATCTTTCCATCTCAAAAATAGTTGTTTAAAAAACTAAATAATACATATGGAAGCCCTTTATACATTTAAAAAAAAATTTTTTTTTTAGTTGTTGATAGACATTTATTTTATTTATTTATATACGATGCTGAGAATCAAACCCAGTGCCTTACACATGCCAGGCAAGTGCGCTACCATGAGCCAAAACCCCAGCTCCCCACCTAATACATTTTAAATATAATTAAAAAAAATTTTGGGGCTGAGGTTGTGGCTCAGCGGCAGAGCGCTCGCCTCGCACGTGCGCGGCCCAGGTTCGATCCTTAGCACCACGTAAACATAAATGCATTGCATTGTGTACAACTAAAAGTAAATAAATAAATATTTAAAAAAATTTTTTTTGTTTTAGTTGCCAATGGATCTTTTATTTTTTTTTTTTTTAATTTGTTTGTTTATATGCGGTGCTGAGGACAGAGCCCGGGGCCTCACACACTCCAGGCAAGTGCTCTTTACCATTCAGCCACAACTCCAGCTTCCTTAAGCATAATTTTAATAACCACTTGTGTACAATCAAGTTAAGTACTAAGGGATATGATCCTAAAGAGATGAACACTCCACAGAAGTCAGAGTACTCAGAGAGGGTACCATCTAAGGCCCTGGCTCACGCCATTTCCTTCTCCCCTTTGTCTGCGCAGATCAGCTCTATCCCTACATTCCTCACAGCGCTCTCCCTGCCAGCCACAGCCCCTCCTTCCTTCACCCCTTCCCAGCCAGGAAGGCCTGTAGCATGCACTTACCCTGCAACCTCTCGTATTATTATTATTATTTTTATCAATCCCTCCTACAATGTTGCTTACTTTTCAGATGTTTAAATTATTACCGTTTATTGTGGGAGATAACAATAAATGGTAATGACAACTAATAATAAATTACTTATGGGCAGAAATCATACCGTGCTTCATTCTAGCCCACAAAGCATTTAGAGCACTGTTATACATTTAGTTGGTATGTAGAGCTTTTGGTGAAATAAATAAAGAATGAATAACAACATGAACAATAAGTGAAGTACACATTAAGGTAGGTATTGTAGAAGCACATTTCAGGTAAAGGCAATAGTGGCACAAAATTAAGAGATTGGAATGAAGAGTGTACATACATGTGGAGAAATGTCTGTGTTGGAGTTGGTCCTAAGTTTGTCTGAAAAAAGACTTTTGCATTGGAAAACAATACAAATTTTATATTGAAAAAGTCCTCTTAAATGACAGCCTTAAGAAATAAATTTGCTCTAACAGCAGTGAGCCACTATATTTCTTTACCTCCTACTTTAAAATTTTAGGTTTAACTACAAACGGGGATTTCCTGCAAAATTAAGGAAAGGAATTATGATACACCAAAGTATTTAAGGATGAGATGATATGACACTTCTGAAATTCGCCAGGTGTGGTGGCACACGCCTATAATCCCAGCAGCTCAGGAGGCTGAGGAAGGAGGATCACAAGTTCAAAGCCAACCTCAGCAACTTAGCAAAGTTCTAAGCAACTCAGTAAGACATCATCTCAAAATAAAAAAATAAAAAGAGCTGGGGATGTGGCTCAGTGGTTAAGTGCACCTGCATTCAATCCCTGTTACCAAAAAATATACGTATAAATAAGTAAATAAAATAAAAATTTAAAAATATATAATAATAATTCTAGGGGAAAAAATTAGAGGAAATATATAAATCAAGAATGACAAAATGTTGAAGCTGGGTGACAGCATATGTAGTAATGGATACATAGGAGTTCTTTAGATTAAATATTTCACTTTTGTGATTAGCAATTTCCACTTAAAACTGAGGAACTAATCCTGTTGAAAGGGTGAGAGTTCAAAGCAGGCCATAAAAAAAGATAAGCAGCAAGTAACTTTTGAAGGTAAGGAAAACACAAATCAGGGAGTGTTGGTATAAAATGTGGACAGTGTTCATATAAGAAACAAACAAAAACCAAACTGTCAGAAATCCCTGAAAAGAATCAAATGTGTTGTTATCTGCAGTCAAAGCTACAGTGCAGGATAAGTGACTGTCTGCTAACTTGAAAAATCTAGAAGAACCAGAATTGGGTTTTTTTTTTTTTTTTTTTTTTTTTTTTTTTTTTTTTTTTGGTACCAGGGATTGAACCACTGAGCCACATCCCTAGCCCTCTTTTTTATTTTATTTAGAGACAGGGTATCACTGAGTGGCTAAGTGCCTTGCTAATCTGCTAAGACTGGCTTTGAACTCATGATCCTCCTGCCTCAGCCTCCTGAGTTGTTGGGATTACAGGCAGGCGCCTCTACACCCAGCCAGAATTGTTTTATTTAAAAGTTAGAACTGGTTAATACGATTTTCTTAAAAGTCTAGTTTTGACAGAGCAGTTAAAATAGTTGCCAGTTTGCATAGCATGTAAGAAAGGGGCCATTGAGAGCACTTCCCACATTCTTATTGCATGTAGTCATAACTACATGTCATCAATGACCTAAGCACTCTAGGAGAACTCACAAGAAAACACAGCACTTCTCTCTTTGAGAGATCTACTTATTTTATTTTGAAAGCATGCAAAATGATTGATCAGAAGCCGGGCACAGTGGCACATGCCTGTAATCCCAGCACTTGGGAGGCTGAGGCAGGAGGATTGTGAGTTCAAAGCCAGCCTTAGCAGTGGCAAGGCACTTAGCAACTCAGTGAGATCCTGTCTCTGATAAAATACAAAAAAGGGCTGGGCTGGGGATGTGGTCCAGTGGTCGAGTGCCTCTGAGTTCAATCCCTGGTACCAAAAAAAAAAAAAAAGATCAACCATGGATTTTTTTTTTGCTTTCAGTTCAACATTTAAACCCATGATCATGATTATGCTATGGAGTTCACCAACCAATTTAATTAAGGTTCAAACCACCAGGTTAAATGAAAAGAATCCACAATGCTCAAAGGTTTATACAGACATCATAGATCATAGAAAATACAAGAAAGCCACTTACCATAACTGATCAACAGAAGGACAAAAGGAATATTTTTAAACAGGTTTCTTATTGACTTCTTATAGGAGTACTCTTCAGGGGGACTGTCTTGAAGAGCTGCCTGAGCCTGACTTGGTGGGTATGGAGGTCTTTCTTTGAATGCTGGGAATGAACATGAAAAGTATTTTATGTAATTAACACAGGTGTAATAAATTGCCCATGTAAAAACACATAATTATTTATCTCTCTCTTAGTAGACAGAATCAGTTTAAGTGTAAGTAAGTAGTGAATGTCTTTAATGGTGAAGTTTTTCATTTTCACTGACTTCTAAGTGCAAAACAGTTTGGTATTATATCATCTCAGCCCTCTGAAACTGACTAAAACTCAAGAGATTTGGCCAGTTCACTAATCTGAGCTACAAAACCATCAGTGATGTGTCACCATCTTGACCCCTGATTATTTCATTTTTAGTTGATCAAAATTAATTTTTACTATATCAAGGACTCTATTTTTAAACTTAGTTCAATTTGTAATTAGAGGTAAGCCTCAGGTATGAACAAGTTGATATACTACTGAACGTTTAGAGGACTGTCTTGAGTTAGTAACTATTCCTTCTGAAATCTGATGCGAAGTCTATCATCTGATTCAACGGCACATCTGGAACTGAAGAAGTCCAGGTGGTTTCATGGGAGCAGGCTGTCTTTCTTGCTCACTTACTTGAGTGGCACATGGAAAATCTAGGTGTGGAAATAACAGACAGGGAAGTGTGGCATATGGTGTCTGATGTTCTAAAGTTTAAGTACTGTTTCTAGTTAGAGATCTCACAGCATTCTTAGCCAGACATCTAAAAAGATCTCCTCTGGC
This sequence comes from Tamias sibiricus, assembly GCA_025594165.1. Lineage (NCBI taxonomy): Eukaryota > Metazoa > Chordata > Mammalia > Rodentia > Sciuridae > Tamias > Tamias sibiricus. Next base: position 45,316,447 of record CM046669.1, on the reverse strand, counting down.
TGGGCAGGGAAGGATCTGCCAATTCCCCACAATAGATGGCGAGGGAGAGATTTCTGTGGGGTTAGTGCTATGGTTTGGATAAGTGTAACAAAAAGGTCCATGTGTTAAAGGTTTGGTCCCTGAGGAGGCTAAAGATTCTCCAGGGGAACCTTTCAGAAATAGAGCCTGGTGGGGGCCTTTAGGTTACCGGGGGCATACCCTGGAAGGGGATTGTGGGACTCCAGCCCTTCCCTCTTTCTCTCTTTTGTTTCTTGACTCATAATGTGAGCCATCTGCTCCATCACACCGTCTGTGCCCTGGCCATCCAGCAAACCCATCAAAGGCCTAAAGCAATGGGTCTACCCAATCATGGACTAGACACTCCAAAACTATGAGTCAAAATAACCTTTTTCTTTTTGTAAGTTAATTACCTGAAGTATTTTGTTACAGTGATAGAAAACTAACAGATTACGCAGAAGTCATGACTACGTGATAAAAAAAAAAAGTTGATCTGCATTTTAAAATTTGATGTTAGAAATTAAAATCTACTCTTTTTTAGTGCCTCAAAATTTTAAGATATTCACTAAAAAATTTTAACTACAACAGAAGGAAAAGTCTGTATCATTGAATCTAAGATGCTTGCACTCAGTGACCTTGCCAGGTAATCACTAGGTTTTCACACAACCTTGTCTCCATTACCACAAATGTTAAACATCATTGATCAGTAAAGGCATCTCAATTTCAGAGATTTCATGAAATCATACACCTTAGCATTTAATCAAATAGACTAAATTCAAAGAGAAAAAAGAAGGTAAGTTGATTCAGAAAAAAAGTAACATTTCCGGGCGTGGTGGCTCACGCCTGTAATCCCAGCACTTGGGAAGGCTGAGGCAGGAGGATCGCCAGTTCAAAGTCAGCCTCAGCAACGGCGAGAAACTTAGCAACTCAGTGAGACCCTGTCTCTAATAAAATAAAATTAAAAAAAAAAAAAAAAAAAGGCTGGGGATGTGGCGAGTGCCCCTGAGTTCAATCCCCGGTACCAAAAAAAAAAAGAATTTCTGCTTTTCTTTTTTTCCCTTTCTTTTTCTCTAGTGACAATTTCTAATTTCAGCTTTTCTTTCTCTTTTTCCCTTTCTCCTGTTCTTTTGTGACAATTTCTTTCTTCCAACAAGGGAGGCCTATTCTAAGTGAATTAGAACTGATGAACATGTCAACTGAAACCATTTGGAAATTTTAAAACAATACATATTTAAAAAAAATTTTTTTTTAGTTGTAGTTGGACACAATATCTTTATTTTTATGTGGTCCTGAGGATCGAACCCAGCGCTTTGAACATGCTAGGCGAGCTAAATCCATATTAAACAAAAAACTCCCCAAATGCTATTAGTATAGCCAGCTGGGTTTGAGACTCACTGGGACAGGAAAAAGTATCTCTTATAACTTCCACAAAATACTGAAATTCTCCAATTCTCCTGTTTGCTGCTAAAAAAAATAAAATAAAATAAAGTTCTTTGCTGGTCAAAACATTAATTATGATATAATCAAAATGTATCACACTGAAACATACAGATCTCACAACTAATTCAAGAGGAGATATAACTCACAAATATTTACTACTTAATATCCTTACTTTGGAGGACTAGGAGATATAAAATGTTTAAGTTGTTGTAATTCTTCCTCCTTCTTTCACCCTATCTGATCTTTGCATTATTAGGATGTCTGGCATCTTTTCCTGAAAGTCTTTTTGTATCCTAGTTAGATAGGAGATATCTGTTTATTAACACTGTTAGTACAGAATACTCACAGTTGTAAAAATTTCAGACTGTAAAATCTTTGCTTACAAGGTAGGCATGGGTACTTAATGTGTTTTAAGTCTCTTACTTAGGTTTTTATTTACTTTGATAAAATGAAGTCTAAATGTTCCAAATCTGATATCAAATTTCACACAAAGGTGAATACAATTTTTACCAGTCTTTGACTCCACTAGATTTATTTCCTGAATATAAGTATTATCATTTAGTTCAGATAAACTATCTCTTAGAAAAATCGAGTCTGTGTTTAGAAAATACACACTAGAGTAAAGTCAGACTTAAGTTATATTAAAAAAAAGGTGAACAAAAAGCCAGTGGTGTTTACACTGAACTGCTATTTTCTTTCTTTCTTTTCTTTCCTTTTTTCTGCAATGCTGGGGATTGAACCTAGGATCTAATGCATGCTAGGCAAGTGCTCTATCACTAAGCTACATGCCCAGCCCTCAGTTTTACCTTCATAAAACAGAATTAACAATAACAAGATCTTATAAGGATCACATCCTATGAAATATCTAAAAGGATTTCACAATTATTAAAATATAAAATATATTGTCCTTTTAGAGAAACATTATTTCAAAAAATCAGAGCCTTTGCCTCAGTGGCTTGAAATTCTTATAGACTAAATAAAATATATTTGTTAAAAGTTTACAGCTTACATATGGGTATCTTTTTATTTTTATTTTTTTTAGTTGTAGATGGACACAATATCTTTATTTTATTTATTTATTTTTATGTGCTGCTGAGGATCGAATCCTCACACATACCAGGCAAGTGCTCTACCACTGAGCTACAACCTCAGCCCAAGGATATCTTTAATAGAAAAATCAAAAGTAAAATGCCTACATGCTATATATGCTTGTATTTAAGTACATTAGCATTAAATGTTTTTATTAACATTACTTTGGTTTCTGTCATCCACTTATATTAGTAAATCAGGAAAAGATTTTTAAAAAATATTTATTTATTTTCAGTTGTACACAATGTCTTTATTTTTATTTATATTTATGTGGTGCTGAGGATCGAATCCAGGCCGCACATACACTAGGTGAGTGTTCAACCGCTGAGCCACAATCCCAGCCCCAGGAAAAGATTTTAATTAACACATTTGAGTTAAATGGTAAATTTATTGCTCTGTCGGGCAGAACAGATTTTAAATACAACATTACCACTTATACAAGAGGGATTTAAAATGGAAATAAAATGAGGGAAAGTAAAATTAAAATGATTGATTTTGTATATAACATTTTACATATGAAGTTAGACTACCTAGGCTTAAACCTGACTTTATTAATTGTGAATTTCATTAATTGTGTTTATTAATTGTGAACTTGGGCATCTCAAATTGATTTAAGTTCCATGACCCAGTTTCCTCAACTGTATGTAAAAGGGGAGTGATGGTAATAGGATCTTCCTCAAAGGGATGATAAGCACACATCAGCAACCAAATGTGAGAGGCTACAGGGGGGTTCTTCCAGTGTGAAATTCAGTGGAAATGCTGGATGAACTACATTCACACATACGCTCCATGAGGGAGGGGAATAGGGTTCCATGGCCTGAACCTTCCAGACGGTATTTTAGGAAGACTGCTGAATACCAATTCAGTACACCATGTTGGCTGGATTTCCAAAGTAATCATGGGTGGAATTCAGAGGGAAGGAGAGGGTCATATATTAGTAATTTAGGAGCTTTAAGCAAAAATTTGGATATGAGGAAAACAAAACAGAGTGATATGCCAATGGTTATACCTATTATGATTGTTCTTCCTTAGATAAAAATCTTATATTGTATCAATTTAAGCACATATACACACATATCACGTATATAATTTCATACTTTTGGATATCTGATATATAATTTACTACTCTCTTCCAAAGAGACAACTAACTGAAGGTGATATAGAAAGGAAAACTGGAATTTATGTTCTGATACACATGCATTCAATGGAATGAGAATTTTATATCTTAAAAATCCCTATTATTAATGAAAGGTCTGTTTATGAAAAACACATAAAGGCTGGGGTTGTGGCTCAGCGGTAGAGCGCTCGCCTAGCACATGCACGGCCCTGGGTTAGATCCTTAGTACCACGTCAAAATAAAGGTATTGTGTCCAACAACAACTAAAAAATAAATATTTAAAAAAAGAAAAAAGAAAAAACACATAAAAATAATATTTCCTATTTCAACTAGCAAATCAAATATGCCTACCAGAAAAAGCAAATTTAAGAGGGTTTTTATTTATAAAATGTTTTTAAAAACCATGTTAAATGCTAAAATAGTAGAGGGATAATTTGTATTTTTTTTCAATAATCAGCACATTGCAAATATGTCACTCCCTGATTAACTGAAAATATAAAAACCAACCTTGCGCAGATCAGACATGTCGGAATACTTTTTTAAAAAATATTTATTTATTTGTTTTAGTTGTACACAATGCCTTTATTTTTACATGGTACTGAGGATCGAACCTGGGCTGCGCATATGATAGGCCAGCCTCTACTGCTGAGCCACAACCCCAGCCCTGTCGGAATACTTTTTATGCTACCAAGAGAACATTTTGTTCATCATCTTAAAAAGGGAAATTAAGCATGTTGGCTGAGTTCCTATACCTGGATCCTGCAGTTCATCTACCAAGACAGTCTCTATTGAAACACTCTAGAGTCTTCAGCACATATTTCTTTGAAAACTGAGGATTTCACATCTGGAGATCATAAAATATGAATTTTTCATTACTATCATGGCCATGCTATAAGTTAGTACATAGATCTAAAACTTCTGCCTATAATGATGTTTAATTACAAATTTCAATGATTAAAAGTTGGCTTTTCAACTTTATAGTTCCTTTCTTCTCCAATTCCATTTAAGACACAGAGTGCCAAGGGGCATTAGTACAGTTACATAAACAGCTCTATTACTTACATATACCTCACTACCTTTTTTCCTTGAAATCAAAATTGCTTCCCATTAAAAATAAACTTTAAAAAGCAGACCTTCCCAAAGCTTCTTCCAAACTGGTGATGGCTGCTTGCAGCTGATTTTTGACTGACTGCTTCAAGAGACAGGCCCAGACGAGAGGACTCGGTGATGAATGGTGGCAGCTGTGCTTTGCTGGAGTGGCCTAACAAGCAGATAGTTGCCACAGTTTGAAATTCCGCTGAACGGCTTGCTGCTGCCCAGGATCATTCACTGGTCAACATTTTAGATCCACTTAGTTTTTAAATTGGGGATCCTCGGGAGGACTTATCATTAAAAGAAAGATGGTAGCCTACTTGCCTCATTTCAAAGCATGACAAAAACTTGTTCCTGCCTAGGTAGGCACAAGATGCAGACCATGTAGACAAATATGGGAAGAAGAGGCAAGTAATATATTTGAAATAAAAAATCACCAGAAAGAAAAGTTAGTAGGGAGATAAATGAGATGGATTAGTCGTCAAACCCTTTACAATAGTAGAATACCATGTAGTGTACCATAATGTATTCCCTAGGGTTGTATCATCATTACCTTAGGATAGATAGCCCACAGCAAGAATGAAACAAGCAAATGGCATTTGTGATAGAATCAACAAAAATTTTCAGGGTTAGTTATTCTCATCTCTTTGTCATGCACTTATCTAAGCTTTAAGGAAAATAATTCACTTACCAATTACTGTTAAAATAAATAAAAGTGTGGCGACACCTGATGTTCCATAAAACATGATGCTTATATTATAAGCCAGGAGATCGGTGTTATTCTGTGTGTTGGGCACTAAAACAGGTGGTAGCAAAAAGCCAACTGCAGTTCCAAGCTGTAAAATGAATAGTCCTGTTAACAGTTCATAATAGTAGAGAAAAAGGTAAATACTGGCATTTAACAGAACATAGAGGACAGCTAATATTTATAAAGGTACATAGTAAGTTCTAAAACTATGTTCTAATGTCCTTGAATTATTAAAGGGAAATTGCCAACAAATCTCTTTCCTAGTCGACAAACATCTACGGAGTTCCTACTCTGAATGATTCTGCTATAAAGTTATGTAAGATATGGTCCTTACCCTTTCATGCTTACAATCATGAAGGGGAATAAGAATATGTAAAACAGGACTGAGAAAAAACAACACATAAAATGAGAAAGAATCTTTGTAAATCATATTATCTGGTAAGAGACTAGCATCCAAAATAAAGAACTCTTACAACTGAAGAACAAATAGACAAACGTTTCAGTTTTAAAATAAGCAAAGGACTTTCATTGAATAGACATTTCTCCAAATATATGCAAATGGCCAACAAGCATATGAAAAAATGTCTATATCTTTCATCTTTAGGAACAAGCAAATCAAAACCACATCTCACACCCATAGAAGGGCTATAACAATAAAATAACAAGTGTTGGCAAGAATGTGGAGAAATTAAAACCCTTGTACACTGCTGATGGAAGTATAAACTGGTACAGCCACTGTGGATAAAATTACCCTATGAAACAGCAATCTACACCTAGGTATATACCCCCAAAACTGAAAACAGGTATTCAAATAAATAACTATAAATAAATGTTCATAGTAGCTATAATTCACAATATCCAAAATATGGCAATAAACCAAATGTTTATCAATGGATGAGTGGATAAACAAACTGTGGTACATGCAATATTATTCAGTTATAAAAATGAATGTACTGCCAGGTGTGGTGGCGCATGCCTGTAATCTCAGCACTTGGGAGGCTGACGCAGGAGGATCGCGAGTTCAAAGCCAGCCTCAGCAATAGCAAGGCACTTAGCAACTCAGTGAGACCCTGTCTCTAATAAAATACAAAAAAAAGGGCTGGGGATGTGGCCCAGTGGTGAAGTGCCCCTGAGTTCAATCCCCGGTACCAAAAAAAAAAAAAAAAAAAAAAAGGAATGTACTGATATAGTGCTATAACATGCATGAACTTTGCAAACATGATAAGTAAAAGAAGTCAGATACAAATGGGGCCATATATTATATACTTCTGTTTATATGAAACATTCAGACTAGGTAAATCCATATGGAAAAAAAAGCAGTTTAGTAATTACCAGGGATAGAGGGAAGGAAGTGACTACTTCATGGTATTGGATATTGGGAAGGGCCCAAGAAATGTTTCAAGGTGGCTGAGGTAGAAAGAATAATGTTTAACAAATATTTCACTTGCTTCTTTCCAAAAAGCTGAATAGAGACAAACAGATAATTCCAACACATTGTGGTAGTACAGTACTATGATGGAGACCTAGAGAGTTCTAAGACTGGGGAGACTATAATTTATCACCCAAATCAGAACAGTGTTCAGAGTAAAAGAAACTTCAGTAGTAATTATACCAAGCAACAGATGTACACCCAGACTAATCCAAGTAAACTGAGACATGTGCTCATTCTAGGTAGTAGAATGTTTTGTAGGAGCACCTGGTACAGACTTGGGGTTCAAGAAAAGTTTCTGGAGAAACAAAGGGCTGAAAGAAGTTGGAGCTAGCCAAACGAACAAGTAGTGTTCTAAGCCAAAGCGCATTATATATAAAGGCCAGAAAGGGGAGAACATGACCTTGTAAGAAACTGTCAGTATGCACGGTCTGGCTCAAAGCAGAGGAAGACTGTGTATGTGGAGAAGCGGCGGCATGGAGAGAGATAAAAAGCTAGTAGGAGGCAGATCTGGAGGGTATCAGAGGTCACATTAGAGGGGTTTCATTTTATCTTAAAGACAGTGGAAGCCACTGCTGGGGCCAAGGCAGTGCTTTGGACAGATCTGCGCATTAGAGAACATGCAGGAAGACTGTGGAGAACAGAGGGAAGGCAGCAAGGGCTGCAGAGAAGGAGATCAATTAGCATGCTCTAGGTGAGCCCCACGGGTGGCCAAACTAAGATAGTAGCAATAGAGGTGAAAAGAAATGAGCTACAAGATAAGGCTAATTTTGAGTGGAGGGTTCCTAGGAGATATGGCAATACCCACGTGGCAATGAATCTGAAGTTCCTTCATGTACTTATCATATTTTTAGGGAGAGCCTATAACATGCCAGGTGCTATAATAAATACAGTAATGATAATGATATAGTAGTGTAGTGATACAGCTGTGTGTATTCAGACCACGTATCAATTGTCATGAAATCTACATTATAATGAAGGGGAAGGGAGATGGATAATAGACAACAATGAACATGTATGTACATAAATATGGAAATAATAAACATGAGAGTGATAAATGTGATATGAAGCATTACAATATAATGATGTATAAAAGTGACTGAGCAACACTAAATGGGATTGAGAAATGCCACTGGATATTTAAAATGAATTTAAACAGACAGCTGAGTGACACTAAGAAGATAATCACATGATCCTAAAATGAAGAACATTCTAGACAAAGGGAATGCTTCCTTGTTAACCAAGTACAAGCTTAGTGCTGTTTAAGGAACCAAAGAAGACATATTAGTAAAGTTGATTTTTGTTTTGTTTTGTGTTTTGTTTTTGTCATTTAGAGTAGAGTTTACATTTTATGTACTATGGGAAATCATTGGCCAAGTTCAAAGCAGGGCAATGACATAATCTGATGTATGTTTTTTTTTAAAAAAATATTTATTTATTTACTTTAGTTGTACACAATGCAATGCATTTATGTTTACATGGTGCTGAGGATCGAACCCGGGCCGCGCACGTGCTAGGCGAGCGCTCTGCCGCTGAGCCACAACCCCAGCCCCTGATGTATGTTTTAAAAGGGTCTTCTAGTTAGACTTGCAGTGTAGATGCAAAAATTAAAAGCTAGGAATTCAGGAACTAGACAGACTTGAGTGTGAATATCACCACTAACTAGCCATGTGACCTCACAAAATAATTTCATTACTTCAAGTCTCAGTTTCTATTATCTATCAAATGAGGAGACTAACAGTTCCATTCTTATAGTGTTAAATTAAAAGACATAATGCATGTAAAACACTTAGTGTGTTGCCAGCCTATTAGTGAGTGCTCAAGAATGCTGAGTATTATGAATGGACACTCCATAAACTAGGCTGAAAGTGCATACTTGGAAATAATGAGCAACTGTACAACTATTGGAGCCAAGGAAAGAATGAGAACACAAGGAGAGGTAGGAAGAAGATCCACAAGTGTGTGGTTAAAAGGAAGTCTGCCTATAAGTAAATGTTTCCATTTATTACCCATAAGATAGATAATCCACATATATGGAGTTAATATTTTTAATCATGCTCAATGAAGTATTAATCTTGAATATAATTTTGTAAATGTAAAATACTTTAATAGCTCCCATCCAAATATGCAGATGCAACCAACTGAAGTGTCAGTCATAAATTATTTTGAATACACAACTGTTTCAAGCTACCCTTTCTTCTGCACTTGTAGAAAAGCAACAAGCATGTAGAGCCAGTCTTTATGTATTTTAAATAAATATTCCTGTGATGTTGAAACAAGTGTGAGACTTGAAGTAAGAAAGTAACATTCTTTTGTTACATAGTTCCATGCGGCAATATATGTATAGAGAAGTAGAGGTTTTGGTGTACAAATTTTTAACTATGTTCTCTCAAGCTGAATGAACACTCAATATAATTTACATAAAGTATCATAGGATCCCATACACATAATTTAAATTATAATGAGAATCAGTCCACAATTTTTAAAAAAACACACACAAAAATCATTCTACCTAACAATGCTTCTGAAATGTTAATGGCATTAGAATCTAGAGTATTAGGAAAGACTAGTTCATTTCTTAATGGAGACTTAACAAAAAAAGGCATCCTTCTTGCAATGTTTTCCATGATCAGTGATTTGTCTCGAATAGTCTTATTGTTAAAAGTTAGTAATTGGACTCAGTAATGCCTTTAAATCTTTATCACCAGAACATTTATTTAGGAGTTATTTATAAGGCCATTATGTGCCAGGCTCTGTGCTGACTACAAATATATACAATTAAGTAGAGACTGTTCACAATGACCACTGTAAATGAAAACAGACTTCCCAGAATCCACTACCTCCCTTTTGCAAAGAACACACTGGTGACAAACATAACACCTATGCAAGTCTACTTCACTAATGCATTGACAAGTTTTCTATGACATTAAGCACATACAGGCCAACACAGTTAATTTATAGATAATTTTCCAAGCAAGATGAGAAGGTAGTCACTGTAAACTGATTTTCAAAGTTCTGTCCTTACAAAGAACCTAAAAGCCCTCTTTAACACAAGACTGCCTCTTATCTTACAACTACTCATCTCTTCATCTTCATTTTATAGACAAAGGTCTCCTGAGGCTCATTTATGCCTAGCTCTCATGGACTATGGCTTTTTCTGGTCCTCTAAGGATCCGACTTTCCCCTCTCACTAAGGTCCTTCCTTACCTGATTGCCCAGCACAGCGGTGGCGCAAGCCGTAGACACCTCTTTGGGCCCAAACCAAACTGAGGCGATGTGGGAGGGCAAGCCCAAGATGAACACCTGGGCCACGGAGCATAGGCACTGGCCCAACATGGTGACCCAGAAGAGATGCTCCTGCACACTGCCGCACTTGATCCAGGCACCCAGGCAGTTGAGGCCAGAGCCCAGCAGGGCAGTGAGTCGCAGGCCTTTGGTGTCCAACAGCCAGGTGGCTGGGAATATAAGGGGCACGTAGGCCAGCATGTAAACCATGGACAGCCAGTCAATGTGCAGCAAAGTGACGTTGTAGAAGCCCTGGAACACATTGCTGATGATGGAGTACTGGATCCACTGAAAGGCGTTCACCAGCGAGTACAGGCTGAAGATCAGCAGCACCACAAAGCGCCGCGTGGAGAGCGCGGTCCGGGGCAGCGGTGTCCCTTCGGCACCCGGGGTCTCCTCTCCCGCGTCCTTGGGTAGCAGCCGGGCCTGGGTCTCCTCTTCCGGGGCCAGCAGAACTTGTGGCCCTAGCGCTCCCGGGATGGCAGCGGGGTTGTCTCTGGGGACCCCATTCAGGGGTAGGCAGCCGGCTCTGGGCACATTCTGCTGCTCCACGCTCACCTTCCCGGTCGCAGTGTCCCTCTGGACCGGAAGGTATCCTTTCGCAAGCGGGTGCCCAGGAGCCACCGTCGCCCCCTCCTCATCGTCTGGCCGCGCCATGTCACGGTGCTCCCTGCCGCTGCTCCGCGCCCCTGCCTACCTCCCTATCTCTGTACCCCGGTCCCTCCCAGCACCCCAGCACCACCACCCACTCGGTCTCCCACTCCCGCTACCCTTCCCGGGTGGTGTGCACACTGGCCCTGCCCGAGTGCGCAGGTGGAGGCGTCCTCCCCACGCTCCACCGGGCCACCAGTCACTCCATGTCAGGCCCCGCCCCGAGAGCGCCGCGTCAGGAGAGGTGGCGGCTCTCCGGCCAATCAGAGGGCACCTTCTCCCGGCGCGAGAGCCAATAGGGAATCTGCCGGGAAGGGCGGGGCGGGAGCAAATGTACCCGGAGGCTAGAGAGGAAGACCCAGCTGGGTGTGTTTTCCTTCCAGGAAGGATGATGAGGGTCCCGGGGGTCCTCTGCTTCTTTGGGCTGGGTCAGCGGGAGGTGGCCCGCGAATTGTGCAGCTCCGGACTGGGAACGAGGGGGTGGGCGAAGCGGGGAAACGACCCAGAGGTAGGTACCGTGCTCACCACCAAAAGGGGCTTCCCAAGGTTGGAGGCTCGCCCCAACACTGCTGTCTGAATGGGACCCTGGCTCTAGAGCACACAGGACACGTTCTATAGAGGGCCGTTCTATTTCGGCAGAAGAAAAATGCCAGAAAGCGTTACAGTCTAATTAGAGAAAGAGATTTCGTCAGAAATTTGTCCTTGTGAAATTGGAATTCCCCCACCTCCACCACGCTGGCTTGAATGAGGCGACTGGGACGTGTTGTGCAGTGGGAACCCAGTCGCTCATTCGTTCTCTAGGACTGAGATCTGTAGGACTCGCACGTTCAGTGGGTTCCGTGGGCGCCAGGTACCAAACTTGTTTTGAACGATGTGTGCCAGTTACAGGCTGTGGGGAATAAAAACATTAAAACGAGACATAGTCCATTTACTCCTAAGTAAACAGGGCCTTGGGGGCTTCCTGGTGTGCAGAAAAAGTGAATCCTACCACTCATTGGAAAACTACATTTGAAAAAATGATACCCTAAGTATTCACTATTAAAATGAAATTAAAACTAGGCATATCTAGGATCCTTTTCTTAAAAATATATATTTTTAGTTGTAGATGGACACAATACCTTTATTTTATTTATTTATTTATTTATTTATTTTTATGTGGTGCTGAGGATCAAACCCAGTGCTTCACACGTGCTAGGCAAGCACTCTACCACTAAGCTACAACCCCAGCCCTAGGATCCTTTTTATAGACTTAAAAAGTGCCAGATATCTAGAACCCTAAAACCTGTACACCTTTTTATTGCCTCTTAAATTATTATTTTGGTCACATATAAAAGTATATCAGATATGTGACTATATGACCAATATGATTTTGCAACATGTACACTTAGAAAAATGAGAAATTATATCCCATCTATGTACAATATGTCAAAGTGCATAAATACATTCTACTGTCATGTATAACTAATTAAAATATGTTTTTCTAAAGTAAATCAGGCAGCCATCAGTACTGGCAAAATGCTACATAGTCCTAAATTTTAAGGAATACGTGCATTATAATGTCTTCATTGGCCACCCAATTTAAATTACCACATGCCCCCCCACCCATGCTTTTACCCTGCTTTATTTTTCTTCTTAGCGCTTACTAGCATCTAAAATGCCCTATATTTTACTTATATTTTTTCTGATTATTTTCTCCCTCCCCACTAGAATGTAAGCTTCATAAAGGCAAGACTGAAAGTTTGTTACTTTTTGCTGCTTCTGTTTTCTGATAATGTGTGTCAGGACTTAGCACATCCTTGCTGAATCAAACACTTGGAATGGAACCACCATTTGACCCAGTTATCCCACTCCTCAATTTATACCCAAAAGATTTCACATTAGCATACTACAGTGACGCAGCCACATATATGTTTATAGCAGCTCAATTCACAATAGCTAAGCTATGGAACCAACCTAGTTGCTCCTCAACAGATGAAGGGATAAAGAAAATGGGGTATATATACACTATGGAGTATTACTCAGCCCTAAAGAAGAATGATTTTATGACATTTGCCAGCAAATGGATGGAGGTTCTGGAGACTATCATACTAAGTGAAATAAGCCAGTCCCAAAAACCAAATATCAAATGTTTTCTCTGATGTGTGGAAGCTAACCCACAGTATGGGAGTCAGGTGGAATAGAAATACAAATATTGACAATGGGAAATGGAGGGAAGGGAGGGGAGATAGGAAAAGGAAAGACGGTAGAATAAATATGACATAATTTTCCCATGTACATACATGAAAAAAAAAAACAGTGAATTCCACCATCATGTACATCCATAAGAATGAGATCCTAGGCCGATGGCGGTGGTGCATGCCTGTAATCCCAGTGCCTCCAGAGGCTGAGACAAGAGAAGTGTGGTTCAAAGCCCTCCTCAGCAATGGCAAAGTACTAAGCAACTCAGAGAGACCCTCTCTCTAAATAAAATACAATATAGGGCTGGGGATGTGGCTCAGTGGTCAAATGCCCCTGAATTCAATCCCCAGTAACCCCCTCCAAAAAAAAAAGAGATCCTAACTAAATAAGATATATTCCTTGCTTATATAATTGTATCAAAGTGGATTCTGCTGTTGTGTATAACTAAAAAGAACCAATAATTAATTAATTAGTTAATTAAAAATAAATATTTACTGAATCAATGCAGTTAATGAGCATAGAATTATTATTGAATATTTTTAAAAATTGCTTCCTTAATAAATGAATTAATATATATGTATTTTAAAAATCTTATAAATTCACCCCCCCCCAGCGTGGTTTTTTGAGCACCTATTTGGAGAATATTTGAGATTACCGAGCAATGTTCACCTAATGAATAAAAAAAAAAAAATAGCTAAACATCAGATCCAAGGGACTTAAGTCTCAGTTAAAAAGTTTATTGTATGGATTTTTGAAAGAGTAATTACAGTGCTTAATATTCAGCACAAATTATTACAGACATTTTATTAATACTTTTATGTACTGTGAAAATTTCTATGTAGCTTAAAAAAAAGCTGTGTCAGCTGGAGGCAGTGATACCTTCCTATTTCAGACCCAGCTATTCAGATACTTAAGAGTAGAGGTTTAAGGAAAGCCTGGGCAACATAGGGAGACCCTTTGTTACAAAAAACAAACAAACAAACAAACAAAAAGTCCTATTAAGAAAGGGAATACAGCAGCTTGAATTTTTTTTTTAAGAATATGGACACAATACCTTTATTTTATTTGTTTATTCATTTTTTTATGTGGTGCTGAGGATTGAACCCCGTGACACATACTAGATAAGTGCTCTACCATCGGCTTGAATTTTTTTAAAAATATTTTTTAGTTGTCGATGGACTTGTATTTTGTTTATTTGTATGTGGTGCTGAGAATTGAACACAGTGCTTCACACATGCTAGGCAAGCGCTCTTCCACTGAACTACAACCCCAGCAGCTTGAATTTTAATGGACCTTTTTTGTTTAACCAATCATAGTAAACATTTAGGTATTTGCAAAATTCTCACCCCCTTCCTTAAACCAAAAAGGCAAATTATCTTCAATCTAATTTCCCTATTATCCAGTGAGAGCTGGAGATCATCTCTAGCCAGATTTGAAGATAACTTTTCTCTCTGCATGGGGCAGCTTCTGGAATGTACTTTTACAGGGAGACCATTCTTTCTGACTATTTAAAGATCACTTGTCTTCTCTACATTTGGATTGGGACTTCCCCAGGTGTCCTGCACAGCCAGTAAGCAGCTAATTTTCCTCCATGTTTTTACCTCCTGGTACCTACCCTATTCTTGCCCACCTTACCATTTTCCTTCCCTTCTTATGACAAAGCTTTGTATTTGATGCTATTACCATCCATCTGGAGTCTACCATTCAGGGAGTCTATAGTAATGGGGAAGGGCATCAGATCTAGAGACCAGCTACTTAGGACTGAATCCCAACTTTAGTACTCATTAGCTGTATGACCTTGGGCAAGTTACTTAGCTGTTTGTAATAGGATAACAGAATCCTGCTTTGTAGGATTGCTACGAGGATTAAAAGATTGGACAATGGCAGGCATTCTGTTAAAGTCAGTAAGTTGATCTACTGTAATGGCTAAATATCCAACTCTGAAACCGAACTACAACCTCTCGGTTGTAAATGGCCTCGGTTCAAATTCAAGCTCTTCCACTTTTTAGCCACATGACCTTGGACTAGCTACTTACTGTGTGTGTGGGCGCTCGTGTGCGTGCACGGTTTGTGTGCACACAATGAAGGCAATGTTTTTCATGAGATCTTTGTAAGAAATTAATGGCTAATAAGTGTAAAGCACTTAAACAGGACCTGGTTTCTTATCTACGCTAATATCCAGTAAACACTCATCACTCATCATCATTATCAACTCATATAACTCATATCTTTTTGTGTCTCATAGTGCTATCTCATCCTCATTGTATTGACTCAGGTTCGATTCTCTGTCTTATATAGTTAAACCTGCCTGGATTCTTCTACAGTTGCTTATTCCTGAAGGGTGTTCTCAGGATGCATCTAAAGGGCCACACGCAATGGCTTATCCTAATGATCCTTGGTCTAACGAGGTAGTTTTCTTATCATCACAGATGATCAACAATTGGAAAATCTTGTGACATATCTGGACAATTAGATGATCCTATGTCATCCCCCAAAACACTCCGACCAACTAGTCAGAACAAGTATGTTATGGATAGGATTTCTAAATTCCATGGAAAATTGAGCTATGTGAGATTTAAGAGTTCTTCTCACTGTGTTGCCATGATTTATGACAAGTGAAACAAAGATATTTCTCATGGAAGAATTAGGAAAAAATTCATAAAGTTCAACAAATTTCATAGAGTTAAAAATGGAGTCCAGAAAAGGGGAAAACTCAGCAGTATTTCTTGGAATGTCATTCTAAATCCTTAAACTTTTCTCCTTTCTCTTGTGGTTTCAGTGGTAGATATTTATTAACCAATTTAGGCATGAATCACACTTCATATTATGTGTTTGGATGTATAACATAACATGAACCTTAATCTCTGTTGGAAAGGACACTACTGAGAGCACTGATTGGCTAGGAATCAGGATGAGATTGAACTATATTATGAGTGTGGAATGCCAATTCCCAGAGATTTGAATAAGTAAGCATTCAGTGATAAGAGATCTGAACATCTAGGACTCAAGGTCCAAGATGTCATTAGGAGTGATGTGGCTGTTCTGAAGCAAAGGTTTCTTACAATCTAAGAGCTTTGGAGGATAAAGTGCATACTAGAATAATGCTATCATACATACAATCTGTGATGCTACATGGGGAGGTGGGTAGATTTTGGATCACTAACACCACACTTTGTCCTCCTACAGAGCAGAGACTATGCTGTTCATGAAAAGATTAGGCTGGGAATGGAGGGGTGAAGGAAAAGGCAGAATCATCTGTTCTCTTGCATCAGTTTGGTTTCATTGATGACCTTAACTAGCATCAGGGACCAAGAGGAAAAAAACAAAAAAACACACAGGAGGGAAAATCCTGGGGCTTTTTATTCCTTCTAGGAAAGCAAAAGATGCATACAAATAAAATGTCTCAATGTAGGGGAGAAGTACACATAGGAAGATTCTGATTTCCAGCCTTCTCCTTCACCCCTCCTTTCCCAACCTAATCTTTTCATGAACAGCATTATTTCAGTATGCTGGAAATGATTTGCTATCTCCGTTTGGTTAAGTATATGACCAGAGGACTTAGATAGTGACCTAGGACCTGAGCATTATATTTCCAAGTTGATCCCTCCCAAGTCATGGGTTAGCACAAAAAGCCTTTTCTTGAAGTTCTAGCAATTTGAAAACCCACACTTTCTCTTACTTTCACTTTCAATTTCATTGCCTCATTGGAATTGATTGAAACTTGCATTATTGCTCTTTATCCTCCACCCTGGGGTTGGGCCAGGTTTTTAAATTATCTTGGGGGGAGTTCTTTAAGAAACTGACAACAAAATTAAAATACAAAATGATATGCAAGACCTTCAAAGACACCCTGAAATTTAAGCTTTATTAACTTCACAGCAAATCTGCCTCTGCTCACCCCTCCCACCTAAAGCAATTAATATCTTCTTTGCTAGAGTTATACCAGAAAGATTGTGCAACCTTTCAACTGCTTTAGTTTTTTGGAATTCGTTTACTGAAGTAGTGATGAAGGGATTATGCCCAAAACAGACCTCCAGTCTCTCTCCCTATGCCAGTGTGGAGCATCTGCTCCAGAGGAGTATCTGATTGCAGTTGAGAGAACAAATAGCTCCTGGCAACTGTTATCTAGAGACGTGCCAGATGGAGCCAGGCCACTGGAAGTCAAGCTCCTGGTCCAAAGTGACCCAGACAAAGGAGAGAACACGCATGAGACCCTGCAGTACCTACAAAAGCCTTTCACTTAGCAGTTCATGCCATACAGAAGCATTTGCCCTTAACTCAGTAAATGTGTGTAGGTAGCAGTGACTAAAATTAAAAAGAATGGCCAGTCCCACAGGTGCCAGGGTCAGGCCCAGTGGATTAGGTCTCTGGATAACCCTTTGCATTTATCTACGAAGCTTTGTTAAAAACAAAACAACAACAACAAACAATAAATTAAAAAATGCCTTCTTATCCTTGGTAACTGTCCTGCCTTGGTCTTTGCAATTCTGTGCTCCAGGGCCTTTGTAGTTCGGTGGCCTGGTGTGCTGCTTGCTGCTAACCCATCAGGTACATCTCTAGGGAACTGATGTCTCTGGCATTGTGAAATGCTTTCTGCAATACTCATTTTCTTCCCCCTATCATTAATTCCTACAAAGAAATGCCAACTTTTTTATTTGTGAAATACAAATGATGACTTTTCTATTTCTAAAGGTGTTTTTTTAAAAAAGGCAGACCTCCTCTTCTGAGAAAATAGATAAATGAATAAAATAATTCTCCGTGTAAAATATGAATTTTTTTTTTTTCCTTTTTGAGATGGGGCCTTACTATGTTTTCCAAGCTGGCCCCAAACTTCTGGGTTCAAACAATCCTCTGACTTCAGAGTAGCTGGGACTGTAGGTGCACCACCATGCTTGGCTTAGGATTTTAATAAAATTAATAAAAACAGCTACCATTTACTGAGAACCTCCAGTGAACCCTTAGATTAGAGCTATTCTCCATGGGGCAAGTATTTGCCCCTCAGACCCACAATAGCACCAAGCACAGAATAGGTGCTCAAAAAATACTTATAATAAATTGATGGCAGGCACAACACACAAAGTTTTGTGTAATCCTATCTGCCTTCCCATGACCAACTGACCAACCACATACACAAACACCCAACTTAGTGAAATGGTAACATTATCTTCTTCTTCTTTTTTTTTTTTTTTTTTTGGTACTGGAGGTATCAGGGACACTCGACCTCTGAGCCACATCCCCAGCCCTTTTTTTGTATTTTATTAGAGACAGGGTCTCACTGAGTCCCTAAGTGCCTCGCCATTGCTGAGGCTGGCTTTGAACTCATGATCCTCCTGCCTCAGCTTCCCAAGTGCTGGGATTACAGGTGTGCACCACCGCGCCTGGCAACATCATCTTTTTAAAAAAAATTTTTTTTAGCTGTAGATGGACACAATATCTTTATTTTATTTATTTTTATGTGATGCTGAGAATCAAACCGAGTGCCTCACACATACTAGGCAAGTGCTCTACACTGAGCCTAAACTCCAGCCCCAACATTATCTTTATTCCCATTTTACAGATGAAGAAATTGATATTGCAAGATTGAATAATGTATCCAAAGACATATGAATGATAAGTAAATAGTCTCTTCTACTCTAAAACCTCTTTTTCTTTGGCAGTGCTGGGGATTGAACTCAGGGCCTTGTGCATGCAAGGCAAGCACTCTACCAACTGAGCTATATCCCTAGCCCACCCTAAGGCTTTTCTTAACCGGGTTCTATGAATAGAACACAGTTAAATAGCACAGACAAGAACATTCCATCACCAGGGTAACATCCCAGTAGGCCGATCCTCACTGGTGGATTTCAAATAGGCATTGAATTGCTGTATATAAAAGGTAATTGATAATAATGAATCTATAGAAACAGTAATATATTTTCTCTCTATAAGCAATCAGTTCTCATTCTTGTGGCAGTTATGTTCTATAAAATCACTGAAAACAGTAAAATTAGCAAACGCTGAACCATTGTTCCTAGGAAAGTTAGGTTCCTATGAGCCTCCAATCACAATATTTTTGTCAAATAATCATTATACAATCTTTTGTATGGTTTGGTTATTTTTATGTGGGGTGGGGGGAGACTGTTAGCAGGGAGGGGGTGGTTCTTGCTTTGTTGTCCAGGCAGGACCAGAACTTCTGGGCTCAAGCCATCTCCTGCGAACCATGTCTGGTTTCTGTTTCTGTTTAATTTAGTAGATATTGTTGATTCATTAACAATTGATTAATTGAATCCATGGCCCACAGCACTGCAACTCATGCCTACACAAAGCTTATCTAACAGACGTTTCTCCACCAGGCACATGCCAGTCTTATTGTGCTAAGGAGCACTTGATAGCACTTCAGTGCTACACTTGAGGTGTCATCTTAAGCAGTGAAATTAACAACAAAAAAAAAAAAGTGAAAAAATAACAGTAAGTAGATCACAAAAAGGAACACATGTTTAAAACATGAGAGCTCATTCTACCATCTTTTTTTTTTTTTCCTTCTTCACCCTTTTGCCTCCTTCCCCATTGGCCATTCTAGTGTTCCTCTAATCCTCCCATGCTCCCTGTCCCAACCCCACTGTGAATTGGCCTCCTTATATCAGAGAAAACATTCGGCATTTGGCTTTTTGGGATTGGCTAACTTCACTTAGCATTATATTCTCCAACTTCATCCATTTACCTACAAATGCCATGATTTTATTCTCTTTTATTGCTGAGTAATACTCCCTTGTGTATATATACCACATTTTCTTTATCCATTCATCTACTGAAGGGCATCTAGGTTGGTTCCACAGTTTAGCTATTGTGAATAGTGCTGCTATAAACATTGATGTGGCTCATTACCCTAAGTGTATGTATGAAGTCACGAATGGTGTGAATATACTTTGTATACAACCAGAGATATGTAAAAGTGTGCTCTATAAGTATAATATGAAATGTAAGAAAAAAAAAGAATACCATGGCAATAAATATGTATTTAAAGTTGCTTTGCAATAAAAAATAAATAAAACATGAGATCTGCAGCAAGAAGGCAGGGAGTAGCCTTATTTGACCTCTGCTGGGAATGTGGGAATTAGAAGATTCAAATTTATTTGCTGCTCTGTACATGTCCTTGAATGACCCTGAAAGTGCCACAAGCATTAATTTGTGGTAACAAATTTTAGTGAGTAAGGAAACTTGCTAATGTGGAATCAATGAATAAACTAAGGCCTATTGTATATACATGCTTCATATTTTCAAATGCTTTTTCAAAGGTAATTTATGTGCATAGTTTATCTTGATGTAAGAGACTGTAAAACTGGGTGAATTAGCTATGGAAATTTATGCGTTTTGTAGACTTGGAAACCTGTATGGTCATTCAGGGTTTCTCACTTGGCTTAGTGCTCTGCTGTCACCCCCATGGAAGTCTCAGTTGTTTTTTGTTGGTGGTGGCTTTTTTGTTGTTGTTGTTTTGTTTTTGTTTTTGTACTGGGGATTGAACTCAGTGGCACTTAACCACTGAGCCACCTCCCCAACCTTTTTAGAGACAGGGTTTCTCTGAGTTGCTTAGGTCCTCACTAAGTTGCTGAAGCTTGCTTTGAACTCCTGATCCTCCTGCCTCAGCCTCCCAAGCCACTAGGATTACGTATGTACACCACCACACCCAGTTTCAGTTGTTTTTTAACAAAGGGACTAGCATTTCCATTTTCACTGGGACCCACAAATTATGCAGTCAATTTGTGTCACAACACATAAACAGATTTAAGTAGAGAGACAAAACAAAACCAAAACCAAAGACCTCTATTTAATAAATTGAATGAATCCTGTTTTTCAAATTGCCTAATTAATATAATAAAGAGACCATTTATTGAGGATGGCAATAGTAGGCTCTTCATAGATTTTAGTTCATTTAGTCCTTATGATATACTATGAGTTGGATATTCTTTCCACTGAATATATAAAGAAACTGAGGCCCAGAGAAGTTAGTAATTAACATAGTTAGCATTTGAAACAAACTCCAAAATCCACACTTTTACCTGTTAGTGCAAAAAGACTGGGACAAACACAAACTTCACAAATCAGCCTAGTGCTTTATTCAGGAATGAAGTTTCACACAGGAGCAGGGGATGCAAGGGACGAAATGATGCTGTGGTGGCACCCACATTCCTGGTGGAAAATGAGCCCCCGAAAAAGAAAGGGCTGGGCTTATATAGGTTATTCTGAGAGGTGGTCCAGTGAGCATATCAGTTTTCTTTGGGCACCCAGGAATTTGGAGTTTGTCAGTCGGTGAAGGAGTCAGTTTTAGTGCTTAGGAATTAAGGGTCCGTTTTACGGGGCAAAAGGGGAGGGAGTCTAGGGTCAGCGGACAGTTTCTGGAATTTATTGTACTGTACCTGATGGAGGGCCTGGGGTCAGTGGTTGGTACCTGGGAAGGTTTTGTTTGCAGAAGGGTTAATGCTTCAGCCTCTTCCCAGAGACTGCCTTTGCAGGTGTGATGGACACCTCCTCCTCAGGGTTTGTTTTATCACCGGGAAAGAATGTATTGGGAAAGGATCAATGCTCTCAATGTATGGCTTTCCTTCTCACTCCCCTTTCCCTGGGTCTCACTACTTTTAGGGTTTGTCATTTTCCATATCTGATATTACCACTAAACCATAGAGCTGAGTAATTTTATTGATCTGCATCTTTATTTAGACGATTTGTAATAAAAAGTTTGAATTCTGTGATAATCTCAGTGAACTTTCAATTAAGACATCTCCATTTCATTCTCAGTAGACCTAGAATTCTGATGGGCTTAATTATATTTTAAAATATAAATTAACTCAGAAGTACATAAAAGATAATTACCCTGTTTTCTTTTTACTTTCCTTTAGTCAGATCTCCATTTTTCATTTATACATCCCCCACAGCAGACAGTAAAATTATCAATGGAGATAGAATTTTAAAAAAAATTGATTTTTGATGAACTAGTATCTTTAGTAAAAGAAAATTTAAGTTAATGTAAAAATGATTTATTTCAATTAATTATAGATTTTAATTTCATCCATATTATTCTTGATTTTCATTATACTGGATAATTCATCCATGATTGGCATAGTTTGCTTTATGGAGGCCAATATAATTCTTTAATGTTGAGTGTGTAAAACATTCCATCTTCCTTCAAGTTAAACTCACTAGCTCCTATGTCGAAAAGGAATATTCTCACTTCTTTAATTGACATCTAAAGATGTTTACTTAAATCACTTGAATGGCAAGGGGATATTTTCAGGAGGGTTGTATATTTATGAATAAACATTACAGGATTTATATCTTTAAGAAGTCAGCTGCTTCTTATTGGGCTCCTCCATTATACTGAGTTCAAACTCTAAAAGTTATTTTGAAAGATATGATTCTAAGCTCAAGGATTTCCCAAGGGAGACTGAAATATAAAATGGGAAAAGTACGCATGCCAGAAATGAAATGCTGAAGTTCAGGGAGGACAAAGTTTCTTTTCCTTTCATATGTTTTATCTAAAACACACACACACACACACACACACACACACACACACACACACACACACACACGATTCCTGTCTGGATCCCCTGCAGCTAAATTCTGAGCTTGACAAGTTTTATACCCACCCTGGTTTCACAGCTTGATGTTTCTGGTTAACACCTTGATTGTGAATTTGGGCTGAAGGCACAATGCAAGGATCCTGTAGCACAGTAAATTTCCTTGGAGGGATTTTCCACTCTAAGCTGGTCTTGGTGCTGAGTTTATTTCTGCATCACCATTGCCTGAGGAGGTGATCAACTTGTAGAAAAAGTCCTCTTTAGACTCCCCACTGTTCACAGGGCTTGGGCTTTGGTTTTTGTGCCCCTTCTTATAAAGGTTGTAAAAACTCCTTTAACCTGCTGGGGATCCAACTGTCTGCCCTCTCTGGTTCTTGCCTTCTGTAGTCTGGAGCCTGATTGTTCCTTACTCTCTTGTTAGTTCTTCACGGACAAATTTGGAAAACACAAAATTTCCCCACATTTTTTGGCAGTTTTCACTGGGAGATAGGTGTGAATAGTTTATCACAGACACTTCAATGGAAGTTCTGTTCATGCCGGGTGCGGTGGCACACACCTGTAATCCCAGAAGCTCAGGAAGCTGAGGCAGGAGGATTGCCAATCTCAGCAAATTAGGGAGGCCCTAAGCAACTCGGTGAGACACTGTCTCTAAATAGAATATAAAAAGGGCTGGGGATGTGGCTCAGTGGTCAAGTACCTCTGGGTTCAATCCCCGGTACCAAAAAAAAAAGGAAGAAAATAATCTTTCCAGTCCCACATCACACATTCGGTCTTCTTAAATTCTATTCATATATATAAAAATGTTAATGTGAGCTTGTCTTAAATGTTTGAGCATAGTCCTTGTGTGTAGAAAGGACTTTTTAATAGTTACTTGGATTTCAAATTAATGCTAACTTTCTAAAGTAAAAATTGAACAATCTTTTTGACGACTTTTGATTTCTGTATGATTTTTTGTTATTCTATTTATAAATTGTGTTATTTTTGTTTAAAGTAAGAATGATAAACCTTAGCTGGGGATGTAACTCAGTAGTAAAGCACTTGACCTGAATGTATAGGGTCCTGGGTACAAGCCCCAATACTGTCAAAAATAAAGAATATATAAATAAACAAATCCATTTTTAAAGAAGAATAACTCTTTTTTTTTTTTTTTTTTTTCTGTTAATGTTCAAGTAACTCAAGTTGAGAAGACTGGATACCCTGAAGTAATCAGTCCATTTAAAACTTAGTTAATACAAGTCCTTTAAATATAAACTCCCCTTTTAGATATAACTTGTTTGATTTTTAAGTACTTCAAATGCCTGAAATGACAAATCTATGGCCTTAACAAATAAAAACATCCTTAAGTACTTAACACATATTTTTAAATCTATGTTCTACCATAGCCAACTTAATGACTTTTTCAGTACTTTTTATAATGAAATCACTTTGGATACTTATTGAGAAAGTAACACCCAAAAATGTTAATGTTGGTGACCTCTGAATCAAAAGTGTCTTTAAGTTGGGCATGGTGGCACACACCTGTAATCCCAGTGGCTCAGGTGGCTGAGGCAGGAGGATTGCCAGCCTTAGCCATTTAGCAAGGCTCTAGGCAACTTAGCAAGACTCTCTGTCTTTAAATAAAATATAAAAAGGGCTGGGGATATGGCTCAGTGATTAAACCCCATGGGTTCAATTTCTTTTTTTTGGGGGGGGGGGGCGCTGTGGGTACCAAGGATTGAACTCAGGGGCACTCAACCACTGAGCCACATCCCCAGCCCTATTTTGTATTTTATTTAGAGACAGGGTCTCACTGAGTTGCTAAGTGCCTCGCCATTGCTGAAGCTGGCTTTGAACTCCTCCTGCCTCAGCCATCCAAGCTGCCGGGATTACAGGCATGTGCCATCACACCCTGCTAGGTTCAATTTCTGATACAAAAAAAAAAAAAAGTGACTTTAACTTTTCTGCCTTAAACTTTTCTGTATTTCCCTAAGTTTTTACAATGAATATATATATTTTTATAATCAGAAGAAACAATAGATATTCCTAAAAGCAAGAACCAATGCATAGTATTTTCAGAAACAAAATATATTATTTTACTATATCCTTTTTGTGATCTTTTCTTCCTTGAAGAAAACCCAAAATGGGGCTGGGGATATAGCTCAGTTGGTAGAGTGCTTGCCTCACATGCACAAGGCCATGGGTTCAATCCTCAGCACCACAAAAAAACAAAACAAAACAAAAAAAACACCCAAAGTCCTTAGGAGACAATAGCAAAAACTGGGTTGGGGACATGGTGGTGGTAGCAGAAGGAGAAAGAGGAACTAAATATAATTGTGTATACTGGCTTCTAGGTCAGTCAGGCAACTGATAGTATTTTTCATTTGTTTGCAGGACAGCAAGAATAACTTGATAGTTGGTTTGTTATCATGGCATCCATCAACAGATCAAATGCAATAATTCAAAAACTTAGAATAAACAGACAACGTCTCCTAGAGCAGATAAATGAAAAGCGTGAAAACCAAACTGTTTAGTGGAAAGAAGCAATCAAGTCAGCTTCCTGAGAGTTCAGAAGAGGCATTTCAGTGTTGCCCATCAGTCACATGCTTTCACCCATTTCGATGAAGGCATTCCTGACAGCGGCAGGAGCTCCTGGGTCAAACCAAGTGTCTTTGATCACCCAGAGAAAAGACACTTTCAACCAAAAAGTAAGATGTTACAGTTGAATTCCTATCCTTCATAGAAAGAATTTATGAGAAATTTTAGAAAAAATTTCTGGGGTTACAAGAGGTTCCTACGTATCATGGTTTGAAATATAAAAGTGTCTCCCCCAAAAGTTCATGTGTTGAAAACATAATATCCAATATAACAATACTCAGAGGTGATTAGATATAAAAGCTGTAATCTCATCAGTGAGTTAATCCATATGATAGATTAATAATTTGAATGGACTACTGAGTGTTAACTATAGGCAGAAAGAGTGTGGTTGGAGGAAGTAGGTCACTGGATGCATGCTGTTGGGGATTTATATCTTGTCCCTGGCTTCTCATAAGGTGCCCACCCACCTCCCTCTCTCTTTCTTTCTCTCTCCCTCTTCCTGGCTGCCATGAAATGAGCAGCTTTCTACCACCATTCCCTTCCACCCGTGGTGTTCTGCCTTACCTCTGGCCCAGAGTGATGAAGTCAATCAACCATGAACTGAACCTCTGCAACCTCGAGGAAAACAAACCTTTCTTCTTTCAGTTGTTCTTGTCAGGTATTTTGGTCACAGCAATGGAAAGCTGACTAACACACTAGGTATTGCCCTGAGTTAGTTTAAAGTTAATCTGTCTGAAGGAAAAAGCATCAGTAAATTAGGCTGGTTGGTAATAAGATCCACCATAGATCAGACTCTCAGTTTCTTGTGGCTATATAGAATTACCAAGGATTGAACTCAGGGGCACTCAACCACTGAGCCACATCCCCAGCCCTATTTTGTATTTTATTTAGAGACAGGGTCTCACTGAGTTGCTAAGTGCCTCGCCATTGCTGAAGCTGGCTTTGAACTCCTCCTGCCTCAGCCATCCAAGCTGCCGGGATTACAGGCATGTGCCATCACACCCTGCTAGGTTCAATTTCTGATACAAAAAAAAAAAAAAAGTGACTTTAACTTTTCTGCCTTAAACTTTTCTGTATTTCCCTAAGTTTTTACAATGAATATATATATTTTTATAATCAGAAGAAACAATAGATATTCCTAAAAGCAAGAACCAATGCATAGTATTTTCAGAAACAAAATATATTATTTTACTATATCCTTTTTGTGATCTTTTCTTCCTTGAAGAAAACCCAAAAATGGGGCTGGGGATATAGCTCAGTTGGTAGAGTGCTTGCCTCACATGCACAAGGCCATGGGTTCAATCCTCAGCACCACAAAAAAAACAAAACAAAACAAAAAAAAAACCCCCAAAGTCCTTAGGAGACAATAGCAAAAACTGGGTTGGGGACATGGTGGTGGTAGCAGAAGGAGAAAGAGGAACTAAATATAATTGTGTATACTGGCTTCTAGGTCAGTCAGGCAACTGATAGTATTTTTCATTTGTTTGCAGGACAGCAAGAATAACTTGATAGTTGGTTTGTTATCATGGCATCCATCAACAGATCAAATGCAATAATTCAAAAACTTAGAATAAACAGACAACGTCTCCTAGAGCAGATAAATGAAAAGCGTGAAACCAACTGTTTAGTGGAAAGAAGCAATCAAGTCAGCTTCCTGAGAGTTCAGAAGAGGCATTTCAGTGTTGCCCATCAGTCACATGCTTTCACCCATTTCGATGAAGGCATTCCTGACAGCGGCAGGAGCTCCTGGGTCAAACCAAGTGTCTTTGATCACCCAGAGAAAAGACACTTTCAACCAAAAAGTAAGATGTTACAGTTGAATTCCTATCCTTCATAGAAAGAATTTATGAGAAATTTTAGAAAAAATTTCTGGGGTTACAAGAGGTTCCTACGTATTATGGTTTGAAATATAAAGTGTCTCCCCAAAAGTTCATGTGTTGAAAACATAATATCCAATATAACAATACTCAGAGGTGATTAGATATAAAAGCTGTAATCTCATCAGTGAGTTAATCCATATGATAGATTAATAATTTGAATGGACTACTGAGTGTTAACTATAGGCAGAAAGAGTGTGGTTGGAGGAAGTAGGTCACTGGATGCATGCCGTTGGGGATTTATATCTTGTCCCTGGCTTCTCATAAGGTGCCCACCCACCTCCCTCTCTCTTTCTTTCTCTCTCCCTCTTCCTGGCTGCCATGAAATGAGCAGCTTTCTACCACCATTCCCTTCCACCCGTGGTGTTCTGCCTTACCTCTGGCCCAGAGTGATGAAGTCAATCAACCATGAACTGAACCTCTGCAACCTCGAGGAAAACAAACCTTTCTTCTTTCAGTTGTTCTTGTCAGGTATTTTGGTCACAGCAATGGAAAGCTGACTAACACACTAGGTATTGCCCTGAGTTAGTTTAAAGTTAATCTGTCTGAAGGAAAAAGCATCAGTAAATTAGGCTGGTTGGTATAAGATCCACCATAGATCAGACTCTCAGTTTCTTGTGGCTATATAGAATCCCAGACCCAGGCTGACTCATTCAATAGGCTCTAGTCTGGGTCCTGGAATCTGAATTCTCCACAGACTACAGTGATTGTAATGCTGATGCCCTTAGGACCACATTTTTAAAAAAGTTGTTACACATAATTGTAATAGATCACAAAAACTTCAGAGACCCCCATCTCACCAATTTCTGTTGCCTTCTGCAAATATTTCATGTGTAAAATTGAAGTAAACAAAAAATGATTTTGATGATTAAAGTCACACAATAACCCTGAGAAGCAATAATTTTTTTAAAAAAAATGTGGAGGGAGGTTGGGTGGAGGGCAGTAACATGGGGTAGTGGTATTATTTTTCAGGAAGAAGAAGTTGTAAATGCCAGTTATTTTGGTATTGTTATAAATATTGGCTTGTTTCTTAGTCAAGGCAGTCAACAGATAATATTTTTTCAATTATTGGGGGGAGGAGAGTGAATGTATGTCATTATATTTAACAAAACAAATACTTTATTTAGTTCAGAAACTAAAGAATGGATCACACTGGAGATTTAAGTTTTTGATGTGACTGTGACTTCCATTTGGTCAGAGCTCTTAATGGTATAGGAAAGTGATACAGTGTGACACAGAAAGCCAAGAGGATGCATTGTGTCTTAAAATTAATCTGTAACAATTGTTTTTTCTCAGGGTAGGGTGGGTACCAGGGATTGAACCCAAGAGCATTTAACCACTGAGCCACATCCCCAGCCCTTTTTTGTATTTTATTTAGAGACAGGGTCTCACTGAATTGCTTAGCGCCTTACTTTTCCTGAGGCTGGCTTTGAACTGCCTCAGCCTCCTGAGCCACTGGGATTTTAGATGTTCACCAATACAGTGCACCGGCCATGTGTTTGTTTTACTCAGAAAAATACTTTTACAAAGAGGAAAGCCTTTAGTTTTGCTCATTCTAAGAGAAAAAGAATAATCTTTTTTTTCTGATTGAATTATTTGGAATAGAAGAATTAAGTCGTAGCTACTATGTTAGTTGTCACAAGTTTGACAGTGGAGGGAAAAATCGGCCTCCAAGACAAACAAGTGTACAACTTTACATGAATATACGTGGCTTTATACAATACATAGTCTAACACATGTAATCCCCATAAACAACTTTTACAGTATAAAGTTTATAAGCCAATAATCTTAGACCATTAAAAAAAACTCTCAGGGATGTGCTTACCATGTATGAGGCACTGGGTTTGATCCTCAGCACCACATAAAAAAAAATAAAATAAAGGTACTAAAAAAGAAAAAGGTTGCAGGTGTGGCTCAGTGGTTTAATGCCCCTGGGTTCAATCCCTGATACCAAAATTTTTTTTTTAAAAATGATTTAAAAAAACTCTCAATATTTTAGAAAAACTCTTTGCCCCTTTTAACTAAACAGATTTAAACAGCAATTTAACTTTATGGTGACAGGATATAGACTAAGTATAGACCTAATTTAAATGGTAGGAAATTGTATAAATACACGGTGTTATTGTTTGGACAAGAGATGTCCCTCCAAAGCTCATATGTGAGATAACGAGTTGAAATGATTGGGTTATGAAAGCCTTGACCTAATTAGTGGATTAATTCACTGGCATGAATTAACTGAGTGGTAACTGTAGGCAGGTAGAGTGTGGCTGGAGGAAGTAGGTCACTCATGGTGTACCTTTGAGGTTTATATTTTGTCCCTGGTGAGTGGAGATCTCTATCTGCCTCCTGGCAGCCATGTCCTCAGCTTCTTTCCTCCACCATGCCCTTCTACCATGATGTTCTGCCTCACCTCAGGCCCAGAGCTATGGAGTCAATTGACCATGTGTTGAACTTCTGAAACCATGAGCCAAAATAAACTTTTCCTCCTCAGGCGGTTCTTGTCAGGTGTTTTGATCACAGCAATACAAAAGCTGACTACAACACATTATCTTTATTAGTAGTCTAAACTAGTGATTCTCAAAAGTGTGGCTCAGGGATCATTGGGTACTCAAGTCTTTTTCAGGAGTCTGCAAGGTCAAAACTATTATGATAATATGTTGTTTGTTTGTTTGTTTGTTCGCTTTTGTGCCAAGCATTGAACCCAGGGGTGCTTAACCACTGAGCCACATCCTTAGACCTTTTTATTTTGAGACAGGGTCTTGCTCAGTTTCTTAGGGCCTCACTAAGTTGCTAAGGCTGGTCTCAAACTTCCAATCTTTCTCCCTCACTCTCCCTAAGTCACTGGAATTACAGGCATGTACCACCGAGCCCAGCAAATTTTATTTTCTTATTTCTACAAGTGGAAAGTACCTGGGCTAGAGAAGAAAAGAAATGTTATTTGTGCTTTTTTTTTTTTTTTAAGTGCCTACTTTATTCTGAATACTATTAATGTTTCTTTGTTCCTAAACTGAGTTTAGATCACTTGAGAAATAGAGGTAAAACTGTTGGTGTCCTTATTGAAAAACAAATCTGTATTGGAAGAATTTGCTAAAGAGCAGCCAAATGGCCAACTTGCCCCTAAAGGGAATTTACCCCCATCTTGAAACAAAACTTCAGGTCTGCTACTGGACTGAGAACTGATAAGAGAGTACCCTCTCCACCCAGGAGACCAGCAGAGGCGTTTTACAAACAAGGAGATGGGATGTTACCTCTAAAATTTGATAAACATACTATTTTGGTAGGCTCTCAAGAAACATTCATTAAATCAAACAATAAACATCATTCATGATAAAATAATACCTTCTTCAGAGAAGCTGACCCTCTCCTGTCCTTTGGATGTTGAAGAACAGCAAAGCACAAAACTTCTCTAGGTGATCTTGACCTAGACAGCTGGTAGAACCTAACCTGTAAGAGAACTTAAAATATCATCTCTATTCTGCTGACACCCACGTTTTCTATTTCTGGCCCTGATCTCTCTTCTAACGTTCAACATGCATATCAGATTGCACCTATCAGAGTGCCCCTTTGTGCTTGAGGCCCTCTCCAATTTATCATTGCTAAAACAGAATTCCTATTCCCTGCCCAAAACTCACACACTCACTACCACTTAATCTCATCTTCTGTATCTCAGATGGCCAAAAACCAAGGAAAACATCTGATTCCTTTCCTTTCCTTCATGTCCCATACTCAATCTGTTAACAAGTCCTGTGAACATCTTTGAAATCAGTCCTGAATCCAACCACTGCTACCACCCTGATCCAATCCATAGTCATCTGTCTCCAGAAGTATAGCAGGGGCCTTCTGATGGTCCCCAGCTTCCTCCCTCGTGTTTACTTTGCACAACAACCTAAGTGACCTTTACAAATCTTATGTTACAGAGGTCACTTGTTCAAAACTCACCCAAGGTTTCACCCCACATTTAGGATAAAACGCATGCTCCTCTCCCTGTGCTTCCTGGTGCCCCATTAACAGTCCCAGAGTAACTTTTCAACCTGTCTCCTCCATTCACCCAGGTCTTTTTCCACACAGCCACCATGGCTTTGTTTTCTTCCTCTTCTGGGACATACCAAGTTGGTTTCCACCTCAGGAACATGGCACATGCTGTTCCCTTTGCTAAGGTATCTTTCTCTATCTTTATGTGGACCTTTGCTTGACCTCAATTTGTCAAAAATCATCCTGTCTAAATAGCATCCCTTAACACTCGACAACCTTGTCCAGATTTCTTTATCACTCTCTAATGAATGCTAAACTCCTTGAAAGCAGGGATCATAAGTTGTTTTTTTTAAAAATATTTATTTATTTACTTTAGTCGTACACAAAGCAATGCATTTATGTTTACGTGGTGCTGAGGATCGAACCCAGGCCGTGCACGTGCGAGGCGAGTGCTTTGCTGCTGAGCCACA
Source organism: Tamias sibiricus (assembly GCA_025594165.1). Taxonomy (NCBI): domain Eukaryota; kingdom Metazoa; phylum Chordata; class Mammalia; order Rodentia; family Sciuridae; genus Tamias; species Tamias sibiricus. The sequence goes on along the minus strand of CM046669.1, from coordinate 45,284,974 downwards.
ATCCCAGCCCCATAAGTAGTTTTTATTTCACTGTTTTATCCTCATTCCCTAGAACAGTGTCTGGCACAAATTAGGCACTCAGAAAATATTGGCTGACTGAATAAATATTAGGACATGGCATATACTTTTCTAGAAGTAGTGGTGGATCTTACCTCATTCCGTTAAGACCAACGGTCATGCTCTTGAGTGATGGCCCACAGACTTAAAATTTCCTATGGCAACCTATTGGCTGCTGTAGAATATTTGTTAGGAATGGAAAAAGAAAATTACAAGGTACATTTTGCTCAATATTTACAGTAAAAATTAGAAAACATTTAACTCTTTTCCTTTGGATACCTGCGTAAGGGGAAGAAACAATCATTTATTCTTTATTTAGTCATTCAACACTATTTATAAATACATACTTTAAGTTAGGCAGTATTCTATATGCTCATTAGTACAGCAATGAATAAAACCTCTGCCTCAAAAAGCATGCTCCTCTCCCTGTGCTTCCTGGCGCTCCATGAACAGTCCCAGAGTACCTTTCCAACTTATCTTCTCTACTCAACCTGGTCTCCTTTCACACAGCCACCATGGCTTTGCTTTCTTCCTCTTCTGGGACAAATCAGAAACTTGTTTAAAGTTTAAAAACCACATACATGTGATAAATGGTTACGTGTGTGGAGAAACATAAAGAAGTGGGACAGGGGGATAGGAATTGCTTGGGGGGGGGTTCATTGCTGTCTGAAGAATTATTTGAGAATTATTACCCAAGGCGTAGAACAAAATTGGTCCTGATGGTTAAACCTGGTGGTGGTCTAATCTGGTGAGGAGGTGTATTGGTCAGCTTTCTGTTACTATAACAAATATCTGAGACAATCAATCTATAAAGAGAGAAGGCTTATTTTGGTTCAGAGTTTTAGAGGTTCCAGAAAGAGCCATTGCTTTTAGGTTGCTCGTGAGGGGTGTCATATGGCAAGGGTGGGAAAGCATTGTGGAGCAAAATTGCTCTCATCATGGCTAGGAAGCCAAAAAAAGGAAGACAGGAGGGTCTCAAAATTCCCTTCATGGACATGTGTTCAGTGACCTAAAGATTTCCCACTAGGCCCTACCTCTTAAAGGTTCTGCCTCCTCCCAATCACGCCACCTTAGGAACAAAATCGTTAACACCTGGGCCTTGGGGGACATTTCAGATCCAAACTATAACAGGAACCCTGAGGGTGGAAGGAGAGGGAGGTCAAAGATTTTGCTAAAAGCACTCAACAGTTCTGGGGGCTCCTGTCAATAGTGCTGTGAGGATCAGGGAAGGAGTATTTTTGAACAGATATCTCCCAGTTTTCTCTTCAGTCTTCTACTTGGAGATGTGGAGGCCAAAAGATGGGCAGTGTTACTTAAATGTACAGCCTTAAAAACAGAAGACTTGGACAGGGATGGTGGCACACACCTGTAATTCCAGGGGCTTGGGAGGCTAAGGCAGGAGGATTGAGAGTTCAAAGCCAGCCTCAGCAACTTAACCCTAAGCAACTCAGAGAGACCCTGTCTCTAAATAAAATATATAAAGAAGGTCTGAGGATGTGGTTCAGTGGTTAAGTGCCCCTGGGTTCAATCCCTGGTACCAAAATAAAACAAACAAAAACAAAACAGAAGACTTGGGTTCAAGGTCTGCTTCTGCCATTAATTAGTCTTATGCTTTTAGTTGTGTGATGTTTCTGAGCCTCAGTGTCTAGCTGTAAAATGGTATTCATCCTCTCTGTCCTTCAGGTTATTTTGAAAACTTTGAAATGTATTATAATTTATATACTAAGTACTTTCTAAATTTTTTTATTTTTCAGATAATGCTATATTTGGATGAAGTGCATCTCTAGAGACACACAAATACATTCTCTTTGATCTTTCTTCAATGTCTGCTTGAATTATTTAGAAATTAATTATAAAAGAAGTTAAACAGAATTATTATCTAGATCACCAAAATTTTTGAGTCATATAAAATATGCTACATCTGACTCATTCCATTCCATCACTTAGATGTTTTGAACAGAGGATCTGAGTTATTAAAGATGCTTTCAAAGATGAATGACCTGAAGTTTATAGCAGTCTCCCCTTTACTAATCCAAAATGTTTAAATATTAGTCTACATTTTTTTTTTTTTTTTTTTTTTTTTTTTTTTTTGGTACCAGGGATTGAACTCAGGGGCACTCAACCACTGGGCCATATCCCCAGCCCTTTTTTGTATTTTATTAGAGACAGGGTCTCACTGAGTTGCTAAGTGCCTTGCCATTGCTGAGGCTGGTTTTGAACTCGCAATCCTCCTGCCTCAGCCTCCCAAGTGCTGGGATTACAGGCATGCGCCACCGCGCCCGGCATTTAGTCTACATTTGTTTCTATAAATCAGAGGACTTTGTTGACCAATGCCACTGGTTAAGTTGAAGGCTAAAGTTGCTCAAAGTTAACACTTGTTTGTCCTTGCTAATTACCTTAACTCACTCTGTCAGACCTACAGTTTTGGTGATTTAATAAATGCATACTTAAGAAGTAAAATAAGATGCCTATAGTTCAAGTGTTTGTTATATTTCATTGCTCATCCCTAAAGTGAGAATTCCTCAGAATCATCTTGTGGCCACATCCTATTTTGCTGCTGTCACCTTCTGTCTCATTGCTTCTTGGATAGCAGTACCTCAGACTTTAACTTGGCTGATGTTGCTTTTGGTAGTTAAGCGCGTGTTCCAAATGGCAAGCAGAGAGAGTGCTGACGGGCCTAGAACCCAGACTATTCTTGGCATTGTTTATATGGCTTCTCTCTGCCTCCACAGAAAGCTCAGATTCACAGAAAGTCAAAGTATTCTGATACAGGAAGGAATGTGGATAAGTCGACGGGCCTACAGCCCTGCCTCAGCTTAGACTTCTCTAGGGCGCAGTGTGGATAACACTATGAGGTATGTCAAACATTAGCCAGACCTAGATCTAATTTTTGCTTCCCAAAGACAAATACCTAGTTTCAAAAACCATGAGGAGTTGATTTGCCAGTTTCCTGGGCACTGGCAGAAGAGATGAGACTCCTGGTTCCGAGCCAAAGAACTTTACAAAGGACAGGCAGCAGCACAAGCCTCATGCTGGGACTGGTTTTCCTTGCCCTCCCCCATCGCCTCAAGATCCTTGGACCAACAGGGAGCTGTCCAGGTAGACACACACACACACACACACACACACATACACACACACACAGAGGTTTTGCCACACAGCGGGAAGATTCCAGAGCTTAAGAAGCCTGACCTTTACGGATTCTTGTGCTTAAGAAACCTGACCTTTTCCCAGAAGGAGACCTTATCTGCCAGAGCCTGCCCTCTGCTCCAGAGGGAGACCATATCTCTACCTTCCAAAAGGACAGTCAGGAACAAGGGCTATCCGTGCCTCTGGCCTTCGGTGTACTGAAACGGGAGAGAACCATGGGAAATCATCTCCTAACACTTACAGAAGCTCAAATAAAGATCGTCAAGTACAGTATTATTGTTTGGCTCAATCCAAGGTGAATAGAGAAGATAAGCAAATCAGATACCCAGTATAGTGAACAACCTCCCTACCCTCATTTTCTATGGCCCTATCCTTTCTTCTCACCATCTACCTCTGGCTTTATGGAACTGCTTGTGGTTCTCTGAATTCAGCGTATTCTCCTACCTCTCCAACTTCAACTTGTGCTAGGTTTAATTTAAATACTACCTCCTTCAAGCTGCCTTGCCTCACCCTATCCCCACCATTATACATTTCTATTCTGTGCTCCTCTATGCACCTACAAGAGCTTCATGCTCAAATCAGAAACTCAAAAGTCACAAAACAATATGTATTTTGGACTCTGACCCTACTTGAAATGGCAGGAAGTCAAGCCACCCTCTCCCCACCTCCCAGTAGTGCTTCACCTGTCCTGCTAGGTGCTTGTGTTTCTTCAGTAAACACTTGATGACAGCTCCTCCTTTTTCAGCCCTGGCTTCCTGCAGAGCTGCGTGCAGGGGACTGCCCCAGTCAATCCACTAAAGCAACAGCAACAATGGGCCATACTGAGATATTTTCTGAAGTACCAGGTATTAAATATGGAAAATGACAAACCCCAACATTGTGAGACCCGGGGAAAAGGGGAGTGAGAAGGAAAGCCATACATTGAGAGCATTGATCCTTTCCCAATACATTCTTTCCCGGTGATAAAACAAACCCTGAGGAGGAGGCGTCCATCACACCTGCAAAGGCAGTCTCTGGGAAGAGGCTGAAGCATTAACCCTTCTGTAAACAAATCCTTCCCAGGTACCAACCACTGAACCCAGGCCCTCCATCAGGTACAGTACAATAAATTCCAGAAACTGTCTGCTGACCCTAGACTCCCTCTCATTTCACCCTGTAAAACAAACCCTAAATCCCTAAGCACTAAAACTGACTCCTTCACTGACTGACAAACAAACTCCAAATTCCTGGGTTCCCAAAGAAAATTGATATGCTCACTAGACCACCTCTCAGAATAACCTATATAAGCCCAGACCCTTTCTTTGTTCGGGGGCTCATTTTCCACCAGGAATGTGGGTCCCACCATGGCATCATTTCATCCCTGTATCCCTGCTCCTGTGTGAAACTTCCTTCCTGAATAAAGCACTGAGCTGATCTGTGAAGTTTGCATTCATTCCAGCCTTTTTGCACTAACACCAGGGATGCCCAAAAAAGACCAGCTAGGCCCACCATTGTAGCTGTAGCCACAGAAAGCCAATGCCTTTTCCATAAGTGGCTCCTGCAATGTGTCCAAAGGGACAACCAGCCAGAAGCCAGAAGCCAGAAGCCAAGCTTCGATAGCCAGCCCACAACTGTTTAAACAAGGCCTTCTTAACAAGAAGGACCTATGAGGGCTGGATTGTGACAATATGGAATGAAGTGGTGTGGGTGGGCACGTCAAGGATACTTAGGTGTAAAACTCTTGCCCAAATCTGCACTTTTCTGTCATTCTAGAGTGATGGGTGGGTGAAGTGGTCCACTTACCATCCTAGAAGAAGAGCAGAGACCAGAGAATCTGCATGTTTCCCTTGGGGATTTTAATGAAAAAACTCTTTTATATTATGTCCCCTTTGTACTGCAGGTCCCTCTTCCTCACCCGTGCTGGCTGGCCACCCCTGGAATTTATACTTCCTATGTTTTTGCTACCTTCCAGTAATGCCATCAAACTCTTAACCCATTAATGGATTAATCCACTTATGAGGTGGATTAATCCACTGATGAGGTCAGAGCTCTCATGACTCAACACTCCCCAAGAGCCCCACCTCTGAACACTGCTGCATTGAGGACCAAGCCTTCAACACATGAGACTTTGTGCGACATTCCAGATCCAAACCATAGCATTCACAAAGACAGAAGGTCTTTTTACCTCTTTCCTTTTTTCCCTCCCACAGAATGGATATAAATTCCTCTTTACAACACTTGCTTATCAGCTCATAGTCAGAGGCACCAGTGAGCCAACTTTCTGTCCATAAATTTACCTTCCATGTTTTCTTCCACTGAAGCCTGGGATTGTTTTCCTTTGTCTTGTTACTTCTCTAAAATTTATTGTTCTTTGTGGAAATACTATTTAAGGCAGACTTCTAAGCCACTACCTTGAGTGACTTTTCTCCCATACAATGTGCATTAATAAACTTGTTGGCTTTTATTTTATTAATCTGTCTTCTGTGAGTCTGTCTCATAAACTTAAGATGAAGAAAATTTTATTTTCTACATTTTACTCTTCTAGATGACCAGTATTTTTTGCTTAGGATAAAAATAAGTCTCTCTTTACTATCAATTGCTGAAATTCCCTAAAACCTGAACTTTTGTAGCTTAAGGAAGGTACAATTAATCAAATATATATGATATGAATAATAAATTCATTGATTGGCTTTTAAAAGCCAATTGCTACTTTATTTTGGAGGTCACTGAGAACACAAAACAACATGAACGTTTTTTAAAGGTTAGGGTAGATATTTTACTTCAGATAGGATAATTTTGATTTTCTTCTCCCAGAGGCATTGGGATATGTAACCACAATTGTAACCCCCAAATGCCTCTATTGAGTAATGTGGGCATAGCTATAAAACATTCCTCCATCTTCTGTCTTTAGTTTTATTTTATTTTTAACCTCCAATTCTATTCCTTTCCCCCTGTTTCTGGAAGTCCTAATTATTAGCCTTTGTGTGAACCCTTGTAGAATCAGCAGAGGTTGTGAAGGGTCAGCATTATGTTAGGGCAGCATTGATTTTTACACCTTCCTGATCAGTGTCAAATAAAACACAATGAAGAATTCCTCTGTGTAGTAGCTGTATTGGATTTCTTCAGAGAAACAAAACCAATGGTGGTGTGTGTGTGTGTGTGTGTGTGTGTATTTAATTTAAGGAATGACTCACATATTTATGGAGGCTAGCAAGCCCCAAATCTGCAGGATATAGGTAGGCCAATAGGCCAGAGGTCCAGAGACAAGACATTGCAGTTTCAGTGCAAAGTAGTCTGGGAAGAATTCCTTCTTGCTTGTGTAGTCTTTTTTCTGTTAAGGTTGAAGTTGAAGAATTAATTAGGTGAGTCCTACCTACCTTATGGGGGGTAATCTGCTTTACTCAGAATTCACTGATTTAAATATTAATCTAATTTAAAACATTTCTTAACCATACACATTTAGAATAATGTTTAAAATATCTGAGTACTGTGGCCTAGCGAAGTTGACACATAAAATTAACCACCACAGATGTTGTCCTCTAAAGTAACCCTTTATCTTACCAGGATTCTCTGGCATTGGGAAGACCCAAGCTTGTTGGCATGATTCTGTTTCTCAATCACCAAATTCCACTACAGTGGACATGGTGGACTCTGGCCACATGCACTCTAGACCCAGGAAGGAGAAGAGGGGACCTGGCATGAAACCCATTGTCCTCAGCTCTAACTGTGTCTTAGGAAATCTATAGAGAAGCATTGGTAAGCTCCTAGAGACATTCAGTAAAGAGCAAGACTGACTGGTACTCCGAAGGAATGTGAAGAAATTTGCTGTCCATTTTCATTAAGAATTTTAGATATTTCAATGATAGCTTTTAGACATCTTAACTTACATTAATTGCAGGAGCCCTGTTTGGGGAGATGGCTAGATTGCAGTTGACTATGGGCCATCGACATGTTTGGGCATTGCCGCCTTCCGTAGTCTCACGGGACTTGGCCTGGGATCTCGTGGGACTTGAGCTGTGACTCAGCAGATCGGCCCAGCGCCATTCCTGTTCAGGAGCGTGAGATGAGACCTGAGAGAGAACGGACGGGTTAACGCTATTGTGTATATATATATATATATATATATATTGTAGTTTCTTGTAAGAGTACGTGTCTTGGTTTCTTGCGAGAGTGTGTATGTGGTGTTAGAAATTACAAGAGACAGAAAGAGAAAGATAAAAGAATTCTTCATTTCCATCCTGTCTCCGGGCTCCTTCCCGCAGCCCCGCCATTCCGGGCTGCAAATCCCTTTCTGGCGACAACAATTAATAAAAAATGCTTCCAGTGGGCCCAAGATTAGAGTTAGCAGATTCAAATGTGTAAGAGTCCTTCTACAGAAAGTTGCTTTCAGAAGACCTCTGTTAAGATGGATTTTACCTGACAATATATGTTCACCAGTCCAGGAAATGTCTGTTTGGTGAGAGTATTGTATTGACAAACTTTGTTGTGTTGGTGAGAGTGGCCATGTGAGACTATCCAAGTCCAGAGAAGAACCCTGAGGAATGGGGTAAATGGAGAGCTGCTGAGAACTTTGAGTATCTGGGAGAATTTCCCTGAGGACTCATTTTATACGGATTTTTTAAAAAATATTCATTTATTTGCTTTAGTTGTACACAATGCAATGCATCCATGTTTACGTGGTCCTGAGGATAGAACCTGGGCTGCACACGTGCTAGGCAAGCGCACCACCGCTCAGCCACAACCCCAGCCCCTCATTTTATACGGATTTTTGGGATACAATTTTATAGGCTTGATCCTTTGTCTGATTCCAAAGTGTCTATTCTTTCTGGCCAAATTAATTCCTGACTTTCTTTCTGAGTCCCCAACAAGAGTTCATTCACATAAAAGGACTATTCTAGATGCAATGAATTGTGGCTACGAGAATTGTAAGGCATGATCACCCCTCAGGGTTAATGGCTCAAGACTACCTCTGGGGTGGTGGCTAAACTATTTCTGGCAAATTCAGTATGCTTATTCTACATCAGGACTGATTTAAAAAATCAGAGCATTACTCTCCAAAATACTCAAAGAAGTCACAGAATAAACACAAAAGGTAGGAATAAAAGGAGAGGAAGATAAATTCTGGACTGGGAGATGGCATTGTTTTGTGGGCCCATTGTTTGCCTATTATAGCATGCAGAGTTCTTTGTTTCAAGAAACAGAAATTGACGAATTTCGGCAGAAAGGAATTTACTGTATGTGTGGCATAGCTCACAATCTCCAAGAAGCCTAGAAAACCAAGTTTGTAGACTATAAAGGTAGAAACAGTAAGCACAATCAGGCCACTAGGCTGGTCCCTGAAGACTCAGTGCCATGGGACACTGGATATTGCTACTAGGATCAATTCTACTATTGCCTCTCATGAGTGGTACCCCTATTCCCACATTGGCCCAAAGCCCACACAGTTCATTTCTTTACATTTCTAGCTTCTGATTTGGAATTGGGGTGGTACCACTGATTGGTGTAACCTCAGTTGTGTAGTCCTCATGGTTATAAGTAACGCTGGCAAATCAAGTGTTTGGCATTTTCAGTTTCATACAGTGGTAGACAGGCGCTGCCTCATAAAGTGAGGGCATTATCAAATGTAGGAAAAGTGGACCAAAAGATGAAAAATGTTTTTTGCATTGTACTCTTTGGGCTTCCCCCCAAATCAACACACATCCTTCTAGCCATAAGAATGTCTTTAAGCAAGACATGGTGGCACACACCTGTAATCCTAGTGACTCAGGAGGCTGAGGCAGGATGATTACAAGTTAGAGGGCAGCCTGGGCAACCTAGTGAGACCATCTCAGAATAAAAAATATAAAGGGATGGGGATTTAGATTGGTGGTAAAGTGGCTTGGGGTTCAATCCCCAATATTATAAAGAAAAAAGTCTTTAAAAATGTTTTCATAAATTTGATTATCATCTGTTATGGACTTCCAGTGTCTCATTCTTCAAATTAATTGGAATTCTGATGCCTTGGAGATCTATTCAGACTCTATAACCTCTTCTAAAGCTTCCTCTCTTCCATCTTTTCTTCCTTCACCTCCTTGAGGATTGCTTGATGACAACTATGTCAGGGTACCAATCTTCTCATTAAACAGGTTTTTTTTTTTTTTTTTTTGTAGTGGGGATTGAACCCAGGGGCACTTTACCACTGAGCCATGGACCCAGCTCTTTTTGCTTTTTATTTTGAGACAGAGTCTAACTAAGTTGCTTAGGGCCTCACTAAATTGCTGAGGCTTGCCTTGAACTTGTGGTTCTCCTGTCTCAGCCTCCTTAGCTGCTGGGATTACAAGCATACGCCATCATGCCCAACTTGAATTGGGATTCTTAAACATGCAAACAACAGAAACTAAATTTAACTGTTTTAAGCTGAAAAGGAATTTACTGAAGGATGTTGGATTGTTCTTAAAATCTGCAGGAGGGGTGAAAATACAAACTCATACCACTAAGCTAGAACCATAAAGAATTCACTGCCACATTCACTGAGCCTAGACTAGGCAGCTAACGCTGCCAACCTTCCCAAGATGGACTCTGCCGTACAGCCCACCCTCCTTAGTATGGAGTAATCTTAGTTCTGGCTTCTGGAAAGCTGGAAAGTGATTGCCTAGGATTTTAAACTTCAAAAGTGGGAAGCAGGTTCTGTTTAATTAGGTGAGAGATTCTCTAAAGAAGAGGATTTGTATGTGGAATGTCCCAGAAAAGACTATTTAATGTCCACATTTTCTTATTTTTTCCCTCAGTTATTTCTTATCCAGTCACAAACCAGCTCCCCACCCTGCCAACACCCACAGTTCTTGATTTGTAATACTCTTAGGACGACTTCTGAAGGATATCACTTAAGCCAATGGAGATAGGGGCCTGGGAAGCATTTTCCAGATAGGACATCTGGAAAAGAGGGCTGGGATGGAAGTTAGGGGATTATAATTCTAAATGTATCACATATTAGTTGTGAGAATTGTATTATACAGTTTATTTAAATTACTTGATCCTCAGAAGTAATCCTTGGAAAAGTCCTGTATGTATGACTTTTAGGCTCAACACTCTCTGCTCTTAGGGCCAAAAGCAACTTTCAATAGTGAACTATAGAACTGGGAAATAAGTTATTTGTACCGTTTTTAATACCTAAGGTATAATTACCACTCATACTGTTCACGAATTACCGGGATGTTTATCAAAAAAAGTGAGTTTTTTTTTTTTTAATTTTAAAAAAATTTTATTAGAGATCTGCTTGTTTTAGAAATAGGCAAAGAGAAAGGGGTTGGGAGGGTCACTGGGATACTTCTGCTTGGAGCCCCATGTTTAAGATAATTCCTGAATTATCTCATTTCTTTATGTTTTATCCTTTTGACTTTGTAATCACTAGCATAGACCTTGTCACAATTTAAAAAGGACTTTTAAATTTGCTTATGCTTGAAAAGCTAATTTCTAACAAGCATAGAACTGTCTCTGGAAATTGCTAAGATCCTGCAAATGATTGGGAGGCTGAGGCAGGAGGATCGTGAGTTCAAAGCCAGCCTCAGCAATGGCGAGGCACTTAGCAACTCAGTGAGACCCTGTCTCTAAATAAAATACAAAAAAGGGCTGGGGATGTGACCCAGTGGACGAGTGCCCCTGAGTTCAATCCCCGGTACCACTAAAAAAAAAAAAAAAAAAAAAAAAAAAGATCCTGCAAATGAGATGTCAATTCACATTTGCTGCTTTGAAATATTCAGTCACAAAACAAAAGAGAAAGAAAAGGTAAAGGCACCTCTGAAATACGAACGCAGCTCAACCATAGAAGAAAGGGAGTGTTCTTTATGTTTGGTTCAGAAGGTGGGATTTGGGAGAGGGGAAGGAAACATGTGACAGCAAAGTAAGGATTATGTTAGGAGAGGAGTGAGCAAGAGAGAGAACAAGCAGCAAAGTACATGAGAATGAAAGAACTGTTATTAATTTCTTCTTATAAGAATGATACAATTTCATCTGATTATTACTTAAAAAAAGAGTTAGAATGGAAACCATTTCTTTCAGTAAGCAAAGTCACCATATGCTGGGGGGTAGGGAGACATTTTACCTTTCAGCCAAATGGAGGAAGGTGTGCAAAAGGATTTGTTTTCCCAGACAAAAAGAATTTATTTCTATTTTCAGAATGGTTCAACATGAGAAATCTCTGAATGACATCTAGTATATTTATAGGCGAAGGGAGAAAAATATTTCATCTCAAAAAAATGGTGAAAAGGAATATAATATCTAATAAACATTCCAAAAAAGCAGGTTGAAAGAGGAAATATTTGACTCCTCAATTTTAGTCAGGCTTACTACCTCCATTCTCTTAAAATATTTGAGGGCTGGGGTTGTAGTGAAGCACTGGCCACGCATGTGTGAGGCACTGAGTTTGATCCTCAGCACCACATAAAAATAAACAAAGGTAAGGTGTCCATCTACAAAAAGAAAAAAATGGAAAATTAAAAAAATTAATTTGAGAACATTTATTGGAGACCTTATTTCAGTCCATGTAGAAGATGCGAAAACAAAGCTGGGCGCAGTGGCACACATCTGTAAGCCCAGTGACTCAGGAGGCTGAAGCAAAAAGATCCTGAGTTCAAAGCCAGCCTCAGCAACTTATCGAGACCCTCAGCAACTTAGAGAGACCTTATCTCTAAATAAAATATAAAAAAGGGGTGTGGTTAAGTGCCCCTAGGTTCAATCCCCAGTACAAAAAAAGATGTGAAAACAAAAAATTTGGTTTGTCCTCAAAAAGCTTACAATCTCTAAGGGTGGAAAATATATACAAGGCAACTATACTAAAAAGGAATATAAACTGGGTATGATGGTGCACCAGTAATTCCAGTTACTCTGGAGGCTGAGGCAGGAGGATGGCTGGCTCAACTTGGTGAGACCCTGTCTCCAAAAAAATAAAAAGGGGGCTGAGGATGTACAGCCCTTGCTCAGCATGCATGTGGACCTGGGTTCAATCCCTAGTACTGAAAAAATAAACAAAGGAATGTTTCATTAGACTGGTTGACAGCACTCTGTTCTTCATTATTGTAGTACTTCTCACATTGCTTTGAAATGACTTGCCCATTTGGCTATCTCTTTTATTAAAGCATGAACTGAGGACAGGAACATGTTTTATTCCTCTTTATTACCTTGTGGGTCACCTATAGGAAGGGCCCAATAACTTTATGGAATACATGAAATGAATGAATGAATAAATAAAGAAAATGACTGAACAATATGAAGGTGAGGATCATGCCTGGCTGGAGAGATTGAACAAGATGCAGTAATTTATCTTGAACATTAAGGTGAGAGTTTGACAAAAGGAATGTGGGTAGGAGGAGATAGGAAATAGGGAAAAGAAATAGAGTTGAAAGAGCTCTTAAGTCTGGTTTTACTAAAACCTCGTGTTAAATGTAGGAATTTTGTCTATAATAATGCTGATGGGTAGTTACATACCTCATTGCTATTGTTTGAAACCCCCCCCCTTTTTTTTTGTATCAAGGATTGAACCCAGGGGTGCTTAACCACTGAGCCACATTTCCAACCCTTTTTATTTTTTATTTTGAGACAGGGTCTTGCTAAGTTACCTAGGACCTTTTTAAGTTGCTGAGGCTGGCTTTGATCTTGTGATCCTCCTGGCTCATCCTCCCAAGCTGCTGGGATTACAGGTATACACTACAATGCCAAGCAATATAGTTTGGTTCTTAAATGTCTTCCCAAAGTCCATGTGCTGGAGGCTCAGTACCCAGCTTCTGCTGCTAGTAGGAGGTAGTAGAAACTTTAAAAAGCAGGATGTATTGGGAGGTGATGGGGTCATGTCCTCAAAGAGGTGTGCCCTTGAAGGGGACTGTGGGAACCCAGTCTCTTCCTCCTCTCTTGCTGTCTCTCAAGTCCCAGACATGAGATGTGTGACTTTGTTCCAGCACATGTAGTACACCATGATGAGCTGCCTTGCCACAGGCCCAAATACAATGAAGCAAACCAACTATGGACTGAAACTATGAGCCAAAATATACTCTCTTTATAAGTTTATTATCTCAGGTATTTTGTTACAGTAGCAGGAGGTTGATTAGCACACTCATAAAGCACCCTATTCTGTTTCTTAGCTACTCTGCTTTAGTTTGGACAATCTGCACTAGCATTAGTTTTGAATTCTCTGTAAATGAATTTACCTCAAAATATCTACTAAAGATTTCTTACATGATATCACTTTGATTTTTAGGACGTTGATATTTTTCTATGACAAGTACTTTTCCAAGCATTTGTTGCTTAACAAAATTGAGCACCCAGATTTTACTAAGTCATAGAAGTAAATTTGTATTTTTTAATTGTGGTAAGATACACATAAGATTCACCGTCTTGTCCTTTCCTGGGCCTGGCAGAATGGCTCCCACAAAGAAGGGTAGTGAGAAGAAGGGCCTTTTTGCCATCAATGAGGCCATGACCTGAAAATATACCATCAACATTCAGAAGTGCATTCATGGAGTAGGCTCAAAATTGTGCCTCTTGGGCACTCAGAGATCTGAAAATGTGCTGTGAAAAAGATGGCGACTCCAGATATGTGCTTTGATATCAGGCTCAACAAAGCTGTCTGAGCCAAAAGAATAGGGAATATCCCATACCATATCCAATGCAGTTATCCTGAAAAGGTAACGAGGATGAAGATTCACCATACAAGCTCTATATACTCTTATAACCTATGTCCCTGCTAACACTTTCAAAAACCTGCAGATAGTCAATGTGGGTGAGAACTAACCACTGACTGGCAAATAAATTTGTAAAACTGCCCCAAAACAAAATGAAATGCACCATCTTAACCATTTTGAAGTGTACATTTCAGGGGTATTGGGTACGTTCACTGTCGTGTTATGGACATTGCCACTTATCTACAGGACTGTTTTTACAGTTAAGACTTTTTGTGTGTGTAGTGCTGGGATTGAACTTAGGGCTTTGTACATGCAAGGGAGGCACTCTACCAACTAAGCTATATCCCCAGCCCCTATGGTTAAGATTTTTAAAATGTAAAAACAAAATATTATTGCATACCAGAAAGATCAGATACATTTTTAATAAAGCCATTTACATTTTAAATATGACAAAATTCAGATTGGAACTTTAAATTAGTTTATTAACTCAATTTTTGTGCCAAGGGACACAAGTTTTAGGCTTGCTATTTAATAGTGACTGCAAAACATGGGCCTTGGAAGTCAAAATCTAAGATCAGTGTGAAACCGTATACATTTTGCTCTTAAAGAGAAATAATTCAATGTACTAAGTATTACAAACTCAGAAAAGATTTTCTGATGGTATAAAAAAAACTAGACTCTCCTTTCACTTGTTCAATTCTATTGAAGCAAGTAGTGAAGGATCAAACCCACTCCCTCCTCACTGACTTGGTGCTGATGTCTTCTTACCTGTGGGAGAACCCCTCGCTAGAAGTGATGGTTTTGGTTCAGATGGTGGTTCTATTTAGTGGGACAAGGTAAAAAACAGCAAGTAGGATTTACCAATTTTCTGCTAGGACTTGGCTAACTGAAAAGGAGCACAAGGCTAGAATCAGAACCAGGGTTTCAGGATCCAAGTCAAGTTATCCTTCTAAGAGAAATATTTCTCTAGAATATATATCTATATCCCTGTGAAATGGTCTCTTCAGTTCCTCTTTTTTGTGTGCCAGGGATTGAACCTACAGGCACTTTGCCACTATTGAGCCACATCCCCAGCCCTTTTTGATATTTTATTTAGAGACAGGGTCTTGCTAAGTTGCTTAAAGTCTTGCTAAATTTCTGAGACTGGCTTTAAACTTGTGATCCTCCTGAGCTGCTGGGATTATAGGCGTGCAGCACTGCACCAACTCTCAGTTCAGATTTCAGATTTTTTTTTTTTTTTTTTTTTTGGTACCGGGGATTGAACTCAGGGGCACCCAACTACTGGGCCACATCCCCAGCCCTTTTTGTATTTTATTTAGAGACAGGGTCTCACTGAGTTGCTAAGTGCCTTGCCATTGCTGAGGCTGGCTTTGAACTCTTGATCCTCCTGCCTCAGCCTCCCAAGTGCTCAGATTACAGGTGTGTGCCACCACGCCCGGTTCTCAGATTCTTAATCTGTACATTTCTTTTTCTCAAATGTTGTCCCCTGAAGATGATTTGATTATGCAATGAATGGTTTTGAAGCTATTTCTGGAGCAGGTGTTGAAGCTTGGGAAAGAGTTTCAATGCATTCTGTGTTGTTACTTCTACCACTTCTTCCACTGAGATCCCCTTCACTTTTGCAATATATTCTGCTGAAATAGAAACATTGCAGGGCTCATTCCGTACCTGAAACAGAACAAACAGACACTAATTCAAACATGACATTCAAGGGAAGCAGATCCTTGGAGACTGTAGATAAAACAGAAGAAAATGAGTTGGTAAAAAACAACTGATAAGTCCTTCAACAGATGAACGATAAAGAAAATGTGGTATACATACACAATGGAATATTACCCAGCCATTAACTGGTAAATGGAGAATATCATGCTAAGTGAAATAAGCCAATCCCCCCAAACAAAAGGCTGAATGTTACCCTTATATGCTGATACTAACGCATAATAAGGAGTAGGGGAGGGAAGAACAGAAGCTCAGTTGATTAGACTAAGGGGAATGAAGGGAAGGGAGGGAGGATGGGAATAGGAAAGACAGTAGAATGAATCCAACATAACTTTCCTATGTTCATATATGAATATATGATCAGTGTAACTCCACATCACTTATAACCACAAGAATGGGATCCTAATTAGAATAAGTTATACTCCATGTATAATGTCAAAATATACTCTACTGTCACATATGCCTAAAAAGAACAAATAAAAAAAACACTGATAAAATCTTATTTTATCTGATAAGATGAACTTGATTTTTCTTTTAAATTAATTTACTTTTTAAAATCAGAGCCTTTTTTCTTTTTTTAATAAGTGGATGAAGGCAGGAGAAAAGGTACTTCTGCAATGTTGATTATAAGTCTATGATGCTCCTGCCTTGGGTTATTAACAATTGAAGTCTCAGTTCCTAGCATATGAAGCAATATGTAAACAGTGAACACTTGGAGACTAGCTTGCCTGATGGATCAACTGTTCTTCAGTTTGTTGCGTAAGTGTGCTCCAAAAGGTCACCACACTAGTGCTTGGCCCCTTACCTCACAGGTTATATGACAGTTTGACTAAAAGAAAAACACCGTCAGGTACATTAGAAAGACCAGATAGACTATGAACTGGAATTTCACTGATTCGAAGATGCATTCCTCCCCATTCCATCCTAACATCTCTGAAATGGATATATATTTTACTGACACTCAGTGGCATGTCTAAGTACAACAGGCAGTATTTATTCTTTCTTAACATATTTTATCTGGAATCAGTAGCATTTAGATTTGATGAAATAAATAATTACTGTTGTTATTAATAAGCATCTGCTCATGGAGATAATATTCAGAGGAATAAAATTATTGTTAAGGTTAAAAAGACCTTAGTAATTAATGCAGCCTAACAAAACAATAAAAAATGTGCACAAAAATTTATGTGCAAGTATGTTTATCACATCATTTATAATATAATGTAAATGACCAATATTTATTTATTTATTTATTTGGTGCCAGGGATTGAATTCAGGGGCACTTGACCACTGAGCCACATCTCCAGCCCTATTTTGTTTAGAGACAGGGGTCTCACTGAGTTGTTTAACACCTCACTTTTGCTGAGGCTGGCTGTGAACTCACGATCTTCCTGCCTCAGCCTCCCGAGCCACTGGGATTATAGGTGTGCACCACCGCACCTGTCCAATATTTACTTTTTTTTTAAATACTTATTTTTTAGTTATAGTTGGACATAATGCCTTTATTTTTATTTATTTATTTTTATGTGGTGTTGAGGATTGAACCCAGGGTCTCACATGTGCTAGGTGAGTGCTCTACTACTGAGCCACAACACCAGCCAGCAATATTTACTTTTAACACTGGAATATTATATAGTTGCTAAACATGATGAGGAAAGTATATTTATTAATATAGGCAGAGGTGCATCACATAAAAGAGAGTTATGAAATAATACATTCAGGCTAATCGTATTTTTATGAAATATATGTGTATGTACACACATGGATATGTCTGGAAGGACAGAGAACTTACGTTATTTAGTGCTTTTTTATAGATGACTCTCTGTTCTAAACTTTTCATGAAATATTCCATTAAATCCTCAAAATAACTCCATGCAAGAGGTACTATTACTAGTAGTATGTCTTTTTTTTTTTTTTTTAGTATGTCTTTTTTATAGGTAAAAAGACATCCTACACAGCTAGCAAGAAGGCCAGCTGAGGTTAAACCCAAGCAATCTGACTTTAGAGTTTATGCTTATAACTATGGTAGTGTGGCAGACAGTTTTATTTTTCTTGTTCATGATCTTTTCTGTTTTCTAACTCTCTGGAATAAATATTTAGGGCTGGGGATATAGTTCAGTGGTAGAGCCCTGGCTAGTGAGGCTGTGGGTTTGATACCCAGCACCACCAAAAAAAAAAAAAACAAAAAAAAACCACATACACACACACACACACACACACACACACACACATCTATATACACATACATACATACACAAATAACACACACAATGCTTTTTAAGTAACATTTAACTTACAAGCATATTTAAAGGGCTGGGATTGTGGCTCAGTGGCAGAGCGCTTGCCTCGCACATAACGATTTCAGCACCACGTAAACATAAAATTGCATTGTGTATAAATAAAAAATATTTTTTTAAAAAAAGCATATTTAAAAAATTGAAGCCGGGCATGGTGGCGTACGCCTGTAATCCCAGAACTTGGGAGGCTGAGGCAGGAGGATCACGAGTTCAAAGCCAGCCTCAGCAATGGCGAGGCACTTAGCAACTCAGTGAGACCCTGTCTCTAATAAAATACAAAAACAGGCTGGGGATGTGGCCCAGTGGTAGAGTGCCCCTGAGTTCATCCCTGGTACCAAAAAAAAAAAAAAAAAAAAAATTGAAAAATTAAAAATTTTTATTTATTCAGAAATGTTTATTAACTATTTACTTTGTATAAGTCAATATACCACAAACTCAGTTTTGTTAAATTACCTAAATACAAATTAAAAAACTGAGTTATAACAGCATTCAAAATTTGTTCTTAGCCGGGCGCAGTGGCACATGCCTGTGACCCCAGCACTTGGGAGGCTGAGGCAGGAGGATTGTGAGTTCAAAGCCAGCCTCAGCAATGGCGAGGCACTTAGCAACTCAGTGAGACCCTGTCTCTAATAAAATACAAAAAAAAAAAAAAAAAAAAGGGCTGGGGATGTGGCCCAGTGGTTGAGTGCCCCTGAGTTCAATCCCGGTACCAAAAAAAAAAAAAAAAAAAAAAAGAAAGAAAAAAAAATTATTCTTGTTTAGGGAAAAATGCTAGATCCTTTTCTTTCATTTAACATGTCAGGACAGTAATTACCATTCTGACCTATACCCAAATAGAAAAAAAAGAAGTTATGAGCCTCTACGTTCTCATTCCTGGCTTTTATACTGTGATAAAAAAATGGTTTATAAAAATGTAGTTAATTAGCCAGGCGTGGTGGCGCACACCTACAATCCCAGTGGCTTGGGAAGCTGAGATAGGAGGATCACGAGTTCAAAGCCAGCCTCAGCAAAATCAAGGTGTTAAGCAATTCAGTGAGACCCTGTAGATAAATAAAATACGAAATAGGTCTGGGGACGTGTTTTGTTGGCCAAGTGCCCCTGAGTTCAATCCCCAGTATCCTTCCCCGCAAAAAATGTAGTTAATTGGACCTTTTTTTTTTTTTTTTTAGATGTTGATGGACCTTTTTTTTATTCATTTATATATGGTGCTGAGAATTGAACCCAGGGCCTCACACATGCTAGGCAAGTGCTCTTACCACTGAGCCACAACTCCAGCCCATAGTTAATTGACATTAATTAGTGTAATTCACATTGCAATCACAAATAATCATCATTTGTTAATAATCACATCATTTGTTAATGATCTCTGCTGCTTCTAGACCTCCAAATTTTGAGGGCCAGTTCTCTGAATTTGGGAGGTGTGGAGACACAGATCCAATGGGCATCACAAGCACTTATCAAATTGCACATTATGAGCTAACTGTAACAGATACTGTCTAAAGCAAATAAATAAATAAAAGATACTGTGACTTCCTTTCAGAAAATTATGATTTAAAACAGTAGCAATAGGAAAGTATGAAATTTAAAAGATGATTCTTTGTGGTCTACAATAACAAAATGAGATACTATAGCAAAGATCAGATACATACATCTATGATTCTATCAATACTTGTAATGAAAGAAATACATTATAACAAGCTAATTAAAAGAAAAATGAATATTTATTGATCAGTACAATACACCAGCTTTTGCTAGGTGCTTTTACATACTTTCATGTAGTCCTCACCATAATCCTTAAGGTACTATAATATTTTGCCCACATTTTATCTGATAAGATCAACTTGATTTTTCTTCTAAATTAATTTTTTTCTTTTAAATTAATTAAATTAAAAATTAAAAAAAAAAAAGTCTCAGAGAGATTAAAAAGCTTACCCAAAGTCATCTAGTCAGTAACAGAGACAAAATTTGAATCAAATCTTTCTGATTCTAGACACTGTGTTTTATTACACCATCATTATTACATAAATTAGGGCATGCTCCCTAAAAAATAACATTCTTTGGAGGATAACAGCTGTACTTAGGGAAAAAAACTCAATACAAACAATCAACCTATAATTAGGATTCCATTATATTTACACTATACTGAGAAACATAGCTAAACTGAAGCAGCTAACATGAAAGATACAAACTAAATAATATTCATATTGAAAAATCATTTACCTGTTTTTCTGGTCCTAGCACAGGTGAATCTGTTTCTAAGCAGATAGAAGTTAAAGGCAACTGTTTCACAAGTTTCTGCTTCTTAGAGAAAAGAGAAGCCAATAAAATTAAAACATGAGAAATACAGATAAAATAAGGAGCATGAAACCCACATACTAATGCATCATTCTAGAAGAAACTAAAATTCTAAAGTACTAAATTGATAAATACTACCTGGATGCCTACTATGTTCACATTATTCCACTATTAACAGTTATTATTAAAATATAAACACTCATTGCCAAACTTATTCAAAACTTCCAGGGAACCAAGCTTCTAATTATAACCATAGCAAAAATGAGGTATATCCATCAAGAAATTCAAATATCTGATATCATATGTCTTCTGAAACACCCAAAGAAGAGACTTCCATCATTGGTCCACCACTGCCATATTCAGTGTTTCTTTCTATCTACCTTTAATTTTTTGAGGAACTACTAAACTGAGTCTGGGTGGAGTGGCATCTCACTGTAATGGAGAATAATGTTGAGGATGTTTATGCACCTATGGTCATTTGTATGTTTTCTTGAGAGAAATATCTTTGTAAATCCTTTGCCAATTTTTAAAATCTTTTTTTTTTAATTGTTGAGCTGTCATGGTATGTTACATATTCTAGATACTAGAACTTTATCAGATACATGACTTGCAGATATTTTTCTCTTTATGTGGGTTGTCTTTCCACTTTATTGACAGTATGCTTTGAAGTCTCTTTTTTTAATTGCAGAAGTTTTGAATTTTGATGTCTAACATCTAAATTTTTCTTTGGTTGCGTATGTTTTTGTTGTTGTAGCTAAGAAACCATTGCAAAACCCAGGTCAAAATATTTAATCCTATTTTCTTCTGAGGGTTTTAGAAATTTTAGCTCTTATATTTAGGTCTTTAATCTAGTTTTTAATTTATATATATATATATATATATATATATATATATAATGTGAGATAGAGACCTGACACTAAGTTTTTTTTTTAAATATATATATTTATTTGTCTTAGTTATAAACAATGCCTTTATTCTTACATGGTGCTGATGATCGAACCCAGGCTGCACATGTGCTAGGCGAGCACTCTACCGCTGAGCCACAACCCCAGCCCCAAGAGATCTGAGACTAATTTTTGAAATGTAACTAGAACAGTATTGTAAGTATGTTGTCAAGCTTATATTTTAAAGTACATTTCACAAAGTGTCAGATGATAAGTTTTAATGAAAGAACTTACCTGTCCACTTCTTATGACAGAAGGTGGAATTGAGAAGAAGTACCCAGCTCTTACTCCTTCCATGGCTGCAGATGGCCGACCATCAAACGCATGCAGCAGTACCTTGTCAGCACCTCCCAAAATTAAAGATAAATCAGTGTTCCATTTTGTTTCCTTAACAAGAGTTTTTCTCATTAGTCAAACTGAACAACAGAGATTTGAAATTTTAAGTAAATCTTGGTTACTGCAATATAAAGGCAAGATTCTATGGCTTCAGGGTAGATAAATATAATGTTCAATGAACAGAATAAAAAATATTCTTTTAAATAAAATTGAAACATAATTTTAAAAACAATTATTTCAACTTTCTATACCATCAGATTTTTTTCCATAAGTCTTTGAATTGTCAAATTATTGTCCCTAATAGAAGATTTTTAGGCAAATTTATTTTCCTAAAAAAAAAAATGCTAATAGAAGAAGAAATGGAGGGGCTGGGGTTGTGGCTCAGTGGTAGAGCACTTGCCTAGCATGTGTGAGGCACTGGGTTTGATTCTCAGCACCACGTAAAAATAAATAAAGGTCCAACAACAACTAGTAAAAATTTAAAAAAAAGAAGAAATGAGAGCTAGATGACTCACAAATTAAACAGTTAAGAGTTGACTTCATAAAATCAACTCTGGTTCTTAAAGGACAGTTGCTCAGTCAGCATAAAAATCATGTTTTTAGGGGGCTGGGGTTGTGGCTCAGTGGTAGAGTGCTTGCCTAGTACGTGTGAGGCACTGGGTTCAATCCTCAGGACCGCATAAAAATAAACAAATAAATGTATTGTGTCCATTTAGAAGGACCGCATAAAAATAAATAAATAAATGTATTGTGTCCATTTAGAACTAAAAATTAAAAAAAATTTAAATCATGTTTTCAGTGATTTTAGAAGGGTTCAGTATTTATCACTGAGAAATACAATGTTTTCTAGTTGCAGTCAATTACATATGCTTCATTAGTTGACAGTGTTTTTTCAAATGCTATGTGTGACTATTTATGGGTTATGACAATAAATGGGCTAGGAAATCAATTTAGTAGGTGAAAACCAGTAAGCGTGGACTTGCATACACTTAAATATATTTATATACAAATACACATGTATGTGCTGCTTATTAAACATGTTAGTTTTCCTTATGTGCATATGAAAATTTCTTACTGTGGATGGCATTTCTTTGAAAAATAATGCTATATGATATGTTTTTACCTTAGGGTCAACTGTGAAGATGACAGTGCACTTTATGTATGACAGCCACAATCTGTACAGTATCATTTTGTGAAGCAATAGACAGAAAACATACAAAACACTGATCCAAGATGATCGTTGTGTGCTTGCCCTGCCTTGCCTTGTTTTCTTCTTTCATGTTACTCATGATGGTTTAGAAATTGGAGCTGCTGCTGGGCGCAGTGGCGCATGCCTGTAATCCCAGGATTACGGGAGAATTGAAAGTTCAAAGCCATCCTCAGCAACTCAGTGAGGTCCTAAGCAACTCAGTGAAACCCTGTCTCTAAATAAAATATAAAAAAAGGGCTGGGGATGTGACTTGGCGGTTAAGCCTCACTGGGTTCAATCCCTGGTACCAAAAGGGAAAAAAAAAAGAAATTGGAGCTACTAATTTTTAAAGTAAGGACTATAAATTACTTGATTCAAGTTTTCATTTGCTCTATCCTGTCCTGATAAATATAATTGTGTGAAACCCTTATAAAAAGTAGCCTGACTTGCAAAATTACCCTAGTTGATTTCTACCTTTGCTCTTGCGTCATTCCCTTCCCTTTAAGAAATCAAATTAAAATGTGGCTTGCTCTATGAGATTATGAACTAGAAATGTCAAACTTGAAGATTAGACACATTTCTCTCAGGAACCTAAATACCTTGTTCCTGTAAGAGGCTGATGGCAGGTCTTCCAGCTGAGCGTGAGTGAACGTTTCTGTTTAATAAGAACAAAATTCCTTTTAATACTTGGAAATCTGAAGGTATTATTTTTGTTTAATAATTCAGAGAAAAAGAGATGCAGAACTCCATTTTAGGAGGATTCTTTGGTCATTATTTAATTTGCTCTACAGCTATTAATACAGAAAGATAAGTAAACCTACAGAGGCAAATTTAGTCTTTTGGCTAATTGGACCTGTCTGATTAGGACTTGTCTTTGCTCTTCCTTCTGTTTATCAGTGTTAGCAAATCTGGGAGAGAAATCTAGTCCAACCTGTAACAGAAAAATAAAGGAAATTACATATTTATGGTTTAATAAATCCCCAAAGAGATTCTATGAATCAGTGCTATGTAGTAGAAATACAACATGAGCCATATATGGAATTCACATTTTATAGTAGCCACATTAAAAATATTTTAAAAAGTGAAATTAATTTTAATAACAAACTTGATTTAACCCAATAGATTCAAAATATCATTTAACATATAAAAAACCTGAGGTTTTAATATTCTATTTTGGGGAGGGGGTACTAAGACTTTGAAATTCACTATGTGTTTTACACTTACAGTACATCTCAATTTGGAGGACTCATATTTCAAGTGTTCAACAGCTACATGTGGTTATCACACTGGACAGCATAGATTATAGAAGACTGTTTCCTTTGATACTATTTTGGCATGCATTCTATAATCTATATTCTATCTTTGAGTGTTATTCTTCTATCTTAATAAGAAATGAACTTTATTGGGGCTGGGGTTGTGGCTTAGCAGTAGAGCATTTGCCTAGCATGTGCAAGGCCCTGGGTTCGAACCTCAGCACCACATAAAAATAAATAAGTAAAGTAAATGTATTGTGTCCAACTACAACTGAAAAATAAATACTTTAAAAAAAAGAAATGGACTTTATTAATAGATGATGAAAATATTTTAGCACATAAATAATTTAAATAAAACTGTTCTTTAGTAACAAACTATATAGCCTATTTAAAGTTTGCTTTTAAATTATTTATAAAGGGACACACACACACTACTTTAACTAACCAAAGCAATGATCCACATTTAAGCAAAAGAGAAAAAAAATAAAGTATTTAGAAATGCTATTAGTATAGTTTCTCTCATTAATATAAGCCTATGTTTTTCTATTCTTTTATCCCCATGCTCTCTTGCTTATTGAGGAACTATCAACAAATTCAGCTGAATGAAGTGAAGATAATTATTCAAGTCAGTTATAATCACTAATATGAAACTAAGGATTATTTTCACATATCATATATCATTTGGAGGTCTAGATTAGAAGTTACTTTGATCAGCTAATGGGTCTTTACCTCTCCAATTGCCAGCAACCGATCCTTATAATTCTCGATGATAGGCAAAGCTAAATCCAAATCCTGGGAGAACAAAAAGCAAATTTGTTAAAATGGAAGAAGGGAACTAATATTTTATGAACACCTATTGTGTGCTAGGCTCTATGCTAGCCTAATACTTTACATACATTTAATGTATTTAACCAGCTAATGAACTAAGAATAGTAACCCTTCTATAATTGTGAATACTTCTACCTATAAATATGAGTAGAAACATATCCCATACCTATTCATGTTATAACAATATGACTTTTCAATGAAGAGTCCCACTTAAACATTGCCTTCTGTTAACAGACATTTTAGCAGTTAGTTAGGAAGTCTAATTTGGTAAAATTTTGGATTATCATAGCCAAGTGGATCTTCTAAAGACATAAATCACATCTTGTCACTCCATACTTTACATCCTCCACTACATGTAAACTAAAATCAAACAAGGTCTTTATGAGATGTCTGTCCAATTCTTCTGACTCTATCATTATCACTTTATCCCTCCCTCTAGCTATATCAGCCTTCTATTTCTTCAATCCCCAGTACCACAAAACAAAACAAAACAACAACAGCAAAACACCATCCACAATTTCTATCAAATAATCATTTTTAATTTTTTTCAAAGCACTTAGTGCTATCTAAAGTTTTCTGGTTTATATAATTGTTGATAGTCTGTCCCATCTAAAATCTAGCTTCCATGAGGATTTTTACTCATTGTCAGGTCTCTAGTGCTCAGAGTAGGGGCTAGCACATAGTAGGTGCTCAGTAAACACTGGTTAACTAACTAAATGAATGCTTATGGGAATAGACCTTTATATAAATAGTAGAGATCCTACTCTGGTATTGTCCTGCTCTGGTTTCCAACATTTTGGGATTGTGATTCTCTGGCAATTTAGCTATTTGTATCATACTCAACAACTCAGGAGAACTCCAAGAGAATAAGCATTTTTACCTGAAGTGAATTAAAAGCAATTTTTTTTTGTACAAGGAATTGAATTTAGGGGTGCTTAGTGACTGAGCTACATCCCCAGCTTTTCAAAAAAGGTTTTTTCGAGACAGGGTCTTGCTAAGTTGCTTTGGGCCTTGCTAAATTGCAGAGGCTGGCTTTGAACTCACGACCCTCCTGCCTCAGCCTCCAGAGATGCTGGGATGACAGGCATGTGCCACCATGCCCAGCAAAGCAATTTTATTTTGAAATAAAATATATGCTGTTATGGTTTAGATACGAGATATTCCCCCAAATCTCCTGTTAATGGAGGAGTATTTAAGTGTAAAATGATTAGATTATGAGACCTAATCAGTCAATCCTGGCTGGAGAAGGTGGTTCACTGGAGGAATGCCCTAGAAGGGCTGTTCTACCTGCAGTCCCTCCCTCTCTCTCTCTCTCTCTCTCTCTCTCTCTCTCTCTCTCTCCACTTCCTGATCTCACCATGAGCTGAGCAGCTTTCCTGCACTGGGCTTTTCCCCCATGATGTACTGCCTCACCCAGAGCAATGAAGTTGGCCATCTATGGATGAAAATCTCTGAAACTGTGAGCCAAAAATCAACTTTACCCCCTCTAAGTTATTCTTGCCGGGTATTTTGGTCATAGTGATGAAAAGCTATCTGAAAATATATACCAAATTCATTCACTTCTCTTTACCACTCTGGTTCAACACATCATCATTCTCACATGGACTACTGCAATAGCCTTCTAACTACCCTTTTTCCTTTTTTGCCCTCTTCAAAATTCATTCTTCATACCATAGACCAGGGGATCTTTTTAAAATATAAGTCACATCTTGTCACCATCTTTAATGTAGGAATATATTAAATACATTAGTAAAAAAATCAATAGCCCTATAACTTATTCATAGGTAACCAAAGGTAATTACTTTTTTGAAACGAGTCTATCAACTCTATTATATAACAAAAAAATCAAGAAATTGTACATCTTCATGATGCTGAGTCAGAAGACAGGCATGAAATATAAAACATATTGATTACTGTGAGTCAGTGAGACCTTGTGGATAGGATGTTTTTAGAGAGAGTATAATATCAATGCAATTTAATAGCCTGAGAGCAATTCTGAAGAGATGCTTTCATGTTTAAAGAATTCATCTATTTTCTTCCCATATTATACTTGTGAATCTGTATCTTTCTTTTTCTGGATATTCTATCACTTTTTTTCCAAAGAAATATGACCACAGGGCAAAAAATGTGGGAAAAAGTCATTTATAATTCTATCAGATCATCATAATTACTATCATGTCTGTGTTTGTCTTTCCAGTCTTTTCCTTGTGGAATACTTTTTTTTTTTTTTTTTTTTTTTTTTTTTTTTTTGGTACTGGGGATTGAACTCAGGGCCACTCCACCACTGAGCCACATCCCCAGTTCTATTTTTGTATTTTATTTAGAGATAGGGTCTCACTAAGTTGTTAGTGCCTCACTGTAAGAGCCTTTGATGAGGAAGTAGCTCTAAGATGGTGGCTGGCTGAGAGCCAAGAGGTGGCGCATCTTGTTTGTCAGAAGCAAGGCTTTGTTTACTACAACTTACACCTGAATTTTTCTGTGCTCTGGGCACTGCGTGCTGTACCTGTAAGTCGAGCTTGTGAGACACGTGTATGCTTATTAAGAGAACTAATGCATCTGTGATGCTGTAACATTGGGTTAAGCTTGTGATGAGACACGTGTATGCCTATTAAGAGAACTAATGCATCTGTGATGGGTAAAGAGTATTTAACCAGACGGTAGAGAGGAATGGGCAAGGAATCAGAGAGAAGATAGAGAAGGGAGCAGAAGAAGAAGGAACAATAAAGGAACCACTCATTCCCAGTCTGCCTCCGATTTCTTTCCCGCGGTATCGTTGCTGCAGGCGGCAACACCTCACTTTTTGCTGAGGCTGGTTTTGAACTCAAAATCCTCCTGCCTCAGCCTCCTCAGCCACTGGATTTACAGGCATGCGTCACTGTGCCCAGGATGGAATATATTTTTATGTGAATGTTACTAATAGTCAATAAACTATTTGGTATTGTTTTTCTCCCTCATTATAGTAAACATTTCCCATGTGCTACAATAACTTCATAATTCTCATTTTCTATAACTGAATTATAATTAACACTCTACAAGTCAATTAGTGATTCCTTTATTTCTGAACCTTGAGGCTATTTCTATTTTTCTCTACTATAAATAATGTTGCAACAAATAACTTTGTGAAAGAATGGATTACTTTCTTAGAATATAAATTAGAGGGCTTGGGTTGTGGCTCAGTGGTAGAGTGCTTGCCTAGCACATGCGCGGCCCGGGGTTCAATCCGGCCCGGGTTCAATCCCCAACACCACGTAAGAATAAAGGCATTGTGTACAACTAAAACAAACAAACAAACATTTAAAAAAAAGAATATAAATTAAAAAGAGGAGGATAAGTGGATCAAAAGTTATTACTAGGAGCTAGGGGTTAAGCTCAGTGGTAGAGTGCTTGCCTAGCACGTGTGAGGCACTGGGTTTGATCCTCAGCACCACATAAAAAATAAATGAATAAAATAAAGATATTGTGTCCATCTACAACTAAAAAAATATTTTAAAAAAAGTTACTATCATTTTTATGGGTCTCGTTTTCTATGACTATTACCTTTAATGTAACACTTCTTTGGTCTTCTGGTGAAAGTCCTTGAACTGGGTGAACACCCAAGCATGGCAGGACAAACCCACTGTATCTAAAAATGTAGAATAAATTAAGAAAACCGGAATATAGAGTAGGCAATTACAGTGTCTCTCTAAAGAATAAGTACAAAAGAATCTCATTTTAGGACTATGTTAATATGCTTTTTCCTCCCCATTCTCTTTAAAAATAAATATTTGATGTTATATAACTGATAAGTATCCTTAATAGCAATTCTTTAAAATTTTAATTAGAAGTAGTACCTTTCTGAAAGTTGCATAATCTTTTCAAATTCTCCTGAATGTTCAGCAACTGCTACAAGGGCCATAACATTGGCCTGAAAAAAAAAAAAAAAAAGAATAGTTAAAAGTCCCAAACAATACACATCACATATTTAATTCAAATTTTAAATTTAGTTATTTTTTTTTTACCTAGGCTTTTATTATTAATATAATAATAATGGCTACCACTGAGTACTTACTATGTTTTAGGTCCCAGGCTCAGTGAATATAAATATTACTTCACTTAATAAATATGGACCTAGGAGGTACGTATTGTTATAATCCACTGTATAG
Organism: Tamias sibiricus; assembly: GCA_025594165.1. Taxonomy (NCBI): domain Eukaryota; kingdom Metazoa; phylum Chordata; class Mammalia; order Rodentia; family Sciuridae; genus Tamias; species Tamias sibiricus. The sequence continues at coordinate 45,256,133 of CM046669.1, read as the reverse complement.
ATCAGTAGACAGAGTTCTGGATACAGTCAAATAGCTTAAATAGGTCATTAGGCCAGTGGGATTCTAAAGTCCACCCACCTAATTAGGCTGCCACAATGAAAATTGGCTGTATGTAAAAAGATATTGGCAATCATTCTGATTCTCTCACTCTCCTCCCAACCCCAGTAATAAGGATCCAACTCAGAGCCTTGTGAATGTTAGGTAAGTGCTCTACCACTGAGCTGCATCTCTAGCCCTTTTTCTAAATTTAGTTTTAAGGCAGAGTCTCACTAAGTAGCCCAAACTGTCCTTCAAACTCATGATTCCTCCTGCCTCAGTTTCCTGAATAGTTGGGATCACAGGCATGAGCCACCACACCCAGACTCTACCACTTTCTGGTTAGACCATGAAAGGCTAGTTATGATGGATTTCATAAACATTTCCAAAAATTAATAATTTTTCTATGAAGTCAAATGTTTCAGAAAACTTTTATATTATATCCCCAATCTCTAGAATAATGTGAATTTAAGAACTTACAGATGGACCAATCTGTTCTACAAGGCTGGTAACCATGGTGGCTTCAGGAATATGTTTTGAATTCAGACTAACCTGTCTCTATCACTTCACTAGCATGTGTCTTTGAACTATAGTCACTAATTTCTAGGTCTTAACTGTCTCATCTCTCATATGGGAAATGGTTGGCTACAAACTAGTACTTCCTCAGAAGATTACAAAACATTAGGTGAGATAAAATTCAGAAAGGGCTTAGCTTGGTTCCTGGCATAGAGTAAGCACTTGTACAAATGCCACTTATTATTAATTACTGAAACAACATCAACATAGTATATCTAAACTTCAAATGGTTTCATCTTGAAATTAATCACAGGTTGAGATTAGCAGGAAAGACAAAGAAAAACAAGGGAGACAATTATAAGTATTGACTTACCTTCTTGGCTTTTTCCAACACATCATCCAGATCCTAAAATAAGAATAAATTATCACAATTAGATGAATAAGTAATGGCTCCTTGGCTGTGTATATTGATGCAGTTGAGGCACCATAGAGAATGACCATGTTAGCAAGGAACAGGATGGTGGAAAGTGAAAAGCCTACACTGACCCACCTCCTGTTAATTTTACTCTCAAGTAAAGTCTGGCTTCTTTTCCCATGTACTAACATCGCTATTTTTAAACACCACGGATATTTCTCTGTCCTCTTCTTACTCTACCCCTCAGCAGCACTAGGAACCCCTCATTTGTCTACTTTTTCCTTCTTGAAAGAGTTTCCACTCTTTCTTTCCACAACCACCATTTTTTCACTGGCAGCTACTTGTTAGCTTCTTGACTGGATTCCCTCCTTCTCCTGACTTCAGGCCCCTCTGCTCTTCTCTCTGCACTTGCATTAAGGGATCTCATCTGTTTTCAGTTTTAAATATCATTCTGTTGGGGCTGGGGATTTAGCTCAGTGGTAGAGCACTTGCCCAGCAGGTGTGAGGCACTGGGTTTGATACTCAGCACCATATAAAAATAAATAAAGGTATTGTGTCTATATACAACTAAAAAAAATTTAAAAAATCATTTTGTTGAACTTCCAACTTTTATCTCCAGCTTAGAACTCTCTCCTGAACCCATGATTCACATTTAAAAATGACTATATGACCTCTCCAATTGGATGGATCAGACTTTCCAACATGTTCCAAATATAAATCTTTCTTTTCTCCCCACAAATCAATTTCTTTTGCTTACCTCCCCACCACATCCTAGTAAGCAGCATCACTATGCACAAGCTGCAAATCTGAGACAACTTTGATTGTTCCCTTTCCTTTCCTCTCCACATCCAATTCCTCAGCAAGTATCATAGATTGTATCTCTAAAATATTTCTTGAATACATCTACACCTTTTGTTGAACCATGACGCAAAGAAAAGACCACCAACTCCAATTTAAATCAAATTAAAGCAAGCTTAATTTGTGTATACAGAGCGAGCTGATCAGCATCTGTCTCCCCAAAACCAGGCTAGAGAACAGCAGCAGCTCTCTGGGAAAAAAGAATTATATAGCAGAGAAAGTTACGTAGGGGGGTGTCTTGGAAAACTTACAGCTAACAGGGTTCTGGCAAGCCTAATACAAGGGCAGATAGCAGTTTATGATCTACATTGTTTATATCTCAAGGTAGGGAGCAAACTCAGATTCTAACATCAAAAAAGTTAATGAGGAGCAGCTGGGACTTCAGAGAGGGTTGTTATCTGGTCAGGGGGAGCTAGGCATGAGTGAGTTCAAGGCACAGGCAGGAATTCCAAGCAAGTTTTTTTAAAACATCAAAATATAGTTAGGTCAAATAGGAACCTTAGCATTTTACAGTAAAACAGAAATGAACTTTTCATAACTTTGTGACGAGTTGGCTCCCAATCTTAAGATGGAATTAGGCTGGGTTCATCACTTTCAGACTTCATCACTATCATGATGAAGTCTTTACCAAAAGCTCAGTCCTTGTCTCTGATAGCAATCCAATAATTAGGGCATAGTTTTGAGAAGAAAGGACAATGAAATTTCACTGCTTTGCTAGCAAAGGAGAAAACACGAGGGACTCCAGTCACAGAGGCTGTGATTCTGCTCATCAGGGGAAATGGGAGAGGGGGGTTTATTTATTTATTTATTTATTTATCTATCTATAATAAACCAGAAAAATATTTTGATTAAGTATAACAACAATATACCATGAAAAAGCCACTCCCATTATCTGGAATACCAAAGCCCTTAGATAAACATTACATATTTTAATGTAAAACAGTAGAAACTCATCAGAAACCTCAAAATATTCAAAAACCAGTGTCAGGTACTCAGAAAAACCTCAAGAATCCAAAGTCTCATAATCCATACATCATAGTGTTACTCTAAATTGCGATCAACTACCCATACATTTTGTCATAATTGACTTTTTCAAAATTTACAGACAAATCAATGCATCTATTTAAAAAGACTGTCCTTTATAGTTAAGAAATTTACATTAAATTATATATTCTACTCAGCAAGATGTCTATTTGGAACAGGGAGTTTTTAAAGAGGTGATTCAGGGGCTGGGGCTGTAGCTCAGTAGCAGAGTGCTTGCCTAGTACGTGTGAATCACTGGTGTTTGATCCTCTGCAATACCACATAAAAAATAAATAAATAAAAGTTAAAAAAAAAAAAAGGTGATTCAAAGGCTACATTCCTTTAGTTCTCTGTCCAGAGTTGTAATTCACTGTTAATTTGGGAGCTAGTCATCTCTTAGATTCCCCAAGTCTGAATTATTTCTATCCTGTTCCTGTGGTGTGTACTCAAGGGCAGATAACTCTGCCTAGGATGGGAAAGAAAGGTAATCATGTTTCCTCTGAAATTAGGGAGGGGAAAATTCCGGAGGGGGAGAGATTAGAGAAGGGGAGGGGGAGAGGAAGAGAAATAAACGTGTCCGTTTTAAAAGAAGCCTCAGTGGCTGAGCAGCAGGGGCTATATTCAAAGCATAAAGTGGACCATTGTTACAGTACTAAGTATCATTTCTTGTCTATATATTGCAAACTGGTCTACCTTCCATTTCTCTACTCTATTTGCTACAGCAGCAAAATGACCTTCTCTTGTCAGCCTTATTAACTCCCCAAGCCCACTTTTAATAGAATTGAATTGTGCATCTAATGCTATTCAAACTCCTTACTGACTTACCTTACCCATCTCCTACAAACCTCTTCAGTCTAGCTTCATTCCTCTCTTTACAGCTCATCAGGCTCATCCAGCCTTTTGGTAAATGGAATGCGCTAAATTTTATCCTGGGGGACTGCAACCTGCCTGCTCTACTAACCAGCATACATTCAGCCCCTTGTCTTGGCTGGCTCTTTTATTTCCCCAGCCATAAGCCTCACCTCCTAAGAAGTTTGCCCCCTGAAATAGACACCCACTCTTCCTTCTCTGTTAGCAGTCTCTTGTTTCCAACGTAGCAGGCAAAGCACTTTATTAACTGGTTTTGTGTGTGTGTTATTCTTTTAGTTTGACTCTCTCCTTCATTAGAACTGGAGCATGCGATGTGTCAGATGGGGAGCCGTTTTCTGGAGAATATGGGATAAGCAGCCCGGTCCAGGGAAGGTAGGAGAAAGGACTCCAAGAACCAGAAACGGCAAACACAAGCTGTGTGGAGAGTTTACTGTAATTCAAGATCCGAAAGAAAAATCGGTATGACTGGGGTTAAGTAGGAAATTGGGCAGGTCTCACAGGGACACAGACAAGGCCTGAGATTTTGGGGCTTCACTCTAAGGCAGGAGAGAAAAGATAATCTGCGGGGAAAAGACGACAACCTCCCCACTCTCCCGAGCCCCGCCTCGTTCTCACATACGCTGTCAAAGTCCGAAGCGGACAGGTGGCAGTGACAATCCACCAGCCCCACGCCGACCGCCCCCATCGTCACTTCTGCAGCCGCCGCTTCTCTAAACACGGCCGCGAAGCAAAAGTCGGAACGCTAAAGCTGCATCCCGTAGAGTTTCAGGCGGGACGTGTGCTCCTTCCGCGAGTTGGAACCGGGACTTCCGGTCCCAGAGTCTCCGCCTACAGTTCAAACTGGAAAAATGGCGGGGGCTTCTGAGTCTGCGGCTGTCCCCCCTTCGCAGGACCTAGAGATAGTGGCTGGGACAGACAGCCAGACCTCAGTCCCAGACAACCCCCGAGAGGACTTCCGAGTGCATTGCACTTCGAAGAGAGCTGTGACGGAACTGGTAGAAATGTGCGGCCGCTTTGTGCAAAAGCTCGGAGACGCGCTGCCAGAGGAGATTCGGGAGCGCGCGCTGCGAGACGCGCAGTGGGTACGGACCAAGTTTGCCACTTATTTGTCACTCCCTTACCCGGTACCCCGGGGTCTCAGGGCCAGGAAAGACCCTACTCCAGGCCTCAGCGGAGTTGATGGTGCCCGGGCTGCTGTAGAAGCAGCCGGAGGAAGGCGAGGGGAGAACGAAATAGATGTCAGCTGGGTGTTATTAATTACTGGGACCAGAGCTGGCCGGTTGAAATGTAAGGCGAGCTGCGTATTTTATTATAAAAGAAACAGGCGAAATTAATTGAAATAAAGTGTTTTCTTTAACTCAATATATGTAAGGTACCATTTTGCCACTTACAGTAGTGATATACTGATAAGCTGCACGTGATATTTTCCATTCCTTTTCATATTAAGATTTTTAAACCTGGTGCCTTTATATATACAGCACACCTTCTTTAGGATTAGCCACGTATTTTCAGTGCTCGGTATGTACGTGGCTATTGATTACCCTTTGGAACGGAGCAGGCATGTAATACATTCTGAGGAATTCTCCAAGAAAGAGTAATCCTGGAAGTCACTCACCTGGTCTTGGCCTTTTGCGGTTTTAGAACATCTTATAAATAGATCGAAAACATTTTCTTTATAAGTCTAAAATAGATGAAGAGGGTACATGTGTAGGTTATAAGCTTCACTAATGTTATAAGTTAGTCCTTATAACACATTTTCCCTTCCTTTCTGGAATATTTTGCAAAGCCTTGAAGATGGTAGTTTTTGGAGAAAGAAAAGAAATTGAGGAATTGGTGCCTATCAAAAGGAAACACACGCCGGTGGCGGTGGCGCACGCTGTAATCCCAACACTTTGGGAGGCTGAGGCAGGAGGATCACGAGTTCAAAGCCAGCCTCAGCAATGGTGAGGCACTTAGCAACTCAGTGAGACCCTGTCTCCAAATAAAATGCAAAAAAGGGCTGGGGATATGGCCCAGTGGTCGAGTGCCCCAGAGTTCAATCCCCAGTACCACAAAAAAAAAAAAAAAAAAAAAAAAGGAAACACAATCAGTGTGTAAGAAAAATAATTGATAGCTTATATTGCAGCACATTGGTGAATATGAATTATCTTAGTGCAAAGAGTTAAAATAGAGGTTAAATGGAAGAATGAAGAAAACTCTTTGGGTCCCAGAGATGGTGCTTGCCTGTAATACCAGCTACTTGGGAGGCTCAGACAGGAGGATGACAAATTCAAGGCCAGTCTAGGCAACTTAGTGGAGACCTTGTCTCAAAATAAAAACAAAAGGATGGGAATGTAGCTCAGTGGTAGAGTACCTCTGGGTTCAATCCCCTGTATTCCCAGGAAGAAAAAAAAAAAGAGAAAACTCCTTAGGTTGTAATTCTGTATTCCAATTTTATATGCAGTGGTTCATGTCATTCCCTCTTGTAAGAAAGGTAAGAATAGAGGTATACCTCAGAACATTTTTTAGTAGTTTTTTTGAAAGAGGACTGCAACAATAATAGAGTTTCTCTGATCTTAGGAAATCTTAAGGTATTTTAAACACTTCATTACCATACATAAAAAGAAGAATGTGACTTAACATATCCTCTTTAGTGAGATCTTAAAGTTTTGAAGACTTAGACTAACTTCCAAGGAAATTAACTTGTGTTTCATTTTAAATAAGCTTTAATTATATTGTGTATCTCTTTATCTAAAACTGTATAATATAGTAGCATTTATTCTACAAAAATAGTATTGGTAGGATTGCAATGAGTATTACAAAGACAATTTGTATTCTCAGATAATTCTTGCAAGTCCATACATAAAGATTTTACTTTATAAAATCCTTGTAGAATTATAATTGCCAATTATTTGATTTATGCTTATTTTTAATTATAAAAGTGGTACAAAATGCATACTCATTTTTAAAAATTCAAAAAATTGCATAAAACAAAATTCTACTTCAAATTTCTTTTCCTTATCCCTCTTCAAAGCTTCCTGGAGATAACTATTTGGAGTGTACCTGATGTGGGGTTTTTTTTTTTTTTTTAAATGGTTCTAACCAGGGATTGAACTCCCCCCCCGTCCCCCACCCTTTTTTGTTTTTTAAAGACAGGTTCTCTGACTCCCCCTTCCTCCTGCTGTTTGGGATTACAGTTTTCTTTTTTGTTTGCTTGCTTGCTTACATTAATAGTGTCATGCTGATGAATTGTTATTGACTTGCTTTTTTTTTTTAAACTAAATATGTCTTTGACTATTACCTGTCAATGTTATGCAGAGATGATATTCTTTTTAAGTACCATCTGATGTGGATATTTATCCATTTTCCTAATTTTGAAATTTTATTTTTCCCTTAATTTTTCATATTTCTAACAGTACTGAAATGAACATTCCATACCATAAAGAGTCCATCCTCTTTAATTTTTTTATGACACCAGTCCATTAGGATATATTGCTATAAGTGAAATTGTTGGGTAATAGGAAATATGCATCAAAAATTTAATGGCATTACTAAATTCCTTTAATTTTTTGTTTTGTATTGTGTTATGAACATTTTTAACTTTAAGCCAGGTGCGGTGACGCACGCCTGTAATCCCAGCACTTGGGAGGCTGAGGACGAGTTCAAAGCCAGCCTCAGCAATGGCAAGGCACTTAGCAATTCAGTGAGACCCTGTCTCTAAATAAAAATACAAAAAAGGGTGGGGGATGTGGCCCAGTGGTTGAGTGCCCCTGAGTTCAATCCCCGGTACCAAAAAAAAGAACATTTTCAACTTGATAAAACATTGATAACTATATGGACACCCATTTATTCACTACCAAGTCCAATAGTTATCAAAATTTGTTACACTTGTTATTTTAAAGTAAATCACAGGTCTTTCTGGTCATTGTATTCCTAAGTACTTCAGTGTATCTCTCTAAAAAAATATTGTTCTTTATAAAGTAGAAATTAATTTTAGTTTCTTTTAAGGATGTTATTTTCCCTCTTGTTGACAGTGGCATTCATTCTGCAACATGTGTATCACTAGTACACCTGGGATTCAACTGAGTACAAATTTGTTAGCCTTTATTTTTAATTTCATTTACAGATTTTTGTTTGTTTGTTTACCAGAATATTCTAAAATTATGCAGCAAATTTTCTCACAGTTACCATAATGGCTATCATCGCTAAAATGGTTATCAGTCCATCTCAGTGACTAAAATGGAATTTTACTTCATTGAAAAGAATAAATGCACCAATAGGCTAGTCTCCTACTTTTCTATATACATGGTCACAAATCTGAAATTATTTTGACAAAATGTTTGGATTCAGTGTTAAAAAATTTTTTTAGTGACTTGACTACTCTGAATTTATTGCAGACCTTCGAATCAGCTGTGCAAGAGAATGTCAGCATTAATGGGCAAGCATGGCAGGAAGCTTCAGATAATTGTTTTATGGGTATGTGTCATAACTTTTCCTTCTGTCACTAATTTCTGTGTTTTTTGGCTGCTAATTTTATTTTTAATGTTGCTTTTAAATCCCCATTTTCATTATCACTTGTTTTTAATTCTTTATGTGAATTATGGGAATAAAAAAAGGAAAGTAATATAGAATTGAATCCTAATCTGGAGGAAACAGTAGGATCCATCATATATGCCCTCTAGTATTATAAACAGGATTTCATCTAATTAATTTTAAAGTTTATTGGAAAATACTGTAGTATTATCCCCAGATGAAGAAACAGGCCCAGACGATTCCTATTTATTCCTTATAAAGCAAGTTTTTATTTTTGCAGCTGATCTTTAGAGTGGATACTGAAGGACCCCTAGAAGTAGAATGCTAGTACTAAGCAAAGGATGAGGTCATGTATTTGTAGAAGACTCCTTAAAAAGACAGAATATTTTCTTGGCGTAGAGCAGAGTTGATTATATATATACCATCATATATATATATATATATATATATATATATATATATATATATATGCATATATAAACTAACACATATCAAAAGTTTTAAGAGACAGAATGGTCAGTATAGAAAGAAAAAAAATTAGTAGAAAGGGAATTATCAATGTGAGAGGCAGAATTCCCCTTGCCAGTACATCAGCGTCCAGAGAAGGGCTACCTTGGCAAGATAGCCTAGTATGTCCCCATGGTGCTAACACTCAGATCTGACTAGCATAGCTTGAAGTTACTGTCTATGTTCATATTATTGAGTTGAAGTCACTAGCATAGCTTTATGTTCATACCCTTGAGCTGACTCCAGCCCTACCACAAAACTTTCTGTGGTTATTATTTTTCTTCTCAACATTGAGATAATACTTCACTCTGAAGACTTTACTGTCCTTGGGATTATAATATTTATCTCTTCAAAGTCACCAAAATTCACTTTTTGGTTTACATATTAAAATGGAAAAAAAAAAAAACAATTGATGAATGTGGTGGTACATGCCTGTGAGGAGAGGTAATTGACAATGCTATAGTATACTTTCACCTTCTCTTTGGGTACCTGGTAAATCCTAGGTCTTATGCCAAATGCTGGAAAATCGAGGAACAGACATGGTCCTGACATTTAGGAACTAATCATTCATGGAAGGAAATTGGTGTGCAATCACTATGCTCTTTGGAAAGTGGGAGAAGACCTAACAGTAAGTTGTTAAGTAAGAAGCAGTAATAAATTAGCGTGCTAGATAGGAAGTAGCAAAGACATCTAAAACACAACAGCATGTGCAAAAGCACATAGGAGTGATGTCTTGGGAAAATATCAGAAGTGAATTGGAAAAAGTGGCAGATGTGGCCAGAAAGAGAAGTTGAGGTTAAATCACCTGAAGCCTTGAAAGATATGCTAAGGAACTTGTACTTTATCCTGTAGGCAATGTGAGGCAGTGAGGTTTTTGGTTTTTGTTTGTTTGGTTTTGCAGTGCTGGGGATCTAACCCAGTGCCTTATTTGTGTCAGGAAAGCACACTCCCAGCACTCAATGAGGTTTTAAAAGTAGAAATACATGCAAAGGATTCTGTTTTAGAAAACTTAACTGCTGGCTGTCTGAGGGATGGATTGGAGAAGGGAGAAATTTAAGGCAGTGAGACCTTAGGGAGTTTATTGCAATATTGCAGCAAAAGATGGTGAAGACCTGCACTAAGACAGTAGAAAAAGATAGGTTCAAGAGATATTTAGAGCCAGGTGTAGTGTCATACCCTTATAATCCCAGTGGCTCAGTAGTCTGAGGCAGGAGGATTGTGAATTCAAGGCCAATGTCAGCAATTAGCAATATCCTGTCTCAAAATAAAAAATGAAAAAGGAATGGGAATATATATAGTTCAGTGGTAGAGTGCCCATGAGTTCAATTCCCAGTACCCCCTGCCCCCAGAAAAGAGATTTAGAAAATAGAATTAATAGGATTTGTTTTGTTTTTGATGTAGTACATAGAAATAGTAAGTAAGCTTTACAAGGGCAGAGTTGTTTTTTTTTTTTAATAATTTTTTTTTTCTCAGTTGTAGATGGGCACAATACCTTTATTTAATTTATTTTTATGTGGTACTGAGGATGGCATTGCCTCACATGTGCTAAGTAAGGGCTCTACCACTAAGCTATAACCTCAACCCCAGGGGGCAGAGGTTTTTGTCTGTTTTGTTTACTAAGATTTCTAAAAGTCTGGCATTTGAGATCCTTATGTAAATGAGTGAAAGAACAAAGGAATGAATGAATGAATATACAAGTGAAACCAACCTCTTCCCTTCCCCTGTAACTACCCAGAATGGACTTAGTTACAGGAGGGGCAGTCAGATTTAAGATTTGGAACATAAGTTCCTGAGAGCAGGAACTATATTTGTTTTTCTCCTCATATGTTTTCAGCTTGGCACCTAATAGGCACCTGTTCAGTGTTTGTTAAATTAATGAATAATTCTTTTCAGTTCAAATTTGTTTATACATTTCAATTTTGCAGCTTTTTTATCCTTAGGTGGCGCTAAGAGACCATTTTCCTCCCTACGAAGAAGATTTAGATAGGAGACTTTTTTTTTTTTTTTTTTTTTTTTTTAACTGGTTGTGTACATTATTCTTTTCCAGTCAGATAGCGGATACATTAACATTATTTTTTTCTTGTGGTACCGAAGATTGAACTCAGGGGCACTCGAACACTGGGTCACATCCCCAGCCCTTTTTTGTATTTTATTTAGAGACAGGGTCTCACTGAGTTGCTAAGTGCCTCGCCATTGCTGAGGCTGGCTTTGAACTCGCGATCCTCCTGCCTCAGCCTCCCAAGAGCTGGGATTACAGGCGTGCGTCACCATGCCCGGCTGATATATTAAAATTTAAAGCTGCTTATTTATAAATAAGTATTCCAAGTAAGAAATGCCTTTCTCATAACACCCTATGAAGAAGTAATTTAACTGGATTCAACAAATATTTATTACATGAATGAAAGAGCATACCTGATGTATTTCATTAATCTTTACCTAATATGGATGTATATGCTGCCATATATCAGCAGTTTCTCAGAATGTTTCAAATAATATACATGCTGTTTCAGACTTCATAACAAAGCTTCTGCTTAATAAAATAAATAGATCCATTTCTTTTTTTAATTTTATTTTTTATAGGTAGACACAATACCTTTATTTTATTTTTATGTGGTGCTGAGGATTGAACCCAGTGCCTCACACGTGCTACATGAGCATTCTACTTCTGAGCCACAACCCCATCCCCGAATAGATCCATTTCTAACATAGACTTTGACACAACAGAACACATCTGATGTAAACCAAATAAGCTAAGGACCTAGTTTTTTAGGATTCATAACTACTTAGTCTTTTTACTCTTCAAAATTATTTTCAGAATAAAGTTGATCAGGTCACCTGCATTAATTTAATGTAGAGTGTCATTTCTGGGCCCTGTGTAAATTCTGAATCAGAATTTGCACTCATATAAGAATCAGGTGATTATGAGTTCTGCTAAAGTTTTTTTTTTAATAACTTTATTTTTATGTGGTATATTATTCTTTAAAATTTTTTTATTTTTATTTTTATGTGAGGATAATCACATTAACAACTTGTTAATATCTCTGATACTAAATGTTCTTTATAATCTAGGGTTTTGTTTATTTTTTTGTTTTTGTTTTTCTTTTTAGTGCTGGGGATTGAATCCAGGGCCTTATGCATGCTAAATACTTGCTATATCATTGAGCTATACCCCAGCCTTACAGTTTAGTTCTTAAATATTTTTTCATCCTTTTTACCTTTAGCTTATTCTGCAGGCATTTAGAACTTTTCTGTTTCTCTTTTCTGACTCTGCTACTACAAATACTGTTTGCCTCTGCCAAAAATGCTTTTCCCTGTCATTTTTCCCCTACTTTTTTTCTTTCTAATGGTTCTGGGGATTGAACTCAGGGCCTTGTGCATGCTAAGCAAGCACTGTATCAACTGAGCTATATCTTCAGCCCTCCCCTACCATTTTTATCCAGTGGATTTACAGTTATATTTTTTAGCTCAATTGTTATTTCTTTTATGTATTAGGGAATGAGCCCAGGGGTGCTCTACCACTGAGCTATATCCCCAGCTCTTTATATTTTTAAGTTTGAGACAGGGCCTCTTTAAGTTGCCAAGGCTGGCCTTGAACTCACAATCTCCTGCTTCAGTCTCCTTAGTTGCTGAAATAACAAAAATGCACCACTGAGCCAGGCTCAAATATTACTTCCTTTTAAAAGTCTTACTCCAGGCATAGTTAGTATTTCATCATTCTGTGTCCTGATGACATTTTGCTCATACATGACTTTGTTGATTTATCAAATTGCAATTATCTGTTTCTTGGGATCATATTAGGTTAATCTTTATATTTTTCTGGTTTAGCTCTAACTTTCTATTGGTGCTCAAAAGTGGATTGTTCAGCTGGGTGAGGTGGCGCATGCCTGTAATCCCAGCGGCTCAGGAGGCTGAGGCAGGAGGATCTCCAGTTCAAAGCCAGCCTCAGCAAAAGCAAGGCGCTAAGCAACACAGTGAGACCCTGTCTCCAAATAAAATACAAAATAGAACTGGGGATATGGCTTAGTGGTCAAGTGTCCCTGAGTTCAATCCCTGGTACCAAAAAAAAAAAAAAGTGTATTTTTTAATGAGTAAATTAATTAATCACCAGAGTAGGGGTGTCTATTAACTTGCCATGTTTGTTTTCTTTAATTATTTGTGTTTTCTAAATTTAGTTTACTTATAACAATTTTCCATACTAATATGAACAGTGAGTTTTAAGAACTTTTTTTAGTTGTTATTCTTTTCTGAAATAGATTCTGACATCAAAGTACTTGAAGATCAGTTTGATGAAGTCATAGTAGATGTGGCAACAAAACGTAAGCAGTATCCCAGAAAGATCCTTGAATGTGTCATCAAAACCTTAAAAGCACAACATGAAACTCTGGTAAGATGATTTACCTTTAGTTTTTATGTGTACTTTACCACAATAAAAAAAATAAAGTATGTGAACCACATGGAGATAGATGACATTTTATTCTCTGTCTTTCCTGCCTTAATCAGTACCATTTGTCTTTTTAAGACTTATTCCTGATCTAAGTCATTAAGTGTGGAACACAGCTGATGTTAAAATTGAAATTGGAGATGGAAGACTGGTGATGACTTTATGATTCTGAGACCAGGAAGGGAAAGGAAATTTATCTTTTAACTCTTTTCTTTCTATTTCTCATTTGTGTTTGGAATATTATTTGTATATGGTTGTGTATTTTGGAAGACCCTTTAGTTAAATTGGTGGAGAAAATGGTTTGAGTACCTTTTTATAATGCTGAAATTCCAAATTTGCTTTATGAATTGTGTATAATTTTTTTGCTTTAAAAATCAACCATCTAGCTGGGCGCGGTGGCACACGCCTGTAATCCCAGCACTTCGGGAGGCTGAGGTAGGAGGATCGCAAGTTCAAAGCCAGCCTCAGCAATGGCGAGGCACTTAGCAACTCAGTGAGACCCTGTCTCTAAATAAAATACAAAAAAGGGCTGGGGATGTGACCCAGTGGTCGAGTGCTCCTGAGTTCAATCCCCGTACCACAAAAAAAAAAAAAAAAAAAAAAAATCAACCATCTGGGTCATAAGATCAGGAAGTCAGCTCCTTCAGACTGAGCTCTTTAGACAGGCAGAATGATAAGCTTGCTTCTTCCAGTTACTGTAGATATTAGTGACTAACTGTGTTATACCTTCATCTTTCAGATTTATTAGGACTGGAATAAATACAAAGTAAGTCCACAAAGCAAATTAGATCTAAATCTTACCTTAGGGATTGTGGAGGAGGTTTGCTGGAAGTGGCATTGCCCCTTGAATAAGAAATTCGTGCTGCTTTTAGATTATTCTATAATATTTGCCTAAAGTATTTGAAATCAGCATACTTTCACTTGTAAGTCTTCTAGTCATCTCCCATTCAGGGATTGTTCTAGGGCATTAAAGACTGGGTTTAATACTTTAAAACACTTTAGCTATCATTCTGTGAAAAAAAAAATTATAAGCAGATTGTTTCTCTTTTTCTTGCATAGCAATTATTCTTCAAATACCTATTCCATACCACTTTAAAGTTTCTTGAGGAAACACATTCTAAGTGTATTTAATTTTTACTGTCTCCCTCCTTGCCTAGGTGAGGTACCACTGTACTTGTTTAAAAAGTGAGGTAAAATGGATGGAGTGAAGATACTAAAGAGTTTTTTCTTTCTTCCGTTTTAAAACTTTTTTGCATTTTTTTCTTTCTTTTTTTTTTTTTTTTTTTTTCTTTTGGTACCAGGGATTGAATTCCGGGGCACTCAACCACTGGGCCACATCCCCAGCCCTTTTTTGTATTTTATTTAGAGACAGGGTCTCACTGAGTTGCTAAGTGCCTCGCCATTGCTGAGGCTGTCTTTGAACTCATGATCCTCCTGCCTCAGCCTCCCAAAGTGCTGGGATTACAGGCGTGCGCCACCGCACCCGGCTCTTGCATTTTTTTTAAACTCTTTTTGCTCCTTTTGGCTTTGGGCAGGATGAAGAAGGAATATTCTTTTTTTTTTTTTTTTTTTTTTTTTTTTGCCTGAACTGTGGAATCTACCAGTAGTTCTAATGTAGTTCAAGAGTTAACACAGGATATATAGATTTTAGTGTGATGATGTGGTAGCTTAGCCATCATTTAGAATGGCATTTCTGTGGAAATGAGAATTTTGAATTTTCCTAAATGAACTTCTGAAATGCAATTATTCATAATTTGGAGAGTGCTCTGTACTTTAAACACAGCATTCAGTCTCTGTGTTTTTAATTTGCTTATTGGTTTTTCTGGTTATACCTGTTTTTATGGTGCTATTTCTTAGTGTATACAGTAGGTGGCAGTACTGTAAAAGATATAAATTGGACTTCCTGACCTCACCTGTTTTTCTCCCTTCTGTACAGATTTCAGGATTTAAAATGTATTTTTCCCCCCTTAAAAAATGGTATTATTGATTACATAGTATATTTGCTTACATTAGCTGAGAGACATTATATGATTAAATTGTCTGTTTTATTTATGCTATTTGCAGAAGCAGTACCAACCTGTTGTACATCCATTGGACCTAAAATATGACCCTGATCCAGGTAAGGCAGTGTTCATTTATGGTAAAAATGAAGCATGAGCTTCTGATTTTTATAAGTTCTTGCTGTTCTTCTAAAGTTACAGCATCAAGGGTGTCTTCCTTTGATACTTAAACTTAACTACCAGTCATTCATATTTTACTCTTCATTTAGAGTTCTGAGGATTTCCTCTAAACCTGCTGTCTTAGAATCTCCAGGGCTGGACCCAGGAATCTTGACTTTATAAAGCTTTCTCCTGGCCTAGATTATTATAACACATGCCCATCTCTAATTCTATTATAATAACACTTTCTCTAACCACTGTTACTGTCTGCATTACAGCCAAAGTATATAGAACTGACATTGATAAAAATATGAGTCATAGATATTTTTAAATGTCTATTCTCACATTTTAAAATTTTATTAATTTTCCTAACAGACCCATTGAAATTTTCTTTGGCACTCAAAAATGCCTTTTCTGAACTATTATTAAGGGGGAAAAAAACCTAGCTAAACCCTTGATTTATTTGATTGGAATAGTTATGCTTATGGCTTTGAATACCCTATCTTTCTTGAATTCTGAGCTCTTTTTTTTTTTTTTTTTTTTTTTACACATCTCCTTCCCTTTCCCCAGTTTCCCAAAATCTCCTAAGCCAGTGGGATAAACTGAGAAGGGCAAGTACAAGCATCAAAAACTTCTCTGAAGTTGATTAAAATCACAAAACTTGCAGTTTGACTTTTAAAAACTGACCTAGGACTTAATGCTTAATCAATTATCATGGTTCACCAAAAATGGGTAGTTTCCAAATGCAGTGGTTGACATGTATTTGTTTTGGTTTTGTACAGCATAAAAACAGTAATTGAAATTTTTATCTTCAAAATATGCTCAAGTATCTCTTTTTAGATACAGTTAATTTTCATCTAAAGAAACCTGGCAACTTTTTTATCTAGGAGGGAATACAGACTTACTTAAATGATCCTTTGAAGGTGTACACGATTTTATTCCCAACATTCTGGTTATGTTAGCATTAGTATAAAAATCTTCTGTGTCATATGGTTCTAATCTCAAGAGTAAGGAAAGTATTAATTAGCGTATGTCTTTTGGAAAAAATTATTTTTTCTTAATCATAAGTAATATATGCACATTTGAAAACATTAACAAGCATAGAAAAGTTTAAATCACATTTTTAACATGTCACCAGAATTAGGATAAATTGTTTGATATGTACACCCTCAATCCACCAGCAGATCCTGCAGCCTTTATCTTGAAAACATTCCAAATCCAGTTGCCACTCACCATATCTATCTCTTAATATTTTTGTCTGTTCACCATAGGCTTCCTCTCTCTCTCCCCCTCCCTCCCTCCCTCCCTCCCTCCCTCTCTCTCTCTCTCTCTCTCTCTCTCTCTCTCTCTCTCTCTCTCTCTCTCTCTCGATTGAACCAGGGCCTTGAATATGCTAAGCAAATACTTTACCACTGAGCTACATCCTCAGTCCTCACCTTATCCTCTTAGTAGGACTACCTTAATAGCTTCCTTACTAGTCTCCTTTTCAGTCCTATTTTTTATACCATATCCAGAGAGTTCTTTTTTTTTTTCCAGAGAGTTTTTTTTTTAAATATTTTAATTATGGGTGGACACAATATCTTCATCTTATTTTTATGTGGTGCTGAGGATTGAACGCAGTGCCTCATGCATGCTAGGCAAGCGCTCTACCTTTGAGCCCCAACCCCAGCCCCAGAGAATTCCTTTTAAAGCAAAATCAGATTGTCACCTCTTACTTAAAACCCTCCAGTGACTCCCCATTATACTTCACCTGTCCTAGGAGGTCCCCAGTGATTTGGTCCCTGGCTGCTTCTCTGATATCGTCTCTAACCCTGGTGTTTTTCTCACTCTCATTCTTCCTTACTGTGCTTCAGTCACAGTAGCATTCTTGCTCTTCCATGATGTTCCAAGCACACAGTAGTCCTATGGCTTTCATGCTTGCTGCTTCCTCTTCCTGAAACACATTTCTGTCTGAAACTACCTGCCTGACTCTCTCACTTCTTTTAATTCTCTGTTCAAACTGTCACCTCATCAGAAAGATTTTCCCTGAGATCCTGTGTCAAATTCCCGTTTGATCTTTATGGTCATATTCTATCACCTTAATCTGCTTTATTTTACTCTACCACTTACTGATGTCATTTCTATTTATTATTGTTGCCCCTCCTCCTTTCCCATATCTTAAGCTCCCTTTGGGCAAGGACTATGTTTTATTCACTTCTGTATGTCCTAACTTGTCCAGCTGCCCTAAACAGGAACTGAGTACACCCCCTTAGCCTTGAGTAATGGGGGTATGGAACTGGCATCTAAGCACTGTGAGGCAAGTGGACTTCACCTTTGCTTGCTTATCGTCTTCAGAATTGCAAAATAGATTTCTCTCTCTGAAGACAAAAAATTCCCTGTAGTTTATTTATTTTTACCATCTGCTCACTTTCCTCTCCTCTCACTTTCAAAAACCAATCCATAATACTCTGCAAATATACCCCGGATTCTTACTATTGGAGAGAAAGCCACACCTACCAACTGCCTGAAATTCACTGGAATGTCCCAGTTCTGGGCGCCAACTATCAACCATGTCATGTGCAGGTGATGGAGTCAGGGTCACTCTGCATGAATTAGGCTGGCAATGAAAAGACCACACAAACACAGAAATACCTTTTTTGAGGATCAGGGATGGCTCTGAGTCCTCAGGTGTCAGCTCCCATGCTGGAGGGCAAGGGGAACAAGGGAGGCAAGAGAGCAAATGCACCCCAACCCCTGTTTTTATTTAGGGGAAAGACACTTGATAGAAAATTCCACACAAATAAGGCAAGGGATTGTGTTACAACAAACAGGGTTGCAGCCCAGTCCCATTGGGTGATGCCAAGTCCCAGAGCTGCACTTCCTTGCCGAGAGTGAAGGTGTGGCCCACTTGCATTGCGCTGCCAGGGATTCCAGTTCCACACCCCCATTACTCAATGCTAAGGGGATGTGCTCAGTTCCCGTTCAGGGCGTCCCCCAACACTGTCTAAGGTCATTACCTGACTTAGTATAGGCAAGATATATTAATGCAAAAATTTTTGTATAGATGAGCTCATATTTATATTCTCCTTTTTAAATCAAGGATACTGTTATATTATTTTACTTTTTGTTTTGGTGTCCTCTCTCCCTTCCCATCTGCCACTCCTTTAGATATCGAAAGTTAAGCTGATATGAATCCATTTATCCATTTTTCTCTGCACATATAATTTTATAGGAGTTATGTGTAAATTGGACAATTTGAGGGCATAATTTATTTTACATAAAAGTGATTCGTGTATTCAGGTTATCTACAGTTTACTCTTCTAACTTAAATTTATGGTAGAAATCCTCCAGTTGAACTGGCAAAGATCTAACTTTTTTTAAAATTGTGCTTGTATTTTAAATTTTGTTATTTTTATAGTTATGTTTTTATTTTTTGGTATGGGGGATTGAATTGAGGAGCACTTTACCACTGAGCTACATCCCCAGCCCTTTTTATTTTTTAAGACAGGGTCTTGCTAAGTTGCTGAAGGCCTCTCTAAATTACTAAGGCTGGCTCCAAAGGCAATCCTCCTGTCTCCACCTCCAGAGTCATTGGGATTACAGGCGTGGGCCACCATGCCTGGCTTTATAGTTAGTTTTTGTGTTTTAGATAAATATAAACTTATTCTAAAAATTAACATAATTAGAAATTTTAAATAATTAAAAAATGATAGTATACCATAGTCTCTTTTCCTAAGGCTACCTGATCCCATACACCTTCCAATAGGTAACTACTGTTAGGAGTTGGTTGGTATGGTCCAATTTTATGCCTTTATCAGTGTATTTGTACACAGGCAGATAAGCACAGGGGTTTTTAAGTTGCTTACTTATATAAATATTACACAATACATTGTATTTTGACATGTTTTTTTTCACTCAACAATATAGTATATAGTTCAACTTCATGGTTTTTAATTGGTGATTTCTTCACCTGTTGGCAGTTTTATTTATTTAG
Source organism: Tamias sibiricus (assembly GCA_025594165.1). Taxonomy (NCBI): domain Eukaryota; kingdom Metazoa; phylum Chordata; class Mammalia; order Rodentia; family Sciuridae; genus Tamias; species Tamias sibiricus. The sequence continues at coordinate 45,236,823 of CM046669.1, read as the reverse complement.
GTTCTATTTTTATTTCTAGATCTATGACCCGTCTTAATTTTTGTGAATATAAAGAAGTCAAAGCAATTTTATTTAAATGGGATTATATATCATTATATATATTATTATACATATTATATATACATAGTTCTTGAATTTTGTGGAAAATTGTTTTTGTTCCCTAATTCCTCTTTGCTCCCATCTTCCACTAACATCTACCTATATACTTTCACATCTTCTAGAAAATCTTTACCCTAGTCCTTCAATTTTGCTTATCAGTTTTTCTATTTTTTTTAACTATACTTGTTTTTTAATTTAATTTGTGTGTGTGTGTGTGTGTGATGTGTGTTATGATTTTCTTTAGCTATTGGAGAATCCAGAACTGGTTTTTTTTTTTTTTTTGGGGGGGGGTAATGGGGATTGAATCCAGAGGCACTTTACCACTGAGCTACATCCTCAGCCCTTTTTATTTTTTATTTTATTTTTTAAAAATATTTTTTAGTTGTCAATGGACCTTTATTTCATTTATTTTATGTGGTGCTGAGAATTGAACCCATTGCCTCATACATGCTAGGCAAGTGCTCTTCCACTGAGTTACAACCCCAGCCCCCTTTTTTGTTTTGAGACAGGGTCTCACTAAGTTGTTAGGGCCTTGCTAAGTTGCTGAGACTGGCCTCCAATTTGTGATTCTCCTGCCTCAGCATCCCAAGTCTCTGGGATTACAAGTATGCACCACTGCACCTGGGGATCTCAAACATTTTGAAGTCATCATCAGATTGCTCTACTTTAATTTCATCTGCAGTAAGTTCCTCTCCCCAACATTAGCTATATCGGTCATCTTTCATGGTTTTTTTTTTTTTTTTTTTTTTTTTTTTTTGGTACCGGGGATTGAACCAAAGGGCACTCGACCAGTGGGCCACATCCCCAGCCCTTTTTTGTATTTTATTAGAGACAGGGTCTCACTGAGTTGCTAAGTGCCTCGCCATTGCTGAGGCTGGCTTTGAACTCGTGATCCTCCTGCCTCAGCCTCTCAAGTGCTGGGATTACAGGTGTGCGCCACCACGCCCAGCATCTTTCATGTTTTTTAATTTATTCACATATGTTAGAATTTTGATTTTCATGTTCTTCTTGAATAGAATTTTTCTTGTGCTTATTTTCCTATCTCTGCTTTCACCCCTCCAGTGGTTGCCTTCATTTGGCCTCAACAATCCCATCTAAGAACCATATCTTAAACTGGTCCATGTCCCACTATAAATACTGGAGCCACTCAGTCAGCATGTGTCCTGGTCCAGGTCCAGGCCTCAAGGCATTATTTACTTCTCATTGTTTTTTGCTATAGATTTAAGTAAGCTTCAGATCCTGACAGTGGTTGATGACAGATTTTTTTTCAGCCTCTTTTTTCAAGGTGGGAAAACTCACCTCAGCTCTTGGTTTCAAAAGTGAAGCGAACACTTTCCATTTCCTGCTCTTCTGGAACACATTGAACCCCTTTCATTTTTGCAGGAGACAAATTCTGGCTACTTTTGCCTTGCAAGGGTATGGGTGTGGTCCACAGTTGTAATCCCATTAGCTCAATAGGCTGAGGCAGGAGGATTACATGTTTGAGGCCAACCTCAGCAATTTAATTGCAGGATCCTGTCTCAAAATAAAAAGGACCTGGGGTGTTGCTCAGTGGTAAAGCACCCCTGGATTCAATGCTCAGTTCTGGTAGATAGATAGATGGATTGATTTTTGTATCCAACATCATTTGGGGGCAAAGATAGGGTGTTTTGTGAACTTCCAAGACCACTTGACTAGAAGTCTAGGATATTTTTCAAAACACAAATCAGTTTTCATTCCTCTGCTTAAAATCCCTAAATCTTCTGATTTAAAAATATACATACAGGGCTGGAGTTGTAGCTCAGTGGTAGACCACTTGCCTTGCGTACTTGAGGAACTGGGTTTGATTCTCAGCACTGTATATAAATAAATAAAGGTCCATTGACAACTGAAAATATATCTTAAAAAAAATATATACATACGGGCTGGGGTTGTGGCTCAGCGGCAGAGCGCTCGCCTCGCACGTGCGCGGCCCGGGTTCGATCCTCAGCACCACGTAAACGAAAATGCATTGTATTGTGTACAACTAAAGTAAATAAATAAATATTTTAAAAAAAGAAATATGTATATATATATATATATATATATATATATATATATACATATATGTAATAAAGTTTGAACTTCTTGGCATTCCCTTAGATGATTTGACCCCTACTTACCTCTCTAAATCCATTTTAGGCACTTTCCTTTGGCTATAGCCCCCCTAATACCTGCCCATCTTTCAGTTCATTGAAAGCATCTCATTTTACACATGCTTCCCCTCCTCTTCCCATGTTTTCTTTCTCATTTAAATGTTACCTCCTCAGAGTTATTTCCTAACCATCCTAATTAAAATAAGTCTCCCTTGGGCTGGGGCTGGGGCTCAGCGGCAGAGCGCTTGCCTCGCACAGACACGGCCTGGGTTCGATCCTCAGCACCACGTAAACATAAATGCATTGCATTGTGTACAACTAAAGTAAATAAATAAATATTTAAAAAAAAATAAATAAGTCTCCCTAGATCTTTATCATAACATGTTTATTTCTTTAATAGTACTTATTATTTATTTGTGTTTCCTCGTTTATAGTCTCTTTCACACATATAAAACTGAAAGTTCCGTGAATTTTTTTCCAGTATATTTATGTTATGTATAGCCAGTATAATAGCACTGTGCTCATACTTATTGCATGATTATTACTCATCTGTCCATTTAATTATACATGTTGAATGTCTACTGTGTGCCAGAACTGTTCCCAATATGGAGGACATAATGGTGAGCAGCAACACAAAGTCTTTGCTTTGTGAAGCTTACATTCTAGTGGGAGAAGAAAAGTGATAAATACAAAAATAAGTTAGTGACATCAGTGCCAAGACGATGTGTTTAGGTGATAGGAAACACATTTCTGTGGTAGTAACGGGAAGGAATTTTATCTGGTGACCATCAAGAGGAAGAGCTCTCCAAGCAGAGGGAAGAGCTAGAACAAAGTTCCTACGTTAGGAATGAGCTTGGGTATTTATGGAACAAAATCCACTGAGTACAGTGGAGTGAATAGAGGGAAGCTAAGATTAGGGATTTAGCTGAGGCCAAATAAAATGAGTGAGGGTAAGGGGTTTGACAATGCCTTAGAGAGACTTCAGGGTACTGAGGAAGTGGCAAGGTATGTATGGGAATGGGTGCGGAGGATTATGTCCATCAAGCCGATCTCTTTAAGTTCTAGAAAATCATAAATCACTGCTTAATTTTTGTTTTCATTTTCACCAGGGATGCTGTTTTCCTATTAATGGTTCTAGTTTATGATTTTAGTTATATTCTCAGAAACCAGTACAAACCAGTCATCCTGTGCTATGTGATCTTGCTTGTTCATATGCATAATATACATTGGAAATAGAAAAGAAACATTCAGTTAATACATTTTTGCTGAATTCCTGAATTTGTGCCTGCTTTGGAAGTTCATGTTTCCTACTTTAGTCACTGCAATAACCCAAAAGCAAAACTAGGCTGATTACTCAATCTTTCATTTCTACTTTTTCATTTCCCTGTGTTTTAGAAAGCAGGCAGCTAGGGAAGGCAGCATTCTCAAGGGGGCTTAACTTCCACATTTTTAAGGGCAAACATTTTTTAAATATCCTTGAAGTAATCTACTGATAAACTGTCTACCAATAAGATGTGGTTCTCATTTGTCAGTTACAACCTTTTATAATTCTACTAGTATAATAAATAATTGCCTCTGTCTTGCCTTCTTTAAAAAAAAAAAAGTCCTTGAAATTAATTTGAAGAGCTCTCCCTCCCTCCTGTCCTCTCCTTCTCCCTCCCCCCTTTCTCTTTCTTCTTCTTCTTTTTTTTTTTTTTTTTTCCTTTGTTCTTCATTAAACATGTGATGGCAAGGAGCTATTTTAAGTTTCATATAGCAGCCTTAATGATACTTCAGTTCTTTACTAACTCTACAAGCAGAGGATTTAAAGGCATTTCCTCTTCTTTCTTTTTTTTTAATTTATTTTTTTAATTTATAATAATTACAATTCATAGTGCTCATATATAGCATCTTTTTACATACAACTGTTTGTATATAAAGTATATTCGTACAATTCAGGTCATCAATCATGCATTTAGGAAAATGATATCCGTCTCATTCAACCGCCTTTTTTTTTTTTTCTTTTCTCACCCTCCCTCCCCCCTTGCTCCCTCCCTTCCCCTTGACCTTTTTTTTTTTTTTTTTTTATAATAATCCTCTTCTTTTTAATGATGATGTCCTTCTTAGGCTACAATATTTTAGGTAGCCATGCACACAAGGAGTTATGTTTTATAAGTTCAAAGTCTGAGCTTTGGAATTAGAAATGCATTTTCCCATGACAAAAAAAAATGTAAGTTATTAGAAATGGGTGAGTTTCTAGGCTCCCCCTTAAAGGCTTTTTGAACCTACAATATAGGTGAAATACTGTACATTTGTGATAAAAAAAATATTAGAAATATCACATTTCAGGTGCATAGTTTATTTGATGTGATGTTTAAGTAGGATTTTTTTTAGGGCAAAGTCTGGATCCCTAAACTTTGGATTCCACCATTGTTTGTGGCAAAGAGGGTAAATAGTGGTGTCATGAAGATTTTGTTTTAGTCTGGGTATTGAACCCATGGGCATTTTACCACTGAACCATGTCCCCAGCTCTTTTTATTTTTTTATTTCAAGACAGGGTCTTGCTAAGTTGGTTAGGGCCTAAGTTGTTGAGACTGGCTCAAGTTTGCTATCCTGTCTCAGCTGCTGGAGTCACTGAGATGATAGGCTTCTACCACTATGCCCAGCAAGATTGTCTTATCAGGCTATTGAGAATGCTTCTGCCTATTCCATCTTCTGTGTGGCCTGGACCAGACATCTACATGTGAGACGTTCTTAAATTAGATTTTGTATTGGGAGTACCTGTATACTCTCACAGTTAGAAAATGTGAAAAATACACTTAGAGTAATCTTGAGTGAGGGAGTGAGAAGTTTATATATTTTGAAATTTCCTGAACAGATATTAATGTTGGAAAATTATTTATTATTGCATTATCAGACAATATAGTCACATATTTAGTGATGTTTTAAATTGTGTATCTTCCCACTTTGTTTTTAAAAATCTTTGGTTCTGTTCTTAAAATTATTGATACTGCTTAGTTTTTTAAATGCAAAGGATTTCATTAACTCAAAAAATATTATAAAATTAATAGTTAAATCATGTAGCTCCATAATTGCTCTATTTTAATTCTTTATCAGGCATAATTTTCTTCATTTCAAGACATTTTCATTATGTTGGAACTAATTTTCTTTTTGTAGTGCTAGGGATAAAACCCAGTGTCTTTTGTATGCTAGGCAGGCTCTGTACTGCTGAACTACATCCCCAGCCCTGCTTCAGCTACTTTTAAACATTTCTTAACTTCTGTTCTTATGAAGATAGTATAATTCCTGGCAAAGTGGTATTTGGGAAAGTTACATATGGAATATGGAAGAGCACATGCTTTGGATTCTAGGAGATCTAAATTCTAAATCTATTCAATTGTAGATTCATTTCTCAGCATCTTTTTTTTTTCTTTTTATCTACAAAATGAGGCAAATGAAATCTGCCTCCCTTACAGCATTACTAAAATTACATAAGATTGATTGGCATGGTAACCCATACTACTATAGGAATGTACTAAATAGGAACAAGTAGAGAAAGCCTTCTCGTTGTATTTCTTTCCTGAAATCTTCCTTTTCATTGTCACATTTCTTAATAGAATCATCTCACAAGCATTACTTTTAACCAAATCTCAGTCATTCTTGTAAAAAAATCAGTAGTATTTAGTATTTATATTGTTATGGCTATGTAAATATTCTTCAATCTGAGTCAGGTAATTATTACTATGAATGTATTTCTTGAACAGTTTTTCACTCCCTTCTGGAATGATAATTGCTTTGATTTTCTTTTTGGTTTGTTCTTTCCCAAACACTTCAGGTTATCCATCAAATCCACTTTTAAATCCTTTTATTTTCTTGGAAATGTTCCTCTGGGAAACTTCCACCTTCCTATTCCAATCTGGACTGGGTGCTCTCTAGGCCTGCTGTAGAGCTTTCATCCTATCTCTTCCTTTCATTATCATTCTGGGAATTTCCTTTACTTATCTCCTGTTTTGCATCACATTTCCTGGTTCCTGTTTTCTCCTGTTTCTTGATTTATTCCCTTGTTTTGGTATAGCATATCCTCTGCCACCCACCTTCTACCCTTACTGTCCCCAAGCCCCTCCAGCACCAAATCTTCTTTTAAGGCAGCTCTCCTACATGCCTGTGATTTTGTTTTCCTTTAGTTTTCCTGTTGGATTGACCTCACCCTTTTGTGCCTGTAGCTTTCTCTATCATATAGCCTATCTCCATCATAACTATTGTGCACTTCTTCTACATGTCAGGTGTTCAACACCAGAGATCATAAGATTAGAGCATGAGGTTCCTGTTCCCAAGGTAGTTCTGGAAGATAAAGATTACTAGAGTTCTCCTTGGGGTAGGTACTGCCCCCTAGTGGTCCTTTTTAAAAAGCTGGGGGACATTTTGGGTTACCATAGTAATGAGAAGGGTATAGCTGGCATTTTGTAGTCAGGCCAGGGATACTAAATGTCTTATATGTCCTGCACAACTTTAGAATATCCCTTCAGACATTCATGTGTGGCAATCTTTATTCAAACTTGGGACCTGACTACATTTTATATACAAACCCAAAATACTCTTGCATTGCTGCGTGTAACAGATGGAAAGCTCTGTTGTTCAGCAATATAAGTTTATAGAACAAAAAAGTAGTGAGGTGTTTTAGGAATTCTTTAAATTAGTCATTGATAGCAGTTAGTCTCTAAGAATCCTTCCAGTTAGAGAATCTTAGTGAAGCCTTCACAAATTGGTGAATATAATTATTGGTACTGTTAATAAAACATTAAACAGAATCCCTCAGGTTATAGATCATTTTGTAAACCATGCAGTAACAATGAAGAATAGGATTGTCTTACTAAATAAATAAAAGTAAGATAATTTTCTACAGTAAATGCTAAAATATATTGTGTTCATTGTGTGTGTGTGTTGGTATAATGTGCTTGCTGTGCACAGCTTGGTGAATTTATACACACATACATATACATGTAACTGCCACCTTGATTTAGATATACAGTATCTGCCTAGTTGGAAAGAAGGATACACTTTTTTTTAAGCACTGCATTTTCAAATAATGTGCCATTATGATTTTTTTTTTTTTTTTTTTTTTTTTTTTTTGGTACCGGGGATTGAACTCAGGGGCACTGGACGACTAGGCCACATCCCCAGCCCTTTTTTGTATTTTAGTAGAGACAGGGTCTCACTGAGTTGCTAAGTGCCTCGCCATGGCTGAGGCTGGCTTTGAACTCGCTATCCTCCTGCTTCAGCCTCCCAAGTGCTGGGATTACAGGCGTGCGCCACCGTGCCTGGCTTCATTATGATTTTAATTATACAATAAATATAATTCAGAGTTTCCAAAGAATGAAAGCATAAGGAAAATAGTGCATTTATTATATTTTTTTCAGATTAGCAATAGGGCCTATTGCTTTAAACTTAGAAGGATTTTACCTGAAAAGTATAGTAAGGGTGAAGAAAAAGATATTAAACGTATTATTTGAAAATGGAACTAACACATGTGTATCCTATTTCCCAATTTTATAGACACTCTGTATGACGTTCCAATATCTTCCAGTATCCCCAAAAGTTTCCTTGTACCTCTTTTTGATCAGTATTCTGGTTCTACTAGAGGTGACCACTTTTCTGACTTACATCATTATAGATTTGTTTTATCTGTTCTTGAACTTCCTATATAAATGGAATTGTATAGTTATATATTCTTATGTTGCCTTCTTTAACTCTGAGTTGTTTCTTTGAGATTTCATGTTGTAAGAGTAATAAAAAAGGTTTTTCATTGTTGTGTAGTATTCTGTGTATCTATAAACAGTTTATTCTGTTCTTCCATTGATTGTTATTTGGATTGTTTGAAGATTTGGGCTATGTGAATAGTGTAACTATGAATATTCATGTATTGTTTTTACACTCGTTTCTTATGGGTATAAATATAGAAATAGCATTTTTGTGTCATGTGATAGGCATATATTTAGTCTTCATAGCTACTGCAGAAAAAGTTTTCCAAAGTGGTTATATCAATTTACATTTCAATCAGCAGGCCTAGTAGTAGTTCCATTTGCTTCATATCCTTACCAACACTTGATATTGTTAGTGTATCATATAAGGCTCAGTCAAAAACTGAAAATTTAACATGGTATCATATCTTTAGATATATTTGAAATTTTAAATGAGGTCTGTTATAGTTGAAAAGAAAATTATAAAAGTCACATTAGCCAGGTGCGGTGGCGCCCACCTGTAAATCCCAGCACTTGGGAGGCTGAGGCAGGAGGATAGAGAGTTCAAAGCCAGCCTCGGCAATGGCGAGGCACTTAGCAACTCAGTGAGACCCTGACTCTAATAAAATACAAAAAAGGGTTGGGGATATGGTCCAGTGGTCAAGTGCCCCTGAGTTCAATCCCTGGTACAAAAAAAAAAAAAAAAGTCACATTAAAGTGAAGGGATTATGGTATTTATCTGCATATATTTAAAAATAAATCACTGTATTATTCTCCAATTACTATAACAAACCTGAAATAATTAACTTATGAAAAGAAAAGGTTTATTTCAACTCACAGTTTTAGAGGTATCAGTCCATGATCAGTTGGCCTTATCGTGGCACATCATGGCAGGAGTATGCAACAGAATAAAACTTCTCACCTCATAACTAGAAAGCGAAAGAGAGAAGAAGAAGGTACTGGGGTTCCACAATCCCCTTGTGGAAGACAAATGCTCAGTGACTTGAAGCCCTCCTGCTGTTAGACCCCACCTCTTAACATTTCTACCATCTCCTAATAGTGCCAAGCCTGGGAGTAAGCCTTTTACACATGGGTTTTTAGGGGACATTAAAGATCCAAACTATAGCACTTGCTGAGAATTTTAATTTCCACCTAGGATAGACCTTAATATATTGATTTGAAAATGGTCCTCATGTTGTTTAGTTATCAGTTGTAACCTAACAAATTATCTAAAAAATTATACTAAAAATGACCAGAAAAGAGCAAAAACAGGGGCTGGGATTATAGTTCAGTGGTAGAGCGCTTGCCTAGCATGTGTGAGGCACTGGGTTTGATTCTCAGCACTGCATATGAATAAATAAAATAAAGGTCCATCAACAACTAAAAAAATAATTTCAAAAATGGTACACTACAAAAAAATCAATTAGCTGGGTGTGGTGGTGCACGCCTGTAATCCCAGCACTTTGGGAGGCTGAGGCAGGAGGATCGCGAGTTCAAAGCCAGCCTCAGCAATGGTGAGGCACTTAGCAACTCAGTAAGACCCTGTCTCTAAATAAAATACAAAAAAGGGCTAGGGATGTGGCCCAGTGGGCAAGTGCCCCTGAGTTCAATTCCCGGTACCCCCCCCCCCACACACACACACACACACAAATCAATTAAACAGAAAAAAAAAAAGAAGGCAGTAACAAAGGAACCAAGAAACAAAAAAGGTATAATAATATACAAAAAGACAGATACCGCCAGGCGCAGTGGTGCACACCTGTAATCCCAGCACTTGGGAGGGTGAGGCAGAAGGATTGAGAGTTCAAAGCCAGCCTCAGCAATGGCGAGGCACTTAGCAATTCAGTGAGACCCTGTCTCTAATAAAATACAAAAAAGGGCTGGGGATGTGGCCCAGTGGTTGAGTGCCCCGGAGTTTAATCCCCAGCACACACACACACACAAAAAAACCAAAGTGGCAAAAGTCCTTTCTTATTGGTGATTATCTTAAATATAAATGGATTAAAAAACCCTCTAATTCAAAGTAGAAGTTGGCAAATGGAGAAAAAAAGACACAATTGCAATATATTCCATCTATAAGAAAATGATTTGAGATCCAAAGGCATGAACAGGTTAAAATCGAAAGAATGAATGACGATATTCCATGCAAACAGTAACCAAAACAGAGCTCTTGTTGGGTTATATATGTTTATAATTGATAGAGCTTCTGAATTGATTTACCTCCTAAAAGGAGGTCTTTTTTTTTTTTTTTTTTTTTTTTTTTTTTGTGGTACCGAGGATTGAACTCAGGGGCACTCGACCACTGGGCCACATCCCCAGCCCTTTTTTTTTGTATTTTATTATTAGAGACAGGGTCTCACTGAGTTGCTAAGTGCCTCGCCATTGCTGAGGCTGGCTTTGAACTCGTGATCCTCCTGCCTCAGCCTCCCAAAGTGCTGGGATTACAGGCATGCGCCACCACGCCCGGCTGGAGGTCTCTTTATAACAACTTTTGACTTAGAATTTATTTTGTTTGATATTAGTATAACCACCATAGCCCCGATAAAATGGGATTATATATCTAAGTTCAAAAAATCTTTTGCTTAAGTATTAGCCTGTACTCTAAAATGTGATGATAGTGTTCAGAGATGTTAGATATAATGGTAGATAATATATAGAACGAACATTGCACTCTCTTTTAGGGGCACACACTGTTAAGACTGCTCATAGTAGGATCTTGTCTACTACTTTATACCTCTAACTTTTAGTTTTACTCTACTGCTTTAATGTTCTTATAGTCTTTACAAATTAACTTACTAGGATGTTCATTTTAATAGATTACAAGGCAATCTAAGGCAGATTAACAGATTTGTGTCCAGACAGCATCTGAATGCTTTTATGATTTGCTGTTTGACTTAAAAAACCCAAAATGTTGCTTGATGCTTTCTTTGTAGATTCTCGCATGGAAAGTCTGAAATGCAGAGGGGAAACCATAGCTAAGGAGATCAATGAAGCCATGAAGGTAAAAGCTATGTGCTAAAAAATTATAAAATGAACAAAATATATGACTAGTTATTTACCTCAACATCCATCTGTGGGCTGGGGTTGTGGCTCAGCAGCAGAGCGCTCACCTCGCACATGCACAGCCCGGGTTCAATCCTCAGCACCACATAAAAAATAAATTAATAAACAAAGATATTGTGTGTCCCTCTACAACTTAAAAAATATATAAATAAACAAATAGATGTTTAATAAATTTATCAAGCAACAGTAAAATTCAGAAAACTATTTATTAGGCACCTACCATGTACCAGGTATTATGGTACATTAAAGGTTGGTTATAGGGCTGGGGTTGTGGCTCAATGGCAGAGCACTTCAAAGCTTCGCACACGTGAAGCCCTGAGTTTGATCCCCAGCACCACATAAAAAAAATAAACAAACAATAGAGTGCTTGCCTCATATACACAAGGCCCTGGGTTTAATCCCCAGTACCAAAAAATAAATAAATAGTTAGATAGATAGATAGATAGATAGATAGATAGATAGATAAAAAGAAAGATATTTTGTCCATCTACAACTAAAATAATGTTTAAAAAAAAAAAAAACAAGGTTAGTTGTATTTTGGGGTTCTGAGTATTAGTAGCCCATTAGATGATTCTGGATAATGATACTAGCTAACATTTATTGTCTACTTGGAGTGAATCCGGCACCATATAACTGCTTTACATTTATTACTTCATTTAATCCTTATACTAACCCTATGTGACAGGTACTGTTATTTCTCCCATTTTACAGATGAGGAAACTGAAGCACCAGGGTGCTAAGGTGGCCAAGTCAGGATTTAAACCTTGAATGTTTGGCTCTAGAATTTATTCTCTCTCTTTCTCTCTCTCTCTCTCTCTCTCTCTCTCTCGTGTTGCTTGGCAACTGAACCCAGGACCTCGCATATGCTAAAAGGACTTATTCTACCACTGAGCACCCCCAACACCTCACCCAGAATCTATACTTTTTAAAAAAATATTTATTTTTTAGTTGTAAGTGGACACACAATACCTTTATTTTATTTTTATGTGGTGCTGAGGATTGAACCCAGTGCCTCACATGCACTCTACCCTGAGCCACAACCCCAGCCCCCAAAATCTATACTCTTAACCACTATATTGTACTACTTCTCCAACTAGAGAATCTTAATGTTATTATAATGAAAATGTTTACGGTTTGATATTTATTTTATCCAAACAGGAAAATATTTGGATTTCTAGTATATGAAAATTATTTTTAAACTCCTTCAGAATCTCTCTTGTTCTAATATTAATTTTCTGTAATATTCTTTTGAGGTTTGGATTGATTCTGTAATTTTCTAGTAATTATTTCTCTCAGCATGTTCTTGATTGGGTGTTGGCAAATTAGGGTAGGCCAAGCTAAAATTCAGCCTGCCCCATTTTTGTAAATAAAGTTTTGTTAAAACATACACATGTACATTCGTTCACTTATTGTCTGAGGTTTCTTTCACATTACAACAGCAGAGTTGAGTTCTTATGGTAGAGAGGCAAAACCTCCAGAGCAAAACCATTTACTGTCTGGTCCTTTATAAGAAAAATGTACTGATCCCTCTTCTTGATTATTAAGCTTTGTAAAGTACTCCTTAATCCTAAAATACAGGATTTCAGATATTAGATCCTTAGCTCTGAAATTCCGTTATTCCTGTTCTGTTGAATTTAATTTTAATACCAGACATTGTAGGATAAGAATAAATAAAAATTCCTCAGCTTAAACTGTTATTTTGAAGATAAAAGCTGAATATCCATGACCCCAAGAAATTAGGTCTCAAAAAAGCCTTAACCTGAAGATAGTGCTGTGTTCATATGTGTTTGTGTTCCAACCTGAAATTAATGTAAATTGTTACTTTTTTAAGGCTTTGCCTGCATTGATTGAACAAGGAGATGGATTTTCCCAAGTTTTGAAGATGCAGCCTATCATTCAACTCCAGAGGATCCACCAAGAAATCTTTTCCAGTTGTAGAAAACCAGATGCTAAACCTGAGAGCTTTATACCACAAATGGAAACCACACCAACAGAGACTGTTTCCAGGAAAACCTCTGATGTGGTACTGAAAAGAAAGCGAACTATTGACTGCCCCCAGAGAAAATGGTATCCACTGCGGCCAAAGAGAATTAATCTGGATACATAAGCTCTTTTGTTTGAGAATAAAGGTGCTGTCAGTGTTTAGGTTACCATCTACTACCTAGACAGAACTTTATTTAAACAACAAATAACTCTTACTAGTGAGTCATTGATACAAACATAGAAAGTCTGTGCTGAGATATGATGTAATATTGTATTTCTTATCATTTCACCTATAGTAGGTGAAAAGCGTTTTTAGGTTGGGTTTTATTTGTTGTTGGTTTTTTTTGTTTTTTTTTTTTTTTTTTAAGTTGGCACAAAACACATCAGTGGACATTAAGAGTACAAATTTTTTACTTTCCTTAAATGCCATCAACTCTTGGCTGCCTTGCAGCTTTTGTGGAATTGTATAAGTAATGTATTCCGTTGATTTCCTTGATGTATATCTTTCCTTAAAACAAGAGGGGGGGGGGGCTGTGCGATGATTCATTAGGTGTTGAAAACAAATCAGTTCTACACAGGAGCAGATGCAGTTTTTTAGATGTAGGATGTAATTTGTTTGAAGTGCTGGACCCAAGGCCTTGTGCATGCCACACATGTGCTCTACCATTCAGCTACAGCCCTAGCTGCATATCAACCTCCTGTGCAAATGACAATACTGGCTTTGAATTTGTTATTCTAAGATCAGCTAACTTGTATTTGTGGAATTAATTTTAGACTTTTTTGGTCTTGTTTCAAAAAACAAAGATGGCTATTATTTGTGCAAGAATTATTCTTCAGAATAAACATTGGCAAGTAGCCAGTGTTTCTGCCCCATAATTTAATTTTCATGGATATTTAACATAGTTTGATTTGGAAACTAATAGTTTCTTCTTAGGATTCCTCATTTATTTCTTTATACATAATTTCTTTCAGTTCAAAGTATATATCAGATTAATTGGCAAATTTTCATTGTACAACAAATGCAATAATACTGAACAATATTACATTTAAAGATATTTACATGCCAAATATATAATCATTGATAGAAAACGTATTACTTATATTTCTAACATGTAACTACAGTTTCCTATAGCACTTATGGTTTCTCTTATAATATGCAAAGTGGGCAGGTCCATATAACTTACCATGTTTCCCCTTTTGATGCCTATACTACTTTTCTCCATTTCCAAAGGGATTTACTAATCATGGCGTAGAAAATTTATACATCTGTTGCTCATAATGTTGTCTTAATAATCATAAATGTCTAGATTTGTGAGCCTGTTTCTGTGAAGAAAACTTATAAAGCCACTTTATTGCATTCTTGCAGTCTGTTTTAATGTTACAGTTTGATATCTGTATATTTGTATATAGTGATGTTTTTAATTAAAATAATGTACAAAGACTGACCTTGATACTGTGTATTTTTAAGTTATCTTGGGTAATCTTGAGCTCAGCTTTAGTTGAACTGCAGGTCAGCACCCTGCATTACAGAAGACATTAAACTTCACTTTAAAATTGTTTTGAGGCTACAGAATATTGTTCTTTTAACAGTGCTAACTTTTTCATACTATTGTTGTAGGGCAGAGGCCTGCTGCAAAACTGATGTAGCACAGAGACACTCCTTTCAGTCATACCGAAAGATTTCAGACGTGTCACTCACAGTAACAGGCATGAATTTATTAGAAGGGATAGAAAAGTGGAAAGGGGGACACTCTCAAGAAAGAGAGTAGGTCCTTCCAGGAGAGGGATGGCACGCTGCTCTGGCTTTCCAGTTTTATTGGGGGAGGGAGGATCCCAGGGAAATTTCCAGAGAGTCATGCCCACCTCTTGGCTTTTTTGGCTTTTTTTTTTTTTTTTTTTTTTTTTTTGGTACCAGGGATTGAACTCAGGGGCACTCAACCACTGGGCCACATCCCCAGCCCTTTTTTGTATTTTATTAGAGACAGGGTCTCACTGAGTTGCTAAGTGCCTCACCATTGCTGAGGCTGGCTTTGAACTTGCGTGATCCTCCTGCCTCAGCCTCCCAAAGTGCTGGGATTACAGGCGTGCGCCACCACGCCCAGCTTCTACCTCTTGACTTTTGACTGACAGCAGGATGATGTCAGACTTTCAAGTCCCCACTACTGTGACCATTGTAGGTCACTTCGTCTCATGCTGACCAGTCCTAATTAGAACCTGTTCTTAAAGATTTTATGTTTAGAGAGAATTCTCCTGATCCCCCTGAATTCTGGGATCTGGTCAGTATAAGGGTCACAAAAGTCCCCATCCACCCCTTTCAGGGTGACTTGTATTCTTTTTGTTGTTGTTGTTGTTGTAGATGGACATAATGCCTTTATTTTATTTGTTATGTGGTGCTGAAGATTGAACCTGGTGTCTCAAATGTGCTAGGCAAGCACTCTGCCACTGAACCATAACCCCAGCCCTTGTGTTCTTTTTATCTGCATTTCTTTTGCAGATACAGGTTATTTGCTAAGGAATGCAACATATCCTATCAACTTAAGCCAGACAAGGACACAGGTAAATGCTTTTTTTTTTTTTTTTAATATTTATTTATTTGCTTTAGTTGTACACAATGGGTTTAAATGGGTTTATTTGTACGTGGTGCTGAGGCTTGAACCTGGGCCGCGCACGTGCTAGGCGAGCACTCTACCGCTGAGCCACAATCCCAGCCCCCAGGTAAATGCTTTTTAAAAAGAAACATGTAGCTGGGCATGGTGGCACACGCCTGTAATCCCACCGGCTGGGAGGCTGAGGCAGGAGGATTGTGAGTTCAAAGCCAGACTCAGTAACTTAGTAAGGCCCTAAGCACCATAGTGAGACCCTGTCTCTAAATATAATATAAAAAAGGGCTGGGGATGTGGCTCAGTGGTTGAGTGTCCCTGGGTTCAATCCCCAGTACCAAAGTAAACAAAAGAAACGTGAGGGTTAGCATAGTGGGCCTTGTTTATAGAATTATTTCCTTAACCTCATGTTCCCACCACTCACATCTGGCTATTCCCTATCACTATTAAAATTCTATATATGATTGGTTCCACTTCAGAAATTCCCAAACAAAAACAAAAATTGTTTATTAGGTTATATAACATAATTTCATTTTAATTATATAAGAAAATGCCTCCACCTTTTAAGGGATGCATATTGAGATGCATAGAGTTAAATGACATGATGTCTTGGATTTGCTCTGAAAATTTTCATCAAAGAAAAAAATAGATAAGGTAAATGTGGCAAAAATCTTGATAATGCTGAATCTGTGTGAAGGCTATGTTTAATCTTTCTAGTTTTGTTTCTGGAAATGTTTATATTGTTAAGAAATTTTTTTAAAAAATATCTAGCTCTAGGCAGACAGCTGAGGCTTGAAATCTTGAGAGCCCAAGTTTCACTATACAGTTATAGCAGAGTGTAATATAGAAATACCATTTGGAAAAGACAATATTTTAGATTATTAAATAAACATGAGTGTCAATAATATTGAAGAAGTGTACACTGTTAAGAAGAGAAATTGGCATACAAAATCAACATACAAAAGTCAATAGCTTTCTGCCAGGAAAGAAATCAGGAAAACAATTCCATTAAAAAAAAAAAAGAAGAAGAAGAAGAACGAAAAAAGAAAACAAGCAAAAATCCCTAAAATACCTCAGAGTAAATCGAACCAAGGAGGTGAAAAACCTCTACAGTGAAAACTCTACAACACTGAAGAAAGAAACTGAAGAAGACCTCAGAAGTTGGAAAGACCTCCAATGTTCATGGATAGACAGAATTAATATCATTAAAATGGCCATACTACCAAAAGCAGTATACAGATTCATTGCAAACCCCATCAAAATACCAATGCTATTCTTCACAGAACTAGAAAAAAATAGTCCTAAAATTCACTTGGAAGAAGACCCACAAGAGCCAAAGCAATTGTAAGCCAAAAAAGCAATACTGGAGGCATCACAATATAATACCCAACTTCAAACTATACTACAACAGAAAAAAGGGGGGAGGGGAGGGAAAGGGGTAAGGGGATAGAAACAATGGCAGAAAGGAGTTGGACATCAATATACTAAGTGCATGTATAAAAACTCAAATGGTATGAAAATACTTTGTGTAAAACCAATGACTTGGAAAACCGTGCTCTTTATATGTAATATGAAAGGAATTTCACTCTAAAAGCATGTATAACAAATTAAATTATAAAAACTATTAAAAAACTACAGAGTTATAGTAACAAAAACTGCATGGTACTGGCATAAAAACAGACACATAGACCAGTGGTGCAGAATAGAAGACCCAGAGACAAACCCACACATCTATAATCATCTGATCCTTGACAAAGTTGCCAAATACATACACTGGAGAAAAGACAGCCTTTTTAACAAATGGTGCTGGAAAAACTGGTTATTCATATGTAGAAGAATGAAACTAGACCCTTATCTCTCACCCTGTGTAAAAATAAAAATCTAGACCTAGGAATTAGAGCAGAAACTATGCAACTCCTAAAGAAAAGATAGGATCAACACACCAGTACATAGGCACAGGCAATGACTTTCTCAACAGAACCTCTAAAGCTCAAGAAATAATGTCAAGAGTTAGTAAATTGGATGGTATCAAATTAAAAAGCTTCTGCACAGCGAAGGAAATAATTAGGAATGTGAAGAGAGAGCCTACAGAATGAAAGAAAACCTTTGCTAGCTACTCTTTTGACAAAGGATTAATATCTAGAATATATAAAGAACTAAAAAACTTCACACCCAAAAGTCAAATACCCCAATTTATAAGTAGCCAAATGAATTAAACAGATACTTCTCAAAAGAAAAGAATGGCTAACAAATATATGAAAAAATGTTCAACATCATTAGCAGTTAGGGAAATGCAAATCAAAACTACACTGAGATATCTCACAGTAGTCAGAATGGAAGTCATCAAGAATAAAAATAATAAATGCTAGAGAGGATGTGGAGAAGGACTCTTTTTACACCATTGGTGGGATTGTAAAATAGTACGATTACTGGAAATCAGTGTGGAGTTTCCTCAAAGGACTAGGAATGGAGGACGGGTTGTAGCTCAGTTGTAGACTGCCTAGCATGCGTGAGGCACTGGGTATGATCCTCGGCACCATATAAAAATAAATATAAATAAAGATATTGTATCCATCTACTAAAAAAAAAAAAAAAAAAAAGACTAGGAATGGAAACACCATATGACCCAGCTATACCCCTCCTGATATTCATCCTGAAGAATTAAAGTCATCATACTACAGTGATACATGCATACCCATTTATGGCAGCATAATTCACAAGAGCCAAACTATGGAACCATCCTAGGTGTCCATCAGTGTATGAATGGATAAAGAAAATGTGGTATATATACACCATGGAGTCTTATTTAGCCATAAAGAAAAATGAAATTATGTCATTTGTCAGAAAATGGATGGATCTAGAGACCATATTGTTAACTGAAGTAAGTCGAATTCTGAAGGTCCAGGGCTATATGTTTTCTTTTGTATGCAGACGCTAGAGAAGAAAAAGGAGAAGAAAGGTGGGGGTGGATCTCCTAAAAATCAAAGGGAGATCAGTAGAGGAAAGGGACTAAGGGGTGAGAGATGGGGGGAGTGCTGGGGTGTGATATTGGCCAAATTGTATTGTTATATTATGTGCACATACTAACATGTAACAACAAATCCCATCATCATACACAACTATAATGCACCAACAAAAAATGTGAGGAAAAAATAAAAGGTAACAATGTTTCAGTGTTATAAAAAGCAGGGGGGAAGGCGTGGGGGGAGAAATTACATTTCTGCATAGGCCAAAAAACTAGCAAACTAAGAGGATTAAAAGCAAGAAATTCAATAGTTATAGGAAGTGTTGGAAAGATTGAAGGAAAACATTGAAAAATTTTCTCCATGTTACAAAAAGTAGACTGGACTGAATAAAGTCTTAAAAATTCTCTTTCAGGACTAAGACTGTGGCTTAGTGGTAGAGCATTTGCCTAGCCTGCATGAGACCCTGGATCTAATCCCTAGCACTACCACCACCACCAACAACAACAAAAATCAACAAAAAATAAACATGAAAAGGTCAAATCTAATCCTGAGAGAGAATGCTGTCAGAGGGGGGTGATGGAAATACTCTAAAATGATAGTGATGGTTGCTTGGTAAATATACTAAAAACCATTACACTTTAAAAAAGAGAATGGCATGACATGTAAACAGATAATAGAGAAATAGAACTGATAAAAGAAACATTCCCAGAACTGACAAATACGAAGTGCTATGGTTTGGATGTGGTTTGTCCCCTTCAAAACTCATGAGGCCTGATCCTCAACATAACAGCACTCAGAGTCAGTAGGACAGGTATTAATGTAGTTCCTTTGAGAAGGGGTTGTTATAAAGAGAGTTTGACTTCCTTGGCTTGCTCTTTTGCTTTCTCTCCTGCCATGTGATCTGTTTACATGAACCCCCACTTACTCTTCCACTTTTACCACCATGCATGGAGAAACATGTGGCCCCCACCAGAAGCCAAGCTGATATACCAGTGCCATGCTCTTGGACCTCTACAGCTGTGAGTCAAGGTAAACTTTAATAATCACTCAGCCTCAGGTATTTTGTTATAGCAACAGAAAACAGACTAAGACAGCATGTGTCCAGATGGAATGGTCCCCTCAGTATTCAGTGCATGGAATGAAGAAAGACCAAAATAAAAAAAATATATAAATAATAATAAAATCACCCCACCAAGGCACATCATTAAGAAATGTTAGAACACTAGGTATAGGCTGGGCATGGATGTGCACGCCTGTAATCCTAGGAGACTGGGAGGCTGAGGCCGGAGGATCATGAGTTCAAAGGTAGCCTTAGCAACTTAGCGAGGCCCTAAGCAACTTAACAAGACCCTGACTTTAAATAAAATATAAAAAGGGCTGGGGATGTGGCTCAATGGTTAAGTGCCCCTGGGTTCCATTCCTGGTACAAAACAAAACAAAAACAAACAAACAAACAAAAAAAAACCCCACTGGGGATAAAGAGAAGTTCTTCAAACTTCCATTGGGGGGTAGGGATGGAGGGGTGATCATGAAGAATAATTCAAATGGCGTCAACTGAATAACTATCTTAAAATCTAGAAGCCTTTGGAGCAACACAATCGAAATTCTCAGCATAAATGATTTGTAACCTAATATTCTATACCCAGCCATGCTAATAAGCAAATGTGACTTATCAAATGTTCCAAAAGTCATTCTCAGATATACAAAGTCTCAAAGGAAAAAATTACTTCCAAAGCTTCCTGTCTGGGGACACTACTGTGGGTTGTGGTCTACTACAAAGGTAAACAGAAAAGAAACAGCTATGGAATCTAGAAATGGAGGCCCCAAAAGGGAGGTACCTCCTCCTCAGCTGAACTGGAGAACAGTCACAAGAAGCCAGGTTGAATGAAGAATCTTAGGACTCCAAAAGAGATTTTCAGAAGAAGAAAGTATCACTGACAACAAAAGTGATGGTCTTGACCCCCTGAAAGAGTGCATAAAGGAGGTATTTTATAGTATTACTCAGATGCTCAAGGAAACAAACAAACAAAAAAATCAGGAAATTATTTACTCCAGTAAAGCTACAAAGTTATACAAAAAAAGATATATAATCATAACAGTCGGTTCCATGGTGAACAATATTTATACAGACATAATAAAAATCTTGAATCTGAAGTCAATAAAGAATTGGGACAGTTATACTGGAAGACTGAGAGAATTGGTATTAGCAATCATTACAGCCCCGGCACTGACAGGCAAATGGACATTGGTCAAAGTCTTAAGCTGGGTTCTGGAGGCCCCTATAGCTACTGGGCCTAGGCACAACCAGTGTCCCCGATGGGCTGAAGCAGCTGCGGGGCAGGGGTAAGGGAACTGAGAAACCTCCTTTACCAGCCAGTACAGAGCTTATATATTAGTCCATCAATATTAGAACAGTTCATAAGAATGTCCCGGGGTGACCCCATCAATATTAGCCCTGAAATGGGAAAAAAAAACAGAATTATTAGATGCTGGGGGTGAAACCTTCATCCACCACCACTGGATGTCAGTGGATAACCTCTAAATAATGGTATCCATATTGGAATTGAGTAGGAGGTTCTGCTCCTCTCCCCCAATATAATCCTTATTTTTTAAAATTTTTACCTTGTCACTGGATAGGAGGATAATACCAAGACTAATAACATGGTTTTTGGAATAGCTGATTTCCAATGTCTGTCTCCTGCAGAATATGGGGGATATCCATTAGAGTCCTATTAAAAAATGGATAGGGACATAAAGGCCAAGATACAGAATATGTGACATCTTTAAACTTTTTTCTCCAGACATGTAAGGGAAGCAAAAATCCTGAGTTAAGAATGGAAGCATGGAAGGTGTTAACTCTGTAGATGAACTTAGGTGGGGGGAAGTAGGAGAGGGTCTCTCTCTCTCTAAGGGTGGCCAGTAAAATATCATCCATGAAATGTAGGGACACATGAGGTGTTGGATAGTTTATTTTTAAATGGGTTGGATAGCCTTGTCCACATATATTTGGCAAATGGAGGGGCTATTTAGCCATTCCCTGTGGTAAAAACCTTCCATTGATATCTCTGATCAGCGCCATTATTGTTCATAGAAGGAAACTGAAAAAGAGCAAACCTGGGGGCATCCAGCAGGATGTAGGAGGAATAGAAAAGAAGCAATCCTTTATATCAAGGACTAATAACATGGAAACATTTTTGGGAATAGCTCAGGATTTCGAAGTCCAAGGATTGAGTAGGGCCCATGGATTGGATGGTTTTTAATAATTTTGTCTAAGATCAGTAATAATCGCCATTTTTCCTGAATTTTTCCTTTGAACACAAATATGGGGAATTCCAGGGAGATGTGGAAGGTTCTATTAGAGCTAGCACTGCATCTAATTGTTACTGAACTAGTAGGTGGGCCGCTTGTAATTTCTCTTTAGATTGATGAACTTAGGTGGGGGGATTTCCAAGGATCTATAGGAGAGGGTCTCTCTCTCTCTCTCTCTCTCTCTCTTTATGCCTTACAGATTTGATTTTTAAAACTATATGCAAATAATGCTTGGGTATAAATATTTAATTTTAAAATCATTTGAAAAACTATCACAAATATAAGTGAACATGAATTATCTTCTATACTATCTACTACTCATCATATTGTTAAGAAGAAATAAATTATTCTCCAAAGACTATTTCAGGGTTTCAGTTATATTATCTCCATTTATTTCCGGTAAGATTTGTACTCTGTTATTGGATTAGGTTTAATTTTGGTATCTATGGGGTTTTTTTTTTTTTTTTCCTACCCCTAACTACTTGTTTTACAAACAGATTCTGTTATCAGATTCTGTTATTCTGTTAGTCTTTATATGCAAAAATGAAGGGGGGGGCTGGAATTGTGGCTCAGCGGTAAAGCGCTTGCCTAGCACGTGTGCGGCCCGGTTTCTATCCTTAGCACCACATAAAAATGAAGGCATTGTGTACAACTAAATAAATAAAAATAAATATTTAAAAAAAATGAAGGGGGGAAAAATCTTACTAGAGAACCACTGAAACATTCTTGGGGATTTTATACAAAAGGATTAGGAGAAACTAATATTTATTTGAAGTTTCAAGAGAAGAATCTTCCCTTAATTCATTACTGTCTCTCTATATTGCTTGCACCCATGGGCCTTTCACTAATATTAGTTGAATGAATGGTTTCGTATTGCCGATTTTTAACTTGCTGGTTCCCCTAGATCACAATCTCATACTCACTACTAATGGCACTTAGAAGATGAGCTTGTTATTGCAAAGGAGGGAAGGGAGGTATAAAGAACTGAGGGCAAATCACTGGGAAACTCCTGCAAGAGGACTCTTTTGGCTCCTAGAACTAAAGTCTAGTTTCCCGTCCCTGCAGGTTATCAAAGCAAAGGGTGCCACTCACACCCCTCAGATGACTCTATAGCACTAGAAGGTATCTGTGCCTTCTGGTGCTGTTTTCCTTTGGCCACGTTCCCTTGACTTCTGGGAGGCCTGGAGTAGCCAGATAAGAAAACCCACCTCCTCTTGGTCTTCTACTCCAGCTGCTTCCTCAGTTTGTGAAGGATCAAGCATCTCTATCATCACCTTAAGTGCCTCATTCAGAGAAAAGCTCCAATGCCTTTGGGAACATGCCTAGTGCCAGATTTTAAGACTTCCCCTGATGCCTACTGAGGTGGCTCCCTGGCTTGTACCTTCTGCTACAATAGCATTGGAGTTTTCTGTCCATTTCTGCCCTGATGCCACCTTGATCTCCTCCTCCATGCACCTCTGCTCTGGTCCATGAGTATCAGACTTGAGCAGTTGATTCTTCTGCCTTCAAAACTCTTCTGGAATCTGTGTGCGGTGGCACACACCTGTAATCCCAGCGGCTTGGGAGGCTGAGACCGGAGAATCACGAGTTCAAAGCCAGCCTCAGCAACTGCCAGGCGCTAAGCAACTCAGTGAGACCCTGGCTCTAAATAAAATACAAAATAGGACAGGGGATGTGGCTCAGTGGTTAAGCCCCTGAGTTCACTTCCTGCTACCAAAAAACAAAAACAAAACCAAAAAAACTCTGTAAATCCAGCTGCTTGGGAGGTTGAGGCAGGATCGTGAATTCAAAGCCAGCCTCAGCAAAAGTGAAACATTTAGCAACTCAGTGAGACCCTGTCTCTAAATAAAATACAAAATAGGGCTTGGGATGTGGCTCAGTGGTCAAATGCCCCTGAGAGTTCAATCGCCGGTACCCCCCACCCCCACCAAAAAAAAAAAAAAAAAAAAAAAAAAAAACACTTCTGGAGGTTTGTTTCCTTCATTCGGCAGCTCTGACTATCCTCCACTTGGGTCCTTGCTGCCTGGATCTCCTCCTCAACCCCTTAATCCTCTCATCTCTGCTTTTTGCAGTACTAGCTGAATCTGGTGCTTTTTCCCACAGTATGGCTCCTTTGTTCCGATTTCTGAAAATTTCTTTTGAGCCATTTTATAGCTAAGCATCTCTGCCAGGAAAATGGGTAGGAAAAAGGAGAAGAGGGGAATCTTTGACCTTGGTATCTTGCTTCATTTCCCTCTCTGGTAAAAAACTGGGTGAGCTGGAAAGGTTAAAATAAGGTGAATCCAGCTGGGCATGGTGGCGCACGCCTGTAATCCCAGCACTTGGGAGGCTGAGGCAGGAGGATCACAAGTTCAAAGCCAGCCTCAGCAATGGTGAGGCACTTAGCAACTCAGTGAGACCCTGTCTCTAATAAAATACAAAAAAGGGCTGGGGATGTGGCCCAGTGGTCGAGTGCCCCTGAGTTCAATCCCCAGTACAAAAAAAAAAAAGCGAATCCTCTCTGATGTGCTGTATTCTCTCTATGGCCTGTCTGCCCATCTCTGATCCTGTGATGGGGTAGATGTCAGGGGGACACTGGCAGAAAAATAAAAACTTGTATGATACCTTTGTTCCAAGTCCTATATATCCCAACTCTGGAACCTCATGATCTTTCCCAACTGCATCCCAAACAATATTTGAAAATCATTTTTCATCGCCATGCCTTTTTTCATTCCACAAATACTCAATGACTCCAAATAGTGTGTGCTAACAGGTGTGAGGCTATACTGTACACAAGTCAACCAAGGCGCACACCTTGCCCACAAGCAATTTACCATCAGTCACGGTAGATGTCTGTGACAGTCTCTGGGGATCCCTTTGCTGAAGAGGCTCAGGAGCCGGAGCACCCTGCACTTTGGCTCCTATGGGGAACATGAGAGTGAAACTCAGAGTTTGGAGAGTTCTGTAGAATTAACTGCTTGCAAGAAATGGTTTTGTCTGTGGAAACTGCGATGGAGCACGAAGAAATTCCTGTAATTTACTGGCAAATATTTACTGCAATTTCTTCTTGTTGTAAGCCCAACCCAACAATTCTTTAAAAAACAAAAAATGTTCAGATTTGACAGATGATTGCTTCTTTAGAAATACCCCTTTTTAAAATTACTTCTCATTTCTTTTGCCTTTTGTACACAGAGGAAACAAAAGTTCCAAAAGGTAAACATACACTACTCTCTGCCCTGGTGAGGACTGATGGATTCTGTGACCCCAGCCTCAGCCCCCCAGGCCTGCCCTCTAGGCCTGCCCTCCCTGAAATACTAGACTACATTTCTGAGAGGCTCTTCCCTGTAGGGTCCTGAGCTGCTGTTAGAGTCAGACTGAGAAGGAACAGAGAGGGACATACTGAGATGTAGCCACAGAGGGGGGACCTGATCAGGTATACCTACCTGGTTGTTGGCCATGAATAGTAACCACCCTCCAGAGGGCTCAGCAAGTGGTGCCTGTGACATGCAGGTCAACCTGTGGTTTCCTTCACTGTGTCATATATCAAAGCCTCTGAATTCTTAGAAACCATTATTTTTCCCTAACAAAACTCTTTTTTTTTTTTTTTTTTTTTTTTTTTTGCGTATCTCCCTATAAATCTGACTTGAAAAAAATTGTTGAAATGAACCCACGATGTCAAATTTGTTCTAGCTACATGAGGTCACCACTCATTCCACTCTTGGTAGTTCAAGATAAAAGATTACCCAAAGAAAAGGAAGAGATTAAAAGCCACATCTGTAAGTGCAGCAAAACTAGGTGAAAGATCATTAATAAATAGTATGAATTATACTCTCTATATTATATATTAATATAATAATGTATTATATATTAATATAATGATATTAATATTAATATTATATATTAATATAGAGAGTATAATTACTGAAGGTAATAGCAAATTCTAGTTGTTACCATGTGTTGAGTGCTTCCTATATGCTAAGAGTGTCAATGCATCATCTCATTTGATCCTCAAAACAGCCCATGAGGTAGGGTTGTTATCACCTTCATTGTCATGATGAAGAGATGGAGATGACAGCCTCCCCTTCCCAACAGTTTGCAGACCACAAGAGAACAACCAGCAAGGCCCTCTGGCTCAGAGCCCAGGCCCAGGCCCATCTTAGATGCCCTCACCATTACATCACAGCTATCTTGTTCTTTCTTCTTTCTTTTTTTTCCAATTATATATACCATGATATAGTAACAACAAACATTTCTAAATTTCCCAGGAATTCATGAATAGCTAGTATTTCAAAGTAATAACAGCATCTAAGACAGTACCCAAAGTTGTTAAAAAACCAGTTATCTCAGTGAGGTTAAATATGTACTTTTGCTATTAACTTCTTGGGAAATATCAATCATCATCACTAATCATCTGTTATTATGGGACACAAATGGTCCTAACTGTTTAAGATTATAGTCATAAGAAATTGTCCATCTGTGAATTGATAAGATTTCAAACCGACCACCAGACAACTGAGTCATGAAGTTTTTCGAAGTATGTATGTGTCACACACTTAATTCATTGTCCTTGGGAAATATTAACATAAATTGTTAAAGAAATTATTTTAGTGGATTACTACTAGAAATTATATCAGTTTACTAAATTTATGTGGCACCTTTTGTGAGGATATTTTGTGAGGATATTTTGATATTTTGATTTGTGATGATTTTTTTGAACGTGTGTGTGTGTGTGTGTGTGTGTGTGTGTGTGTGAATATATTTTTGATACTGGGGACTAAACCCAGGGGTACTTAACCACTGATCCATATCCCTAGCCCTATTTTGTATTTTATTTAGAGATAGGGTTTCACTGCTTAAGGCCTTGCTAAGTTGCTGAGGCTGATTTGAACACTGATTAAGGCCTTGCTAAGTTGCTGAGGCTGATTTGAACTTGCTAAGTTGCTGAGGCTCCTCCTGCCTCAGCCTCCCAAGCCACTGGGATTACAGGCATGTGCTACCACACCCAGCTAAACTGACTTATACTTATTTTCCCCAGTTAAACTTTGCTCCCTGTTGACTTCAGAGTGTGGAGGCCTACTGCCTCTCAGGAAGGGAATCATGGGCCCTGCCTGGATCAAAGGGAATAGAACAGCTAGGAGTTGTCTCCGGGCACACCTTGAGAGCCATATATTGTTTATAGAGAAAGGAATTCTCTAAATTCCATTGGCCCCAAGCAGCACATTAAGACCCAGTCCTGCTGGACAGCTCTAGGAACAGCTTTAGGACTAGCTCTGGGGAGTATACCAGAGGGACTCTGAGATGACCCATCCAGAAAGCTCACTTCCCAGTGATACTCATCAGGGATTTCAAAAACGGCAAAAGCAGAAATTTCCAGGCCTCTTGTCTTAAGTCTGGAATTGGTACGTTGCTTCTAATGTATACTATTAATTAAGCAGATTGCAGCCAGCTCAGATTCAAGAAAGGCTGGAATAGGAGACTACAAAGGACATGAATACTTAGAGGAATTGATGGTCCACCACACTATTCCCAGGGTACTTTCAATGAGTACCTAATACAATCCACAGTACCTAATACAATGCTTGACTCATACAGGGGGGCTCCCAGCAAACATTTGTTGAATGAATACTACTGCAGCATCTGGCTAATGCTGCACATATAAGAAGCACCAGTGGAAATGCAGAAGTTCAGGTTCTGAAGTCAAAGTTGACGCAACTACTTGCCATGTCACACCTAGAGTGGCAGTCTTTGCTTCTCTGATATGCTGGGGTCTTTCCATATCAAAGTAGATACCACCCTACTTCTCAGCAGGCAACACTTGCAAGCTTTTTTTTTTTTTTTTTTTTTAATGAGAGTCTATTCAAAACACATATTGAACTAATAAATTGCAGAATTTATAAGAAATTATCTGGGGGGAATGGTTAATGTGGAGAGAGGCCAGCAGGGAAGTCTTCCTCTTCTAGAAGAGGCTGTTTCAGGAAAATCTTGAAAGATGGGAGAAGACAATGGATGTCAGAGGCACAAAAGGCAGATGAATGAAATTGGGGGAATAAAGAATGGAGGGCCAATTTGGGCCAGTGTTTGAAAGAGTAGCCCAGGCACTTCCTGCAAAAGTTTGGCAGTGCCTCAGCCAACGTTGAGCGTGTGACAATGAGCCTGAGCTCAGAAGAGTATTTCGGCACTGTCACTCCACGCCTAGGGTTCCCTCCCCCTCTGAGGCTTTCTGGTTAGGTTGAGTTTGAGGCATGGGAAGAACACGGCTATATCTCTTAGGTTCCTGGGTACTCAGGTGCAACAGTGAACTATCTCCATTCCACCACATTTAAAAGTGGCTTCTTTCAAAAGAAACAAGGAAATCTGGGTAGCAATTCGGGCGATCTCCTGCTACCTAGAGCTACCAAGTGGAGTAAAAGCAGTGCCTAAGAAGCCGAGTTCCTTGAAGTACACAGTCCCCAGGACATGTCCCTTGTAGGAGAACATACTGCCAGGGGCTCTGGGCACCTCACACTGTTCTTTGTGACGACCCCTTTCAAGATGTATGTGGGGAGAAGTGGCTGGGAAATCAGCCGGAAGCCTCCATTCTTTTCCCTACTTGATCCACCACCACTGAGTAACTAGCAAATTCCTGGAACTGTCATTACTGTTTTTGTGGCTCTTATTAGGAACCACACTCTTGAGTCATACAACCAGTAAATCTCACTAAATATTTGCCAAGTGCAGAATCCTAAGCCAGGTCCAGAGGGGGAACATCAAGTTCAGAACTGAAAGGAAGTCCCCAAAGCCAATCTGACCCAGCTCCTGGCTTTCAGGAGATGAACTTTGAATAACTAAGGAAGCTAGTTGCTAGGAAATAGGCCTCACTCTAAGCCTCAAGGGCCTCTGGAAATGGATGAACCAATTGGAAAATGAGACTTGAAAGCCAAGATAGACACTCGGTTGACTGGCCCCTTGGAAGAGTGGGTTGAGACGCATTGGTTCTGTAGGCGGAGGTGAGAGGCCACCACTTCTTTGCCTCTGCTGGAGAGAGAATAAGAGGAAATGAGTTTGAAGAACAACATGTTGAACCAAAAATAAACACAAGAACTGCTGACCATCAGCACTATTAAGTTTGGAACACTGAAGGCATTTCAGAGTCTTTAACAAAACAAAAGTATCAGGTATGGTCCTGCCGAAATGCAACAGAAATGACTTAGAGCAATCTCTCCAAAGTCCTTCTGTAGGATCAGCAGTAATCTCTGGGTAAAGAGATTATGGGTGGTAACAGTATATTTTAATTATTTGTTAATTGAATGTATCATAAGTTGTGGTGTGGTGGCACATGCCTGTAATCCCAGTGGATTGAGAAGCTGAGGCAGGAGGATTGCAAGTTCAAAGCCAGCCTTAGCAGTTTAGCAAGACCCTGTCTCCAAATTTAAAAATAAAAATAAAAAGGGCTAGGGATGTGGCCCAGTGATTAAGTGCCCCTGGGTTTAATCCTCAGTGCCGCCCCCCAAATATATATGTGTATGTGTTTGTATACACACACACACACACACACACACACACACACACACACACATATTATCATGGCTATTTTCTGTAGCTTCTAATTTCCTATAATGTGTTTCATTTTATTTATTTATTTTGGGGCGGCGCACTGTGGATTGAACTTAGGGGCACTTGACCACTGAGCCACATCCCAGCCCTATTTTGTGTTTTATTTAGAGACAGGGTCTCACTGAGTTGTTTAGCACCTCGCTTTTGCTGAGGCTGGCTTTCTACTTGTGATCCTCCTGCCTCAGCCTCCCAATCCACTGGGATTTACAGGCGTATAGCCAGCTGTGTTTCATTTTAATAGTAAATTAAGAATATTTATTTTTTAAAAATCCCTTCTAGTCTTCTGCGGCTTAAAAACTGACAGTTCAATTTTTAATCAAGTCATGCATCCGTCACCTGCTTTAGTAGTTAAAGATAATCACTTCCAGTGGGATGATCAAGAAAGTCTCCACAAAGAGAATATTTGAACCACGTTTAGCACAAATAGGATTTTAGTTGACACAGAGCATTTTAGATAGAAGGTGTGTCATGTTCCAAAGTGTACAGGCAAGGACCTGCTTAGCTGGGAAATAGCCAGGCACTGACATGGATGGATTTAGTCAATCAGAAGTATCCCACTGAGGGGCTGGGACTATGGCTCAGCAGTAGAGTGCTCATCTTGCATGTGTGAGGCCCTGGGTTCGATCCTCAGCACTACATAAATAAAATAAAGGTATTGTGTCTAGCTACAATTAAAAAAAAATTTAGAAAAAAGCAAGACCTTGAATATTGGGCTAAATTTTAAAATTGCATGTGTCAGAAAATGGAGAGTAATTGAAGTTTTTGACCTAAGTGTGTGTCTAATTGCTTGTGGTCCTGTGTCATGTGGAGATACACAAGGAGAATTATGCAGAAACATACCCTGACTTCTCTATTCAGATGAATCAACAGAGGTCATCACATATGTGGAAATGAGAACAAAAACAAAACAAAAACAGAAACAAGAAAAAAAAATTAGATGCTGGGTACACACATGCCTGTAATCCCAGAGACTCAGAAGGCTGAGGCAGGAGGATCAGAATTCAAAAACCAGCCCAAGCAACTTTGCAAGGCCCTAAGGACTTAGCAAGATTCTGTCTGAAAATAAACAAACAAATAAATAAAAAGAGCTAGAGATGTGTCTCAATGGTTAAGTGCCCCTGGGCTCAATCCCTGGTAGCAAAAACAACAGCAGCAGCAACAACAAAACCCCCCAAAACATTAGATTTGAATAATTGATAATGATTCAACTACATGTTTTAAAATGTACAATTAGAGAGGAAAGAAAGTGATGATCAATTTTACAAGAACTCAGGGAAATGCAAAGAATAGGATGACATTTTACACATACTCTACTAGCATTAATGAACATATCTCACAACCATAGAACAATAGGCAAAAAGGCAGCAAGAAAAAGAACTCAAAACCATTAACTGACAGGATCAAGTTTATTTTATAGAACACTGTACTCAGCAATAAATGAACACACACTCATTTCAAGTGGCTGTGGAACACATATTATGATAGACTATATCCTGGGCTATAAAACACACCTTAACAAGTTAAAAAGAATTA
Organism: Tamias sibiricus; assembly: GCA_025594165.1. Taxonomy (NCBI): domain Eukaryota; kingdom Metazoa; phylum Chordata; class Mammalia; order Rodentia; family Sciuridae; genus Tamias; species Tamias sibiricus. Next base: position 45,205,867 of record CM046669.1, on the reverse strand, counting down.
GAATCATCCCGATCATATTCTCTGATCACAATGAAATAAAACTAGAAATCATTAACAAAGATAGCAGGAAAATCTCCAAACACTTAGATTAAGCACTCTTCTAAAAAATTCATGGATAAAATATGTTTTAAGGAAAATGAAAGAAAACAAAAAAAACAAAAAAAACTTGAACGGAAAGTTTGGAAATGAAAACATAGTATATCTACATAGAAAATCCCAAGGAACCTACAAAAAATCTCCTAGAACTACTGTGAGTTCAGTAAGATCAAAGATAAACCTGCAAAAATCAATAACATCTTTTCATGCAACACTGAAATTGAAAATAAAACACAGCGGGCTGGGGTCAATCCTCAGCACCATGTAAAAATAAAGGCATTGTGTACAACTAAATAAATAAATAAAATTTCATTTGTAATAAGTGGGAAAAAAATGATTAGTTGTAAACCTCATAAAATGTGAATAGGACTTGTATGCTAAAAGCTATACAATGCTGACAAAGGAAATGAAAGAAATAAATAGAAATAAATCTATTGTGTTCATGGATTGGAAGACTCAACCTGGTCAGTTCTCCCCAGGTTTATAATACAGTATGCATTGCTTAATGATTAGGGTATGTTCTAAGAAAATCAGTGTTAAGCAATTTCATCATAGCGCAAACATTACAGAATGTACTTACACACACTTAGGTGGTCTGGCCTACTACACACATAGGGTACTTGATAATATATATATAGACACACATACACACACACATATATCTCAAAGATGAAATATCACATACACATGATTAAATTGACCACGAGAAAAAATAATGCAATCAACACAAGATGTATAAGGCTGCTACCGTTAACACGGCACACTGTTATACTGTAAACTTTTTAATAAATGGAAGGAATGCACTCTAGAATAATAATCAAAAAGTACAGTGTTCCCAGTTATCCCACTCCTTGGAATTTTTCCAAAAGATCTAAAATCGGCATACTACAGTGACACAGCCATATCAATGTTTATAGCAGCACAATTCACAATAGCTAGATTATGGAATCAACCCAGATGCCAGTAAATGTATCTATGGATTAAGAAATTGTGATATATACATACAATGAAGTTCTACTCAGCCATAAAAGAGAATGAAATGATGGCATTTGCTGGTAAATGGATGGGAATGGAGAATGTCATGATAAATGAAATTCACCAAACTCAGAAACTCAAAGGTCAAATGTTTTCTCTCATGAGCAGAAGCTAGAGTAAAATAAAGGAAAGGGGGAGGGAAGGATAAGATAACATAAAGAACCAATCAAATGTAAGTTAAATTAATTAATACAAAATAATTAATAGGTCCAAAAGAAGTCTAGTAGAGTAGGGGAAGGAAAATGGGAGGAGGAAGGAGGACAGGAAGAAAAGGGGAAGAGCAAGGGGGAATCATGAACTGAAATCTATTTCCATGTGTGTATGGGTTGCCAGTATGAACCCAACTACTATGTATGACTATAAAGCTCTAATAATAATAGAATACTGGACTCAGTCTAATGTTACAAAAACATAGTCATTTACTATCAAGTATCATGTGCTATATATAATTGTATGTTGCACTTTTATACAACTAGAAGCACAGTAGGTTTTTTCATACCAGATCAACATAGACACATGAATAATGTCACATGTTGTCATATGATGGCCACAACTCATTAGGCTACTTACTCAATCTAATTACATTTTAATCTTAATATCTACATTTGAACTATTTTTATTAAAAAGGGTCTCCCTGTGGTATCACCTCCTTATAATCTTACAGGATCACTGTCCCATAATGCATTCTGTTGTTGACCAAAACATCACTAAGTGGTGCATGACTGTCCATGTTAAACAAAATTCCTGTTAAAATACCAGAAATAGGCCGGGCGCGGGTGACACATGCCTGTAATCCCAGCACTTGGGAGGCTGAGGCAGAAGGATTGAGAGTTCAAAGCCAGCCTCAGCAATGGCGAGGCACTTAGCAACTCAGTGAGACCCTGTCTCTACTAAAATACAAAAAAGTGTTGGGGATATGGCCCAGTGGTCAAGTGCCCCTGAGTTCAATCCCTGGTACCAAAAACAAACAAACAAACAAAAAACCCAGAAATATTTTCTGTAGATACACACTATTGTCCTAAAATTTATATGAAAAGGCAAAGGAACTAGAATAGCTAAAATAATCTTTAAAAAGGAGAAATCAGACTATCCAATTTGAAATCATTATATAGCTATTGTAATAGAGATTGTAGAGTCTTGGCAGAGAAACAGACACATAAATCAATGAAACAGAATAAAAAACTCAGACTCACACAAATATGGACACCTGCTTTTTTTTTAATAATAAATTGTGTTGTTGTTTTTTTTTACTTTTATTTTTTATTTATGTGGTGCTGAAGATTGAACCCAGGGCCTCACACATGCAAGACGAGGGCTCTACCACTGAGCCATAGCCCCAGCCCCAACACGTGCTTTTTGACAGTAATGACAAAACAACTCAACAGAGGAGAATAGCCTTTCAACAAATGGTGCTTGAGTAATTCGACACCTATAGGTAAAAGAAATGAACATCAACCTAAGTGACCCAGCTTATAGAAAAACAAACTTAAAATGGACCACACATTCAAGTATAAAAGGCAAAACTATAAATGTTTTAGAAAAAACAGGAAAGCACAAGATTTTGGCTTCAATTCCCAGAACCACTGGAAAAAACATCTTCAGGGTATAGTGCTGGGCAAAGAGTTCTTAGATTTGGTACCAAAAGTATAATCCATAAAAGGAAAAACTGATAAACTGAACTTTATCAAAATTAAAAATTTTGCTCTCTGAAAGACTGTTGAAAGGATGAAAAGACATGTTACAGAATGGGAGAAAATATTTGCAAACTGTACATCTGACAAAGAACTGTTTCCCAGAATATATAAAGTACTCCTGAAACTCAATGATGAAACAACAACAAAAAAAAAAAAACCCAACTATAAAATGTATAAAAGACAGAAGCATTTCATGAAAGAGCATATATGGATAGCAAAGATGAAAAGATATTCAACATCATTAACCACTTGGGAAATGCAAATTAAAGCCATGATGAGATATTACTTAACACCTATCAAAGTAACTAAAACTTTTTTAAAAAAATGATAACATCAAATGCTGGAGAGCATGCAGAGAAATGGAAATCACTCATACATCACTGGTAAGAATTTAAACAGAGTCTGGAAAACATGTTGGCAGTTTCTTTTAAAAAACTACACATTCAATTATTTTATGACTCAGACATTGCACTCTTGGGCATTTATTTCAGAGAAATCAATACATATGTTTACACAAAATCCTGTATTATGAATGTTTGTAGCTGTTTTATTTGAAGTAGCCAAGAACTGGGAAACCATCCAAATGTCCTTAACAATAAATGGTAAACTTTGGTACGTTTATTGCATGGAGAAGTATTCTGTGTGTAAAGGAGCTAATCTCAAAAATCTTACACGGTAAGATAACATTTATATGCAACATTCTTGAAAAGACAAAATTACAGAAATGGAGAAACAGACTGATGGTTGCCCAGGGTTGAGGAGTGGGTAGGGCAAGCATGGTTGGAAGTAATTGTGCTTATTAAAGGGCCACATGAGTGCTCCTTAGGTGATGGAAAGTTCTGTATTTTCACTGTCAACATCCTTCTCAGTTGTGATACCAGGCTATAATTTTGCAAGATTTTCTATTGGGGAAAACTGGGTAAAGGGCACACAAGGTCTCATGGCAAGAAAATCTATAGATATCTCAAAATTACAAAGTTTAATTTTTAAAAAGCAACAAAATGATAACAATGTAGATGTACACTTATTTTCATGGAAAGATATTTATGATGTTTTTAAGTGAAAAAGTAGGTTTCAGTATGATTCATACACACACGCAAGCGTGCATAGAAAAATGTGGGAAAGCAAGAAATGCCAAAATGTTAATACTTATCTCTGTGTGCGTGGTTGGATTATGGGGAGTCTTTTTCTTCTGTATTCTTTTCAATTGATTCTAGATATTATTATCATATATGACCAAGTATCGAAAATATTAGAAATTATAAAATTAACTGATGTCACTGACTATTGAATAACGGGGATGAAATTAGGAAAGTAATTTTCTTATTCTAAAAAAAAGCCACAACAAATTACAAATTTTAAAAGATGGCAAGTCCCCCCAAATTAAGAAAATTCTCTATTATTATTAATTTCCATAATACTTTTTCCTTGCATTTTTTAGCTACTTTTTGCACCTTTCTCTAGAGAGACTATACAGATAATTAGTCTTTTCACATAGTGAATGAAAATTAGAGTTTAAAAAATATTCGAGGAATGGAAATGTAGCTTAGTGGTAGAGTGCTTGCATGCATGAAGCCCTGGTTTCAATCCCTAGCCAAAACAAACAAAAAAACAAAAATTCAGATAATTTCTTTCAGCCTTACAACATATTATTTATTAGTAATATCATGTAATTTTTTAGAGTTGTCAAATTTGGAAAAATCTATTATTTATTTATTTATTTATTTACTTATAGATGGTGCTGAGGACCAAATCTAGTGCCTCACATGTGCTAGGCAAATGCTCTACCACTGAGTCACAACCTCAGCCCAAAAATCTATTAACTTTTAAAAATAAATGAGTTGTCATTTTTCAGGGCATTTTATGTCTTCTTTTCCAGTATTTCATATTAAATATTCTTGTAAGTGATGAAACTCATTAAACAATTTGTCACTGATACCCTCATGATAGTGGCATATTATGAGCTTGGCATTATGATCACCAATGTCAGTATTTATTTGTGCTTGCACAATTATTGGATCATCAAACCATTCAAACACCTGTGCACTGCTTCCAATTGACATTTATCTTTTCCTCTGAATGAACTATTGCCTCAAGTATAGTCTGGGAAATTTGTTATTATAATTTGCCTATGGATGTCAGAAAACTTTCTCATGATTTCAATTGCTTATCATTATCTGCTTTTTATATTTTCTGAATTCTGTATATTTTTTTCTTTCAGTTCTTTGAATTCACAAATAAATATAGAGATAACAAAAAAAATGGTGCTCTTCATCTGTGAACAAGTCTGTAATTCTAATTTGTTTATTGAGATACTCTACAATATATTTTCAAATGGTAAAGTGTCAAATTCAAGTTTTATGAAATTTATCACTCCTGTTGACAAGAAAGAGAAAAAAAACCCTAAGTTACATTCATAATCGTATAAGCCGTATTGTTGATTTCATTCCTTACCTAAGAGAATTCTTTTTTGAGTAAATGTAAACAAGAACTGAATCCTCTGCTTATAATCCTATATGTGTGATGATGTGAAGAATTTCAAATGTACACCTGCTGGGACTGTACATTTCAAATGTGGTTTCTCCTTCACCACCCACATATTTCTGGCAGTATAGGATATTTTTATGTCTTAGTTCAAAATTTACTGCTGGCTGGGTGTGGTAGCACATGTCTGTAATCCCAGCAACTGGGGGAGGCTCAGGCAGAAGCCAATCTGAGCAATTGAGCAGCGCCCTAAGCAATGTAATGAAACACTGTCTCGAAATAAGAAATAAAAAGGGGCTGGAGATATAGCTCAGTTAGTAGAGTTCTTGCCTCACATGCACAAGGCCCTAGGTTTACTCCCCAGCACCATACACACACACACACACACAAAAGGGAATGGGGATGGGGATGTGGCTCAGTGGTTAAGTGCCTCTGAGTTCAATTCTCAGTACAAAAAAAAAAAAAAAAAAAAAAAAAGATATATATATATATATATGTGTGTGTGTGTGTGTGTGTGTGTGTGTATGTTTATAGTTGGGTGGTTTAGCACAGTGAGTAGTGGGAATATTCCTGGAGGCCATATAACTAGCAAAAATGTGACTCCATATAGAAGGGACTGCAAACCACATGCATATATCTTTTTTTTTTTTTTTTTTTTTTTTTTTTGGTAGCGGGGATTGAACTCAGGGGCACTCAGCCACTGGGCCACATCCCCAGCCCTTTTTTGAATTTTATTAGAGACAGGGTCTCACTGAGTTGCTAAGTGCCTCACCATTGCTGAGGCTGGCTTTGAACTCTAATCCTTCTGCCTCAGCCTCCCAAGTGCTGGGATTACAGGCATGTGCCACTGCGCCCGGCCACATGCATATATCCTAATGTGCAAATATTTCTTATTAGCCCTCCTTTGCAGGGTCCCCCAAATACCTGTAGTGATTCCTACAGAGGAGACTGAGGGAATGATGAGGTGAAAACAAACAGTGGTCTTAACTGCAGGAGCCCTGTTTGGGGAGCTGGCTTGAATTGCGGTTGACTATGGGCCATGGAGATTTGGGCATTGTCGCCTTCCGTGGTCGGGACTTGGCCCGGGATCTCCTGGGACTTGGCCCGGGATCTCGAGTGACTTCAGCCAAGATTGCGGATCGGGTCAGCGCCATTTTGGTGGTGTGTGTGGCGCGTGTTAGTCGTTGTTAGAGCCAGAGAGAAAAGTTATCAGAATTAAAAAGCTGTTTGTTTCCAGTTCGCCTCTGAACTTCTTCCTGCGGCTTCGTTGTTCCAAGCGGCCATCGCTTCAGGCGGCAACACTTAACCATTATGGTTTAAATATCCCATTTTTGCAAATTTTATTAAAATTTATCACCCTGTGCACACATTGCTAGCCCCTTCTGGGCCATGACAGGGACCTGTGCAAGTGAGGCATCCTGAAACTTAAGCTCATCAACTTCCAGCAAATTTGCCTCAGCCTCCACTCTTCCCAACATCTTCCAAACTCCACCCCCAGTTTCCTGGTTTACTGCCATCACCTCTTGTGTCTTCCTTGCCCATTTCAGTCTATTAACATTTAAATCAGATCATGTTATATGTCTGCTCAAAAGCCTCCAGAGTTTCTCATCTCACTCTAAGTAAAAGCCACACAGCCCAGAAGGCCCTGCATGACCATGGCTCTTATTGCCTTTCTGAACTCATTTCTTGGTATCCACACCTTCCTTAATACACTCAGACACATGAGCCTCCGGCAGTTTCCCAAATGGTCAGGCATGCTTCCACTGGGCTTTTGCATTTGCTGTTGATGCAGCCTGGCCCACTTCTCCCAGATGTTCACCCTTCCCCTAATCCCTAGTTCTTGTCCTGGCTTCATATTTCTCCATAAAATATAAAACATATCTCCCAATCACCTAACACACTACATTGGGGGGGGGGTGTCTGTTTCCCTCTTCTACAATGTGAGCCTCCTGAGGCACGACTCTTTTCTTCACTATCATATTCTGGCGCCTAGAACTGTGTTTGACACACAGTGGCTGGCTTCTAGTAACACAGTGATCTCTGCCTTCAACTCTCTATTCCTTAGCCCCACCAGAAGCCCACAGGACCATCTTCTGAGAAAGACCAGTGAGAGTACAATTACCAAAAGGTCAATTTCCCTAAGAGAGAAAAGCAAAAGTGAACTAGTGACAGAATTTTCTAGCATTTGAGTGACTTGTTTTCATAAAGAGCTGTCTTCTTGTGAAGTGACTCACCACCAGTGGATTTGACCACTGAGCTATAAACCTCCTGTACCTCCTTCTCCTGTCCCCGAAGATGTAATCCAGGGTCATTGTGGGATTAATAGGAAATTGCCAAATTATATCATTTCTATTCTCAGTTTAAGAAAAAAATATATAAACAAAAAAGACAGAAGTAAAGGAGACATATGAAAATTTTTTCTTGTTTTTTTTCTTTGTTTCAATTTTTCTTTCTCCTTCTGACTTAAGAAGGATGAAATGAACCAGAAAATATTATAGAAAAGCAGGAAAAACAGGCTGGTAGGACATATGCTTGATCAAAGAAGTGCTGGCACTCCCATGTGGCAAATGAGCTTAGTACCATTTAGTACATAATATGAACATATGTGTATTACTTATAAATATGAAATGTTTGAAGATGTGAACACAAAACTGTTTTCCAAAAAAGAGTTTAAAAGAAATTACTTAATATTTCAAAAAGAATTCAACAAAAGAGATTACTTAATATTTCACTATCACAAGAAAAATGCTGCCAACTTGGCATAGTTTCTTCCTATCTTTTTTCATATGCATAGATTTTTATACATATACATGTACTTTTTGGAATCTTCATTTTTCCCCCTCTTTTTTTTTTTTAATTTATTTATTTATTTGCTTTATTGTACACAATGGTTTATACATGGTGCTGAGGATCGAACCCGGGCCGCGCGTGTGGAATCTTCAGCCACAATTTTCCCCCTCTCTTTACCTCACTTCAAATGGACCTTCTGTATGACAAATTTGCCTGCATGCTTGTAACTTTTAAGGATATATTCTATACTGTGAGATAATTTGGTAAGCTATTCAACTATAATTGGACATTTATATTGCTTACAGATTTTCACTCTTAAAATGTTATGAACTCTTAGTGAATATAGTATTTTTCTCCTGAGTATATTCAATGATCTTCCTGGGACTACTTTATAGAAATGGGAAAACTGTGTCAAATGATGACTTTTATAGTTATTAAAAGTTATAATACAATTGCTTTCTAATAGATTTGCACTGATTTACAATGATGCCAGCAACTATTTACTAAATTCAAGTAGGTATTTTGCCAAATTTAGTATTTTAAAAGGATTCTTATTTTAACATGTATTTTCTTCTCTATTTTTTTTTTTTTGAATTATTTTCTCTGTTGGAAAATGCCAGTTCATTGTCACTGGTACAATTTACCTTTGTGGAGTTGTCAGTATTTTTCTGATTTCTTTTTTTTTTTTATTACTAAATGATGGGAATGACTGAGTATAAAGGCATTTCTTTAAGTTGTCAATGAACCTTTATTTATTTATTTGTATGTGGTGCTGAGGATCGAACTCAGATGCCTCACACATGCTAGGCAAGAGCTCTGCCACGGAGCCACAACTCCAGCCCCTTTCTGATTTCTTTTCATGGGCTCTATTTAATAGTCTAATCCTTGATCATAAGCACTATATATTTCCAATTTGTTTTAAATTTCTAGTTATGCTGCCATTGAAAACAGTTTAGCACTTTACATAGTTCAGATCTTAACCAATGTCATTTCTCCTATCAAGTATAGTCTTCGAAAATCCTCTCCTTGTCCTAATCCCAGGGCATTAATAAGGATTTACTTCTCCCTGATTTTATTTCTGTATCTATTTAATCCACTAATTCTGACGTATGATATGTATATCAAATTGATCTCTTCCCTTATGCATAAGGAGAAGACTAAGCCTATATGAAAAGTTATTGTGTGCTGGGATATGGTCCTACGACCCATGAAGAGAGACATGGGAAGGTATGGCCCCAAAGAACTTAGAATGTGGTTCAGCAGGAACAGAAAAGGCAATGGAATGAAGTGCACTTAAATGTCCAATGGGTTTTTACCTTGCCCTTTCCTTTGGTAACCAACATTGGGGAATGAAAGCACTTCTGAACATTATGTGATTTGCAACAGAGGTTTTCTTGTTTTGTTGGAGTCCTTTGAATTTTTCAAGAAAGGCCGCTCTCAGTTGACCACTGCAAGCACTTTTGGGCAGAGCGCTGTGCTAGGCACATTGTGTGTACTGAGTGAGATGCAAAAGTAATATCCCAAGGCAACCATGAGTTAGTTCAGTGATGAAATAAAACGGGAGATGAGAAAAGAAATCTAGGCAGAAAACCCGGGGTAGAATGGCTCAGCCCTGCAACCTTGCTAGTGTTGTGTGCAGCATGGTGTCTATAGCGCCGAGACCACTCTCTGTCCCCCCTCTGCCTCGCACCTCCTCCTCTGTCCTCGATTGGCTGAAGCCCCTGTCAGAATCTCCACTAGCTTTCCTGCCAGCAGCCAAGCAGCCAAGTTCACGCAAAGCTCCTCTGAAAGCTTTAGCAAAGGGAAGGTCTTAAATCCTGGCGGAGAGCCATGTACATCAGAAATCAGGCAGACCAGTCTCCTATCCACGCACTGCGGCGCTAAAGGCCAAAGTAACTAACACTCGCAAGGCTCTTCTGAACTAGGTCCCACCGGTCCACCCAGATTCGCGGTTATCTTTGTTTCCCGATGCTCACAGCATGTAGAAGATAAACTTGTAACTGCTAGTTGTCCTTTGCTGAATACAATCATCTTGGCTTCTTATTTTTAACAGGTAGGCTAGTGGAGGCGAACACTCCATACTTCTACCAGTGTCCAGTATGGCATGAGAGTGACATCCACACATTTTAATTTTGCCACACCTGCCTGCCACCTTAATCTGAAAAAAGATCTGGTCCTTTTAAACTAAGCGTGGCGGGTCCTTATCTTTCAAGTGACGTCCGATGCAGCAGATTTGCTTTCAGAAAAGCCTGTTACCGTTTCTGCCCCTGCCCACCCTCCACTCAGGGAATTCACCCAAGCCGCCCCGCCTAGTTCTCTCGCCCAGCTGGGAGGGACGATGTGAAAAAAGGATAGGTGCTCTCCGCAGAAAAGCCCTGGGACGCCCGGGGCTTTAGGGTGTGCAGTGGGACTCCGCGAAGCCGGCTGACCCCGCCTCCAGCCTGCGCCTCCCGGGCTGCGGAAGGAGTGAGAGTGGCTCTCCCAGGTGACAGATCGCCCTGGAGAAAGTCCCCTACGAGGCTGTGACCCGCGCTAGGGGGCGGCGGGGAGGCGTGGCCGATGCGCAGGAAGATGTCGTGATGGGATGGGGGGAAAAAACCACCAACCCCAAAACCCACCCACTTGTGTTTCTCAACTCGAGTTCCCCTAGAGCGGTCGAAAGACCCCAAAGGATGTGCCGTGCCTCCCTGACCCCCACCCGCCCGGCGTCACCTCTTGTGGGTGGGTTTCTCATTCCCCCCTAGGTTTCAGAGCCATCATGTGACTTCCATGAAGCGAGGGGCCACTGCAGAAAGCCGCGACAGGGGTGGGATTTGGGACCCCGAGGTGCAACAACAGGGCGGGGAGAGGAGGAAATCAGGCGGGGGTGGGAGACGGAGGGGGCGGGGCGGCCTTGGGGACGGGAAGGACGGCGTGCTGGGACTGGGGGAGGGGTGGCCGCGCGAGCGCGCGGAGCTCGGAGGAGCCGGGAGAGCGGGAAGCCGAGGGGGCGGGGCGGAGGGCCGACGGCCGGCAGGTGCCGGGGCGCGAGGATGCCGGGGGCGCGAGAGCACCGGTAGGCAGAGCCCCGCGTGCAGGGCGCCGCGGGCGGGGCGGGCGGCCGCTGCTCCGCCAGGCTGCTCGGCGGGGCGGGGCGGAGCAGAGGAGCGCTCGGCATGTCGCAAGGGCTCCTGACCGACAGTAGCGTCCTGCAGAGGAGCGTCGCGGCGCCTGGGAACCAGCCGCAGCCGCAGGTAGTGGACTAGGCGCGCAGGGAGGACCTCAGGGGCGCGAGGGCACTGACGCCTAGCTGGGCTAGGGGCGAGGGACGCTGCGGGGAGGCGAGGAGGTGGGTGCTGGAGTTTCCGGGTGGTGACCGCTAAGGTGCGGGGGTGTAGGGCGCAGCCCCTAGCGCCGCACAGCCGGGAGTGGGGGTGGGGGTGGGGGAGATTCAGCGGCCCCGACGTGTGCCTAGGTCTGGTCGCCCAGTTCAAGCTCGTGTCCGCGGCGCCTAGGACAGCTTCAGCGCCTTCGACCGTGCAGACCTGAGGGCGCCTGTACCTAAATGGGCCCGGCACGTGGGGCGTCCGGAGCAGCCCCGGCCCTGCGTGGCTGTCAGCTACCACTCCACTTTTCAAGCGCTTGGCCCTTACCGGCGCCTCCGGGAGGGGGCGAGAGCGCCATATGGGGGAATTCAGTCCAAAGACTGAATTTGCGGTTGGTCCCCGTATCCAACCTCCTTGCTGCCGCCCACATGGGGAACGGGACGGTTCAGCTCGGAGTATGGGATAGGGATCCCTCGGTGAGCAGATTCACCCCAGTGCTGGTGAAAACCCTTTACTCCCAACCAGTCAGTCCCCTGCGATGTCCCCAGCAACTTTTACAACTGCGATAGACTGGAAACTTGAGATCAAGTTTCCCGCAGAGATGGCCATTAGGAGGCATCGCACCCAGCTGCTGTAGGATCAGGATCCAGTCTTTCATTCTTATGGCTGCCCCTCCCAAGCACATAGTGTCATCCAGTGACACTAGAGTGTCACAGAGATCTGAGTTTGGGTCTCACCTTGGCCACGCAGGCTGAGTAATTTTGACAATTTGCTGATTCCGAGTCACAGTTAACCCACCTATAAAAATATAACAACATCTCAGGATTTTTATGAGGACTAAATGAGATATCGTTAATATATAAATACCTCACGACTTTGCTCACCTTTTTGCCTTAATTAAATGTTTCTGTCTTGTTGACAGGTGACCACATATGATTGGCGATAAATCCAGTTTAGAGGGTTAGCTCCCAGAAGGCAGGATGCTTGTCAATCTTGTGTGTCCTGTGCCTTTTTGATTAAGAAGAATAAAGAGACATGATTTAGTGACGAACACTATAGGAGATTCAATTAAAAATAGCAACCTCAACACAGGCCAGTAACTGCTGGAGAGCATACTGTGTATAGGGAGCTTCAGGACAAAATCTAGTTGCATGGTACACTAGCCCCAAACCTTAGGCCCTTTTTGGCAGAAAGCCGCAGAGGTCAATGACCATTGTTCTGGTCTTGTATTTCTAGTGCCTAGGAGAGTACCTGGCACATGGTAAATGCTCAGTTAATATTTATTGAAAGAATGAATGAATTGCACTTACAAGGAAATTGGAAATTCAGAAAATTTAAACCATTTACCCAAGGCCTTATTGATAATACAGGACAAAATTAGGATCAGTGAGATTGTGAAGTTTATGCTAAAGTTCCATGCTTGACCCCATATGTCCCTGCCCTGTGATGTTCTGATTATGTACTACATTTTTACACCATCTCTGTACCCTGCAGCATTGCGTCCAGGCCACTTCTATTTGTTATGTATGTTATTTATTCTTCTTCTTTTATTTTTATGCATATGTTGGAAATTCTTACCTTCAGTAATTATGTGTCTTTCTTATTCAGAATATAATACTAAATAAAATGATAACTGAAAATATCATTATTAGGTATTTTTGATATTTGCTTCCAGTAATAGTAATAAATTGAGGAGCTTTCTTTGATCTGTACCCCACTCACCTCTTGTTTTTTTAAAGCCCTTAAGGGTAGTATTTTTTTTTTTCCTCCCTTTGTATCTTCTCATGAGGTTCTGGAAAGCAAATACTGCTGTCCTTTTCCATGTTTCCTATCCTGAATGAAGTGTCTTTACCATGGTAAGTACGTTATTCCACCTGCCTATGTCACAGTGCCTCTTGAAGGATTTGACTCCATTTGGCTGAATCTCATTGATAGTGAGGCTTTCAAGACATCATGAATTTGATTTTTTATTCACTCTGACCTCCAAAGCAAAATGTCAGTCAAGCATTGTTCAAATGAGCACATTGTTGGGGGTGTGCCTTGGTAGAGTTATGTAGTTGCAATCAGTTACAAGTGTGTGATCATGATTCACCCAAACTATCAAAAGTATCTGCTAGTGTGTGGTGGTGTAAGAGCTGACACAAAGCAAGTTCCAGAGAGCAGATGGCCTCCAGCTTTCCCAGGCTCAGATGAGCAACACTTACACCACAGCTCTTCCAGGCCTACGCCTTTGTGGGATAGAGGTTTGTGAACGTTGGTTTGGAGACCAACAGACCTGAGTTCCACTTCCCACTTACCCCCATACTAGCTGTGATACCTGGAGCAAGTTCCTTAACGTATCTGAGTTTCTTATTCCTCATCTTTCTTTTTTTTTAATATTTGTTTATTTGTTTTAGGTGTACATAATGCCTTTATTTTTACGTGGTGCCAAGGATCCAACCCGGGTCGCGCATGTGCTAGGCGAGCGCTAAACTGCTGAGCCACAACCCCAGCCCCTCCTCATCTTTCTTTTATAGACTCTAGGGCCTCACACATGCTAGGCAAGCCATTTACTACTGAGCTACAGCCCCAGCCTTCAGCCCTTACCTTCCCCTACCCTCAGGATTGAACACTGGGCCTCACTCATGGGAGGCAAGCACTCTACCACTGAGCTGTATTCCTAGCCTTTTTCAAATGTTATTTTGAGACAGGATCTTGCTAAATTGCTCAGTCTGGCCTTGAACTTGTAATCCTCCTACTTCAGCCTCCCAGGTGGGAATTTCAGGTGTGCACCACCACATTCAGCACCTCCAGCCCATCTTTTAAATGATAGCCACAGTACACATTTCTCAGGGTGGTCTTGGGGACTAATAGCTAAGCAGAGGCCCAGCATGCAGTGAGTGCTCCTTAAGATGCTGGAGCTCGGTGAGTGATGTTGAGTGAAGAAAGAGGGCAGAGAAAGACAAGGCAAGGGGCATCGACATCACACCTCCCAAATGTCATCCCCAGAGTCCTGAGGATGATGACAGGAAGGTCCGAAGGAGAGAAAAAAAACCGAGTTGCTGCTCAGAGAAGTCGGAAGAAGCAGACCCAGAAGGCTGACAAACTCCACGAGGTGAGACTGGTGGGGCAGAACCACATGAGAGCCATGAGGAGGAGCCATGCTCTGCCCATAACACTGTCCTTGTCGTTACTAAATTCTGCTGGGTCCTTCCAGCCCAGTGTTCTGATTCTTTGTTTGTGGACCTCTTCATCTCTCCCCTGTCCACTGGGTGCCTCACATTAAAGTTTCCTGCATTATAAAACAAGACAAAGTGCCCTTTCTTGATTCTGATTACCTTTCAAGTTCTTGCTCCATTTCTTCACTTGTCTGGTTTTTTTTTTTTTTTTTTTGGTTCTTGGGATTGAACTCAGGGGCACTCAACCACTGAGCCATATCACCAACCCTATTTTGTATTTTGTTTAGAGACAGAGTCTCACTGAGTTGCTCAGTGCCTCACTTTTGCTGAGGCTGGCTTTGAACTTGCAATCCTCCTGTCTCAGCCTCCTGAGCCACTGGGATACAAGTGTGTGCCACTGCCCAGCACTTCTCTGCTTCTTAAAAACAGTATCCACTTTTAGCTGTGGGTGTAGATCAGTGGTAGAGTGGGTAGAGTGCCTACCTCACCCATTGCAAGTTCCTGGGTACCATCTACAGTATTGAAGAAAATAAAAGAGTAGCTTATTGCTGCCTCTGTGCTCTTGTTTTCTATTTATTCCTCTTCTATTATTTCATTCCTGCTTCTCCTTACTCTACCTAATTCATGTAGACGCATATACCCCTGCAGAAGCTGCTCTCCTGGATGCCAATGGGACATTCTTCCTGTTTTCATCCTCCTTGACCTTGCTGAAACTTTTTTTTTTTTTTTTTTTTTTTTTGGTACCAGGGATTGAACTCAGGGGCACTCAACCACTGGGCCACATCCCCAGCCCTTTTTTGTATTTTATTAGAGACAGGGTCTCACTGAGTTGCTAAGTGCCTCGCCATTGCTGAGGCTGCCTTTGAACTCGCCTTTGAACTCGTGATCCTCCTGCCTCAGCCTCCCAAGTACTGGGATTACAGGCGTGCGCCACCACTCCCGGCTCTTTGCTGAAACTTTTGACACCCTTCATTCATTCCTTCTTGAAGCTTTCTCCTCTTGCTTCTAAACGACCACATTGCCTAGTTATTCTGATTCTCTTCATCTTTTTTTTTTTAATTTCGTTAACTTTTCTACCTTTGTTTTCTTAAATGATGGTGTTGACCAGGGTTTCAGACCCTGCTGTTTCTTAATCTCATGCTGGAAGATTTATCTATTTATCTGTGAATCTGTTCTTCAGAACATCAGCTCCAAACAATTAATTATTCCCATCAGTTCCCCTGCCCTAGACCCAAACCACACCATTTGCTTAGATATCTCCAGATGGTTCTGCTGCAGGCTCCTGGGATGAACCACATTCATAATGGAATGCTAAGTCTGTTCACTCTGAGACTGTCTTCACAGGATCTTCACATTGTGGTTAACAGACCAGCCACATTTCTTATCATTCATATCAGAAGCCTGGTGTCTGAGTCTGTTTTCTGTTGCTATAACTGACTGCCACAGGTTGGGTAATTTATAAAGAATAGTTTATTCGGCTCAAGGTTCTAGAGCCTGGGATGTCCCAAAGCAAGATGCCACCATCTGCTTTGCATCTGGTGAGGGCCTTCTTGCTGCATTAAAACATGGCAGAGGGCATCCCATGATGACCAGGCAAGCAAACCAAAGAGAACTTGTTTTATAAAAAGCCATTCCCACAATAACCCATTAATAGATTCATCTTTTCACAGAAGCAAAACTTTCATGACCCTATCACTTCCCAAAGGTCCCAACTCCCAACACTACTGCATATAGAACCAAGCTTCCAATACATGACCTTTCGGCAGGGGGAGGAGGGCACATGCAGACCCCAGGCTGGGATTTATCTTCAACTATTTCATTTTCCTCAATCCTTAAGCATAAACCCATGTAATCCCATGGCTGGGAATGGCAACTGTGCATACCAGGAACTGACTTCAAAAGCACTCGAGAACTATCCAAGGAATTCCTGGCAGTCTTTGCATGGAGTATGTGTGCTTAATTAAAGATTTTAGTTTCACTCTTTCCTGCCATGCTTTCTCATCATAGATTGTCTCAGCAAGAACATTCTGGAACATTGACAGCACAGATACTCATGTATAATTGAGAGAGGAGAAGAACTGTTCCTGAAAACTCTTCTAGCAATGCACAGAGGACAAATTTTGAATGCACATACTCCAGAGAGGCATGACACACCAATATACACTTACAGTGTGGCATAAGTTATAAATGTCAGATTCTTTCCTGGAAGTGGGATAGCTGAGCCCTATAAAGAGACTAGAGTGTCCAGACTAGAGTCAGGAAAGTTCTTTCCATCCTTTATTCTATAAAATTTCTACGGAAGAATTGCAATGCCCTTTGCCTCCTTTCTTCCTTCCCCCTTGCTCCTGAAGCAATTGTGGTTCTAGCTTCGTGTTATCAAATATCCCCGAGAGGGGGCTTGTGGCTCACAGTGCATAGCCCTTTATTCAGACCATGTATACAGCAGGACAGCGAGAGCTCTCGAGAAGTTTCTAGTCCAAGTCAGGTGCATTATCAATTGTTAGTCCTGAGTGATTATGTAGACAGTGGTGACTAAGTGTCTTGAACAAGATCTTTTATGGAGTAGGTCAAATAGATTCATTTTATAAATATTTATTAAGCACTCCTGTGGCCAAGACATTACTTTTGGGTCCCAAAAAGAAGAGGAAGATCTTATTCCTGTCTGTGGGAAGCATAAGATTTCCCATAGAAAACTTGTTAGTTTCTTACTGCTGCTGTAACAAATTATTACAAATGTGGTGGCTTAAAACAACAAATTTACTATCTTACAGTTTTGGCAGGTGGACCTCTGAGATGCATGTCACTGGGCTAAAATCAAGGTGTCATCAGGGCTGCATTTTCCTGGAAGCTCTGGTGAAGATCTATTTCTTTGCTTTTTCCATCTTCTAGAGGCTTCCATGTTCCTCAGGTTGTGATCCCCTTCCATCTTCAAAACCAGCAATGGCCAGTCGAGTCTTTCCCATGCTTACTCTGATACTGGTTCCATCATCACATTCTCCTAATTCCTCTTTCACATACAAGGACCCTCATGATTACATTATACCTCCCTAGGTAATCCAGGACAATCTCCCATTTTACTCTTCTTAATCACATCTGCAAAGTCCATTTTGCTATGTGAGGCAACATAGACATGGGTTCTAGAGACTCAGATATGGATATCTTTGAGGGAACATTATTCTGTCTGCTACAGAAGGTAAAATAAATATTCATATAGCTTCTTGGCTGGAGATGTAGCTCAGAGGTAGAACACTTGCCTAGCATTTGGGAGGCCTGGGTTCTATCTCCAGCACTGAAAAAAAAAAAAAAAAAGAGGAATATTCATGTAGCTCTACTACATTGTCAAAAAAAGACCCCCCGATGAAATATGAGTTCTTTCTCAATTTCTAATACTGTTGGATTTGATAATCAAGTGAATCAGGTGCCTGGGAACCACATTTACTCCTTTCTGGTCCCTCTTTTTATTTTTTTAATTTAATTTTTAAATTTGTTTTAATTAGTTATACATGACAGTAGAATGCATTTTATGCACTTTGATATATCATACATAGATGGAGCATAATTTCTCATTTTTCTGAGTGTATATGTTGTAGAATCACATTGGTCATGCAGTCACATATATACATAAAGTAATAATGTCTGTT
Organism: Tamias sibiricus; assembly: GCA_025594165.1. Taxonomy (NCBI): domain Eukaryota; kingdom Metazoa; phylum Chordata; class Mammalia; order Rodentia; family Sciuridae; genus Tamias; species Tamias sibiricus. The sequence goes on along the minus strand of CM046669.1, from coordinate 45,187,664 downwards.
TCTTTCTACTATCTTTCCTATCCCCCACATCCCCTCCCCTCCCCTCCCTTCACTTCCCTCTACCTAATCTAAGGTAAGGCTATTCTTCTCTAGTGCCCCCCGCAATTGTGAATTAGCATCTGCATATTAGAGAAATTATTTGGCCTTAGGTTTTAGGGGATTGGCTTATTTCGCTTAGCATGATATTCTCCAACTTCATCCATTTACAGGCAAATACCATAATTTCATTCTTCTTTAAAGCTGAGTGATATTCCATTGGGGGGGAAATATATATATATATATTATATATATATATATATATATATATATATATTTATTATATATATATATATATATATCACACATTTTCTTTATCCATTCATCTATTGAAGGACACCTAGGTTGGTTCCATAGTTTAGCTATTCTGAATGGAGCTGCGGTTTTCTGATCCTCTTGAACCATGGGGCCTTCCATGGAGGCCTTGCCTGTCCTCTTGCCCATAGGCTGTGTTGCCTGACAGTTATGCTGCTGTCTTTTCCAGAACTGGGGTGGCTTGATCTGGAGCCCAGTCCCTACAGGAAAGAACACCTTCTTCTCCTGTTCCTCAGTGTGGCCTGAGGCATATGTCAGAATATGCACCACTGGCAGGTCACCTCAGCAAGGCAGCCCTGTTGAGAAACAGTGTCAAGGTTAGGACAGTGGCTCCCTCCGCATACAGACCCCCAAACCATCCCTCACCTTACCCTCACTAGCTACACATAAAGAAGGTGTCAGGGGTGAGTGACTGGCTTAGGAAAGTAAAAATGCATCCTGAACAATTTGCAGAATGAGAGGAATATTGTCTCTGGACCAAAAGGTTCCTAATCAATTATCCCTTCCCTGTGGATTCCCGGACTCCTACCAGGAAGGCTTCATGATTACAGGAATCCCTGTTCTGCATGGCCAGCAGTTTAGCAATAGGATGTTGAATGGCTAAATCTACATACTAGAGGTGGGGCTGACTGTAGAAAGAATGTGGTAAAGAATTACTACGCGGGCTGGGGTTGTGGCTCAGCGGCAGAGCGCTTGCCTAGCACGTGGGCGGCCTGGGTTCGATCCTCAGCACCACTTAAAAATAAAACGCATTGTGTACAACTAAAGCAAATAAATAAATATTTTAAAAAAAAAAGAATTACTACGCGCACGCCTGTAATCCCAGCACTTTGGGAGGCTGAGGCAGGAGGATTGCGAGTTCAAAGCCAGCCTCAGCAATGGCGAGGCACTTAGCAACTCAGTAAGACACTGTCTCTAAATAAAATACAAAAAAAAAAGGGCTGGGGATGTGACCCAGTGGTCAAGTGCCCCTGAGTTCAATCCCCAGTACCAAAAAAAAAAGAATTACTACGCTCCAGTGACCTGAGTGCAGAGCACTTAGCACACTGATGCGGGTCACAGCAGAAAGCCCCTGGAGACTCCTGGGGCTCAGGAAGCTGCCCGCTCTCTGCTGGATCTGCTGGAGATAGTAGTCCCGCAAAAGGACTTCCCTGGTGTGCTCCCCTTTCCCAGCGTGGTGTGGAATTCCTAATGTCAAAGTAACTCAGACTCTTCACTTGCCTTTCTTGAATACCTCCAAGGGTGATGACTAGAGCCCACTTTGTTTAAAATTCCCACTTTTCTCTTCTGTTCACCTTGCTCACACACCCAGTTATTCTTGAGCCCCTGTCAACTCCAGCAGCCTGAAAACACTCCTTCAGCTTCCTCTGTTTTGAGTTTCTTGGCCATTTCCCTCTGCTTCCAGTTCTCCATCTTGAAAGACAGATGATTGTCCATCAAAGTGAGATAGGCCAGGGGAGCCCAGGGAGAGAAGGGCTGAGCTCACTCCTCAGAGTGTCCCAAGAGCAGGAGTCAGTTGCTGGCAGTTGGACTGTGGCAATGAGAAGCGGTTCCCAGCATGTGTCTGTGACCCTCCCTGTTCACAGTTTTCAAATCATCCCTTCATTGCACTTACACCTCTCACGGGGTTTTTGACCTCCATTCATCTCTGAACATCAGGCACATGCCAGAGTCCACATTCGCCAGTGGGAACCCAAGCCATGTGCCAGGCTTTCTGAGACAAGCTGGAAGTTGGTTCAGAAATGGGTCAGAGTGGTTTGACCAGGCACCCAAAGATGTCAGACTGAGAAAGAATTTTGAGTCAGAAAAGGAAGGCAGCAATGCCATCCCCAAGAGCCCTAAATGTCACAAAACTGACAAAGTACTTGGGCAATACGGTTGTGGTATGTGTTGCCATGGTTTTTTCAGCTATTGCATGTTTTAAGAGAATGTTTCATGTCAGTACCCAGTTGGTTTAGAAACTGATTATGACACGAATTGGTACAGTCCTTGCTGATGACACAGCATCTGCTGGGAAGTGTATCAGCTTAAGGCTTGGGAATGGGTGAATTGTAAAGTCCTGAAATCTCATGGCCTCTTACTTCTGGTAACCACCATGGGGGAATTCGGGCCCAGGCACTGCCAACCAAAAGCAAAATTGCTGATGCTGCCTGAGAGTTGCAGTTGACCTGGACATAGGGCATCAGATCCCAAGTCTGTGTGACCTTGGAAATGTCACTGTGCCTCACAGAGCTTCAGTTGTCTCACTTATGAAATTGGGTCTGTGTGTGGCTGTGTCCTCCTGGTGGTCTTTTCCTACCTCTCCTTTCCTTCCCACCAGAATTATCATCTTTGGTCCTTGGTACTCACATTAGCTTCTCTATCAACCTCAATCCTGTCTTCTTAGAAGAAGGCTGAACCCTGACAACCCCCAGACTGTTCCCACTTGACCTCTCTTAGGTGCCCAGAACAAGGTTTTTCAGCCTCAATACTGTTGACATTTGGAGATAGACAATTTCTTGTTGTGGGGGGCTGTCCTGTGCACCGTAGGTCACTGAGCGGCATCTGCCTCAACCCACTGGATACATATCACCTCCCTCCCCAATCTGTGAAAAATAAAACTGTCTCCAGACATCAGCAAATTTTCTCAGAAGTTCTCAACTGGGGACTGCCAAAATTGCCCCAACTGAGAACCACTGCCTTAGGCAGCTTAATTTCTGAGGCAGAACTGGGATTTGCAGTGATTTCACTGCCTCTAATTTTAGGTCTCTGCTGTGAAACTGTGACCTGGCAAATTCCCAGGGGTGGCAGCACAGTGACTTCAAACCTTCCTCCAACAATGGGTTCACAGCTCACCAGGATTCGAGCTGGATGGATCATCTCTTTGGAAATCACAATAAGTTTAACGTTTTCTTCTCATTTCTTATTTATGTTAAATCTAGTAATCTCTTCTTTGCCTGAAATGGGTTTCATTCTTTCCTTTTTCTTCCCATTTAGTCTTCTCTGGCCCCTTCTTCCTCCCCTTCCCAGCTCCTCTTTCCATTTTTATAGAACTGGTCTCACCTGAAGATTTGTACTGCTTCTCTCCTTCTTATTCCCTCAGCTCAGTAAAAGCCCCTCAGCAGATTTATGAGTAAAATCTAAATCCCAGAAGAGAAAGTCCCTGTGGAGAAGGCAGACGAGGGGCCTGCTTGGTGGCTTGTGACAGGCAGCTCTGAAGACTTTCCGAGCAGAGGTTTGGGGAGGCCTCAGGAAGGTGTTAGGCCTCAGGGCTTCTTGTGGCTCTCAGAGACAAAGCTCAGAAACTCAGAGCATCTTCCCAGAGGAAAAAATTAACATAAAAGGGCCGTTTTGGGATATTCTGCCTGAGGAAGAAAACTAGGAAACTTGGAATCTAGTTTAAATGGTATCTCATTGGAACCATTCAGATCTACCATCAACTTTAAGGTGAAGGGGAGTTCCAGTTGAAGAGGTGTGTGTGTGTGTGTGTGTGTGTGTGTGTGGCGTGTGGGCGTGCAACCTCTTTCATCTCTCTGCTGCATGCAAGCTTCCCATGATGCCACAGTCTCTATTCCTGTCCTTTCATCCAGAACCTCCTCTTGCCCATGAAGGGCTTGTTGCTGAGTTTATAGACTGAATTCTGACTCCAGGTCTGGAGCTGGTCAGAGGCCAGAAAAGATCACAAAGAACTTGGAATGGTGGGCAAGGAGAGGAACCAAAGGCAGAATGGGTCCAATGCCCCCATCTCAGAGTCAGCCAAACTGACTCTGAGAAGCCTGGTTGGGGAGCAAGGGGGAATGAAACCTGCTGTCCAGGAGAGTATTTTGGAATACGCTGCAAACCTTTCCGTAATGGGCAGGAGGAGGAGGAATGGCTGAGATGATCTCTTTGTGCCACTCCTCTGGGGCCCTGGTTCTGAAAGGGAGACAGGTACTTTGTGGGTAGGGAGGGAGGAAAGGGCAAGAGAAGACAGAGGATAAGGGCTGAGGAGTTGCTGAGCTCCTAGATGCTGGCTCTGTGGCCCACAGAGTGAGGGTAGAGAAGAGGGTGCTAAGCATTTCTGATCTTTGAGGAGAGATTTTATTTACTATAAGTGAGATTGAATATGATACAATACCTGAATAGAACTCATAATAAAAAGATGTAGATTTTATAGATGCTGCAATCAGGGAAATTTTCCTGGAGGTAGTGAACCTGCACTGGCCTATACAGGAAAAGGAGGAAGGTGGTCCACTTCAGAAGAACTTCATGAGCAAAGGGGCAAAGATAAGAACTTTCAGGTGTCTTTAGGGGCTGTCAGAAAAGACTTCTTTAGTGATACTTCTTAAAGATCACTATCAAGAAAGAAGTGTGGTGGGTAGTGAGGCTGGGTCCCCAGCTCAGGATATGCATGGTGTGCCTGGGGCAGCAAAGCCTAATCATACAAATCAAGCTATATGTGAATGAAAAAACATTGTAGCAATATTTAAATACAGTTGTCATCTTGAGATAGTTGTTGTTAGCATGCTGGAGGGCTCTGCAATGAGTGGGTGTTGGAGACTTGGGGTGGGTGTAATGACTTGTGTGAAGAAAAGAAAGAACTGCTTATCACCTTATTGGATGGCTTAAAGTGGTCCATGAGATGAGACAATTATGATGCAAATAGATTTTGCTTGGCTCAAAGAAGCTCAAATGAACAGAGTGAAATTCAGTGGAGAAAGATTGTAAAGCTATACCCTTAAGGTCCAGAATATCAATGATCACCCAGCACATGCTGATGAGCTCTCTGCAAGCTCATGGAGAATTCCCCAGCACCTTAGATCTGGTGCACAGGAGGCCTCTGCCAGGAATTTTCCCTTTGCATGATCCCCAGAATCATGCACTGCATTCAAGGAGTGACGTTTTTCTCAGAGATTCTGGCAACTCGGAATGTGTGTCAGGGATGATGCCCAAGAGAACAGAGGCAGTGGTAGTCTTACCACAAGGAACTCAGAGAACCTGAGACAGTTGGGCTCAGAGAATACCTAAGGGGAAGTGGTATGGGGCTGTCCCCTAACATTTCAAGAACTGTGATGTTGAAAAAAGTATTAGATTTACTCTATGTGGTTCCATTAGGTGGAGCCCAGCCCAATAGGTGGGTTTGAAGAAGAGGGAAATTTGGGATCAGTACAACAAAGAGCTTTTTCTAATAGAGCTGCTCAGAAATGACAAGGGCTGTCCTTTGAAGGTGGGACTGCCCAGCCCAAGATGGATGTGGGGGCTAGAATTACCTATGGAAGGTTTCTACATTGTGTGGGTTGTGCAAAGGGTACTCTTTGATCCCCTGCAGTTCTAAGCCTCTGTAAACTCTGATATGGTGGAAACAACAGAGGAGTGCTGGAGCAAAGCCACAGCTAGGGATGCATTCATGCTTTGATTAGTGCAAACAGCAAACATTTGCTACCTTCCTAGTCTGTTCTGGGTGCTGGGGTGAGTGCTGGGGGTGTAGCATGAATCTAGCAGAGACCTTCACAAAGCAGATCAGCCTTGGAGGGGACTGACACAAAAGGATGTAAGAGAACTTTCTGGAGTGATGGAAATGTGCTATTGATCAACATAGGCATATTCATTTGTCAACACTCATTGAAATACACATTTAAGATAGATGCATTTTATTTTTTGTAACTTATTCTTCAGCCGGACTCAGTAGCTTCCCCTATAGTTCCAGTTATTCAGGAGGCCGAGGCAGGAGGATGGCTTGAGCCCAGGAGTTCACTGTGGGCAACAGCACCAAGTTCCGTAGTGGAATCGCCAGGTTGCCTAAGAAGGGGAGAAGCCCTGCGGGTCAGGAGCAGAGCAAGCCAAAACTCCTTAGCTGAGTTCTGGGGATACAGCTCAGCTCAGCTGATAGAGTGTTTGCCTCGCATGCACAAGGCCCTGGGTTCAAATCCCCACCACCACCACCAAAAAAAAAAAAAAAAACAAAAAAAAAACTCCTTATAGCTGAGCTGCAGGGGGATGCTGGAACAGCCACTGCATTTCAGCCCCAGCAGCATAGTGAAACCCCTCTCTCATAAAATGAAATAAAAACAATAATATTTAATTGGTTGATCAAATGACTCATTCCTCAATAGAGTTGCTTCTAAAAACAAAACTCTGTCCTCATGATCCTTTCATCCTAGTGGGAGGGAAGGGAACATAAGCCAACAGTAAGCCAATAAATGCGAGCGGTGCAGGGGACCCCGGCAAACCATAAGCCTTGCTCGGGCAGGAGGTGAGCTTCATGGTGCACTTTTGAGCTGCTGGGAGGACAGAGGAAGGGAACGCAGGTTCAGACCCGAGCTGCCCATTGCCTTTCTTCGACAGGAGTACGAGTGCCTGGAGCAGGAGAACACCATGCTGCGGAGGGAGATCGGCAAGCTGACGGAGGAGCTGCGGCACCTGAGCGAGGCGCTGAAGGAGCACGAGAAGATGTGCCCGCTGCTGCTCTGCCCCATGAACTTTGTGCAGGTGCCTCGGCCGGACCCTGTGGCTAGCTGTCTGCCACGGTGAAGTCTGAGGATGCTCTTCCTCTGCCGAGCGAGGAGCCTTGATCATTTCCACACCTGCGGGGAACATTTCCCTCGGCATCTGTGTGCAGGGTCACCTGTGGCCAGGCCTCCTCCTGGGAGCTCCAGGGCCAGTCGCGGCCTCTGCAGCCTGACCCAGCGTGGCAACCTGTAGGCACTTGACTCTCAGTCCTGGAGCAGCAAGCAGAAAGGCCACCAGCTGGAAGGCCACCCTTGGGAGTCACTTCTCATCCGCTTTGGCAGCTAGTAGGTTCTGCAGGATCGTTTCCTTTAGAATTGGGATAATAATAAAGATGAATATTGTCTCTCCTTTCTCCAAGTTGTTGGAATTTAGGAGCACAATATAGTTCCTCTTTCTGGGGTGGTTATCTTCTGTCTCCCCACGTCGTTTCATAGCTCATGGGTCTTCTTTCCCTCTCCTGTTCATCTCCCCCAAAGCCACATCCATAATAGTTGGCCCAGGCACCCTTGTGGGGGCTATGGCAAAGCATGAGTCGGCAGGATTTCTCTCCACCCCTATACTTTCAGAAGTCGTTGACCCAGCTGGGTCCCAGGGAACAGGCTGGATGTGGCTCGTGTTTGGCTTATGCTTTGTACAGCCCTGCATCTTGGCCAGCTCACCCCCATGCTGGACTGTCACACAAGATTTTCTATTCCAGGACTATTTTTCCCAAATGCTGTGTATATTCCCAGGTCAACTTTCCATTCTGTAAGTAGGGATAGGATCAGAGGACAAATTCACTTTATATTAGCCTGAATCACTGGAAAAAGAAATCTTACTTTATTTATGATGGGGAGGAATTTATGATAGGAGATAAGAAGAGGAATATTCTTTTTGGTATTGGGGATTGAATCCAGCAGCACTTTACTGAGCTATCTCTTTTTTATTAATATTTATTTATTTGTTCTTTTTAGTTGTACACAATGTATTTATTCTTTACATGGTGCTGAGGATCGAACCCGGGCCATGCACATGCTAGGCAAGCGCTCTACCGCTGAGCCACAATCCCAGCCCTGAGCTATCTCTTTAGTCTTTTTTTTTTTTTTTTTTTTTGGAGACAGAGTCTCCCTAAGTTGCCGAGTCCAACCTCAAACTTGTGATCCTCCTGCCTCAGCCTCCTGGAAGAGCTGGGATTCCAGGAATGTGCCACCATGCCCAGCAAGGAATAATCTTCTCTCACAAGTCCTGTCCAACTCTATTCTCTCAGGAAAGGGTAGAACCATGCCAAGCTAGAAAATCTGGGAAGGTGATCCCCATCCTCCTTCAATTCTGTTTTTCCCTGGAACTATAGAGGGATGTGGAGGGCAAAGCCATCCTGTCATAACAGGAACAAGAAATGGGACCAGAAAGTAAAATACTTTGTTTTAAATGTAGATGGTTTAAAAAGAAGAAAGGGAGAAAAACAAGTTTCAGTGGCTCCTAGGGTAAAGGATTTGCTAACTCCAGCCATAGAGGTTATAGACACTTGCTCCTTTCCTAGGAGGCTCCCCCCCCCCTAGTGGAGCCTGGTCACCTTTAACTTGCATAAGCTCAAGGCTGCAAAATTCCCACTTAGGGCATTGGAAGGCTGGTGCCAGAGAACAGGGGTAATGCCTGCTTGGAACACCAACCAAAACTTCCTCAATGTAACTGTTTTCAGGAGAATGGTGCATGTTTTTAGTACAAGAGACATGAAAGTCATCCAGTTCACCCCTTCACTCTGCAGATGAGGAGTTCAGGTGCAGTGAGGGGAAGGGATTTGCTCAAGGTAGATCATGGAGAGCTGCAGAACCAGGCCGAGAACACCGGTGGTCTGACTGCTGAGCTAACAGAGTCAGGCTGAGTCATGCAAAAAGGATGTGAGTCAGGGCAGATCCTGCTCCGCTGATGTTCAAATGTGGCATGTGCTCCTGTCGGCTGGCCAAGACTGCCCAGTCCAGGTGAACAGCCCATCTGGGTAAGGTGGACTTGGCTGGGTCCCAGGGGCCAATGTGGCTATGAGGATAGACATATAAAGCTAGCATTGTGCAGCACTTGCAGGCCTGCAGGAAGCACTGGCTGTCAACTTCAGCTGGTAGGATTTGCCTGTTCACTGGGTTTGAGGATCCCTTTAGCTGACCTGATTTCTAAAACTCATCTGTCCTGACTGCCGACCTGCTCTGATCCCTACTGTCACTTCTGTTCAACTGGCTGCTCTCCCATGACACAGCTAACTCCAGCTGTCCATGCCCCCATGGGACTGATTTTTCTTAAGTCCTATGACCTGTGTCCCCAAGACCTTGGAGTCTCCTCACCAGCTCTTCTACTTTGACTAAAGGATTAGGGAGGAGAGCGTGCACAGAGGATGGGTGAGGGGCTATATCCAGGAGATGACAGTGCATGATTCTCCTCCCATGGCCACCACAGTCCATTGGCCAGAATTCAGTCATATGGCCTCACCCAACTATAAAGAAGGCCAGGAAATGCAATTTGGCTAAGTGCTAGGGGGATGGGAGTAGGAACTGGATTTTGGTGATTCTGTCTCTGGCATAAGATCTAGCCTTCACTTCCACTACCTCCCAGAAATTCCCCACTTGGAGGTCACCAAAGTGACCTCCTTCTAAGCCTAATGGCCGTATCTCAGCCTTTATCTCCTTCACTTCCCAACAGCCTATAATGCTGGCTCCAACCATCTTCTTCTTTCTCCCCCTACGCCTTCTTAGGATAAAGGGGCTCCTTCTCAGTCACTATCTCTCCCTGTGCTGCTAATTGCTACCTCTATACCCAGAACCCAGCTCTCTCTCCTGAGGACAGACTGTACATCCAGATCCCCTCAGAAGTGCCTCTCAGAGAATGTCTCACAGTGTGTCCTGCTCAGCATGTTCTAAGCTCTAACAGGGATTCACCATCTTCCCTGCACAGATACTTCTCAGGCTGTTTTTATATAATAAAAGCCTCCATCATCCAGCTGCTCAGAAATCAATTTATTCCTTCAGTCCCCAATCTAATCTAACAAGTCCTGTCAGTTGTCTCCTAAATATCCCCCAAATCCACCCACTTAGCTCCAAATATGCTAATTGCTTTATCTGCTATCAAGAACTTTACTCAAATTAGCTGCTGAACTTAGGTGACTTCCTCCCAGTCTGCTGTGTTTTCACTGAGGTTGAACTTGAATTTAGGAAGGACCACTTTTGATGTCAGAACAGTACATTGAGAAGCAGTGAACCAAAAATAGATTAACCCAGGTTGCTGGGTGTCAAGTGTCCTCTGAGATAACTGGACATGGACAGAAATTTCAAAAACCAAATGTTCACTGAGCCACTCCTCTGAAAAGTAAAAATTCCCTATAAACCTGAGAAACTCTTTTCTAGGAGAGACAAGGACAAGTTGAAGGGAGGGAGGAAGGTAGTGAGGATCCTTGTGCTGAGAGTTGCATTTTCTTGATTATATTCACACTGTGGCTTGTTCCAGACATCTGAATGAAGCCCCAGAGTGTCTCTCTGCTGGGTTGGGGTGAAAGGAGGCCCTGAGAAAGGTGCTCTCAGCATAGAAAGTGTCGCTGAGGGAGGAAGCCCTTCCTTCACACCCACACAGCCACACCACTTCCTGTCCGCTGTCCTGCCCTGTTTTGCACCAGCCTAGCCTTGAAGCTTGGGGTTTCCATCACTAATTTGGGCCCCAATTTTGACCCCAAACCTTGTAAGAACGATGACTCCAACAGGCAGGAAAGCAAGAGACTAAAAGCCCCTCTCTTCTTTCCCATCAATGCTGGGGGCTCCGCAAACCCAGGCGTATTTACTGACACCAGGCTGTGGGCTTTGCCCCAGAAAGAGCTAGAAGAAAAGGGGCAGCCCTAACTCTCACAGACATGCCATCCCTCCCTCAATACTCAGGAAGTCCTGTCAGAGTCATCCCTCGTGCAAGAAGGTGGCTTGTAAGAGAGGCCCAGGGAGCAAAAGCAAGAAGGAGGAATGGAGAGGAGGAAGGAAGGGAAAGAGAAAGGGAAGAAGGGAGGGAAGAAGGTAGTGGAGATCCTTGTGCTCTGAACCTAAACCATCCCTTTTCCTGAGGGTGTTATGCTGAATCAGGGGCGCTATGTTGTGGGAAGCCCCTCAGTAATGCTACATAACTTGAGGTGGGGGTGGGGGACTAACCTAGGCCAAAATCTCTGTGCTCAGACTCATGGGAACTTTTCTGGACTGCCCATCTTTAAAAAAAAAAAAAAAAAAAAAATTTTTTTTTAATGTGATGCTGAGGATGGAACCCAGTACCTCACATGTACTAGGCAAGTGCTCTACCACTGAGCCACAACTCCAGCCCCTGGACTTCCCATCTTGATGAAATTGCCCCACCCTATCTCTTGGTGGGGAGACCAGTGTGGTCACCATTGCCATCACAAACATCATCATCATCATTAGCATGGCCCATACCAAGAGTCTGTATTTAGCAGGTGGTGGTGTGCTTGGTATGACACACTTGACTGGCTCATACCCTGAGTCCTGGCTGTGTTCAGAAAAGACTCTGCCCCCTGAGAGTTCACCAGCACTTTTGGGTGTTCTAGCATGACCCTTTCTGGTACAATATTCTTAAGAAGATCAGAAATGTCATCACAGATCAGAACAAAGACTACTAACCCAGAATTCTGACCACAACCCTGAGGGAAAGTGCAGGGAGAGTCCAGTGTTTGCATCCTGAAAGACCAGAAATGCACTCGGAACTTCCCTGATTTCCCTTGACAATCTGCTACCTAATCTATCCATACATTATCAAGACTTCTGGAACAGGTTTTGCAATTGCCTTGGACAGGGTGTAACCTTCTCTGCTACGAATTTCCTGGGACCATCTGATCTTGGGATGACTAGTTCTTGAGCACTGCAGCACTATTGCCCAGAAGCCTAGAAAGCAGGATCATTTTCTGAGATTTCAAGGAGCTTCATAGAAGTCTTTCTTCAGGGCCAGTGGCAAGGCAAAAAAGAACCTTCCAGAATGTCGCAAACCCAATTCACCAGGTAGTACTTTTTGAAATTGAGAAAGCAAGTAAATTTGAGAAACACTGGTGGTGGCCAGTGTCCTGAGGTTAGAGAATGGGAAGAACAAGTGAATGTACTCCACAACAACTCTTTCTAACAGTCCCAGCAAATTCGTGAATGAACTATTAGTTAATGTCTAATAATCTTTATTGGCAACTCCTCATTCTAATCATTAATTTCTTAGACAACAACAAATGAATAGATGTTCATTAAAATAACATTTCTAGCAATAAACAAAATTAACTATTACTTATTTATAATTTATGAATTAACTAACTACTGGTCAAACAATTAGTGGTTAAATACCTATCGTGAGGAGGGGAGGGAGTAAGACCAGCAAGGGAAAAACACCCCCATCCACACACCTTAAGGAGTCCCTTAGCAGAGAACTTCTGAACTCTCCACCTCCAGGTCTGTCTCAGTCTGAGCAGAGGAAATCTAGTGATTTACTGTTAATGATTTACATTGTGCAATGTTCCTACCATCCTTCATATGGGTCGGTGTGCCTGTTGTAAATTACGAATTCCCATAAATCATGGTAAAGTTGCTTAAGAAAGGCCACGTAATCATAATGATGAATGTGAAAGTAGATCCACTCGAAGAAGGAGATATGGTACAAAAACACAGGACACAAATCTGTACAATTGTATTTTGAATTCCATTTAAATATTGTAAATACAATTGCCACATTTTTATTTATTCTACAACAGTTACTATTTACATCCTTAATATTTACTTAGAACTACTTGATTTATGGTGTGCGCACAGAGGTGTTAGATACACAAATCATCAGCAGTCCTGGCCAGGGCAGGAATGGGTGGACTTCAGAAAATTTGATAGGTTGGCCTTGCAGGGAAAACGTTCAAGGGAAAACTATGCTTTGTCCAGAGGACAGGTTATCTGATCATAGTCTTGCAGTGTCCTTGAGCTATTTGACAACTCTGTAAATTGTAGCAGATTGATAACAATACAAAATAATTCTTATCCATTCACATGCAGATGATGTCCTGCCCATAAACAGGTCAACTTACTCTCCTCCCTTCACCTTCCCCAGAAAAACCAATTTGTCTCCCTTTGCACATTCATTTCAGCATACTAAGTGTGTAAATGTGCCTGTCCCACAGATTCACTTCTGAACTGGTTATAACTGCCTGGTTCCCTTGTTGATGAATCATCTTTAATAAATAAAAGCATTGATACCTGTTCATTTTCTATCTGAATAAGAGCCAAGATTTTTCCTCCTTTTTTTCTTAATTTTTTTTTTTTTTTTTTTTTTTTTTTTTTTTTTTTTTGTACTGGGAATTGAACTCAGGGGCACTTGACCGCTGGGCCACATCCCCAGCCCTTTTTTGTATTTTATTAGAGACAGGGTCTCACTGAGTTGCTAAATGCCTGGCCATTGCTGAGGCTGGCTTTGATCCTCCTGCCTCAGCCTCCCAAGTGCTGGGATTATAGGTGTGCGCCACGGCGCCTGGCTCTTTTTCTTAAATTTATTTTTAAATAATATTAAAATGTTGTTTAGTAGATGATAATTTACTCTCATGTGCAAAGAAACACCCAGAAAACCAGGCACTGTTATTTTTATTTTTTTATTTTTGGGGTGCTAGGGATTGAACTGAGGGGCACTCAACCACTGAGCCACATCCCCAGCCCTATTTTGTATTTTATTTAGAGACAGGGTCTCACTGAGTTGCTTAGCGCCTCGCTGTTGCTGAGGCTGGCTTTGAACTCACCATTCTCCTGCCTCAGCCTCCTGAGCTGCTGGGAGTACAGGTGTGTGACACTGCACCCAGCTCAGGCAGTGTTATTGATGTTGAGTGGCATTTCCATGAGCAGAGGTCTCTGGGCCATCTCACCTGTTCTGCTATCCTGGGCTATGGTACTGTGAATAAGGTCCCAATTTTCTGTTCATTCCCCTCATTTTTCTCTCCAACTCCTAAGTGTCCTTTAGGTCACAGGTTAAATGTTACTTTCACCAAAGATTTCTTATTCCATGGCAAATTTGATGAGAAGATTTTCCCCTGTGCTTTCCGTGACTCTGCCCGTGAGTCATGGCATGCATCCTATGTCATCCTATCCTGTTGTCATGGCTCATGAAAATAAATGCATACAAAAATAACTGGAGGGCTGGGGCTATAGCTCAGCCCAATACATGTGAGGCACTGGGTTCGATCTTCAGCACCATATAAGAGCAAATGAATAAGATAAAAGCATGGTGTCCATCTACAACTAAAAAAAAAAAAATGAAAGAAAGAAAGAAGGAAGGAAGGAGAGAGAGAGGGAGAGAGGAAGGAAGGAAGGAAGGAAGGAAGGGAGGGAGGGAGGAAGGAAACGACAGGATCCTTTGTGGAAGATTCCGTAGTATCTTAATGCACCTGTCCTGTGGTCTGCTTCAGAAAACTTAAAGTAAATCTTTGTGCAAATGTTTCCCTTTCTTCTTCTCCTGTGGACATAACACCTGTTCTCCTTATTATATACATTCACTCTCACTAACACCTGTCCCACCTTTTCTTTTTCTTAATTTTCTCTTTGTCTTGCTTCCCTCCTCTATTCTATTCTCTTTAATCAACTACAGAACACAGAACCGACTGGTATCATGAACAAATCCTTTGAAGGCAGCAAAATCCCAACCTTTGGCTGCTTTCCCAGTGGCCAGGGAGAATTCATGGCTCCCCAAAAGGAGCCAACAACTCCAGGAGGCCAACCTGAGAGTGACCCTGAAGCCAATTGGGCTTGTATCTCCTCCCCTCCAATGAAAATGGGGATTTGCCCTCCGCTGAGTCATCTGACCTCCACAGATAAGGCAGACTGAGCAAATCTGTGCACCTACCCAGGCCAATTCTTTACACTTATAAGAAGAAAGATGATACATATCAGAAACATTGGGACCCCCTTTCAAACCTGGATTTCAGAATGGCTCTGTGGTACACCTCCCTTTCACCCCAGGGCCCTGCAAATGCGGTTGGTGGTTACTGATGGCCTGTTGCCTCCCGCTCATTGGGTGAGAAAATATGGAATCCTGTGTCTTTAAGAACTGAAACCATCTAGAAACAGGATTTGATACCCTGTAGGAGACAGGAGACTTCCCTTTTGCTGTTCAAGTTTCATCTTCAATTATCAGGAACTGAGCGGGGGGCAACAGGACTCGGAGCTGCAGCAGTGCAGGCCGGCGAGGCTGCTGCTCTCCGGAGATGAACACACATTTCTTTCTCTTTGAATGTACCTCACCACAGTGAAAAATACGTTTAAGAAAGTCCCTGGTTGACTCTGCACGTCCCATGGGTTCGCTGGAAGAGGGGAGCACTGGGTCTTGTCCCAGAGGCCCATCCCATCCATCTCTGGGGCTCCCCATATCTGGAGCATCCTCCGGGTGCCTGTGGTCCAGTCCCAGCCTGTGCTTGGGGATGGCGAGCTCACCCCCAGCATGGTCAAGGACCCTCTGTTGGAAGGATTTGCAGGTCACATGGTTCAAGCTGTTCCTTTTGTAGTTGAAGCAGTTGGGACCCAGGATGCCAGAGGTATGCCCCTCCGACAGTCAGTGCGCAGCAGGGTCAGGGATCCCCGTACCCTGACTGCCTGTGCTGTGGTTTCTCTGCCATTCCTTGGAGTTACCCGGGCACTGCTTGACTCCAGGTGTTCCAGATGTGGTCCTGCTGGAAGCCACACATGTCATCCATTCTCTACCCTCTCTTCCCATGCATGGGCCCCTGATGGCTGGATTCCAAATGGCATTTATGGGAGGCACCAGCACGAGACTGGGAGGTGGAAGGAGGAGCAGTCAGTGGGTTGTTTCTTGCTTTCCTTTCCCTGCCCGGCAGTGGCCACATTCTTGCAGGACCACAGCTTCCCCTGGAGCCCAGCTCCTCCTCCCAGCCCCAGTTTCCACTGGCCCCTGGAATACCATCCTCTCCCCTCTGCCCCTCCAGGCCCACGTGTGATAATAGCTCCCCACTGTTGACTACCTCCCGGTGTTCCACATCCCTGGTGGTTCCCTAACTGGCCCACATCTCTCTAAATCATCCATTCATCAAAACCTCTGTAGTCCCCAAGCTCCTGAGTACCACTGATGTTGATCTTCATCGGATCTTATTTGGAATACCTTTTTCCCTGGTCTATCTCACTCTCTGGTTTCTCCACTCACCTTCAGATTATCTTTCTAGAAGTCAAATCGGACTGCTTCTTTCCTCTGCTTAAAAATATTCTGTGGCTGTGATGCTAAAAACCAACCTGCCTGGACAAACAAGGCCCTTTCCCCATCTGGTCCTAGTCTAACCTATTCTTCCCGCAGCATATCTGGAAGACCAAGGGATTGAAGCAGATGGTGGGAGCCCCCAAGACAGGATGGAGGCAGAAAGGAGATGGACATTAAGGATTCAGGGGTCCCTTCTGCTGAGTCCAGGAGGGGAGACTGACATTCAAGCCTTCCTGGCCCAGGACCCGTGAGGTCCCACCCAGGGCTTCCATGAAACTCTCTCTTGAGCATTTCCACAGGCGAGAACCTCACCTGACTAAGTGGGATGTGTTTTATTATCTTATGATCAGCAAAGTCTGAGCAATTGATCTCTTTCCTCAACCTCTCCACCTGGTAAGTTCTTAGTCATCTTTCAACCTCCAGCTCAAATGTTACCTCCTTTGAGGGGCTTCCCTTGAGTCACCCAATCACAGCTATTCTTTCTTCCTCTGTGTGCTGTAGAACCTCATGTGTCTCTGTCACGGCAGTGGCCTTATTGTATTCTATTTTAGATTTACTGTATTCTTTTAAAAGTTCTATACAAATTTAACATAGCTTGTCAACATCTAAAAATCCCAGCTGTTTTCAAACAAGATTGCTTCTATAGATGAACTTGGGGAGAGATGGCATCTTGATGTTACTGAGTTTTCTGATGCATGAACGTGATACATCTGTTCATTTACTGAAATATTCATTAATTTGTTCAGTCATGTTTTATAATACACAAAGTAGAGGTTTTCACATATTTCATTAAACGTGTCCCTAAGTGTGTTATGCTTCCTGATGTTCTTGTAAATGGGATTTATAAAGTTTTAATTTTTCAACTGTTCGTTGCTGGTGTGTTTGTGGTATTAGTCTGTTTTCTGTTGCTATAACAAAGTACCTGACACTAGGTACTTGATAGAGAGAAGAGATTTGTACTGGGTTGTAGCTCAGTGATAGAGTGTGTACTTAGCATGTGCAAGATCCTAGGTTCAATCCCCAGCACCAAAAATGAAAAAGAGAGAGTCAGGCATGGTGGCACATGCTTATCATCCCAGTGGCTTGGGAGGCTGAGGAAGGAGGATCACAACTTCAAAGCCAGCCTCAACAATTTAGTGAGTCCCATGGCATCACAGTGGAACGAGCACGTGTAAGAGCAATCTCATGGTAAGATAGGAAGCTAGAGAGACTGAGGTGGGACCAGTATTGCTCTTTTTTATAGCAACCCACTCTAGAGGGACCTAACTAGGGTCCTTCAAGATTTAGGTTAATTTCTCCCTAGGGCAGTTCCCCCGATGATCCAAACACCTTTCCCCAGGCTCTGACTCTTAAATGTCCCACACCTCCCAACATTGCCACTCTGAGGAGCAGGCTTCCAACACAAACCCTTGGGAGACACCTGCAAACCATGTTCTCATCACAGCATTTCTTTCTCCCTATTCTTTAACCTGGCTCAAGTCACTTGTTAATTCTACCAGGTGTGGGGTTCTTTCATTTGTTTTTTAGATTCCACACGACTTTCTGTGGAGAAAATTATGTTGCCTGGAAACAGAAAAAGATTTGCTTTTTTATTTCCAACATTTATGCATTTTATTTCTTTTTCTTGCCATATATGTTGCTGGGACTCCAGTATAATATTTAGTAGATGGGCCGGGAGCAGTTATCTTTTTCTGCTCTCTATCTTAGGAAAAAGCATTTGGTAGCTCACCATTAATAATGTGGTTAATTATAGTTTTTTCCAGTATCACCTTTTATCAGTTGAAATTTTCTTTTATTCTTAGTTTGCTGAGAGTTTCATTTTTATCATGAAATATTGAATTTTGTCAAGTGCTTTTTCTATATCTATTGAGATGATTATTTGATTTTATCCTTTATTCTATTGATGTAATGAATTACATTGATTTTTGAATGCAGATTCAATCTTCCATACCTGGGATAAACTCAATTTGGTCAAGCACCTGGCTCAATTTGCCAATATTTTGCTAAAAACTTTCACATCTGTATTCTGTAATATTTTTCTTGAAACTTTTTTAAAAAAATATTTATTTATTTACTTTAGTTGTACACAATGCAGTGCATTTGTTTACGTGGTGCTGAGGATCGAACCCGGGTCGCGCATGTGCTAGGTGAGCGCTCTGCCGCTGAGCCACAACCCCAGCCCCTTGAAACGTTTTTTGTCAAATTTTGGCATAAAGGTTTATTTTAAAAGCTAAACTAACTTTTTTTTTTTTTTTTTTTTTTTTTTTTTTTTTTTTTTTGTGGTTCTGGGGATTGAACCCAGAACCTTATTATGCATGCGAGGCAAACACTCTACCAACTGAGCTATATCCCCAGCCCCTTAAACTAATTAAATGTATACATAATGTAAAACACATACAAACACACACACACACACACACACACACACACACACACATACATATGTGTGTATATAATTGATCGTGCTAGAAAGCTTATGGAACAATTAGATTAGTTTCTGCTATAAACAACAAAAATCCTCCCCCAAATATTTGTACATAAAATAAAATAAATATTTTTTCTTGTAAAAGCAATCTAGGAGGATGGAAGCCAAGCTGGTAGGGCAATTCCACTGTGACATTAAAAACTGGGACCATTTTGGGGGGCTGGGGTTATAGCTCAGCAGCAGAGCGCTCGCCTCACACGTGCGCAGCCCGGGTTCGATCCTCAGCACCACGTAAACATAAATGCATTGCATTGTGTACAACTAAAGTAAATAAATAAATATTTTTTTAAAAAACTGGGATCATTTTCTTTCTCTGTTTATCCTTAAGGTCACCTCATATTCCAGGACGACTGCTGGAGATCCATCCATTAGGTCTGCATTCTAGGCCAAGAGCAGGCAAAAGGAGAAGAAAAGAAAAAGGGTTATCTGTTCCTCATTTTTACGGAGGGTTTTCCAGAAGATCCACAAGAATTACCCTTTGACTTGTATTTCATTGGCCATCATTTTATTATATGACCATCCACCCAGTTGCTAGGAAGATTTAACTAAGTATATTGCCTGGGATTCTGTTACTAAGGAGAAGGAATGGATGGTGTAAGTCCACTGTGGGACAGAAACTGGGATCCCAAAGTAGTACATATAATATGATTTCATTTATGTGAAATTTTAGAAAAACTAAATCTAATATATAGTGACAGAAAACACATCATTGTTTGTGGGTCAGGATTTAATGTGATGGGGCCTTAGTGTTAGGGGACAGACAGATGAGAGTGGTGGGAACACAAGGTTAAGAGAATAATTCTATAACACTTGCCCACTGTGCTGACCCCCACATGCTTTCTCTTCCAAGAAGCAATTTACCTGCAGCCCTGCCTGGCCTAAGTGGACAGGATAGGCCACATTCCTCAGCAAACTCCCTGTTAACTGCAGCAGAAATGCAGGCCCCAAATAATGTGGATAGGAAGAACCCAAGTTACCCTGAAGGAGGAGACTTTTGTGACCAGATCCTGAAACTCAGGGAGATAAGGATAATACCTCCTAACCATAAAATCTATAAAAATGTATGGTTAAGAATCCAATTAGAACCAGTCAGCATGGGCCAAGGTGATCTAGAGTTGCCGTGACAGTGGAGACTTGAAAGTCTGATGTCACCCTGCTGTCAGTCAGAAGTCAAGAGGTGGACTTAGGCGGGACTCTCTGAAAACTTCTCTGGGATCCCCAATAAAACTGGAGTGCAGGAGAGGCACATTGTCCCTCTGTTCTCTGAGAGGACCCATTCTCCCTTGAGAGTCTCTCCTTTCCCTTTTCCTATCCCTTCAATAAACTCATTCCTGTTACTCTGAGCGACATGTCTGAAATCTTTCTCACCTGTTTGCAAGAATCAGGGTTTGAAGAGGGGAGGGGTGGGGCTTTGCAGTGCCTCAGTTTCTCAGAAGGCCCCAGCTCCATAACATAAGGAACATTTTGGGGAATAATGGAAATGTTCTGTGTCCTGATTGTGATTGTGCTTACGTGGGAGGGCAAATTCATCAAAATTCTTCCAAATGTACACTTAGAAAGGATGTCCTTTTGTATTTAAGCTATCAACTATACCGCAATATAGCTGATTTCTGTAAGTACAGGAAGTCCCAACACTATAATAAAACTGCTTGAAAATTTTATTCATTTCCTTCAAGTCTTCTTTTATTTGCTTATCTTAGTTGAAATTGAAATGCACATACTCACTTTGATTCTTGCTTTTTCACTTTACATCATAAAAATTTTCCATCTTGCAAAAACCAAAAATAAAAAACAAAAAAAAAATTCCATTTTGCTTCATTAATCTTCATAATCATTTCAAAAGACTGTATAATTATTTGGAAATTTAAAATGCAACATATAGATGTAGTTAAAATATTCAGAAGTACTGAACCATGTGCAATAAAAACTAATTCTCTCCAGGCCCCAAATTCTGTCCCTTAAAGTTCCTTACTTAGAAGAAGTGAATAGTCCAGTTTCTGTTATATACAACTAGAAATATTGTATGCACATAAAGGAATATATGTGAAGATCTTTTCCTCTCCTTTTAGACACATGAGATAATACTAGATACTTGCTTTATCACATAATGCATAATGGATACCCTCTACATTCACACATCGAGGCAGATCTCATTCTTTTTAACTACTGCATAATATTTCATTGTATGGATATACTGTAATTTATTGAACCAATACTGATAAACACAAAGTGTTTTCTTGGTTTCTTTTTTCCTCATACATAATCTACAAGACGTTATGTTGAATTTTTGACTCAGCTACCATGTTAGTAAATGCTGCATTCCAAAGGAAGTGCATGCAAAATTTACCACAAAAGAAGCTTAGAGCTGGTTCCAGGGCCATTGGGATCTCTCAGCAACACTGAGAATTTAAAAGGGTGCAGCCAGAGGAGACTGTCAAAGGGTTTTTGAGGGATTCCTCCTTCCCCTAAAGTCAAAAAAGAGGAATTCAACAGGACTCTCAAAACAGTGCTCCCATGCTCTTCCCAACCTGGAGGCCAGCTGCCAAGGTCATGGTGTGTGCCCCCACCTGTGCCATGTGTCCCTGCAGGCCTCAGGTTGACCTGCCCCCAACCTCAACAAAATCCAGCAGTGGCTGCCCTCAGAACATGTCTACATGTTCGGAGAGAACTAGCCGCTGTGAGCATTCCTGAGCAAAAAGCAAAACTCAGGGCTGGGGTTGTGCCTCAGTGGTAGAGCACTCGCCTAGCACGTGTGTGACCCGGGTTCGATCCTCAGCACCACATAAAAATAAACGCATTGTGTACAACTAAAAGCAAATAAATAAATATTTAAAAAAAAAAAAAGCAAAACTCAGAAAGGAAAGTTATTTTTCACGAAGATAACATCCGACAGGTGCTTTTTTTTTTTTTTTTTTTTTTTTTTTCTTGGTACCAAGGATTGAGCTCAGGGGCACTCGACCACTGGGCCACATCCCCAGCCCTTTTTTGTATTTTATTAGAGACAGGGTCTCACTGAGTTGCTAAGTGCCTTGCCATTGCTGAGGCTGGCTTTGAACTCTCAATCCTCCTGCCTCAGCCTCCCAAGTGCTGGGATTACAGGCGTGAGCCACTGCAACCGGCTTGACAGGGGCTTCTTGATTTTGATGCAAATGGAAGTGCCTAGAGGCCTGGCTGAACTGCAGTTCCTGGCCCAGAAGACCCCAAGTAGGAGGTTCTGCGTTTCTATAAGCCCCCAGTGATGCCAGCGTTGCTTACTGGGACCAGACTTTGAGTGCACAGGACTTAATACATTCCAAAGCCAAAGTCATTGTTAAAAAGTCATTCGTTTAGGTCATCTCATTAATATGAAACAATTGAGTTAGGGAGGGCAGTTTGGATTTTTTGAAAAAGTCAATTATTTAAATGTTTTAAAGCACTAGGACTTTTATTTCTTTCAAGGATGTGTGTTATCAATGAGAGGAGTGACAGTGATGGGGAGAGACAGATATGAGTGGTGGCAATAATATGAGATATGAGGGAATAATTCTACAAAATGGGCCCACTGTGCTGACACCCCTGCATGCTTTCTTTTCCAAGAAGCAATTTACCTGCAGCTCTGCCTGGCCTAAGTGGACAGGATATGTCACATTCCTCAGCAAACAACTTGTAATCTGCAAGGGAAATGCAGACAGGAAATAACATTGATAAGAGGAACCCAAGTTACCCTGAAGGGAGAGATTTTGTGACCCTTTTCACAGACCGGATCCCAAAACTCAGGGAGATAAGGGTAATTCCTCCCAACCATAAAATCTGCAAGAATTTATGGCTAAGAATCCAATTAGAACCAGCTAGCATGGGCCAAAATGACCTAAAATTGTCATGGCAGTGGGGACTTGAAAGTCTGATGTCACCCTGCTGTCAGTCAAAAGTCAAGAGGTGGACTTAGGCGGGACTCTCTGAAAACTTCTCTGGGATCCCCAATAAAACTGGAGTGCAGGAGAGGCACATTGTCCCTCTCCTCTCTGAGAGGACCCACTCTCTTCCTTGAGAGTGTCCCCTTTCCCCTTTTGCTATCCCTTCAATAAATTCATGCCTGTTACTCTGGGCGACATGTCTGAAACCTTTCCAACTTGATCGCAAGAATCAGGGTTTGAAGGAGGGGGAATCTTCTTGCTGCCTCAGTTTCCCGGAAGGTCCCAGCCCTGTAACAACAGAAGGTTGACAAGAAGAGGATCCCAGAAATCTGCTTCAATCAAGACTAAGACTGGGCTAGGGCTGTGGATCGGTGGTAGCATACTTACCCGGCATGTGTGAGGCACTGGGTTCCATTCCAAGCATGGCATGTAAATAAATAAAGGTCTATCAACAACTCAAAAGATATTAAAAAAAGAAGAAGAAGAAGAAGAAGAAGAAGAAGAAGAAGAAGACTTATGGAGAGTTCCAATCTGTTTTTCCACTAAAAGTAAAAGGCCTCAAAACAACTTGGAAATGCCTGACTCACTCCTCCAACGCTGGTCTAGACAACCATTGTTTCTTGACCACGTGGGCCACTTTTAGGATTTTTTTCCCTAGCTCTTCTTCAGTGAGTTCTCATGTGTACATTGAATAAAGGAGCAAATAATTGAATCTGTTTGCTTACAAGTTAGTCCCCTCACAGGTGTACAAAAGTAAACTTCAGCCCCACCTCTAAGGTGTCAAAAGTCTGTGAGTTATCCCACAGTGACGCCTCCCCAAGGTCTAAGCCAGGCTGGTCACGCGTTTCCTTCCGAGACCCCTCAGGCCCAAGGATTTCCAGGGTTGGATGTGTGTTGAGCTACGGTTCTCGCTGCCATGCCAGGACAGCCGAGTATTATCACCTTTCCAGTCTGGGCTGAGTGGGGGTGGGGCTGCAGGATGATTGGCAGGGAACTGGTAAGGAGCGGCCTTTGGAAGCTGCTGGGTGAATTACTGCCTGGTTTCTCCCTGAGTCATCAGGCAGGGGTGAGGCTGGAGGAGCGGGGGTGGGGAGGGGGGTTCCTGCCAGGGTTTGGGCTCTCTGTGGGTGTGAGAGGACTCACAGGGCTCTGGCAACCAGCCCACAGCTGCTGTCTATTTGCATGATGATTTACATGGCTGTGTCTCAGTCGCTCCTGGGTAGGATTTTTCTGGGGTGTTCGGCAGATCCATGCCCTCTGGACGCGTATTCAGTGAGGGATTTGGGGAAGGATGAAGGATCGGAGACTGTATCTGGGGCTGTTTCTTCGTTTCTGCATTTCCACCAGGGTTGCCAGGTGTTGAAGGCGGTCCTGAGGGTGAAGCTGGAGCAGCTCGTTAGGGTCCACAGTGGACTTCAGGAGGGGTCTGGCCTTAGGAGGGGGAGGACATAGTGAGAAATAGCGAACACAGACTTGGTTTCCAAGGAGGCAACAGTTTGAGGCAGAGGCAGAAGCAACGGAGGATTCTCTGTTAATCTGTGCTAGAGGGCTTCGGGGACACAAGGGCACATGGACGGTGGCCACGTAGAAAGCAGGGGTGCTATGGCCCCGTGGGGTCACAGAGATAAACCAGCTGTACTCTCAGGGTCCCAATTCCTTCCTTGCATACTGAGACTAATACCTACCTACCTTACTCAGTCAATTGCTCAGTCCATTTGAGGATTAGATGAGAATGTAGAATGGAATTAGATGAGAATGTAGATGAGGAGAATGTAGAATGCCTAGAACAGACATAAATAATTATTATTGCTAATAATATGGAACTACATACCAACCCAGATGCTACCTAGAATATTTAGCTTCCTGGCTATGTTTATTTTAATATTTATTTTTTTTTTTTACTTGTAGTTGGATACAATACCTTTATTTTATTTATTTATTTTTATGTGGTGCTGAGGATCGAACCCACGAATGGCCTCGCACATGCTAGGCAAGTGCTCTACTGCTGAGCCACAACCCCAGCCTCTTCATGGCTATGTTTTCGACTGTGAGGGAGACTTGTCCTAAGCTTCCTCACTCCTTCAAGTCTTGGGTTTTATTTGGCACCCACAACATCAATGAGTGCCTACACAAAGTGCAAGGTGACACTTGTGGCCCCCAGCAGGAGACACTAGGCTGCAGCTGTATAGCCACTCAAGGTAAAACCTGGGACTTTGGCCTCTGGAGCTAAATGTCTCATCCCCCAACTAGAAGGCTGTACGGTTGACAGACAGAGTCTGCTTTGCAAAGTAAGGGAGCACAGAGCCAAACTGGGTTCAGATTTCTGTTCTGCCCCCCAGACGTATGACCTTGAGAACAGTATGTAATCTCTATGTGTTCCCATGTCTTGATCTGTCTATTGCAGGTAGTAATAGCATTTGCATTGTTGGGTGGTTTGAGAATCAAAGGAGTTAACATGCATACAATACTTGGGACAGGGCCTGGCAGAGTAAACGTGAAGCAAATGTTAACTATTCTTATTTAGTAGAGATCTTCGGCTGTGAAATTTTGGGTCTTTCTCTCTCTGTGTGTCTCTCTCTCTGTCTCTCTCTCTCTCTCTCTCTCTCTCTCTCTCTCTCTCTCTCTCTCTCTCTTTCAGTACTAGGGATTGAACCCAGGGTCACTTAACCACTGGGCCACATCCCCAGCCCTTTTTTGTATTTTATTTAGAGACAGGTTCTCACTGAGTTGCTGAGTGCCTCGCCATTGCTGAGGCTGGCTTTGAACTTCCGATCCTCCTGCCTCAGCCTCCCAAGTGCTGGGATTACAGGCGTGCACCATCCCACCTGGCTTGTATTTTATTTTGAGACAGAGCCTCCATAACAGTTCCTGAGGCTGGCTTTGAACTTGCACTTCTCCCTCCTCAGCCTCCCAAGCCAGTGGGATTACAGGTGTGCACCACCACACCTAGAGGTTTTTATCTCTTTTTAATAGGCTTTTGATGGGAAGTGGCTGGAGTGTGTAGGGTGATAGGAGGGGATGTATGACCTGAGGGCTCAGGATGGCAGGTGTTGGGGGACAGGCAGAGACTCCACTTCCCATGGAGAGCAAAGAATAAACATGGTGGCAGGATGCAGGGAGCCATGCTAGTCCAAAGTCAAGCAATTCCTCCAAATTACTCACATTACATTTCTAGAAGCATCCACAGAGAGCTCAAGGCCCTGCCCAGGACATCATCTCATTCCACAAATGGAAGATGGATGTGTCTATGTGACCCTCCTTTGAACTATGCCCACAAGCTGCGGCCTCTGATTCCCAACCCAGTTCCCCCTTGCACGTCTTGGTGTATGAATCTCACCCAGGGGATGTCTGACTTTTCCTGTTACTGTTTTTCATTCTTTCCGTTTCTTGCATTTTTTAAATTTATTTTTTGATTTTTAATTGTGCTGCATCATGTGTTTTTGTAGACAACCTAAGGTTATTCCTGGAATAGACAGACAATAAATAAGTAAACTGTTCTCTCCAGTTCTTATTGACTCTTCTTGAAGCTTTTATGACAAAAGTTAAAAATTGATTTTTGTCAGAGGATCCCCTTTTCCTTCTAGCCTCTTGAGACATCTCATCAAGCTGTAGTTCTGTGGATCCCTGTTTGTAAACAATCAGTCCTCTCCATGGCAACCACATTGTGATGCTTGGTGGCTTGTTTTGCTGTGAGAATAAGGAAGTGAGATGGTTTCTTATGACCTTTCAGACCATTTGCTTGTTACTGGTGGACATTAACTGCCAAAGAATGAATATGAGTTAATCCCTAACAGGAAAGAACAATGAACAAAAACAAAAGTCCTATTTACCCTTCTATGATATAAGACAATCATTTGTGAGCTTAAGTAAGAGTTGGGCTTTAATTGCTATGGATGCAATGAAAACAAGCAATAGTTAAATGTGGGTCTTTGGAGTGAAGTTAGAAGAATTAAGTTCAAAAGTAGTTTTGAAATGGAATGTTAATAATCTCTCCCATACGGTAAATTCCCCATTCCTTGAATTGTTTCCCCTTTCTCATCTCCTTCTTCTGTGTTTAACCCTCTTTCTCTGCAAATCCCAGCTCCTTCATGAAGCCTCATGGGATCTACCTAGTCCACACCCTGTAGCACTTTATTAAACACAGTCTGCTCAGTCTTAGGACATAGGTCTGGCTCCCTCTGAGGGGCTGACATAGATAGCATCGTAGTCACGTTGCACACTGTGGTCAACCTCCACAAGGGACCCAATACCTGCTGTTGCTGTTCCCTTTCTAATTCTCCTGGTGCCTAACACAGAGCCCTCTTCTAAAAAAGTTTTAAATGTATATGGTCATGTTGGTGGAAAGGCAAATATATTAATATTATATATCAAAATAGTTTATTTTGACCTAAATTTTATTTTTTATGGTTTTAAAAGAAATTAAGATATTTCCATAAGCTCCTTAAAGTATTTTGATCCCTTAGCACTATGCACACATATAAGGATACCACTATGTGGTACTATATATGTGGACTTGGGCAATTAATTTTTCTGGATTTAATTTTCTAATTTTTAACATGGGTATAATAAAAGGGCCTGATTCACAGGATTAAATGTTGGTTATTACTCGTTTGTATTGCAAAGTTAAAAACAGGAAAACACAAAGGACAAAAATCTTAATTTCTTCTTATGCTCTGATCCAACATGACTCTAGTTTTTATTTTTTTTTCCAGTTTATTTTTAGCAAAACCAGACTTTCTATTTCAAAGGGAAAGCACTACAAAAAAAAAAAAAAATTAAACCAAGAGTTCTTCCAAGACCTCCAAGGACTCTTACCAAACATTAGCTTGACAAGTTCACAGCAAATGAATCAGACGCATTTGGTTTAGAT
This sequence comes from Tamias sibiricus, assembly GCA_025594165.1. NCBI lineage: Eukaryota > Metazoa > Chordata > Mammalia > Rodentia > Sciuridae > Tamias > Tamias sibiricus. The sequence goes on along the minus strand of CM046669.1, from coordinate 45,160,378 downwards.
TCCCTTCTCCAAGTCCCAAGAGAGAAGAATCCTGTGCTAGCCCCACTCAGCCAGCTAAGAATCCTGTGCTAGCCCCTATCTATCCTCCCCCCACCCCCCGCCACCCATCCGTCCTTTCCCCTGGGCTCAACTCATATTTCTCATTTGACTGTCCTCCCCCAGAGAGTAGATGTCACCAAGGGTCCCTGATTGGAAACCAGATAGTAATCAGGGCTCCCCAGTCTCAGGATTGCTTATCTCTTATTCCTTGACCTCCATTCCATTCATACCCAGCTGTAGGCAGGTAGAATTTCTAAGAAAGATTTTGGGGTGGAGGTGGTAGATTTGTTCTCTGTGGATGATGTTTTCCAGGAACTCAGCTTGTTTCCTGAGAGATGTCACACATTGGAATGGTTCCAGCGGCTGCCAGGGGAACTCTGGAATGACTCAAGTGAGGACCTGAACCAGGAAAGGGTGGGTTAGAGCCTAAAATCACACCCTCCTCCCACTCTGTCACACTGCATCCGTTTCAATGCCAGCTTCAGCAGCCCCACCCCCACCACCAGCAAGCCTTCCTAGATGAACCAGAAGCACTTTCTACCCTAAGCTGGCCTCACACCTTCAATACTCTCATTTGCATATGTGGCTAGCTTTTTAATGATATCTGAGTGATCTGTGCACAGTTTCAGCAGGGTCCTCAGATGAAAGTTAATGAGTTGGATGGCAGCTCCCTGAAAGATCTGAGATTCAACATGATTAAGTGCCCCCAAGCCATTATGTCAGGGAGTCAGTCAACATACATGACATGATTGTGCACTTACAACAAAGCCTTCCTAGCCACTAGGGTCATACAAGACAGAGATGTTGAGGAAAGACCTGACTCTTAGAAATGGAAAAGTTAGGAAAGACATGAATAAAATCCCTCAAGGAACTCTACAACTCTAAAAACTGATTTGTTCACCTGTGGGGTCATGCATACCCTGTTAAACCCCGTCAGGGATAAGATTCAAGAGCCAGGTTCTCTTCTGCCCAAGTAGGCCTTAGCATGGAGCAGTCTTTCTCATCCTGAGTGAAAATAAAACATATTGCTAGAGTATCACCCCCTCTACCATATATCCCTGCCCCCAAGCTGCTCCCTGACCTAGAGGGGAACAAAGCCAAGCAGAGAAACAGAGGCGTTCACCTAACAATTGCATTAGCAGGTCTGTGCAAGAAACCACCACTGGAGGAAAGACAAGATAAAGGCAGAATTGCAGCCAGAGGTTTTGGGCCAGATACTACAGCCAACTCTATTACCACACACTGGTCCACGGCCTGAAGTGGAAGTGTAGAAACATGCCAGATACTTCCTTCCTTGGTGGGACCTCCTATATGAGAAGTCAGCCACCAACAAACACAAGGCTGTCCTATTGAGTGCAGAATGGTTGATACACTCATTGTCAGAGGAAAAGAAATAATGACGGTAACATTTATCGAGCACTTGCTATGTATCAAAGCACCATTTTAAGGTATTTAAAGGTATTTAATTTATTTAACTCAAAGGTATTTAATTTCCCTCAACAATCCAAGAGGTTGTATTAGTATTAGTCCCATTTGATGGAGAGAAATGTGAGACTCAAAGAGGTTAAAGAACTTGCTCGGTGTCTCACATCTGTAACGGTACATCCAGAAGATGAACTTGAATTTTTGCTGTTTAGTTGTGCTATATTTAAAGTTGTGAGCGTGCTCAAATTGTACAATGATAAAGCGGAGGGCTGGGACTGGCTGGCTGGGCTGGGGAGGAGCCGCGGGAAAAGAGGAAGGGAGGGCCGGCAGGGAGAAGCAGCTCTCCCCAGGCTGCCTGGGAGCTGCCCCGGGCTCCAGCGCTCCTTGCTGCGGCCTCCACGCTGCGCGGGGCCACAGGGCGAAGCACCCGGAGAGAGAGGAGAGACAGTTCCTTGGGGAGTGGGGACCGTCCTCAACAACTACGGTCGGAGTCCTCGGATCGGGTCCTTTGACGGGCTGCAGGGTCCGGGTGCGCTCCGGGGCCCTGGTCCTCGGTCCTGGGAGAGGGTGTCTGCAGGAGCGGGAGTCGCTTGGATCACAGCGCCATCTTGTGGCCACTGACAGGCCTCTCCGCACTTTCTGCTCTGCGGAGAGGTCAGGGCTCTCCTACGTAACGCTTGGGGAGCGGACCCCACCTGCGGGTGGGTTCCGTGAGCATTCTCTTGTGGCAGGGAGCCCACAGGGGAAGGGGCATGGATGCTGGGTCTCGGGTCAGAACCAGACTTACCTGGCTTAGGGAACTCTGTTCCCCCATGCCCTCCAGAGCCCTGCCCCCTTGCCTAGAAGCATTTGTCCCTAAGCCTCTTTAGGCGTCAATGTTCTTATCTGTTAAGGGGCACGATCTGTGGGGAATATACTGCAAATTCTCTAGAACAATACCTTCAACTAATAGGAACTCAGCAACATCGATGACGGCATCATCACAGTCAGGAAATAGGACAGGCCTCAATGCTGCTGAAACTCCTGCTTGGCAGATAGCAGGTGCCCTGGGAATATGGCAGACTCCTGATGCCTTCTTAGCTGCAGTTCAACAGTGCAACAGTCCCAGTGCTAAATAGTTTCCTATTTTCATAAAAGATAATACTCCAGCTGGTCTCACAAACCATGGAATAATCGCTGGCTATTCCATCAACAGAGGAGAATGCGCCATTTTCACCAGCAACCCTTGCCTGCCACTTCTGTCTTTCCTTCTTGGAACAAACTCCTTCCCGCATCTGGGGGCGGGGGATGGTGAAAGGGCAGCAGTGCTGGACCGTGCAGGCCTGGGGTTCCCTTTTCAGGTGAGGAGCTAGGAGCAGCCACTAACTTCTCCATATTCCATGTTTCTCATCTGTAAATCAGGGACATTAATCTCATCTCCTTAGGTCTTTATAGAATCGATGAGATTTTTCATGTAAAACGCTCCGCACAGTGGTTTTGGTGTGCATCTGCATTACTTGATCACTTCTTCAAATACTAGTTGCTGGGCTTCACCCTGAGTTTCTGAATCAGTATGTCTGGGGTGGGGCTGAAGGATTTGCATTTCTAATTTGCATTTCAGGAGTTGATGATATTGATACAATCTGTCCAGGGAGGAAACTTTGAAAGAACTAATCTAGCACCTACTAGATTTTCGACAGACATTCATTGTCATTCCCCAGCCACCCAAGTCAAAAGGAAAAAGGAGATGTTAGGGAATATATATCCCCAAATCCAGTCAAGTGAAAGCTGCGAACCCAACACCCAGCCAGTCACACCAACAGTTCAGTGTTAACAAATGTTCATTGATTGTCTTCTCTCCATTTCTTCCATACACTGCATTGGATAGTGCTTCACTCAAACACACCATCGACGTTCATAACAATCTTGTGACATGTATAATGACCCCCTAGCTTACAAGTGAGAAAGAGACTTTCAGGAAAGTAAGTGACCCGAGGACCCAGGGCACAGACTCAGATGGAGTCTACTGACTGATTGGGGCCCTCTCAAGCTGCCTGTCCAACACTGAGCATGTGTGGACGCTGGTGAGTGCTGTGAATCAGCTTCAGGCCCTGCCCTCTGCAGGCTTCTGTCTTGACCAATTCTTGTCCAAGCACATTCTCCTAACCATTCACCCTGCCTGGGGTCAACTGCAAGCTGGTCTTTCCTTGCCAGGCTCACTGACTCTGCCTCTCTTCTCATTCGGGAGACACTTGGTCCTTCCAGAGCATAGTTATATCCTGACCTCTAGCTGTTTGTCTAGGCCCCAATGCCCACAGCAAAGGACAAGGTTCCCAGGGTCTGAAATACACCAGGAGGCCCACTGGTCACGAGCAGACTCTACTCAGGCCCTCTAGATCTCAGAAGAATGAGCTCCCCTTCCCCATCCTGAGCATGTAAGAGGCCACACAGAGACCAGACTTAACAATGCTTTAATGGTGAGCTAGAAGAAGCTGCCTTCCTCCCTGCCCAGAGCTCTCCTTCTGCCTTTCCTGGGTAGGGAGAGGGGCAGAACACTAACTCTGGATGGGCTCTGGAACTCCAGGGTTCCCTTCTTTGGGTCCTTCCTTCAGATCCCAGATCTGTTTGGGTTTTTATGGTTGGTGGAACAAAAACAGGGCCTTTAGAGTGAAAACACCTGATATGAAAAACCACACCATGTTTGGACTACCAGAATATTTCATGATCTTTGGGATGTCTCCTAATTTCTCTGTGTTATTTTATTTTATTTTATTTAGTTGTTGATGGACATCTATTTTATTTATTTATATGTGGTGCCTCACACATGCCAGGCAAACACTCTGCCACTGAGCCACAACCCCAGCCCCCTGTGTTAGTTTCTTTATCAGCAAAATCAGCCCGGGAGGACCTGCCTTCCAGACTGCTGTTTGGCTTGAGTGACATCTGTGTTTTAAAGATAGGCACACCTCTTGAGCAGTGTCTTAGTCCATTTGGGCTGCTAGAACAAAATGCTACAGACCGTAGGCTTAGAAACAACAGAAAGTTATTTCTAATAGGTCTAGAGACTGGGAAATCCAACATCATGATGCTGACAGATTCAGAGTCTAGTGAGGACTGCAACCTGTGACCTCACATGGTGAAGGCCTGAGGAGTCACTGATCTGTTTTATAAGGGCATGGATTTCATTTCCTAATCTCCTCCACCTTCTCATACCACCAGGGTTAGGATTTCAACATATAGAGGGGATAGACATTCAGACCATAACAAAGTTTACAACTCCATTTTCCTTCCTTTGACATTTACGAGGCAATTACTATGAGCCTGTCCCTGGGGGTGCCCAGGTGGGTGAGCCAAAGTCCTTAGGTAGGAGCTTCCACCCCACGCCTTGCCCTACTTGGACAACAGAGGAAGGCCTGAGACAAACTGGTTGGGGGAGCTGGGACAGAAGGCAAGGCTGCTGGTCCAAGGGACGGGTGCCCAGTGTGTGAACTCTGCAGCCAGGGTGACTAAAACCTGCCCCATGCCAGCTGGGCTTGAGTCAGAGCTAATGGTTTTTGTAGCTTTGCCTTGGAGGTGCAGAGAGTCCCATGACTCACTGCGGTGCTGGCCAGGGAGGCTGGAGGCTCCTCCACCCAACAGCGTCCCAGCTCTCAGCACCTTTCCTCATATGTTCCTTCATTCTTCACTCCATAAACACTTGCCAGGAACCCAGGTGTGCTGGGCTCTGGGAACAGAGGCCTGGAATGAGGAAAACAGACTTGAAGGGGGAGGGACTTAAGAGGCGATGCCCTCTGCCCACCTACCTCCCCTCACCAGGCCCTAAGTGGAGCGTGAGGAGGGGAGAAAGGGCTTTCCTGCACGTTCCCAAGACCCACTGCTCTTCTGGGACCACAGGAAAGACCAGTGAGGAGGTTCCTGAGATTGGCCAGGCTGCACAGGTTCCTGAGGGATGTGGGATGAAGGAGGAGGACGCATCACCCCTGGCGGACCAGAGAGAGGGCTCCACGGACAGAGTTGGCCTGCAGCGGCAGAGGATTGATTTGGTTTCATTTTTGTTTAGGAAATGAAAAGAGAGTCAAGAAGCACACGTGGGGGGGTTGGTAGATAAAAGTGAGGACTGGGAAAGTGTGGAAGGCCCTCAGGCCCCTTCCTCGGGCCTTTAGTTTCCCGCTCCTTTTGCCTCCACCTCCTGTCTCTTCTACTCCATCGTCTCCTCAAGGGTTCCCCTTCTCAGGCTCTGTCCAAAGCACCCAAGGAATGATTGAAAAGTACAGCTACCCTCAGACCTGTCTCCTCCATCTTCCATCCCACCTCTGTGTCCGCTGGACAGATTTTGCTTTGATGTTCTACCTCATGACTCATGACCTGGGGGGAGGGGAGAAGAGACTTGGCTTAGCGGGTGGGAGGAGCAAGTGGTCTCCTTCACACTCAGGGAAGGGTTACTCTGCACTGTCTAGTGAGCAAGTCACTGTGGTGGACTGTCAACCCCAACTCCAAACCTTCCAGATCCTGTGGAATAGGGGAACTGCTCAGCATCTGCTGAAAGGCTGACTGATGCAAGGTGACACTTTGGTGACTTGTCTAAGGATACTCAGCAAAGATTAGTACTTCTCTCCCCTTTCTCCTTCTCCACAGTTCCTTGGGGACAGTCCCAGCCACTCTAAAGTCCTCCTTTGTCATCTCTGTATTACTTTAGGATTGTGTCACTTTCCTCTTTGGGTACCTGCAGTGACTCACGTGTGGCCACTACTACAATGACTACACACTGCTCCTGGGGTGCTCCAGATCCTCCACAGTATGATCTGACACACCTGGCTGCCCTCTTCCCTGCCCTTTCCCTCACTCTACTTTTCTTCCTGGACATAAGTGTCCCCACCTCCCTTTTGCAAGAACAGACTTGCAGAGTCTACTCTGGATTAAAAAAAAAAAAAAAAATCATGTGGTGCCACCCTTAACCCACCTGGTCCTTTCTCCTCTGATGCCTCTTAATATCAACTCTCTCAAAATGATCACTAAAAATTCACCTTAATACCGGGCATGGTGGCGCACGCCTGTAATCCCAGCACTTGGGAGGCTGAGGCAGGAGGATTGCCAGTTCAAAGCCAGCCTCAGCAATGGCGAGGCACTTAGCAACTCAGTGAGACCCTACTCTAATAAAATACAAAAAAGGGCTTGGGGATGTGGCCCAGGGGTTGAGTGCCCCTGAGTTCAATCCCTGGTACCAAAAAAAAGAAAAGAAAAATTCACCTTAAACTGGGTGCAATGGCTCACGCCTGTAATCCCAGCACCTCGGGAGGCTAAGACAGGAGTATAGTGAGTTCAAAGCCACCCTCAGCAATGGCAAAATGCTACACAACTCTCAGTGAGACCCTGTCTCTAAATAGGGCTGGGGATGTGGCTCAGCGGTCGAGTGCCCCTGAGTTCAATCCCCAGTACCCAAAAAAAAAAAAAAAAAAAAAAATTCACCTTAAGGAGCACATGAGGAGTTTTGTCTCCCAGGAATATTTACATTGCACCTCCAATTGTGGAACTTGGCGCACTGACTTCCGGTAAAGGAATTGTGATTTGGGGCAGGGAGCACCATTCTGAAGAAACCACAGCACACTGGCACCTCTGCAGCCAGCTGCTGTCCTTGACCACAGTTCTCACTGGGTTTGGTTCACTCTTCTGAAGTTTCGCAGAGCACTGCAGTTCATTGCCAGTCTTTCCCCAAGCTCGTTTTGACTCAGGCACAGCTGCAAGAAAAACTGTGTAGTGGCATAAAAAAAAGGTAAAGGGCATGAAACCAACTGGAAACCACCAGGAGTATTCATCCATGAGAGGAAGAGGAGCTTGCCTCCAGTGGGGACACTGGAGATCCCAGAGGCCCTGGGAATGGAGCTGGCTGTGAATGGAGCCCAGGGCAAAGGTGTTTATTTGTCCTTTTGTCCATGATTCTCAGGTATCAGGCTCCAGACTCCAGCCACCTGGCTTCCCACCAGTGCCTCTGCCTTGGGCATTCAGATTTTCCAGATCTCTTTCTCCAACAACATAATTAATTATTTTGGAAAACTGTGAAATTCAACAATCACTTTATCAGAATGTTTCAGCTACAAATAACAAAATACTTAGCATAAGACAACTGAATGATAAGGGCTAACTCAGCACAGAAAACCTGCACATCAGAGGGAGGTGATTCCAGGATTGGTATGGTGGTTCTGAGAGATCACTAAGGACACAAGCATGTCCATATCTCTTTCTGCCTTCTTCAGGGCTGCCACTGTCTTCCCTCTTGGTAGCAAAATGGCTGCAATGGCTCCAAGTTCCTCTTCTCACGTGACAATTTTTCAAGTAGGAAGAGAGGGAGCAGGGACACAATCTCTGAGGAAAATCTTTCCCAGGAACTTCCAGCAGCTTCCCCTCAGGTCTCTTTAGCCAAAATTGGATCACAGGCCTAACTTTAGATCAATTACTAGACAAGGGGAGGGGAGTGATGACCAGATATGATTCACATATCTGTCAGATATATGAACAAATGAAAACGTGGGGTTCTGTAAGCAAGAAAGGGAAAGGGAAGCCACTGTTGGGTGGGTTATCAACAGTGCCTGTCTCATCCAGGGAGAATTCTTTCAGAAGCAAGAAACCAAGACTGTGTCTAGTTGTTGTAAACAGGAAGGAAGTTTGTGGAAAGGAAGGTATGGAGTGAGTCTGGAGGAAACAGGCAGGAAGACACAGAAAGCACAATAAATACCTTTGGGCCAGAATAACCAGCTCAAATTCCTCATCACCCAGAAGAATTCTAATGCCTCTGGGCTTTGTCACTTGTTCAAGATTAAAGACCTGACAGAAGTGTGGTAGTGGCCCGGGGGAGAGTCACACCCATAACCTGCATATCTGGGTGCAGATAGAAGAAGGACTTGGCCCTTTCAGACCCCAAAGTGGCCACCAAGCAAGGCCTCATACCACAGGAGAGCCCCCTCCACTAGGAAAGAGCAGCTGGGTGTAGCTCACCTGAAATAATGCCAGGCAACCCAGCAAATATCCAAGGTTCTTTTTTCCTTTTTTCATTTTTATTCCTTTCTTTCCTTCCTTCCTTCCTTCCTTCCTTCCTTCCTTCCTTCCTTCCTTCCTTCTTTCCTTCCTTCCTTCCTTCCTTCTTTCCTTCCTTCCTTCCTTCCTTCCTTCCTTCTTTCTTTCTTTCTTTTATTAAACTGGGGATTGAATGCTCTACCACTGAGCCACATCTTCAGTCCTTTCTATTTTTTTATTTTTTCAGATAAAGTCTTGCTAAAATTCCCAGACTGGCCTTAAACTTGTGATCCTTCTGCTTCATCCCCCCACTTCCCAACCCCACCCCCCCACCCCACCACACACACACACTCAGGCACTGGGATTACAGCAGTGTGCTATCTTGCCTGGCTACTATCCAGAAATTTGAAAAGCCTTTATTAAGCCTGTGGTTTGGGGAGTGGGGGGTGAGAGAGTATTTGGGGAGGCAGTGGTTGAGCTTATCTGTGTCCCCAAGCTTAATTACTGGGAAGCAAGAGCAAGGTAGTGACTCTCTGCTTCATATCATTTTGTAAGTCTATTAGCTATTGTATAAATTTAACTTGATTACAACAGGAACATTTGTTTTGTCAGCCAAATTTGCGGTGTGTTCAGCTGTTTACAACTTCAAGAAATTTTAATAGACTTTTTTTAAAAAAAAGAATAAAGAAACATCAGAGGGAACATTGTCTCTGTGGAAGCTGACCTCCCAGGGGTGGTCCTTGAGGGAGGCTCCCAGGATGTCACTGATGGGAGCAGAGTCTGATTTGGATATGGTTGCATGGGTTGGGCAAGGAGAAGCAGGTGTCTTGGATTCTGCAAGTTCACTTCTATTCAGGCAAAACTTACCTGGTCGTACACACCACTTCCGATTAAAATGAAGTGAACGCATGTTCACACATAAAGTCCCATCAGCCTTGAACCCAGGGACCTAGGGTGGGACGGGTCCAGGATGATAGCCATAGGGGTGAGGTAACACAGCTCATGGCCACCCTCCCGGCGACAGCCTGCGGTGGGAAGTGAGGGGAGACCCAAGCGTGGTGCCAGGCCAGTGAGCCTTGAGAGCCCTAAGCTAGCTCCTGACTTTAGAAAGAACAAAGCCACAGTTTCTGTTGAGGTGGACTTTTTTTTTTTAAACTTTATTTTACTTATTTTATTTATATGGTGTTGAGAATCCATCCCAGTGCTTCACACATGCTAGGCAAGTGCTCCACCACTGAGCCACAATCCCAGACCCTGAGGTGGATTTTAATTGGTCCCAAGTGATGACTTTGATAGGGACTTCAGGGTACAGCCCAAATCTTACACTTAGTGACAGGAGAGGTCCCTACCCTGAACCTGGAAGAAGCCATCACTCTCCTAACGCCGTTACAATTCAAACATTTCATATATGGAATTTCCTTCCTTTGGTACATGCTGAACAGTGGCGAAGAACCCAATAATGGCAATTATTGCACTGCCTAAAAAAATAGGTTAGATATAGAACTCACAGAGTTTGATGTTCACTATTGTAAATGAACAATGCATGAGGGGAATGCAGCGTCAATACTTGGCCTATTTTTAAACCAGTGTAAACCCTAGTCGTACCATCCAATGTTTGCTTTTTAAAGCAAGTAGCAGTTGTTTTGGCCCTTGCATTTCAAGCGATCCTAGTCTTTATTTTCAATTGTCTGTTAGGTCAATTCTGTTTACTAGGAGAAGGTTGATAAAACTCTATGAGCCTGAAAGAATTCTCAACCAAATTCTGTCTTGTTTTTCATCTTTATCAGGTTAATTCCAAATGCTAAAATAATTCAGTCTACAATAGTTCTAGGAAAGGAAGAATAAAATTTATTTACTTTAATAAAATGTTTACCCAACTGAAACTCTGAGTTGTCAAATCTCCAGACTGTAAACTTTCAAGGGAAGAAGCTCATCTTCTACATTTCAGGTAAACTTTCTAAGGTGCTTGGCAGCACTCAGTACCCTGTGGAGTACACAGTACCTTTTTGTTTGATGTTGCTGATGAGACCTAAAAAAAAATATTCCCTTAAAATCTACTACTAAAAATGTAGGGCTGGGGTTGTGGCTCAGCAGGAGAGCACTCGCCTCGCACGTGCGCGGCCCGGGTTCGATCCTCAGCACCACGTAAACATAAATGCATTGCATTGTGTACAACTAAAGTAAATAAATAAATATTAAAAAAAAAAAAAAAAAGATTTACCTCAGATGACCCTGGCATTGACCTATGAGGTAGAATCTCATTTAAAAAAAATGTAGAAAAACTGAAAAAAAAAATCCATTCTCTTATGAATTAAATTCATTCTTGAATAGTCACTATGCAATTTTAATCATCTTCTTTAAAACAACAACAACAAATTTCCCCATGTTACCAGGTCCACTTAATAACCCCCTGAAGCCATTCCTGGAGGAAGCTTCAGAAGCTCCTCCTTCCAAAGAAAGGATTGACCTCTGGTGATCAGACGACCAGGCTGGAAACAGCTCTGGACAACTTGGACTTGATGAAAAGGAAGTAGGTGAAAGGGGAGGAGGCTGCCCTCTCCCTTCTGCCATCTGGGTCCCTCTGTGCCTCAGTATCCTTCAGCCCAAATCTTCAGGCTGCTCTCATGCACCTTCGCTCAGTATGCCTCCCTGGCCATATCACAGACTCTTCTTTGCCCAGGGGTGACAGCTGTGCTCATTCTGCCTGTCAAACCCAACCTGACCCCTGGAGCGCCATGCTCAGGGTAACCTTTCCCCACAATCTGCCCCCATGAGACCTTGAGCCCCATCTCTCTCCCCCACCACCATCATGGGGGCAAGGTGTTCCTTGCCCCTCAGTCAAGCACCATTCTTCTTCCCTTGGTGATTTTTCTCCCAGCTCAAGGATCACCCTTGCTGCTTGTCTATGTGATTTCAGGTGTGGTATGTGTGGCACATGGAGGGGCTGGGAAAGTAAAAGTGGCCTAGGCTCCATGCGTGACATCCCTTCCACTGCTGAGATGACACATCTCCTACCCAACAACTGCATTAATCCACTCATGAGGGCAGAACCCTCACAGCTACTCACCTCCTAAAGTTCCCACCTCTAAATACTGCTCCATTGGGGATGAAGTTTCCAGCACACACTTTTGGGGTGACACTCAAACCACAGCAGTGGACAATACTCCCAACATCCACCCCATTTCTCAATTGTTCTTGGTGTTTCTTCCAGGCATTTGGGAATGGCGGAGGCTAATTTCCTGAATCGTTTCCCCACACCTTATAGTTAATGTTGGGGAATGGGTCCAGGGGTTGGCCAGTGCAGTCCCTGGAGAAGTTTACCGGGGACCTGTAGGAAATGCACTTCCTTACTCTTCTGAGAGTGCTTCCAGAGGTGCCGTGCGTGGTCCCCCTGGAAGTGTAGGTGGGGGCTAAACACAGCGAGTGGGCAGAAACTCTCAAAGGAAGTTTGGAAGTAGGAGACCTTGGGAGACAGACACAAATGGAAGGGAGGGGAGCTTCCTGGCTTTAGCCTTTCCCTCACCCCTTTGGGTTAGAATGCCAGATATACTGTACGGTCTGATGCATCGTCTTGGGGTGACCACAGAGATGGATCAGTAAAGGAAAGATAGACTTGACCTTTGCCACCCACTTGAGAGGGCCCATGGGTGGGGGTGGGGGCAGCAGGCTTGTCATTTCAAGCCATGACGGGGAGCAGTGACCCACAGGGATGCTGGGAGTGATGGGAGGAGCCCAGGATGCTCAGAAGCCCCTGGAGCATGTATGGCGGGGGGTGGGAGTGTTTGGGGGTGCTCCTGTCAGTTCTGTGTTCACAGTACCTCAGTGGGATGACTGCATATCCTCTCCCCTTGATGTTGGGCTGTTTGGGGACTTGTTCTAGTTAATGAAATGAGAAAGTAACACTAACAGAATCCTTTAATGTGCCTGTGTGAATTGGCTTGGTCTCCTGAGCTTCATTCACTCGAAGGAAGAAAGCATGTTCTAAGAGTCCCCTCAGGGGGCTGGGGTTGTGGCTCAGCGGTAGAGCGCTCGCCTAGCACGTGCAAGGCCCGGGTTCAATCTTCAGCACCACATAAACATAAATGCATTGCATTGTGTACAACTAAAGCAAATAAATAAATATTAAAAAGAAAAAGAAGCCGGGCGCGGTGGCGCACGCCTGTAATCCCAGCACTTGGGAGGCTGAGGCAGGAGGATCGCGAGTTCAAAGCCAGCCTCAGCAATGGCGAGGCACTTAGCAACTCAGTGAGACCCTGTCTCTAAATAAAAATACAAAAAAGGTCTGGCGATGTGACCCAGTGGGCGAGTGCCCCTGAGTTCAATCCCCGGTACCACACACAAAAAAAGAAAAAGAGTCCCCTCAGCCCAGAATAAGGAGAAGCAAGGAGCAGATGTGCACATGACCTACTGTTGGCAGCAGAGCCACCCTAGCCAACCTGCAGACCCCTGAGTCAGAAATAAATGTGATTGCCCTCTGAGATTCCAGGGTTTTTGTTAAGCGACATGGTCAGAGCAAATCCTAGAATATAGGTTCTTTTGAAAGTGACAGAGGGCTGGAATTGTGGCTCAGCGGTAGAGCGCTCGCCTAGCACGTGCGCGGCCCAGGTTCGATCCTCAGCACCACGTACAAATAAACCCATTGTGTACAACTAAAGCAAATAAATAAATATTTTAAAAAAAAAAAAAAAAGAAAGTGACAGAAAATACAAGTGAACAGTGACTTAAAATGTGTTTCTCATCTTCATGATCCAAAGTGCAGGGGTGGGTACTCAAGGTCCAACCATCATGTCCATATTCCAGCCAGCATGAAGGAGGACAAAGGGAGGGAAAATTAGCTAAGTGCAACCCTTTAAAGAGACTTTCTAGTAGTATCATACCAGAAGTAATTCTCAAAATGTTTGATAGTCAGTATGGCCTGTGTATGAGTCAACTTTCCATTACTATGACAAATACTTGAGAGGTAATCAACCTATAAAGAGAAAAAGAGTTTCCTGGCTCATAGGCTTGGAGGTTCCAGTCCATAATCAATTGGCTCTGTTGCTTTGGTCCTGTGGGGAGGCAGCACATCATAGCAGAAGCAAGTGGTAGAGCAAAGCCACTTACCTCCACAGTCTCCTTCAAGGGCATACCCCCAATGGCCTGAAAACCCCTGCTAGACTCTACCACTCCAGGGATAAAACTTTAACATATGGGCCTTTGGGGGACATTTGAGATGTCTAAATTTCTCTGAAAAAGTACTTTTCAATAAACCATTAGGCCGCAGAATCTGAAATGTCTGTTTCATGTGGTGTTAAAATTCATGCATTTAGGGTTGGGGTTGTGGCTCAGCGGTAGAGCGCTCGCCTAGTGCGTGCGCGGCCCGGGTTTGATCCTCAGCACCACGTACAAATAAAAAACCCATTGTGTACAACTAAAGCAAATAAATAAATATTAAAAAAAAAATTCATGCATTTACTGCAGAAATATGTACTTCATCATGAGGTGCTGCTGCTGGCCACTTTAGGGGGTTTACAGGCAGGCGTATGGGTATACACACTCACACTCACACACTTTCTCTCTCTCTCTCTCTCTCTCTCTCTCTCTCTCTCACACACACACACACACACACACACACACACACAAATAGTATTGCCTTTATAAAATCCAAAGAAATCTGAATTTGAAACATATTTGGCCCCAGGGTTTTGGATACGTATGGAGATCATATATTCTAGTTTGCTTAGGATTTACCCTTCAGTTTTTTTTTTTTTTGCTGTTGTTGTTTTTGTTTTTTGTTTTGGTGGGGAGTATTGGGGATTGAACTTAGGAGCACTGAGCCACATCCCCAGCCCTATTTTCTGTATTTTATTTAGAGACAGGGTCTCACTGAGTTGTTTAGCACCTCACTTTTTGCTGAAGCTGGCTTTGAACTCGGGATCCTCCTGTCTCAGACTCCTGAATTGCTGGGATTACAGACATGCACCACAGCACCCAGTTACCCTTCAATTTTGATGAAGTTTTGGTGAAATTACTGATAATCTTCCATCCCCTTTTACTTTCAAAATTGAGCAGGGGCTGGGATATAGCTCAGTTGGTAGACTGCTTGCCTTGCATGCACAAGGCCTTGGGTTTGATCCCCAGCACCAAAAACAAACAAACAAACAACAACATCCAAATTGAGCAGTTTGGCTGTGTGCAGTGGTGCACGCCTGTAATCCCAGCACTTGGGAGGCTGAGGCAGGAGGATTGCGAGTTCAAAGCTAGCCTCAACAATGGCGAGGCACTTAGCAACTCGGTGAGACCCTGTCTCTAACAAAATACGAAAAAGGGCTGGGGATGTGGCCCAGTGGTCGAGTGTCCCTGAGTTCAATCCCTGGTACCAAAAAAAAAAAAAAAAAAAAAAATTGGGTAGTTTGGATGATAAATCGTATGGTGAAAGTGGACAAGGGATTGTAAACCTGTACAAAGGAAGCTCCCAACAATCGACAGTTCCCAAGTGGAGCTCCCATACCACCTATTGATGTACAAAAAAATACACAAAAACTGTTTTTTTCAAGTAGCCATTTGGTTCCCGTGGCTGAGCAATGCCGCCCCCCTTAACTCTGTTCTTCATGAAGCAGCAGCTTCACTCCAGCTGCGCTAGGTGGTCACGGGAAGCAGTGAGCACTAAATCAATCGAGGCTGTTGCTCTGAAACAGGAAAATGACTAGCAGGTTCTGAAACATGACAGGCTTACAGGCTTTTCCGTCTTTATTTCTGGTGAATTTAAAAATAGGTCTGGCGATGCCTCTTTGCAGCCAAATCCCATCTGTGCACTGTCCCCTTTCCACAGTAGAAGTATAAGGGAAACAGCAGATGAGAACAAAGCCTTGCTCCTTCCTTCCCTCCTTCCTTCCTTCCTTCCTTCCATGGGATCTTGCTATGTTGTCCAAGCGGGCCTCAAGTTCATGGACTCCTGAAATTCAACTGCCTCTACCTCCCAAGTAGCGACCCCACCGCCTTGAGATCTTTAAGAAAAGATTAGTTTCTGCCTTTGGGGGTTATTCATCCTATCTCTGGTTGGGGTCAGAAGAAGGGACTGTGGCTTTTGGGGTCACCTTACTCTCCTTTTCTTTTTAAAGCGATCTTTTTCTCCCTGCTTCAGGAAATAAGATGCCTAACCCATTGTGCTTGAGTGGCTATGCCCCAGAGCTATTCTCTGAGATCTTCCTTATAGGAATATCCAGATCTCCTAGCCCCCCAGGCTTGGAGCCAGAACATTCTGTTCCTTTGGCCAATCATACCCAGTGAGGGCCAAGTGCAGGAGGGCCAGTGTAGGAGTTGCAAGGGGAGGAAATAGCTGAACGCCGTCATGGGAAATGGGATGTAAATAAAATGCTAGTTTCCAAAAAAGCAGTAATGCTGGGTGCTGCGCTCTTCAGAATGTCCAACTGGGTGATTTTGACAGAACTTGAAGCTGAACCAGAGCTCAGAGCTAGGAGAGGAGAAGGGGAAAGCTTGGCAACCAGACGCTCAGAGATGGACGTGTAATCCCAACTGTGGGCCCTCCTCTAATGACTACCAGCCACATCTCCCACCCCAACTGAAAGCCACTCTATTTTTAAATTTCTCTTGGGAAGTAGATTCCAAAATTTCCCCAAGTCTTCCAGTCAGGGGAGCCTCTGATTTCCAGTAAATCCAGGGTCACATAGTTTTCTATATTCATTTGCATTCAGTTTGAATAAATTAGCATGCCACCAAGTCCTGGACTCTGAGTCAAGGCAAGCCAGGGAGTGAATGCAAATAGGCTCAAGTCTTTGTGCCCCTGGGAGGTGACAGAGGAAGGCAGGCTCAGTCCCAGAGAGAGCCACAGCTCTTGACTTCTTGGCAAGAGATTTCGTCATCCCGTTAGCCTGCAGATCCTCTCCCAGGGCTCACTAGGAAGCAGATCAGGAGGTCCTCTGTTTTCTGGACTCTAGAAACCTAGGAGAAAGATTAGAATCAGATGATGGATGTGGAAATTGTGCTTGGTGGGACAGAAGTTGGGGTGAGGAGGGATCCTCAGGTTTGAGAAGAGACCAGAAGGGAGAAAGGAAAGAGCAAGGAATTAGAGTAGACAATGGGAAAAAGGGAAGGAGTTGGGGGGTGAGGGTGGAGCAGATATGGAAGGAGGGGGATAGACTATCTGACTAGAGATCAAGGCAGTCCATGGGAAGGGGAGGCCTGGAGAAGGAAAAGAAGAGAGATGGGAGAGGGAAGAGGAGAAAGGTGGGGCGGAGGGGAGGGGAGGGAGTAGAGGCAAGTTCATGGGTAAGCATTGCAGGGCTGCCCTAGAACAGAGAGGGGGTGTGGTTATAAAGGAAGTCAATGATCAAAGTTAGTGGGTGGCCAGCTGGGGTGCCCAGGGGCCAGGCAGGTGTTAGACTGGGGTTTCTTGCTGGGGCTTAGTCATCCCTTGGGTCTGTCCTGGGACTGTCTAGAGTGTCACCAAAAAAAGTTTGCAAATGCATTTCACTGATTTTAAGGGGACTTCAGGGGCAACAGACAGACAGTAAGATGAGATTCTGGGTTGACTTTCCAGAAGAGGGAACAACTGCTGTATTCATCTAGGTAGCTCATTGTCTCAGTGGCCAAGACACTAGATTTGTATGCCTGAGTGAAAGGTGATGTTAGGGCAGAAGTGAGGTGATCCCCACAGCCTGGGGACAAGGTGGTACCTGTTGCAGCACCCGGTGCTCTGAGACATGGAGATTACTGACTACTAACCGTAGACTAGCCACATGCCGCAGTGTAGGTCAGATGCCTCCTAAGGCCACGCTCTCTACAGAGTCAGCCAGTGATGATGGGATAAGGAGTGTGGACTCCAGTGTCAGTCCCTTTGGATTTAATTGTGGCTTCACCAAGGAGGGCCTAGGGTAAGTTCTAATTCTTCCAAGCCTCCGTTTCCTCATCTGTAAAATGGGAACAATAATGCCTACTTCTCAGTTGTGGCGCAAGAACAAAACTCCATGATCCCTATGGAGTTTTTAGAACAGTAGCCAGCAGAGAGGAAGCACTCAACAGATACAGCTAATATTATACATCATGGCCCCAAATAAGAGGCATCGCAGAGCTTGGAGAGAAACATAGATGGGCTCCCAACTTCTTGGCTCTGTGCCCAGTGTAGCAGCTGCTCTTATAATTTCAACTCAAGTTGCTGCGGCCACAGCAGCAGGCTGCATGGATGAGGGCCAGGCACGGGCGCTGGCCAACCACAGATTGGGAAATGACAGCATAAACTGATGATGTTTCTTCCGGTTCAATAATTTTTCTTCCTTTTCAGAATCTCCCTCTCCCCCAAAAGAGGAGTCTGAGGAAAAGAAATCGCCCCTCTCTGTTCTTGGCAGAAAGGAATACAGGGTTTCAGGGAGGGCCCAGCAAGAAGAAAGGCATGGGACCCTCCAGGCTTGTTCTAGCATTCTCGATAGCGGGTCCTTCAGTAGGGTCTGTTAGACTTGAATTTGTAGACAGGAAGGACTAAATGTCATTAGTGGTGTCTCTCCCTGTTCTGAGCTTCCCACTCATCAGACAGTGGGGGGACTGCTGGAGAGAGTCCTGGAGAAGAGGATGTATGGAAGGATCGAATGCCTTGGTCACAGTACTGCCCGGCTGCACCACGCTTGCTTTATAACAAACATTTCTGCAGCCCCTAATATTTGCCAAGCTCTCAACCTTCCAGGGAACCAGAAACAATAAGATGTGGCCGCTCTCCTGAAGGAGGTTACAGCCATACCAATTAAAACGATGATCGCCAGCCTTTCTTACCCACGGAGTCCTCTGTGTCACACTCAGCTTATTTGAACAGCTGCTATCTTGTGGCTGGAAGGAATGAGCTGGTGAATTTTAAAAAGTTCTGAAAGGCTTCTTCGTGGCTCATTCTCTGTATTATTAACTATTCAGACCCTACAATGCCAGGCCAGCACCCTGTCATTCCTCCAGCCCTTGCGCTCTCCTTTACCATCCAGCTGTTGATGCTGTGGGACATCTGGTGGCTCAGCTTGGGATCCTTACTCTGGACCCTAGTTTCCTCTGCTTGGAGGTGTTATCACAGGAAATAGATTTTAGTATAACGGAGTTTCTGTCTCTTGGGCTCAGCCATAGAATTAGGCTTTTGTTGGCTTATATTGTCCCAGGTTTATCCTCAGTCTGATTTCAGTGGTCATCAGCTAAATTCACCTTCCCTGGATGCTTGGATATTTCAAAACTGGTCTATAAGCTGTATGTTGATGTCAGAGTTCAGCAAATCCTTGGACTTCAGGATCATAAAAAACAACCACAACAAAACAGTAGCTACATCTGAGGTCAGTGCTGGGGTCATAGGGGCTGTGCTTTATTGCTCCATCCACAAACCCCTCTTCCATCTCTGAAGGATGGGACTGGGGCCAGAGATGGGACAGGCCTCTCTGGCATGGAGGCCTGCCAGCCTTGGTTGTGCTCTTTGACTGAGAGGCCTAAGGACACTGAGATGGTGAGGTAATGAATGTGAAAGAAAAATAAGCAGCTTTAGTTTCAGGCAGGCAGAAATTGAAAGGAAGCTGTGGATATTCTTTAAGGCACTGCAGGTTATGATTTATGCTCTGCTAGCTAGAACTCTGCTATTTACTTGAAGTAGGACTTTGGGAAAGTCCCTTCTCTTGGCCTCAACTTCCTTGTATGTAAAGTACATCTGGGATTAGTCAACACCCTTCCAGGCTGGACATGCAGAGTCTAGGTGTCCTAATAATCTCTCTGTCTCACAGGGATCAAAGAGTTTGAAGATGTGTGGGAAGAGGAAGGGACTAAGAAATGTCCAGTGGGAGTCCTTGTGGATTTAGTTACCTGACAGCATGGGGCAAAGAGAGGAAGGAAAGAAAATAAAGTGAAAAGTGAAGTGAATTAAGTGAAATATGTAGGAGAGAGAGATAAGGACAGGGAAAGTGTAGATCATAGAGGTGGCTGTCCTGGCTCAGTGCTCTTTGGGTCCACCATGGTCAGGATTACTTTGTTAGGTAGGGGGTGGGTATGTGGCAAAATGTATTTTCCAAAGAGAGTCGCAATCATATTGTCTTTCATGTGCTCTTTTTTTTTTTTTTTTTTAATGTGATCTTGCTATTCCCTATCAAGAGGAATGCAGCCCCGCCTTATGACTCTCATGACGTGAAGAACTCAGGAAATGTGACAGAAGTTATTCCAGGTGAACCTGAGGCTTGGTCAGAAGCAGCTTCCCCTCGGTTACCTTGGGACATGTGCTCTGAGGGAAGACAAACTGACTACCTGAGACCATCATGCTGGAGAGGCCACGTGTTGACAAGCCCAGCTGAGTCCCCCTTCTAGGCCTTTTCCTTGAGGGTCCAGAAATGAATGAGCCAGACCAGCCCATGATTCAGCTTAGTACTACTGAGCAACCTCACTTTATACTCCAAGGATAAGAAGAATCATCCTGCTGAGCCCTGCCCAAATTCCTGATGTAGAAAAATCCATGAGATATAAGAAAACAATTGTAAGTCACAAAGTTTTGGAGTAGTTTATTATCAAACAAAATGTACCAGAACAGGATAGTAGGAGAAGTTTAAAAAACAAACAACAAAAAAACCTGTTGTTTCAAATAGTGATGAAAATTGTTTAAAATGTACGTGAAATTTTGAAACTAGTTTGGAAGCCAACTTTTAATTTTGTCCATAAGGGGCATTATAACAAAATTGCCATACTCTATATGTGCACATGCACATTAGTATTAGTGCTGAGAATTGAACTTAGGGTCTTGAGCATGGTATATTTTGAAAAGCATATTTCATCATAAGAAGGAGATAAAAGCCATTATCTTCAACATTGTAGCTCAGTGGTAGAGCACAGTCCTAGGTTTGGTCCTCAACACCAAAAAGAAGGAGGAAGAGGAGGAGAAAGAGGAGAAAAGAAAGAAAAATGAAAGCCATTATCTTCCCCCATAAAGACTAAAACGGAAGAGAGAAACAATATCAAATGTCAGCAAGGATGCAGAACAACCAGAACTCTCATTTATTCCTGGTGGGAGTGTAAATGGCATAGCCACTTTGAAAAAAATTGTTTTACAGTATCTACTAAAGCTGAAAGCATGCCTATCATTAATTCCTTTCCTAAGCATATACCTGACAGAAATTAATGACACTTTTCCATTTTATAAAAGTGTTCATAGCAGTACTATTCTTCTTATTTATTTTAGTTGTCGATGGACTTTGTTTTATTCATTTATTTATATGTGGTGCTAAGAATTGAACCCAGTGCCTCACATGTGAAGCAAGCGCTCTACCCCTGAGCCATAATCCCAGCCTGCAGTACTATTCTTAATAGCTCCAAAGTGGAAACCAAACAAAAATACCCATCAGTGACAGAATGAATAGATGAACTGTAGTGCATTCACACAACAAATAGGATGCTATAGAGCAATGATAATGAATGAACACTTGCCAAAAAAATCATGGACACATCTCATAAACATAATGTTGAGGGAAACCAGAGTCAAAAGCGTACTTGACTTTGCAATTTCATTTATATAAAGTTAAAAAGAAAGCAAAATTAGCCGGGTGCGGTGGCGCACGCCTGTAATCCCAGCACTTTGGGAGGCTGAGGCAGGAGGATCGTGAGTTCAAAGCCAGCCTCAGCAATGGCGAGGCACTTAGTAACTCAGTGAGACCCTGTCTCTAATAAAATACAAAAAAAGGGCTGGGGATGTGATCCAGTGGTCGAGTGCCCCTGAGTTCAATCCCCAGTACCAAAAAAAAAAAAAAAAAAAAAAAGAAAGCAAAATTAACCCATGGTGTTAGAGGTTAGGACACTGGTTGTCTTTAGGGGTAGGGACTGAAGGAGAAGTGAGGGGGAGTTTGGATGTTCTGATTTTTTTTTTATTTTTTTATTTTTTTACCAGAGGCTAGTTACTTGGTGGTGTTCATTTTGTGAAATGACATTGAGTGTGTACTCAGGAATCATCCATTTTCCTGTACATATGTTATGCTGCAAAATAAAACATTAAAGAACAAATTCAGCTTTATGAAGTTTTATGAAGAGTTTGTCCCTTTTTTTCTTCTGCTAGAACCAGTGTACACTGCATTATGTCAATGGGAAAAAAAAAAAAAAAAAAGCAGGGTAGCCCCGTCCTTGTGTGTATGCCTGTCTGAAAAGATGTTTCCTAGCTTTTTAGAGACCATGGCACATGTAGAAAATGACAACATTGGAATGGCACATTGGGGCACCGGATGAGGCTCCTGGCAGTCAACACCTACTGACCTCATCCCTCAGCTGTCCCCAGGATGAAGGGTGCCAATACCTCAGCATACCTGTGGGATAGCTCCTACTTAGTGTGGGGGAAGATATGGCTTCCATAATGCATTTCAAATTCTCTAAATTGGCAAAGGGGAAGAGTCTGGACTTCCTTTTCCCTTCTGCTCTGGAGAACCCAGCTGTGCAAACTCCTCACACCTGGATTACAGTTCTCGTGTGTAGTAATGAAGACTGAGGGGTTCCAGGAAGCATGCAGCATTCTGGGCCTCTCCTCTATGTCACAGTGTCCTCTCCTAGTGTTTTCCACCAAAATTCACTCCCCTCCCCATTGCTCATACCCTGAGGACATTACACATTATTCCCAGGACATGCTGCACTTGCCTGTCATCTACGAACATGCCCTAATCTCCCAAACTCTTCCCTTTGTCATGCTATTGCCTGTGTCAAGAGTGTTCAGCCTGTCATCTCTCTGCTCAGACCTCCTTTTCCCTATGAAGCCTCCTTCTATACACTGCCCTGAGGGCCACCACCACACCTTGGTTTGAATTACTCTGTGTGTGTGTGGGGGGGGGGGGGACTTGACAACTGTTTCCCAAATGACTTATAGGCTAACTGCATTCCCATCTCTATTATAGGTGGTCACTCATTGTCCCCTTGAGTTGGAATCCCTGGCTTCTTAGGGGACCTGTCTTATGGCCGTTCCACATGCTGGCACCACACTGCCAGGGGGATAGGACCTTGATGCAGGATGCATGAGACACATCCTCTTTACCAGCTTGCATCTCTGGCCATCTGACGAAGGCTAGGTTGTCCCTGAGGGATGGGCTGATGATCAGTGAATCAGCATTGGGCAAATTGTGGTGTGACAAAGGGAAAGGATGACAGTGAATCAGTCTGGGTCCTGGCTCCCCTCATTCAAGCACAACCTGCAGTAACAGAACGTGGCCACAAGGGGCTCTACTGGACAAATCATGCTCCGCAGAGAAGGGCCAAGTGGAAGAGCTTCAGGACAGCTCCAAGGACTGGGCTAGGAAACCCACTCCCTGGTCTCTCCTCTTAGAGATCTCCAATGCCAAATCTCCACAGACCCCACCCTTCTCAGTCTGCTTAATCTTTGTGTTTTACCTCTTACCTGTCTGGAAGCTGTTGTTTTATACCCTAGCACATTTTCCCACTTTCCCATGCCCTTTTTTCTTGCTGTCCCCAAGACCAACAGTCACCCTAGGAGGAAGAGACCTGCACTTGTGTTAGTTCTGCCTCCTTTAGAAGAGTGCAGGCCTACACCAGGAGCAACCTGTTTTTCAGACATGGCAAGGACAGTTGTCATGTTTCATTTGTCTCCTGGGTTCTGGGCTTCCTGTTTCTGGCTAGGATTCCCAAAGCATCCTCTGCCTCCAGATAATCCCTTGCCCATCAGCAATCCACCCTGGAGCCACAGAAATCTAACTCCATCAGGCAGCCTTCAGTGGTTCCCAAAGTCCTGGACATTTACATGGCCCCAGGGCCACCAAGACCCACTGCCTGATTCTCCAGACTCTTATCCTTCCTCTCTCCTTCCCTCCATCCAGAAAGGCTAAAATATTTGTAATTGCCCCAACTGTTGTGATGTTTCAAGCCTTTGTACTTTGCACACATTCTTTTCTGTGGACTGATGATCTCGCCCCACCCCTTCCCTGAGACCTCTTCCACCCTTACCCTCGCTATTTCTTACCTGGCAAAACCCTATTCATTCTTCAAAACTTCCATTTCCTCTGTGAAGCCTTTCCTGACCCATAACTCCTTCCCAATCCCCAGAATCCCTCAGATGAATGGATCCTGTTCCCCAAACATGTGTCTTTCATTGTACCTGTCACTCACTGTATCTGTCAATCATTGTAATATGACTCACATGCCTGCCCTGTCCCCTCACCCACCCACCCACACCCCCCCCCCACTTATTTCCAGAGCTGAGGACCAAACTCAGGACCTTGTACGTGCTAGGCAAGTGCTCTGCCACTGAGCTAAGTCCCCAACCCCCTGCCCTATCTCTTTCACTGGCTCTGAACAGCTGTGTGGGACCCAGGGCCAGTATGTGGTAGGTGCTACATGAAAGGTGTTGCACTGGAGTGACTCTGTCTCTGCACCTTGACCAAGTCCTTTAAATGCTCTGAACCCCAGTTGCTGATCTGCCAGATGGAGTGATATGAGAATCGGAAGAGAGCACGTATATTAAATAACTTTATAAATTACTAAGTGCTATGTGAATGTTTTTGTTGCGTTTTTGTCTTCCAGACTAGTGTTTACCTACACTTGCCTGTGTGGAAATCCTCAGATTAAAGGAATGCGATGTGATCTTTTTGTAATTTCCTCACCTTTCCAGTCAAAGGAAAAGCTAGTCAGGAGTAAACCATTAATTTGTCTCCCTTGGAGGCCCCCAGTCTTCTCTGGAGCTCTGAGTTAATGATTCCAATGTTGTTTTCTTCACAGGGCCAATTAGTATCTAATCTTTGGCATGTTCCCTCCTTTCTTAAGAATAACTTGACTCACTTCAATAATTCTACAGCCTGGGGTCAGGAACCTTGTTTTGAAGGAGGAAATGGTGGATGTGAGTAGTCTTGAATTGTCTTCCCTACTTGACAGGGTCCTCCATTCCATGTCCACTATTCCCTCTAGGGACCAAAGACCCCTCTCCCCACCAATATGCTGAAGTCTGCAACTTCCCTAAGAAGTAGCTTTAGGAATTAGCTGTGGAGATTCTAGCAATTGTGGCCTAACTTACAACTTCCTTCCTGTGAGGTTTGAGGATTTGTTTTTGGAATTCCAGGAGAAAGAATTCTGGTCCTGACTTTTAAGAGTTCAATTAGTGATGGGGGAGGACTGGGCTGTGTAGAGCCATAGCTCCAGGCAGGAGTGGTCCCTGGTGGAGAGCAAGGCCTGGAATTCCAGGCGGGAGGTCTGTTTACAGCTGTAAAGTAAAGGGCAGGCGAGGCTGGGGATAGAGGTCTGTGCGCCAGACACAGCTTAAGGGTGGTCTGGACACTCTTTAGATAAGGCCATCTAGGGGCTGTGAGAGCTCACTGAAGTTCAAACGCGAACTCACAGTTGCTCACTACCAGGGGTCTCCCCAGCCCCCATCTCTTCCTCCTCTTAATCTGTGCTTACCTCTGTAGAGTTTTGGTAAGTCTCAGGTTCTTGGGGTGTCTCTGTCTCTTTGGACTTATTCACTTTGACTCAGATATGTCTCTGCATAAAGAAGTGGGCTGGGGCAACACTGTTCTACAATGTCCCACTGAGTGACGAGGCAAGTTACCTTCTTTTTTTTTTTTTAATATTTATTTATTTGCTTTAGTTTGTACACAATGGATCCCCCGCAAGTTACCTTGTTGAGCCACAGTGTTCTCATTTGTAAAATAGGGATATCATTCCTTAACATGAATCTTAACAAAAGAGGCTCCTATGCCATTTTGGGTCATACTACATAAAAGTAAAAGCACCGAGGAAAGGAATTAAGACATATCTGTGGGAAAAACAACTTCATTATATCTGCCACAGTGATTTTAGGGCTGATAAATAGCAACAAACAATAAACGCTCAGCTATACCCCCTTGCTTAAGATATACAATTATCAGTGTGTTGCGGTGGCTCATGCCTGTAATTCCAGAAGATCTGGAGGCTAAGACAGGAGGATCTTAAGTTTGAGGGCAACCTCAGCAACCTAGCAAGACCCTAACAACTTAGTGAAACCCTGTCTCAAAATAAAAAACAAAAAGGGCTGGGGAATGTGGCTCAGTGGTTAAGCATCCCAGGTTCAATTCCTGGTAAGTCTTGTGACTACCTCCTTGTTCCCACCTCTTGCTCTTCCACCATAGAGAAAACTGACATCCTGGTTCTTGTGTTTGCCATACCCTTATTTTTTTTTTTTTTTTTTTTTTTTTTTTTTGTGGTACCAGGGATTGAACTCAGGGGCACTCGACCACTGGGCCACATCACCAGCCCTTTTTTTTTTTTTAGTATTTTATTTAGAGACGGGGTCTCACTGAGTTGCTAAGTGCCTCGCCATTGCTGAGGCTGGCTTTGAACTCGCAATCCTCCTGTCTCAGCCTCCCAAAGTGCTGGGATTACAGGCGTGCGCCACCGCGCCCAGCCCCTTATTTTTGTCTACAGGTTTACCAAACATGTATGCAATACATTATCTAATCTTGTTTTTTAACTCTTAAGTAAATCATATTCTATTCTGTGATTTGCATTTTTAAAAATATAAATATATGAACAAAATTCATCTACACTGATTGTCACTTTCAAATATCCCAATCCATATTCCATTGTTGTATCAGTTCTGTCAATGGAAATTTGGTCTACTTCCAGTGGGTTTTTTTTTTTTTTTTTTTTTTTTTTTTTTGTACCAGGGATTGAACTCAGGAGCACTTGACCACTGGGCCACATCCCCAGCCCTTTTTTGTGTTTTATTAGAGACAGGGTCTCACTGAGTCCCTAAGTTCCTCGCCATTGCTGAGGCTGGCTTTGAACTCGTGATCCTCCTGTCTCAGCCTCCCAAGTGCTTGGATTACAGGCATGCACCACTGCACCCAGCTTACTTCCCGTGTTTTAATATTTTGCTATCAACATTCTCATAACCATCTCCTAGAAAATGTGTGTGTGTTTTCTCTGGGGTGTATGCCTGGGCATGGAATTGCTAAATCTAGACAATGGTCCTCCCTGTTCTGATTGCCAGCAAATGTTGCTGCTCCCCTTCCCCCACCCCGATTGGCCCAAGAAAATGACATCCCTGTTCTCAATCTATGGATCTTCAGGGGAAAGAAAAGTTATCAAGAGTAAGGAGATAGTAGAGGTAGAGTTCCCAGCCCACAGTCTGTGACTGTCAGCCATAACCCTGGGTCACCCAAATCAGGCAAGAGGGAGTATTCCTACTGGCACCACTGAGCATAGGTGTAAAATGGGGCAGGCGGGTCTCAAGCTGCAGCACAGCTGACATCACAGAATCCACTGTGAGGTTACTGCTGAGCCTTGGAACATGGAAATTCAGATGCAACTCAGCAGGCCATTCTCAGGTTGAATGGTTCTTTATTTAATCTGCAGTAAAGGAAGCTAGAATGGGTTCTCTTGGGATAGTCCCTTGATCCCTGGGCCCCTTTTAGCTTCTGGCTCTGTGTTGTACTTAATGGGTTTCAAAGGCCACTGTCTCCATGACCTCGGATGTCACAGACCCAGTGATATCCACACCCTGGCCACCCTCTGCTGTCTCCATGATGGCCTCCATGGTGGTCCTCTCCTCTCTCTTAGCCGTGATGTCCACATCTCTGCTGCGCACTGAGGCCACCCCTTTAGTGGTAAGGTTGGCTTTGACAGTCTTCAAGAAAGACCTGATCCTGCCGAGTCTCTTGTTGGCCGAACCGGAACTCGTTGTGGATAAGCTCCTCCCAGACTTGTGGGAGCTCCTGGACTCCTTGGTGATGGTGGAGCGACTGATGCCTTTGTGGGTACTGCTGTGCTTGCTGCCCCCGGGGCTGCGACCTTTCCCCTTTTTATCATCTCTAATAGTTCGACGGGCAGGTGACTTCCGGGAGATCTTGTCCCCCGCTGCCTTGTGGCGACCTTCGCTTGTCCTGCGGTGATGGGTACTCCTACTCATAGTTCTGCCCTTTTCTCTCCTCTCCCTTCTTTCCCTCCTTTCCTTGTGGACTTCCGTTCTGTGGTGGGAGACTTGCCGTTTTGCCTGCCCACCCTTGTCACTCGGCCGGGTTGAGGCAAAAGGTTCCGCTGCTGGACACTTGTCGGGTTCTCCTAGGGTTTTCCCAGCAGCAGGTTCTACCCCAGTATTCACGGTGCCCTCTGGGGAGACACTGGAGGATGTGCTGGAAATACCTTCTAAGGGCTTATTTGCAGCCAAGACTACTTCAATGCTCTTAGGGGACACCTTGGCAGAGCCTGTAGTGGCCACGTGGGTTTTGCTTCCTTTTGCACTAGTGGGGTTGGCTTCAGCTTTGTCTCGGCTGGCCTGTCCAGAGCCTGCTGCTGCCTCTGTTGCTGGCTCTCTGGCAAGCTCTTTAGAATTTATTCTTAGGATGGCTACTTCATTCTTGGATGTGGATTTGTGGGAGTCATGCTGGATTCCCTCCCCTCCAACAAAAGCAGCAGAGGTGGCCCCACACACCTCAGAAACCATGTGGAGGCTCCTGATGCTAACCTGGTCTTGATCCCCTTTAGCAAGTAAATCCACAGGCGCCAAGCTTGTCTTGTCCTCTTCCTCAAACACAGGCATGCAGATCATCTCCTCAGCTGGGATGGCATAAGTACTGCTGTTACTGTCCACGGGTGGTCGTAAGAGGTAAATCAATTTTTCCCAATAAGCAAAGAGGTCTTCCCGGGCATCCAGAGGAGGGCACAGCTGCAGGTAGCACGAACGGCCAGTGGCAAATTTCAGGCGCAGTTGTTGTTTCTCACGGTCATGAACAGAGATCCTTACAAACTTCAAGGGAAGGAGTCTGGTGAGCTCCAGGGTCTTTGCAGACTTACGACCTCTTTTCTTGGTGCGTCCTTCATTTCCAGCAGCTGGTCGGGCCAGCAGCATGACATCAGGGAGTGGGAGAATAGGGCTAGTGCAAGCGATGCCCACGGTCACCATCTGGACACGGTTATGCACATCAATCATTTCACCTCTTTTGGTGATCTGGATGAAGTCGCTTTCAAATAAGGGTGCATACTTAAATATATCATATTCTCCCTTGTGCAGCTGCCGCTGCAGCTTCCCCATGGTGGTATTGAACATGCCCACCCCAGAGCCATTTCGGGCAGTGTAGTATGGTAACAGACACTCACTGTTCTCAGCCATCTTTTATCACGAGAGCACTGGCAAGGCTGGTCCGAATCTTTCCTAGCCTCCTGGGCAGATGAGGGAGCAGAAGCAGTGCTCCTGGGTCACAGAAGTGGTGCCACAGCAGGTCTCTCAACACCACACCACCCCACCCCACAGACCCCTCCACCTTTGCCTCAGAGCCTCTCAGAGGCCAGGCTGGGGGTGGGAGCACAGATGATAGACAAGGGAGCACTGTAGGGTTCCTGGATCCCAAACCAAATCTCTTTAAAGATGAAGAGATACAGGGTGGGTTCCAAGAGATTGTCTTCTGGGTCTAATCCCCTCACCTCCACCTGTGATATTTTACTTCGCTGAGAGTCAACAAACTGCAGTCCTAGTGGGAGAAGTGACCACCCTCTTGGCCTTAACCCCCTGCACAGTCATATTTATCCTCTGCTGCCCTTTGTGACCTGTCACTGTCACATACCCCTTTGTTTTCATACCCCAGTTGCCCCTACAGAGGACAGGACCCCCCTGCCAGGGGCTCAGGTATGTGCAAAAATAAAGATTTTTTCACATGAAAAAATTTTGTATGGGTGCTTCCTTCCCCACCCCAAATTTAAAAGACACAACAACAGGACAATGTCTATGGAACTGCAAGAGGATAGGAGAAATTTTGAACCATCTGAGTTTATGGTTTAGTTTTATTGAGTATTTAGAATTGATAGCTTTGGTCCTTAGCCTGTCCTTCCATAAAATTGCAGTAGATGCTGACAATGATAATCATTAACGCTAACTATAACCTTTAATAATTAACATAATTTAATAATGGAAAGTTTCTTCTCCTAGGAACTATATTACGTATTTTGCATGTTATTATAAGAACCCATTGAGTTTGATATTATTGTTACTCTACTCATTTTACAGATAAAAAAAATTGAGGTTGTATCACTTACCCACATTCACAAACTAATATTATTATTTAAATCCAGGTCTAACTGACTTTACAATCTTTGTTCTAAACACTACAGAGACTCTGCTTCCTGTTGCCATATCCTGAGCCACTCTCCACCATCATGCCTTTCTGCTGTGATGTTCTGCCTCACTGGAGCCCAGAGCAATGGAGTGGGCCATCTATGGACCAAAAAGACCTCCAAAACTGCGAGCCCCAAATAAACGTATCCTTCTTTACATTGTTCTTGTCATGTCTTTTGGTCACAGTGACAGGAAAAAAAAAAAAAAAAAAAATGAATAAAACAGAAATTGGTACCAGGAAGTGGGGTTGTTGCTGTGACTAAACCTGACCGTGTGGTTCAGAAGCTTTGGGAGCTTTTTGGAATTTATGGAAGGAATTTTGAAAAGTTTAAATATGCAAGCTGGAAAAGTTTTAATTTGTTGTAAGTAGAGCTTAATGGGTGATTTGGAAAAGCACTGATAGGACTATGGAGTGTAAAGATTGGGTTCACGAGGTTTCAGAGGAGAAGGAGGACTCTACTGGAAATTGGACTAGAGAGCACTCATGTTACATTTGAGGCAAAAAAGTTGTCTATTTTTTGTCCATGTCCTGAAACTTTCTGTGAGGCTGAATTTAAGGTGAATTAATCTGGTGGAGGAACTGTCCAGGCAGCACAGCATTTGGGGTGGCATGGATATTGCTCACAATTTTAAGCCAAGTTAACTATGATAAACAGGAGCAGGAAATAGAGCAGAAATATTTGAAAAACTTGCTATTTAGCTTAGCCCTGGCATAGTGGCGTATGCCTGTAATCTCAGCGGTTTAGTAGGCTGAGACAGGAGAATTGCGAGTTCAAAGCCAGCCTCAGCAAAGGCAAGGTGCTAAGCAACTCAGTGAGACCCTGTCTCTAAATAAAATACAAAATAAGGCTGGGGATATGGCTCAGTGGTCCAGTGCCCCTGAGTTCAATCCCCGGTCCCCCCCCATATACCTATATTATATATGGAAAGAGAGAGGGGGGGGGGCTGGTAATGTGGCTCAGTGGTTAAGCACCACTTGGTTCAATCCCTGGTTCAAAAACAAAACAAACAAAAAAAACTTTTCTGTTTGTCCAGGAAACTTCCAAGAAAGTTGTGGTGGTTAAAGACATAAACACTGAAGAAATGCTAAGTACTTTGCACAGTGATAATAGGAAAGAGGGCTTGAGGACATTTTAGGGATTGGCAAGACCATACCCATCTCAGGCTCAAGGTGTAAAAATAAAAAATTCCTTTGAGAAGAGACCATGGAAGAAGCACAGCCTCTGGGACAGGAATCCCCTGTGTTTTCTCCTTTGCTAGCAAAGCAATAAAACTTCTTTTTCTCAAAACCATGTCCCCATTATAGGATCGGCATAGGGGAAAAAGGACCAAGATTTTGGTAACAAATTTGGCAATCCAGATGGGACCTCAGAGCAGCCCCTGCTCCAACTTTCTTGGGCAGGCCTGGCTCTTCAAGCAACCCCACTCCATGCTGAAGATATAAGGTAAACTTGTTGAAAACAGATTGCTGGGAAGTTAGGAAATGGATTAGTTTGCCTCAGATGGAACTGGAGGGAATAAGGGACCATCCCAGCAGCTGCTAAAGCTTCTTTTGCTGCAGGGAACTCCTGCCTTCTCTTCCTGAACAGTACAGATTACTCCATCTTGGTTCACTTTGAGAAAAAGGAAACAACTCAGTAAAGTTGTGACACCCTTGGCCATCTGGCAAGTCTCCCCTTGTGCATGCTGAGACCCTTACTTCAACACATCTGATTTCTCTTCATGGGAACATCTCGACTCTCTTTGTGGAGATATATGTGGCACCACTGATGTAGGAGCCATGGTAAAGCAGGATTAGAGAACCTAGGGATATTTACTCCCTTCTGGTCTGTTCTAGGTTCTCATCTGTTTGTTGGCCTTAGGTTTGGAAATTCCCTCTGGTTGTCTGTGTTTTTGTTTGTATCTATTACTTCCTCTTTTTAAGACATGGGCAATACTGTGCTGATCCTGTAGATAGTCTCTTGGGAAAGCTCTTAGCTGATCTCCACCCCACCCCCCCACCCCACCCCCACCCCCCACCCCCCCCCCCCCCGTCTTGTGTAGAGTTGACGTCATTTCATCTTCACAACAGTTTATGTCATTTGTTTATTTTTATGTGGTGCTGGGATTGAACCCAGTGCCTCACACATGCTAAGCAAGCACTCTACCACTGAGCCACAACCTCGGCCAGCTGGTCTGTTTTAAAGGTTCCCATCAGTTGGCCATGGTTTGGGGGATCCTTTCTGGTTGTCTGTCTCTGTTTCTTTTCTGTACAATCTTGCAGTTGGAGTTGGGTCTATTAGAGGTAAAGTAAGAGGAAGAAAGGGCCACTTAAAGGTTTAAGCCTGTCCAATAAAAAGACGATGTTTTACTGTAATGATCTGGCCTTTGAATGTCTTTCTGAATGATTGTACAATCTTGCAGTTGGAGCTGGTCTGTCAGAGGTAATGTAAGTAGGAAAAAATTCTGTATATGCAGGTCTGTCTCTCTTAAAGGTTCTCATGTGTTGGCTATGATTTGGGGGATCCTCTCTGTTTGTCTGTATTTTTTTTTATCTGGGGATTGACCAGGGGCTTTAAGACCCTTTTTTTTTGTATGAGACAGGGTCTCCATGCTGTGTTGAAGTGCTTACTGGCTTTGAACTCTCTCCTGCCTCAGAAAATTACAGACCGCGCCCGGCTTTGTTTGTCTGTGGCCTTTAAGACATGGGCCATGGGTGGTAATCAAGAAAGATCTTTAATGGTATATGCCTAAGAAAAAGATGCTTTACTATACAACAATCTGGACTTCAAATGATTTTCTAGATTATTATACAATCTTGCAGCTGAAGTCAGAGGTAAAGTACATGGAAGAGATTCTGTATGTATAGGCATTTATGCATTTGCATGATAAGAAGTCTGAACAGTCAGAAACTGAGTTAAGGATGCAAAAATCACTTCCTCTAATGTGCAAAGACAGGACACCAGAAGAAAGGATTTTAAAAGATTTAAATCCTTTCCACACGGTCCTGGCAGTCTGGAGACTTGTCTTACATGTTTGCTTTGACTAAGTTGATTTCTGATCATTAACACTCTTTCCTAAATGTATAAAAGATGTAAGGCTATCCTTTGACTTTTGCTAGTACTACTAACCCACGAAGATCTGTGATTATTGTTACTGCGCACTATGGATTATAAATTTTACTTTAAAGTTAAACTTGGGCTGGGATTGTTGCTCAGCGGTAGAGTGCTCACCTAGCACGTGCGCGGCCCCGGGTTCGATCCTCAGTACCACATAAAAATGAACACATTGTGTACAACTAAAGCAAATAAATAAATATTTTTTAAAAAAAGTTAAATAAACTTGGTTAAATGTAAAACTTAGGAGAGAACTTTACCCAGTTGGGCTTTTTTTTTTTTTTTTTTTTTTTTTTTTTTTTTTGTACCAGGGATTGAACTCAGGGGCACACGACCACTGGGCCACATCCCCAGCCCTCTTTTTGTATTTTATTAGAGACAGGGTCTCACTGAGTTGCTAAGTGCCTTGCCATTGCTGAGGCTGGCTTTGAACTTGCAATCCTCCTGCCTCAGCCTCCCAAGTGCTGGGATTACAGGCCAGTTGGTGTTCTCCAAACTAAAACTATCTTAGCAATAGTCTACTTCAGATTTATAAAGAAATAACAAATTCAGTTTCTTATTGAGTTGCTAAGTGCCTTGCCATTGCTGAGGCTGGCTTTGAACTTGCAATCCTCCTGCCTTAGCCTCCCAAGTGCTGGGATTACAGGCGTGAGCCACCACACCCGGCTCAGTTGGTATTTATTTATGTCATTCGTTTTATAACTGAATAAAGGTAACATGTTATCAATAAATTATGTTTAAAATTTTGTGTCACTCTTTACACTGAGATGGAAATTTAAATGTATTTTTTTGGAAGGTAATAAGGTGAGTCTGATTTGTTCAAAGGTTGACAATGTGGAACATGAAAATATTCTTCCACCCTTTTTTTTTTTTTTTTTTTTTTTTTTTACAAAAAAGGAAGTTAAGAGCTCTCTTAGCAGCTGGGCCTGGTGGCACACACCTGTAATTCCAGCAACTTGGGAGGCTAAGACAGGAGGACTGTAAGTTCAAAGCCAGCCTCAGCACTAAGCAACTCAGTGAGACCTTATCTCTAAGTAAAATACAAAATAGGGCTGGAGATTTGTCTCAGTGGTTGAGTGCCCCTGAGTTCAATCCCCAGTTACCAAAAAAAAAAAAAAAAGCTCTCTGTTTTAGATGTAGTTTGTACTATGTTAACTGATATTCAGATAAACTCATGAAATATTACATGAGAAATTTGTAGAATGATTTTTTAAAATATTTATTTATTTGCTTTTAGTTGTACACAATGCGTTTTTACGTGGTGCTAAGGATCGAATCCAGGCCCCGCACGTGCTAGGTGAGCACTCTACCACTGAGCCACAACCCCAGCCCAGAATGATAATTTTAAAAGGGGCAAAGATCAGATTCAGAAATAAAACACTTTTTAAGATTTGTCACAAGGTCAGCCTCACCTGAGTTAAGGCTCTGATGCTCATTAGTCTCCATGTTAGGATGTCTCCAAAGTAGGCCAGAACTAAGCTTATTTAAAGTTGTGTTCAGCTGGGCGTGGTGGCACATTCCTGTGACCCCAGAGGCTCAGAAGGCTGAGGCTGGAGGATTGCAAGTTTAAAGCCAACCTCAGCAACTTAGTGAGGCCCTAGGCAACTTAACAAGACCTTGTCTCAAGAATGAAACGTGGAAAGGGTTGGGGATGTGGCTCAGTGGTAAAGCACCCCTGAGTTTAATCCCTGGTACAAAAAAAAATTAGATCTATGTTCAAAATATAGATTTTTTTTTTGTTGTAAAAATTATTGTGATCTCCAAGTAAACAGTGGATATAATACAAAACTTAAGAAAAGTTTTGGGTAAATTGTAAAAGGTATTTAGGTTTGTAAAGGAGTTTTTAAAAAGTAAAACTTGCATGTAATTGAGGTGATAAATAATGTGGGTCTTTGTAGAGGCTAAATAGACACCAAAGATACATTTAGCTGGGGATATAGCTCAGTTGGTAGAGTGCTTGCCTTGCATGCAAAACCCTTGGTTTTGATTCCCAGCACCACAAAAAAAAAAAAAAAAAAAAAAAAAAAGATACATTAGTATTCATTTTGTATTTTCCTTGTAAAACTTTATAACCATTGCCTGTTCCTATTTTGCAGAAATACTACTTATAACAGAACAACCTGAATTAATTTGAGACAATAAGTCATCACCTATAGGAGAGAACAGGATATAATACTGACTTGTCTTATTTTAATACTCCAATTAAAAGAAAGGGATAACTGTAAAATTTTAGATATTGAAGTTATAACCCATTGCTCCCACTTTAAGACTAGTAAAACTGGCCTGCTAGATGTTTAAAACCAAAAACTTGGAGACCAAAGTCAAGGAAGTAAAAGGACCAGGAAAAAGCAGCCAACCTTTTGGCCCTTGCCCAGAGGATGACAAGACCCCTCTCTGGGTCCTATAATTGGTGAGTCACCTGATTTGCTGATCAGGGGGATCAAGAGGACCCTAGAGAACAGGAATCCAACCAGTGCACATTCTGCAAAGAAGAAGACCATTGGAGAGAGAAATGTCCCTGAGACTTGTCTTATATGTATGGTTGGTCATGTATGGTTGGCAAGATGCTGGCCTGGCAGATGGCACCACTGGTAGAGAAAAAGCTAAAGGAGCCAAGAGGCTCTCACATGTTTCCAAGATCACTGAGGAATCTCAGCTGACTCTGAGTAAGTAGTAGATAGGAACAAGTTCAAGTTTGATCATCTTGGTCTTACATACCTGATGGGAAAGTATAACCAAAGCACAGTCCTATATAGACATTTAGGAGAGAAAATGGATCTTTCAGTATAACTTGAGACATGCACTTGTGTCAGCCTGACCAAAAATAAATAAAAGTAGAGGCTATAAAAGAAGGGTTCTTATGTGGAAGTGCCTAATACTATCACAAAGGACTCTAGAATCACAAGTTTGTCCTGAGTGAATATGAGCTTGATCTCATAGACCTACAAATCTTCCTAACCTCATACATAGATAAACTCGATGTGTTTTTCACTAATACAATTATGAATTACTGTCTTCATGGTGAGACACTGGCTGAAATGCTAATTGCCCTTGTGCTAATCATTTATAAAAAAAAAAAAAAAAAAAAAAAAGTAATGCTTCACTGTCTTGTTTATTATCTTAGCAAGGAACCTGCCCTATGTATGCCCTGTCCAGTTACCTACCAACTGCCACCATGAACCTCTGGACTGTCCTGATGCTAAATAGCCTTAACTGTCCATACCCCACCTGATAGAAAACAAGGACTTCAGGTCACTTCCCCCCACAACTTTGCCCTCTCTCAGCAGGAAGTAGCTTGGAGGTATTGTCACCCACTTTTCCATAGAAATGAAACGTAGAAATTGACAGTGGGGAAATATTACAGAGGTCCACTTTATACTTCGAAGATAGCCCTTGCTGCTCTGCCACTGCAACTTGTTTTTAAAACAGACATACTTCTTTCTCTTCCTCTGTCCCTCCTCCTTAACCTTTCCCCCTCTCTAATCTCAGGAAAAACAAGCTTACCTTTCTTCCCTATCCTAGGCAGAGTTATCTGTCCTTGAGCACACCCACCATAGGAACCAAGTAATAGAGACTGAGAATGACACCAGAAGATCTCAGAAATGACTATCTCCCAAATTAACAAGTGTATTACAACTCCAACAGAGAACACATGGAATATAGCCTTTGAATCACCTCTTTTAAAAACCCTGTTCTCTTGGATCAGGCAAAATCACAGCTTCTGGAACAGGAGTTCCCTGTGTTTCTCCTTTGCCAGAAAAGCAATAAAATTTCTTTTACCTTTTTATTAAAAAAAAAAAAAAAAAAACATGGGGACACCCTGTTTGCACAGAGGGGCTTAGGAAGTTTTCTCACCATGCTCAGCTGCCCAAGCACTAAGAGACCACTGCAGCTGTGGTCACAGGAGGCTTTTCTAGTGCTCAAGATGGTGGCAGGCCCTAGCAGCAACCACATGGTGCTCATTCTGCAGGATTGCAGGATTTTGGAATTAGATGGTCATGGAGGCTTCCACTGAGATTTCAAAGGAATGCTTGGGAGGCCAGGCAAGGTGTGGTAGTTGGATTCCCTGAGGGCAGCCCCTGAAAGTGTGATGTGTGGAGATGTAAAAGGAAGCCGATGGACACCCCCAGGATTAAGAGAGGACAGGACTGTGGAATGCCTGCTGAGGAAAGCTGCAGTAATCAAGCAGAAACAAGCCAGGAGAGAGGCCATATGGGCTGCAACCAGCAAGGTCATGGGGTGGAGCTACACAAGCCCTTCAGAGAGAACATAATGATGCCTTATGACCCAGATGCTGAACATGGAGCTAAGTCTTGTTTGCCCACATGGATTTCAGTCTTGCTTTGGTCCCATTCCACCTTTCTGTGCCCCTTATTTCTCCCTTGTGGGATGGAAAATTTACTCTATCATTATGCATTGGATATATGTAACCTGCTTTTGATTTTTATGGGATTCATGCTGAGAATTTGCCTTGAGTCTCAGGAGACTTTGGATTTGAACTTGGGGTAATGCTGGAATTGTTAAGATTATGGGGACTCTTGAAAATGGACTAAATGTATTTTGAATTGTGAGATGGGCATGAGCTTTGGGGGACCTGGGGCAGAATGTTGTAGACTGGATGTGCAGCTGTCCCTCAAAAGTTCATGTGAGAGAGAATGCAAGAATTTTCAGGAGCCGGGCACTGTGGTGCACGCCTGTAATCCCAGCATTTGGGAGGCTGAGGCAGGAGGATCGCCAGTTCAAAGCCAGCCTCAGCAATGGCGAGGCACTTAGCAACTCAGAAAGACCCTGTCTCTAAAAAAATACAAAACAGGGCTGGGGATGTGGTCCAGTGGTCGAGTGCCCCTGAGTTCAATCCCCAGTACTAAAAAAAAAAAAAAAAGAAGAAGAATTTTCAGGGCTGGGTTTGTAGCTCAGTGGTAGAGTGCTTGCTTAGCATGCCTGAGGCACTGGGTTCTATCCTCAGCACCACATATAAAAATAATTAATTAAAGGTATTTTAAAAAAAGAATTTTCAGAGGTGAGTGATTAGATTAAGAGTTGTGACTGATAAGAGTTGTGACTGACATGTGATCAGTTGTGATGATATGGATTAACCAACCGGGTGGAAACTGTAGGCAAGTAGGGTGTGGCTGGAGAAGACAGGTCACTGGAGTTGTTCCGTTGGGGTTTATATTTTGTCCCCGGTGAGCAGAGCCCTCTCTCCACTTTCTGTTGCCATGACCTGAGCAACTTTCCTTCACCATGTCCTCCCACCATGATGTTCTGCCTCACCGTAGACCCAGAGCAATGAAGTCAGACATCTTTGGACTGATACCTCTGAAACCATGAGTCCCAAATGCACTTGTCCTCCTTTACCTTGTTCTTGTCAGGTCTCTTGTGTAGTGACAAAAATAGCTGACTAAAACACAAAATACTCTATCTCCATCTGTAATACTCTGATGGTAATGCCATCAGAGTGGATTAGGACTTCAATATATAAATTTGGGGATTTGGGACTTTGGAGGAAGACCAGCATTCATTCTATAGCAATCTGCTACCTCCATGAGCATTTCTCTTCAGGAACTCTGATAAGCCCTACCCTTGGCCAATCCCCAGTGACCATTGAGTGGTCTCTTACACACTGTTCTTCACACTTTTGTTTTAAGTCATCTGAATCCATTTTTGTGTCATATACAATAATTTTATATGGCACTCAATGAATGGTATAGATGGGAGTAGAACAGTTCTGGCAAAAATCAACTTTTTCTTGCCCAATGAGGTAGCTCCTTTTCCTCAGTTCTTCAAACCGTGAATTTTTTTGAAAACTAATTACATTAAATCAAGATAGGGCTCTTGTGAATTCTTGCTCTAAAAAATAAATAGAAGAAGTTACTTTTTTTCTGCTGAAAACACCTCTAAAATTCTGATAACAAAAACAAATAGTGTGTACAGATTAACTACAAGTATTTGTTAATAATTTACTTAACGTTCACACAGCATGATTAGTATGAATTTAAAAGACTCTGGTGCTACTGGGTAATTCTCCAGAGTTAAATTATCAGGGTGTCAGAGATAGTTGCACTGTTGTGGTTATTGCAGCACTATTTATAATAATCAAGATATTTAAACAACTTAGGTGCCCATTAGTCAATGAATAAATAAAGAAAATATGTTATAGCTTCACAACAGAGTGCTATTGAACCATTAAAATAATGAAATTTTGTCCCTTGTGAGAACATGGGTGGAACTAAAAATCATTATGTTAAATGAAATAAGCCAGGCACAGAAAGACAAGTACCACATGATCTTATTTGTATGTGAAACCTAAAACAGTTGACCTCATAAAAGTTGGGAGTAAAACTGTGGTTACCAGAGAGGGGGAGAGTAGAGGGACAGTGGGGGAGGGGAGTTTAATCCATGGGCACAATGGTACTAAGTTCCAGTTAAAATGGGAACAAAGGGAGGGGCTGGGGTTGTGGCTCAGCGGTAAAGCGCTCGCCTAGCACGTGCATGGCCCAGGTTTGATCCTCGGCACTTTGTAAAAACAAACACATTGTATACAACTAAAAAGCAAATAAATAAATACTTTTTAAAAAAGATAGGAACAAAGGAGACTGATATTGGGCAAACTATATTGTTATTTTGTGTGTGTATGTGAATATAGAACAACAAACCCCACCATTATGTTCATTTATAATGTACTATTATGATTTGGATGTGAGGTGTCCCCCCAAAAGCTCAAGTGTGAGACAGTGCAAGAAGGTTCAGAGAAGAAATGATTGTGTTATGAGAGCCTTAATCCAATCAGTGAAATAATCACCTGATGGGATTAATTGAGTGGTAACTGAAGGCAGGCAGGGTGTGGCTAGAGGAGGTAGGGGGCATTGGCTTGGGGGAGTGTGGCTTGGAAGTGGAATCGCTCTTCGTCCCTAATCGTCATGTGAGCTGCTTTCCTACGCAACTCTTCCACCATGGTGTTCTGCTTCACGTTAAGCCCTGAGGAATGGAGCCTGCTGTCTATGGATTGAACCTCTGAACCCATGAGCCCCCAAATAAACCTTTCCTCCTCTACAATTGTTCTGGAAGGGTCTTTAGTCACAGTGGTGAAAAAGCTGACTAAAACAACCAATAAAAAGAGTGGGAGCCGGGCGCCGTGGCGCACGCCTGTAATCCCAGCACTTTGGAAGGCTGAGGCAGGAGGATCGCGAGTTCAAAGCCAGCCTCAGCAATGGTGAGGCACTTAGCAACTCAGTGAGACCCTGTTTCTAATAAAAAATACAAAAAAGGGCTAGGGATGTGGCCCAGTGGGTGAGTGACCCCTGAGTTCAATCCCTGGTACCACAAAAAAAAAAAAAAAAAGAGTGGGGAAAAACAGAAGCGAGGAGTTCTAGTGTGCTATTGCATGGTAGGGTGACTATTACTAGACAGCAAAAGTGGACTGAGGGCTGGGGATATAGCTCAATTGGTAGAGTGCTTGCCTCACATGCACAAGGCTCTGGGTTCAATCCCCAGCAACACACACACACACACACATACAAAGTGGACTGAATATTTCAAAAAGCTAGAATAAAGGACTTTTGATGTTTTCACTATAGAGAAATAAATATTTGATTAGAAGATATGTTTTAAGTGATCTGTACATTATAAAATTTATACAATACTGAAACAGAACATGGTAACCGTTAATATGTATAGTGTTTGTTTTTATTTACCAATTTTAAAATACATTTAATTAGTAAACATGGAAGACCCTGTGGCTAAGAAAATTTCAATTTTCCTCTATATTTTTAACAAATATTGCTATAGAATTGATTTAATTTGAATGTGTTCATTTCAATATATTTTGACTAATATAAGAAAAAATGCATTGTTTAAAGGGGCTGGGGTTGTGGCTCAGTGGTAGAGCACTCACCTAGCACATGTGCGGCCCGGGTTCGATCATCAGCACCACATAAAAACAAAGGCATTGTGTACAACTAAAAACAAATAAATATAAAAAGAAAAAATGATGGCAAAATAGCCTTATGCACTTACAAATCTTGAAGATTTGATCTCTCTCTCTCTCTTTCTCTCTCTCTCTCTCTTTGGTACCAGGGATTGAACCCAGGGGTGCTTAACCACAGAGCCATACCCCCAGCCATTTTTTAAAAATATTTATTTATTTACTTTAGTTGTACACAATGCAATGTATTTATATTTACGTGGTGCTGAGGATCGAACCCGGGCCGCACACGTGCGAGGCGGGCGCTCTGCCGCTGAGCCACAACCCCAGCCCCCCCCCAGCCATTTTTTATATTTTATTAGGAATAGGTTCTCATTGAGCTCCTCAGAGCCTTGCTAAGTTGCTGAGTCTGGGTTTGAACTTACAATTCTCTTGCCTCAGCCTCCCAAGTTGCTGAGATTACAGGCGTGCACCACTGTGCCTAGCTGTGATATATCATTAAAGTAAACAAATATGTGCTATAATCTCCAAAAAATAAATAAATAAATAAAATAAACCACTATAGAGCTTTGCCATGCAAAGCCAAATGGTTTCAAACTGGAATGATTTAATTGCCTTCAAGAAGACAGTTTGGTGCATTGTAGGAAGTTGCATAACTCTGTGTGTGTGTGTGTGTGTGTGTGTGTGTGTGTGCGCGCGTGTGTTTGTGTGTGTGCGTGTCTCTGATGGAGAACCCCAGACAACAACTTCAGATGGGATGAATTGAGTTAGGGATTAAAGTACCCCCTGGGTCATCTTATTTCTTCTCTATTTCACTAGTACAAACACCCTGTATGTGGAAACCCAGTTATTCTCTCAAGGTTCCCAATTTTATCTCCCCACTTTCCTACCTTCTACTTAGTGAAATGCTACATGTGGGGGGAGGAAGTCCATGGAAAGAACTAGAGGCATAAATTTAAATTCCAGGAGCCTATGGAACACTGTCCAGTATTAACTTTCTACCATGCAGGAGGTGTTTGAAAATGATTAACACCTTTGGAGATCACTACTATGTCTCCCCATTCCCACATAGCTAGCCACAGAATAACGATTTCAAAATTATTTTGTGAAAGCTCTCAGAAGGACCTACTACCCCTGACTCTCTTCTTCTCCCAGTTTGAAATCCCACCTTAGACATTCATTCTTTCCTTGAAGACCAAAACTCTCTCATATTGGGAATATAGTTCAGATAGAGCACTAGCCTAGCAGGTAGATTTGATCCCCAGCAAGGCAAAAAACAAAAAAGCTGTTACTCTGTTAAAATACACTCACCTATCCATCAAAAATAGATGGATAAACAAAATGTAGAGTAACCATGCAAATGTAATATTATTCAGCAATAATTCAGAATGGAGTACTGGTGTATGATTCAATATGGATGAACCTCAATATCAGACTAAGTAAAAGAAGCCAGTCTGTATGATTCCATTTATATACAATGCCCAGGACAGGCAAGTCCATAGAAACAGCAGATTAGTAGTTGCCAAGTGCTAGGGTGAGGAGGATGAGGAGTGACTGCTCAGTGGGTACAGGATAGTGGTGGTTATACAACATTGTGAATGGACTTAATGTTATTGAATTGTACACTTTAAAATAGTTAAAATGGTAAACTGTATGTTGCATATTTTCCATACACACATACCCATACCCCACCCCCCTTCCCTCTCTCAGAACTCTTGCTTGAAGCCATTGTGGTTAAAAAAAAAAAAAAAAAAAAAAAAATTCAGCTGTGACCTTGAGCAACCTACTGAGCTCAGTAGCAAATCATCTGTAGATACTTTGTTTCCATAGAATGGGGACAACAGTTGTGTTGTGAGGATTAAATGGGATGCTAGGGTTTGGATCTTAAATGTCCCACTAAGGCCCATGTGTGTGGCTTGGTTCCAGGGTGGTACTACCAGGTGGTGGTAGAACCTTTAGTAGGTGGGCCCTGATGGGAGGTCCTTAGGTCATTGGGAAGTGAGCCTTTGAGGGAGATTGTGGGATCCCTGTCCCCTTCTTCTTCTATTCTTTTGCTTCTTGGTCAACACATGCTCTATTCCATGATGTGTTATCTCACCACAAGCCCAAAGCAACAGGGCCAATCAGAGACTAATATCTCCAAAATTTAAGCCCAAATAAACCTCTTCTCTCTATAAGTTGATCATCTCAATTATTTTGTTATAGTGACAGAAAGCTGACTAATGCATGGAATAATGCTTGTAAAGTATTTAGCATATTACCCTATTCAATAACTGAGCTATTATTAATTAGCATTAGTTCTCAGCAGTGCTTTGCAACTGTGAATTCCTTCCTGGGAGCGATTTTTTATAAGAGACTTGGAAGAGCTTGGAGTTAGTTCAACCATGAAGACACAGAAGGAGGATGCTCAAAGGACAAACAAACATGCCCTCCTTTGGGAAAGATCTGGAGTGTTGGCATGAGACAGAAGAGAGGAGAATAACTGGTGTGGGTTTGGATGTCAAGGATTTATTCGGAGTTGGGAAATAGCATTTTACCTCTTGACAGAAAGTGAAAGCATTCAATTCTAGAATCCTGTCCTGAATCAGAACACATTCAAACCCTTGACTCTGAAACAGATGTCAGCACAGACCTCAGGGAAAGGTAAGGGGGCAGGAAGAAGACAACAGGAGGGGTAGAGTGGCTTTCTAGGCCCTGCCGGTAGCACCACCCACAATTACCTCTGCAATTTAGTGAGGTTCTAAGCAACTTAGTGAGACCCTGTCTAAAAAAAAATTAAAATAAAATGTCTGGGGATGTGGCTCAGTGGTAAAGCACCTCTGGGCTCAATTCC
Source organism: Tamias sibiricus (assembly GCA_025594165.1). Lineage (NCBI taxonomy): Eukaryota > Metazoa > Chordata > Mammalia > Rodentia > Sciuridae > Tamias > Tamias sibiricus. The sequence goes on along the minus strand of CM046669.1, from coordinate 45,117,017 downwards.
TAGTACCAAAAATAAGATGAACCAAATGACTTGATGGTAAATAATATATATCCTTGCCTTTATTAAAGTATCAAAACATAAACTTGGCTACAGAAAACAAAACTATTATTAATGCATTTGTTAAAAGAATTTTCAGTCACACTAACCACACACAGTATGATTCTCAGATCAATTTTTCCTGCCATGGCTACACTCTCTCCCTTTCTTTCTAATCTATAGCTATCCACGACAATTAGCAAGTTATCTTGAGTTTCCTAACAGCTGGTGGTGGCACCTGTACCCATAACCAGAGGGTAGATGCAGGGGCATTTTCTCCTCCACCAAGACAAGCATAGATTATCTAGTAAAAGAAGTGGGGAATGTATTAACATCAGATGGCCCTCCACAGATGAAGAAAACCCCTGAAGTGCCATTAAAGCAGCCAAATTAAGATGCCTTTGTCATAAGTGATAGTCTAAAAGAACCACACTTAGTTCAAAGAAGCCGATGTACCATTCATGTAGACAAATGTCACACTTAATGACGCCAACATCTCTTTGAAAAAAAAAGCCTAGTGAAGGTAGCAGAGTGGCTGATTTTTATTTGTAGCCTGTATTATATGTGTCCAGACAAAAGCCAGTGGTTCTATCCCAGACCTAAGGAATCCTGTGTCCTGGAAATTCCAGAAAATGAGGTAGAATACCTTTCTTTGAATTATCATATCCATCTTGTCCAAAATCATTCTTTCTTCCTCTCTGTCCCCCTTCCCATTCTCCTCTGATATTTGGAATACATAGTTGCAACTATGTGACACACATTTGGATGTTATAACAGATATAATTCAAGAGGATAATTCTGTAAGAAGAATGCTGTGGCAGAAGGTCAGGTTTCAAAGGCTGAAGTTGAACAAGATATGTAGGTGTTTTTATGCACTTGTACATTCAGAGAAACTGATCATTGAAGTACTTATAAATCACATTTTATATCTAACTTCTATCTTAGACCAGTTAACCTAAAGGATAAACTAGGTTCTATGTTCCAGGGATTGTCCATAAGAGATTGGGCACCAAATGCCACAGACTGAGGAATAGGACTGAAAGTCAACTATTCCATCTATTGGAGCCCAATGACAGAGGAGGACACTTGGAGTATATTCAAAACTAATCATCTCCCACAATGGGGAGAAAAGAGGTATGTGTGGCTGGGGTGGGGATAACCATTTCAACAACAAAGAGTTTTTTAAAAAAAACAGAAACGAGCACAACACTTAACAACGTTGACCATGTCTTGGTTCCAAGATTTATTATATTGACAGGTTAAGGATACTAGGATAAATAATATTTTCTCTTACAGAAAATTGTAATGATACTATTGAGAAGGGTTAAACACTCTGAGGATTTCACAGAAACATCAGAATTTTTATCAGACAGTAGTCAGAGTCCTTGTGGGCAGTGTGAGTGACCTCTCAGCTGCAAATGCTCTGGGCCAGATTTCTTAAAACAGATACATGACAAAAACGATGCCATTAATATCCAACAATGATAAAGCCCGGCTATCACCTGGCTTCAAACCTGCATCTCCACTGACCAGATTTTAACCACAAGGAAAGGAAAATGGAATATTCTTTGGCTCTTCCACTAGAAATAACTCCTGACAAAGTCACTGAGTGGATAGTCCCAACCCTTTGGAAATTGGACTTTCTTTCTGCGTTCTTCCTGTGACATTGCAACTGAGCCTGCAACAGAAGACCCACTGTCACGCCCATGGATTTTCCCTTAACACCTGGATGCCAAGGGAAAAAGGAGTTCTCCTCTGTGACACACAGTTGCTCTGCTGGCCAACAGGACGTATTCTGCTCTCCTGGGGCTGGCAAGCTCTTCTGGCCACCCGAACATTTTTTGTAAGACACTGCCCATGGCGACGGACCCTCCAAACTCTCAGAAACCAGATCTGAGAAAAACCACGGAAAAGTCACACACCAGTGTTGTACGGAAACAAACATCAAAAAGAGCATAATGCCTAGTTTTGAAACGAATGCCTTGCACACAGTAATTCCAGGACATAACAGCATATTCTCTAGAAAGCACAACCCTGGCCATTGCACAACTTCGATAAATCTTGTTCTCACTCCATGTCCCCTATAAGCGACAGTGGCAGCTGTAGTGGAGGAGATATGGCGCCACTCCACCCACCCAAGGTACAGACACTTTTGCTTGAATCCTAATGGTGGGCATCCTGGTTCTTAAAGAACCCACATGAAAGCAGGCAGGACCCTAATCAGGGGCCATTTGGAACATCTAAGAACAGCCAGTACGTCAAGGCCTAAATCCTGGAGTTGAGGCAAAGGATGCTCTTGCCCTGGTCCAAAGTTCACTCTGCAGCAGAGTGGGAAGGCCCAGTAGAGTCACCACGGGCCCTCCTGCCTCAGTGGTTCTCGGCTGCTGGGATTCTAGAGGTGCACAGGAAGTTGGTTTTCCAATGGCTTCAGGGTTTTAGGTAGAAAAGGAGTATTCGATGAGGACTCCCCAGTTGCTGCTTAGCTCTGCAGTGTTCCTTCTTTTATCTGTTGGATAAAGAGGTTTCTTTCATCTTCTGGAGTCCGCCCGTTCTGAGCCCGGACAATACATGTGGGCCGATGCAGGTTGAGCATGTATATCAAATGCTGCTTCTCATTCTTCAGCTCCTCAATTTGGGCCTTCAGTTCAGCATTCACACTCTCCAGCTTCTCTGACTCCTGGGGGACAAAGACAAGAGGCATTAGGAAGGGAGACAAGGGACAGCCAGGACAGGGCGGCAGTAGAGGGGACTGCAGGGGCACCTCAAGGCTCATAAAGCTGTAAGAAATCTGCAGAGGGAAACACATCCCTACAAAGATGGAAGAGCAGCACTAGAAATGGGAGAAACAGACCCTGAAGAAGCTTTTGAACTTGAGAGGCCCCTTTAGAAAAACCCTGGAGATGTCTCCAAGGTAGGCTGAATGCTACTAGCGCTGAAACTATGACAGGACCAATGGTCCAGAGAGACCTTTGCTTGAGTCCAACAGCCCCATATGTAGAGCATCTGGACCTGAAAAGCTAGGGAGAAATTCAGACTCATGATGCTATGTCCTTTGTTAAGTCACTGATATCACCTACAAGTTCATCTCCCCAGAAAAAAAAAATTTGAACTTGGCAACACAAAATGTCCTAATTTCCACCAACACTCTGGAGCCCTCAGCAGAGCCCTCAGGGACCAGTGGGTTAAGACTCTTCCATGGGGCTGGGGTTGTGGCTCAGCGGCAGAACACTCGCCTCGCACGTGCGCGGCCCGGGTTCGATCCTCAGCACCACGTAAACATAAATGCATTGCATTGTGTACAATTAAAGTAAATAAATAAATATTTAAAAAAAAAAAAAAAAAAAAAAAAGACTCTTCCATGGCCAATCCACATTTGGGGGAGCAGACACAGCCAACTGAAAGGACTGCGGGTACCGTGGGCTGTTCCACACAGGCTGCTCTCCCGGCGTTTCCCAAGGGTTGCCAGCCCCATGCAGAATTGGCTCAGACCACTGGATGATCAGGGAGGACAGAACCAGTTAGAGCCCCAAGAAGCAGTGCAACCACTGCTTGCAGATTCAGGAAATAACTTGTTTGAAGAGATTAATTAAAGGCTTTTCATAGCGAGCCAAATGAGAGCTGCAAGTTTCCTTTCTGGGACAATGGGCAGGTGAAAACTCCTTAACTGGACTGGCATATCTCACAGCCTGAGAGCAGCTGGGCATGTATGGACCAGCCGAGACTCTGGAGTACGGAGTTTTTAATTCACACACCTGCTTTTTGTACATCCAGACTTTTATCCATTGTTTTAACAGCTCTGCTACTCATTCAGCAACTGGCATTTCTGCTACCAGCAAGGCCCTTCTTGGGAGAACATAACCAGGTACCAGGCTTGTTAACTCCCCTCCTGATAGTGACATGAGGCTGGTGGGGGACAGAGTGAATGAAGCAGGGAAAGCTGGAAGGACTCACTTTCTGCAAGCACTCCGTCTTCTCCTTTTTCTTGTTTCGGCACTTGGCAGCTGCGATCTTATTTCTTTCCCGTCGCCTCTTTTTCCTTTCATCTTCCTCAGGAGCTACCTATAAAATCCACAGACACACATTGAATGCTATCATGAAATGCCACCCACCTCAAACACACTGCCTTTTACTGCCAGCAAAGTCTGACAAACTACCGGGTACAGTCGCGCACACCTGTAATCCCAGTGTCTCTAGAAGCTGAGGGAGGAGGATTGTGAGTTCAAAGCCAGCCTCAGCAACTTAGGGAGGCCCTAAGCGACTCAGCAAGACCCTGCCTCTAAATAAAATGAAAAATAAAATAAAATAAAAATCTGGCAAACTGGAACAGCCCTAATGCAATGGGACCCAGAAAAAAAATAAAGCCTTAGACTTTAGCCTGAAACCACCTTCTCTTACACAGACACACACAGACACACACACACACACACACACACACACACACTTGACATTGAATAATGAAAATCAAAGTACTAAAATAGAATTGCACTGGCAATATTAGTAAATTAAAATCTAACCTACTCTAAAAATACCTATGGGTTTTGAAAGAAGATGTTGATATTTAAATTGATAACTATTAGGACTAACTAATCATTTAAAAGAAGACACAGTCTATTTGGTAAATACGTGCTTTCCCTTAGAACCAGGAATCACCTCAGGATCATCCCCTAGCCACCCTCTCCTACTGCCTGTTCTCTGATTCAAAACCCAAGGGCAAGTTGGGCATGGTGGCGCATGCCTATGATCCCAGCGCTTGGGAGGCTGAGGCAGGAGGATCAAAGCCAGCCTCAGCAATGGTGAGGCACTTAGCAACTCAGTGAGACCTGTCTCTAATAAAATATAAAAAAAAAAAAAAAAAAGGGCTGGGGATGTGGCCTAGTGGTCGAGTGCCACTGAGTTCAATCCCCGGTACCAAAAAAAAAAAAAAAAAAAAAAAAAAAAACCCCAAGGGCAGTTTCATTCATCTCTATCCTCAGCTGGAGTAGCAGGCACTGCCTTTCTGGAATCAGCAGCTGGTGGAGCTCCTGGAGAAAGAGCCCATTCTCAACCAAAGTGGCATGAATCAGCCTATGGCTTGGGTGCTATCTAGACCCATCCTTTGATTTAGTCAACTAATAAATACTCAGCTCCTCCCCTGTGCCTCACCCTGAGCCAGCCCTCAGTCTCCTCGGAGAAAAAACCCTATTCTGCTTTGGGATGTGGTCCTCCATGGAAATTCATTCAGACCCTGACTTTGTTGATGGACTGATGAGGAATCAGCAGCATTCAGCCACTGAACTTGGCTTAGAGACCAAAGTCCAGCTGAGATGAAGCACTCATGATGAACTGAGTGGGTGACAGTTTAGGCTGTCAATGCCAGATCCTGTCATGTCACTTGTCCCTGCTTTGGGCAAAGGGAAAGGCTATAGGAGCCACACCTCAGGCCTAACAGGTCCTGGGATGCCATATTCACCTCATGTCTGACTTGTTACTATTCTTTAGAACTAAATAACACTGACTGCTTGGACAGAAATCCTTGCAATTCAGAGAAGCAAAGCACATTATGGGGAGAGGGAAGTCCACTGTTCATGTCTGAGTCCCAGAACCACACAGGCACACACTTAGGCTGTAAACTAAACTGGCTTTGAATTCCAGTGTCACCACTTAGTAACTGTGAGACCATGGGCAAGTTACTCTTCTGAGCCTGAGTTTCCTCATTTGTAAAATGTAATCAATAATAGCACTTACCTACTATGGCCATGATGAGGATCAAATGAGTTAATACATACAAAATGCTTTGCATGGAACTTAGCATGCAAAGTGCTATATAAGCTTTAGTTACTGTTATTAACTTCATCATCAATATCTTCCTCAAGATATTGAAACCTTATAGATATTTCCTTTGCAACACTATAGATATTTTGGAGCAGTGGAAGAAGATTCACATTTGCTCAAAGGAGGAAGCACTTGAAACAGTCACAAACTGTCCAGGATGGAAGGGCTTTCTATGGACCATTCAGTTCAGCTCTTTCACTTTACTAATAAGAAAACCCAGGCACAGAGTGGCCAGTTGAAATGTGCCCAGGAGGCCCCAGGAATCATCTGAGGTTCACAGCCCCCAGACCAGTAAGCTACACAACATAAACCCAGGCACTCTATTCCCTTCTTTCCTGTTAATTACATTCCTGTCACAGCTGCCTTGTTCACCATCACCTTTCCAGAGAGAACTGGGATCTGGGAAACAGGCTTATGCTGCACAGATAACACAGGATGCCTATGGCTTTCAAGGGTCCGTGTCTTATTTGAAGATGGGAATTACTGCTCAACTAGGTCTGCTGGTGCATTCTCTTTCCAGTATGTTAATCTGCTTGTCGCACTGACCTAAGATCACAAAGTCAAAGCGAACACAGAATCAGAGAACTCTCCAAATATCCTTCCAAGTTTTCTTCCTTCCTTTCTCTCCTACTAGTTCCATTTTATCCAAAAACCCTACTATAGTGTGCCATGGTCCACCCTACCTTGTTCAGTATTGAACTGAGCACTGGTAAATATTTTGTGGGTCCTCTGAGGCTAACTGGGGACACAGCTAATGCCCCTAAGGATGCTGTATGGCTACGGCATTATAAATACTCCTAGCTACCATTCATTGAATGCTATCAGTTCAGCTCTCTGCTGGGCAAGCACTTTACTACTGAGTTACAACCCTAGTCCCAACCTTCTTTTAAACTCAGTTCTTTGGGGCAGATTCCATTGCACTTTGCTCAAAGGCTGCAATCATGCCAGTAAATTAAGCTTGCGATAGTCCCATCTTGCAACAATCATGAGAAGGCCAACAAAATTGCAAGATCCCAGCTCTGACGTCCTTGAGGCAGCACAGCATCCCCAGCAATCGTGTATCACTATGTCTGTTATTCCAGGTATCTTATGAAAGGTTGCCAAGTACAGAACAATGCAAGTGTCAGAGACAGACATGAACTTGAGCAGACACTTGGTACCAAGACTATAGACATTGCTATAGCGAACGGTGGGGATGACTACCTGGTCGTTGCTTCATTTTCTGGACCCTTGCATCCTGTTAGTGATAAACAAGAAATCACCAAACTACATTCTTCTTCAGAAAGATTTGATACAGAAGGTGACATCCTCCCAACCCATGACTTCAGCGTCCATATGCTGGTGACTTCCAGCTTTATATCTCTAGCCCAATACTCCTCAGGACTCCAGGCCCATGTGTGCAACTGTCTGCTCCATATCTTCACTGCGGTTAGAACAGAACAGGATGGAACTCCTGCTTTTGCACCACCCGCCTACCCTGACTTCCTGTAGTCCCAATTTCAGCAGCAAATGGATACTCCATTTATACAGCTGTTCCGACCGGAACATTCAGAATCACCCTCGAGTCCTCTTTCTCCCACACTCCATAACCAATCTATCTGTAAAGCAGATTTATCCCCAAGTCAGATCCAGAATCCAACCACTTCTCAACACCTACACTGTTCCCTCCTGACCCAGACCCTCCCTCCTTCACATGGGAGGCTGCCATTGTCTCATTTCTCTAGACCCTGCCTTGCCCTTACCAACCGTTCAACAGAACAACCAGAGAAGTCTTTTTTTTTTTTTTTTTTTTTTTTTTGGTACCGGGGATTGAACCCAGGGGCACTCAACCACTGGGCCACATCCCCAGCCCTTTTTTGTATTTTATTAGAGACAGGGTCTCACTGAGTTGCCATTGCTGAGGCTGGCTTTGAACTCATGATCCTCCTGCCTCAGCCTCCCAAGTGCTGGTATTACAGGCGTGCGCCACTGCGCCCAGCAGGGAAGTCTTTTAAAAACATGTCTAGAGGGGCTGGGGTGGTGGCTCAGCGGTAGAGCACTCGCCTGGCACGTGCGTGGCCCGGGTTCGATCCTCAGCACCACGTAAAAATTAAAAATAAGTGCATTGTGTACAACTAAAGCAAATAAATAAATATTAAAAAAAAAAAAAAACATGTCTAGAGTATGTCACTCCTCTGCACAAAAACCTCTGCAATGGCTTCCCATTTCACTCTGGGCACAAGGCTATATGAATACAATAGTCTGTAGGACCCAACATGATCTGCCCCTATTTCCCTCCCCCACCACTCCACCATGCCACACAGCCCACCTGGCACTGACCATGCTCCCCACTTGGTGCTTTGTCTCTTTTGCCAGATTGCCATGTGTCTCTTCCCCTCTACTCTTTCAAGTCCCTGCACAAAGACCACCTTAGTGCCTCCATCTCTGCCCTTCTAATTTAAAACAACAACCCCACCCTTCCCCACTCTCCCTGTCCCCTTTTCTTTTCTTTTTTTGTGTTGCTGGGGATTGAACCTTGTGCATGCGAGGCAAGCACTCTACCAACTGAGCTATATCCCCAGTCCCTGTCCCCTTTTCTGCTTTCTCCTTTGCACCTGTCTCATGCTATGCATTTGCTTTATCTATTTTACGTTATTATCTGTCGAGCAGTGCTTTTGTTTTATTCCCAACTCTAGCCCCCTGTCTAGAACATGCCCAGCATGTGGTGAATGTGCCCCAAACACATGCTTCAAGAATGAACACCACGTGTAGTAGAACCCACCTCAGCTTTTGTGACTGACATCTCCAGGGGTCTGTCGCTGACGGTGACTGACTCCAGCGCAGAGGACATCCGATGGCAGAGGTGTTTGTTCTGGATGGCAAACCTCAGCTCTTCCTTGACAAAGGGTGTCAGGTTAGCAAAATCCTCAAATACCAGTGACCCAGGAGGGGACAGGCAGGGGACGATGGCGGAGGCACTGACTTCGGAGGCAGAGACCTGGCCTGGGTGTTGAAGCATCATTTTGCTGAAAGACACATTGAAACCCAAACTGCTTCAGGGATTCTGGGGCACGGGATCAAGACCTCCCCACTTATGACCCCCCAACACCAGAGCCCAGCCCACTCCCAGAGGAAAGTCCCATTAGCTGTCAGTCTTCTGTTTTGTTTTCATTTCATTTCATGCCATTCTCATTTTGAGTAAAACAGGTTCTTAAAATACACAGCTCAGTGACGTGGATAAAATGCCTAATTGAAGTTTATAAGGGTTGACATTTCAAGCTATTCTGAACTCTTCCAAGAGTTATTAGTTTTGGCTGGTGTGCACATATGCAAATGTAGCCTTAGTCCTGAAAGAGGAAGAGCATTAAAAAAAAAAAAAAAAAAAAAAAAAAAATCAGACTATTCTGTAATCCCATGTTCAGTCTCTTCAAAAAGAAACTTGGAAGGCACCTGAAGTCAATTTGAATCTATCAGTGAGTGGAAGTAAAAGCAAGAAGTGGGGGACACTAGATTTAGCAAATCTATGGTTAAAACTTTTCCCCAGGAAGTCAGATCCAAGTAATGGGAATGAGGAAGGTAACTATAGCTGGGTGTGTTTCTTCACTCCAGTCCTTGGCAGCAGATGGCGATGGCCAGGATTCAAGTCACGAGGGAACAAGTAGCCCCTTCTTAATATGAAGGTCAGCAAAAGACCTCAGAGTAAGGATAAGTGAGGAGCTGAGATTTGGATACTTGTATGGGGGTGTCGTTGAACCCTGAGTTTTAGGGAAAGACCTGGGCTGGGGTTAGAGGGGGTGATGGAACTGGCTCCAGCATTAAGGAACAGGTAACGTGGGTCAGTCACTTGCACTCTCTGACACCAGTCTTCATCTGGTGAATGGCCAAGAGCTCCTCCAGAGCTGGAGGGAGTCTGCTGTTTACTCCATTCCACAGCCTGGTCCAGCACCGGGCTTGCAGTGCCTGATGGGATGGACACTGTCCAACTGAATAAATCAGAGGTGGACGGAGAAGTCAAATCAAATGGGCCCATCCACCTGTGTGTCATTCTATAGGTTAGGGAACCCAAAGGGATGACAAAAGAAAAATAAAGGGTAGAAATAGCTATGGTTCCATGGTCCCAATTATAACAGATCCCTGTAAGTCCCTGCCTGTTGTGGACTCCCCTGCACTTGGTTCTCAGGAGCCAATGAATGAGTGTGGGGACTATCTGGGCAGGCAATGCCATGGAGGAACCCTCTCAATCCAAGGATCTGTGGTCATGAGCCAAGCCCAGCCAGACAGGAAGCCCCTTGGCAAATTTCTAACTCTGAAGGAGTATCTCCTTTATTCCAGGCCTCATGTGCCTTATCTCATTTAGTTCTTATGAGAACCCACTGGATTTAGTGCCAGCCCCAAATTATACATGAATAAACTGAGTTTTAGACCAACTAATTTGCTTGAAGTCAAGGAGGTAACATAGAGCAGGGTCAGGATTTGGAATTAAGTTTGTTCGACTCTAGAACTCATTCCCATAATGTATACACTGCAAAAATGAATATTGCTGTGTGTTGCAAAAAACACGCCTATTATTTTACATTGCAAAAATAAACTGGGTGTGGTGGCACATGCCTGTAATCCCAGCAACTTGAAAGGCTGAGGCAGAAGGATCACCAAGTTCGAGGTCAGCCTCAGCAACTTAGTGAGGCCCTAAGCAACTTAGTAAGATCTTGTCTCAGAATAAAAAAATAAAAAGGGCTGGGGATATGGCTCAGTGGTTAAGCACCCTGGGTTCAATCCCCAGGACCCCCAAACAAACAAAACCAAAGCAATTTGGGGTGGGGCAAGGGCAGGTGACAGGCCTGGAACTGAAACAAGAGAAGGGAGGAATAAATTGCTGATCTTTATGTCAGGATGCCTACTCAGCTGCTGCCTAAATTACAGAACTTACATTTAAATGGGCTTTTCTGTCCACAAAATTCCCAGACTGGGATCAGGAAATCAAGATGTGAGACCACTTAGTTATGTCTTCACTGTATCTCCCAGTGGCTTCTCCTCTGTAAGAGGGAGCTAATAACAATTACCCTGTTTCCCCTGAGTCATGTGAGGAGCTGAGAATATGCCCTGAAAAACATCCTGCAACTAGAAGTTCCATTTTCACCAGGTTTTCCAGGAGTCTTTCTAGCCCAAAGCCAGCTCTTTGGCTGGGGCTTTATGGGGTACATGTGGAAGGGTGGCTGGTCACCATCTTGAATTTAAAGGTTTCTGATTAAAACACCCCAACTTCTAACTCCCACTGGAGATCTGAGATACAAGAGACAAGAATTCCAGGCCAATGGATGCTGCTGTGGACTAGTCAAAGAAACCCAGGAAATGTATATAATTCTTTTCCAGAGCTTCAGAACCAAAGTTCTCCTCTTACTTAATCCTATAATCTTAGGATGTTGGGAGGATACTTCTCTGACAGATGACAGTTTCCGAAGCCAGAGGCTTAGGATTCTCCCATGCATTCACCTCCCATGCATTCATGTTTCCCCTCCCTTTCCAACTTCATTAAAAACCCAACAGTTCAGGGATGGAATTCAGAGCTACCACTGAGCAGGCTTTGTTTGGAGGAGCGGATGGCTCCCTTCTCCACAGAAGCTTGAATTCCACTGCAGTTGAGTGTGTGTTCATTTTGCCACCCAGCTAAGTTTATTAATGAGCCCTCCGGGCTTGGGGGTCTGCTGTTTGAAACTTTTTCTCTTTCTTAGTCAGCACTCTTAATGAAAGAAACTGAAGGAGGTCAGTGGTGTGGAATGTTTTTATGAAAAGCATTGGGTGGGCTGAGTTGGGGACAGGGATGAGTTGTAAAAATGTTGAGCTTTTCTGAAAATAAAGAATTTTAAAAGATTTAGGTTTCTCCTTAAAGCTGAGCCTCTTCAGGGGTGCTTTCTAGATTGTCCTTCACTTGGCCTCTTGCAGTATCCTTCAGCTTAGACTCCAGTTGAGTCCGCAACAAAGAAAATGAAATTAGGGGCTGGGATTGTGGCTCAGAGGTAGAGCGCTCGCCTACCATGCAAGGGGCGTTGGGTTCAATCCTCAGCATCACGTAAAAATAGAAAAGGATATTGTGTCTACCTATAACTAAAAAATAAGTATTTTTTGAAAAAAGAAAATGAAATTAAATCTTCAGAAAATTAAGACCCTTTAACATCCCCTTCATTGAAGAGAAAAACTATGTTTCGGGGGCTTTAGATGATCTGAGTTGACTTTCTACATTGATGATGAAATTGTTCAGCTCCTATACAAAAGAACTGGCATTAGTTTCTGCTTGTTTCCAATCAGAAAGCATGTCAGATCATTGAGGGTTTCATCATTTTCAAGAAAGTGAAACTTCACTCATGTATTTCTTTAACTGGAAATTCAGCTCCCAGATTTTTATTTCCTGGTAGCTACACAGTGAATTTTCACTTTTAATTTTCATTTCTTTCCACCAAGCACTGCTTGCTAACCAACTTATGGTAGTAAGAAGTCAATATTGACCTTTCATTAGGTTATCATAGCTTGGTCTTTCTCCCAGCCCATTTGAAGACTGGAGGTGTAAGGTTGAGCTTTAGGGTCAGAGACAAGGTTTCCAAAACTATTTCCACTACTCACAAGTTGAGCACCCACCCAACAAGCCACTGAGGCTTTCTGGGTCTCAGTCTCCTCATCTATAAAATGAGATCAAGTCTGCTGTACCAGTTCTCTCAAAGGACTATCAAGAAGAACATATGAGGAGCTGGGGATATAGCTCAGTTGGTAGAGTGCTTGCCTTGCATGCAGAAAGCCCTGGGTTCTAATCTCCAGCACCACCAAAAAAAAAAAAAAAAAAAAAAAAAAAGAAAAAAGAACATATGAGATACACACACACACACACACACACACACACACACTATTACTGTGACTCCACTTGTCTCATTTCAGGGGAACTCATATTGTCAATTCAGGTTAGCCCTATTAGTCAAGAATTAACTGGAACCCTTGAGAACTTCAGGTCAGTCACAGCCTCTTGTGTACTTTGATTAACCCCTGGGTTCCTAAGACACCAGGTAAATTCCACCCCACCCCCCATTTGCTGACACCAACATTCTCCACTGGTGTTACATACTTGAGAGATTACCAATTCTCATACATAAAACCATTTGTTCCTTGAAAAGTTTCCAAGGTGTCCTAGCTATACCCTTCTTCCTCCCTTGTCTAGGTAAAATTTGGAGACACTGACCCTGTTCCATGCCCAGCCAATTTTTAAAAGGAAGGAATCAAGGACTGTATCTAGTGGGAATCATAAAATGCCCAATATTAGAGTTATGTAGGTGAGATCCTCATTTTGTAATTAAGTAAAGTGAGGCCCAGGAAGGTCATAAAGCTAGAGATTGGCCCAGTCAATGTCAAGTTGCTGACACCAACCCACTAATCATTTTGCTCCATCACAAAAGGGATCCATCACTTAGATCAACAAAGGAGGTAACCAGAGAATAGAATCAGTAGCCAGGTAGATGAGGGATCAACATGTACCAGAGAGGAGACTTTGACAGGACTAAGATAGGGAGAAGTTACAGAAGAAAAGACCATAAAGATAAAGGAATTATCCAGTGAGGAAGGATGAAGAGGGAGAGGAAAAGAGAGGTAGGGCTATCACAGGAAGGACATAGCTACCACATGTGCTGGGTGCTGTATTTCATCCACACAGCAGGCCGAGCATCTGTTTTCTTTACTGTCTCTGAAACCACCCAGGCACTAACTGCAACCCCCACATCACTGAGGATATCCTCAAAACAAGAGCGTCTATGTTGAAGCATTGTCCTACAATAAGTGTTAGATGCAAAACAAGATGGGCAATAGTACCAATTTCCTCTTCATTTTAAGTTGAGGAGACAAGATTCCTAAACAGAAGATGTGACTGTCATCCACAATGAAATAGATACATTGGGAGAACACTGGGCTTATTTAGCCAACTCTTATTCTGGCTCCATCAAGGATTTGGCAACTCCTTTATTGGTAAGAAAGCATATGTGATAGAGGCAGGTATGGTGGTGCACTCCTGTAATTCCAAACACTCTGGAATCTGAGGTAGGAGGATCACAAGTTGGAGGTCAGCCTTTGCGATTTAAATTTAGCAAGACCCTGTCTCAAAAATAAAAAATAAAAAAAAAAAAAAGCACTGGGGATGCAGTTCAATGGTAGAGTGTCCCTGGGTTCAATCCCCAGTATTAAAAAAAAAAAGTATTTGTGGGCTGGGGTTATGGCTCAGTGGTAGAGCGCTCGCCTGGCACGTCCTGGCACGTGCGCGGCCCAGGTTCGATCCTCAGCACCACATACAAATAAACCCATTGTGTACAGCTAAAGCAAATAAATAAATATTTTTTTAAAAAGGAGCCGGGCGTGGGCGTGGCGCACACCTGATTTAGGAGGGAAGGAAGGAAGTAAAGTAAATGAGAGATGAAAAATGGGGAGCCAGGCGCCACGGCACATGCCTGGTATTCGCAGCCTGTTATCCCAGCAGCTTGGGAGGCTGAGGCAGGAGGATCATGAGTTCAAAGGCAGACTCTGCAAAAGTGAGGCGCTAAGCAATTCAGTGAGATCCTGTCTCTAAATAAAATACAAAGTAGGGTTGAGGATGTTGCTCAGTGGTTGAGTGCTCCTGAGTTCAATCCCCGGTAACCAATAAAGAAAATGGGGGGGAGGGGGGCCGGAGGCAAAAGAGACCCAATGGGAATAAAGCTGGGAAGGGACAGAGATACCACATAGAGAAGCCCCCTTTCTCCCCTCGCATGCACAAGGCTATGGGTTCAATCCCCAGCACCACCAAAAGGGAGGGGGGGGAAGCCCCTTTTCTCCCAAAGTCTCAGAGACTAGTCAGTGATGTTACATACAGAACCCCTGATTCAAGTTCCTTCGCTGACCCCTTTTCTTTCAGTTACACCACTCTAAAATCTGAAAATCTTCAGTCAGGAAGGACCTTCATGATAATCTGATCCAACCCCCACATCGTGCTCTTAAACAGGCAGGGAGGATCGGTAGTGTCTTAAGTGCTCAGTATTTCCCAGCCGGGAATACCGAAGCTCAAGGACAGAAAGTGCACAGTATAAGCTCTTACAGTCCTGGCACTAGATCACAAACACATTCTCTTAAATATCTGTACAACTGACTCCACACTCTCGCTTACCCCGATGGTGGGTCTCCATGAGCGCAAGGCATAAGTATCGGAAAACTCAAAGGAAAAGCTTGAGTGAGAATCACAGGTACCAGGAAAAAGATCGTGAGACTGGAAAAGGAAGTCCCAGGCCCAGGAGCCCAACACCAATCGGTGTCCCGAGTTCTCTCTGCCTCCCGCCCCAAGACAGCGCGACACCAAGGCTCTCACCTCCTCCAAACTTATCCAACTTTCGCTCCGGGCTCCCCGTGCGATCCTACCTCCGAATGCTTGTGTATGCACAGGACGACCCTCAGCGGCTGCTTCCACTGTCCTGGCTCACCCACCCCTTCCCCATTCATTCCTCTGGGGCAGCGCTTTCAAGAGCCCCCGGCGATCGCGCCTCTCTGTAGACTTGGGAAGGATCTGCTCCAAGTGGCGGTGCTCTGACAAGAAGTGAAGAAAGGAGCGGGACCGCGAGCCAGATCGCCTGGGACACCCCCGCACACCACCACCCACCCGCCTTACGCCTCTCGCAGTTGTGGGCCGAGAGGCGCTCTCCAGACTGCTGCGGAGCCGGCGCCCGACCTCCTTCTTCCTCCACCCGAAATCTTTCGCGCCCCAAGTCAGAAAGAGAAAGTTCTTTCTCTTTTTCAGAAACTTTCTGAAACACTGAGGAGCAGCCGTGTCTGGGAGAAATTCAAGCAGAGGTACTTTTGTGGTGGAAATTTGGGGGCGCGGGTCAGGAATTGACGCAGAGAGCTGGCAATTGGTTAACGAGAGGGGCGCGAAAAGTATGAAACCTAGCCACCCTCGCCGCGTTCTTTCACTCAGCTTCCAGCGCTCACCTCCAGTCTCCGCTCGTGACGGCCAGAGTCCGGAGGACTGGCAGGGTCGGGCTGTTTTTCTGTCCGGCGGTCGGTGGAGCACCGAGGAGTCACAGCCGGCGCGCGGGCTGGCGGGTCGGCTCCGGCGACGGCGGCGGCGGCGGCGGCGCAGGGAGAGAGCTGTGCAGTGCGCGCTTCGCGGAGTGCGACTGTGGCTTGGAGCGCGTTGCATCACCCCTTTTATAACCCTCCCGCTGGCAGCTTGCTGGTCTACTCTGGGTTACCAGTCTAGGCTGACGTAATGCTATTAATAGCTTCCCGGGAGAACCAGCAGAACTGAGCAAAGGAAGGAGGGTTAGAGGAGGGACCAAGGCGGGACGAAGTACGGCTGCAGGGCGGGGGTTGGGGGGAGGCTGGTGATGCAAGCTCTGGGAGGAGCCCGCCGCTGCGCGTTCACCGGTCCTCGCACACTTGGAACACACACCCGCCCGCCCTCTTTCTCCATATCAGGACCGGAGCCGCCCGGGCGGGCCGCCAGATGTGCGTACTCGCCGCTGCGTGTTCCAGGCATGAGCCAATGGTGCCCAAGCCAGCGGCATGACTCCACCACTTTGGCATCTCTCCCTCCGCTAGTTTGGGGGGAATGGTGGGGAGGAGGATCCTGGCCGCGACCCAGACTAGGTGAGTCTGGGAAGCGGGCACGACCTTTCTCTAAAATGCATGGTCATTTTCTGGAGTTTCAAGGAAAATGCGCCCCCTCCCCCCACCAGCAGTCACCTCTTTCTCAGGCAGGGGGAGGGGGAGGGCAGAAGCGCTAGTTTCGAGTGTAGGAGAGTCGCCCTAAGTCGCCCTAGGGTGAGTCCACACCGTTACTACGCTGGTGTGACCTCCGCGATGGGGACCTCGAGAAGCTGGAGAGTTAACGCAAAAGCGGCAGGCATCATGCTCCTGAGCCCTCAGCGCTGGCACACTCCACAGAGCGCACACGCAGGAGCGCCTCCAAACCCGCTGGGAAAGAACCCCAGATGACGGTGAGGCGAGCGGTAGGACGCTGTCGGTTCCGTTAAGAAAAAAACAACCACAAAACATTTGAAACAAACAGGCTATCCCCAGTGAAAGCCACTAGAGCATGGAAAGAGGAGAGACCTAGAGAAATCAGAAGCAACCCCGAGCAGGGTTAAGAAGGGGCTGAAGCCGAGGGACCCGGGAGACCCAGAAAGAGAATACTCCCGTGGAACCAGGGGGGGGGTCCCCAGGCTCTCAGGCAATATTTAGGAAAAACTCATCTTCATCTTTCTCGTGGAGCCCCGATCGGATTGGTCTGGGACAGACGGATCGGACTCAGGACGCACTGATAACAGGCTACTTGAGGCCCTTGCAGAAATTCCTTCTGCCTTCAAACCCGGGTCGGGGGAAAAGCGGGTCCCGTCGTCCTGTTTCGAACCGAGGCCTCAACAGAACTTACTTTGAATCTTAAAAACAAATTCCCTGACTCCACCTGTTTGAGTTCAGAGCCGCAAGACCTGAACTCCACTACCTTCTCCACTGCCCCTGGATGATTTGATATGAACGTAAGTGTAACCCGGGACTTTCGCACCTGCCCGGGAAATAGAACTGCGGGCGCCCGCGCGTGGTGTAGTGGCGCCGCCAAGGGCAGAGACGTCTCCTTCCACCTGCCTCTCGACAGAGAGACAAAGGCGATCGAAGGTCATAGTTGTAATTTGGGGTGAGAACTAGAGAAGTCTCTGAGCGCGGGTCTCACCCGCAGTCGCCACTTCCAAAGCACTTGCAGCCTCCGCGGTTCAGGTCGTAAAATAGGGTCCAGCTAATTTGTGTCTGTCAGCCAGTCTGTCTGTCTGTCTGTCTCTCTCTCTCTCTCTCTCTCTCTCTCTCTCTCACACACACACACACACACACACACACGCACACACACACACATTCTGGGGAACCAGCGACCCCCTGGGGCAGACATCCATTCTCAGAGCTTCAGGTAAAATCGAGTTCTCCGCATTCGGGTTTCACGCCCCCAAATCGGCACCTCACTAGAACAAGCCCCCTCCCCTCCAGCTTCGGGCCACAACAACGCGTAGGGCGTCCTCCGAAGTCTCCCCGCCCTATCGGCCGGGGAAGCCTGGGGTGGTTCCTCCGTGGGATCCCGGGAGATCCTGCCCCGAGTCTGACCGGATTTCCAGCGGTCGCGCGGGAAACGGGCTTGTGTTTTGCTTTACTTTTCGCCTTGGTAACTGCTCTTCCCGCCCCACCCTGTATCTCCCAGGGCCACACCCTGCTCCACACCTTCACACGCCGACCTGCGGGCAGGTAAATCCTGGGCGTGTCCGCACAACCCCGAGAATGCCAAACGACTTTAAATGGCAGAGTGTGCATTTAAGTGAAAGTCCTTTGGGATTTCTGTTTATCTTTTGTATCTTCTTATAGAACGTACCGAAATAAACAGCATTATAAAGTGAAGCGAAGAGATGGGGGAAAACCTGCAAAGGTTCTCGCTCCCCCTCCTGCTGTGAACCACCTACAGAAATCTTTAACCAGTTTATATATTAAAGTATGATTTCATTAATCCAACCAAGTTAGATTTATAGAGGTTTGGCTTAGTCCTTAAGGGGAAATTCAATTTAGGGCGTGGAGTAAACACACTGCCAGACCGGTATCCACAAAACAGTGTAAGAGAAGGGTAATAAAGACAGGAGAGGTTCCCAGAACATTATCGGCTCATTTTTATTACAGTTGTGCTTCCATTTCTTCTTAACCTTGTTTCATTCTAATCATTCTTAGAATTTTGAATCTCCAAGTCGCATCTGGATAGAAATACTGTCAGCTGTTTACAGAACTCTGAGCCTAGTATTCTCTGCCTCTCTCCTACTGAAGCCCTAAAAGCGATAAGAATCTTGGTGGAGAAGTGAATCCACCCCCACTTGAATGAAACTCTTATCCAAGGAAAACAAAAATTACTTCTGCCTGTCTCCTTCCTCAGCCCCCAGAAGAATCATAAAATGTCTACTGAATTAAAGAGAGACTGGGAAAGAGCAATGGAAGGGAAGATCCCCCAAGATCTGCATGACAGGAAAAGTATCCGTATGTGAGTCCTGTGGGTCCTCATTTTACCCTGACTCAAGTTAATGTGACCAATGTCCAGGGTGCACACTTGTCACCACATGCACAGGCAGTACCATGCAGAGAGGGACAAGAAAATCTCCCCACACTAAAGTCACTCCTCTATGCAAAGGCAAAGAAGGATTGCACTGCCTTAGAAGGAAGCCCTGACGAGGGTTAATCCTCAATAAAAGAGGGTGAAGCAGAGACTTGAATATGGCTGAGGTTTTATGGTGGAGAACCACCTGGGGAATCCACATTCAGATCAGCCTTGGTGTGTTTTGCTGAGATAAGAATTGGAGACTTCATGCTGTGGCATGTGCAAAAGGAAGGGGAAAAAAATTAAAAGGGGAGGGGAAGGAACTAGGCAGCTAAAAACAGTCCACTCGTGGCAACCAAATCTAAACACAAAAACATTGCCATGAGCCAAAAGCAAAAAAAAGAAAAAGTTCAAGAGATATTTAAAGATTTTTTTGCAGTTTCTTAGTTCAGCACACAGTCCCTCCCCACATTCCTCTCCTTGCATTACTCTGTGCTCCAAACCCCAAGATTATGGTTGCTCAAGGAACTCTAGAAACACAAGTTAAAACCAGCCAGGGAAGCATCAGGGCTTCCCTGTCCACCTTGGTTCAACCCACTTCTCCACTGAGGAAAGGGAGTGGGCGTGTTTTCTTCTTTAGTCTGCTTTCCCAAGACCACACTTCCTACAAAGTCTTGAATGTGGGGGTTACTAATTTAGCGTCTCCAAAATGGGCACCCTCAGGAAGTGAGGCAGCATCACACAGTAGACTCTAAAGTGTGGGAGGTGCTCTGGTTCTAGATTCAGCATTTAACAGCTGTGTTCCCCTTAGGAAAGTCATTTCATTCTCCAGGTTTGTTTCCTCAAAAGAAAAGTGGCACTAATGATAGCATCTGACACATAAGGTGCATTGAAGACAGAGCACACAGTCTGCCCTCAGTAGTGATATCATTAATTCTGAACCGGGGAGGGTTTTCTGGGGTATCCCTGAGTCTCTCCCAGAGCTTACTCTGCCCCACCCCCACCCCAGCATCACCAGTAAATAGCAAGGGTGAAGTCAAGAAATATACAGAACCAACAGAAAACAATGGGAGTGGTCTTATCCTCCACCCACAGCAACCCCACCACACACTGAGGCTTTCCTCAGGGATAGGTGGATTATTCTGCAAAGCAACCTGGGCTGGAAACAAGGTATTTGAATTCTAATCTGGTTCTGTCTTTGATATTCTTGAGAAAGGCTCCCACATTTTCTCAAGTGAGGAGCCCTGGGCTAAGCTCTGAGGTTCCTGAATGGAGACCTTTGGCCAAAATCATGCTGCAAGACCCTAATAACCTATTTCTAAGAAAGCTAGAGAGAGAGAGGAGGTGTAGGAGGGAAGGTATTGAATGGCACAAGGACAGACCCATGGCAGACTTAATTCTCCAATACAATTTGTCCTCTTTCTTCCTCCTTCTCTCAACATTTCCAGGAACTTTTACCCACATGGACTTGGTGCTTTGCCAGAGAGAAAAGTGGAAGAGCACCCCAGGCAGGGATTACACCTTTGGGGATATCTCACCTGACTATCATCAACAACCATAGATACCCACCCCGGACCACAGGGTCAAATCTATTTAAGAGAGCAGATTCTGGAGCCCCAAGAATCTGAGAAGAAGTCCTGGAAGCCAAAGGGTTAGACCTGAGAGCCACCCACAGGTTGACCTCCAGCCAACTGAGTGACAGTGTAAATCATAGACATAATTGTCTCAGTTTTCCATTTTACAAAATGGAATTACTTAGCCGGGTGCGGTGGCGCACGCCTGTAATCCCAGCACTTTGGGAGGCTGAGGCAGGAGGATCGCGAGTTCAAAGCCAGCCTCAGCAATGGGGAGGCACTTAGTAACTCAGTGAGACCCTGCTTCTAATAAAATACAAAAAAAAAAAAAAAAAAAAAAAAGGGCTGGGGATGTGGCCCAGTGGTCAAGTGCCCCTGAGTTCAATCCCCGGTACCAAAAAAAAAAAAAAAAAAAAAAAAAAAAAAAATGGAATTACTTAACATTAACTCCCCGCAAAGAGTTGCTGTAAGAATCAAATGAGATGAGAGATGTGAAAATGATTTGAAAATAATTAAAAGAATCATACTTTTAAAGATTCTTTTGTGGGAACATTTTTTATGATAAGTTTTTGCCATTATAAAAACTGGGGAAACAGACAAGAGAAAAAGTAACCCATAATCTCAATACTATAGTATTTTTATATTTCCCTCCAGTTTTTTCCCCTTGCATATGATTTAAACATATAGTTAGAATTTTAGGGGCTGGGGTTGTGGCTCAGCAGTAGAGCACTCGCCTAGCATGTGCATGGCTTGGGTTCAATCCTCAGCACCACGTAAAAATAAAGGCATTATGTACAACTAAAACAAACAAATAAATATTTTTTAAAAAAGAATTTTAGATTGCATGTAACTTTGAAATTTGCTCTTTTGCTTATTACTCTGAATGGTATATGATCTTCATTACCATGATTTCTTCTTAAAAATGTCTTCACTTTATTGTAAAGTGTAGCATACATACAGATGATTACATAGAAATATACACATGTAAATATATTTTTTTAATGATAAAGCATACTGAGAGCTCACCACCCATGTTAAGAAGATCATCACTTCCGGTACTTAGAAGTTCACATGCTCTCATTCCTGATCATGACTGCTTCCCTCTACCTCCCTCAGAATATATTTCTATTTATAGAAATATGTTTTAATTGTTTTCTAATCACTTCCACATTCATTTTCTCATTTAATTGTCAGAGCGATTTGGGCCAGGGGAGTTAATGTTAACTCCCACTATCCTGACTTATTACCATAGTTTGTAATAGCCCATGGGTGTTGCATAATTTACTCAGTCTTTTTCCTACTTTTAGAATTTAGGGTTTCTCCGATATTTCGTTACAGAGTAATATAAATTTGACTCTTTTTATGGGGGAGAGGCATCAAATATGGGTGTGGCTCAGGTTGCTTAAATGGAATTAGCAATCTTGATTTTCATCCTCAAGTGCTGTAGAGGGTATGGTGGAAGAAGGACCCCCCCCCCAAAGACAGTGATACATGTGCATCTTCCTTGTTTACTAACATCTGAACAAAAAAAACTCCTGCAGGGGTCTGGGGTTGTGGCTCAGTGGTAGAGTGCTTGCCTAGCATGTGTGAGGCCCAGGGTTCGATTCTCAGCACCACATAAAAATAAATAAATAAAATAAAGGTATATTTAAAAAGAAAGAAAAATACACTAAAAAAAAACTCCTGCAGGCACTTTTCCCCCAGGAGTATTATCTTTAATCCTTCCTCCATTTTCTCATCTCCCTGTTTGTCCACCTTGGAATAGAAAATCCAGTCTGCAGCATGGGGGAGTGGTGTAACGATGCTTCTGCCTATGTCTTCAGGCAACATTCTCACAGTGGCTCAGGCAGTGTCTCAGCCCTGCCATCTCTATGCCAGTTTGGTAGCAGGGGAGCCTATCAGAAGCCACCTCAGCCTGTACCTTGCCAGGTCCAAGAGTCTGGTGGTGCTGATTTTCAGAACTACAAGACATTGGAGCCAACAGGGCCCTAGAAATTATCCACTTCCATCTTTCCCCAAAGATGGCCCACATATGGGTATACCATTGTGCACCAGGGCCATGAGGTTAAACAGAAGGGATCTTGCTGGAGCATGTCCTAAATAATAACTGCATAAAATATTGTTTTATATTAAACAAATATGGATGTGTTGAATTTGAATGTAAATCACAGAAAGACTTTCAAGGCAAAAGAATATATCAAATACATTCTGGACTGGGAATAGACTACTGAAAGTTATATTCTTAGGATCCTAGGGGATTTGGCCTTTTTCTTCTCCCTTTACGTGTAAGATGCTATTATTATTTAAGTGCAAATGCTATTATGTAGTACCCACTGTGTTCCAGGCTATGTACTAGGATTTTTTTTTTTTTTTTTTTTTTTTTTTTGGTACTGAGGATTTAACTCAGGGGCACTCGATCACTGGGCCACATCCCCAGCCCTTTTTTGTATTTTTATTTAGAGACAGGGTCTCACTGAGTTGCTAAGTGCCTCGCCGTTGTTGAGGCTATCTTTGAACTCGCAATCCTCCTGCCTCAGCCTCCCAAGTGCTGGGATTACAGGCGTGAGCCACCACGCCTGGCTTGTACTAAGACTTTTACATATAGTTAATGCCTTTAATCCTCATTACAACCCTTGGAAGTAAATACTGCAAACATTTCCATTTTATAGATGAGGAAACAGAGCCAAAAAAGAGGATAAATAACTTGTCAGAAATAAATAGGGAGGGAGGGGGGGAAGAAAAAAAAAGGTTGTCAGAAATTATATAGTTAGTGAGCAGCAGAGCCAAAAGCAAGCCCAAACAGCCTGGCTCCTGAATCTGGGGGTTTACCCGCAACATGTACCGGCTCTTGGCAAGTGCTCATGGGAAAACGTGGAATGTTCTGATGCCATTCAGTGCCCTCATTTGATGGATGAAGAAGTTGAATCCAGAGAGGTAAAGTGGCTCTCCATGGTCTCAGAATTAGCAATTTTGAACTTTTTAGCCCCTTTTGCCCTCTGCTTAGGGACATGCTCAATTTACCAAGACCAGGACAAAGATGAAGAAAAGTTCTCTGTAAAAGAGGACCCTATTTTTCCAGGGCATTCTTGACCAGAAAACTAGCCAGGGGTACCATCCTTAGCTCTGGCAGAGGGGTAGGTGCCAGGGATGGCACTCAGAACTGAGTTCAAATCCCCATCCTGCCACCTTCTATTTGGCTTCAGGTGGGGTCCAAAACCTCTGTGTTTCCTGTAAAATGAGGATAATAATATCAATATTAAAAGGAAATACTGAGAATTAAAGAGCAGTGCACCCTTAGGATTTCTAAATAGGCCGGGCACGGTGGCGCTTGCCTGTAATCCCAGCGGCTCAGGAGGCTGAGACAGGAGGATCGTGAGTTCAAAGGCAATCTCAGCAATAGCAAAGCACTAAGCAACTCAGTGAGACCCTGTCTCTACATAAAATACAAAAAAAGGCTGGGGATGTGGCCCGGTGGTTGTGTGCCCCTGAGTTCAATCACAGGTACCACCCCCCCCCCAAAAAAAATTTCTAAATAGGAGACATTCAATAAATGCTATTTTTCCCTCTTCAAAGCTGAGAATATGTCTTATCTTGAAACTAACAGTCATGTATACCCCTGAGATATCAGAAACGTCTATACCCCAATAAGATGTTCCATCTCTCAGGCTGATTTACTGATTTGAAAACAAATGTTTAAAAAAAATCAATGTGTGGTCAGGCCATATTTAATAATTATTATTTGCTGAGCATATACTATATGCCAGGCACATTGGTAAGCACTTTTTAAAATACTCAGTATCTTATTTCATCCTTATATTAACCCTGTGGGGTGGGTATCATCTTCTCAATATTACAGATGAGGAAACCAAAGCTCAGAAAGGCTAAGAAAATTGCTCACAGGCCAGTGGGGTGGTGCATGCCTATAATCCCAATAGCTTGGGAGGCTGAGACAGGAGGATTGTGAATTCAAAGCCAGCCTCAGCAATTTAGCAAGGCAGTTAGCAACTCAGCAAGACCCTGTCTCTAAGTAAAATATTTTTAAAAAAGTGGGGGCTGGGGATGTGGCTCAAGCACCCCTGGATGCAATCCTCAGTACCAAAAGAAAATTGCTCACAGAGCCGGGCGCGGTGGCGCACGCCTGTAATCCCAGCACTTTGGGAGGCTGAGGCAGGAGGATCGCGAGTTCAAAGCCAGCCTCAGCAATGGCGAGGCACTTAGCAACTCAGTGAGACCCTGTCTCTAAATAAAATACAAAAAGGGCCAGGGATGTGGCTCAGTGGTCAAGTGCCCCTGAGTTCAATCCCTGGTACCACAAAAAAAAAAAAAAAAAAAAAAAAAAAAAAAAAAAAAAATTGCTCACAGGTTACTTGATTCAAATGCACATCTGACTTCTTCCAAAACTTGGGCTATATTTTCCTCCAAATCTTAGAGAACTTCCCTGTGTTTATTTTTCTTCAGTCTTACTGCCCTTGTTGAAAACAGGCACCCCTGCCTTACCCAAAGTCTTGCTGAATGCATGGATGCTTCTAGAACTGGCCTTACCAGAAAATTCTTACTCCTGAAGTCCCAGAGGATTCACACTTGACAAATTCCAGATCTCTGTGCCTTCTGTGATACTGTCTTCTCTGCCAAATTTGCCATTATTCCATAATTTGTTTTAACCACAAACATAAGCCCTGCTATTGACTGAGTAAACTGAGTAGGGCTTTTTAGACTTTTATTCTCTTTCCCAAAATATGATGAACTGAAATCATCTGATGATGAACTTGTACTTGAAATTGGAGTGGCTGAGGGTAGAGTGAGTCACTCCAGTGTGTTTATACCTATCAGTCAATTCATCAAATTATGTCCTATTGCCAGACACTGAAATCAGCAATATACTCAGACACCTTAGGGTTACAAGGGCAACATAAGAGCACTCTTTACCCTGAGGAGTTTAAAACCTTTAGGCAGCAAGTTAACATATGTGAAACAGTGTCCAGCATACAATAGGCATTTAATATGTGTATATACATATATTTAGTCAGGGGATATTTTAATAAGCACCTACTGTGTGCTAAGTACTATGCCAGAAGCTGCAGCTACACAGTGATGTATCCCAGCTCTCCAGGTGCTCACAGCTCATGGGGAGACAGACAACAAATAGTGACACCTTGATGTAATGTGAGCTAAAGTGATCCAGGAAGGCTCTGTCCAGCCTGCTGATGGAAGAGGTGACTTTGAGCTGGATGTCAAGCTGAGCATTTTCTAGGCAGGGTAGGAGGGATGGCATTGCAGACATGGAGAGAGGGGCATGTAGAGACCGTGCATGCCAGGACACAGGGGCTGTGTCCTGCTCATCTCTGTGCTTATTCCCAACTCCTTACACAGTTCTAGGCACATGCAAGTCCCACAGTAAGGGTACATTCAATGAATGAAAGTATAGAAGTGTAAAAACATGGAGCGTATTTGGAGAGGGGTGAAGTAGCTGCTGAAGGAATATACCTACAAAGGAGGTAGAGTTGAGAGGCCAGTGGGGGAGGAATAGGCTGTGACAAACTTTGAAGTTTTTGGGTTTTTTTTTTAAGTTTTTTTTTTAATATTTATTTTAGTTGTACACAATGTCTTTATTTATTTTTACATGGTGCTGAGGATCGAACCCAGACCATGCACGTGCTAGGCGAGCGCTCTACCGCTGAGCCACAATCCCAGCCCCTGAAGTTTTGACAGTCCTTTTGAACCGTAACCCCAGGGACAGGGGTGGGGGGTGTCACAGAATCTGTCAGTGGCAGATGCACACAGGCCCGTGTTCTTGAGGAAGATTGCTGGCACAGGGCAGAGGGTAGACTGGACAGAAGCTGCACAATGGGCAGGTGAGGTGAGCAAAGCTAGGTGACTGAGGAGGTGGTGACATCTTCAGTCTCACATGTTCATTCAGAATAAAAATCACTGCCAGTAGTGGTGGCGTACACCTGTGATCCTAGCTGTAACAGGAAGATGGCAAACCTGAGTCCAGCCTGGGCGACTTAATGAGATTCTATCTCAAAAAATAAAAAGGTGTACTATGAAATGTATTTTGTTCTAATCAGTGTCATCTTGGGTCTGTTTTCCTTCTCATCTGTTAGGCAATAAATTTCTTAAATCAGGAAAAAAAAAAAAAAAAAAGACTGAGGATGTAGCTCAGTGGTAGAATAATACCCTGGGTTCAATCACCCATACTACAAAACCAAAAAGATATATAAATTATCCACAAAACACAACATTTTATGTGTATAGAAATCAAAATGAATTTTCCCCCTTCTGGATCTATTCATTGCAAAAGTCAGAATTCCTTCATTAAAATTGAGCTTCTCTCACTTTGGGGGGTCCCCCACTTTACCAGTGCCTTAAGCAGGTCACTTTTTGGCCCTGAGAGTGAAGCAGTGTTGCCTAAACTGAGGTAGGGCTGGTGATCTGAGTAGACAGGAATGACCTGGGGAACCTTCCCCGCAAACACCTTTGGATTTGGACGCCAGTTTGGTGTTAAGACAGATGCCTACCTCAGGGGTTCCAGAGCATAGAGTTGGGTGTAGGCAGGAAGCTCATTGAGGACTATATTGACTAGGGGTGGGAAGATGCTAATTGTTTTATTTTAGGACAAAGTGCATAGAAGCGGGATGTCAAGAAGTATAAGGGTCCTGGGCATCAGCGTATTGGGGACATTGAAGTAATAGAAAGACTCAGAAGAGGGGCTGGGGTTGTGGCTCAGTGGTAGAGCGCTCACTTAGCACATGCACGGCCCAGGTCCATCCTCAGCACCATGTAAAAACAAAGGCATCTGTACAACTAAAAAACAAATAAATAAATATTTTTAAAAAGAAAGAAAGAAAGACTCAGAAGAGGGAGGGGAGAGAGGAAGGAAGGGTAGCCAGGCTAAACCCATCTAAACAAAATCCTGACTTGGTCAAGTGTACCAAGCACTTGAATATCCAGCACTGCTGGGGACTGAGATAGAATACGGGAAAGAAGAAAATAGTTTCTAAGATGGGAAATAGAATGAGTTAATCCTCAATAAACTCGGCTTTTGTCCTGCCAAACCTAGCAGTGACTGACATCAATGATGCAGAAAGAAATCCAGTGTTCCATCTATATTGAGAACACGGGCTGGGTGTGGTGGCACACGCAGCACAGTGGCTCTGGAGGCTGAAGCAGGAGGATCACAAGTTCAAAGCCAGCCTCAGCAATGGTGAGGGGTTAAGCAACTCAGTGAGACCCTGTCTCTAAATAAAATGCAAAATAGGGCTGGGAATGTGGCTCGGTGGTCAAGTGCCCCTGAGTTCAATCCCTGGTACAAAAAGAGAGAGAGAGAGAGAACACTGTGGTAACTGGAAATAACACAGAGCTGAGGTTTAAATCCTAGTTCTGCACTAACTGAATAACCCTGGGTACCTCTCTGAGGATCCAATTCCACCTGTATTAATCAAAGAGG